>JAYKKI010000031.1:13495000-14797500 GCA_039881145.1 Druceiella hillmani
TTTTATTGTAATAATGAAAAAATTATTGTAACCATGAAAAAAGAATGAAAAGGGGACATGAATACATTTTTTAGAATCCAGGGAGGCTCAACACAAAAAATAGGGAATAACTTGGCTAAACAAAATCCAAACACCAGATTTTCCTGTTTTTTTTTCTCAAAAATGAAACTTTGTATCCTGTGGGGGTATATTTTTCTAAAACTTGTGCAATGTAATGTAAAACTAATCTTCTTTCTTAAAATTTTACTAATACGTAGATTACATTTTGGATCCTTCAGTTATTTTATGAGATTTCATTTTCAGCATATCCGATATTGAATCAGATCCATCAGACAATTCTTCGATTGGTGATGCTGAACAGTTTCACTTTCATTATCAGTCTGCAGTTTTCTTGTTCGATAGCAATTTTAGTGCACATTTCATCTCTGTGGCCCGTTTCTTCCCTCTCGCTCTTTCTTCTTCACTTGCTTTGCTTTTCTATTTAATCGGGTGTATTCTTTTCAAGTGTGTCAGTATCAATCCTTAGTTTTACATGTTGGCTTCGTTTTTTAGAGGTTAAAACTGTATTTATGTTACGCTGTATGAGGTTGGGTCATCTAGGGGTGTTATTAATCGTAAAGATGTTGATGGTGAATTAATGAGCAGTTGTGACAGAATAAAAATCGATATTGTTGATGATATCGTTGTTGATTTGTGTTTTGGAATATTATCAGGCAGAGTACGGTCAAAAGTAGTATCTGGATCCATAGTTGGAACGTCTGAAGCTAGGAGCTGGACTTTGCTATTTTACACAATCTTGGGATGTTATAAATATTTAAAGTCTCTCTTGGATTAGGGAGATGCCAAACATTGAATGCTATCTTTAGTTTTTATTTGAAAGATCCAAATATTCAGACATCTAGCGACTGAAGATAGGTGGGAACGAAAGATAATGAATGTATTCCATTGTTGCGAGCATAATTGATTGTATCTAGTGATATATGACTTTTATAGTTGTTTGAAAGGAGTAAAATGGGATTTTCTTCGGAATTGCTTAAAGAATTTTTATTGTATTTCAAAATATCTAAATTTTTTATTGTATTTCAAAATATCTAAAACTGTGTCAGAATTTATCCAACCAATTTTAATAGCAACGCCCAAACTACCTTCAGGTGCACCATCAATAAATAATCCTTATTATGCACTCTAGAAACGTAAAAAATGGGGGAGCTCTCTTTCCACTAGCGGAAATGATATCCCCAAAATAACTAGCTTCCCCCTTTCTTCAGAAACAACTTGATGTATTTGTTTTTGACTTTTTTCAGCCAATAATTTGGTTTGTATAATACATTTGATATTATAATTGCCTTTGAAAATTGGTAGGCAAGTTTTCTTACTATCAAGACGCTTTAAATGCTGGTAAATGCTCAGAAAACTGAGCATTTTCTCATTTTGTCAATTTTATTAGACATCTTTTCATATTTACGAGTGTAATAAATATAAAATTTAGGGTCCGTTGATATTTGCCCAATATGGACCTAGACTACGTTCTACTCATCCTAGTAATTAATCTGCTTCTACACAGAGCCTGAAAATTTAGGCGAATAAGCTATAATCACAGAAAAACCTCCGAGGTAAAATTCTCTAAACACAAGGTAAATTTAGCCCACTAATACTTTTTTTCGAAAATCCCATGCAATAAAAAAAAACTTATTAACTGCTTTGTCCATGGTGCTAACTAGAATTATAACAATAATCTTTTTTGGCTTGTTTATAGAATTATACAAAAAAAACGTCATTTTGTTTTAATTAAGACAATAAAGCCACTTTTGCGATGTATTCCCTTATATTTTACCTTTTCATATAATTACGTTTTAATCACCAATAAATTTTTTGCGTCTATTTCATACCTCGTTTTCTTGGGTATTTATTGTCACTTTTTAATGAAAATTTTAGATATTGGAGAAAATTTATAATTATTTAAACAATGGAGACTTGAAAACGATAAAAATAAAAAGCTTTTGGTTGAAATGTTAGTCTCAATAGCAGTGAAGTGTTTTATACACAAAATGATAAACGTCATTGAACGTAAAGAGGTTATGTTACGAGCGAATATTGAGATTCTATTTGAGAAAAATTAAACACTGTATGAAGAATCATGATTATAAATTGCGTTTAAACAATGCACTACGAAACAGTTATGCGTTATAAATAATTTTGATTTCATTAGTTTATCACTATGTGGCACTTATGACATCTTACAGAGTACCTATAGTAAAGACAATCTAGAAACAAAACCGTTGGTTAAAATTTAAAAAAAAATTCCTGAAATTTACTCCCATTTTTCACTAACTTAACGAGAATACTCCCTTCAAGCAAAACGGTGCCCAAAACAGAATTTCAGCTAGAAGAAAAGTATGAAGCCAATTTGATGGTCTTATACACAATGTGTCGCATGTTGCGATGCCAACTGTTATGAACTTATCTTATTTTGTCTGCAAGATAATTGCTTAATCTTCCACGTCCTGATTAAACAAAATTTCAACGGAGATTAAGCAACGCCTAGATGGTTTATGGTTCTCTTTTTCCACTATAAAAAGGATCAGATGCTTCTTTACCCAAAGAAATTGCAGCTTAAACTCAAAAAGTGTTTTTGAAATCAAAAGCGTGACGAACGTATAAATTCTGCAGATAGTAAAATTTTTTAAGCAATCGTTCAATACGATCAAGTTAGTGCAGTAGAACTGTATTTAAGTAAAATACTAAGAACATTGGATAGGACAAACAGACGACCTTAGTTTCAAGAGAAATTAAATATTGAAGATATTTTCGAAGGTTCAATTTGCTGAAAACTTGTCAATTGACATCATTTACACGAAGTTGCTAATTGCAATGTAATTTTTGTTCCATTATTACTTTTATTAAGCTTTTTTAAATTTATTTCCCATTATTAAAATGTTTACAAATTAATTTAAAATAGTTGGTTACGTGTCGTACGAAAATTTGAGAAGAATAAAAAAATAGTAAATTTTTATATCTATTTAATTCCACAATTGTAGAGAGAAATCCACTGCCTTTATACTCACTCGGTGACTCGCCCTCTGTTAGATACACTTTGTGGAATCCACATCTATAAACTGACGAGTTTTACTTATAAATTTAGCGTACTATATATTCTTTGCCACCCACAAATCGGAATAAATTATTTACATAATAATAAATGTATATACCATAATGTCATTTACAACGACGCTCATCATCTTGATGACCACTTCTACTGGAACCCACAATCAAAGTCCAAATGTGGTTTTAATGACTTTATTCAAATGCATTCTGTACAATTACTTCATTTCGTAAAACAATTCAAAATGTATGACATTAATATATTATGTTACGACATAAATGACAAATAAATAAACAGCATAGACGGCTGCACACACCATTTTAGATTAGATTTATCATTA
Organism: Druceiella hillmani; assembly: GCA_039881145.1. Taxonomy (NCBI): domain Eukaryota; kingdom Metazoa; phylum Arthropoda; class Insecta; order Lepidoptera; family Hepialidae; genus Druceiella; species Druceiella hillmani. The sequence goes on from JAYKKI010000031.1 coordinate 13,498,444, forward strand.
TGTATTTTTTTTATATATTTATTATTAATTAATTCAAATAAATTACAACGCTAGTGACATTTCTTAAATGCAACGGTATTTGCGAAACAGCAACACTGGCCACCGAATTTTTCATTTTTTTTTATATAAATTTATACTATATCTTACAGCATCAAAATTATGAAACAAAATCAAAATAAGACACTTTCATTACACCTCATTCGACAGGCGAGTTTTGAATCTGAACTGTCAGAGTGACATATTGCATTATGTTGCCAGACTGCATAATTTTATACACAATGTTATATAGGTAACGTCTTATGGCATGGAACACTGTGGTATAACAATTTACAACTTCGAATTTGTAGCATTCTCTTTATTATTGTAAAAGTTCTGCTTCTGAAGTTTAAACATCATACATTTGATTCCCATTTTCTAGATCATATTTTCTCCTCGTCTCCATTGTGATAAGTTATTCTAAAACACTCCCATCAATAATACAAGTTATCAGTGCGAATTGATTAAAAATATGGCTGCTTATCGCACTAAAACTCACATTTACAGATGCCTTCCTTCATTTCAAATGCTGCACTTCATACTCAACTGGCTCATAACAATTGTAATGTAATGAACAAATGGATGCTGTGAAGTCAGAAAGTGTACAGTCAAAATACTCACCAAAAAAAAAACCAATAATTCTAACAAACATTATACGAAACAAAATAATATAGACAAAACTAAATATAAAATATTCCAATAAAATCATCCAAATTCTACGTTAGTGTATGATAGAAAATGAATATATATCAATTATCGTGTACAATGTACCCTCGAATAAAGATGTAGAGACCAATGATGAAAGAAAATTATTATTGAAAGCGATACCAAACCATTTAATACAAATGTAACAGTTGTTTCTTAAACTCAAATATATAACACTGTTAAGAATTCGTTAATCAAATGTTTACATCCTGAAATAAATTTTCTTAACCACAGTTCACACTTTACCCCAATAATCATGACCAAGAGTCACCAAAGCACAACCAAAACCTCTACCCTACCTTGACAAGCGGCCATTTTGCATTATCTGTCAGAATATTTTTATTTTTATAATTGCAACTCATGTTGGTGTCATTATTGCTGTCAGTGTGCTACATTTTTCGTAATGTGTAGGTAAAAGTAACTCTTTCTTTAGATAAATGAAAAATAATATGTAAGATGGTTACACCACTTGTTGACTCGTATCACTCTTCCATCATTGGCCACAGCACAAATAGAAACAACAATTTTTTTTGGTAAATAAAAGAATCAAAATACTCATAATTTTTTATAAGTAAAAAAGTAGTTACATATTACAATACAATGTATCATGACATATTTACGCTGCGACATACAAACAGATCCAGTATACAGTACTTTCACATCACCATCTGTCGAAAATTCATTTCTCTTCTGCACCTTCGCCGAGTTGTATCAAATTCTTAAAGTCCCACTTGATCTTTTTGATACATTTCAAAAGATCATCGTTACGCTTGTAACAAACTTGCAAATGTAACAATAATTACATTTTACATATGATTTCACTCAATCTTGTAGCACAATTTTGTCAATGTCAAAAATCATTTCCTTCGCAAAATACAAATACCTAATACATTCACGCTTTTTCTTTACGTATTATTCTTTATACGAATTACAAGCTCTACGATGATATTTGAATACATTTCAAAATATACCAACGCCTTCGACGGCAAACCGAACCCTCTTCCCTCAACTCCCTTTACTGAAAGGCGCAGATCGGAAACAAAATCTAGACATCTGTGTGGAAAATTCAAACCCTAAAAGCCGTAATAAAAAAATACCTTCGTGGCCCGTGCGTCATCGCCCAATCTTGCAAACCGAGAGAAAAATTCTCCCTTTCGATCTCCCGAGAACAAGTACAAAGATAACATAATTAATTACCTTAAACTATGAAGTGCGATATTAAAAAAAAAATTAAGAAAATTCACCACGAAGCTTCATTATATAGAATTAACTAAAGCCGTCCTTCAACACGTGACGTATATTTATAAATACGTACACAAATAAATAAGTAGCCGGATATATTGTAATATAGCGCAGCAGTGTACAAACATGCTCACTCACATGTAGGCCAATGAATGCGTGCAAAACGTTAACTAGATGTTTACACGGAATATATTAGCCACAGACTTAGCAGGACAGACTTTTCGTTAACTCCAGCTTCAAACATTAACAATACCAAACAGACATACAGTTTGCTACCAAGACGACTAAGGAGTATAGCCCTTTACGTAATAAATCACAAACGTTTGGCAATGTACTTGCCTCAGAAGTATTGTGAGTTCTCGAGGAAATTTGAACTTTTTGCAAAATAATAGGCTATACCTCCTCCGGAATGACACAAAAAGCATAAAAAACCCAATAAATTTCAGTACGCATAGGTTTTTTTTTTTTTTTTTTAATTTCTCTACGTTTCTCAATTGCAATGCGGCTTAAAATGTGGCAGAAACGAAACTGTAACAGTTCTACGATTTCTAATATATGTACAGTATACATATACATTTCTAGGATGTATTTTAATAAGATTTTAATAAAATTCAAAAACATATAAAGGATATCGTGGTATCGTGGAAACGAGAACTTTGAGTAGACTAGAAAAATATTTTAATTTTTATTTTCAATTATAACGTGTATATAATTATATAAAGCGTGCATGTTACCACAGCCTCCTAAGCTGTGATTTATCTTCAATTTTACACATGTCCTAAACTCGAACAACAAGTACTATTGTTGTATTAAAAAATATAATGCAAGTAATGAACAATAAAAATATTTTTTATTTATTGAATATATTTGGCGTTAATTTTGTAGAAATTCATTATTCACAATTAAATAAAACTATGCGATGTAGTATTATTTCTACTTTCTTTAAGTTCTTTACCACGACCTAGGCTTCGTTGTATTACGACATCTTCAGGTGATCAACAATCTTTGCTAACAGTCCACCTGAAGATGTAATACAACGAAACCTAGGTCGTGGTAAAGAACTTAAAGAAAGTAGAAATAATACTACATCACGCAGTTTCATTTAATTGTGAACAATAAATTTCTACAAAATTAACGTCAAATATATTCAACAAAATTTACTGCTAATCCCATATTTTCCAGAGCGAAACCAGAATGGGTAGCTAGTCCAATCTATTTACATACTCTTAAGGAAAATTTACCTAGGTACTCAAGTCGCCGATAACCAAAATGACGTTTTTTTCTGAAGTTTGGGCACTAAAAAGATACAAGATATTAAATTTGACACATTTGATTATTAGAACCTTACCTACTTTAACAAAACCAAAAGACGCATTATGCATAACCTCCAATGAGTTTAATGTTAATCAAAATCTTAAAAGGATACCATGGAAGATTCACGATGGTTGGAGTTTTCCACTACTTTTGGTTTTTAAAACTAACCATGATGTAAGTTTAATCATGTAACCCAGAACGAAATAGATAACGACTATTTTAAAACTCTCGAGCCGACAAAGAAACCACAAGCCGGTTTTCACTCATCTTAAAAATATGTTAGCACATACAAAAAGCAGATTATGAATTAGCTTTCATTCTACGAGAATGCGAACTTCTTTCATTTTTCGTTTTCTGCTGTGCTGCCACGACTTTATCGGTTTAATTCCTTTGAGCCGTTTTACCATCTCCTTCATAAAACCCTGGTATTGTTGTTGGTAAAGTAACCTCTCTTGTTGTCGATCGTGGGCGTAGTTGAAAATTTTTTGCTTGTAGTCGAAGATCCTAACGATTGATTAAATGTTGGAATTTTCTTTGTCGATGTCGAGATAGAAGTAAGTCTTGTGTTCGATTTTCCTGAATCCGGAATAACCTTCATAGTTTCCGTGACCCTCGACGACCTTGAAGTTGTAGTCGTCTGAATTACCGGAACTGACGTATTGAAATATGTAACACGTGTCGAAATTGCCTCGGTAATGGTGTTCGTACCCTTAAAAGAAGGGACGTAGACAGTGGGAGAAAATGATTTAGGAGTAGGCTTGCTGTTCGCCCTTTGTGTTATTAAGTCCCTCGATGCTGGAATAGTTACTACGCTATTTGTCCTTTTAGAACTCTTTTTCTCTTTAGTTGTGAGAGATGATGTAATTTCTGTGGTAATTACCTCTGTCGTAGTGTCTTCTTCTGCGGAAAGAAACAAAGGTAATGTAAAATTGAAAAAAATTGTAGCTGAAATGTATATTTGATGGAAGGATCGAATACCTTGAGTTTATCGGTAAAGAAGGCAGTTTTCTGAACACAAAAATATGTATTTTCCTGTTTAGTGGGCATTAAGAATGTTTTACTGCAACAGCTGGTTTTTATTTTGTGTAAATTTTATTTCCTGTTTATCTTAACAAAATCTATGATATAGGAAAAAGCCAGCACATGAAAATAGTTTATAGAATCAGTAGTTATAAAAAGTTACTAGCAATATAACCTGACTATATCTGAAAAAAAAAATATTTTACACAATTGTGACTAATATACAAAGTGAAAATACGACGAAAAAATTAAGAATAAAATTAATATTGGCTTTTTCTAGCTAGTAATTTTTTTTATGATTTAATTTTTTTCTTGTGAAGGGTACTCTATTATTTTGTTAATTTTAAAACTGTTGAATTTTTTTAAGCGACAGTGTTTAAAAAATTGAGAAATTTGAAATAAGTAAAAAGCAATCGTAATATTAAAATGAAATTTAGACTTTAAAACTTAATATATTTATTTAAAATAGAGAATAAAATGTTATTTTATACAATTGTGACTAACATACAATGTGAAGCGATCAGTCCCTTTCATATGAAAATACCACGAAAAAATTAAGAAAAAAGTTAAATTGGCTTTTGCTAGCTATTAATTTTTGTTAAGATTTAATGATTTTCTTTTGATTTTCAATTATTTTGTTAATTTTAACACTGTTGAATTTTTCTAAGCGACAGGGTTTAAAAAATTGAGAAATTTGAAATAGGTAAAAAGCAATTGTAATATTAAAAAGAAATTTAGACTTTAAAACTTAATATATTTATTTAAAATCCTGAAAAAATTAAAAAATATTCTTGTTAACCTATTACCATCAAAGTTTTTTTCTTATACTATATGATTATGTTAAAAATTTACTAGAACATTATACGTGTTTAATTTTAAAACATTTGAAGTGATCAGTCTTACTGCAAAGCGTAAAATTCAATGCTGCAAACATTTTAAATTTAAAAATGAACAGGGGGCTAGATAGATCAAAAAAGTAAAAAATAACTCAAATTACGAAAATTTATTTGTATTAATGAAATTTTTATCCTATTTTCATATGAAAGCGTTCGGTCACTTGTTTACTATTACAAGTCACAGTGAACAGTTAAATTTTAAGAATATTTGTAACCGCACATATTGTCTATAGTTATGTTTGAAAATCTACTAAGTTAATTTTTGACTAAAAACAACGTATTTTTACGAACAACGCCTTTCAGATTACCATGCGACCAAAACATGTAATTCGAACGCTTATGCCTCGGAAACTAATAATTATAGAGAAAACAAATAATATTCCATAGAAAGATTGTATAGTTGGATTTATAAACAGATTCAATTAAATACTTTAAGTTTGGAATCCACTAACATTATAAACTTAATTTAGATCACAAACAACTTTGTACATAATAGTCTCCTATAAAAAAATGAAGTGTTTCCCAAAAAACTAGCACCATCCGTCGCATATCGTACGAAATTTGTCAAAAGGAAAAATATACATAAGAAACTGACGCAATCTTAAGTATAAGAACCTTATTAAAATATATGCAATAGTCACAAACTGCTATGATGAAAGTTGCGACATTAACCACAGTACCTATCTTGAGAAAACAAAAGAAAACAAAAAGAGTGATTGATAGAGAAGGATAGATGCAGAGAAAATTGGAGGTGAAGAGAGAACACGTAGAGAGGAAGTGGTAAGACGGAGACAAAAAATGTTTCCACAGATACTTCCATTATTAATAAACCTAAATAATTATTAAAAAATTATATAAAAAAATTATAAATATTCAAGAAGTTAGCAAATATAAAAGTTTGGAAGTGAAACTTCTTTATCCCAAATGTATGAAATTATTGAAATAGCGTCAAATTTACGTTAGCAGCATAATAATATTCTGCATCATTATTTCAATGTTACGATAGATGTGGGTAATTAATAGATTGATAGCATGATGAACATTCTAATAGCACATCCATAGTCATTGATCATATCACAGATAGGCCAATTAAATGGATTGATACCACTACTTTAAACACGTACCAGTACCGAATTCGCAAATGTCGCGGAAGTCGGCGCAGCAGGAGTCCATCAGCAAACAAGATTCTTCGCATCCACATACTTTGAAGCTTGAGAACAACGATAGGAGAGCTTTAGATCCACATCTGTTGGCGCAGGAATCTATGGAAGGATAAATGTATTACTCATGATCGATAAGTTAGAGGGATTTATATCAGTTTGTTCTTCTAAAATTCTCACATTTGTAACATTTCATGCCTCAAAAGAAAAAAATAGAACCCTTATAAGATCGCTGGGCTATCTGTCTGTCACTATCACATGAACTAAAAAAAACTGTAGAATGCACCTACACATAAATTTTTTTTGTATAGGGGTTTAAATAATTGTTGAAATTAATTGTCAAAATAAACTATTGCCAGAAATTAAAAACAGAACTGTTGCTGTTAATAGAGATTTCTATGGACTGTAAAACCTTCTCAGGTCACAATTTATTTCTAGAAAAACAAAATTCCTGTTATACGAAGCCCTCATTAGACCAGTTTTAATCTATGGCTTTAAACATGGACATTGACAAAATCAGACGAGGCCCATTTCGCTATTTTTGAACGAAAATTTTTAAGGTCAGTTCTTGGAGGCATAAAGGAAAATTATATCTGGAAAAGGAGATACATCTCAGAAATGTATAAATTTTACAAAGAACCAGACATAATAAAATTGATTAAAATTAATACATGGAATTGGTTTGGTCATGTTGTTCGAATAGAGGGTTGTTGTTCGAATAGAGGATTCAAACCCTCTCGAAATGATCTTTTTGGCTAAACCGCATGAAAAAAAGAGGAGGACCTAAGGTGAGATGGGAAAATGCGGTGAAGAAAGATTTTGGGATGCTGAACGTCTATAACTGGAGATTGGTTGTCCCGCAGGGGGCTGCATGGAAGTTACTTCAATGGAAAGCTTTGGCCCACCCTGGGCTGTCGTGCTACTGATGATGATGAAGATGACTTATACATACATAATAAACACATAAGATACATGTACATGTTTTTATGTTTATTTTATATATATCAGGATGACTAATCAGTTTTTAACGCCCAGGAATTTTTAATTTGTTCATATAACAAAAAATGTCTTATAATCTAAATGCAACGAAGAAAGCAAATCATACATGCGTGACAAAGAACGTGATTACTATCATACAAGTGATTATGTGCATAAAATTGAATCGAACATTTTAAATAACTATATAACAATTCTCAATCGTTTCTGGCAAAATCACTTTCAAAATTGTGATAACAAAGAAAAAAATTATATTTTTTTATAGAAACTTGCTTCATATATACTCAGTTTGATACACATAATCACCTGATTGAATAAAATACATGTTCTTTTTTACAATATGTGTATATAACAAAAATATACATTATTCATGCAGAAAATCTTTTACACCAAACTCAATAGAAAAGAATAGAAAGTGGCAAGGAACTATGTGGCAATTCTCAAACTATTCTGAAAAAGTCACTAACAAAAGCGATACGCTACAAATGCTCTCAGTTTAATGCTGTATGAACGACAGACACATTTTTTGTGCCGTCAATCATATGAAGATTGAGTGATAAATGATTTTTCCTGTATTTTTGGATCCTTCCTCGCGTTGCGCAACAATGAAAATACCAAAGATTTAAATTTTTTTATTTGTTTTTATCACTCAATCTTCATAAAACAGCTATATGAATGATAGACACATTATCTGTGCCGTCTGATAAACAATGACAACACATAATTTCAGCCGTATCACCTGGTAACTTAGATTAAAAAACAATTACAAGGACTTTTTGAAGGTAATGATTTCTTAAATCTGTTAACTAGTGATAATCCCATAGCGCAATGTCTTGTGGATAAGGTTGGTGTTTTATTGGCAAACCCCATCTCAACTCCTGCCGTTTTTAATTTATCCATGATATTATTGAAGCAATACCCTCAGTCCTGTTAACCACTCTGTTTGTTGATTTAATTGCCGGTAGTAAACCGCTGCATTCATAGCCGATGCTCCCAGAAGCATCTTTAGTTTTCCATCAGGAACTTAAGTTTATCCTTTCATTCAGGTTTGAGTATTAAAACTCCTAGAAGCTATTGGAGTTCGCGTGTGTCATTAACGTATAGAGCCCACTTCTCGTTACCAATTACTATTTGTATCAGTCAATAGAATTCACAATAACTTTAATATCTGTATTATTGATAAATATTAAGTCATAAAGTGGGAGATGAAGTCTTCAGCTATATGAGTTCCTACTTGAAAATGTCATTACTTTGGCCTATATATGTGGTATAATAAAATATTCTGATACTTCCAACGGCCTTTCTAGAAAAGTCCTGAACTCGAGGCTGATTATGTATAATATATATTTACCTACATGTGTATGTATGTATTGGTTTTTTTATTCTTAACTTCTTATTCCATTGCTTGTCACGCTTTGTCATATCAACATTTATTTACTAAACAGTTTAGCTGTGAGAGATTTGTTTACATAAGAATGTAATTAAAAAGTAAGATGGCTATTGCAAATATTACATAAAATCCTAAAAATAGTAAAAAAATAATTATTCATGGATGTGTCATAATTCTGAAACCAAACAATCACTTAACCGTCAGCAGCACCACATTTCCATTTGATAAAATTGAAATGTGGTGCTGCTGGCGGCAAATTATGGCAGAATAGCGAGAAATAATAAGTGCAACATTCCAACCACCAGCAAAACCAGAATCATCATTTAGCCATAAGCAGTACCAGATTTCCATTTCAAAAAAATTTTGAAGAACAGACAGAAAGAGCAAGTCAACGAGGTTGATGATGATAATGGTGAGAAAGACGATGATTAGTATCAGCAAATTATCAGCTTAAATATAATTTATTATTGGAGCTTCCAAGTTACAGAAAAAAAAAACACCAAGGAGTCACTGCTGATTGTTGGACTATCAAATTTATAGAATGAAAATTCCTTAAATTATTGAATTGAAGGTAACCATGTCGCCACTCTTTTGAGGTCTGAAACACTAGAAGGTCTAATCCCCTCTTTAATAGTGATCCCCTCTGTAATAGTCTCTGAAACTATTGGGATAAAAAATAACTTTGGACTGGCAGATTCCTTAGTAGCGACGTGTTGTCTCCAAGCTATTAGTTAGATACATTATTTCCCAAAATGAATGAATAAAAGTTTGCTTACATCTGACATCTAGCTCGGTGGTTGTATCCGTTGTGATGTTGACAATACACTGATGCCCCTGCATAATCGCCACATCGTCAACTGCAAGGGAACCGGCAGCGAATAATCTCCTTCCCTCGTATCCTTCAATCACGATCTATAATCAATATTTTAGTTTCTGAACTCGGTATCTCGGAAAAAGAAAAAGATTATGCTTAATAAGTCCATTTTTAGAGTTCCGTGACAAAATTGCCAAAACAATCCACTAATGGAGTCACTTCGGTATCCGTCCGTCCTTCCGTCTATCACAGGTGATTTTTCAGACTTTTTCAGACACAGACAGACAGACATAAAGTATGATGGCTCAATTATAGATGTGTAATATAAAAAGTTTAATTTGAATGCTGAGGGTTAATTTTTAGGGGTAAATTGGGAAATAAAAAAAATTCTTTCAAGGTAACCAACATTCCTTAATACAAAACTACTCAGTTGATTCAGCTGTAACGACTGTTGAATTGATCCGTCTGTTACTGGACACTGGATTGGATAAACAATCGAATTGATCCGTCTGTTACTGAACACTGGACTGGATAAACAATCGAATTGATCCGTCTGTTACTGGACACTGGACTGGATAAACAATCGAATTAATCCGTCTGTTACTGGACACTGGACTGGATAAACAATCGAATTGATCCGTCTGTTACTTGACACTAGACTGGATAAAAAATCGAATTGATCCGTCTGTTACTGGACACTGGTCTGGATAAACAATCGAATTGATCCGTCTGTTACTGGACACTTGTTTTCTTAATTCTCATTATAACACGTGGATTTGACCATTCGGTATTAAATGAAAACCCAGTCTGTACTAGCTAGCTCTTGGGCACCCGAAAAAGGGGAAGACCTAAACTTAAGTGGCTCGACTGCCTCGAAAAGCACTTTAAAGTCCTAAGTGTAATGAACTGGATGTCTCTGGCCAAGAACAGGAGAGCTTGGGAGTTGATTCTGCCGAAACCAGCATTGAAGAAGATGAGTCTACATATAGTAGCTGTCATAAATACTTTAAAAGAGTTATATATACAATTACACCAACAATAAAAGAAAAGTTTTTTTTCACAAAAATTAAATACCATTTTATATAAATATATTATAAACACCGTGTTTATGTTTTTGATTTTTTGCTCGGTGGACGGTGGTAAACCAAACAAATATAGTTGCAATTACACGTTCACAATTCAAACTACTTTGGTTCGAGTAATTAAATCAAAACACGCTTTTCACTTTCACAGGAGTCTCGTATCGTATTATGACTCTTATGACACAGGCATAAGAATTATATTACTATTTGCCTCTAATTAAGAAGTCAAATAATTTTATGCGAGCGTGTCGATGTGGCTACGTATATTGGCTCAGCGATTCCTTGGTGCAAAAACACAGGGTGTTTGAAATTACAAACCACTAAAACGATTTCTGTGACTAAACTACTGAATTTTGTTATTTGATTTTTGGTGTACGGTTGAGAAACACCATCTAGTATATGAGTATGCGTTGAATGTCACACGATCAAATCCACATTGTATAACGCTGGTTTGATTTTCTTTGATTTTTTTGCATCACACAATGTTTAACCATTTTCAAAGCAAAGATCCAATATTTTTGGAGGAATGTAATTTTTCAATTTCAACACAATTTTTTTTATTTATCAACGAAGCAGTGTTAACGTGCCTTGTACATAAAATGCATTATTCAATAATATGTGCGTACAACTTCTTTCTTATTGAATCTACGCAACTTCGGAAACTGTCAATATACGAAGAAGTGACCACATGGCCCCCTTGGCGAACTAACTCTACCTACCCTAATTTTCATTTGTATGACCTTGACCATACCTGAAAGTCTTCATCCGATTCATTGAGGCGGAAGAAGCCGTTTTCCCAACGTCCATAAGTGTCTGCGGCCGATTGGAACCTTAAATATTTACGACCTTTCTCGGTAGATGTCAGGGTAGTGATGTTAACGGAGTTGGGTTTCTGATAAATCTTCAGGGGGCCCTGAAAACTGAAAATTATATTCTATAATAGGTATATCTCTCTAAAAAAAATAAACTCACATATACCATGGTACATTTAAAAAAAAGTCTACTTAGAATTTGGTTTATTGAAAAGTTTAAATGTTAAAATATATTTTTATTAAACTACTAGTTTTCTATAATAGGTATATCTCTCAAAAAAGAATATTCTCACATATATTATGGTACGTTTAAAAAAAAGTCCACTTAGAATTTGGTTTATTCAAAAGTTTAAATGTTTAAATATATTTTTTTAAACTACTACTTAAACCGGGCCATGCTTCGTTGTGGCTCAGTGCGATATTCAACGAATGGGGAAGTAAATAAAAATCTTATAGCGAACATAGATTCACCGAGAAAACAAACAATTCAATTCAATACTCTGCCTTGCGTTTCGGTGGCTATGCGGAATGAAAGAACGGAAATGTTTTTCACAGATAATATTTTTTTATTGTAAAATTACTGACTGGACTGACTACATGTTTGTTTGTTCTTTTTCTGCATCGGATCAGATTGTTCACCAACTCCGGAGTATGCGACCCTTAATTGCCCATGAAAGAAGCAATCGTTTTCTAAATTCAAACCGCACACTTGCAAAGGTTGCCTTGCCCTTTATTAATTGTCTTACAGAACTTAATGCGTACTGAAAATTAAAGTAGTTTGAACTGGAACGCCATGTCGGTCGAAATGGGTGGTATTTGTGGTATTCGTAGTACTTCGTTACCTTTATGAGATCCAATCACAATTGTTTCTTCAATTAGATTATTCATCAATTGTTTAACTAATAGTGTAACTTTGGCTGATTTATATTTCGGATGAATATAATTGGCACTCCTACTGCCAAATTCAGAATATGTGACGGTAATTCAGAATATAGAGAGAATCAAGAAATGCCAATTGAAAATTCACTACTTCACTTTGGTTCATCACAGAGTCAATAGATTTGTATGTCACTGTTTCATCTGCGGTTCTGTTTAGAATGATCTTGTTCATTTCGTGTACGTTGATATTTTTACCTGTTAGAGTGGCTATTCCGCTCAACCATGCATGGTTTTGACAATTTGTTTTGATGCTTTGGAAAACCTTGTTTACTAATTCTACTTTTGAAGTCATGATGTTGAAGAAATTATGTGAGAAAGTTATTTTAAAAAAAAATAATAACAAAAAAGTGATAATGACAAAAATTGAACTTTTTTTATAAAAACATGGGCGTATTGGAATGCAGCGTTATGTTAAAATTTCAAGTCAATCGACCAGTAACTTATTGAGTTTCGCGAGCGCAAACATACTAAGGCTGTATTTTTATATATTAATATTCACCTAAGTAAATATATTGTCTGATATATCTTCCACTAAAACAACAAAAATGCTTCGAAGACACGATGAAGAGACCACATAAAATTATTTCCAATAATTTTGAATCGCTTTTAAAACTTCCCTTCAAACTCGTCCAGTAATTTTGGCGTGATCATGCGCTTACTGGACTAGAAGCACGCACGGACACGCACACTCATTTGCATTTCTTCTACTTTGCTAACCATTTTCGACTGCTAATATATAAACCTCCTTCACTTTATGCCATCTGTCTCGGTCTTGGGCAGTTTCCACCCATTTCACTCCAGCTGTTTTCTTAATGTCGTCATGCCAATTTATCTCTAGTCTTCCTTGTAGCCGTTTCCTCCCCCATGGTATCTGGTCTCTATTCCAACACTGCCTTGTACCACGAGTTTTGCTTGCTACCAACATAGCCAGTCCACTCCCATTTTAATTATGCTACCTGTTTTGTGACGTCGCCAATCTTGCTGTGCTCTCTTAGCCAGTATTTCTTTTACAATCTCACAGTGTATCTGTCTCACCAGTTCTCTCTCGATTACTCTTTGAACTATTTGTAGTTTGTGGGGGATCTCCTCTGTGAATACCCAGGTCTCCGCTCTGCATATGAGCATTGGTAGGATACACTGGTTATATATGTGAACCTTATGTTCAACACTGATTTCCATGTTGAAAGTGTACTTGAAGAAGGTGTACTTGGAGTAGGTCTCCCTCTCTAGACTAATGCTCCTGGCAATTTCATTTGTCTTGACTGTCTTTACACATTACCATTTCTTGACCAATATCCAAATATTTTTCGATCAAGGACAGGGTCCTTTCTCCTGATGACAGCAGTCTTACATGGGCTATTTATCCTAACGTTGATTTTGCCGAAGTTGATTTCATGCGTTCAGAAGAATGATTAAATTGCTACATTATGATCTTGAGGTTGCTCAGAGTATATTTGTCTATATACTATCTAATATTAATATTTTCTTTATATAAACTGTATTATAAAACATTATCGATATAAAACTTCCTTCTGATTGAAACTACGCAACATCGTAAGCGACCAGTACTGGAACGAGCGATCACATGGAAAAGACAAATGATAAAAAAACCAAGTAATAACATGAGAAAAACAAATTTCTTACGCAAGTTCAACGTACGTTGGGATACAGTCTGTTTTAAATGGACTGAGTTTTGATGCCGTGACATACTAATGGACAAAGAGTCACAAATGGCGAAATAAAAAAAGTATCAACTTTATTATCCTGCTGCGCAACCCTAAGAATCAATAAATTAGATTTTGTTTGAATCACCATATTAATTAAAATGAAAAATACAGTCAAACCACAAATTGGTTGCGAAAATAAATTCTTGGCCCATTTCATTGTATTTAATTCAAAATCGAAAATAGAAAAAAGGGGAAAATTTTAAATATGGCTGAATGCTACTAATATTATAAATGCGAAAGTTTGAATGTTTGTTACTCAACGCCTAATGGCTAAACTGATATGGAACTTGTTATAGTTATAGCTTATGATTTAAATTAAAACATGGACTATTTATTTAACTCTAAAAATAGCATAATTTCTACAGGATGAAACTTTGTATTTTTAACTCAATAATATAAATTATCAATAGATGGCGCTATAATACTATAATATGTCAAAAGATGGAGCCACATTTATATTAAATCCAAAGATGTTGGAGTTAACCCTAAACGAAGGAAACTAGGAGGAAACCCTAAGATCTACTCGCAAAGATGAAGATGTTGTAATACAACGAAACCTAGGTCGTGGTAAAGAACTTAAAGAGGGAAGAAATAACACTACATCACGCAGTTTCATATAGTTGTGAATAATGAATTTCCACAAAATTAACGCCACACATATTCAATAAAATCTACTCAATAATATAAATTATCAATAGATGGCGCTATAATACTATAACATGTCAAAAGATGGCGCCACGTTTATATTAAACCAGAAAAATGTTTAACATTTTGTATGGAGAGATATTGTATTACTTTCATTGCATAGGAATAATTCCCGTCGCTTTTATCGAAAATCTACTCAATAATATAAATTATCAATAGATGGCGCTATAACACTATAACACGTCAATAGATGGCGCCACCTTTACATTAAACTAGAAAAACGTTTAACATTTTGTATGGAGAGATATTGTATTACTTTCATTGCATAGGAAATAATTCCCGTGGCCTTTATCTAAAATCTACATAATAATATAAATTATCAATAGATGGCGCTATAATACTACAATACGTCTATAGATGGCGCCACGTTTACACTAAACTAGAAAAAAAAAGTTCAACATTTTGTATGGAGAGATATTGTATTACTTTCATTGCATAGGAATAATTCCCGTCGCTTTTATCGAAAATCTAATCAATAATATAAATTATCAATAGATGGCGCTATAATACCACAACACGTCTATAGATGGCGCCACGTTTACATTAAATAAAAAAAAAAGTTTAACATTTTGTATGGAGAGATATTGTATTACTTTCATTGCATAGGATATAATTCCCACCGCCTTTACCTAAAATCTACAAGCCAAATGCTTATGGAATAATGTACAAAAGTGTTAAAAGCAATGAAAAAACTGTGTTTTAATTATTAAAATTAACAGTTACAATTAAGTTATTACAGCAAGCCGACTTCTGTTGATTACTGAGTATAAAATAAGACGACTATGATAAATAACAATGTTTTGTATTTAATTAAGTTCTCGAAATACACTATTTCAATGTTAACATAAAGTTACACGTCTTGCAATGTATTCATACAGGGAGACGTGCGGCATCGTCAAAGCGATACGAAGCGACGGGAAGGACATCTAAATCGGGTTTGAATACTGAGGGATTAAGTATTATTTTGCAGAAAGAAAAAAATATTAAACTAATAATTAAAGGTTTTCTTAAGTTATTTTCATGAGGATTCTGTTTGTAACGAGGAAAGGTTCAAATGTAAATATGATTCAGAAAGTGTTGAAAAAAAAATTATTTTGCTGAAAAAAAATTATTTGCAGTAACAAGAGCCCAAATTGAAAAATGTACTGATTACAATCATCTCATATGTGTGTATGTACGTATATACCTACATAATATATACATATTAATTAAACTATAGAGCGGAATCTATTTTTTGGTCTGTCTGTCTGCTTATTTAGTTAAAGGCACCTCATACAAATATTACTGGAAGAATTTGGATATTTCCTAAATTGTGAGAGTAGCAAGTGAAGTTCTTAAAACTGACTATTTGTGACAATGGTGAAAAAAAATTAATTAAAATTTCGAAAATGGTACTCTTTGGTAACCCACTGACATTCTTTTTTGAATTTGCCTTTTGTTTTTAAAAATTTACGACAATTTACAAATTGTGTTTATACCATAAAGTTGATTTTAACGCAGGAATATTTTCATTCAATAATTTTTTATGACTTTCATTGTGGTCTTAATCAACAACAATGTTACGATCGAACTCGACTGCCATTTAATGATGAAATGTGGTCGTACTATAAATAGTGGGCAGCTCACCATAAAGACTGACAAGAGAGTAAGATGTCAGCAGATTCAGCAAGCTTAGCTGTTACCATGAGCAATATACTGAAAACTCTATATAAATATTTAGGTGTCAGGTACCTTACGATTTGACCAAAGCTCATATCTCATGAATCGCCTTGATTGGTGACGCAGAATGTTAGCAAAATTCAATAGAGGTCATTCAAATACTGTTTTCGATATCGCTGTGGATGACGAAAGCTGACTATACTGTTAAGAATCCGAAAATAAGGGGCAATCTCTGTAGTAGATATTTCCTTCTTAGGAGTTGCCTACAGAATCAAAAAAGGACGAAATGCTGGAAAAAGAAAATTGTCTCATTCTGCAGACGGATAGGTTATTACACAACAATTCTAGAAAATAAAAAATAATTACCGTAGTCTGGTCTGGAAAAACCGTACTAGTAGTCTTGGAAAAAGTTTGTAAGCAACACCCTCATAACAGAATCCTCTTGCATCACGACAGTACTTCTGCACACTCAGTCAGAGGAACAGGGGAATATTGACTACTATGTTATATTGACTACTATTCTACTATAGTAGAAATTATAAATTATCCGCCGTACAGACCCGATACCGCACCATGTGATATCTATTTAATTTCAAGAATAGAGGTTAAAGTTGAGGAAACAATCACCGCTTCTTTAACGTTTGGGAATCCAGACGCTGAAGAAGCGGTGATTGCCTTTGAAAATATCATGGAAGAGATATCCAAGGAAGTGTAACCGACTACTTCTTTCAGCGAATACAACGAATGAAACGATGCATAGAATGCCACTGAGACTCTTTTGAAAAGCAATAAATAAATTACAAAGATGCTAGTTGGATCCATTTTTTATACCCTGAATCTGTGGATTATGGAACTTGAAGTGTTACCTACCGAACACTTCAAGATCCATAAATAAATCGTATATCTACTTCTTATGTCGATATAGTGTTGAGTGAAAATTGTAAGCTTAGAACAAAATTCTATATTTTCGGATGATAAAAAAAAATATGTCCTTTTTATATTCTTTATTATCTCCTGTTGTAACTAACGCAAAAAATGTTGCGATAATGATTTTTAAACATTACTTAGAGTAAAAATAACTGATTTAAGATGTTACCTTGGTTTTTTTGATGCAATTTAACCAAATAATTTTATCTTAATATTGCTAATATAGAATAATCTTTTGGCTAATACTATGGAGCATGCTACTTGCAATGGATACGCCAACACACCTCGTACATCTTCTGAGACAACTTTACGACAATCAAAAAACAGCATCGGTACGGATAGATGTAATTTTGACAGACAATTTTCATCCCAGTGCTGGCATTCGTCAAGAGTGTATAATACATCCACTACTGTTCAAGGTTTACACCAAGTTCAAAATGAGAATTATACTCCAAAACTGGATGGACGGCATTGCCATTGGTTATAAATTGGTTATAAAACACCGAACTTACACAACACAGATGACACCACCTTGTTTGCTTCTGATACGCGCCTCATGTCAGACTTACTTCTCAAGATGGAGCGCGTAAGTCTCGAATTTGGTTTAAAGATCAATTGCAACAAAACTTGTGTGCCAATAACAACTCGCCCAAAGTCACTCAAACAGCGAACTGTGAAGTGGTTTAATCATATGTATACCTTGGAGCGTTGATCTCTAACAACGGTGGATGCATGGATGAGGTGGGGAGACGTATGGTGATGACAAGAAAATATGGAAAGACCGAAACATCAATGACGGTATGAGTGCACCAGGGCGACAAATAGGAAGAGATGGAGAGGCATCGTGAGTGAGTAATAACAGCCACCCTTAACAATACTAATGCTGACCATGATCGCTCGTTCAAGATTGAAACGACGTGGAAGAAGAAGAGAGGTAGCAACTAATTTTTTTCAGATTTATCGAATACCTTGGAAAAATTAAAAGGAGGCAAACTGCACAGTATGCACATCATACTGAAGCTTAAAATTTGGCAAACGATAAAAAATAATAAATAAAACCTGAATTTCCTTTCAAAACACCTATCCAATGATGAAATATGATAAGGAGGTACCTTCAAAAGTCATTTTCAGTATTTAGCTACATATTAATTAAGACCCTCATCTACAGAGATACCGTCTTGTCGGCGCGCGGCGAGCTTCCTTGCACGTTGCACAGTGACTTCTTCTGAGGTTGGCAATCATTATGGCTATTTTAATTTTGAAAGCTGCACCCGAAAAAGCCGGCCTCTTTCTGCCCAGTATCTTGCCTTGCATAACGATTTAAAGAAGTTGGTACTTTCTTTGGTGCGGGACATGTCCAATGTATTAGACTCCGCGTGTTTATGCTTTTCAAGGTGTCTTTGTTCGATCGCGATTATGCGTTTCAAGGTGTCTTTGTGCTTAAGACGCTATCGATAATAAATTATATATATATATATATATATATATATATATATATATATATATATATATATATATTTAAATATATATATATATATATATATATATATATATATCGCATAGGTAGCTCAGAGAGAACGTGAAATTAGCTGGAAATGGAAAAGATAATTACCTGTAAGCTAATGTCTCCATCCAAAACATATATCTATGCAAAATAACGTATATGTAGGTTTCAATTTGTAGAAATAGTGAGGCTTGGAAAGACGGACAAATGTACGTAGAGACGAACAGACATGGGGAATCAAGAGTTCCTGGTTTAACTGCGGAATCTCAAAAATATATCCGAAAATACTGAGAACATTATAGCATATCTGTTTTCAGTAAGGCTGCTACTAAATGCATAATAAATTTTGATACATAGTACTCACGGGTTACCCCTGTAGTAGTAAAAGGTGAAACAGCCATCTTTGGTCAGGTCGGAGTGGTAGGAGGGAGACAGCAGCTTTGCAGACTGATTCGTGAAGATGAACTGCCCCTCGTTGTAAACGTATCCACCTGAATCAGTTCAAATTGTAGTTATTTTGTTTGCAGGTTTTCAATTTTTATATTTTGGAGTCAGTACCTTAAAAAAAATGGAACCCTCGTAAGATCGTTCGCATGTTCTTCTGTCTCTGTGTCATTGTCATTTTTTGCAGCATTCGCTTGACGTAGATATTTTAATTTAGCATAGCAATAAAGCATATTTACCCACACATACCTCAAATATATACTCAGAGATATTTATTTGGAAACTATAAAATTAAGTATTAGAAAAAAAGTTAAAATTCCGCATATAGTGTGGGGTATCGTTTAAAAGGCTAATTTTAAGCACCTCATAAAAATTTTTTTTTTTAATTTTAAGTAGTATATCTTTAGGGGTATATTCTTAAAAATATAGAAATATATGTTCTCTCTTTCTCCTTCCCGCTATTTCCGAAAAACTATATTGTATTACAATTGCAGTGTATCACAATTGTTATAGCATAGTGTACAGGGGTGTATTACAATTGTTACAGCATTTTGTACAGCATTGTATTACAATTGTTACAGTAGTTATTGTACAGCAGTGTATTACAATTGTTACAGCATTTTGTACAGCAGTCATTACAATTGTTACAGTAGTTATTTTACAGTAGTGTATTACAGTGGTTACCGTGGCGATTAGTCTCAAATGATTGTGGATAACCAGAGGTGTAGATACTGTCTAGTCGGCGATTAGTTGGTTAAGCGTTCTATTCCACCGTTACTGTATCCGTTCATTTCAAGTCATTGCGGATAAAATGCAGTAATATAGGTAACGTCTAGTTGGCGAACGTTATTGTAGGTAAAATAATGTAAGTACCGTCTAGTTGGCGATTAGTTGGTTAAACGTTCTATTACAATAGTTACTGTAGCAGATCATTTCAAGTCATTGTGGGTAAAATGCAGTAATGTAAGTACCGTCTATTTGGCGATTAGTTGGTTAAGCGTTCTATTACAATGGTTAATGTAGCCATTCATTTCAAGTCATTCTAGGTAAAAGAATGTAAGTACCGCCTAGTTGGCGATTAGTTGGTTAAGCGTTCTATTACAATCGTTACTGAAACAGTTCATTTCAAGTCATTGTGGGTAAAATGCAGTAACGTAGGTACCGTCTAATTGACGATTAGTTGGTTGAGCGTTCTATTACAATCGTTACTGTAACATTTCATTTCAAGTCATTGTGGGTAAAATGCAGTAATGTAGGTACCGTCTAGTTGACGATTAGTTGGATAAGCGTTTTATTACAATCGTTACTGTGGCAGTTTATTTCAAGTCATTGTGAGTAAAATGCAATAATTCAGGTACCGACTAGTTGGCGAACGTTATTGTAGGTAAATGAATGTAAGTACCGTCTAGTCGGTTAAACGTTCTATTACAATCGTTACTGTAGCAGTTCATTTCAAGTCATTGTGGGTAAAATGCAGTAATGTAGGTACCGTCTAGTTGACGATTAGTTAGTTAAGCGTTCTATTACAATTGTTACTGTAGCAGTTAATTTCAAGTCATTGTGGGTAAAATGCAGTAATGTAGGAACCGTCTAGTTGACGATTAGTTGGTTAAGCGTTCTATTACAATCGTTATTGTAGAAGTTCATTTCAAGTCATTGTGGGTAAAATACAGTAATGTAGGTACCGCCTAGTTGACGATTAGTTGGTTAAGCGTTCTATTACAATCGTTACTGTAGCAGTTCATTTCAAGTCATTGTGGATAAAATGCAGTAATGTAGGTACCGTCTAGTTGACGATTAGTTGGTTGAGCGTTCTATTACAATAGTTACTGTAGCAGTTCATTTCAAGTCACTGTGGGTAAAATTTAGTAATATAGGTACCGCCTAGTATGCGATGGTTAAGGGTTCTATTATAATCGTTACGGTAGCAATTCATTTCAAGTCATTGTGGGTAAAATGCAGTAATGTGGGTACCGTCTAGTTGACGATTAGTTGGTTGAGCATTCTATTACAATCGTTACTGTAGTAGTGCATTTCAAGTCATTGTGGGTAAAAAGTAGAAATGTAGGTACCGTCTATTCGTCGACTCGTTAAATATTCTATTACAATCGTTATTACAGAAGTACATTTAAATTTGTGGGAGGTAAGAAGCAAAGATATAGGTACCGTCTAGTCGGCAATTAATTGTTTTAGGCAATCTATTGCAGTTCATTTCAAATAATCGTCAGTAAAAACCAAAGATGTAGGTACCATTTATTCATATTATATCATATATTTCAAATATTACTATATATATATATATATATATATATATATATATATATACCGGCCAGTTGTCCACAAATAGTCTGCAGAAACCACCGATAGCCGGTTTTGAAACTGCCATGAATATTTCCATTAGTCGGTAAAAGTATTTTAAAATTAAAATATATTATTAATTTGATATCGTCTTATTTGCTACTCAGTGAGCGAGTTACACTATCATTCCAAATGTGTCCACTAATTATTCACAATCAGTCATAATCGAAATGAGTGTGTGTGTAACTAAAATAGTTTAATGGACGGGCACATAAACCTTAGACGTCGCAACTTTCTTAAAATTTGGTATAGTGATAAACCATATTGACCCGCAATGGTTAGCATTCAGATACGTACGTAAATTTTAAAGTGCGGAAATAAAATTATTTTAATTTAACTTTTTTTTAATTCCACGGGTCGTGCATTTAAAAGAGTAGATTTGAAATCCATCTAGGATATCAAAACATTGTTAAAAAGTCATATGAGGTAGTACTACTGATATTTTTAAAAATTTGTATTTTTAAAATAAACGAGAATTATGGAAAAACGGGGGTACTTGAAATTAACTTAAATATTAACTTTATCCCTTAGAAATGATTCTAAATCTCATGATTTTTGAGAAAATACGATATTTTTGCGCCTTTTATATTTATGTACACACACATATATATATATATATATATATATATATATATATATATATACACATATATACATATATATATATATATATATATATATATATATATATATATATATATAGAGAGTTTAATAAAAGTAGTATGTAACTTTAAATCTTTAAATTTGCGTAGACGTGTACGGAACCTTCGTAGTACGAGTTCAATTTAAACTTAATGGATTTTCCTCAATTCTTAACATGTTAGTGTGATAATTAATTTAAATAAAAATAAGCTGGAGTTTCTTATTTAAATTGTCGATAATGTAAGAATGAAAATTCTTTTGAAATCTTTTGGTAATTTTCACTTAAAACAAAATTTTCACTTAAAACATATCTGTTCGACTATTTGTTTCTACCAAACAAATAGTCGAACATATACTATAGATCATTTCCCGATATAATATCAAAATGATACATACTTTTTACTTTATTACCATACGTTTCACTTCTAGAACTTTAAGTAATATATTTTGAAATTATTCTTAAAATTTATTTAGTACATTTTGCGTGATTTGCTTACAAACAAAGACAGAAAAACAAAACAAAACTATTAAAAAAAATATCGACAAAGATCCGTGTTGGGAATAGGGTTATCAACCGTCCTGAAATTCAGAGATTCTCTCAGAAATTTCTTTTAATATTAATCTTTACCGTATCACGCAATTTACAAAGAAATTCACACTTTTAATACCACAGATTAATATGTAAAAATGTACAAATGGCTCTGCATATATAATTATAATAATGTAAAAATGGCTCTACTATTAACTTTGGGTGTGCAGATTTTACTAATCTTGTTTTTTTCGTGACTTTCAGCTCAGTAGTTTCAGAAGTAAGAAGACGGTGTGCTATATTTTTGCATGTTTTTTTAGGATATTTTTAAATGTACAATTTAAAAATATGTTTGTATTTCTCATTATAAACAACTCCTTTGTTTATCTCCCTTTAAACTATTATATAAATACTTAAAAAACTGTCGTGTAAAATACCTTCGAAATTTGTACGTTCATAAAATTTCTTATTGTCATAGCAGGCGTAAAATCATGGAGAATATATCAAAATTATGATATCTAGAATCATCGCAATAGTTTTAGAAGAACCTTTGCATGGGTTTCTAAAAACCCATATTTTTCATAATTTTAAGTTGAGTAGTTTCGGAACTAATAGCGAGAACGTATTTTTTGCATATTATCACTATATATCTGAAGTTAAGAAAAAACATTTTGGGACCCTTATAACTAGCCCATTTAAACAACATCCCACACTATATATAGAATATAAAAAATATTTTTTCAGCACTTAATTTGCCCCGCCATAAAATTCCTAAAAAAAAATTTTTAAAAATAAAAAAAAATTTATATTTTAGAGTACTGTTTATTGATATATCTGGGGTTTTGATTTTTTTCAAAATTTCAAGTTCCTAAAACAAAAAGATAAAGAAGGCTGTGCACATGGATAAACTCTACATAAGTAATCTTATAAAGATGATTTTCAAGAATTGATCCATATTCAATTTTGAGGTACAGAACACTAAAATCAAAATATAAAGCTCTGGCACGTCACCTTATATATTAAATCTATGACCTAACAACATTGAACACACACATATATATATAAATATATATATATATATATATATATATACATATATATTGGGTGTGCGTGGTACGATTGATACGTGGTACGATTACATCGGCACTCTTGGATTCTTTGTTGCAATTAAGTTGGTTACTTATTTATATTAAGTGACTTTTTTTATATATAATTGCCTTAAACCCCATAATTTCCCCTCGCTTGTTGCCAAGTTTGATGATTGCAGGATGATTGCGGGAAGTACCCTATAGATTTTTATTTACTTGCGAGTGTCTAAATATGCGGTATAAATAACTTTATTTTCAGAGTTCTTCTTGATCGCGTTAACTTATAAGCTCGATTCTTTTACAGTTCTGGTGACCATAGATCTAAGTATTTGAAATTAATTTCAGCCTGAAGCCTTCACGTTTTCCTGAGAAAAATTAGGAGTAGCTGTGTCATGGACACGACCGTGTGTTGTACGTGAATACGTCTATGTACCGGGTTATTTTTTTAAATAAAATGTGTTTATTTACGTATTTCGGATAAAAGCAAGGAAACAAATAATTATTGTGTTACAATAGCGTTTAGGCCGACATTATATATTTTTGATAATATTTTTTTATTCTAACACCTTATTATATTCACTGTCACTACTTTAAACTAATGTTTTATATATAATTGATAGATTTTGATGTCAGCTGACAATTAAAACTTAAACGAACATCGTAGCTTTTGGGAATCAAAAGTTATACTAATTGCAAATCTCGATACGCAGCAAAATAACCTCAAAATGGCGGCGCTTCCCCCTCCACCGCGCACAATGCGTCTCTGAACAGTGACACAATGCGTCGCTTATCGTAATGAATTCTTTGATTCTTTAGCTATCCAGTGGTATAATTTAATTTTTGATGTAGAGGATAGATTCGAAACTGCAACGCCAAACTGTATCATCCGATTTTGTTATCGTTAGTTTTTTTGGATTGCCCCCGTATGGTAGCAAATTTAAAGAAGTATTCACTTCAAAAGAATCTTGACAGACAGACAGGCGTAAAACGAAGTGTAGCAATAAGGGTTCTTTTTTCCTTTTGAAGTACGGAATCGTAAAAAGGTCGACAAAATCTAAAAAAAGCAATGAAACTTAAAAAAAGATCGACTTATTTTTGCCTCAAATTGATCTTTTTGGAAATATATTTAATGGGCAAGCTGTAAAACCATTACTGTTTCTATTATTTGGATAAGTGACAAAACCTGGGCCGGTGAAAAAGTTGGTGTGATCGGTGGAGGGCAACCGGGCCAGATGAACGTTGGGGCCGATCACCTTTCGTCGCCAATTGAAGTCATGTAGCTCGTCGTTATCCCAACCGCACGTGCCGCTGTCAAAGTTGCAGCCGAACTTCGACACGTCCTTTGTACCTGGAAAGGAGAAAAGGCTTAAAATGAAAAAGAAAATTTTCAAAATAACAATAGACAGTTTTGAGACATGATGAGCTTTAGCAAGTTCCTAGAAAATTGCGTGTGAAAGATCGTTATGCGAATACTTGGTCTCGGACCACGAGAGTTCTATGGCATCAGTTTTAGTATGAAACCATAAAAAATACATGTTCAACGCTTGAATATATCATCAAATACTTGATGATCGATCGTGTCAAGAAGATGTTCGTTCCATATTTATAGGACGGACATCATAACTATTTCCATTTTCTGTTTCCTTGAGATTTTCTCCTGGGTGTGTTGAGTTACAATTCATGCATCACAAAAGAAAAATATCATTGACAAAATCTATTGTCCGTTTAAGAAGCAGAAAATTCTCATCCCCTATTTTGCTGGAAAAACTTATCCTTCATCCCTGATAACTTCCTCGCCTAGTAATCATGTTTGGTCATACCGGCATCTAGAACCGACTTCTAGGAGAACTCCTTACTTTTCCACGGCATACAATTGCTCAACCCCTAAATACCGATGGCATCAGACTGTGATTTGTTCGTGAGGAGTGAGTACCAATTTTTAGAGAAATATCCTCATTGTGTGATGCAATTATTGAATTTATTAATTCTCTTGTTATCGTTTTAGTAACGTTGATTTTATTAGATAATGTAACTGTAATGTTTCTACAACTATATGTAATGTAACTTCAACCTGCAGTTGCAACCACATTATGGTCTTTGTAACTGTCTTTTTCACGATATTGTAGTTGTATAAAACATCACGGCTCGATCTTGACAATCATTTTAGAATAAGTGGCCATTTCGTTCTATTATCATTTAGAGTACCACCTACCTATTCTACATTAAGATACACTTTAAAATCAGTTCCATAATTTCAGATATATTTTAATTTTAAATTTTAAAACTTCCTTTATCGTTGGCTCTGCATTCTACTGTACATACGACACATAAACATTTTCGATGCAAATTATCAGTATGCCTAATTCTATTTCAGCGGGTAATTTTAAATTGTAATTCAATATATCCGTAAAAATCGAAATTAGCATGAGCGAAGCTACCGGGTAAAGGAAATTTGATGACTTTCGGTGGCTTCGCTCATGCTAATTTCGATATTTACGCATATATTGAATTACAATTTTGGAATTACTTGCTGAAATAGAATTAGGCTAAATGATAATTTGCAGCGAAAATGCTTTCTTACAAACTACATTCGCTGTATTGTTGTTTTCTGTTAAGATAAATAAATTACTGTTCAAACTTACTCCTGAACATTCTGTACCAAGAAAGCTGCGAGAAAAATGACCAGATATCAGGTCCAGCTTTCTTTTATTAAAATGCGACCTTGGGATTTGTTTATTTTTGTTGCAAAGATTGAGTTAACTGACCCAAAATAATTGTTTTCTGCGTTACCTGTAAAATAATTTTGTACTCCTGTTACTGCTAAGTGGTGTTACAATCCATTTAGAATCGGGGCTTCTTCAGAATATCTTCCCCTTGCTTTCTGCTTCCATCTAAGACACGCAGGTAAGCCTCAACATCATATCCCATCTGAGTTTGGGCAACCAGAAGGGCATTTTCTGCTTAGTATCTAACTATATGCAGACATTCTTTACAGTTCTGGCCTTACCTATCATTTCCAGATGACCTGCCGACGCAATATCTTCGATCAGCGTGGCAATCGTCGATTTATCTCTGCGTTAATTGTCGACTTCTTACTAAGTAGATATAACTCATGATTTGATCGCATGCGCCAGACGCCTGATTGACATGTAGGCTTAAACATTTTTAGCACTTTTCTCCCCAAATGTCAAGGATATCCCCAACCCTTCTAATTGGAGCCCATATTTCATTCGCTTACCGCAGACCGCTACACAGATTCACAGATATTCTACTTAACACAGACAAAAAAAATAATTCTGCTCCTCACACATAATTAAATGGGTTAGGATAATTTCTAAAAATTACAAAGTACACTGAGAACGCAAGTAAATGTCGAAACTTGTAAGAAGACAAAATAAATTGAATTCGGTCAGTAATATAACGACAATCATAAATTAATATAATGAAATAAAGCCTTTGTTATAACCTATATAAAATTGAAAAGTCAATAACTACATAATAAATATACGAAAATGTTTAGATAATATTTTAATTAGGTTATCATGCATTGTTTAATAATACCAATAGCAAACCAATTTAAACCAACCGCAATTAATCAAGTAGAGCAATAAGTAACGTAACCTACGAAATAATAAAATAAATTCTATAAACAATAAGCACGATTAGCACCAACGCGCACGTCCTATTCTGACCGTCGCTGACTCCCGTGTGAGACGAGCGCAGAGCGTGGGCACCTTTTATACGTAAGTGTACGAAGCAGCGAACGACGGTCGCTGAATGCTGCCACTAGATGACCGAACTTCATTCGAAATTATTTCAGCTTTTAAGTCCGATTACATCTTAGTTTCTACTTATCTGATATTTATGACACAACGAGATGGCAGTTCTGCAAAGCTATATGTTACCGGAAGCTATATTTATTAAAAAAAAAAACTAACTACAGATTCAAAGCCAACTTTTCCAAACATAAGGAGAGACCAACAATAATTCTAGAAAAATATGATTTTATTTTAGAATTTTATAATTCATAGTCAAACCTCTAGATATCAAGGCAAAAGACGATTGTACAGATAGACACTACAGTTTTATTATATTAAATGTACACGAATTCAGCTTAAAATTCCAGCTAAGATAGAGGTAAATTATTTTTATCCTGATAGAGTGTACCTTCGAGACGAAAACATTTGTTTTATGCAGGTGAAGAGGCCATTAAAAAAAATTAGTTGTTAAACAACAGTGTCACTCCGCCTTTAACTCAATCCGTTTACATTTACTGCACTTCTATTTTAACTGATGGTTATATTAATAGATGGCGGTAAGTAATTTTAAATATGAAAGTTTACGAGCCCTAACATACAAGTCCACCACGAAGATACTTGGTGACCATTTACCAAATTTGAAATTTCCGAGTAGATAGACTGAAAATCGTTGGTAAAACCAAAAACGTATATTCCGCGTTCTTCTTCTGTTGTTAATATTATTTAAAGAAACAGTGTCACTGCGCCTTAACCTCATTCTTTTTCAATTTAATACACTTCTATTTTAACTAATAGTTATATTAATAGATGGTTCTAAGTAATTTTAAATATATAAGTTCACAAGTCCTAATATATAAGTCTGACATGAAGATACTCAGCGGCTTATTTTATGTTTTTGGACTATGATTTTTACTCCCATTACATACCATATTTGAAATTTTCGAGTAGATATACTGAAAATCGTTGGTAAAACCAAAAGCGTGTACCCCGCGTTCTTCCTCTGTTATTAATATGATTTTAATATTGCATTTTTTCATAATTACACATCTGATTGTTGCAAAAAAATTGCATTAGTTAAATATAACTTTACAAGATAAAAATTAATAAAAAACATAGTTAAGGCCTGTCATATACCTAATGAAAGCAAAAAAAGATGAAAAGTTAAAAACGGTAGGGATGAAGATCTGACAAAACGGAAGTTGAGAACTGTTGCCGTTCATGAAAAAACCCGTCAAGTACGATTGGGAGTCGCACTATCAAGTTTCAGTACCCGTTATGGTTTTTATAAACATTTAATGGTATATAATATTCTTATTAAACTATTTACAAAATATTAATATTTAGAAGGAAAATGTATTTCCTACTATGTCTTTCGCAGGCGCATACTTTATTATGCGATATAAGTACAAAGTAACGATTTTCGGATTTTTCCTTTACTTGTGCTATGAGACCTTGCTTCTTGACAAATTTTATGATTCTAGGTCAACGAGACAATCTATAAGTTTTGATTTATTTGCGAGTGTCAAATTATGCGGCATAAATGGACGTATTTTTAGGATTCTTCTTGATACGTTGATTTAGAAGCTTGATTTTTCTACAGCTTCAAGGGATCGTAGACATAAATATATAATTTTCAACTTCATCCCTCCACGTCTTTCCGAGAAAAAATATGTTGACAGACAGATAGATAGACAAACGGACAACGAAGTGATCCTATAAGGGTTCATTTTTTCCTTTTGAGACATGGGACCCTAAAAAGGGAATTTTCATAGAAAATTGTTTATAAAAATTAAAATCTATTATAAATCATTGTTTACATGAAATTTACTTATATTTCGTTAGTCAACAAAACGATAAAATGATCACCAAAAAGGTGATGAACTGCGACCGGTAACATGTCCTCATAAACATTAGAATAGGTCAAAAAGTTCGCGAAATGACGGAGATGTCGAGGAGTGAGGGTTGCTCACTCAAATAGTCGCTAATTAACGGCTCATTACGAGTACATATACCAAGTTTCAATTTAATTATGTCAGTAAACTCTGAGCTATCATCAATCAAGCAACTCATTCTGAAACAAATAATCGAGTATGGAGAAAGTCAAATTTCAAACTATCGTTAAGTTCCTGACAAAGCAAGAAAAACACCACAAGTCATATTGAATGAGATGTTTTCGGTTTACGGAGACTCTTGCTTTAGTAAAAGCATGATTTAAAAGTGGCACAATTTCTTTAAAAAAGGCAGAGATTCGATTGAAAATGGTCTGCATTTAGGATGACTGATCGAGGCCACCTCGTCGCACATTGTTGGAAAAGTAGAAAAACTCTTTCATATCCACAGGCCAAAGAACGGAGATGCACGTCATATTTCAAAGGTAAATTTGGATCATGAATTTTTCTTTAAAAAATTAAAAACGGTATCAAAAAAATTGAAATCAGTCAAGTCAAAACAGGTAAAAAATATTGCACCTCAAAACTTCGGCAGATATGAAACTTGGTAGAGACCTTTAAAACCTTGGACCTTGGTACATACCAATCTTAAATAAAATGCTAAAACTTCAGCAGGAGCCCAATCTATGTGGAATTTCATTTAAAATTAGATTTGTAAATTAGTACTAGCTTTCATCAATACCGGAATTTTAGCAAAGATCAAAACTTGTTTTGACTTAACTAATATTAAGAGTTGATTACTTTCATAACTTTCCGAGTTATAATTACTTCCATCGACAAAATTCGAAGCTAGAGCGCTAGTTGACAATAATGCCGACAGTGCACCATCTTCCAGGTCCGTATTTGTTATAATGTGATGATGAAGTTTACAGCATTAGCGTGAACTGGGCTTATAAACCATTTAATGTAACAACATATAACAAGGTACAAATGTGCTCTCACCTCTGCACTTAGGGATGGTGTCATTCCACATGAACCCGTTACAAAATATTTCCCGTGGACCCTCCAACTCGAAGCCATAATGACAGACGAACCTGGCCAGTGATCCATCGTGCGTGATGTCATGGATGCCGTTGGCGATTGCCGGCAGCTCATCACAGCCAGACTCTGCAAAACAAAAAATAAAAATTGAATTATTGCCAATGAAACTACATACTTTTACGGTTCCGTAAGCTTTGGCTGATGAATCCCTTGTTGACAGAAACCGAGATGTATGTTAGGAATAGTCGTTGCTCATTGACAGTCAAGGTGGTCAGCCCCTAATTCAAAGGGGGAAACTAGCAGGTTGTTCTTCCATGTGTCCGGACGGCTAAGTAAAAATTGACTCTTTTCTGAAAATTACGCTTTGCAATTTCTAACGGGATACGGCGCTTTGCGTGCCAACTTACATAGATTCGCCTTGGAGACAGCCCTCACTTAGGGCGAATCTATTTCATCTAAGTAAACCCGGCGTGTACCTGTGGATTTGAGACGCAGGA
Source organism: Druceiella hillmani (assembly GCA_039881145.1). NCBI lineage: Eukaryota > Metazoa > Arthropoda > Insecta > Lepidoptera > Hepialidae > Druceiella > Druceiella hillmani. The sequence goes on from JAYKKI010000031.1 coordinate 13,529,618, forward strand.
TATGAGTGATGTTTTGTTCCACTGTAGTGAGCACGATGACACACGGAGAGTTTTGTTGGAGAGCATACGTCTAAATAGTAACGTAGAATCACGCTGAAACTTAGAACATGGTATCTTTAGTCACCGAGACTTGGTTGAGAATGGATTGACCTTTGAGTCATTTAGAGCATTCGCTAAATGCGTTACAGAGTCTAACCCTGTTGGATGGAGCGTTGAGACTGTAGGTACGGGACACTATCCATGAATCCTCGATAGTCCCCTCTTTTGTGTGCAGTGGGTCGTTATATGTCCCAGGAGTGACCCTGGGACAACCCGGGTGGAAGGTGGGAATAATAGTTCCATAAACAAATTGGGAAAAGTGGAACCCTAATCGTCATTTTCGTCTTCCTTTTCGACCTGTCTATCGCACCCCTGACTTTTCTTGAATTTTCGAACTATGTAAATTCAATTTTGTAAGTATATACTTCATTTTTAAAAAAAATTAGCATAACGTGAGGCGAAAATTTTCTTTTTCGCGCATCCCATTGAGTGGGATAGTACTGAATTGATATTTTAAAACGCAGTTAAGATTTTATTTATAATTTTTTACATTTTGCGAAGCCTTAGGCTTCAAACTGACATGCGGCTTAGACAACTACGAAATAATACTTTGTATGTGTATCGACACACTCTTGACCAGTTTGGCATGAAAATGTCTTTAAAATCGATGCCGGGAGTGGACAGGTAATCGCGCCCAAACGACCGACAGTTTCTGTCCAAATAATTTCAAACTTGAATAACCCGGCTAAAAATAGACATGGCGCCGCTATTCTGGTCTCGTTTTAAAGAGAAAGGGTGAAAGTTATCCAATTCTTTTACCCAATGATGTTGAAGTCTAATTCAACCCAGTCAATCCAGCAAAATGTGAATCAGTAGGTAATAATTTGTATATCAACAATTGTAATCCAGCTTGAATAAACTGGTGTATAAATGGGCCAGCCCAGGTGACTTCAAGTCTAATCATTCGGCGACCTTCTCAATATCTTCTGGTTCTTCCATTATTTTCTCTAAGTATCCAAACCTATTGCCATATTTTCTCTAACTAAGGATTTGAAGTAAATTATATTGAAATTTGGATCGGATATAAGAATGAATTGAGAGGATTAGTATATTATATAAAATACATGAAATATGTCGATGTCAGCGACTTAAAATGAAATTAACATGGGCACAGAGAATCAAATTGGACAAAAATAAATGGAATAGGTTGAAAATATACTCACTTATACAGACCGGCATCGGCACCTCCCACCTTCCGCTGGTACAAAGGGCGTATGTGTTGCCCACCAGATGATAGGAAGGGTTGCACCTAAACTTGACCATCCGCCCGTTTGGGCGCAATATCACCGAGCCATTTCTTAACTTTAAGGCAGGACATCTTCCATAGGTTCGAGCCGCTACTGCAAAGAAAATGAGGACATATAAATATGCTACTAACGGTAATACTTGTTTTTAGCCTGAACTCCTAGCTCCATCTTTAGTTCCTAGGACCAACTTTACATAAGACAATTCAAGGAATATTGCCTAAAACTATCATTGCAAAAAAATCCCAATAAAGTCAGAAATTCCAATAGGTTCTTTGACTTATTCATGTAAACCTGCAAGAAATTAAATTTTAACTTAATGCAATAAGTATATAATGCCCTTCAAATATAATTATATTCAAATATAATTCCCTTCAAATATAATTCTCCTGAAATATATTTCCCCTCAACTATCCTTCAAATGTAATTCCACACAAATAAAATTTCCTTCAAATATAATTACCTTCAAATGTAGTTCCCTTCAAATATTATTCCTTTCAAATATAATTGACATATTGACTCATTCATCAAAACCTAAAGGACGCTTTCCGTTGCCCTAAAATCTTCAAATTTGGCACAAAGAATGGTCTTACATCACAAGTAAAAGAAAAAAATCTCCAATTATTCATTTCTAATTCTACGTGCAATTGTTACGTGACAAACTTAATTCTCCGATTTTCCAGCTTATATATATATATATATATATATATATATATTTACATATTTGTAAATAATATGATATAGAAATACGGAACCCGCAGGACACGACTTTTGCTAGCACTTGATCGCTTTCTTTTAATTATAGGCTGTACATAATACTAATTGCATAATCCGAATTCTACATTAAAAAACAAATAGTTTTATTAATTACCATATTTCTCAATATATTTCTGATCAATCACTCTAGTTATTAAAATAAACTGTACGAAACCTCCTCATCTTTCGAAACGTTAATCATTTGCAGAGTTAATGTTAGCACGCAATGGTCGTGTTTTAGGTTGTAGCAGGAAGTAGCAACCTATTTTTGGGACGATTTCCCTGCACAATGATGTCACGACTCGCAAAGGGTTATATTCCACTATTCGTTAATTATTTTTGATAGTGACAATCGACATTAAAATATATTTTAATTGAATTTTGTAACCCATTCTCTTCCGTAATTTCTAATTACCAGTAATTATAAATTTTTATTTATTACATTATACCACTGCATTCACTTATAGTGATAACAGGTTTCACCAATTTGTAGAAAGGAAATTGGTTAACAGGATCCCTCAATACTATCTTCCTTTGCTAAGTTCCATATCGTTGGAAAAGGGGAGCAAAGAGGGACCCTCTTTGCTAGATCTTTTTATTAGCTTCTCTCAAAACGAACTATATTCTCGTCCATATCCCTAATAATCTCTTGAAATACCCTCAAAATTGTTCTTCTACGTTTTCTTCTCTGCAATGACCTGACTGTACTGCTTGTGTGTATCCATTCTGCAAAGTAACACTTATGCAAAATTCAGTCGACCGACTCTCGCCGATTCGAACCTCACAAGTTAAAATGAGCTATCGGAGAAAAGGATATAACATATGAATGAATATAGAAGACATTTTGTTGGTGGCGTGCTCCTCTTGATATAGGCGTTTAATCGATGGAAAGTTTGCTACTGACCTTGTCCGACAAAAATCTGCAATTGTCGACCATCGATTAACCGTTGCGCATTAATCTTATACCTGGGTTCAGTGTCTATATGAAATATCTAACTATCTAAAAATCTACTATAAACATGTGTCCTAAATGTTTATTAAAGCTATAATTTAGGGTTAAATAAGTTTTAAAGCTGTAATTTAGGTCTAAATAAGGTTTAAAGGTGTAACTTATGGCTAAATAAGGTTTAAAGCTATAATTTAGGGCTAAATAAGGTTTAAAGGTGTAACTTATGGCTAAATAAGGTTTAAAGCTATAATTTAGGGCTAAATAAGGTTTAAAGGTGTAACTTATGGCTAAATAAGGTTTAAAGCTATAATTTAGGGCTAAATAAGGTTTAAAGGTGTAACTTATGGCTAAATAAGGTTTAAAGCTATAATTTAGGGCTAAATAAGGTTCATGAATTATTAGATTTACAAAAGAAACTGAAAGTGGCACATTTCCAAAGAATTTAATAGTATATGTGTATATTCTTCCCCTTTTCTCCTTTAATTTAAAAAATACTAATAGATTAAAAAAGTGTTAAAAGTGAAAGTTGTAGATTCTCTACCGAATTGTAAACCTCGGCGGTTGCGAAATATAATACAACGAGTGTTTCAGCAAAATGGCGAATTTTTCAAGCCCCATTTTCCGCCATTTTCCGAAAATACTATATTGATACCCCTAAACAATAATCCAAAAAAAGAAAATGGCGAATTTTGCAAGACTGCAGCCATTTTCCGAAAATATTATATTGACACCCCTAAACAATAATCCAAAAAAAGAAAATGGGGAATTTTGCAAAACTGCAGACATTTTCCGAAAATATTATATTGACACACCTAAACAATAATCCAAAAAAAGACAATGGCGAATTTTGCAAGACTGCAGCCATTTTCCGAAAATATTATATTGATACCCCAAAATATTAATCCAAAAAAAGACAAAGGCGAATATTGCAAGACTGCAGCCATTTTCCGAAAATATTACATTGATACCCCAAAATATTAATCCAAAAAAAGAAAATGGCGAATTTTGCAAGACTGCAGCCATTTTCCGAAAATATTATTTTGATACCACAAAATATTAATCCAAAAAAGAAAATGGCGAATTTTGCAAGACTGCAGCCATTTTCCGAAAATATTATATTGATACCCCAAAATATTAATCCAAAAAAAGAAAATGGCGAGTTTTGCAAGACTGCAGCCATTTTCCGAAAATATTATATTGATATCCCAAAATATTAATCCAAAAAAGAAAATGGCGAATTGTGCAAACCCCAACTTCCGCCATTTTCCGAAAATGTTGTATTGATACCCGTAAACCTAAACAATAATCCAAAAAGTACGCATTATTTGCGTATTTCTGTAACTTGTCTGCTGTCTCTACTAGTAATATTTCCACAAAAAATTATTGTATTAAAACTTTTTCTAAATGGATAATTTAGTACTGCAATATCTCAAAATAGAATGCTTGCATCGTTACTTTTGGTTTCCGCATTTCCATTTGAAGTATGGGGTTTCATACTTCAAATGGAAATGCGGAAACCTTATAAGATCACTTACGTTTCCGTCTGTTATAACTAAAATTTTAATTTTGGTATAGTGATAAAGAATATTAACCTCAATAATAGCTATTTCTCGAAAATATTTATACAAAAATTGTAGGGAGCAAATTAAATATTCAAAATTTACGGGGAGTCGTTTGAAAGGGCAAAGCTCCCCTCAAAGATTTTAGAGACTGGATTCTTACCAGCTTGCACAAAGGTTGTAGGAAAACTAATACGATGTAACATAGCTTTATGCATAATGTCTACATTGAATGACTTACTATTTTCAGTCGATTAAATAGTGTTCTGATATCGATAAACAGGTAACTGAAAGTTTTTAATTTTTTTCATTTTCAAACGGCCTCTATGTTTCATAAACAGCTCCAATACCTTGTAACTATTAATACACACTGAGCATGTATTTCAAAATGACATAAATAAGAAACAATCAGCAGTACGTCATACAATAATATTTTATGAAGGTCATGATGGAATGTCAAGTTAACATTTTCACCATGTTTCTAAATGGACACTGTAAACTTTTATTTGGGTGAACATTGGATAAGATTAACCATTGTCAATTTATTTTTCCCAAGTGTAGAAAATTTGTAAATAAATTTGCTTTAAAATTTAATGAACGGTTGAAAATTTGTCAGTTGTAATAAAATTTTATTCCTAAAACTCACCAGTAATTAAAAATCGTACTTAGTATTTCTTAATCGACTATCTTTAGTGAATAATCTCTTGGTGTTTGAAGAAAACTTCCATTGGGATTATCGATCGATGCTCGCTATCTCCGGCAACCGACAGATGTGAGATAACGGTACCTATTGCCTTATCCTTAAAATAAAAAAAAATATCGTACATGATATACCACATGCACGTTTAATACTACAGATATCACTGTTTTTCCGTTAGATATCACTGTTTTTCCGATATCACTAATATTAATCGCGTCAGGAAATTCGAATCAGTCATGAATTATGATAAATAATGTAATTTCACTTGAAACCTGGACATGCGAGCCAAACTCACAATTCATCAGTTTTTTCTTTAATACACACAAATATTTTCGTCAAAAACCTCTGTTCTAACCATTAGTTAATAACGTACGAATAATAATCCATTCAAATTTTTCTATTTTATCAACAATTGTCTGTGACATTAAAACTGAAATACCGTGCACTAGAAATAAGTTTGTTGTTATTAACACAAGTATATCCTAGGCCATTTCAATTGAAAATTAAAGCTTCTTTTCTAAATCCCTCCCACCATAATTATCACAAATGGCCTTTAATGGTATAATAATGTATTTCCCTTCAAGTATGAATGACTTGTTGATAGAATTACCGGGAAGTTTCGTCCTTGAATCTAATACCGAATAATCTGAAAGTATTTCACATATTGCTATTATGTAGTGGTACGGCGACCAAGCCAATGAATCAGAACTTGCATGCAAGTTAAAACCGACAGTGTTAATCGTATGTCAACGTTAAAGCAAGGTTTTTTAGAACTTAATGAGGATAAAGGTTTCTTGAAGATCAGTGCAGTCGGATATAAGTCGAGAGTTGGAGATAGAATGGTCGGAGATCTTGTTAGCTAGAAAGCCAAGCAGTGACGAAAAGGCAAGCTCGTCCTCTATATGAATCAAACGAAAGATGCCTGATGAGCTCAAAGAAGTTGAAGAAATAAATGCAAACCATGATGCAAGTGGATCAAACGCAATAACACTTTTGCGACTACTGAAAATCTATTTACTGAGTATTGAGTAAATTGATTACAGTATTCATAATATCTAGCAAAGCTTGCAGCAAATATTTAACCGCACTTAGAAGTAATGATTATTGGAAAACAATGTTTTCCATAATTTACATCTGCAAAGTATCTCGTTCCGCATCTAGTAGTGCTGAAAAATAATGTTTCTGCTTTTCAATTTACCATTTCTTTCCTTTGATTATAATATTAAATAAACCTTTAAGAATACCGAAAAGGATAATAAGTTATACCGTTATAAATGATCAAAAACAACTAAGTATTTATATCAGATTGAAATACCCAATTTTCATATAAGTTGTGGGTACTCAATATTTGGCCGAATACTAAAAATGTGGCCGAATAAGGCGAATACCTAATCAACTATCTGACTGTCTTCATTAAATATGAATATTCCACGAACTCAAAAATTCAGAATTTAAAACAATTTATTCTAATGTAAACTAAATTTCATTTTTGTCAAAGTTTTTTTTTGCTTTTTACTAACCTTGCTGTATTATGGAGATGCATACGACTAAAGCGTCATGTTTATATGGAACTCACCACAAGCTTAAAAATTAATATTCAAATTTGAACTCCTCTCATACGTTTTATCAGATCACACAACGCAGATGAACGGCTTTCGTAGGTGTCGGCCGACAACCGCCGACTTTTGTCGGACAAGGCCGGTGGACAACTTTCTGGCACCTCAATACATAGTTCAAGAAGCGCGTACCTCCCACTAAATTTTTCCTGTCTCCGTTAACTTGTATTCAGTCGTATGTTCCATTTTTTTCTGCGTTAATGCGTTACAACTAGTAACGTTCAGATAGGCAAATTTTTTGGGGGACTTTTTTTGTGGGACTGCTTTTGTGGAATTTTTTGTAGGACTTCTTTTTGTACAACTTCCTTTCGTGGATTTTTTTTTGCGGGACACCTTTTTATGAGACTTCTTTTTATGGAATTCCTTCTGTGGGTCTTCTTTTTGTGGTCTTTTTTGTGGGAATCCTCTTTGTGAAATTTCTTTATGTGGGATTTCTTTTTGTAGAACTTCTTTTTGTGGCACCTATTCGTTAAAGTATTGAATATTCTATATTCTCTTGTTATTGCCGGACCGATTACGGACCTGATCATCTGCATTCTATTTAAACCTATATTTTTCTCCAAGCATTATAACAAATATTTACCTACCACTATTATTAATCTAGATATTCCATTTCACATCACTTTGAATTCTTGGTTTATTTCCTGTGATCTTCATTATTATTCCGTGGATTATTCCATGCATATATTAACGATTGGACCACCGTCGTGCAGATAACATACCGGATGTGGGCGGGAGGAAATGAGCTACAAATTCCCACAGCACTTTGGAGGTTTATATACAATGTGCTATGTTAGTATATGACATATGGTTAATACTTTGGATAAAAATCCAAAAATAAACGCCAGAAAAGAGGATAACTTGTTCTCTTTCCTATAGTTTTGCACCATCGGCCACCAGCTTCTAAAGGTGTATTTACGTTCCGAATATCGCCAAATGATATAAAAACCTGTCAAGCACAAGTGAAACTCGCTCTACGGGGGTTCCGGGGTTCCTCACACTACGAAGATTCATTTCGGTATTTAAACATTTAATGGTGCGCAATATCCTTATTAAACTAATTTAACAAAATTGTAATTTTTCAAAACAAAAATATATTGTCCGCTATATCTTTCACAGGCGCATATTTAGAAAATATTTTTTATATGATATAAATACAAATTAACGATTTTCGGATTTTTTCCTTTACTTATGCTGTAATACCTTGATTTTTGCCAAATTGTATGATTCTAGGTTACCGGAAATACCCTATAGGTTTTGTTTTATTTGCGAGTGTCTGTAGACCTAAGTATTTGATATCATTTAATATATTTTGCGTTAATCTTTTAGAAATTCATTATTCACAATTAAATAAAAATACGTAACGTAGTATTGTTTTTACTTTCTTTAAGTTCTTTACCACGACCTAGGTTTCGTTGTATTACAAGATCTTCAAGTGGGCTTTTAGCGAAGATTATATTTTCTAATAGCCCACCTGAAGATGTTGTGATACAACGAAACCTAGGTCGTGGTAAAGAACTTAGAAAAAGTAGAAACAATACTACATCACGTAGTTTCATTTAATTGTGTATTTGAAATTATTTTTTTTAACTTGATACCTCCGCGCGTTCCTGAGAAAAATGATCTTGACAGACCGACAAAGGAGTGATCCTATAAGGGTTCCTTTTTTTCCTTTTGAGGTACTGAACCATAAAAATATAAGGACATTAAGTACTCAGATCGTATACGTGAAGCGTGTCTCAAAAAAATACAAGCTAGCTTATGATATTCCATTTGTTTCATTGATAACATCATCTCAAATGACGATTCGAAGTGTGTATCATACATACTTCCTGTATTTTTTCTTATTACTGTATATTTAGTTATCTTCTTGTATCCATGGTAGTTTCACCTGATAACGGTGGCAAAGAATACAATATATTTTTGCCTGGCTAAGTTCACGAATCCAATAAATACCGTCATGACGAATGACGAAGACAACGTATGCCGTGCGGCTTTATATGCTGGACTCATCCTAAAGTTGAATATCGTAACTATAATATGACATCTAGGATATACCCAATATTATCGTATCCTGAGCACAATGAAGACATTTTAGAAATGGTATTCTTAGACCATAACTGAAATTCTTTATTTGAAAACGTCGAAAGCCTGAATTTTCAGCCTTAATTTTTTTTAAATACCCTTAAGATTACTTTTAATAAAAACATTTACTAAGTTGTGACTGTTTTTTAAATAAATACATCCATTTTGCTTTAAAAATTCAATATCTTCCAAAGAAATGGGACTTTATAAATAAAAAGAGACCTTCCAAGCACAAGTAGAAATCCCACTACGAGGCTGCCGTTCTCATTTAGGTACTTATAAACATTTAAGGGTTCATATAATTTTTACTCAAACTATTCACAAATATTAATTTTTCACAACGTACATATATTGCCTACCATATCTTTCACAGGCGTAAAAATAAACTTATTATACACATTCCACTTAGAATTAGAACTTACTGAGTTTTGGATTGTTTCCTTTACTTGTGCTATAAAACTTTTCATTATGCCCACTTTCTAGATTTTAAATCTACCAGGAGTACCCTATATGACGATCGGTGAGACAAAAAAATTCGCCTTAAAGTGCCCAGTAATATCAACAATTTATGAGATACAGTTATTGTTATAAAAATAGTTGTATCTCAGTAATTTCAACAATTTATGATATACAGTTATTATTATAAAAATAGCTGTATCTCAGTAATATCAACAAATTATGAGATATAGTTATTGTTATAAAAATAGCTGTATCTCAGTAATGTCAACAATTTATGAGATATAGTTATTGATATAAAAATAGTTGTATCTCAGTAATATCAACAATTTATGAGATACAGTTATTGATATAAAAATAGTTGTATCTCAGTAATATCAACAATTTATGAGATACAGTTATTGATATAAAAATAGTTGTATCTCAGTAATATCAACAATTTATGAGATACAGTTATTGTTATAAAAATAGCTGTATCTCAGTAATATCAACCATTTATGAGATACAGTTATTGTTATAAAAATAGTTGTATCTCAGTAATATCAACAATTTATGAGATACAGTTATTGTTATAAAAATAGCTGTATCTCAGTAATATCAACAATTTATGAGATACAGTTATTGATATAAAAATAGTTGTATCTCAGTAATATCAACAATTTATGAGATACAGTTATTGTTATAAAAATAGTTGTATCTCAGTAATATCAATAATTTATGAGATACAGTTATTGTTATAAAAATAGTTGTATCTCAGTAATATCAATAATTTATGAGATACAGTTATTGTTATAAAAATAGTTGTATCTCAGTAATATCAACAATTTATGAGATACAGTTATTGTTATAAAAATAGCTGTATCTCAGTAATATCAACAATTTATGAGATACAGTTATTGTTATAAAAATAGCTGTATCTCAGTAATATCAACAATTTATGAGATACAGTTATTGTTATAAAAGTAGCTGTACCTCAGTACATATCTATAGTATATAAAATATCTTCATAAATCTTACAAAATGCCTACTACTCTACATCTTTTTTATTTAAATCATATTTCAATAGAATAAATATCTGAGAGGATGCTGTATCTATGTATTTAAAAAATCTTAGGTATTTAAAAAATCTTGTAACCAACATCCTTTAAGCCTGCATCTTGCGAACATGTCTGCGAACATCTTGCAGTTCATCTTGGAGACTTGAGTTCATCTTGACATGCGAACATCTTGCAGACCTAACTTTAAAATAAAAATGGCATTTAATATTTAACCGCGTAACAGTGTTGTTTATCTAATCCACCGTGGATTTGAAAACTTAAAAAAATACAAGCATTACAATAGAACTTTAAATTATAATTAATTCAGTTGATTTACCTTATCAATTTTAAGGGATATAGATAATTAGGGTTCCACCCTAATTTATGCGTAGTCCGACACACATTTGGCCGATTTTTAAGATTATTTTTATTCTTTATGTAATTAGATAGATAGGTGTGCAATTTTAATAAAAATTTAGGAACAGTTAATCGACTAATTGCTGTGATACTAAATAATAAATTGTTAAATAAATAGGTATGTCTAATTTTTACGGTATATTCTAAAGAGTTAGGAGAGTGAGAAAAAATAAAAAAATCGTGGAAAAAGTCAGAGCAAATGTAATATGCACGTATAAGCCGTGGTGTGTTATACGTGCGTGTTGTATTTGCTCTGACTTGATTACTTTGTTACTTTCACCAACTTTTAAAGTAATCCTATAACTATTTTGTTGTAATATCAATCGAGATTTCATAACTTTTTAAATGCGCAAATGTTACGTTTTAATATCAATAATTATTAATAAAAATAAAAATAATAATAAAATTCTAAAGAAACGCATAACAACTTTTTATAAACGATTACAAGAGATACTGAGTTACCGATCGCTTTAAATGTGTAGGTAGCCATTGCCCAAATATTAAAAATAAAGTGTTAACTGACATTGACATTCGTGCGGTTGTCAAAACGAATATCTTTTTTATTCTTTACGAATTTTACGTGGCTTTTCTTGACGACGCTGTCGAGCCAGCAAGTTTCGTGAATTAATATGTTACATCACGTATGACACCATGAGACATAATCTGCACTTTGTGTCTTTTTATAGGTACGAAGGGTTGCGTAGAAATATAATTCAAAAACTATTATAAAAACCTGACTGCATCAAAATAACAAGATTTTACATTTGTTTGAGTGACAACTGAAATAAAAGTTTTCAAAGACTTTGTTTTTTTTTATTTTTTCTATTTAAAGGTATCGTTTTTTTCTTGTAACACCTGGGTCCAACACTATATCGGCCTCTTTTCATGCATATATGTCTAATTCTGTAGAAATTGTGATACTGTAAAGGCTGTGACCGAGGGACAGACGAGAGAACAGACGACAGAAAAATAAATTGTAAAGTGCTGTCACTACAAATAAATTGCAGTCAAGGAGTGTCAAACATCAAATTTATATTTTTTTTTGGCAAGTTAAAATGTTCTGATCGCAAGACGCGTCTTGCAATTCTTCCAACTTTGGGTTTGTCGGCTCTTCCCGACTTAATTCGGCCAACTTCGCGTCTTGTCTGCTATTCAGCCAACTTCGCGTCTTGTCGGCTCTTTGTGGATTAATTCGGATCAGTATTGTTTCTTATTTACTAACGCTAGTAACTTTACTCGTTTATATCGGTGTATTGCATTAAACTGTCTTAAAATATTAAAAGCGTTTATTTACAATAGATTCTTAAGAAATGTTTCTGAAAATAAATTAAATAATCTGATAAATTAAATTAATATTTTATCATTCTGATCTGAACATTTGTTTTTTTTCGTTTCACTTCGTTCAAATAAAAATATTTCATTATAAATAAAATTAAAAAAAAAAAAAGATTTAGATCTTTCAAATCTTCCAGACGTTCCATTACGGCTCACAATCTTTTTTTTTTGTAATGTAAATCCCTATTTTTATATGCACATTAAATGCGTCACCAAGAAGTTCAGTAATCTTGGAAAATTTATAATAAGCATTTCATTGCAAAAACGCAGTGTATATGGAAATATTTTTAAATAATTTTTTTGTAATAAAATAATGGCGAGTGAAAACTACTTTAGTTAATACATCGCTTTTTATGTATACTCTTTCATTTAACAAACAATTAAATTTTCCAGTCAAAACGTATACACTGCCGACTAAATATTAGTTATAACTGTCATTGCGTGTTCAGTTGAATATTCTATCCTTTTCTTTGTTAGCGCGTCTTAACTGGCTACAGTTGGATCGGCGAAAGTCTGCCAGGATCGTGCTATTTGTTTATAGTACCGACTTTTGTAGGACGAGTTGTTTAAAACATTAAATATCACACGTTCTATTCTCTGCGATAATTATCAGTTATCTGGGTTGCGCTTAAGCGGTTATCAAATATGTATATGCTATAGAATATTCATCAATCCTCTAGGTGAATAAAATAAAATATAACTGTTTGTCGAGACATAGTGTTCCAAAGCATTGGAAAATAAATTGGAAAAAAAAATTACTAAAAAGTTATTTCCATCGTAATTAAAGGGGACATCAAATCATGTCTCTCAAAATCAGAATGAAAGAAATAAAATATTAGCAACTAGATTTTAGATAAACTTGGATATAAAATTACATGGGCATAACATCTGTCAAGTTGGGATGCTTACATTAATGACAAAATCATTCGAATACCAGAATCTGTAAATATAATTTATTTTGGAATTATACAGCCTAATACTGACGTCTGCCCTCATGCATCTGCCTATGCGGGCAGATGCATGAGGGCAGACGTTGTTGTTGGTCGTCTTCCGCACATAAAATGTTTTCCGTATTTTATGTACTCGATGTAAGCTTACTTTGTTTCTGTTGTAAATAGTTGTATTTTAATTACTTTGGTGGGTTCAGTATTAGGCTGTATAATTCCAAAATAAATTATATTTACAGATTCTGGTATTCGAATGATTTTGTAAAATTGCTTACATACTCTCCTACTCCTCTCGAGCTACTCCAAATTTCCTTCTGGCCATGCCCATTTTACCTATATGGTGAATGGAATGATTACGCAACGAGTAGCTAGGCATATCTTTGTTGTACTTATGTCATTTAATTTAATTTTTGAAAAATTTGAATTCGTATATTTTTTTATTGAGTATACGGGCTCCAACCAAATAAAAAATTAACGTCATTTCAAGTCATCCTCTATGATTTTCAAAAAGAATACTTCGTCTGAATTGAGTTAGTAGTAGCATGTGATACGTGTTCAAACAAATACACGAACGGAATTAGCTATATTGATAATTCTGAGAGTGTGAATACCAAAAAAAACTGAACATACGGTGTAAATATAAAGTTTAAATATTTAAAGATATATTATATTAAACTATCAATATTTTAAGTATTTATATTAAACTATTTACAAATATTAATAACATTGTCACAGTTAAAATACATTAAATTTCCTTAAAACTGTAAAATTTGGAATAATTGCTATAGTCTTCCGGTAAACTTTAGGAAAGCTTATATTATCCCTTTTTTTAGGGTTCCGCAGCTAAACAGGAAACGCTTACATTTTCGCAATGTCCAGTCATCCGTCGCACCTTGTAGTTTCTATAGTTTAAGATCTACGAAGTTTTATTTATATTTGCTTCCTATATTTTAAAATACCTCCCTTAATTAAAAGATGGGGGTACAAACAAAATTTAAGGTATCCCATTTTATCGAATATAGTAAGAAATATCTTTAAAAATAAAATATTTGTTCCATGTACCATTTTTAATTTTATTAGCCCGTTTACGAAATATCAAGTTGCAAAATCGTTTACAATATTTAAATTCTATCAATTTTCAAACGAGGCTATATAAAAATACGGGTAAAATTCTGAAAGTAGGTTATGAAAATAAATTGAACTGAAATTATTTTGAATACAACTTCATAAGTTTTAGATCTATAAGGAAGAAACTCTCAAGTGCTGGGAAATAACGCAGATGAAAAATACTGTACGATTAAGTTTGCTAATGTACTTCAGATAATATTAATTATTAAAATATGTTTTGCGATATTTAATTAATTTAATTAATTTAGTATAGCTCAGAAAACAGCAATGTTTAAGTTGTATATTCATCTTGGCCAAAAAATTAGTTAGCTGCTTTTTTCGCGTTTAATGATATATATATATATATATATATATATATATATATATATATATATATATATATATATATATATATATATATATATATATATATATATATATATATATATATGTCTGGCTGTCATGTTATTATGTTGGTAATTTAGCTTTATTGACAAGATAGTAACCGTAATTAAAATCTATATTTGGATATCCATTTATGATAAACAATAAATTCGCCATATATTTCGATTAGGGTTGCCGTAATCAAGAAATGATCATTCTTTCGATTGGGATGAGTTTCATAGCGGTTGGTACAATTGAATATTTGGGACGTTACCGCTTATGGATTTATGAAGATTTTAATTCATTCCACTTGCAAGCGAGACGTCTAGGACAGACAGACAACAGGACAGAAGGGTTATCAGAAAAATACTATTCTGTTTTTTATGGATGAAATAAATAAGACAATTACAACGTTGCTCATGCGTGTGTGTGGATATGTTTGTAAGAAGTAAAGTGATAATGTTAAGATTTTACAATAAAATATCAAGAATGTTAAAAATAAAAAAAAAACTAAATATAAATAACAATAAGGCAAATCGCCTAAAATTTTTTCGTTTTTTTTGTAAAAATTCATATGATCATTCTGATCTCTTATGGCGAAAATGTATACTACTAATGCATTAAATGTGAGTGAAAAGTTTAAGCAAAATTTGACGTCTAAAAATATTTATAAATAAAAATAAACATAATAAGTGGAATTGATAACAAAATATTCACAAGTGGAGCTAGACAAAAAAATGTATAAGTGTAGTTAGATAAGAAAAATATTTACATGTGCAGCTAGATAAAAAAATTTCAAAAAAATTTTAAAATTTAAATAAAATATTTGTGGAAGTAGGATACAGCAAGAAATATTAAGAAAACTTGAAAAACTTAAATACAACAGAAACTTGCTTTGGTCGTAAGTGCAACATATGTGATTATTGATAGGCTTTGGCTATAATTTACCATATATCTAGACACAGGAAGTAAAAAAACAATGACAATGTTTGATTGTGGAAAGTGTCGCTTTAATTGATTTTTTTAAACAGCCTTTTTCAATATTAATGATGTGTGGTCAGTGGAAATGTAATTAGCGGAAAGCTGACGTCAAATATTTCAAGGGTAATAAAAAGAAGATAAAGTGTCTCGATACAATTTCCTAAAACTCCTCTCGAACTACTTTAATTGCATCAGGAGGATTATGGGGCAGGTGGGTCTTAATGGGGCAGATGTAGGATACGGTGTCTCAGAATCAAGTTAAAACGACTAACGCATATTGAAGATTATACTAGTTTTTTAACATTTTCTATTAAAAAATAATACAACATTCTGAGAATTCGTACTACTTAATCTGTATATAATATTTCGAGAATACGTACTATTAATATATTTACAACATTTCGAGAATACGTACTATTAATATATTTACAACATTTCGAGAATACGTACTATTAATCTATTTACAACATTTCGAGAATACGTACTATTAATCTATTTACAACATTTCGAGAATACGTACTATTAATCTATTTACAACATTTCGAGAATACGTACTATTAATCTATTTACAACATTTCGAGAATACGTACTATTAATCTATTTACAACATTTCGAGAATACGTACTATTAATCTATTTACAACATTTCGAGAATACGTACTATTAATCTATTTACAACATTTCGAGAATACGTACTATTAATATATTTACAACATTTCGAGAATATATACTACTTCATTTATAAATAACGTTTCGAGAATACGGACTACTTAATATATATATGACTGACACACAGCTATATAAAGAAATGTTTTTTCATGTCTAGCTAGATTAAAAAAATCTTGATAACATGAGTTAGATAAAAAAGTGCTCACAAGTGAGGCTAGATAAAAATATTTATAAGTAAAGATAGATAACACTAAAAATAAAATTAACGGATTTGTAAATTCGTTAATTAAACAAGTTACATCTTTCGTCTACGGAATCTTAAAAATCTTTTTCAGATTTTGATAAGCGCTGAATAATTAGCAACAAGTTAAAGAAATAATAATTTAATCAGTCTAATATTCATGTTAGAACATTGTTAATTTTGAAACTGCTCATTTAAAATCTTCAAAATCATACGCTACTTGGCTCTAATGTTCTAGAGCACTGGTTTATATCACTTTTTGACTCTATCTTTATCATATTTAAATAGTTTTTATGGGTCTACACCTCAAAATGTAAAAAAATCTAATGTTCTAGCGCACTGGTTTATACCACTTTTTTTTACTCCATCTTTATCATATTTAAATAGTTTTTATGCTTCTACACCTCAAAATGTAAAAAAATCTAATGTTCTAGCGCACTGGTTTATACCACTTTTTTTTACTCCATCTTTATCATATTTAAATAGTTTTTATGGTTCTACACCTCAAAATATAAAACAATCTAATGTTCTAGAGCACTGGTTTATACTACTTTTTTTACGCCATCTTTATCATATTTAAATAGTTTTTATGGGTCTACACCTCAGAATATAAAACAATCTAATGTTCTAGAGCACTGGTTTATACCACTTTTTTACTCCATCTTTATCATATTTAAATAGTTTTTATGCTTCTACACCTCAAAATGTAAAAAAATCTAATGTTCTAGCGCACTGGTTTATACCACTTTTTTTTACTCCATCTTTATCATATTTAAATAGTTTTTATGCTTCTACACCTCAAAATGTAAAAAAATCTAATGTTCTAGCGCACTGGTTTATACCACTTTTTTTTACTCCATCTTTATCATATTTAAATAGTTTTTATGGTTCTACACCTCAAAATATAAAACAATCTAATGTTCTAGAGCACTGGTTTATACTACTTTTTTTACGCCATCTTTATCATATTTAAATAGTTTTTATAGGTCTACACCTCAAAATGTAAAAAAATCTAATGTTCTAGAGCACTGGTTTATACCACTTTTTTTACGCCATCTTTATCATATTTAAATAGTTTTTATGGTTCTACACCTCAAAATGTAAAAAATCTAATGTTCTAGAGCACTGGTTTATACCACTTTTTTTACGCAATCTTTATCATATTTAAATAGTTTTTATGGTTCTACACCTCAAAATGTAAAAAATCTAATGTTCTAGAGCACTGGTTTATACCACTTTTTTTAGCCTTCTTTATCATATTTAAATAGTTTTTATGATTCTACACCTCAAAATGTAAAAAAATCCAATGTTCTAGCGCACTGGTTTATACCACTTTCTTTTACTCCATCTTTATCATATTTAAATAGTTTTTATGCTTCTACACCTCAAAACATAAAAAAATCTAATGTTCTAGAGCACTGGTTTATACCACTTTTTTTACGCTATCTTTATCATATTTAAATAGTTTTTATGGGTCTACACCTCAAAATGTAAAAAAATCTAATGTTCTAGAGCACTGGTTTATACCACTTTTTTTTACTCCATCTTTATCATATTTAAATAGTTTTCATGCTTCTACACCTCAAAATATAAAAAAATCTAATGTTCTAGAGCTCTGGTTTATACTACTTTTTTTACGCCATCTTTATCATATTTAAATAGTTTTTATGGGTCTACACCTCAAAATATAAAACAATCTAATGTTCTAGAGCACTGGTTTATACCACTTTTTTACTCCATATTTATCATATTTAAATAGTTTTCATGCTTCTACACCTCAAAATGTAAAAACATCTAATGTTCTAGCGCACTGGTTTATACCACTTTTTTTACTCCATCTTTATCATATTTAAATAGTTTTTATGGGTCTACACCTCAAAATATAAAACAATCTAATGTTCTAGAGCACTGGTTTATACCACTTTTTTACTCCACCTTTATCATATTTAAATAGTTTTTATGGGTCTACACCTCAAAATGTAAAAAAATCTAATGTTCTAGCGCACTGGTTTATACCACTTTTTTTACTCCATCTTTATCATATTTAAATAGTTTTTATGCTTCTACACCTCAAAATATAAAACAATCTAATGTTCTAGAGCACTGGTTTATACTACTTTTTTTACGCCATCTTTATCATATTTAAATAGTTTTTATGGGTCTACACCTCAAAATATAAAACAATTTAATGTTCTAGAGCACTGGTTTATACCACTTTTTTACTCCATATTTATCATATTTAAATAGTTTTCATGCTTCTACACCTCAAAATGTAAAAACATCTAATGTTCTAGCGCACTGGTTTATACCACTTTTTTTACTCCATCTTTATCATATTTAAATAGTTTTTATGCTTCTACACCTCAAAATATAAAACAATCTAATGTTCTAGAGCACTGGTTTATACTACTTCTTTTACGCCATCTTTATCATATTTAAATAGTTTTTATAGGTCTACACCTCAAAATGTAAAAAAATCTAATGTTCTAGAGCACTGGTTTATACCACTTTTTTTACGCCATCTTTATCATATTTAAATAGTTTTTATGATTCTACACCTCAAAATGTAAAAAAATCTAATGTTCTAGAGCACTGGTTTATACCACATTTCTTTACTCTATCTTTACCATATTGAAATAGTTTTTATGGTTCTACAACTCAAAATATAAAAAAATTGAATGTTCTAGACCACTGGTTTATACCACTTTTTTTACGCAATCTTTATCATATTTAAATAGTTTTTATGATTCTACACCTCAAAATGTAAAAAAATCTAATGTTCTGGCGCACTGGTTTATACCACATTTCTTTACTCTATCTTTACCATATTGAAATAGTTTTTATGGTTCTACAACTCAAAATATAAAAAAATTGAATGTTCTAGAGCACTGGTTTATACCACTTTTTTTACGCAATCTTTATCATATTTAAATAGTTTTTATGGTTCTACACCTCAAAATGTAAAAAAATCTAATGTTCTAGAGCACTGGTTTATACCACTTTTTTTAGCCTTCTTTATCATATTTAAATAGTTTTTATGATTCTACACCTCAAAATGTAAAAAAATCTAATGTTCTAGAGCATTGGTTTATACCACATTTCTTTACTCTATCTTTACCATATTGAAATAGTTTTTATGGTTCTACAACTCAAAATATAAAAAAATCTAATGTTCTAGAGCACTGGTTTATACCACTTTTTTTACGCCATCTTTATCATATTTAAATAGTTTTTATGGGTCTACACCTCAAAATGTAAAAAAATCTAATGTTCTAGAGCACTGGTTTATACCACATTTCTTTACTCTATCTTTACCATATTGAAATAGTTTTTATGGTTCTACAACTCAAAATATAAAAAAATTGAATGTTCTAGAGCACTGGTTTATACCACTTTTTTTACGCAATCTTTATCATATTTAAATAGTTTTTATGATTCTACACCTCAAAATGTAAAAAAATCTAATGTTCTGGCGCACTGGTTTATACCACATTTCTTTACTCTATCTTTACCATATTGAAATAGTTTTTATGGTTCTACAACTCAAAATATAAAAAAATTGAATGTTCTAGAGCACTGGTTTATACCACTTTTTTTACGCAATCTTTATCATATTTAAATAGTTTTTATGGTTCTACACCTCAAAATGTAAAAAAATCTAATGTTCTAGAGCACTGGTTTATACCACTTTTTTTAGCCTTCTTTATCATATTTAAATAGTTTTTATGATTCTACACCTCAAAATGTAAAAAAATCTAATGTTCTAGAGCATTGGTTTATACCACATTTCTTTACTCTATCTTTACCATATTGAAATAGTTTTTATGGTTCTACAACTCAAAATATAAAAAAATCTAATGTTCTAGAGCACTGGTTTATACCACTTTTTTTACGCAATCTTTATCATATTTAAATAGTTTTTATGGTTCTACACCTCAAAATGTAAAAAAATCTAATGTTCTAGAGCACTGGTTTATACCACTTTCTTTTAGCCTTCTTTATCATATTTAAATAGTTTTTATGATTCTACACCTCAAAATGTAAAAAAATCCAATGTTCTAGCGCACTGGTTTATACCACTTTTTTTTACTCCATCTTTATCATATTTAAATAGTTTTTATGCTTCTACACCTCAAAATATAAAAAAATCTAATGTTCTAGCGCACTGGTTTATACCACTTTTTTTTACTCCATCTTTATCATATTTAAATAGTTTTTATGCTTCTACACCTCAAAATATAAAAAAATCTAATGTTCTAGAGCACTGGTTTATACCACTTTTTTTACGCCATCTTTATCATATTTAAATAGTTTTTATGATTCTACACCTCAAAATGTAAAAAAATCTAATGTTCTAGAGCACTGGTTTATACCACTTTTTTTACTCCATCTTTATCATATTTAAATAGTTTTCATGCTTCTACACCTCAAAATGTAAAAAAATCCAATGTTCTAGCGCACTGGTTTATACCACTTTTTTTTACTCCATCTTTATCATATTTAAATAGTTTTTATGCTTCTACACCTCAAAATATAAAAAAATCTAATGTTCTTGAGCACTGGTTTATACCACTTTTTTTACTCCATCTTTATCATATTTAAATAGTTTTCATGCTTCTACACCTCAAAATGTAAAAAAATCCAATGTTCTAGCGCACTGGTTTATACCACTTTTTTTTACTACATCTTTATCATATTTAAATAGTTTTTATGGTTCTACACCTCAAAATATTTAAAAAATCAAATCATTATTAGATTGTTCATGCGCCCGTATAGGATTATTGACCTCTGTATGTCTGTTTCTTGGCCAGACTGCAACTGTTTTCTCAGAAATTGTTTGACGTGGAAAGGTGAATGACATTTGGGATATAATATAGCTTATAAGTTAATATATTTCACAATGGCCAGAAAGAAAATCATCTGAGAATTTTGAGGGAACAAATGTTAGTATAAAAATAAAAAGTGACTGCTTCCGGTCATGTTTCAATTAAAATGGCGCGTCAGAAGGGTCCAAAGCCTTTTCACACACACGCATGAGTAACGTTGAAATTGTCTTATTTATTTCATCCATGAAAAACAGAATCGTATTTTTGTGATAACGCTGCTGCTCTGTTGTATGTCTGTCCTAGACGTCTCGCTTTCTAGGGGAATGAACTAAAATCTTCATAAATCCATAGGCGGTAACGTATATAAAATTTAAAATTATACCAACTATTAAATTGTACCAACCGTTTTAAAACGCATCCCAATCGAAAGAATGATCATTTTTTGATTACGGAAACCCTAATCGAAATATATGGCGAATTTATTGTTTATCATAAATGGATATCCAAATATAGATTTTAATTGCAGTTACTATCTTGCCAAAAAAGCTAAATTACCAACATAATAACAAGACAGCCAGATATTATGTTGACTTTACTAAGGGTCGATTTTTCAACCCTCAGATAAAAAACAAGATAGGATTTGTTCGACGTATAGCATAATTTTGCATTTTTCAATGGTTAGATAGAAGTTAACTCTCGAATAAAACCCCTAACGGGAAAATATAGTTAACTGTTTACTTAAGAGATACGGTTAAATGTTTATTGGCTAGTTAAGATGACGTTTTTGGTTATGTTTAGCCACTCATCGTAGCGTATGCCCTCTGGCGGTTTACTTGTGATACTTTGTTTTGTGTATAATTTGTCAAGATTGGGTTAATGATGGATGTTTTAGACACATTTGTGTCTGAAACATCCATCTTTTAGGTCTAGAAAGTTAGACTTGGCCATCGAAGAAGATCATCAAATACTTGATTTTTAAAAGGGAATCTGAGAGAAAAAACTGAGGAGATAAGTGTGAGGCCTGACAATTGCGCAACATGGGAGAAAAAGAAAATACGAGAGTCATGTATTTTAATTTTGAAAGTGATTGCTCTGCGTACGATATTTTCACTCGTAGTGGCATTAACGTCCATATGCACCACAAATGGTCAAGACTATCAGTCGGACTTACTGATAGTTAAAAACGTATTTCGCTTCCTCCATAACTGTCAGTCGAGTCGGAACAAGAGTCTACTTTACCGACCGTGCCCTTTTGCACGGTCCAATTGCTAAAGTATTCAGACAAATTATGTTTTTAACTGTCAGTAAATCTGACTGAGACTCCTGACCGTGTGTGGTGCATACGGCCGTAAATTCGGTAGCAGTGGACATCCAGGCGACATTCTTTTCTCTGGTTGAGACTGCGCCAGTTTTCTTGTTCTCTAGTACATTATTATAACTGGTGACGAATTCGATCGAAAATTGGAATTTGGAATGTTCGAAATTAGACGAACGTTCGTGTTTTTTAATTTTTTTCATTTTCAAATGTTTCAAAACACCATTTATCATAATAACACACCACGAGCGAACAGAACGAAGCAAATAAATAAATTGTAGATTAGTTTGATGTGTGTTGCATTGAACGTCAAATGTCTAACACTTTGTTCCCATCACTGCCTAACTTGTTGAATTCTATATATATCCATCACACTTATACATGTTTAGTGTGAACTTGGTTGGACTAAACCACTGTGAAGTATTCTTTGAATAGTTTACTATTGAAAAATGCAAACGGTTATCTGCCAGATAAAGATCCCAGTTAAGTTATTTGTATAATATTTATTAACCGATTTATTTGACTATGGAAACTTCGGACCTAAGACAACTAATGTTATGTTCATACAGCCTTTATACAAAAATCGACAAATTAATGCCAATTCTTTCTGTTTTTATTTTATTTCCTAATTTTATTAATTCGCTACTTTAAAAACAATTTATTTTTTAGCTTAATCTGTTTAAGTTTTTTTGTTGTAAGTCGTCACAAACACACTGACATCCACTTTGCCTCATACAAGATTGCCCGTGGTCCTTTACATATAATACTTGTTACTTCAGTTCGAACCAAAATATCGTATTTAAAATTGTAAACAATAATTTAATTTTTAATTTCACTATATCTATACATATAGGATCCCCTATATCTATACATAAAGAAGTCGAAAAAACAAATGTATATTCATTTCGAGGATATATTTTTTTAACATTTTAATAAAATTAAAAAACATATAAAGGAAAGAAATTAAATTTCTACAATATAATTTCGATAGAAATGGGTCTTAACAAATTCATTTGCTGTAAAGTAGCGACATTTAATAAAGCACTCTATCCACTGGAAGCACTAAGTTAATTTTTAATTTTGCTATATCTGTAAATATATCCTATATCTATACATTTGGGAGTCGAAAGAACAACTGTATATATATTTATAGCATGTATTTTAGTAACATCTTATCCAAATGAATAACATTTTTCACCATATGTAGATATTGCTTACTAAGTCTTTTAATTACATGATAAATGTACATTTAAAAAAAAAACAATATTATGTTTGTAGCTGATTTAAGTTACTTGTATAGAATTTCTATGATTTAAGTTACTTGCATAGAATTTCTATGACCTTTCTACAGACCCAACTTAGGTACTTCAGTTTTTGGACTATTACTCATAAAGCCTACCTAACTAGCTGTAATAATTGTCCTTTTAATTTCGTTATATATACAGATATTGTGTATACTTTTCAAATATTAAAAAATAGCTGGTAGGGATGGGGTTACCTACCCTAATTGAAATGAAAATTACCATTTTAAAGCTTACTCATGATATTTCGTAAATGGATCCTTGTATCGAAATAGTTTTCATGAACCTACCCCCCATATTTTTGAAATACTTATCCCACGAGGGGGTGTGCGAAAAAAGTCCCATCCACTTTATACATACCTAGAGAGGTATCTACAGGGTTACAAAAATGTTTTTTTCAACTATTTCACAATTTTATAGGCGTTGTAAGGATGTATAAATATACCCAATTTTAAATTTATATCCTAATAATCTACGAGTAACCCGGCTGTTATGTACAGATGGACAGACAGACAAATGGATATGGTGGAACTATAAGGGCACCTTATTTGACTATTGAACCTTAAAAATAATATTCTTACTTATAAATAATTTCGTTTAATAGTGGTACAATGTCGTTAGGTAAAAGTAGGACCTTTTAAATAGAAGTAGGACACACGCTAGGAAACACCCTTGGGCCTTTTAAATACAAGTAGGACAAACTCTAGGAAACACCCTTGGGCCTTTTAAATACAAGTAGGACAAACTCTAGGAAACACCCTTGGGCCTTTTAAATACAAGTAGGACAAACTCTAGGAAACACCCTTAGGCCTTTTAAATACAAGTAGGACAAACTCTAGGAAACACCCTTGGGCCTTTTAAATACAAGTAGGACAAACTCTAGGAAACACCCTTGGGCCTTTTAAATACAAGTAGGACAAACTCTAGGAAACACCCTTGGGCCTTTTAAATACAAGTAGGACACATGCTAGGAAACACCCTAAGGCATTTTAAATACAAGTAGGACACACGCTACGAAACACCCTTGGGCCTTTTAAATACCTTCTAGGAACCTTCTTGGTCTGAGTTCTACTCGTAGCTAATATTATTTAGATTTTAATATCAAATTTGGCAACGTCTGGTGTCAGCAAAACGTTGCCCCGCACTTGGTGTAATGATTAAAAACGCAGATTTACCTTCAACAGTAATTCCGACGACCAGGTACACCACGACGTATAACAAATTGCACTCCATGTGACCTGTTACTTTTTGGACGAAGGTTATCAGATGTTAGGGTGCGATCACAACACTGCCTGCACGAAAATACTAATGAAGTCCATTCTCATTGTGTCGCAAAGTTCCATACGGAATATGTTGCGCAATACTGAACGCCGCCTTATCTGAGGCAGGAAGTCACGGGATGAGGAATTTTACTTTCGAAAGATAGGCCAGGGTTGACACGCGTGTACTGGCGCCGCAAAAAACACGTTTTTTTATTAAAAACTAAATCGTGCAAACCCATCTACTTGCCAAGTCCAAATCAGGGTCTATACATTATTTTTGACCTAAAACTTGGCACTAAAAGCCTTACTTGGTAAAACTTGGTACTCAAGAAGGTCTATGCCACATTTCACAGGCGTGAAAACATGGTGGATATATAAAATCATGGCCATAATTTTTTTACAACCTTTGCATCGATTTTTAAAAACCACGTGTTTTTTATAATTTTAGGTTAAATAGTTTCCGAAATAAGATGGAATGGAACATATTTTCATTGCGTATTTTTCAGTATATCTCTGAAAATATACTCTCTGAAATTGTGAAAAAAATATTTTTCAAACCCTTACAACTAGCTCTTTCTAACGACATCCCTCATTATGCATGGAATTAAAAAAATTAAATTACTTAATTTACCGCCCCTAAAATTTCCATATCAATGTTTTTGAGTTTTTTGCTGTATATGTATGGATTGATATGTTTTTGTTACTATGACAAATTGCAAGTTTCTACGTCAAACGGTTTTTGAGAAAAACGGCTGCGACAGATGGACAGATCTTATAAGGGTTCCGATTTTCCCCTTTGATGTATCGAACCCTAAAGATACTTACAAATATCCTTAATGATGTATAAATCAAGGGGGCATGACATAGGCTAACCGATTCCAACCAGTACCGAGGATATATGAAATCGTACGTTGTAAAATATATTAAAATCCAAACAATACAATGGGTTGACCATGTAATAAAAATGGACGAAATAATAACAGAAAACGTTTCCTGGTAAAATAAGATGTGAATTGTATAAAAGGCAGACCAGAGATCAGTTTCATTAGCTACTTTAGTAAGACTTCATGGTACTGAAGACAAGGAAATTAGGATAAACCCCTTCAGAAGACTAGAGCCCATTTGCTTGTATACAATATATGTATGTATATATATATATATATATATATATATATATATATATACTTATCAAGTGAAATTATTTATCAAATATCATCACTAATGTGGTAAGTTGGAGGATTTTTACATCATCGAGAATACCTCAAAACCTATAATGTCTAAAATCATCATCATGTTTTCCTACAACTTTTGCGTAGAACCAAAAAACCGTGTTTTTTTCATAATTTTAGGTTCAATAATTTCGGAATTTAGGTGGTAAATATATTATTTCGCGTATTTTAGGTTTATCTCTAAAGAAATACTACATATATTTTTCTAATAAATATACTATCTAAAATTGCGAAAAAAATGTGTTTGACACCCATGTTTGACAACTCAAAGCAAACCAAACGAAACCTATCCCAACCCAACCCAAAACAACAAAAAGCCAACTCAATAAAATACAACCAAGCCCAACCCAACCCAACCAAATCCAGCCCAACTCAACACAAAGCAAACCAAATCCAACCAAATTCTACCCAACCAAATCCAACTAAACCCAAACCGATTCTACCCAACCCAATTCATCTAAACCCGATCCAACAAAATCCAACCAAACACAACAAAAACCAATCCAAACCAACCCAACTCTGATATTTACACGTAAATATTTTTGATTATTAGTTATATATATTAGTTATATATTATACATACAAGTTAATATTAAAAAGACTTCTAAGTCAAGTAAGTACTACTTTTAAGCAAGTCAGTACTTTTAAGGCAAGTAAGAGCTACTTTTAAGCAAGTAAGTACTTTTAAGTCAAGTAAGAGCTACTTTTAAGCAAGTAAGTACTTTTAAGTCAACTAAGTGCTACTTTTAAGCAAGTAAGTACTTTTAAGTCAAGTAAGAGCTACTTTTAAACAAGTAAGTACTTTTAAGTCAAGTAAGAGCTACTTTTAAGCAAGTAAGTACTTTTAAGTCAAGTAAGAGCTACTTTTAAGCAAGTAAGTACTTTTAAGTCAAGTAAGAGCTACTTTTAAGCAAGTAAGTACTTTTAAGTCAAGTAAGAGCTACTTTTAAGGGAGTAAGTACTTTTAAGTCAAGTAAGAGCTACTTTTAAGCAAGTAAGTACTTTTAAGTCAACTAAGTGCTACTTTTAAGCAAGTAAGTACTTTTAAGTCAAGTAAGAGCAACTTTTAAGCAAGTAAGTACTTTTAAGTCAAGTAAGTACTACTTTTAAGCAAGTAAGTACTTTTAAGTCAAGTAAGAGCTACTTTTAAGCAAGTAAGTACTTTTAAGTCAACTAAGTGCTACTTTTAAGCAAGTAAGTACTTTTAAGTCAAGTAAGAGCTACTTTTAAACAAGTAAGTACTTTTAAGTCAAGTAAGAGCTACTTTTAAGCAAGTAAGTACTTTTAAGTCAAGTAAGAGCTACTTTTAAGCAAGTAAGTACTTTTAAGTCAAGTAAGAGCTACTTTTAAGCAAGTAAGTACTTTTAAGTCAAGTAAGAGCTACTTTTAAGCAAGTAAGTACTTTTAAGTCAAGTAAGAGCTACTTTTAAGCAAGTCAGTACTTTTAAGTCAAGTAAGAGCTACTTTTAAGCAAGTAAGTACTTTTAAGTCAAGTAAGTGCTACTTTTAAGCAAGTAAGTACTTTTAAGTCAAGTAAGAGCTACTTTTAAGCAAGTAAGTACTTTTAAGTCAAGTAAGTGCTACTTTTAAGCAAGTAAGTACTTTTAAGTCAAGTAAGTGCTACTTTTAAGCAAGTAAGTACTTTTAAGTCAAGTAAGAGCTACTTTTAAGCAAGTAAGTACTTTTAAGTCAAGTAAGTGCTACTTTTAAGCAAGTAAGTACTTTTAAGTCAAGTAAGTGCTACTTTTAAGCAAGTAGGTACTTTTAAGTCAAGTAAGAGCTACTTTTAAGCAAGTAAGTACTTTTAAGTCAAGTAAGAGCTACTTTTAAGCAAGTAAGTACTTTTAAGTCAAGTAAGAGCTACTTTTAAGCAAGTAAGTACTTTTAAGTCAAGTAAGAGCTACTTTTAAGCAAGTAAGTACTTTTAAGTCAAGTAAGAGCTACTTTTAAGCAAGTAAGTACTTTTAAGTCAAGTAAGTGCTACTTTTAAGCAAGTAAGTACTTTTAAGTCAAGTAAGAGCTACTTTTAAGCAAGTAAGTACTTTTAAGTCAAGTAAGTGCTACTTTTAAGCAAGTAAGTACTTTTAAGTCAAGTAAGTGCTACTTTTAAGCAAGTAGGTACTTTTAAGTCAAGTAAGAGCTACTTTTAAGCAAGTAAGTACTTTTAAGTCAAGTAAGAGCTACTTTTAAGCAAGTAAGTACTTTTAAGTCAAGTAAGAGCTACTTTTAAGCAAGTAAGTACTTTTAAGTCAAGTAAGTGCTACTTTTAAGCAAGTAAGTACTTTTAAGTCAAGTAAGAGCTACTTTTAAGCAAGTAAGTACTTTTAAGTCAAGTAAGTGCTACTTTTAAGCAAGTAAGTACTTTTAAGTCAAGTAAGAGCTACTTTTAAGCAAGTAAGTACTTTTAAGTCAAGTAAGAGCTACTTTTAAGCAAGTAAGTACTTTTAAGTCAAGCGAAGGCTTCTGTGAAAAACATTCGTGACAGACGGACGAACACTTGAGTGATCTTATAATGGTACCGTTTTTCCTTTTAATAAAGTAAGAAATCCTAGAAAAGGAAATGAAATCTTATGTTTGTATTACTCACAACTTACAAACTATTATAGTTAAATGTAATCTTACATCTTTGTATGTTATCTGTTAATAGATTAAGAATTACAGGTACCTAACTTTTACAGTTTTCAGAATAGATAAATAGTTCCACTGAATCTGAATCAATAAAAATAATCCATTCACCTTAATGACTCGATGACTAATGAATCAGTATAATAGAAACTCGCCAAATACCTCGCCCGTTGTGCGGGCATATTTTTCAGATTTCACAAAAATGTTAGGAAGTTAATAATGAAATTAACTATCGAATAAATGTTAAAAATCACAGTACATGGATTGCGAATTATATGACCGGAGAAGAGTTGGTTCATTGTTTTATGAGAAGAGATCCTGAACTGGTTGCACGCAGAGCCTTTTTTTATATCGTTGATAAAAAAACTTATTTTGAATACTTCGTTCTAATTACTTGACTTTCCAATTAAATAACAAAAATCTAATCTACAGTTTTTCTGTTATCATGGCTTCAACAATTTTTTTTAAATATACGAATTGTATCTAGTTTCCTCGGTTCACAACTAATCCCAATCGAGTTTACAACTGATCCCGTTATGGGAATAACTTGTAACAAATATAGATTTAAATTTTTTCGCTAACCTAGGACCTAGAATCTAAATTTGAGAAACACTAAAAATATATATAGCAACGATCAAATCAAATTGTCACAACTGTACTCAGTATATCATACTATTTGATGTAAGTCGATGTTGATAAAAGAGTATGCCTTTTCTATTTTATACGCGTGGAAGTGGTCCTAAAATAATTCTAAATCATTTTTAACACAAAATGTTTCATTTTAATCAAAGCAACGGTACAGATACGTAAAATTTAACGGTCGACCAGTGATTTTCAAATTTTCAAATTGCAAATTGGATTGCTAAATAGAATCAAATGTAAAAAAATTGTCTGTCGGTACGAATAGGTTTAACTCGAAAAGTACGAAAGCTATTCGGGTTCTAATTCAGTTTTCGTTCCGTCGTGATGTATCAAATGGTTCGGAAGTTATGATGATGAAAAGATTGAGAAGAAAATTTAATAAAATCTCCACCGTTCAAAGGGTGGGCAGCCATGGGCTATAGGAATAAGTGTAGGCGGGCAAGTAAACGGAGGGGGCTAAAGCGCTGTGTAGGAATACGCGAAAGCCAATAGGGGAACTGGGGAGGGAGGGGTAGCGCAAGTCGACCCGCGCGGGATTTACATTAACTTATGATTTGTGTCTAATATAGGAGAATGAAATAAATGCATTAAAATACTGCACATGAATTTCCGAATTCCATGCGAACGAAATCGTATTATAATACCAAAACACCACTAATACATAATATGCATAAATGTAAATACATATGCACGATCTGTAAAAATGACTTCATCTTGCACGATAATATACGTAAATGTATATACATGTGCACGATCTATGCACGACCTGTAAAAGTGACCTCTTCTTGCTAGAAGTAAAAATGTTGTTATAGAAGACAATACAAGTAATTAAAAAGGCTCTTACTTAATAAATTAATAAAAAAAAATATTTAAACATATGTGTCCTTTTAAAGAAAAATTTTTTTTTAAACTTGGTGGCGTGTAGAGGGCTTTATATTAAACTGAATTTAACTGAATACCTATTTCTGGTCAATAGCCGAATATTTATAGTTCAGACGTTTACATCAGTCTTATGGTTAAAATAAATGTGGCAACATATGATTTTACCTTGTCGTTTCAAATTAACACTAGCGCCGCCTCAAGTGCAAGTTTTGAACTAAAACCGAGCAGATATACCTAGCATTAAATTTAAGCAACCTCAAAATCAAAAATCTCAAAATCGCTAATTTTCAAAAATTGAAATTTTTGAAGTGAAACTTTTTTGGGCGCGATGATAGTAAAATGTGAATGTCTCAACGTGCTTCATATAAAGTTATTGACGTTAAGATGTCATGAATCTACCCCAAGAAAGACGGAAAATAGAAGGGAGATAGATGAACACTATAGAATAAGTTAGTGTACGCATGTGTAAAAACAAAAATGTGGAAAAAAATGTGAACTGCTATCAGCTGTTTCGTACGTTATGTGTGTCAAAAGTAAACTGTCAAAAATTTTGTCGATTTACTTATCTATTTATGATTTATATATTACTAATTTTGCGTATACTTCATACATTACAAGACTAACAATATGTATACTTAATTTATATATAAATCCACAATGAATCCGCGCGTGGAGTTATCGGTAATATAATTTAAAACAAGGTATATACAGGTGTCCAGTGGCAGATTTCAAAGTTTGAACAAACATAGTTTCTGAACGCAACACGGGGGGGGGGGGGGCGTCGTTAGAAGCGCAAGCGGTGCGGATGATTTAGTACCCATGGAACAGTGGAGTGATGGACCATCGATCAACCTCATTCAGTTATGGGTAGCAAGGTTCAGAGCTACAGGATTAACATTAAATAGGCCCAGGCCAGGACCTACACCACTGGTAGCCACGGATGAAAATGTCGAGCGTGTTATGGTTTCTGTCGTTGAAAATCCCTGTTTATTACTGCGTACACGTTCATCGATATTGGGAATTCCGAAATCAACTTTACAGGTAATAATGCAAAAAAAGCTCAAGTTCCATCCATTTAAAATTCAAATTGTTCAAGATTTACACGATTCTGACTTTCAATTAAGAAAAATTTACGCGGAAGTGATGTTGTTGAGATTTCGTACTGCTACCCGGATGGGCAACATATTCTTTAGTAACGAAGCTCACTTTCACATTGGAGGATAAGTGAATAAGCAGAACTTTCGTTACTGGGATGTCCACGACCCAAGACAAATGCATCAAGAGCCTTTACATAAGCCTAAAGTAACAGTCTGATGTGACATGTCTGCATCTGCAATCATAGGGCCTTATTTCTTTCAAAATCAACGTGGCCAAACTGTAACTGTGAATTCGGAGAGATATGCCCAGATGTTAAATGACTTTTTCAGAGTAGAACTACATAATAGTCCATCCTTCAACCAAAACACATGGTTCCAGCAGGACGGGGCCACAGCTCACACTGCTAATGTGACCATGAATGCAGTGCGGCAGTTATTTCCAGAAAAAAACATATCCCGAAACGGTACCGTACCGTGGCCACCTAGGTCACCCGATTTAAGCCCATGTGACTTTTTCTTATGGGGATACTTAAAATACGTTGTTTACAAAACAAATCCGAGCACTGTGACACAACTTAAAGAAAATATTCTAGCCTAAGTCAGTAGGATACCCCAGTCGCTCTGCAAACGCGTTTTTGAAAACATGCGTGCTAGACTCGAAGTGTGTGTCAGACTTGATGGCCGCCATTTGCAAAACGTGGTTTTTAAAAAATGAAATCCGCATTTGTTGTTATAAAGTTAAAATAAACCTACTTTGTATTAGAGGCGTAGTTTTTTTTTACAATTTTTCAAACATTGAAATCTGCCACTGGACACCTGTATATATATATATATATATATATATGTATATATATATATACTCGGTGTCCGGGAATGTATGAGGAATATCTGTATTATATATTAAATTTAATTATTTTGTATATCTCTGGTTTCAAAAACTTTTCTTCAAGTCTTTTAGAACATGTCCCCTCTCTCTCTCTACTGTTTCATCTCTTTCACTTACAAATCGAAGTTTAGAACGCCAAAAAAGTTTCACTTCTGTCACGTGTACCGAGTTACAGGTGATCAAATTTCTGTAAAAAATGTTCTCTGCCAAGATACAGATCTCGAAGAATCACAGATCGTATCATATATAACCTCTTGTATTTAAGAATTAGCTGTTTTTGATAGACACACTTATACATATCTATCCGTTTAAATTGGTAAACTTATAATGACAACAATAAGGTTCAGTACGCGTACTTGAATCCAGTCAGTTCCATTGTCTGGTCGCGTAAACATTGTGAAATTCAATATTTAATTATATTCTATACTAAAACATCAGAAAAATAATCAGATGTAAGATGAGCTCATAAATGTAGTTATATAAGTGTGAGATACCATGTTTCACATTTATATAACTATATTTATGAACTCATAGTAGTCATAATAATCAGAATCTAACAATAAGAATTAGAAAAAGATAACTTCTGCAGCCAAGGTTAGTGCTTGTCTTTAGAATACAGAAGATTCACGTTTATTGGTCGAGTTTTTAGGGTTTCCACTCACTTTTTGGAGCAAATACGTCATGTCACGTCGGTCTGTCCGCAAACGTACCATGGTATCATGGCTGCCATTTTTTTAAGCGTTTAAAACAAAACACCCAAAAAAATTGAAGTTGTTTTTAAGGGGTTAGAAGCAAGAGAGGGTCGTAAAAAACCTTTCTTCTCTCGTTTTGTTTTGGAGTGCCTGCAGTTTTTGGATAACTTGTGATGTGAGTGGAAAAATAAACATAAAAACTCGGATTATACATTAATTTGGTTAACGAATGAGATATCCAAA
Source organism: Druceiella hillmani (assembly GCA_039881145.1). Lineage (NCBI taxonomy): Eukaryota > Metazoa > Arthropoda > Insecta > Lepidoptera > Hepialidae > Druceiella > Druceiella hillmani. The sequence continues at coordinate 13,563,199 of JAYKKI010000031.1, forward strand.
AAAAAACTCCCAAAGTAATTATAAGCGAAACCCGACCAAGTGCATGTTGGGACACACAAAGTAGAGTGCCATTGTTGGCTATGTTTCTTAGAATTGTTATTGCATGTTAATCCAGATAATTTCATTCGAATGTTCTAAACGAATTCTTGTGTTTGGAATTTTTCCAAATATTTCAGTGGTAAAGTTGAAAAACTAGAATAAAGGGGTAAATTGCAAGTAATTTTTCAAGCACAAACCGGGATCAAAAATGGAAACGAAAATGAATTTTAAGTTCCATTAATTTCAAAGAACTATTCTACGATAATCTCTCTACGGAATAACGGAACGGTGAGGGCCCTTAACTTATAATAAAAACTTATATTAAAAACGCCCCAAAAATAAAAATTGCGCCAACCCTAACAGGTCTAGCCAACTGTCAGCCGCCACAACGACTATCAACTAAAACACTAATGCACCCACCAACGCTTAAAAGCTCTATGTATTATCAAGTTTTGACAATAGTTTGCAAATTGCGGTTACTGGCAACCGGAAATGATTCTGCCATTATTTCCGGCACACAGCTTAAAAAAATAAAAAGATAATAATTGCCAAATATATTATTAAAGACAATTTTTAATTCGTTAGAAAAAATGTCAAATTAAATTGTGTTTATTCATAATTAAATGAAACTATGTGATGTAATATTATTTCTACTTTCTTTAAGTTCTTTACCACGAAACAGAGAAAACAGGTTGGATAATTAGTTTTTGCTTTTTGGTGCAGTATTTTTAAAAGAGTCTTTATTTTTAGTTTTTAAAATATAAATATATATCTTTGTATATGTCCACTCAATATGTCCACTATTAAAAAGAATTGATCACAAACGTAATCTTAAGTAAGGTTATAAATACAATAATTTTTAAGGATAGATGATACTTTGTTACTCTATAACTTGTTAGTTGTTATACCTTGTTAGTTACTCTATAACTTGTTAGTTATTATAACTCTATAACTTGTTAGTTGTTTCTTACTCTATAACTTGTTAGTTGTTAGTTTGTTACTCTATAACTTGTTAGTTGTTTAACTAGATAGTTTGTTACTCTATAACTTGTTAGTTGTTATAACTTGTTAGATGATCGTTTGTTACTCTATAACTTCATAATTTGTAAATAAATCTGTAAAAAAATTATCGTACAAATAGATTACAGTCTAGATTAATTTTTAATCCTAAATCTTTGGAAAAGTATCAACTTGTATTATGTTTATCAGGTTCCTGCTCGATGATGTTGTATTGTATGTAAGGAAAGTTATTTAAATTCTATTTTAGTATGGCTCATGCCGTGCATCACGTATTCCCCAAATCGAGCTTGCATTTCTTGGTATAATGTATAAAATATTATTCATTTTATAACTCGATTAAATTGCTACTACTATAAATAAACTGGTTTGGAAAAATTAGTACAGAAATAAATTATAGGACATGAGATACATTACCCTAATGCTTCGGAATAAAGTTGCAGGCGGAAACTAGATTTATTTGTAACCAGCATCCGGCCGACGTTTGAAACGACGGAAAAATTAATTTAAAATAAATTTTAACAAAATGAAATGAAATTTTGAATGTAAACTAATGATATAAGGAAATCTAACTTTGTGAATTATGTCATTGAAAGATATTTTAAGTTTAAAATTTGGTTCGTTTTTTAGTTTATTTCTTACGTAATAAACCAGAAATTTTCCAAAAGAGTAGAATAGTAGTTTTCTTTAATATAATTTTTTTACAACCTTTACGTACTTTTCCACGTTGGGACAGGCTGAGAGGTTATGCTAAATCTCCAATCTCTACGGAAACTTTGAAGCTAAATCTGTTGTGAACCTTTACCATTATGAAAAATATCTACGGAAACTTTGAAGCTAAATCTACGGAAACTTTGAAGCTAAATCTCTACGGAACTTTAAAGCTAAATCTTTTGAAGCTAAATATATATGGAAACTTTAGAGCTAAATCTACGGAAACTTTGAAGCTAAATCTCTATGGGAACTTTAAAGCTAAATCTTTGAAGCTAAATATCTACGGAGACTTTGAAGCTAAATCTATCGAAACTTTGAAGCTAAATGTATGAAAACTTTGAAACTAAATCTACGGAAACTTTGAAGCTATATCTACGGAAACATTGAAGCTAAATCTCTACGGGAACTTTAAAGCTAAATCTTTTGAAGCTAAGTATCTGCGGAAACTTTAGAACTAAATGTACGGAAACTTCGAAGTTAAATCTCTACGGGCACTTTAAAGCTAAATCTTTTGAAACTAAATATCTACCGAAACTTTGAAGCCAAATCTACGGAAACTTTGAATCTAAATCTACGGAAACTTTAGAGCTAAATCTATGGAAACTTTGAAGCTAAATCTCTACGGGAACTTTAAAGCTAAATCTACGTAAATTTTGAAGCTAAATCTCTACGGGAACTTTAAAGCTAAATCTTTTGAAGCTAAATATCTACGGAAACTTTGAAGCTAAATCTACGGAAACTTTGAAGCTAAACCTACGGAAACTTTGAAACTAAATCTACGGAAACATTAAAGCTAAATCTCTATGGGAACTTTAAAGCTAAATCTTTTGAAGCTAAATATCTACCGAAACTTTGAAGCCAAATCTACGGAAACTTTGAATCTAAATCTACGGAAACTTTGAAACTAAATCTACAGAAACATTGAAGCTAAATATCTACGGAAACTTTAGAGCTAAATCTATGGAAACTTTGAAGCTAAATCTCTACGGGAACTTTAAAGCTAAATCTACGTAAATTTTGAAGCTAAATCTCTACGGGAACTTTAAAGCTAAATCTTTTGAAGCTAAATATCTACGGAAACTTTGAAGCTAAATCTACGGAAACTTTGAAGCTAAACCTACGGAAACTTTGAAACTAAATCTACGGAAACATTAAAGCTAAATCTCTATGGGAACTTTAAAGCTAAATCTTTTGAAGCTTAATATCTACGGAAACTTTAGAGCTAAATCTACGGAAACGTTGAAGCTAAATCTACGGAAACTTTGAAGCTAAATCTCTACGAGAACTTTAAAGCTAAATCTTTTGAAGCTAAATATCCACGGAAACTTTAAAGCTAAATCTACGGAAACTTTGAAGCTAAATCTCTAAGGGAACTTTAAAGCTAAATATTTTGAAGCTAAATATCTACGGAAACTTTGAAGCTAAATCTACGGAAACTTTGAAGCCAAATCTACGGAAAATTTGAAACTAAATCTACGGAAACATTGAAGCAAAATCTCTACGGGAACTTTAAAGCTAAATCCACGGAAACTTTGAAGCTAAATCTCTACGGGAACTTTAAAGCTAAATCTACGGAAACTTTGAAGCTAAATCTACGGAAACTTTGAAGCTAAATCTACGGAAACTTTGAAGCTAAACCTCTACGGGAACTTTAATGCTAAATATTTTGAAGCTAAATATCTACGGAAACTTTAAAGCTAAATCTACGGAAACTTTGAAGCTAAATCTCTACGGGAACTTTAAAGCTAAATCTACGGAAACTTTGAAGCTAAATCTACGGAAACTTTGAAGCTAAATATAAGGAAACATTGAAGGCAAATCTCTACGGAAACTCTGAAGCTAAATGTTTTGAACCAAAGATCTACGTTAACTTTGAAACTAAATCTTCGGAAACTTTGAAGCTAAATCTACGGAAACTCTGAAGCTAAATCTTTTGAATCAAAGATCCACGTTAACTTTGAAACTAAATCTACGGAAACTTTGAAGCCAAATCTATGGAAACTTTGAAGCTAAATCTACGGAAACTTTGAAGCTAAATCTACGGAAACTTTGAAGCTAAATCTACGGAAACTTTGAAATTAAATCTACGGAAACTTTGAAACTAAATCTACGGAAATTTTGAAGCTAAATCTATGGAAACTTTGAAGCGAAATCTACGGAAACTTTGAAGCCAAATCTACGGAAATTCTGAAGCTAAATCTTTTTAACCAAAGATCTACGGAAACTTTGAAGCCAAATCTACGAAAACTTTGAAGCTAAATCTACGAGAACTTTGAAGCTAAATCTACGGAAACTTTAAAGCTAAATCTACGAAAACTTTGAAACTAAATCTACGGAAACTTTGAAATTAAACCTACGGAAACTTTGAAGCTAAATATACGGAAACTTTGAAGCTAAATCTACGGAAACTTTGAAACTAAATCCACGGAAACTTGGAGCTAAATCTACGGAAACTTTGAAACTAAATCTATGGAAACTTTGCAGCTAAATATACGGAAACTTTGAAGCCAAATCTATGGAAATTCTGAAGCTAAATCGTTTTAACCAAAGCTCTACGTTAACTTTGAAACTAAATCTACGGAAACTTTGAAGCTAAATCTACGGAAACTTTGAAGCCAAATCTATGGAAACTTTGAAGCTAAATGTACGGAAATATTGAAGGCAAATCTCTACGGAAACTCTGAAGCTAAATCTTTTGAACCAAAGATTTACGTTAACTTTGAAACTAAATCTTCGGAAACTTTGAAGCTAAATCTACGGAAACTCTGAAGCTAAATCTTTTGAACCAAAGATCTACGTTAACTTTGAATCTAAATCTACGGAAACTTTGAAACTAAATCTACGGAAACTTTGAAGCTAAATATATGGAAACTTTAAGGCCAAATCTACGGAAACTTGGAAAGTAAATCTACGGAAACTTTGAAACTAAATCTACGGAAACTTTGAAGCTAAATCTATGGAAACTTTGAAGCGAAATCTACGGAAACTTTGAAGCCAAATCTACGAAAACATTGAAGCTAAATCTACGAAAACTTTGAAGCTAAATCTACGGAAACTTTGAAGCTAAATCTACGGAAACTTTGAAACTAAATCTACGGAAACTTTGAAATTAAATCTACGGAAACTTTGAAGCTAAATATACGGAAACTTTGAAGCTAAATGTACGGAAACTTTGAAACTAAATCCACGGAAACTTGGAGCTAAATCTACGGAAACTTTGAAACTAAATCTATGTAAACTTTGCCGCTAAATATACGGAAACTTTGAAGCTAAATATACCGAAACATTGAAGGCAAATCTCTACGGAAACTTTGAAGTTAAATCTGTCGTGAACCTTTACTACTATGAAAACGTGGTTTATGGTTTGTGAATACGAAGCTTACCGAAATGAATTTAAGTGGGTTATTTACTAATAGTTGATTAGAATAAAAACATAATATTTATATAGAACCCACCGGTTCCTTCCATTTCAAACTTAAATAAACTTATGTGTTTCAAAGAATAATGTTTCAATGTTGAATTCTTATTTGTACGAATAATATATTAACGATTTGCACAATATTGTGCGCTTTATATATATATATATATATATATATATATATATATATATATATATACATATATACATATATATATATATATATATAAATATATATAATTAATATATAATATATATATACACATAAATAAACTTTGGTCAGTGACTGAATTTTAAGGAGCAGTTGAGAATCAGCAACTAAAATATAAAATGAAAAAAATTCGCTTTTTTCTTTTTTTTTCATTTTGATGAAATATGACCAGTTATTTTTATGATCAGCTATTTTGTTGACAATAAGTCAAAAACAAAAACTCAACAAGTTAAAAAATAAAAAAGTGACAATAAGTTAAAAAAATAACTAATTTCGTAATGATCCGATTATCCAAAGAATAACGATAAGACGGTATCGTATCTTTTTGGTATTTCGTCCTTTCTTTAAACCTACACTACTCGCGAAGTTGATCGAAGTTAGATGAAGAGAATAGTGTAGATAGGTACTTGGAATCGCTTTTTGCAACCTCGTCTCGCCTCGGGCGACTTCCGATCGCTGTCAGTTTTTTGCACCCAAGCCCATGGACTTCGCGAAGTTAAACGAAGCGTCTCACTACACTACTCAGCGTATTTCAGTTTACAGATAGACATCGTACTGTTTACACTGGTAACAGTACGATGTCTATCTGTACCTGTGGCTGCGTACGGGCAACTCACGGCTACTGAACCCCTCGTGAGGTTCCAGGAGTGTATAGTCACGTACTTCGGACTGCGATCAACTTAGGCGAGCACTTCGTCGAGGTAACTTCGCGAGCAGTGTAGAGGGCGTATTACACTTTGCAGCCAATAATTTTAAAGAGAACATTGGTCTACAAATTTCTTCTATATTTCAGATTCATAACTATAATATCCTAGTGAACAACAAAGTTTTAAAGTCAAATACATCAGTTAAGTGCTCTTCGTTAAATTGTTTTTGTCGTATGGCAATACCAGTTTACATGATGTTGCATTAGAGTTTAATAAATTATGAAATATCCGACAAATAGTACACGATCTGGCCGCTTATTTCTGCAGACATCTATTTTATTTTAATAAAACTTGATTTTAAAGAATGATGAATGATAGTATAATACATTACTTCCGGATTGCCTAGGAAAATTTAGCCGTAATTATCCTTAATTAAATATATTTTAATTAATTTATTTCAATGAATTCCGACTATATATTTTGCAAGCGAATCCAGCGTCACTTGCAAAATTTAAAAAAAAATTGTTGCCAGCCCTCAGTCAGCCGCAATCCTCGGGTTACCAGGTGTAAATAGCTATATTATTGTTAATTATTTACGCTGATCGCGATTTTCAAGAAGATTACATTCCAAATTAAAGTTTAATATAAATACCTATAAGATAAGGTTGCCTGTAAAAAATGGTTGCCACCGTAAGTAATGGTTGCCACCATTTGGCTTAATTATTTTTGCTCTGGATGGCTATGAGAGATAGAGAAGGAATGCGCGCGGTGCTTCATATGTTATCGTGTTCAGTATAAATAAAAATTTAATTTGAGTTCACTTTAAGTGCATTAAACTGAATTGAAAATGTTAGGAAAACATGCCTATGTAAACAACAAACACGTCCTTTGTTATAACCTGCAAAAGTTCAAAATATATTTTTCTTTCACAGATAATTCTTAAATTATATAATTTAATAAAACAATATCGATGTTATTGCATCTGATATATTAAAAAAACACGTGTATCGAACATGTCTAGTGTTGCAATATGTTCCGATTTTCACGGGAACGTCACTATATTTAAGGGCGTAACTCGGGACATTTGGCGTCCCTCGTAAGGTTTACGTAAGACTTAATTATCGAATACTACACTAAATTTATAGAATTCATTTAATTAGAAATAATTTTTTTTTAATTTAAATCTATTTTATCGCAAAAAGATACAATTTTCACACTACCGTCAGAGGGAGTGCACCCACCGCTATGTAACCATACTTAACCAAATGTAGTTGTTCGTACCCCAATTAAATTAACTTTATTTTATTGTATCACTATTATATTATTATTATATGTAATAAATAAAGTTTTTCAAAATATCAACAAACTTACAACATTCTGGTTTGTTTACTCAATTTGCGGTATGTCGTGACAAAAGTTTATTATATGACTGATATGATTATGAAATGTTGAATGAAACACGCAATATGTACCATAAGCATATTTTATTTATAAGTTAAGTAAGCAGTAATATTTAAGGTATAAGCAATAATATTAAGATTATTTAAGTTACTAAGTTAAATAAGCAATTATATTATAGGTTATTACATAGGTACACTACACTCGACGCAAAAATTATATTATAGGGCATTTGTTCTTGTCGACATTCTTGATCGTGCCTATTCATTAGATTATTCTATTAAGTAAACACGTCACATCGGCTTCGTACAATAACGACAATATTTTTTAATAATGTGATTAAACAAATTGTTGCGCCAAATTAAAACATTATTTTAAAACAGTAAAACAATGACAGGATAAATATTCACAAGAATCTGCACAGAAACAAACACAATACTACAGCCATCTTGTGCCTCGATTCTGATGTACGCACGTTTTCATTCTGTCTGACCTTTTTTTGGAACAAGTTTAGTTTAGCGAAAATATGAATTTGCTATTATTTTTTGTTTTAAATGGAATAAAATAGGGAAAAAACGAAGTATCAACCGAAAGTAGGTTTCGGTTGCGATTGCTTTATTAAAAAAAAGGGATTTCAAAAAGTTTTCATACAAAACTGCACTTTGTCAAGGAAGTATTAGTTCCAAGTTTTTCGACTTAATTGTAATTCTCAGTAACACTAAACACTGAATTTGTTGATACAAAAAACAATTCATATAAACAAAAAACAAACCCAAAAAATAAAAATATGAAAATGCGAAAAGTAGATCGCGTAAAGTGAGGTTATAACATTTACGTTTGACAGCCAATTGACAACCGATTCTTCGTATAAAGAGGTTTTTGAAATCAATTTTTTATGGCGAATTAAACGTGTCCGGGCCCTATTTTTTTTTAAATACGTTGTTTTTTATGTATATTCTTTTATTTAAGACATAAAAACCAGGAAATTTACATTTTCGCTAAACTGAACTTATACCAAAATATAAGTTTGACATTTATTAAAGTAAGGGCATAAGTTATAAATATCTGATCAAAACTTTGAAATCATTCGACGATATTGTCATAAAAAGGGATCTTCGCGAGTAGATAATTTCTACGCGATACTTTTTATTACTACCAAAGTCTCCAACAAAATATTATCTATGGAATATGAAAAATATTATTTTTCATATCTGTGACTGCGTCGTAATTTAAAAAAACCTGCGTCAAACTAAGAGGCCAGTTCTAAGAACTTCCATTGTTAATTAATTTTTTTATTAAAAAGAATGATATGACGAGCGACAAGTTGCGTAGAGTTTGCGTGTTGTATCACACGGATAGGCACATTTTTTAAGAAATATCGATAGTATAATGCGTACCATCGATACAAATTTATATTGAGTTTTAGTTTATATGTTATATCTACATCAAAACTTGCTTATATTTTATTTATTTTTCAAAATGTTTACGGTTTATAAATATATTCATTAATGGCTTTTTTATTATCTTTATTTTTTGCCTTAATAAAAATTGTTTAGCACGTTATTTCAGAAAAGGTGATATATTTTTGTGGTTGATAGAATCCTGTGTCTGTCTTAAAAAAAATCGTTTTTATATATCGTACGATAGCTCCCGTCTATGACTTTGTTTAGGCAGTCGGTAACTTTGGTTGTTCTGGGTAATTATTTACAGTTAACGTTTTATTTATATTCAAGGGTTAATCTTTGAGAACATAAATTTAGTTATTTGTTCCGTGCTTTAGTCAGCACAAAACTGTCCTATTTTACAACAGAAAAAGATCAGAACTGGAAATCTGTAATAAATCCTGTATAAATAAATACGCCTCGGCGACCTAATAAAGTCACTTGGTACTGTCGTAAACAAGTACACTGAGTTAAATATTATGAGAAAATAACCGAAAAATTACCAATTTTTGAACCCTTGAATTTAAAATAAAGTTATTTATCAATTATGATGAGATTTTAATCAAAGAACAATTTTACGTTGAGCATGTGATCGGATTCAGAAGTATAATAATATTTAGGGACGTAGCTAATCGATTATTAAGAATTCATACTCTTCTTCCGAAATGTTTTGTTTGTATGATAATAAACATATGACAGGTATTAACAAGTGTATCCCATTAAAAATTTAATATTTCTATTTAATTGTCGATTTAATTACTAATATAATTATCATATATCGATCAGCCCAGACGATTAGAGATGTGTTAGACACAGTAGAGAAAAGTGGGAGTTTCTTTAGGTTATTAACCTCGTTGGTTAATAAATTATAAGAATATGTATTCTGTTTTTACATCAGAATTATAGTTTATGATCTAAACTAAATTCGAAGAAAAGTGGAATAAAAGAAAAAAGAAAAAAAAAAGAAATATATATATATATATATATATATATATATATAATAAAGCGTAAGACACTCCCTTTTTCTAACTGAGTGCAAAAAATATAACACATCATAACTCTTTTTAATACACCCAACACTTGCCTGGAGTGCGGTGATTACCCCAGTGGCGATGTGTTCGCAACTTTTTGCGGGTTATTCCCTCGAGTGGCTCTGAACAATGTACGCAAGTATCGTGTGTACGAAAAAGATGACAAATAATTAGGAATATTATCATTTTTTAAATTTTATTTTAACGACAATCAACTATTTTTCGGTCAAGGAATAACGTCTTCCTTTGTCCGAAACTTATTCGGGGACACCGTGTATATATACAAATTCGTATATCACGCATGTAAGTAAACATTATACTTTCCTCTTTTTTTGTTTGAAGTACTTGTAGAGGTATGATCAGTACGGTTCGTAGTTCTGTTAGATAAAGGCTTCGTAGGTCATATACATTCTCAATAGCTTCGTGTTCAATAAAAAATAATCAGTACATATTAAAACAAAAACAACATAAATAACAAACATTGCAAGAATAGAAAGTTTTCAAACTTTCTATGCGCCATATTAATTCTGCCATTCTGAAATTTTAGATTTTAAAAATTAATTTATAGCTAGCGATCCAAAAAAACAATAATACTTTTATCTCCGGAACTAACTAAATTGTAAATTAATTAGTTCCGGAGTTGAATTATCACTTAAGTCAAAACACTTCTTTTAAACAAAATTAGACTTTAAATATGTTAAAAATGTACATAATAATTTTATACAATTTATTATGAAACTTTAAAACGTCTGACTGTATATCAAATGTTTTTGTAAAAAAAATGGCTATGCTATGTTTCTAAGAGCTGACAAAAGCTAAACTGATAATTTAAAGAATACGCGAAACTATCGAACGGATTTTGGCTACATTCGCTGTACGTTCCTTGGGTCAAAAGAACGAAATGATCATTATATGTGAGTGTAATTCTATATTTGATTCAGTTTATATTTTTTCCGCAATTTTCAATTTACAGATTTTAAATACTTTTTTCGTCGGCATATTTGATTATTCAAACATAAGTAAAACTTAAAAAAATACTTGCCTGTACGAACGAATTGAACTCGAAAATTACTACACAGGTTGTAAACAGTAACCTTGGCCAACTTAGCAACTTTTTCATCGTGATATTCAAACGCTTCAGAAGTTATGATGATGTCGGTATTTGATTCCGTGAAGTGTGTGTACACAGCCTTACACATTGAGACTACTGTACATACAATTACGTGTTGCCTAGCCCATACCCTAGATCAGATCCACGTCAATGCAGCGGAATTGTATATGCATTCAAATGCAGTGGAGTCTAGAAAATTCCTGTAATCAATCACTTTTCCCTTTCAACAAACAAGACAATTTTTATTCACCTGAATAATTATTCGCAGAAATGCGTATTATTCCCAGATAACATGTAAACTTGACAATGTTGATTTTCTTTGATTCTAAACTGTTGCGTCAAATATGAAAGTTGAAGTTTGTGACAATATTTGCTGCAGTGTTGTTAATATGATATTTCAAGTTTGTGACAATATTTGCCGCAGTATTGTTAATATGATATTTCAAGTTTTGTGACAATATTTGCTGCAGTATTGTTAATATAATATTTCAAATTTAGTGACAATATTTGCCGCAGTATTGTTAATATGATATTTCAAGTTTGTGACAATATTTGCTGCAGTGTTCTTAATATGATATTTCAAGTTTGTGACAATATTTGCTGCAGTGTTGTTAATATGATATTTCAAGTTTGTGACAATATTTGCCGCAGTGTTGTTAATATGATATTTCAAGTTTGTGACAATATTTGCCGCAGTGTTGTTAATATGATATTTCAAGTTTGTGACAATATTTGCCGCAGTGTTGTTAATATGATATTTCAAGTTTGTGACAATATTTGCCGCAGTGTTGTTAATATGATATTTCAAGTTTGTGACAATATTTGCCGCAGTGTTGTTAATATGATATTTCAAATTTGTGACAATATTTGCCGCAGTGTTGTTAATATGATATTTCAAGTTTGTGACAATATTTGCCGCAGTGTTGTTAATATGATATTTCAAGTTTGTGACAATATTTGCCGCAGTGTTGTTAATATGATATTTCAAGTTTGTGACAATATTTGCCGCAGTGTTGTTAATATGATATTTCAAGTTTGTGACAATATTTGCCGCAGTGTTGTTAATATGATATTTCAAGTTTGTGACAATATTTGCCGCAGTGTTGTTAATATGATATTTCAAGTTTGTGACAATATTTGCCGCAGTGTTGTTAATATGATATTTCAAGTTTGTGACAATATTTGCCGCAGTGTTGTTAATATGATATTTCAAATTTGTGACAATATTTGCCGCAGTGTTGTTAATATGATATTTCAAGTTTGTGACAATATTTGCCGCAGTGTTGTTAATATGATATTTCAAGTTTGTGACAATATTTGCTGCAGTGTTGTTAATATGATATTTCAAGTTTGTGACAATATTTGCCGCAGTATTGTTAATATGATATTTCAAGTTTTGTGACAATATTTGCTGCAGTATTGTTAATATGATATTTCAAGTTTGTGACAATATTTGCCGCAGTGTTCTTAATATGATATTTCAAGTTGGTGACAATATTTGCCGCAGTATTGTTAAAATTATATTTCAAGTTTGTGACAACATTTGTTGCAGTATTGTTAATATGATATTTCAAGTTTGTGGCAATATTTGCCGCAGTATTGTTAATATGATATTTCAAGTTTGTGACAATATTTGCCGCAGTGTTGTTAATATGATATTTCAAGTATGTGACAATATTTGCCGCAGTATTGTTAATATGATATTTCAAGTTTGTGACAATATTTGCCGCAGTATTATTAATATGATATTTTAAGTTTGTGACAATATTTGGTGCACTATTGTTAATATGATATTTCAAGTTTGTGACAATATTTGCTGCAGTATTGTTAATATGATATTTCAAGTTTGTGACAATATTTGCCGCAGTATTATTAATATGATATTTCAAGTTTGTGATAATATTTGCCGCAGTATTGTTAATAAGATATTTTTGAAATTTGTGACAATATTTACTGCAGTATTGTTAATATATTTCAAGTTTGTGACAATATTTGCTGCAGTATTGTTAATATGATATTTCAAGTTTGTGACAATATTGCTACAACCTCATGCTCGCTATAGTCGCCATCTATTGCAAGTAGAGCGAAGCACCCAAATGTGATTTAAACTTGCCATAACAAACTTGAAACAAACATTCTCTTTTGATATATCAAACTTGTTGCAAGCCAGAATCAACTTTATATTGCTAATTGGGATAACAATAGCTGCATATAAGTTGGGATAGAAACTTTATAGAAACTCTTCGCACAAGCTCTCAGATGCCTTTTAATTCCAGATTTTTGTCTACAATCGTTCTTTCTGATAAAGTGTAGCTTTAAAATATACCTACAAGTACCATTTTGAACACTCAGTTTCGAAACCATTAGGAAATTATTCTAAAGGACTTATTTTCACTACTTGATGTTGTGGATTCATTTATTTTGGTTAAATATGAATACGTTATATTGTATTTCCTATATACCATTTTTTTCTAATTCTAATAATGCAAGTCTATCAATAATTACAAGAAATATTTTAGCTCTAAAGAATCACTTCATCTTTCACCATCCTTCAATCTTCATCAGTGTTTCATCATATTTTTTTTTATTTTAATCGTCTTTCATCTACGTGTTTCAAATATTTCTTTACCACATGTTTTGAAGAGAAAAACATATTATCCTCAAAATATTTCAGATTTTCTCTTTCAGCTACACAAAACCATCTATTGATTCAAACAGATCGACTGCGGAGACCAAATCTATCTACGATTGGAGTTTATATTTGAAAATTGTCTTTATTTAATCTTTTTAATAACGACAATCCAAGATATAACTAAACATTTTAGTTTCTGGTTTTTGCAATTTAAAAAAAAATTGCAATCAACTTATTTAAATGTAACATGTTTCTCGTTATTAACATTTTTATCTAAATTCAAAACTTTACTGGCTTTTTCTCAAATCTTTGAAACTTATTTTAGTACATTATCTGTGAAACTTACAAGCTTCTTCTTTAGTTGACTGACGTAACCTCAAACATCATTGAACTAAAGAAGACGCTATTTTCTCCAACATCTTTCTATTTTTTTTATACTTTTTGTTTTTAATATAATTTTTTTTTGGTGTTCTGTGGAATTTACGTTTTCAAGTCACTCATAAAAGGAACACGCACATGACATATACAGGATTCGACAATTGCAGTTGCCTTAAATTTATGGAAATATACTTTACGAACGCCATATAATCAGAGATAAAGACTTTATAGAGAGACCAGATCAAAGCACAAAAACGGTGCTTGTTTTTTAATTTTAGCTTACAAGCCATTTTACATACCTACCTGACATCTTGGAAGCATTATCATATGATTATTCACCGCAATCTCCAATTTTAAGTTTAACGTTGTTAAAATATCAACGTGATGTCATTTAATTATAATATGTAATTTGTATGTTTATAAGTGGTTTAGAGAAGTGAGCAAGTATGCACTATGTGAGCAGAAATAATCGCAAGCTTTTATGACGATTTTTGTCACTTTTCTTCGAATTTAGTTTAGATCATAAACTATAATTCTGATGTAAAAACAGAATACATATTCTTATAATTGATTACCCAACGAAGTTAAAAACCTAAAGAAACTCCCACTTTTCTCTCCTGTTTCTAACACATCTCTAATCGTTTGGGCTCATCGATATATGATAATTATATTAGTAATTAAATCGGCAATTAAATAAAAATATTAAATTTTTAATGGGATACACTTGTAATACCTGTTGTGTGTTAATACCTATCATATGTTTATTATCATACCAACAAAACATTTCGGAGGAAGAGTATGAATTCCTAGTAATCGATTAGCTACGTCCCTAAATATTATTAAAATTGCACACAAATGAAAAGAACTGTTAATTTCCATTTCTGCATCGAGCTACGAAAATCGGACTTAGTCAAAGTGAGGGGTTCCCATTTATCTTCGTGGTTAAAGCTCTATCTGATAATAACAGTTGGCACTACCCTTTCTTGGATTGTTTGATACTTTTATCGGGTCAATTTTAATTTTATATATTGAAAGTTACCCTATAGCACGTGTATTAAGCCGCAGTGCCTTCTGCAACAGTTTATGATGAAGCCATACCACATGGACTCTTCTTCTTTAGTAAATACTTGGTTTGATGTGCACTTGGACTGTAAAGGGCGTGTGGAAATATTTGGTATATCCGAGGCTTTCTTATGGATGTTTGTGATAAAAGTCTCAAGGGTTGATGGTTTTATGCTCTATTCTTCTGTAGATTTTCATATAAATAATATTGTATCCAGGACTTCCTTTATTGCAGCTGTCATGGCTCCTTCGCCTATTTCTATGCTTCTGGTCCAATGTCGTTTGCAATTGCGTACCATATGAATACATATGAAGAACTAATATTAACTTAGAGACATGGAGTGCATTCCAATATACCCCAAACACAAACAAACCACATTTCATGAAATAACAAAAAAACTGTTCAAGATGCCACATATTTAGAGAACTAATAATAATTAAACATATCGCCAGTAACTAATAAGATTTATTCCTAATCAAGAAAAAATTAATAAAAACAGGCAAGTTTCAAATACAAAAAAAAATTATTTACATAGTCGGAAAACATGGCACGTGTTGCTCCGGCGAGACCAGCGTTCACAATGCCGCCATCCCCTGCGAGCATAGAGTGCACTAAAGCTGTGTCAAAAAACGATTAACAGTTAATGCTCAACGTTAACGTGCGTCAATGATCAACGCCCTTTATTAAAATATTTGTTAACAGTTGATCACACTTGCAGTTAATTAACGGACGTTGATCAACAATATCAACACTTGCAGTTAATTAAGTCGATGCCTGTTCACATTATGCTGTGCACATTGAATCATTGTTTCGTTAGCATATTAATGTTGATCAACATTAAATGTTAACTTCGAACTACTAACTGCTAAATGTTCAACTGTTGACTGTTAACACTCGTCAATTAAATATATTGAATCTCCGGCTTATGCATTAACAGAACAGTGGCCAGTTTTTAGTCGACCGTTATTGTGTAATGACGGATAATAAGTTTACATTTGAGATTTATCCGGTAGTTTATTAATTTGGAGATTTTTCGTATATTTTTAAGATTAGTAAGAAATTAATTGTAATCTTTTAGAGCAAATCTTTTACTTTATGAATTTGTTATAAAAAAAAAATTCGTCCTTTATTTAAAAAAAAAATTGCTGAAAAAACAGCGATTAGCACATGCAGCGGAATATTGTTACGTAGATTTCTTAATAATATCAAGGAAAACGCGTTAGAAATTAATTGTTTTTAAATTTCGTACTAAAATAAATCACCAAAGTTAGCACTGCTGAACAAATGCGTTCTCCATAGATTAATATAAAGATCGATCCTTTGCCACTGCATTCAACCGCTTCCCATGATCTTTACCGGATCACTAACAGGGGTGTCCTATTTTGCGTATTCCGATATTGAATCGATTACATTTTCCATTCCAATCATCCTGCCTGCCAAACCTATGAACTACGTTGGTCATCTTTTTCATTCATATTTTCTAGAAAAACTCTGAATATGACCCATTACATAAATCTCTGAATGATTTAGAGCATTTTTGTTAAGCCTAAGTCATCGCCCCTACCAGCATATGCTTGTTAAATTTTGCATTTTGAAACTCTTGTGTATTTC
Organism: Druceiella hillmani; assembly: GCA_039881145.1. Taxonomy (NCBI): domain Eukaryota; kingdom Metazoa; phylum Arthropoda; class Insecta; order Lepidoptera; family Hepialidae; genus Druceiella; species Druceiella hillmani. The sequence goes on from JAYKKI010000031.1 coordinate 13,579,911, forward strand.
GGATAGAAAGATATGCTCAATTTTCATAACGAGTTGGATTCAGTGATTGCACAGTTGGTTCCAAGTACCTATACATATAATGATCAGCAACTTCGAGAGCGGTTGGAAAACTCCCCAAATTATGTCATGTTGGTCTAGTGGCTTTACCATGACCACTATACTCTCGATAAATAGAAGGTAAATACGTATTCGCGATCGTCATTGGTGCCATGATGTGTAATTTTTTGACAGCTTTAATATCCAAAAAATGTGTTTATTTTAAATAAAATTGTAAATTTTTTAAGAACTTACACTGTGTTAATAATCAATGTTTATTTAGTGGACATTATTTATAACAACATTTATTGTTGACATTATACAATTGTAATAACAGTAAGCAATTAATTATGACTTTTTAGTGCAAATGTTTTATAGTTTATTAGTTATTTTTTATAGATTTGAGTACGCCGCGGTTTTAATTCATATTAAATTTATAAAATTTTTTAAAAAGTTGGAAAAATACTGTAACCATTAGTGTTAATAATCAAAATTTATTTAAAGGATATTTTTTTGTGTTGGTGTTTCTATGTTTACGTAATTTCTATATTAAAGGTTGTGTTTTTGTGAATAAACTTTGTAAATCTATTCAAAATGTCTTAAAGGTGAAAATAAGGTGACATTTGGAAATATTTTACGTCAGATAACCTAAAATGAAGCAAATTTGTTGGAGAACTAATGATATATTAAATTTCAAGGTAATAAATTTAATAATAATTCTTATGTTATTATCATGTGAAGCTGTGAACATTATGTTCATCATAACACACAACTAATATTGCCCAAAATATTTCAACGTGATTTAATATTAGGAGAAAGAATGAATATATATCGAGTGGGTATCCACAGTGTTGTTTCAAATATTTACGTATTAAGTGACTCAAGCTCCATACACTTTTCAGGGTTAATTTATTGTGTTAATGTAAACATTTGACAAATACCCGAAGACCTAACACTTAGAAATTTGTAAACAATGCGCGCCATTATCGGCTTAATATTACATTATCGATGGTGCGGTCGGTGCCTAAACACGTTAACTGTTAATATTAACAGTTAACTGTCGTCAACGTTAACTGGTGTTAACGTTTATCATGATTAGCGTAAACGCCCAAATATGAGCGCATTAACGTATCAGGTTGGCTAAATATAGCTACCGTATATATGTGCCCCGTTTATGAACATGCTTTTCTTTACCCAATGTCTATATATATATATATATATATATATATATATATATATATATATATATATATATATATATAATACTATGCATTATTATTTATTTAACTTATAAATAAAATGTGATAATGGTATATACTGTGTATATTGTATGTGCGTTATTTTATTTTTCTATTAATATTTTTTACATTTATAAAAATAATCTTGACAACGGCTTATCTTTAATTGAATATATACATGTGCTATAGTCGTATGAGTTTTTCGATATTTTGAGAACCTTATTACTTGGCGAGGTTGACGTATTCCATAATATTGATAATTAAAGATTTTAATGATTAAACCGTATGACATTTCAAACGTCATTGAAAAAAAAGTCGTTGAACATCAATGACGTACTTAAGTTCAATCATCAATATTTATTAATTGCTTAACCCTAGACATCTAACCTTCGTCGATTAGACGAGCACGCGACAAAAAATTCGCTGTCTCTTTTTAGCGTGTTCGGTGATTATCGCAACATTCCTTTTGACGTGAATACGTCTTTAAATTTGGGGGCAATCCAAAAAGCCTAATGATAACAAAATCGGGGGATACAGTTTGGCGTTGCAGTTTCGAATCTATCCTCTGCATCAAAAATTAAATTATACCACTGGATAGCTAAAGGATCAAAGAATTCATTACGATAAGCGAGAACAGTGACGCATCGCGGCGCTGGAGAGGGAAGCGCCGCCATTTTGAGGTTATTTTGCTGCGTATAGAGATTTGCAATTAGTATAACTTTTGATTCGGAAAAGATACGATGTTCGTTTAAGTTTTAATCGCCAGCTGTCGTCAAAATCTATCGATTATATATAAAACATTAGTTTAAAGTAGTGACAGTGAATATAATGATATCGGCCTATACGCTATTGTAACACAATAATTATATTTTAGCCTAAGTATATAAATAAACATATTTTATTTAAAAAATATAACCCGTTACATAGATGTATTCACGTACAACACACGACCGTAACCATCACACAGCCACACCCAATTTTTAATTCAGTGTTCGTTGAGCTCTTTCAAGGGGCAGTCGGGTTCGGTAGATAATTACAATATTTTTCGAGATATTACGATAGTGCTCGTCATTTTGACGAATGGTTAAGGTTTGTATATATTCTTTCGCAACTAATGATTTTTATTTTTTGCAATTTTTATCGTGACTTCAAGACAATTGCTGTTTGATGAACGTATTGGGCGTTTGCTATTGGAAGAGGAAGACGTCAGTGCATTGGAGGAATTATCTAATAGCGAAACTGAGGATAATGTGGAGGTGAATGTTGTTGAAAGTGATAATCAGTTAGAAAAGTCGTATGATTCTTTCGAAGATGAATATATTCAAGGGCGGGATTCTCCTGCTTTGATGGATGATGTACTCGATCCATAAACACCGCCTTCGCCTCCTGAAGCATGAATGTAGCTCCTGAGCTCGAATGATCCAAGTATTTTGTCCTTCTCAAATAGCATGGCCCGCAGTTGGTATCGTCATGTTTTGGATATGAGCCAAGGACGAACTTCGAACAGAACAGCAGCAATAAGTGCTGCACGTGTTGTCAGGGGACCAACTCGCACACTAAAGGATATTGTCGATTCCCTATTGTTATTTGAATAATTCATGACTGATCAGAAAATAGGTGAGATTGTAAAATGGACAAATTCAGAGATTGCGACAAAAAGACAGAACTATGAGCAAAATACATTTACTCAAAATGACCCTAGTAAAGAGGAGATCAGAGCTTTTTTTGGGTATACTGATGTTAACTGCAGCTCTGAAAGACAATCATCTGACACTCGATGAACCGTTCAACACAGAGTATTCTGATACAACATGTGTCGTGTATGAGCAAATTAAAAAAGAAAAAAGGGTGCAATTTCCTTCTGCGATGTTTACATTTCGATGTTAAAACAAGTCGCTTACAAGGGTAGAAAGACGATCCATTTACATCCATAAGAGGTATATGGGAAAGGCTTATAGTTTAGGCCGCCAAAACTACATTCCTGGAACAAATGTTACCATTGAAGGGGCATATTCCGGATGTACATCCCAAATAAACCCGCCGAGATTGGAGTCAAATTGGAAATTACATATGACAGTGGAACAAGGTATATGATCCACTGTATGCCATATCTCGGAAAAGGAACCAATGCAGGAGGTTTACTTTTAGGAGAGTACTTGGTAAAGGAACTTACTGGCAGTACACATGGCACGAACAGAAACGTCACCATGGACAATTGGTTCACGTCAGTAACACTAGCAAAATAGTTACTTCAGCAGCCTTACAAACTGACAATTGTGGGGACATTACGATCTAATAAAAGGAACATTCTGAAAGAAATGAAGAACAAGAAAAAGAAAAAGAAGAACGGAACCAGTAACGTCAATATATCCAGAGAGATTAAAACACCCATGTCCGTATGTTCTCCAGAGAGGTCGTTACATCGATTTTTGTATGTGGGTTCATCACATCACAATTTTTTCGTATAAACCTAAACCATAAAAATGGTTAACTGGTTTTCATCTTGTGATGAGCAGTGCTCAACCTATCCGGTAACAAAAAACCATGCATGATTTAACTCTATAATAATACCAAAGGTTGTATAAATACGTTTGACCAAATGTGCTCAATAATGTCATGCAGCAGAAAAACCAATAGGTGGCCAATGTGTGTTTTCTATGGAATAAAGAATGTAGCATGTATCAACAGCTATATCATGTACTGCCACAATGTCTCTGTACCGGATTAAAAAGTATCATAGTGACTTTATGGAGAAGATGCATTCGCAGTTTGTAGAACCCTGGCAGAAAATCAGATTGGAAGTTTGTACCATGCCAAAGCATATCAAAAAGAAAATCATAGATATATTGGCTTCAAATAATGCTGAAGGTCAAAGTCAAGGTGGGTCACCATCCAGCAATAACCTTCAACTAGCAGAGGCACCAAATTATAGAAAAAGAAAAGTCTGCAGTCTGTGTTCCTTTAAAAAAGGCGCATTACAAAGTCATTATGCACAAAATACAACACTGGAATTTGCGGTGAACATAAAGTTAATTTTTCCATAAAATGCATTTTAAAAAATTAGTTTTCTATATTTTTTCTACATAGTTATAATATTATAATTGCGGTATGCCAAAGAAGAAAAGGCTGTTTTTGTTGTTTTTTTATTTAATATTTATAAATATGTTGTCTCAACTGATCTCATGAAAACTAGTGTCTTTTTAAAGAGTTATTAAATAAATATAATTTGTAATAATATAGAAATTAAATGTTTTATTATATAGACTAATAGCTGGTCCAGATATATGTGCAAAAAGTATAACGAAAATTATATTAAGACATAAAATAAAATGTCCTAAAAATATTGGTCGAATTGATGAATGGTTAGTGTTTATAGGGGACAGGCAAACGTTAGGTATCAAGGGTTAACATGAATATTCAGTTATCTCCAAGATTTGCACTAGGAATGTTTACTTTATTTCAATATATAGATTGAATACAACAAAATAAAGTAATTTTCATTGAGGTATAACAACTTTCGATACTATACTGTTTTCCATAATGGTGTGGGACTTCCTCTTCAGTTACTGGGTACGTCATTCAATTATATAATGTTTCATGCTTCTTGTGTTACCAGAGTAAACCAGCAGGAGGATTGGACTAAAAAGAATATGGTAGTTGACTCATTCTAAATTTTGATATTTTTCGTACAATATTGTGAAATATAAGTTAATTAAAAACCAGTCTTGAAAAAAATTTAAAAATTGATTGAAAAATAAGTCAGTTGTAGGTTTCTGAATTTGAAGATACGGATAGAGTTGGGTATATCCCTGTCTCTTTTCCTCTCGTAGAATATAATGTGCAATATTAAGAATGAGCTCACAACACAGTATTGCCGTCCTTCTCTAAAAGTTAAATTTAAACTTTTATAACTCGGTCAATTTTTAAGATTATTAAAACATTTTTTCACTCTTCATTAGCTTGTACCTTGAAATTATGATTAATGAAATAAAAAAAATTTAGTCAAATACCCAATTGGCCGTTCAGTAAGAAGAGTGCAGTGAGAAAGAATTTGATTGGATTCTAGACAGTTTTAATTGCTTCAAGTACTTATGATTGAACTTCTCAGAATTATCCTAAACAGCAATAAACAAATTTACTAAATTATCAGAGTTATATGAAGCTAAAATAAAAAAAATACATAACGTTATGTTCAGAAATTTATTAAAGATAAGAACTACCTGATGCAGAATACAAATAAAAAAGTTTGGCAACCTTTTACAGACACAGCTAATTTTTTTTTGGGGAGCCATGAAAAAATTATTCAGACTATGATTTTGACGAACAACTCGTGCAACTCGTCCTCTAACAACTCGTAGAAGAGGTAGACCAAAATTACGATGGATCAATTCAGTGGAAGAAGATTTTAACATTCTCAGGATAAAGAACTGGAAAACCCAGGCGAAGAGTAGAACTTCCTGGAAGAATCTCCAACAGAAGGCCTTGGCCCACCCTAGGCTGTCGTGCCAAATATGATGATGATGAGTTTGAAGATGGTTTCTTCATTCTCACTTAAACTATTTTTTAAATAATTTGGATGTATTTAGTGAATAACAAGATATCATATTTTATCAGAATATTGAAGATATTTAAAAGCCATATCAAAGGCAATGGAATGTTAACGTATTAGCTGGATAACAAAAAGAGGCGATGAAGAGTGTAAACACATGAGAAAAGATTGAAAAGAACAACGGAATCCAAGAGTTCACCAAGCAAAAAATTGCCGACTTAATTAAAAAAGTGTTTTATGAACGTATTTCATTATAGGCTTCAATAAAATGATGAATATATTTAATTAGGGCCCAGTAATGGGTCCATAAAAATGAATGAGAAAGTGTGTTTTAGGGCAAAATATTAGTGGATAAACACGAACAATACCGGAGTATATGAGTACGTATGTCTCTATGTACGTAACTGTATACCTCTACTCTGTGCTATTTAAATGGAGTATCCAAATGCCTTTAGTTTTGGTTCGTAGTGCTTGATAACACATACATAAAAATGTATTTCCAGATTCGGAAAACCATACCGTTCTTAAAATATAGGCCTTTAATTGTTTTAAGTTATATTCTGAAAAATTTGAGAAAAACTTCTGGGGTTCGAATCGAATACACTTTAGATTCTTTGTTTTGGTACATAGATGGTACCTATAGCGTTTGGTTAAAATCGGAAAACTGGTTTCGGACACGTAAAAAATGGATTTTTTTCATACACTTGAATTTCACTGGAAAGTTAGAAGCCAAAAGACTATACGAAGCCATAGATTCAGAAGAAAGATGGCTGTTGAATTGTTGTCGTTGCTATGGTTATGTTATATGATATTTTGGTTGTGACATTATTTTGGAGAGATATTGTTTTCTCCATTCGGTTATTTCTTGGGATTTGCATAGTTCATCAAATTAATTTTGCCATTTACTAAATCATTAATCTTTTTATGTGTAAAAATCTAATTTGGTTAAAAAATCATAATTATAACTTTTCCCAACTTTCAATATATATTGACATATAACTTTTAAAATTAAGATAGAAAATGTATTGATTATTAAATATTATTTTCAACATATTCTATTGGTCAAGATGCTAATTATACAAATGATACATAAAGGATAATTTAACAATATGTCCATGGAGATATATGAGGATAAAAAAATAAGACGTAAAATCATTTTAAAATATAGGATTTATTGAACAAACTGTCTCTATTCAATTCATTCGATATAAAATTTATTACTCTTCCATACATAAGTTAAAATATAATAATTTATCTTATTTTTGTAAAATTCAGACAAATGACGGACAGAAAGTCAAAATTCCTGCAATGCGCAACGTAGAAGGAATGAACGTATCCCATATTTCCATTTATCTAAAGAATACAAAGATACATTTGAACAAATCGTCGAAATGTCATAATTTAATAAAAAAGACTACGCACAAATCAAAATTACACATTTTTCTCGTATTAGTTTTCGTAAGTTTCAGTTAATTTTGTATAAAATACAATTTCCATTGGAAATACTAAATTCTTTTTTAAATACATATTCTATATATTTAATTAAAACAAATGTTAAAAGTTACTTTTAGTTTTTGAGAATTTACAGAATGCAGTTAAAACTTAACATTTACAAAATCTACGATCGCTACACTTTATTCGTATACTATAAACCAAAATATATTAAGGGATTTTCATGCGCCATCTTGTATAGAAACTTTGAGTTTAAAACTAGATTTACAGTTTTCAGTTCACTTAGTGTCTGTTAAAAGCTGATACCTTTAGTTGTAGAGTTAGATTAATATTGAAAATAAAAAATCCAAAAACAGATTTTGACGTTTCTGTTTTTATAACCGAACCGTAAAAATATTTTTTGTTACATAATGAAATTAAAAGTTAGTTAAATATAGCATATTAATTAAAATATTATACATATTGATTTTGCATATATAAAGAAGTGTGTTATATTTTCAAAGCTGCCAAAAAAATGAGAAAGTTCTCAATCTTCTATGATTACAATATCAAAACCATAATTTCAAAATGTTCATGTAACTAAAAAAAAAATTAAATTGGTACTTAATTGACATTATGCATACGGTTATATGTAAATTTAGTGTTGAACGTCAATGTCTCAGTGTTAGATGGCGCCTTTAAACATGTTTTTAAAAGTTTGACAATCTCTGATATATAAATTGATTAAATTCGAAAAAGCAAATAATGCCAAAATGACAAAATTATAAAACTGCCATTTTCCTTGAATTTCTTTATTTACAATTATAATTTTTGGATTTCTTGCTTATTTTTTATATCCAACTTAGACCACAATTAACTTCCGTTATTTCATTAAAAAATAAATTACATTGTGACAATTTATTGTTAAACGAACTATTGTCCTTTAAATCCAATTAAACAATGAGTCTATCGGTTTTTCCAGAATGGATTCTCTAATTAACTCTAAAAAAAACAAAAAAATTATAAAAAAGTTTTATAATAAATAAGAATAGATCATTAAAATTGTATACAATTGTATAAATTATTTTAATTTGTTAAACATTAATTAAATTGAAAAATTCGAAATTCAATGCGAAATAGAAAATAAAACTTTGTTTTATTTTACGTATTTTATTTGAATATTACCATTTTATTACAAATTTGAAGAATTAAAATAATATTTTTTTTTCGTTTCATCTGTCCACATAATTCTGATTAAAAAATGTTTTTTTGGGTTTCAAAGTGTCTGATGACATTAAGTGAAACAGTTTGTCTCAAAGTGTTAAAGTGGAATATAACTTTTAATTTATACAAAGTCAAAGTGGAATATAACTTTTAATTTATACAAGTGGAATATGAAATGTTATTATAATTCCGTAATATATTTATTTTATTTCGTTTATTTTATTTTGTTTGATTTATATTATAAATTTACAAAGTTATCAACATTTGATACAACTTCAACAGTTTCTAATCAAGTTTTGGACAAATAAAAATTTAGAAGGCTATTTTTCATCACAGACTTTTACAGATTTGATGTAATGAAAATAAAGTAATTTTCTTGAAATTAATTAACAGTCAAGACTACGAAATATATTTTCGTTATATATTATCCTCAATATAAAATATATGTATATATAAATGTATAAATCTAATCGACTATTCGAGTATGGCTTTTGAGAATGACCGTTTTTTTAGAATTCAAACGTTCATTATCCTTTGAGAGAATAATATATAATTTCAATGCAAAAGTATATGGCAAATGGATATGGCTAGTCAATATAGTTTTTTTTATTTTAAAATCACATCCAGGTAATAAAAAAATCATTTTTTCTTTAATATAATTTACTTACGTTAAACAATAATATAAAACAAAAATTAAATAATGACAATTAGTACTAAATATTATATAAAACAAACATCAATATACCTTTTACTTATATTTATATACTTACATACCATTTTCGCTTTCATCTAATTGGACATTTATTATATATTGTTTATGTAGTATTGTCAAAATTGTATACATTTAATTTGGCTGAATTTTAATTAAAGTTTTTGAATATTCTTTTATAATGTTACCAATGCGAATACAAGTCCTATAAAGTTTGAAATGCATCACATATTTTCTGGCAACAAATATGTTGTCTATGAAAATGGATTATGTGTGAATGTTTATTATAATGTAATAATGAAATCACTGACAGCTAATTGGAAGTTGCCACTAGTAAAAAAGATTTTTCTTACCAGTAATTCAAACTTGTCAAATATTCCTCAATTATGGTATAATTATATACTTTTTTATATAAATTATCAACAGTTTATCTTGTATAACAATGCATTCAAGTTTGAGTCAATAATATATCATAGAATTATAAAATGTTAGTAATATGTTTTGAGGTTATTTTCAAATGTAAACCAATGAAAATTACATAGAAATCGTATTTTATTTCTTAGAAGCCAGTATTACACTTACTAATTTTATTTAAAAATACTGGAAGAATTTTTAAATTTTATTTAACAATGAATTATAGCTTTGTTTTTAGCAACACATTAATATATTTTAGTCTAAAAAAATTGTCATCAATTGGAATTTTGAAAATCGAAACATTGTTATAAAAGATATCATTTATTTAGCAATATGATAACTTGTAAGTATTGCCCGTTTAATCAAGGAGATAGTCTGAATATTTAAAGATTATAATAAAGTTAGTTAAAATATTTGAATTTGAGTAATAACATGAATGTGTTGGATAATCTAAATTTTTAATCGCAGCTGAAACATATTTTCTGAAAATAATGTTTATTAACGAAATTTTCCAATTTAAATTTAAAAAAACTTGCAAGTGCTTACAAAATGACAAATAACTTTTCAATTCTAAAAAATTTGTTTGTTGTCTAAAATATATTTAATAAATGTGAAATTTTGATAAAATTTGAAGTGCCATCTTTTATAAAAATAGCTACTTAATAAAAAAAAGTTTTTGTCTATTTTTGACACTGCACTTAAAATATAAAGTGATTTTAATTCAATGTCGCCTTTAATTAAAATTCATCCAAAGCATAATTTATTTTAATTATTCGAAAATACACACTAGTACACAATCATATATTTCGTTTGATAATAATATCACAATATAATAATATATTAATCAATTGTCTTTTTGAGTATAATTTGTAATATAAAATAGAACAAAATAGTCATATTATAGGCACTAATTGGTATTATTATAATTATATAATATAATATTGTATTACTGTATGCATAAACGCTATACTATGAAATTAAGAAATATGTTTACAATACTCTTTGGATAGTTGAAAGGACATAGGTTTTTACGATATCCGACTGGTTCCAGCTCCTTGGCTGGCTTCCTGGTGTCGATATTTGTGTGAGGTCATCTGGGAGAGGCCGAGGACAGCAAAGCCACATTGGAGACAATGGTAGTGGGTTTGTTTTCTTGAGTGGATACACTGGGGTTCATACCCGCAGCCTGGAATGGAAAATTATTTATTATGACAACGACTATATTTTGGAAATATTTTTAATTTTATGGCTATGAACAAATCGCATATGAATTATGATTCTCTTTGGTTTAAAAATAAAATTAATATGAATGCCTGTTGGAAAACCTGTTTTTGTGTAAAATTATATTTGTTAACATAAACATTTTTGCAAATATAAGTAATGTTATTAATCGACACTGTTTAATACTCAATATGTTTAATATAATAATATTTTGTTAACAGCAATTATGTGATGGATGTTGTGTTATAGATTTTAACTGGAATATTAATACTTATTGTATTCAAAATTAACATAAAGTTATAAATACACACACACGAGGGGGCGTTTTTAAGTTCGCGGAATGGAAAGGTAGGCCATTAGTAAAGGTGATTAACGGATTGATAGCTAGTTAATTAACTCATTATTAGTATAAATACCAAGTTTTATCATAATCGGATCATTAGTCTTTTAACTATCGGTGAACAAACAACTCAATCTGGAAGAAAGTCTGAACTATGGAAAAAATTGAGTACCGCGCCTTTATAAAGCTCCGTACAAAGCAAGGAAAGTCAGTTTAAACCATACTGAAAGAGATGGTATCTGTTTACGGGGACTCTTGCCCGGGTAACACCATGGTTTACAAGTGGCATAGTCTCTTTAAACAGGGTAGGGACTCACTTGAAAAAGTTGATAAATTAGTATTGGAAGATGCCAGACTAAAGAAGAAACAGCTTGCAGAGATGGTTGGAGTATCGGATGCAACAATTTTTAAAATTCTCCATGATCATCTTGGTATGACAAAGGTCAGCACAAAATGGTGCCGAGAATGATGATACCGCCTCAAAAACAACGCCGCGTGGAGTGTTATCGTGCGTTTCTGGACCTCTCTAGTGAAGACAAAGATGGACTATTGAGTCGAATTGTTACTGGAGACGAAACTTGGGTTCCTCATTATGAACCTGAGTCCAAACAAGACTCAATGCAGTGGCACAAAAAAGGCACACCACCACCCAAGAAGTTTAAGGTGTCACAGTCGGCTGGAAAAATCAGGGCGACAGTCTTTTGGGATTCAGAAAGGATCCTGTTGACGGATTATAAAGATAAAGGTGTTTCCATAACCGAAGGTTACTATGCGTCAATTCTAGAGAGGTTGAAAGAAGCAATCAAAGAAAAAAGAAGGGGAAAATTGACCAAAGGTGTCCTGCTTTTGCACGACAAGGCACCCGTTAACACGAGCCGCGTTGCTTTGGCCACTCTGCACAAAGTGGGCTTCGATATTTTGGAACACCCACCCTGCAGTCCTGACCTGGCTTCCAGTGATTATTATTTGTTCCCAAACCTTAAAAAAGAACTTTGTGGAAAGAAGTTTTCAAGCGATGAAGAAGTGAAGGACGCAGTTTCAGCTTATTTTTCGGGCAAAGACGAAACATTTTTTTATGCAGGTATACATAAGCTAATTGGAAGATCGGAAAATGCATTAGGGTAGCAGGTGAATATATTGAAAAAGAAAAATAATTTTCTATTTTTATTCTCACTCCTTATCCTCCATTCCGTGAACTTAAAAACGCCCCTTCGTATATGAAAAAGAATGAATATATCAAGTGATATTCACTTTGTGAAAAGGAAGGGTATACTGTTTTGTCTATATTATATCTTAATCAGTCTAATGATCAGGCATGAAGAATTATTACTTTAAATCTAGACAAACGATTGAGGTAAATAACATCGCAGAAGAAAATATAAAGAAATTTTAATATGACAGTAAATCATATATAATTACACTAATTCAATATGATTTATTTTTTATAGATCATGAACCATAGATAATTACAATGGACAATTTTAAATGTAGACTTTTATATTCAAAATTAATAAGGTCTCTTTATTATTTGTGCCAATGGGATTATAGATCATTTACCATAGACAATCACAATGCAAAATGTTAAATGTAGATTTTTATATCCAAAATTAATAAGGTCTCTTTATTATTTGTGCCAATGAGATTATAGATCATGAACCATAGACTATAATCTCATTGGCACAAATAAAAACATCTATTGACAAAGCTAACTTTTTAACTTTTACAGAGTGACGCTAGCGCTCTCTAGGTATAGGTAGTTAAAGTGAATAGCTTGCCATTGCTGGCGATGCTATAAGGATATCTCAATAGACTTAAATATAAATAAAGGAGTGTCGCGAAAACTTGCGTAATTAATTAAACGAGTTTCCGAATAAAAAGAAACTAAATCCTCCTTCTATTGAAATAAAAACATTACGGCTTCCAGTTTTATTGCAACTTTTAGAATTTTAAAATACTTATATTGAAATTTAAAATACTTATATAAATGATAATAGCTATTAAACTGTTAAACATATTTTTTACATCTTCAATATCAAAAATTCAAAGCACCTTTAGAAAGTCGTTCCCACTAAAAAATTTAAAATGTTTCTAAAAAAAAAATGGTGGATATATAGATATTAGAAGGGTGAATGATATTATAAAACTTTTTAAAAATCGTTTAGAAGAGGCCTGTTAAAGTAGTGAAAAATTGGAGTTAAAATAGTGATGTGTGTCAAATCAGAGCTATTATTAAAAACAATTTTCTTTAATGCTAATAACAATTTTACTTAATTGAGTTTATATAATTAATTACCTTTGCTGGGTGGGTATTTCTCAAAGCCAGCTGCCTGGATGGAGTCCATCTTCTGATGCTGCCTCCTGTGCGCTACCACTTTGTTGGTGTCCGTGCACACAAAGTCGCATTTAAGACAGTGGAAGTGAGATGCCTTGTTCTGACCAGAGCCTATGAGGAAAATTATTGTGTTTATAAAATATTTATTTAAAAATTCAATACTTAAAGGAAATCGGAGGAGGAATTTTCGTCTAGCTCTTAGATTCTGATACCCTAATACCTTAATTGCTTAACAGGATTTTATAGTTCTTAATCAGCTGTATTCTCTTTTGACTGTTATAGAACTTCATCTTTGGAATGGTTAAAGAAGCCAATGTCATTTAAAAAAATTATGGATTTCAAATGTATAATCATGCATGTAAAAATTGCATAAAGCTAGAGTTGTCATAAAATTAAATGAAAAAAATAACAATTTTTTCACAAAACTCGCCAGCAGAGTTTTGTTTTAAAAAAATTGTAATAACTATGTGATTAAAACATGACTTTTCATTTTATTTTACCAGAAATGTGCTTTTTGAGCATTTTTTTACACTTTTATATGTTTTTATACTTTTTTCATTTATATTTACACAATGACGTATGCCGTAAAACTCAAAGTTGAATTTGCCATAAAACTCATTTACCCACATATGATTTATGTTATATTCTGTATCAGTGCTGTGTCTGCCAATTCGTTATAAATTTACAATATTACTAGAAGTAAAAAAACCTGTCAAGCGCAAGTAGAATACTACAACAAGAGCCTTTAGTACACATTTAGACAGATATACACAGTGTCCGGGAATAAGGGTCGGACAAAAAAAGACATTATTCCTTGACTGAGAAATAGTTGATTGTCTAATTGTATAAAATTTAAGACAACTTTTTTCAAAAAATTGAAAATAATATTCATAATTATTTGTCATCTTTTTCGTACATACAATACTTGTGCACCAGCGCAGCTCGGGGGAATAGCTTGCGAACATAGCTACTGCGGGTAAACACCGCGCTCCAGGCAAGTATTGGGTGTGTTAAAAAGAGTTATGTGTAATATTTTTTTTGCACTCAATTAGAAAAAGGCTGTGTTTTATTCGGTTTATTTCAAGATAATTTATTCCTTAAACCAAAAAATAGCGTTTTTCTTTGTCTGACATCTATTCCCGGTGTCTGACATCTATTCCCGGACACTAGTGTATATATAAAATATTGTAAGATCTAGGATATTGTAAAAATTGTAAGATATTCTAGTCAGATTTTGCCAACTCTGTTCTTTCATGATTTTCAGCTAAGTAGTTTCCTAAATAAGGAAGGCGAGGGTACGCTCTATTTATATTCTTATGCTCTATATATTCTATATTTATTCTAAATTGGCAGATTGGGTGGACGGTGGGAATATAATAATTTTAATAAATTTAAAAGGAAAATAGTTTTTACGTAAATGATAAAATGTTCTTGTGACTTCTCAGACACATCAGTGAAGACAGCTGTTATATAAAATGTATTTCGACTCACCGAAATTACTCGCGTGGACGCAGTCCTGCCTGTTGCAGTAAACATTAGCTCGGTATTGTTGGAAGTCACCACCCATCAACGTGTCCAACCTAAAATGTTTTAATTTTATTAGGCATACAATTACGATATATAATGTTCTGAAGCAACGGCTGTTATAACTTGAATTTCATAATTTTTTATCCAAGGAAACCTCGGATCGGTTTTCGAAGATTTAGAGCTGTTGCATTTCATTATTTTTCCGTTACTTCGAAATTTTTTTTAAAATGACTGTTTTAAATGTCTGCTCTTTCTAATCTTAAAAATAGGCAAGTTTTTATTGTCGCAACATAGTAAAATATCTTATGTTATAGAATTAAAAATATACAATGAAATACCTTTCGTGTCTCGCGGTGTGCTGAACGAATCTCGTTTTATCGCAGAACGAATAACCACAATCTTTTCTGGTGCAGTGGAAGTGAGTTTGGTGCTCTCTGAAAGTACGAAAATTAGATAAATTATTGTCAAACAAACGGCTTTTGTGAGGTGGAATAGGTTTTGTCAATTTTACATTGTTACATAAACCACTATTATTTTGGAAAGTACATTAAATAAAGACTAATAAGAAATAAACGTTAAACAGAAAGAAATTATATATATTTACTGTTATCAAACTAAATTATGTATATTTACTGTTATCAAACTAAATTATATATATTTACTGTTATCAAACTAAATTATATATATTTACTGTTATCAAACTAAATTATATATATTTACTGTTATCAAACTAAATTATATATATTTACTGTTCATTAAGAGGAAAATTAAATTTTACTGTATTACGAACAATTTTAATTTTCTATACACAATAACTTTTAATATTCTTACAATGTAATATTTTTTCTTATGTTTGTTTTATTCATTACGAATAATTATAAAAGGACACGCGTGAAATTAGGCTTGACTTGTGCGTCTTGAGACCGCACGAGCCGCAGCGTTCTGACGTAATGCCATAGTGTTATACAAAAGAGTGCGAGGTAGTTAGACACTCTCGTGCAGAATTTCATTGCTACTTTGTTATTCAATTGTTAACCTTTGGTGGCATTAAGAATGGTATATATATTATATATAGCAATTTTTTCTGTAATTTTCTGAGACATTAGAATGAAAGAATGTGTATGCTTTAGGTATAGACACCATCTATAAATTTGTCAAGATATCTTTAGCCGTTTCTGAGCCGTATTATATCATGAATGTGTATGTTATTATTTATATTCTGAATGGTCTTAAGATGCCATTTTAAAATTGCAGACATGTGATAAGGAGTGAAATTCGTATACAGTGCATTTCTGCTGTAACGATGACTAAGGGCTCCTTAAAATTATGACGCTGTTGTATGATATGACTATATCCACATGTTGTGTGATATGCGAATATAGAAATCTGTGATACAAAATAATATACAATTTACATACAAAATATATTTATTTAACAATGTTTATTTGTAACTGATCTATATTACTAACTCCTGTCCTAACTAACCAACCTACCAGCAATCAACAAAACAAAAGATAACAGCAGTCAACAAACAAAAGTTCCGTGATTGTGAATGTACTTTTGTTTCGGTGTCGATTGTATTTCAAAAAGTCACTGCTACATCTGCATACGATTTCTAGGAATTTGTTACAAAAAACTTTCCAAAAGCAGTCTCCGTAACGAAAAACGCTCGGTGCTATATAAAAAGTTTCTACACACAAGCAAATTTCCTAGGAAATTGTATTCTAAATACAAGATGTTACATTGCTATTACCAGAAAGTCTTTATAACCGTTATAAATTAAATCCACTGTATTTGTATTTTTTTTATTGTTACTGAAATAGTTAAATGTTGTATTTTCATAATACATATCTAAATTTTCTTGAAATAAAACTGATGTACAATATTAGGGAAAAGGGTTATTTGATCGAGAGGATAAATTTTAATTCATATATTTGCTAATTTTTCTTTTGCATTCGTAAGCTGTAGCTAATTTTCTTTTGCATTCTTAAGCTGTAGCTAATTTTCTTTTGCATTTGTAAGCTGTAGCTAATTTTCTTTTGCTTCGTAAGCTTTAGCTAATTTTTTTATTCATTCGTAAGCTTTAGCTAATTTTCTTTTGCATTCATAAGCTTTAGCTAATTTTCTTTTGCATTTATAAGCTTTAGCTAATTTTCTTTTGTATTCATAAGCTTTAGCTTCTTATCTTCTTATTATCTTATGAAGATTTTTTATCTATAGGCCATGGGATGTTTATTGTTAGATACTGTTCAAATCAAATATAAGTAGAAAGGTTTTTATTGACATAAACGTAATTAATGGAAAATTGTTTATAGCAATTTTGTATTATTTGAAATATAATGTATTCATAATTTTTGGTATATTAATTTTGACATTTTTCTATTCTTTTTAGAAGCGTCAATTTAATTTTTCTGGATTAAATTAGGTCGAGTATAAAACAATGATAATTGATTGAATGAAAATCTCTAAAAGGGGAAATCTATTTAATGTTTTACTTAGCACTATATAATTTAGCTAATTTTTCAGCCTGGTTCTGCTAGTCTGAGTTCTTTTTTCCATGAATGTTTTTCTAGGGCATGTAGGATATATACTTATTCTGTGTTTTGCACACAAGTTGGATCCTGTAACTCATATCACCGAAATATGTGTTGCTAAAGGACAAATATTATAATTGTTTTAAGTTGAATTTTATTACTCGTTTAGAATTTACAGTCGTACTACTTTATTATATCTATATTTACCTATAACCGCAGTGCGGGTATTCACAGTCTTCATTGAAACGGAATCTCAAATAACCTTCAGGAATGGGCTCATCTTTCAGCACTCTCATATGTGGACCTGTCCGAGTATGTGTCCTGGAATAAAGTCGATTAATTCAGATTAACAATAATTCAAATAATAATTTATTTGTTAAAGGAAAATTAAAATATACTTAAAAGAAAACTCTTCGACTCGAAAAATCTCTTTCAAAGTAATGATGACAAAACATGCTTCATGATATAGCTAGGTTATTTAGTAAAAATCTTAGTTGAGCTATTTGTACAATGAGATAGGGATTTGTCACGCAAAATGCTTATGTAATTATTGTATTACTGTCAGAAGATTGCAGTGGAATTAGGAAGCAATAAAAAAAGTATTTTCTTGGCGACGTAAATTATTAAATAACAAGTCTAACCGTCAAATTCTCCCAGTTCTCTTGAGAAAGCGCAAATCTTGTCATTGAAGAGTGTTTTATATTCTGGGAAAAAGCTAGAGTACCTACCAGAGCTATATCTAACTGTGTGAAGAAATTTTTGGAACTATATCAAGCTCGGAGGGAGTTGCAAATAAATTCCAAGAAAACACAAGATTTTTATAAACACCGTGAGGAGGGCTTTAAAAAAAATTTAGATAATTTATTTGATAGCACACACTAATGCTTTGAAATGATGATGAAAATAGAGGAAGATAAAGTACTTTTGCAAAAACCAAGAGAACCAGGGTGTCCAGGTGTTTACCGGGTGTAGACAAAAAGTTAGCTAAGAAAGAAGAAAGGGCAAGACAGAGAAACCTAAAACAAGAGAAAAAAGACTCAAGCAAATGTGTTCCGAGGGTTTACCGTCATCTCTTACTATACAAGATTCTATACAACCTGAAGAACAACACAATCAACCTATCAGCTCTGATGAAATCTTACGAGGATCTTTTGCCATCGAAATCTCAATCCGTAAGCTTTGGAACTATTACAAAAAGAGGAAGGAAAGACTTTATCACGTCTAAGTTAGTTGCGGCTTCAGACAGATGTCAATTAAGCATAAGGGATTCTATTTATATAATTCAGCCTAACCGATTTCCATGCTATCAGGTGTATCATTTTGTTTAACTCCCTAGAATATAGATCATAGAGCCCCGACTCACACTATAGTTCTGACCTAGCTTCCAGCGATTTTTACTTGTTGCAAATGCCAAAAAAAAAGCTTCGAAGAAGAAAATTTAAGGACGACGATGAGGTGAAGGAGGCAATTTCAGTTAATTATCGGGGTAAAGACAAAAAACATTTTTTTAATGGTTCAGAAAAATTAATCCCAAGATCAAATAAATGTATCGGGTTTAAGGGAGATTATATTGAAAAAGAAAAAGAGTTTCATTATTCTACTTAAATTGCAATCCTTCTGTTCTGCAGACTTTCGGTTGTGTCCTCGTCCGACTGATCATTAGTTGTTACTATAACAATTATGTGAATTAATATGTTTGTTTCTTTATTGTTTATACTATATTATATAACCTTTCTTTTTAAAGGTACATGCAACAACTTTACTGATAATCTTGTAAGTTGGCCAGTAGCCTTTTAAAAAATAGTTTCTTTTGAAATATGATTCCTATCAGCATTATATGCTAGCGTTTGATAATTGAATGTGTAAAAATGACTTTACTAGGATATCTGTGCATGAAATGGTATGGTTACTTTCCTACCGATTTCTTATTTCCTACAGATTTCTTCTTGGTTATGCTAGGTTTCCATCCTTTGCAAGTCAGAAGAAGCAATATACTTAGAAATTTATTTTCCAAATGTTAAAATAAAAAATCTTAAGGCCAGTATTACCGAGAAAACACTTTTTTCTTCGGATTTCATAATTTACTGCACGCAAGCAATCAACCCATTTTATTATATCACCCTCTAGAACCGAATAGTACTGGTACTCTCCAGTTTGTCACTGTCTTCAACAGCTCAACCACCAAATCACAGCCGTACTATATCACTGCGATTTGTTCATGAGCGAAAGTAAATTTGTAGAAATTTGTCATCGTTATATTTTACAGTTACTTATAATTAGGTCTTCAGATTTAAATTCTATTCACTTTTTTTTTAGATCCATTAAATTATTGTTTTTTTTGCTTAAATGGAAATTCCCAGTCCCATTCTCTCGTCCGATGCGTTCAAGTAGTCGATACAAAAATTTACATATTTACGAGCAACCTTTTACGAAAGTCTGTCATATAGTTCAATCAAAGAAATATACTAAAAACTTTATAAATTATTTATTTTCAAACTCCAAAAATATGACAGTATCTCCATATTGGAGTATTGGTCGATAATTAAATAATCATAACGTCAGGGCCTAGATTATTTCATAATAAATACAATTCTGCATTTTGAAGCAGTCGCCGTACTTCAAAATAATTATATTTTAAATTTCTACCCCTCGCGGTCTAAGGCTGCCTTTACATTCTCCTGACTCTACGGCATATATTTTTTATCTAGGATGTAATATTTCCCATTCTTGCAATCAAATTATACAACAGACGGAAGTTATAAAGTGCATACTCAATATTTGACGTTCAGGGTCTATACTCAATATTTGACGTTCAGGGTCTATACTCAATATTTGACGTTCAGGGTCTATATTAAAAAATCAACTAAATTTTATTAATGAATTTAATCAATTTTTGTAAATCCTTCTTCACTACTAACTTTGTGTCGCTTTCATGAGTTATCTTGCGCCCCCATTCTCTTGATTATATAATTATTACTTTTGTTTTTTATAAATTTTATTAAATAATGGTTTCTATATTGTTTGAATAGGTTAAATAGATGAATTTTTAATTAAAATTTGTAATATTGTTATTTTTATACAAAAAGTAAAGCAGATTTGAATTAAAAAAGTCATTAAAATTATTGCTACCATAAAACAACTTACTTCTTAATGATGGCCTCGGCTTCTTTATCGGAGGCTGATTGGCCTGGTCCACCCATCAAACTCTGCTCGAGGATGAGCTCCGGTGGGTACAGCATAGTCGGGTAGAGCGGGAATGGTGAGCCTCTATAAGAGGATGTAAATTATATATTATTTAATTTAAAAAATTTATTGTTCAAATACAGTTACAAAATTATTATTAACTTTAAATCCAATTTTGTACGAATATACTTCAGAATTGTAGCCATACTGCCATATTATGGACAACTTTACACATATGAATAGTGTTTTTGGTTTTAATTGTTCAATTGAACAATAATTACGTAATAACGGAAAATATTATTCTTAAAAATTATTTCAATTAATTTTTACACAGAAAAACATATATTTTTTTGTTCACCTCTCTAGTCGAGTTTGAAATTCTAATTTAAGTTGTTTAAAGAAATAAAATTTATTTAATAACTTTAAATATTTAAATTTAAAACTTTTAACTTTAAAACTTTAAATATTTAATACTTTAAAACTTTAAATTAAACAAGTAAAAATTAAAAAGAAAACCGTGAAGAGTTCACGGTTTTCTTTTTTTCACTCTGAAAGTATATAATTATAGCAATATTTTGTGAAAATGTCACTAATCCCTAGGATTGTGAAGTTTTCACGAAAATTAGAAAATGTACATAATTAAAAAATAATTTTATTGATTTACAATGAAAATGGTTCGTTTATTTAACCGTTTGAGTGCTGACGAGCGCCATCACGCTCGTGCGCGTACTCACTAAATTTGCCATGAGCACGATGGCGCTCGCAAAATCAGTTGCTGTTTAACGCACAGTAGGGGAGGTCGTTCGCACGCATCGCTAATTTTTCATCTGTTACGTGTTACATAAAGTTCAAAATATAATATTATTAGTAATTACAATATAAAAAGGATCCAGGAAAAGAAAATTTTTAACCCATAATGTCGGAATACGAAAATAATTAGATTGAAAATGTTCATTTTTCAAGTTGTGACAAAAGTGATAGTGGGAGTGACATTGTGGTGCGCTCACAATTTGGCGTAATGCAAATTTTGATTGATAGTGATAATAGTGACGATAACAATTATTTTGCTGGTATGGAGGATGTACAGGACTGTGAAAATGACGATGTGACCTTGATTTCAGTTTTTGTTATAATTTTTGTTCACAATATATATTTCCATAATTTTCTTTGTATTTTATTATCCTTGTACAAGTTTTCATTAAGAAAATACCGAAAAAATTATTAAAATTATATAATTTTTGGAAGAGATACAGTTCTTTTTCAAGACAAGGGTAAATGACATCAAAAACAAAAGATTTCTTTGGCATTTTTAAGTATATACATGATTAGAAAACCATGGCACTAAAACTGTTAAATTATAATTAATATATAAAATTTATTTAAATTATAATTCATATATAAATATCCACATGGAACAACATTCATACAAGTTACATTTTAAACCAGATCATTTGTTTTTTAAAAATCAATTGTTAATGAAGTGTCAATTTGAGAATGCATTTTGAATGTATCAACATTTTTGAACAATTTGAGAATGCATTTTGAATTTGAGAATGCATTTTTGAACAATTTGAGAATGCATTTTGAATGTATCAACATTTTTGACCAATTTGAGAATGCATTTTGAATGTATCAACATTTTTTAACAATTTGAGAATGCTTTTTGAATGTATCAACATACCCCTGTGTGAGAAAGGCGATATGTGCTAGATGTGAGGGTGTGAGCGAGGTAGCTAAGGATGCGTTGTACTGCTGCTGGTACTTGAGCTGCTCCTGTAGGGATGTCTTCTTCACAGTCTGCTGCTGAGCTGTGCTGGCACTGAGGTATTGTTGGAGAAGTAGGCTTTGTACTGCGTGCACCTGGAGAATAAAAAAAACATAAAAATTGACCAACTTAAGCCAATTTTAGATTAGGTAGGTTTGGGTCTGCCCAATGGCAACTTGTTGCAATAGATTATTCCATAATGAGTATAGCAGGCAGTGGATGCTTTGCTACTTATATGAAGACACAGATTAGTAAATAAAAGTCTTGTTTATATAATTGACAATTTACAATGTTTCAAAATAATTAAAACCTCTTAGCAACTATATGGAAGATTGTTGGTTGATTAAAGTAGAATAATAAAAAAAAAATATACCTGTTCAGCAGGATTCTGCTGTCGCACAGTAGGTGATGTTGAGGCAGATGCCGTCGATGGTAGAATGGAAATCTCAGGATATTCCCTCTCAAGAGTTTCCTATGGGTTTTAACACATTTCAGCATAAATTGACACATTGAGACAAAAAATGGTTTTCTCTTCAGAGATTTTTAGGTGTTCCTGTGACCTCAAAATGGTAATTTTACAGTTTTATAGGCGATATGGTAAGGAAATATTTATTAGTTTAGACAAATAATAAACAGAAATAAAAAAATTTATAAAATTAAACTAATTTAATCCCAAGAAAGGTTTCGATAAATCATTATAGAATGGACCGTCAATTATTTGTGTTTATGATATCCTAAAAGTTTTTAAAATGAGTAATCTCCAATGATATTCTCGAAGTTTTTTGTTTTTAATACATGTAATAAAACAATAAAGGTAAAAAATATATAGAATAAAAAAAAATATTTAAAAAAATTATTTTAAATGACTATAAATAAACCATAGAAAAAAAGTGACTATTTTCAAATTTATGACTCTTTACAAGTACCGCATACATGTACCGCACAAAACTACTTGTACAGGTAAGAATTCCAGATATAATGTTAAGAAGTATTATCCGTTTGTTTTTAGTCATATTGCATCAAAACTGAGTCAACTTAGTGAGGTTTTATTATATTGTCTATTAAAAAAAATTAAATATATTTTATATAGACTAGAAATGACAGAGAATAGGAAGTAAATAAGGAAAAAAAATGTTAGCTTACTGACTATCATGGCATATGTTACAATTGTCTTAGACTAATTTATCCATTTGAAAATAATGCTCGGGTAGTTGACAATAATAATTTACGGACTAATAAAAAGTACAAGGCTATTTATATCGTTCAATTAATTTTTTTTAATATGTCCTTATAATTTTTTATCATCCACACAGAATTTAAAAAATTTGCAAAATGAAAATGGATCTTGTATCTTATAAAATAACGTGCGCACTTTAATTTTTAAATGTTATTTTGCAGAAAAATAATTGTAAAAACATTTTCGCAACTATCGGGTATTATAAAAACAAATTAGGCAGTATAAAAACTATATATTTTATAAATATTGATGTTAGTTAGGATTTTTTAATCAAAACTGACAATCTATAACCTAACATTTATTCTTGTTAAATTTACGTTTCTTCTAAAAAAATACTTGTTCATTGAATACGAACACCATGATGAAAAATGGGGAAAATGTAATTAAACATAGAGGTAATTACAACAATTTTCATAGTGCCATAGACCAATAACTTTTGATTTCGTATATATCATTGTATTTCATGTTCTTGTGAACCGATAAATATTGATGAAATACAAAAATGTGACGACTGACAAAGGGATTCTTCCCTTATTTCAGGCAGCCCGTATTATAAATGTATAATAGAATTTAAAGCTTAAACAGAGATAAAATTAGCTGTCAAATAGCTGCATAGACAAGACTCTCTGTCAAATACCATGGAAATTTATCGGTAATTATCTACCAACTGTAGTTATTAAGTGATTAACCATTAAATAACCACAATAAGCAAAGGGACAAGTCGGTGAAGTATGCACTAAAGGTATGATAGTAGAGTAGCCAAAAGTTTATTAATTTATCACCAGATGGAATTTATCGCAATTGAATTGAATAAAAATTCATACTCGAACTTTATTTTGTAGAGTAACAAATGACAGTAGTGTAGCCAAAAGTATATTAATTTATCACCAGATGGAATTTATCGCAATTTAATTGAATGTAAATTCATACTTAAACTTTGTTTTGTTAACAGTAGCAAAGCCAAAAGTTTATTATTTATCACCAGATGGAATTTATCGCAATTTAATTGAATGAAAATTCATACATATCTTTGTTTTGTACAGTAACAAATGACAGTAGAGTAACCAAAAGTTAATTAATTTATCACGAGATGGAATTTATTGCAATTTAATTGAATGAAAATTCATTCAAACAAAGTAGTTTTATATAGTAACAAATGACAGTAGCGTAGCCAAAAGTTTTTTAAGATCACTAGATAGATGGCGCTGATAGGATCTTTACTATAAAAGCAATTCAAAATTAATCTTTTATTTTCTTTATTATATATATATACTAAAATTAATAAATTAGGTCAGTATGAAAGTATAATTAGGTATGAAATGGGATAAGCTTACCTTAGTAGCGGCCAATCCGAGTGCACTGGATTCCATGGAATGCTTTTTAACCATATGCCCATATAACAGCTTCAAATCAACGTAGGGCTGCGAGCAATGCGGGCAATGGTAGTGTAGGTTGAGGGAGGTGTGCCCTGTTTTTTTGTTCAGCACACAGTGATTGTCA
The DNA here is from genome assembly GCA_039881145.1 of Druceiella hillmani. Classification (NCBI taxonomy): domain Eukaryota; kingdom Metazoa; phylum Arthropoda; class Insecta; order Lepidoptera; family Hepialidae; genus Druceiella; species Druceiella hillmani. Next base: position 13,605,151 of record JAYKKI010000031.1, read on the forward strand.
TGGCAGCTGGGAGGAATGGTGGGTGTGAAGCTTGGTTTTACATCACGTGGTTCCATCCGTGGTGAACCATCTGACTGTTGACTCGGAGACGGCGCCAAGTTTTTGTTGAGATGCGATGAGGGGTAGAATGTACCAGTAGCTTTGACAACTGTAATTCATTTTGATACTATTAAAATATGAGGTTTATTAATTAAAAATTAATGATAAAACCGATCCCAAAATTGTTGTGTCGAAGAAAAATGTGGCCTATTAATTAATCTTTAAAAAAAGACTAAAAAGCTCTCACCTGAAACACTGGCTGGACTCAAACTCGTATCAGGAGACTCCTTATCCAGAACCTCAGTCTTCATTGAGAAATTGGTTGGAACATCTTCACTTTTCACTTCGTTTTTCATCTCACGTACCACCGAATAATCTTTGGCTTCCTCTATCTTCTGTTCTTGCTGCATCTCCATTTCCCCCATCTTTGTGTCATGTTTATGAGCTGACAGCGCAGAATACTGGGTTACCACCATGCGGCAGCCGGGAACTTGGATGCAGTGGAAGTGACTGCGGAGTTGATTCTTGCAGCACTGAGGTACCTTACACTGCTCATGGCTATTGTAGTACTGGTATCCTTCCAGTAGTTGTCCTATTGAGTGCGAATCTCGGGCATGCGCTTCCAGAAGTACATGGCTCTCTCCTGCGTAGTTGCAGTGACAGCAGTGCAGGTGGAGTTTAGATACTTTAATGGGACAATGCGGATGATTGTATGAGCATGCTTCACTAGCGGTATATACTTCGAAGTTGTCAAATTTGATGCGCTGGATCTATAAAGAAGGGTTCGTTTTTAAATGGTGGACAGGACACTATTATACATAATAAAATCTCTGCATGGCGTTTTTTTCATGGTTTTAAAACACAAATATCAAAAATGTTTGATTGTTGAATGATATTTTAAGCTAAGTTTAACTATTTTGCATAGTAGGTAATGATAATTCATAAAAAATAAATTTGAAATCAAGATGGTCGCTTGACATTTACCACATTCACTGTCAAACGGCAATATTATTAAATCAGTTCAAAGATTATACTCATGCTTCCTAAACAATTGACCAATAAAATTTTAGAATATTTTAACCTAATGTATTATCAAACTGTCAGTTTGACATTTAATTAGTTGACATTTTAATTGTTACATAGCCTAAAGTCGTGGCATAGATATTGTATTTGAATAAGCTTGTATTGTTGTGTACATTACATGTATTCTCATGAACTGTGCAATTGTTACGTGATATTATCATTATCTGTCATAACAAATAATGGAGATACTAATATAGGCAGCTCGAAAAGAAACTAGGCAACACAAGACACTAGCGCCACTCGTGGTATGAGTTGATCACAATTTTTTGACAAACAAAATATTGGCTAAAAACCTAACAAATCCGAGACATACGTACAACAAATACATATTACTAAATGTCTTCATGGACAGCTCGTAATATTAAAATGAGGACAAAAAAAAATATGTAATGAGTGCCGTAAAATATTTCTGAATAAGTATTTTACACTTTAGTCAAGGATTATATTGCTAATATAAATGATATAAATAAGGTATGATAAGCAAAAAAGTGGAATGTTTAGGAAAATTAAAATGAATATATATATATATATATATATATATATATATATATATATATATATATATATATATATATATATACATATATATATATATATATATATATATATATATATATATACATATATATATATATATATATATATATATATATATATACATATATATATATATATATATATATATATATATATATATATATATACACTAAATTTTCTTTAAAATGTAATTCCTAATATTACCAAAAACTCGAACCACTAGATGGTGCTGTTTTCCCAGTTCCCAAAATTAGACGTTTATTTAAAATGCCAGATTCCAAATTTAATAATGGTAACTTTTGACTGTATTTTCCATATTTAACGAGATTCATACAGTTTAGAATTCTTAAGATTTAATATATTTTTGATAATAAATGACATTTTGAAGCAAACGCAAAAATATGCAAAAACAAATTAAATTGTTTGTTAGATACATTTTTCGAAGGTTATGTCAATGAGTGAACTTACAGAGTTATCGTCTATGGTACTGATGCTCGGTGACTGTACGAGGGGTGGCTGACTGCTCTTTGGCAGTTTGAATGATGTGAATATCGCTTGTGGCGTCACCTTTAAATGAAAACATGACATGTCCAGTTTTTATTTTATGTCAGCAGCATGCTAGGTTTATGTGGAGTTGCATATATACGTACTAAAATCATGAGAAAATGTTCTAGGGAGCCAACATAAGAGAAGCGAAGTGTTTGAAGGAAGATTTAAATTGATTTTATAATCTAACTGTTACTTTTAGATTCTGTAAATAAACAATTATTTTTTATTTCGTCATATGAGGAAACGGGTTACGTAACGGTTAATAAATGTGTTGTAAAACAAATGTGTTCTTCTAATTTCGCAACAAATGTTAATAAATGTGTTCTTCTAATTTCGCAGTGAACATATTTTTTTCTAAGCGGAATTAATACATACATTACAATACACGGACATTACAGTACACAAAAAAGTTAAATGGTTTTTTATAATAGCTGCAGATAACTTGGCTAATTCTAATTTAGAATTTTCTTCTTCTTAATTTAGGTATTCAAAATATAATATTAAAAACTATGTCACCATCTTTTCTCATACCAAGTTTCTATTTTAGATTATGCAAAATTCATTATTTGGTTTTTCAAAATAATTTCGGTAAATGCTTAAAACGTATACACAGCAAAGCAACTCACATTATCAGTCCAGACTTCGACCACTCTATTCTTGGGCGGTCTTCCCCTCTTTCTGCTAAACATCTCGTCCAATGAGCTGGATGGTGACACACTGTGGTTCACTGGTTGCGCTCCGTGTTGAGAAATAGCCAGATGAGCTTGGAGTGTAGGTGCGAACGTGTGCGGTAATGCTGCAATAGTTTGCCCCAGCTGAGCTGCAATGTTGGGATGGAGCTGGGCAGACATTTGGGAGGCGAGATTGGGAGGGAGCCGGGATATTACACCGGGGGACAGAGGATTGAGGATGGCATGTTGGCGGTGGTGTTCCAGTCGTTTAAGAGGTTCATCATCAGATGCGAGGATTACTGCGCCGCAGTTTTCCTGTGTGGCAATGAATAGTGATTGTTATATTAGAACCAGGAGTAGAGAATTCTTAGAATAGCAAAATTTGTTTATAGCAGTGAAGATTTAATTAATTTATTAGTTCCGAGAATATACATTAATAAAAATTTAATTCAGAAAATTTATAGCTTTTTTAAATCTGTTTCTTAAGACAAGTAGATAGTATCAAAGTGTGTTGTAATAGAATGCCAAGATTTTTGAAATTTTTTAACACTTTGCGATAGAAGTTTGTACTCTTTGCCGAGTAATATTTTAAGTATCTTTAAGCAAGAAATGAAAACCTTAAGAACTTACCCAATTACAATGATAATGAGGAATATCCCTGATGTGATTGCAGGCAGACCCGCTGCAAGGATTGTTTTTGTTGTAAGCAATGAAAAATGCTTCGGTAACTTGCTTCTGCTGTTCGTGTTCGAGGGCGTGCTTCATCATTGTGTTCTGGCAACTAACGAAGGGAAGAACAAATTTGTTTAGTGTTTAGCAACAGGTCTTGTTGCCCTTATTGATAGGAATAATTCGAGTTGTATGACGATTAAGAAAATTGCGATTAAAAAAAAGTCGGTTAAGAATGAATTTTCACCGCTTCCGCCAAATTGCTAATGGCCATTGTGAAAATGGCATAGCCATTAGCAATTTGGAATTTATTTGATTTCATCTCGTTTACGCATCGAAACACATTTCTTTTCTGAATTTCACTGCTGATAAAAATAAGTATTGATAAAAAAATTTACATAGCGTATATATACTTAAAATCGTGTAATTGTAATATCGCACTTGACAAATGTATCAACATTTACGTATAAATTTGCGTTGTCATAGAGTTGATATCACGTGAGTGACACGCTGACATTGACTTGTAAGTGAACTCGGTTCAACTTTACTTATCATCTGGATATCAACGTCATCCATGTTTTTTTGTTTTCTGCATATTTGTATTTAGGTATACAAGTTTTATTTTGTTATAAATTAGTATTTAGTAAGTGGTTGTTTATGAAAAATTGCTTTGGTTAACAATAAGTCCATTATCTTTATATCTGGCAATTGAAGTTTACATTAAAGTTATTATATGTAAATAAAATGATACCGGCTTCTCTGTCATCAGTATGCTTAGTTTATAGATAGTGTTATAGAAACACTTACATACATTTACCAATAGATGGAGTTAGGATAGTGTCATATGTCAATAAAATACTATTTATTGATCTCCCGTGTTTCACCTATCAATACAAAACATGTAACTTGAATAGAAAAGCATGGAAAATTGTGAAAGATGGTGGAAGTCCAATGTAAAGGTATACACAAAAGTATGAAAGTGGAAGAAAATTCAGAGAAGGTAATAATAATGTTTCAATAATTTTTTCATACAGAAATGGTTGTATTAAAAGGTGACAGTCGAAATTAGCCACAAGCCTCATGGCAACTAACCTGTGAGCCATTTTGCAATTTTCAGCAACGCAGTGGAAGTGTTTGTTGAATGCAGAACATTTTCTGCATTTGTCTTCTGGTTCGCGGCCACCCGCGAAAGTTTCTATATACTTTCCGAATATTTCTTCTAGCACCATCTGATTCTGGAAATGTGAAAATATTAGTGAAACAATCTTTAAGGTATGATGATTAACTCGCATTACAGGGTCTAATAATGTTTATAAATGAAATTGACTGTGTAAGTCAAAGGGTTAAAGGGCCAGGATCATGTTATTTGAATGTATTTGTTTTTATTTTAAGTTTTTTTTTAAAATATCCATTATTCAAAACATTCTAATAGTTGATGCGCTGAAGTGAATTGGCTATAATGAAAACTCTTGATGTGAGTTGGCTTTGGTTTTATAATTTTAAGTAAAAAACTAGCAATTTGTTCATTTATGAGCAATTTTTTTTAAAGCATATATTATACACACACACACACATACACACACACACACACACACACACACACACACACACACACACATATATATATATATATATATATATATATATATATATATGCTTTCACTGCTGGCCAAGCGCAACACGTCATACTCATAGCTACAGATACACTATTGAATATATTTGGCGTTAATTTTGTAGAAATTCATTATTCACAATTAAATGAAACTAAGTGATGTAGTATTATTTCTACATTCTTTAATTTCTTTACCACGACCTAGGTTTCGTTGTATTACATCTTCAGGTGGGATATTAGCAAAGATACAAATATACTGATATACTGTTAACATCAGCATGTTGGTGATGCGAACCAATAAGATTTTCTCCTACTAAAAATCGGTTAATGCGCTTAGGGAAGTTTTCACTTGAAAAAATAATATAGATATACTAGAATACTATATAAGTAAAACCTACAAGTTTGTGTTCTATAATAGCAGGATCATTATAAACTCCAATTTAATATATCTTCCGAATTGGTATTTATCACAATGATTAGAAGACATGAAAATATATATATATATATATACACATACATGTATGTATGTATATATGTATGTGTATATATATATATATATATATATACACAAAAATATTCTTACCAAATTAGAATGTGGAAGCATAGCATCTGGAGACAGATCCTGGGCACTGGTTGCATAGGCCTGTAGACCGCTCAGCGAGTTCTCCTCTACATCCAGAGGGAAGAGACCGTTGGATCCTGGTGATGAGGATCTCTTTAGCACTCCTTCAACCGATCCTTGCTGTTGTAGGAAGGCGTTCTGCATCACCGTGCTGGCCAGGCTGATAATGACCATGGAAGAAAATAGGATATTTGTAGTATTAGTGGGAACTTTGATTAATTTTCTGTATTCATACTGATAGGTTTCAAAAAATGTTTATGTTTGATCAAAAGGGCCATTGACAATCTTGTCTATGGTAACGTAGCATTTTTAAATTCAGATTTCCTTATTATCATTTTATACACAATAATACATTTGATATACTTTAATAAAATTGTATTTTTTTCTATTAGGGTAAATATATATAGACTAGCATATTTCTAAATACAGCCACCACATTTTTCTTATCAAAATTTTGTTATTTATTAATATCTTCGTGATGGACAATTTTTTATTCAGGTTATAACAATCCGCTAACTGTTTGAGCTTTTATGGGACACGCATAAATAAATACATAAATGTATGTGGGTATATAAAAAATTACAGGTAAAAAATTTAAAAAAAACTGTCAAGTATTGGTGTCACAGATCAAAGACGAAAGGAGATATGCCAGTACTTCTAACAAGCAAAGCGTGTCACTTTCGTAAAGGGCGAGAAAGCAAATAACCAATCATATCGAGAGCACTAGATCAATAGGAGCGAAGCTTAAACACTTTATACTACATATCGATGCATCTATATGCGTAAGCAAGCGGCATCACCCCGTAGGAAGGAGTAGTTATGATTATTAAAATCTTCAAATAATTACATATTTATGGAATGTAACTTCATGATAACCTTTATAAAATATTCTTGGATTGTTATTGTAAATGATCATAGTACATTTTAACATTTTTGCAAGTCAAAGTAAGGGTTTTTTCTGAATAAAACGGGAGATGTAGTATGTAAAAGTAATAATATTGTACTGGCGGCGAGGTGGCGATCGACAAGTTGAGTGTGTTCAAAATGTGTACGTCGGGTGCAAAAACTGGACTCGCTTACAAACTTTACATAATGTTTCTATTAAACTATTACAAATATTAATTTTTCACTACGTAAATATATTGCCTAATTTATTTTTCACAGGTGTAAAAACATGGTGTATACCTCGAAATTTATGACATCTAGAATTTCACTTTAGTTTTAATACAACCTTTGCTTCTAAAAACACTATCTTTTTCTTAATTCCATTCCATGTTTGTGAAATTATACTCCTTAAAATACGGTATTTGACTGATGTCAATATTTTTTAGAGAAATGTTTTAAAACTGTAGAATAGATTTAAAAAAACCTTGTGATGAAAAAAAATGCATATAACAAACAATTAATCGAAACTCCTAAATAGGGAAAAGTGTAAATTTTTTTGTTCATTAAATAAAAAAAATTTATTATGAATTTAGTTTCCACACAAAAAAATGAGAAAATTATAATACGCAATATATAACTTAAACACAATATTTAACGAGATACTAAAGATATTGAATAAACCCCCTTATAATGAATGCCAAATAACTGGCCAATAACGTCTTATGCCGGCTGTGTTTTGTATGGGGCTTTTTCGTGCGAATCGTAGTTCGTCAGTATTTAACTTTGTAAAGTAAAGTCGTTATAACTTTGTAATGAAAAGTCCTAGGTACGATATATTTATATTAACCGTTTTTAATGTTATCACTTATTCTATTTTAGTAATAAAAAAATATAGCCAAATACCCTATTATGAAAAGGATATTTTATATTTGGAATTTAAAAAAGATTTCATGTAGTGAATTTGCTTTTTCCAAAATTTCCACATGAATATTTTTACGTGTTAGCTATTTAGGTATGTGCGGGTTAATAATCTTTATTACTAAGCCAAATTTCAAGTTTCTACGTCAAATAGTTTCCAAGAAAAATGGATGTGACCAACAGACAGACATGTGAGTGATTTGTAAGGGTTCCGTTTTTCTATTTGAGGTATGGGAACTATAAAAAGTTATTTACTCTATTTGTGCTAAAACACAAAGAACTTACCCAAATCCCATCTCGTGATCTTTCCGCTCATGCTTCCGCTTGTGGGAAAATAGTTGGCTGGAGGAGTGCAGCACGTAGTTGCATCGAGGCCTGATGCAATGTATGTGGTTGCAGGTGCGGCTGAATCTACACTCGCTGTAGGGACATGGCTCGTTCTTCATGTACTTCTTGAAGCCATCGCGTGCCAATTGCTCATCTTTTATGTGGTACGTCTTGTGCTTTTCTGGAAGTAGTTATTTATATTATTGTATTTGGTTTCATGGTTTCTCTTACAGAGGGAAGGATGGAAGAGTGCCAAGCGAAGATTATGCAGTATGTGTTTCTTTAGTCTGGGTAATAGTTGAACCCTACTTTTGATTTAACAACCCCTGGCTCTCATGGTTATATGGATTTAACAATAGCAGGGTTTAAATCATATTAAAATATCTTTCATTTTTTTAGTTTATGACAATTACTATATTAGTTTTTGATTTTAGGGTATTAAAATGTAACTTTTGCGTTGAAGTTAAACTATGGAAATTATTTGAAAAATTTGTTCCATCGAGGTATTTGTTAATTTCTTTAATCGAAATATTTTTTATAACCTATCAAATATAAGCAATCTTTAGAAATGATTGGTTCTAACCTATTTCTCGAAGTGTTTTTCACCTATTTGCTTAGATATTTATATTTAATACTTCAGATTTATTACCCGTATGATTTTAACTAGCTTTCAATATGGTTACATTACTGTCTTAAATATGAAGGTCATGAATGTTATATGTTATGTATATGTACAATTATATATAATTACCTTTATGACTTTAACTAGCTTTCAATATGGTTACATTACTGTCTTAAATGTGAAGATCATGAAAGTTATATGTTATCTATTATGTATAATTATACATAATTAACTTTATGACTTTAACTAGCTTTCAATATGGTTACATTACTGTCTTAAATATGAAGGTCATGAATGTTATATGTTATGTATTATGTACAATTATATATAATTACCTTTATGACTTTAACTAGCTTTCAATATGGTTACATTACTGTCTTAAATGTGAAGATCATGAAAGTTATATGTTATGTATTATGTATAATTATACATAATTAACTTTATGACTTTAACTAGCTTTCAATATGGTTACATTACTGTCTTAAATATGAAGATCATGAAAGTTATATGTTATGTATTATGTATCATTATATATAATTACCTTTATGACTTTAACTAGCTTTCAATATGGTTACATTACTGACTTAAATGTGAAGATCGTGAAAGTTATATGTTATCTATTATGTATAATTATATATAATTAACTTTATGACTTTAACTAGCTTTCAATATGGTTACATTACTGTCTTAAATATGAAGGTCATGAATGTTATATGTTATGTATTATGTACAATTATATATAATTACCTTTATGACTTTAACTAGCTTTCAATATGGTTACATTACTGTCTTAAATGTGAAGATCATGAAAGTTATATGTTATGTATTATGTATAATTATACATAATTAACTTTATGACTTTAACTAGCTTTCAATATGGTTACATTACTGTCTTAAATATGAAGATCATGAAAGTTATATGTTATGTATTATGTATCATTATATATAATTACCTTTATGACTTTAACTAGCTTTCAATATGGTTACATTACTGACTTAAATGTGAAGATCGTGAAAGTTATATGTTATCTATTATGTATAATTATATATAATTAACTTTATGACTTTAACTAGCTTTCAATATGGTTACATTACTGTCTTAAATATGAAGGTCATGAATGTTATATGTTATGTATTATGTACAATTATATATAATTACCTTTATGACTTTAACTAGCTTTCAATATGGTTACATTACTGTTTTAAATGTGAAGATTGTGAAAGTTATATGTTATGTATTATGTATCATGATATATAATTACCTTCATGACTTTAACCAGCTTTCAATATGGTTACATTACTGTTTTAAATGTGAAGATTGTGAAAGTTATTTGTTATGTATTATGTATAATTATATATAATTACCTTTATGACTTTAACTAGCTTTCAGTATGGTTACATTACTGTCTTAAATGTAAAGATCGTGAAAGTTATTTGTTATGTATTATGTATAATTATATATAATTACCTTTATGACTTTAACTAGCTTTCAGTATGGTTACATTACTGTCTTAAATATAAAGATCATGAAAGTTATATGTTATGTATTATGTATAATTATATATAATAGTAATTGAAGTATTAGTCTGTCTTAAATATGAAGATCATGAAAGTTATATGTTATGTATTATGTATAATTATATATAATAGTAATTGAAGTTTTTAGTGGTCTTATTTGTAGAATAATTTTTTTTTATTTCAGTTTTGAGTTTTTCTAAAAGATTTCAGTTACTAAGTACATATCAACTTTTCTTCGGAAAGGATTTATTTTTTATATGAAATATTAGTCAAAATATATCTAAACTTTTCTATGTTAGATTTAAAAATACATTCTAAAGCTATATTGAGCTAAATAAACTTTTATCAAATGAACATTTGATCTAAAAAATGCTAATCATTAAAGAACGTTTGCAGATACCTGAATAAAGATTTTAAATCGCCTGTAATGTAGTTTACTCTACCAAACTAATTAAATTAAAATTAAGAATCACTATTATGTTTACCCATATCAGCTTTATTCTTGAAGGTGAAGGTGCAGCCTGGTCGGCGACAGTGGAAATGAGTCGTCCTTTGGCCTTGGAAGGCACAATGGCTCGCCGAGCAGGTTTCTGTGGCACGGAAGCGCTGGAAGCCTTCCTGTAGTATGGCAGAATCCTTACGGTGGTAGTTGGCGTGCATCTGGACGTCCGATGTTGAAATGTATACCTGGAAATTTTTTTTTACTATATATGCACAGTATTTGGCTGCCATTTTTTTTGAAAAAGAAATAAGGATATAGACTTAGTAAAAATTATGAGTTTCACAGAGACTTTAAGTCTTTATGGGTACTGAGTTTTAAAGGATTATTTTCATTATTTTCTAAATATTTCTTATAGTGAGGACAGATGGTTACTGTATAGTGAAGACAGATGGCAACAGATCTTCTAAAATCAAATAACTGAAAAAAGAAGTCATTTAATAATGTGGTTAATAATATGAACAGTGCTCATATAAAAGCAGTAAAGAAAGAATGTACATATAGAAAAAAAATGAGTAAGTCTGTCGTAATGAGTAAAGGGGTGATTTATGTGAAAATAAACTACGGTACAGTCAAGGAAGGGTAATTAATTTAACAGTCTATGTATGTTTGTATGTACATATGTATATTTGTCTTTATGTATCTAAGTATGGATGTTGGATTGTAGTTCAAAAACTGTTGAATACATTTAAGCAAGTGAGGAATCAATCAGTCTGTTTTTATTGTAACAGTATCATATAGCTACCTTTTTAGATACAAAAGAATATTTTGGAGGCCTTGCAATAAAAAACCGAAACGAAATTTTTTTTGTGTATCTTATCAAAAAAGATATAATTCGATAGGTCTTTAAAAATAATTATGAAGTTTCTTCAACCATTTTAAAAAATAGCCAAATTTAATAAAAATACGAAGTTCTATATGTACCCGGTTTTGGACTATGTGTTTGAAAATAAGCTACCAAAAAGGGTAAAATAATAACGAAACTATAAAAAACTAAAACTAGTAGAGTTGAAAAAAAAACTGAATAGAAAAAAAACAAGTTACACACAAGCAAAAAACACAAGTAAAAAACAAGTAAAACAATCATAATTTCAATGAAATATAATCGTCACTGAATAGGTTATTTGACTATATTTTTTTATTACTGAAATAGAATAAGTAATAACATTAAAAACGGTTAAAATAAATATATCGTACCTAGAACTTTTCATTACAAAGTTATAACGACTTTAAAACTGACGAACTACGATTTGGGCGAAAACGCCCCATACAAAACACGACTGGCTTATGACATCACTGGCCAGTATTTAGCATTCATTATAAGGGAGTTTATTACATATCTTTAGTATCTCGTCAAATATTGCGTTTAAGTTATATATTGCATATTATAATTTTTTGTGTGGAAACTAAATTCGTAATAATTTTTTCAATTTAAGAAGCAAAAACCTTACATTTTCTCATCTCGATTGATTGTTTGTTATATGCATAATTTTTTTCATTACAAGGCTTTTTTAAACCTAATCTACAGTTTTGAAACATTTTCACAAAAAACATCACCATCAGTGAAATACCCTATTGTGAACCCGTAGGCGGCGTTCAGGTTTGACACATGTTCTGCTGGAAAAAATTTGACATGTCAAAACTGAATGCCGCCTACGGGTTCACAATTCAGTGAAAATTATCTTTCAGAAAAATTATAATTACCTAATGGTTTTTCGTTTTTCTTTCACATAGCCGGATTTTATTTTTTTATCGACTCAGTATGACTGGTCCCTTCAATGTATGTAGGTATAAGAATGTTAATATTTATTTATTTATCTACTTTAATGTATCTAACTGATACATATGACGGACTTATTGCTACAAGGGCAATCTCTTACAGCCAATCACATAAAACTAAAAGTTATTAGTTTTAAGTGGTAGGCATAAATGTTTGCTTTACAAAGTAGATGTATAAGTAAATTAACTATTTCAACTGTACCATGTCAACAGAATATTTTGTAATTAAATTGCATTTTCATCGGTTAAATTGTAAACAAAACACCGCATCAATAGATAACCCAACCAGCCCTATGTCCTGTTGGATAAGGTTTTAGCCGAATATGATTCAGAATTTTTTAATGCTTTTGAGTATTCTGTACCGCAAAGGGTAGAGGTAAACTTAGAAGATCTATGTTTCTAAACTTTAGTAAAGTCTGAATGAAAGTTATCAAGCTTGAATAATTTAAAACTAATGGAGCATTCTGGTTTTTTTTTAAAAATAGTTTATGGCACTACAACATTCAGTTTTTTACAATGGGTATATTATTTTCTTTATTTAAATTTGCCGTTATGCATCGTATTAATAAACAGTTTTTGACTAAACATTGTGAGATTTATGTACTTAGGAGAGCTCCAGCGCCGGAGATATAACTTAATTGTCTAGGAAAATGATTACCAATGCAAGTAAGTACATATCTTTTGTCGTATGATGGTGATTGTCAATGCGATGTTTGCGCTTGTTGTGCATTTGTACCTGTGTGGCATGTAGCGTTTTTGTTGATCATAAATAATACAATTAGTGTATTTGCAATTACCGACGTGAGAAAAACTTACTGTATTTTGGTTTTGATACTAATTCCTATGAAATATCAGAACCGTATGTGAATTACTTAGCTTCTTATGAAGTATAAAGTTTTAATTTAATTCTTTACTCTTTATATAATGTTTTCAATAAGGAAAAATCCACTCAGTCCTAAGTTTCCATTTGTGACGCAGTACCGTTTGGTATTCTATATATTTAAGTATAAATGGTACAGAATAAACAGCGTGTATGTCAATATTGTATTTAATTCTTTTTTAGAAACAAAGATTACCTTATCACAGCCATCCTGGATGCAGTGGTAGTGGGTCTGACTCCTGTTGTGGGGACAGTCGCTGTATCGGTCTCCACAGTCGTCGAGAGGTGAATATCTCATGAAGCCATGTGCCAGGGATTCGTCTCGCTTCTTGTGCCACTGAAACAATTATTTTATTTCATAGCAGGCGCTCAAGTAATTAAATATCCGTTCCAATTTTCTGGTTTTCAGTTTTTATATAGAACACTAAAAAGATTAAATTATTAAGTAATTTTTGACTCCACCTTTTCATACTCTGTTATGTCCTGAGATTATACAAATATGAAAATCATTAAAGCATTTAAAGAATAGAAGCTTTCAAGTGGGCGTGTGAAACTATAGTTGTATTTATTATTTTTTATTTATGTAGTTTATTATTCACTTTGATGATGGGGTTCCAAAAATAATAAGTACTTTAGTAATGATAAGAAAATGAAATTGTTGAAAATTAAATTTTTGTAATCTAATAGGGACTGAATATTTTGTGAAAGTTATTTAAAGAAAATTATTGTTTAAAACATAATTTTTATGATTAAAACCTTTTTGAAGTAAAACTTCTTTACGCGCACGCTTGACTTGAGGAGTAAGCTGGTGAATGCGTGACGAGAGCGTTACGAAAAGTGTGATTGGGCGAGGCGAACGGAAATTGAGAGGGAGATATAAGTTGGTGAAGACAGAAAGAGAGAGAGTTACGTTTCGTAGATTACTGTAGGGACAAGAGAGAGAGGTGCGAGCACACATTTTCTTTCTCTCTTTCTCTCATAGTCAGTGCATGAAATATATATATATGTTTCGTATATCTAAGACATGGTGCAAGCCTATTGTCTGTATCACACTGTAGGAGCAAGAGAGAGCAGTGCACGCGCACATTTTCTTTCTCTCTTCCTCTCATAGCCAGTGCATGAAATATATATATATATATATATATATATATGCTAATTTGCTAGCGTTACGCGAACGGTGATTGTTTGATTATTTTTTAATTTCATTTCGTTCTTGAACAATTTTATAAATTATTATTTTGTTCAATACATTAAATATTCTACGTTTAAAGTGAATAAAATTGTAAATTCATTTTAAAGTTCATATTTTGTGAATTTGAAGTTTTACTTCAGTCGTGTGGTTTAAAGCACACCCGTTTTATTTCTTTTAATGTAGTTTGATTAAATATTTTTGATGAAAATGGCATAAAGTTTCCAAGCCGATGCGTAAATGTTTGTGAAATAATCTAAAAGCGGACAAAGGTTTTGAAGAAGAATAAAGATTAAATTAAATAAAGTTTTATTGAAATTACAATATTCGAATGAGAATTTAAACTTTTGTCACAGACTCACTTTGAAATGCCGTATCATCTCCTCTTTTTTACAGAAGACCCTGGCAGTACAGTCCATGCAGTGGAAGTGCTCCCGGTAGCCCAGGTCCTTGCAATATGAGGAGCCACACTCCAATGATGACGAATACCTACAATGGACAATAAATAATTAAAATTGAACAAAGTTAGCCACTTACCTTACTCTGTACAAAAAAGGCTGTAGAATTAAAAAGGTTGTCTTCTCAGTGGTAGATTAAAAGAATGGTCGGGCTGGAGTAAAACCAGATAGAACTTTTATTAAACTGGGATTTAGTTGTTTTAAATGTAACCTGTATTAATTGATGCGGGTTAATTTTTTAAAAATGATGGAATAATGGTGATTTAGTAATAATTGTTAAGAAAAAAATTCAGTTTTTTTTTCTTTGCCTCTGGAAACACTTTTCACCAGTACATTTATGAACCAATATGAATAGCCGGCAATTTGTTCAGTTCCAAACCAATATGATTTTCTTTAGTTTTATAAAACATAGCTTTAAAGTTTTCGGTGGAATAACTTAAGGGCGGAATGGATTTTCCAGTTTGAAAATTCTACTGTTTTATTTGTTTGAAAGCTCCTATTGTTTTGTTCGTTCAACTGAACGCTTTCAAATAAGAAATTTGGTAGTCAATCGGACGTTTCAATAGGATGCAACTTTTGCAAGCTCATATTGCAAATATATTCATATGTACATACATACAAACAGACGATGATGTATATACATGCATACACAAAGTCGCTGATCTGATTCGTGATCATCTGAAAAAATTTTCTTTGGAACACTTTGAAACAATTTTCTGTGGAAAATTTTGATTATATGACAAAACCTTCTTCGTTACTTCCATAGTCCCCCTCCTTGATGTTTACATAATATTTTCATCATTTTGATGAAGGTATAAAGAAACCAACAGTAAATGCACGCTATGCATATGTTCTTGCAAACGTACGTCTGAATATTTCTATATGTTTTTACTAATATTATAATAACATTATATTGCTTTATACTCGTATTATTGTAGGATTTTAGTATTTATATTTGTTAGCTTGTAAAATATTAATTATTGTAGCGCACGTATAGCCTTTGTGTCCTTCGACCGTGGTACCAATTCGTGCAATTGGGTATTTGACTAAATTTTTTTAATTTCATTAATCATAATTTCAAGGTACAAGCTGAAGAGTGAAAATTTTTTTTAATAATCTTAAAAATTTATCGAGTTATAAAAGTTTAAATTTAACCTCTAGAGAAGGACGGTAATACTGTGTTGTGAGGTCATTTTTAATATTGCACATTATATTCTACGAGAGGAAAAGAGACAGGGATATACCCAACTCTATCCGTATCGTCAAATTTAGAAGCCTACAACTGGCTTATTTTTTGATAAATTTTTGAATTTTTTTTTCAAGACTGATTTTTCATTAACTTATATTTCACAATATTCTGCGAAAAATATCAAAATTTAGAATGTGTCAACTACCGTATTGAGCTTTGCATGAGAGGTATTTAATTAAAATTTTTCGGGAATATAAGGGATAATAGGATAATTATAAAGTATAGATAATTTGGAATGTTTGAACTGAATCGTTACGCCGAATTTCAAGAAAATCAAATTTTTTATTCTGCTTTAGTTTTCAGACTACAAAAAAAGGAAAAAAGAAAATGTTTTTAGGTAATTAAAAAAATGAGTAAATATAAAATTTATAAGTTTTTGTTTACATTTTGAATGTCCTATACCATATTAACTAGCTGTGATTAATAATAAATATTTTGGTAATACATATCAATAGATGGCACGCCGTATACATTATATCAATCAATCAGGCACCACGGGACCCAACAATCTGCAATCACTCACGTACCACGAGGCACAAAAATCTGCAATAAATTACTCATCTACCACGTGGCCCAAAAATATGTAACCACGTACCACGAGACACAAAAATCTGCAACTCACGTACCACGAGACACAAAAATCTGCAATCAATTATTCATATACCATGTGATCCAAAAATCTGCAGTCACTCACACCACGTGACCCACAACTCTGCAAGCAATCACTCACGTACCGCGAGACCCAAAAATCTGCAATCACTTACGTACCGTGAGACCCAAAAATCTGCAATCAATCACTCACGTACCGCGAGACCCAAAAATCTGCAATCAATCACTTACGTACCGCGAGACCCAAAAATCTGCAATCAAATTTCGTCGCCTTCATCGAGAATTCACTCGTACGCACTCGGACGCAAAAGCTATTTTATTATAAACTAATTAAAATTTTAATTAGTTTTATTTGAATGCACTTAGACTTTTTTAATTATACTTAATAAAATTAAATTACGAAGGTGCTTAAATTATAAAAAATAACCATCATCATCATCATATATATTAATACGCTAAGGTTAAGATGTTACTCTCCCTTTTTAGAAAAAACCTCACAACTAATGGATTAGTATATAAATTATATATCATTTTATAGATAATTGCTTGCTCTACCGGCATCCACAACTAAACAATTTATTATTGCTATTGTTTTTGCAAATTAATTAATTATTAAAATTATATACACAAAACAGCAATGCTGCCATCTAACGACTCAACGTCAATATGATTGACGGTCGGTAAAATTTTTGTTTAATTTCAAATCCACTCACGTATAAATAAAGAGGCGCTTTAGCTCAATGCTTTTGATAGTTGCGCCTCTATATGTCAATTTTAGTAAAATATTTGTTTGATCTGTCATCTGAGCTTCATAATGGAATAAATAATGCGAAGACTTCGCACGGGTCACGCTAGTATGTATTCATATAATGCATTGATTTCGTAAATATAGTTCGTGCTGCTCTAGATGCGTTTACGACCTACCTTTTGACATATCTGGAGTAATCGATGGCTGACTGGGTGGCATTCTTCCTAGACGTATCCAGCTGGTTCAAGGCTGAGAGTAGACCTGCAAAAGATGAAATATTTTTGAGCAACAGGCTTGGATATTATTAAAAAAAATTTCATAAAATTGAAATTCAACAATTGGCGCTTATTCAGCAAGAGTCGCAAGCATGAGCCAAAGAATTCATGAACAGAAATTGTCGAAACTATCACAATGATTACCTTAAAATGTCCGTAATATTTAAGTTATCTTTATCTCGACCATGGAAATTTTTTAGATATACACTTTATTTTATTGGAGAAAATCATATTTGCTTTAATGAAACGATGGTCTGATGAAAAACAGGATATGGTGAAAAAAGGGGTCAAAGAAATATTCATGTTCAAGTAAAAAAAGAAAAGTTTAACATAAAAGAAAATTTTACAAACAGAAACAGATCAGTGTTTATTATATACATAATTGGTCACTTAAGCTCCGTGTTTATTTTTTCTTGTTAATTTCTGTAAATAAAAAATTACTTTTTAAAACTAAAATTAATTTACTGAAGTATGTAAAACCTGAACAATAACCAAATGCAGATAACAATACCTCACCAAAACAATTATACAACCAAAGTTTGACACACTGTCAAATAACGTAACCATAGCACGGTAGTAATGCGATAGCCATTTTTTTACTGCACGCTCAGGCTTCTGCACTTTCTTGACTACGAATTGACAAGTATACGGAAAAAAGTTCTTTTTGGCCAGGTTTCCGGAAATATTTTTCCGATTTTAATAAAGAAAAACAATAGCTACCATCTATACACTAAAACGAAAAGTTTAGACTTTACCGGTACGAATCCAATAAATTTTTCTCGCGTTTTTACCGAACATAGGTTTAAAATTTTGATCTGGACAAAACAGAAAACTTGAAGTTTCCTAAATTAACAAAAAAGAAAACTTGAAACGGTAAGTAACTTCAAATAACTTTTTCCCAAGTTTTCGTAAGATATGGGTTTAAAGATTAAGGGTTTATGGTTCGAAATCTGTAAGTTTTTATCGATTAACTGCGTTCAGCAGTTTCAAAATTAAGTGCTTTTGATTCCAATAAGTTCTTCTCATGTTTTTACCGAACATAGGTTTAAAATTTTGATCTGGACAAAACAGAAAACTTGAAGTTTCCTAAATTAACAAAAAAGAAAACTTGAAACGGTTCGAGTAACTTCAAATAACTTTTTCCAAGTTTTCGTAAGATATGGGTTTAAAGATTAAGGGTTTATGGGTTCGAAACCTGTAAGTTTTTATTGATTAGCTACATTCAACAGGTTCAAAATTAAGTGCTTTTCAAATCCGGACTGAATAAGTTCGAAAGCAATCGGGTACTTCATTCAATTTTGGCAAGTATTTAAAAGTGCACAAAGAGTATTACACACACACTTACACAGCAGACGCACTCGTATGTACATACAGACATGCAGATTCATAGCTTCCGATGGCAGTTGTATATATCCATTATCATTTTGCCCTAAAATATACCCTTTCATTGATTTTTGTGGAAATCCTTTTAAATGTTGGAGAAATGTTTTCATAATTTTGATGATGAAAGTAAAAACTACGCGCGCGATGTTGCTGGCAAAAACTAGCAATATTACATATTTCATATTATCACTGTCTATAAATTAAAATATTACTGAAGCTTTCATCTGAATTGGCTTATTTGTGCCTGAAATAATTTCGGATAAACAAAGAAACTAAAAGAGAAAATCTTTTTCTCCTCGTGGTGTCAACATAGAGTTCTCAACTCTTCACAAACACACCTTTCCATCTGTTCACTTTTTTCTTATTCCGAAACCAAAATCAGAGCTCCCAATCGACCTGCGTGCCATAAATCCTTTCTCTCAAACTTTACCTCAAAGCCAGACAGAAAGACCTATGTCTCGACTCCTATTTATTGTGGCAATTAACATAGAAGATCCGTGTACGTTATACCTTTCTCCCTCTCTCTTACAGCGCAGCATCTCAGTTTCGTCTTAAATGTTTTCAAGAAGGAGTCGATATTACATTAATAACTTTACTTATCGGCGATCTCGGCTCGTTGCCCGGGCCGAGGCACGTCAACGTATCGAATGACAGTCACTGACGCGAGACAGCCACAGATTCCTTATCATTTGATTTGAGTATTCACTCGTAGCAGCAGAACAAAGGTTTAATTACACATCAGCGGTATAGGTATCTGCTTGTTTCGAGTTCATCTCACCGTGTGTGCGCGAGTGGACGAGAGACTCCGCGGTTGGAAACGAGAGATCGAAAGCACGGGCGGCGGCTCAGCGTTTGATTCCTATCCTTAGGCAGGCAGGCATTAAGCTTAGATGGAATTATTAGATCGTGATTAGCTAGTGTATATGAGGATTTTGCTCTAATTACTGAAAGAATCGCAGTGTATTTGGATGCTGTAGAAAGCGGGGTTAAAAAATTACCAACCTCGTTGAGTTTCGTTAGATGTTTGAACGGACGGAGAAGCTTTAGAATCTAAAACTGAATAGTTGGTTTTGATGTTTGTTTTTAGGTTGAGGTTAAGGAAAATTTTATTTTAAATTATATTAATTGTTTATTTATGAAATCGGTTATTCTTTTTTTAGAGTCAGTACTTCAAAAAATAAAAAAAAAAAAGAATATCCTTTTAAAATAGTTGTCACCCATAGATGTTTTCCTCAGACACCGTTCGTTGTGGAAACTTCAAATTTACCCTAATGATACCTTTATCTTGACCATGGAAATTTTTTAGATGAACACTTTATTTTATTAGAGAAAATCTTACTTGCTTTAATGAAAGATGGTCTGATGAAAAACAGTGTATGATGAAAAGCGTGATCAAAAAATATTCACGTTCAAGTAAGGAGAGAAAAGTTTAAAATAAAAGAAAATTTGACAAACAGAAAAAGATCAGTGTTTATTATATACATAATTGGTCACTTAAACGCCGTGTTTCGTGGTTTCTCAAAATAAAAACTACTTTTTAAAACTAAAATTAACTTACTGAACTATCTAAACCTTGAACAATAACCAAATGCAGATAATAATACCTAAATAAAACAATTATACAACCAAAGTTTGACCCACAAATCTATGCTATCAAATAACGTAACCATAGAACGGCAGCAATGCGATAGCCATTTTTTTTCTGCACGCTCAGGCTTATGCACTTTCTTGACTGCGAGTCGGCAATAAAAACGGAAAAAGGTCTTTTTGGACAGGTTTCCAGAAATGCTTTTCCGATTTTAATAAAGAAAAACAATAGTTACCACAAATCTACACTATCAAATAACGTAACCATAGCGATGACGCATTAATTAGGTATTATTAGATTTTTTTAAATTCTATGTGACCTATGGAACATCGTTTAAAAAGTTTAGTTGCAAAAATTGCAATATATTTTTTCACAATGTCCACTAAAATATCTTCAGAGATATACCGGAAAACTTGCGAAAAAATACATACCCCACACACCATTTTCGAAACTATTGACGGTAAAATGATGAAAAATAACAGTTACGAAAAAAAAGACATTTTTGGGAAATCCGCTATATTTTTCTAACCGTGAAATATATACTAGGAAATAGTAAATATTGGTAGAAAATAATAGTATTATTTGTAATAGTTTAGTAGTTTTATATACTATTTATCTATAATTAATTAAATTTTCTTTTTTTAATTAAATTAATTTAAAATGTATGGTAACTTTCCTAGCGCTATTTCTGCTCTTTATTAAGTTATTTTTTAAATCGATTTGATTTCTTATATTAAATTATCTTCCCAAACTTATTCTTGTCTTAATATTCGCTAACTCAGAACTGCGTTGATAAAAAAAAGAAGAAAAATGTAGTTAATAATGTATAGTATTACGTAAGGACGTGTAAATAATTTATAGAATTACGCAAAGACGTCTTGATAATGTATAGAACTACGTAAAGATGTGTCGATAATGTATAGAATTACGTAAAGACGTGTAGGTAATGTATGGCATTATGCAAAGATGGGTTTATAATGCATTGAATCCCGTAAGACGTGTCGATAATGCATAGAATTACGCAGACGTGTTGATAATGTATGGGATTCCGTAAAGACGCGTCGATAGTGTGTAGAATTACCTAAAGACGTGTCAATAATGTATATAATTACGTAAAGACGTATTGATAATATATAGAATTATGTAAATAAGTGTTGATGTTATATTTCAAAATCTTTTTTTATCTTATTGCAATTTAAATCTCTTGCGTAATACAATATTTTTAATTTTTTAAAACACATGTTAATTGTGAATATTTTTTAAATGAAAAAGCTATTAATATCGACTTTTCCCGTGATTCGTGATAGTTTAGTGAAGATATAAAGGTAAGTAGTTAAATATAAATAGTATATGGTATTATGAAAATGTTGCTTACTTGGGCAGCGGTGATGTCATTTTGAGGTACTTTAAGAAAGGTTTTTGGTATTTCTTTACAAATTGCTTGTTTTTTTTCGAAATGAAAATATATTGTTTGTTAATCCATATTACATTATATAAGGTGCTCAAATTTGTAATATCGGTTTATGTTTAAACAAGCTGCATACTAATAGACAACCACAAACGCATAAAAACATTTTGTAATATTGGTTAGAACTGGCAGTTACATGTGGCTCACTCGTATGTAATTAGAAACTAAGAACGAACTTAATTTACTTACTGAGGATATCAAGACAAAAGAATACCGTCAAATGTGAGTTTCTAAAAATAAATTCTTTAATAGTTTTATTTAAATCGTCAATCGGACAAATGAGAAATCTTGAATTTGTTTGTGAAAAATCTGATTACTTTTTGTATTGTTTGTACTCGTCAATGTTATTTTTGCGAAACTTTTTACACTAGCAAGATGAAATAAAGTGCAGATTATGTACAAACGTAACGTACTAATCCAGAAAACTGGCAGGTCTGACAGGGTTGTAAAAAAACCACGTAAAACTCGTAAAGAGCAGAAAAGACATTCATTTTGACAACACAGAACGAATGTCAGTGTCAGTTGACAGTTTATTTTTAATTAATCATGGCTACACATTTATAAAATGCGTACCAATATTAATATTTTTTTATGATCATTTTTAAAAAGTTATTACGTATTTAATTTTTTATCAACAATTCTTGATATTTTAAAAATATATACGTGTTTATATATACAGCTTTTTTCGTTTTGGATGTATTAAAATGTTGTCCTTTATTGTTTATCGAATTTTTAAATATTTTGTTTTGTTATATTAAAGAATACCTGTTTTTTTACTCTAATGGCTAGCGGAATTTCGTCAGTTTCCCTTTGCAGTAGAAGCTTCATATCGTCCTTCAGAATGAGACCGGCCTAACTTAAAAAATGGGAAAACTGAGATAATGGAACTATAGAGCCAAAGGAAGCACCCTTCATAACCAGAAAGTAATAGTATTATAAAACAGCAGTGACTTTAAATACGTATCTTGATCCATTACTCTAAATGCCGTCTACGTTAATTATTTGCAGAACACACTAAATGTTAAAACTTTAAATGCCGTTTTCCTAGGTTCGTTCTGAAGGTACGATATGGAGATATAAATCAATATGTGGCAAAATGTTAAATTTTTTTTAAACATTGGAACGAAACATTTTTTCGCGTCACCCATTGGGTGGTTTGATATCATATGCGAAATATTATGTTTCAAAATGACGCCCGATATTTCTTCTTCTCTGACTTTCCTACAATGGATTTGAAAAAAAAACTAAAAAAAATTCGATTCTAGCATTTGATAAGAATTTTAAAGTAAAATAATTTCGATAAATCCGCATCAACTATTTCAGACACGCACCTAATCAGTATTTAGTGTATTTATTTTTATACCAACAAATTTTGGAAGTGAAACTTTTCTGAGGGCGATGAGGGTAAAAGTCAAATTTCGTGCAACGTTTTATGTAACGTTTTCATGCAACAATCAGTTGTAAAATCTGAAAGTAATGAATTTATCGCGAGAAGGACGGAAAATAGGTACTTAACTAACAACCGAGAGAGATAGATGAACACGATAGAATAAGACAAAAAGAGTACGCATGCGTGAAAACAAACAAAAATGGCGCTCTCTACCGCTATCAGCTGTTTTGTAGGTTATGTGTGTCAAAAGCAAACTGTCAAAATTTTGTCGATTTAATTATCTATTTATGACTGATTTGTTAATAATTTTACGTGTACTTCAGCCATTACAAAACTATCAACATAGCTACTTAATTTATTTATAAATTCGCTATAAATCCACAGATATAGTTATCATAAATATAATTTACAATAGGAGCAATACACCCCGATTGCTTCAGCCGCATTTACGATTTTCTATATGAGTTTGAATGAAGATTTTGTTACATGTTAATATTGATTTGCACCAATATTTTATTAATTTTTCTGAATGTGCAGTATTAAAATCTTCTTATACAAATTCAATACAATCTATGCACTTACACTTAAAAAAATATGTTACCCTTATAATTTTATTATGCCCGTTTGTCTGTCCGTATGACATAGCATCATAGCTACGGTTGCCATATAAAAACCGCTTTTATGGAATATACCAACCAGAAGATGCGGATATAGAAATTGGTGCAAAGTTGAAGTAACATTATTGACTATATTTAATTTAAACTATATTGTCAATATCAACATACTAAAATTATGAGAAGACAGAAATGATATGACCCAACTAGGGTTACCATCCGTTATCTGTTCCCCGAACACTGTCCCCTTTTTAAAAGAAAGTCATTTCATATTATTAGGATATTAATTTGAGTCATGGACTAATAAAAAAATAAACAAAAATAAAAAAAAATATTGTCAACACCAAACACAAATCAATAATCATATATATAATATATTTGTATTTGATCTTAACAATTTAAGTCAGCAATTTTAAAACTGATAAGAGATTTTAAAACCAGAAACTTAAAAACGTATGTCTAGTCATAATATTATAATAGTATATTAAGATATATATATATATATATATATATTATATATATATATATATTATATATATATATATATATATATATATATATGTATATATACACACACACATATATATCTATATATATATATATATATATATATATATATAATTTTCAAAGTTGATTACTATTAATTTACATGCTGATTAAGTATAAGAGTTTAAGTTAAAGATATAGTTCATAGTTCAATTTTTTTTATTGTTTATGGAATAGATCAAACATTATGATTGTTTTATAAATGATCATAATTAACATGTTTTGTTTGTAATATGTAAGATAAACACACTCGATTACGTTGAATTAACGTTGGTTAGTTTAACCTAAGAATAATTTAAATTAAACTATACTATTTAATTTCAATATAATATTAGCTTTTAAATTAATTAGTTACGTGTTCCGGGTTACTAACGAAATGGCCGGAATTTTTAGAGCAATGTTTCTACACAATTAATGACAATTAAATGAAACTACTTGATACAGTATTATTTCTACTTTCTTTAAGTTCTTTACCACGACCTAGATTTCGTTGTATTACAACATCATCAGGTTCATGTTATAATACAACGAAACCTAGGTCGTGATAAAGAACTTAAAGAAAGTAGAAATAATACTACATCACGTAGTTTCATTTAATTGTGAATCATGAATTTCTACAAAATTAATGCCAAATATATTCAATAAGCAATGTTTCTAGTTTTCTGAAAGTTAATATGGAAACCCGAGTGTTTTTAAATATATTTATATAAACCATGGACCCTTATAAATTAATGTCTGTAATTAGTCCATTCGTGTGTCACGATCGCATATTTTCTAAAATTTCAGACTTAGTACAATTTATTTTCAGAATCTCTTATGTATCTCTTCAAACATCGTATGGTTATATGACTTTTGAAAGATGATATAATTTCATATCTGGTAATATTGGAAAGTAATAAGCTTTGTATTGAAACCTTCAAAATAAGAAGAGGAAGTTTGGCCATCCGAAGCAGACTTAGCAGCAGACTGTGCTGGTGGAATTGATGAGCGATCGGTATATAGAAATCATGGATGGCCTTTGCCCAATTGGATATTTCTTTATTGATTGTCGCACAGCATCGTTAAAAATTTGCGTTTTTACATGTTTTTATCTCAATTTACAAGCAAATCTTTATTATCATCTAATGGACCAAGTCGCGCATTATCTTAAACATTCAATCTCGCATCGAAACTCGAAAAAACTTCACACTTTTGACACTAAAAGTTATTTACCAGAAACAGTAAACGAGCAAACGGGGCGCGTCATCCGAAGAACGGCTTTTAAAAAATTTGAGAGTTTAAAAAAATAACAAAATCGACGTGTTAATTAAAGATTCCCACAGCATCTCCGCGTTTGCGAGATGAATCACTCAGATTTGTTACTTTTTGGTACGAGAATGTAGCATTCATTGTATCCGGTCTCAAGTGTAATCATATTTCATCTTAACACAAATGAGCTGCGGTCGAAAACGTAAACGCTGCGTAATGGAGTTTTATGAAATGCAGGGCAATACAATAATCGTGTCTCTTTTTCGTAGCTGGAATAAGCGAGATTATGAGGGAGATACAAATTATTTTATGTCTTAAGTGGAATAAGCGATACTACGGAGGAATAAAAGTTAATTTGCCTTTTAACTGGAATAATGAAGGTTGAGGGAATAATAAAGATTTTGGGCACTTCAAAAAGTCGTGTCTCTTATTCGTAGCTAGAATAAGCGAGATTATGAGGGAGATACAAATTATTTTTTGTCTTAAGTGGAATAAGCGATACTACGGAGTACTACGGTATTACATTTAAATTAGGCGGAGAAAGTTTTTTTGTAAACGCAAAATTTTCAATTAAACTTCCTGATTAAAAACGTTTTTCTTAAATAAATGAAGGTTGAGGGAATAATAAAGGTTTTGGGCAATCCAAAAAGTTGTGTCTCTTATTCATAGCTGGAATAAGCGAGATTATGAGGGAATAAAAATTATTTTATGTCTTAAGTGGAATAAGCGATACTACGGAGTACTACGGTATTACATTTAAATTAGGCGGAGACAGTTTTTTGTAAACGCAAAATTTTCAATTAAACTTCCTGATTAAAAACGTTTTTTTTTAATACATACACAAGCTTTTTGAAGTAGCGTTTGAAAGGGGTCGCAAACATATTTTTTCATAATTTTTAATTATTATATCTTGAGAGATGTTAAACTGAAAAATAGGAAAATATTTTATAATAAGTGTCTTAAGACCGTTCTTGTTTAATTGTATTCATCATCATCATTAGTCTTCGGTGGACCCTGGCCTTTTCAAGCAGACTGTTCCAAGCCCTGCTTCTGGGTGCCACAGTTTTCCAGCTTGTTAACTTGAGAGGCGAGAGGCCAGAAAAATTCGTTTTGTCGTTCTATATTTCTTCATTCCAATTACATGGCCGGCCCACTTCATGCGTTGAATTTTTATAAATTGTATTATATCTGGTTCTTTAAATAACCGATAAAGTTCGGCATTAGTTCTCATTCTCCAAAACCCATTGTCAAAGAACCCACCAAAGATAGACTGAGGATTTTTCGTTCGTAAATTGCAAGGTTTTTTTCACCAGTTTGGGACAATGTGCATGGTTCAGATGCATATGTAAGTAC
The DNA here is from genome assembly GCA_039881145.1 of Druceiella hillmani. Classification (NCBI taxonomy): domain Eukaryota; kingdom Metazoa; phylum Arthropoda; class Insecta; order Lepidoptera; family Hepialidae; genus Druceiella; species Druceiella hillmani. Next base: position 13,632,479 of record JAYKKI010000031.1, read on the forward strand.
TGATCTGATTAAGCTTTTATGTAACACTAGTTTAGTGTCTCTTCTGATATTATTGGATTCCAGAAATCTTCGTAGTCTTAAGTATCATTAAATATAATTTGAGCTAAGAAGTCCATAAATAAAGTAATTTTACTTCAAATTAATTACGGAACCTTCGAAGCGCGAGTCAGTCTTACAGTTGGCCTTTTTAAAATTTAAGCGCTCCATCTCTGCACTTGTTGATGGCATGTTGCATTATTGAGTCTGTTTTGTGGTATGACTACGGAACCCTAATATTTCGTAGTTTCCGACTCATATTGAAACATGAAACCGAATTCCCTTCATTATTCACGATCCGCTTGGAATAATAGCATCAGGTCAGAACAGATCCAAAATATCCCACTTTTGAGCCCTTCCAACTAACAATCACTTATTTTACGTACATATCTCGTATACTACTCAAACATCATTATTTAATCTGGGACAACTTATTCAATATATTTTGTTTATATATTCAAATGGGTTTATGGAAATTATATAAGTTGTTTACTCACTCATTTGTTTTGTCTTAGCGACATGAAATTTCTTAGTAAGGAGGTGAATTAACGACCACGTGTCGGTTTTGTGATGCTGGCGCGAAATATGGAGCAGAACCGTTCGGATAAACGAAGCTGTAAGTTGTACCGGCGGGTAATGTTTGAAATGAAGCAAACACAACCGTATCAGTCCAATATGAAACACATAATTTTGTACTGCTTCAATATTAATCAAGTAATTGTGAATGTATTAATTAGTACATCCGTTATATTTAACATTGGATTGACATTCGTGATTGGTAATGTCGTTAATCGCGCCTTTGAAAAAGGTGTAAACGCCATTTTTTATATGTTTACTTCTAAACTTTAACCCTGGCCACGCCCATTTGGCTAAAGTATGTCCGGCTGAAAAACTTTATTGCGCGATTTAAAATATTCAATACATATGTAGATCAAGAGATGGCGCTACGTGTATTTTAAATTGGGGATATCAGCGGATAGGTTTCTGATCGTGTCACCCGGTTTTACATAGCTACTTTAGTCTGGATTCCCACCCCCAAAGAATAACATAAGATAATAAGACATAAGATGATTGAAATTATAAAAATTGAGATAACCAACTTTCGAAGTACTTATTTAAACTTATACTAATTTTATAGAGAGGAAATTTTCTTTGTTTGGTTGTTTGTTTATTAGAGATTGACATAAAACTTTCATAAAACTTAAGTGAAGGGATTCCAAGTATTTTTTAATTATATTTTTTAACAAAAATGGTTTAAAAGTTTAAATAAAAAAGTAGCGTATTAAGATAATGTATAAATCATAAAAATATTCAAAAAAAGGTGTGTACCTCACCCACACAAGCTCACGGATGAAGTGAAACTTCTTTAATCGTTCATGTTAGTTAACCATTAATAATAATCATTAGTTATCTAGAAGTATGTTCTTTTTTCTCGTTATTCTGATTAAAAATAATTTATATTTACTTTATTTACTTTAATGTATATAATTGATACATAGGGCGAACTTATTACTACGAGAGCCATCCCTTACAGCCAGTAGAGAATATCGTGACAAGTTATTCAAAAGCAACATTAGTACCGGGAAAATCAATAGTTTAGAAGTTATGATTTTCTTTATATTTTTTTTCTTAAATTTTTTCTCCGGTCACATAAGTAAATTTTGTTCGAAATCTAAGCCACTAAATCACGAGAAATTTGGTATAGAATTAAGAGCAGAGTAGTTAAGTAGCAATTTTTGTGTTTATTCTTAGCCTCTGCTACTGTTTAAAATTTTATCTTAATTATTTTCTGTTCCAAAAAAAAATACATTTGAAAAAAACTGTCATAAAATGACCTTAGGATATGGTGATAATCTAGACAAAAAAAATCGTAGTTATGAAACTATTGCAACATCTTCGGAAATTAACATCATTTGCACTAAACACTAAAAAAAACTACTGTATTTATTTTAAAAATAATGCTTTTTTTGTATTTATTTTAAAACTAATTCACCTCACCATTACATTTGTATCTACTTCATTACTTGTTTCCTGACAATTATTACTTAGGACTAATTATTTGTCAGGAAACAATTAATAAATATACACATGTGTGACATTTGTTAATTGTATCCTGACATAGAATTAGTTCTAAGTAATATTTTAATTTCACTAATTATAAATTTGTAATTACGTTACTTTCTAAATGTTATCTACAAATCTTAGACTATAAATACTCAATAATTAAGCATTTAAGGACACTTTGACTATAATACTGTTTTATTGAAATAGATTTTAATAAATTTAGAACAAAAGTAATTTGATTAACTGCTGTAAATATTTTTCAAAAAGTACAAAGAAAATTATAACTTCTAAACTATGGACACTTTGACTATAATAATAATTTTATTGAAATAGTTTTAGAACAAAAGTAATTTGATTAACTGCTGTAAATATTTTTCAAGAAGTACAAAGAAAATTATAACTTCTAAACTATGGACACTTTGACTATAATACTAATTTTATTGAAATAGTTTTAGAACAAAAGTAATTTGATTAACTGCTGTAAATACTTTTCAAGAAGTACAAAGAAAATTATAACTTCTAAACTATGGACACTTTGACTATAATAATAATTTTATTGAAAAAGTTTTAGAACAAAAGTAATTTGATTAACTGCTGTAAATATTTTTCAAGAAGTACAAAGAAAATTATAACTTCTAAACTATGGACACTTTGACTATAATACTAATTTTATTGAAAAAGTTTTAGAACAAAAGTAATTTGATTAACTGCTGTAAATATTTTTCAAAAAGTACAAAGAAAATTATAACTTCTAAACTATGGACACTTTGACTATAATAATAATTTTATTGAAATAGTTTTAGAACAAAAGTAATTTGATTAACTGCTGTAAATATTTTTCAAGAAGTACAAAGAAAATTATAACTTCTAAACTATGGACACTTTGACTATAATACTAATTTTATTGAAATAGTTTTAGAACAAAAGTAATTTGATTAACTGCTGTAAATACTTTTCAAGAAGTACAAAGAAAATTATAACTTCTAAACTATGGACACTTTGACTATAATAATAATTTTATTGAAAAAGTTTTAGAACAAAAGTAATTTGATTAACTGCTGTAAATATTTTTCAAAAAGTACAAAGAAAATTATAACTTCTAAACTATGGACACTTTGACTATAATAATAATTTTATTGAAATAGTTTTAGAACAAAAGTAATTTGATTAACTGCTGTAAATATTTTTCAAAAAGTACAAAGAAAATTATAACTTCTAAACTATGGACACTTTGACTATAATAATAATTTTATTGAAATAGTTTTAGAACAAAAGTAATTTGATTAACTGCTGTAAATATTTTTCAAAAAGTACAAAGAAAATTATAACTTCTAAACTATGGACACTTTGACTATAATAATAATTTTATTGAAATAGTTTTAGAACAAAAGTAATTTGATTAACTGCTGTAAATATTTTTCAAAAAGTACAAAGAAAATTATAACTTCTAAACTATGGACACTTTGACTATAATAATAATTTTATTGAAATAGTTTTAGAACAAAAGTAATTTGATTAACTGCTGTAAATATTTTTCAAAAAGTACAAAGAAAATTATAACTTCTAAACTATGGACACTTTGACTATAATAATAATTTTATTGAAATAGTTTTAGAACAAAAGTAATTTGATTAACTGCTGTAAATATTTTTCAAAAAGTACAAAGAAAATTATAACTTCTAAACTATGGACACTTTGACTATAATAATAATTTTATTGAAATAGTTTTAGAACAAAAGTAATTTGATTAACTGCTGTAAATATTTTTCAAAAAGTACAAAGAAAATTATAACTTCTAAACTATGGACACTTTGACTATAATAATAATTTTATTGAAATAGTTTTAGAACAAAAGTAATTTGATTAACTGCTGTAAATATTTTTCAAAAAGTACAAAGAAAATTATAACTTCTAAACTATGGACACTTTGACTATAATACTAATTTTATTGAAAAAGTTTTAGAACAAAAGTAATTTGATTAACTGCTGTAAATATTTTTCAAAAAGTACAAAGAAAATTATAACTTCTAAACTATGGACACTTTGACTATAATAATAATTTTATTGAAATAGTTTTAGAACAAAAGTAATTTGATTAACTGCTGTAAATATTTTTCAAGAAGTACAAAGAAAATTATAACTTCTAAACTATGGACACTTTGACTATAATACTAATTTTATTGAAATAGTTTTAGAACAAAAGTAATTTGATTAACTGCTGTAAATACTTTTCAAGAAGTACAAAGAAAATTATAACTTCTAAACTATGGACACTTTGACTATAATACTAATTTTATTGAAAAAGTTTTAGAACAAAAGTAATTTGATTAACTGCTGTAAATATTTTTCAAAAAGTACAAAGAAAATTATAACTTCTAAACTATGGACACTTTGACTATAATAATAATTTTATTGAAATAGTTTTAGAACAAAAGTAATTTGATTAACTGCTGTAAATATTTTTCAAGAAGTACAAAGAAAATTATAACTTCTAAACTATGGACACTTTGACTATAATACTAATTTTATTGAAATAGTTTTAGAACAAAAGTAATTTGATTAACTGCTGTAAATACTTTTCAAGAAGTACAAAGAAAATTATAACTTCTAAACTATGGACACTTTGACTATAATACTAATTTTATTGAAAAAGTTTTAGAACAAAAGTAATTTGATTAACTGCTGTAAATATTTTTCAAAAAGTACAAAGAAAATTATAACTTCTAAACTATGGACACTTTGACTATAATAATAATTTTATTGAAATAGTTTTAGAACAAAAGTAATTTGATTAACTGCTGTAAATATTTTTCAAGAAGTACAAAGAAAATTATAACTTCTAAACTATGGACACTTTGACTATAATACTAATTTTATTGAAATAGTTTTAGAACAAAAGTAATTTGATTAACTGCTGTAAATACTTTTCAAGAAGTACAAAGAAAATTATAACTTCTAAACTATGGACACTTTGACTATAATAATAATTTTATTGAAAAAGTTTTAGAACAAAAGTAATTTGATTAACTGCTGTAAATATTTTTCAAGAAGTACAAAGAAAATTATAACTTCTAAACTATGGACACTTTGACTATAATACTAATTTTATTGAAATAGTTTTAGAGCAAAAGTAATTTGATTAACTGCTGTAAATATTTTTCAAGAAGTACAAAGAAAATTATAACTTCTAAACTATGGACACTTTGACTATAATACTAATTTTATTGAAATAGTTTTCGTACAAAAGTAATTTGAGTGACTACAGTAAAGCTTTTTCAAAAAGTACAAAGAAAATCATAACTTCTAAACTATTGATAATCTTTTAAATAAATTGTGACGCTTTTTTCTATCTTAAAAAATGTTTTGGACCACTATAAATGGGCCTTTATTATTGTCAATTTGCTTAATCATTATAGTCTTAATTTACGATACGTCATTTATACGAATCGGATAAGTTATATCTGAAAGTTCAATTTAAATTATGAATCGGGTTAAATACGGATTGTAGTGGAATAAACTGATCTTGGTAATCTGTGAATTTAATATTGAATAACTGTAAATTTAATATTCACAGTAAATCATTTGTCGCCTTCCAAGTTCAGTTAATGTTTTGTTTCAATGATAAATTATATTTACGAGATGAAGAAAGTCAGTGAACATGATTCAAAGACAATACAGTTACATTCTTAATAACTGACTTCTAACTTAAACCCTCCCACGCCAATCGCGTTCAATTCCAATGCACGCTGTCAATGAGCTAATAAAAACGACTCGTGTTATTAACCGAATTCATAATGTTTGCGCGAATGGAACTAAAAGCGTAGTGTACTTTGTCAAGTATCGTAGCTCTGAATGAATTTCGAAGTTAGAAAAGCTTAATGTACTTTGTCAAGTATCGTAGTTCTAAATAAATTTGAAACTTAGAAAAGCGTCATACATTTTGTTTTAAAAAAAAAGTAAGTACCAAATTTAAAAAAGTACTTTGTCAAGTATGGTAGAGTTTCAAATTTTTAAAAGCGTCATATGCTTCGAATGCTCTAAATGAATTCCAAGTTTAAAAAAGCGTTATGTACTTTTATCAAGTATCGTGATTTAGAACGAATTCCAAACTTAAAAAGATCGTCATGTATTTTATCATGTCTCTTAACTATGAATGAATTCGAAATTTAAAACAGTGTCATGTACTTTGTCAAATATGACATATCAGAATGAATTCCAAACTTAAAAAGATCGTCATGTACTTTGTCTTATCTCTAAACTATGAATGAATTCGAAATTTAAAACAGCGTCATGTACTTTGTCAAATATTACATAATAGAATGAATTCCAAACTTAAAAAGAGCGCTATGTACTTTGTCGTGTCTCTTAACTATGAATGAATTTGAAATTTAAAAAAGCGTCATGTACTTTGCAAGTATCACGTATTAGAATGAATTCCTAACTTAAAAAGAGCGTCATGTACTTTGTCTTATCTCTAAACTATGAATGAATACGAAATTTAAAACAGCGTCATGTACTTTGTCAAATATTACATAATAGAATGAATTCCAAACTTAAAAAGAGCGTCATGTACTTTGTCTTATCTCTAAACTATGAATGAATTCGAAATTTAAAACAGCGTTATGTACTTTGTCAAATATTACATATCAGAATGAATTCCAAACTTAAAAAGAGCGTCATGTACTTTGTCTTATCTCTAAACTATGAATGAATTCCAAATTCAAAAAACGTCATGTACTTTGTCAAGTATCACATATCGGAATTAATTTCCAACTTAGTATCGTGAAAAATAGCGAAACAGTGCCTAAGCGTGTCATTAATGCATCTTGCACCTTGCCAATAGTAATAAAACTAAATAAATAGAAGTTTTTTATTCTTATTTTTTTGTACTTATTATGACTAGAGAGAATTCCGATAAAATTATCGGAATTTCCGAACTCACGGTTTTAACAATAAATGAGAGACCATATACTTGTGTAGTTTTTTTCCCAAATTTATTTCGAGTCGCCATAAACCATTTTACAAAAAAATCCTTCGTTACTTTAATTCTGTTCTCAGATACTAAATTTTTTATTTATTAGTCGCTTTAGGTATTTTCTGCAATAATGGCGGTTTTATAGAATTTCGAGAGAGTTCTGGAAGCAGAATTATTAAAATGAAGCAGCGATAACGAAAAACCATATTTTAAAATTGGTATTTCGGTTTTTTATTATATTTAAGGTAAAAATAATATAACAATATTCCGTTATAACTGTTTCAACAAAAAAACGAGTCAAATTGCACGTTCTAGGTATCGACAAAACTTTTTAAAATACCATAGTTTTTAAAAATCGGTAATTTCATTAGAAACAGATTTGTAGAGATTTTTGTAATTATTTTCATGGTTTTATTTCGGTAAAAAACATTTTTTCTAATATTGAATATATTTGGCGTTAATTTTGTAGAAATTCATTATTCACAATTAAATGAAACTATGTGATGCAGTATTATTTCTACTTTATTTAAGTTCTTTACCACGACTTAGGTTTCTGAATCTTTGCTAATAGCCCACCTGAGGATGTTGTAATACAACGAAACCTAGGTCGTGGTAAAGAATTTAAAGAAAGTAGAAATAATACTACATCACGTAGTTTCATTTAATTGTGTTTTTTTTCTCTTTAATGAAGTTTAGCAAGATATAAGTAACTAATAATAATTTTTTCAAAATAAATGTTTCAAACTCAAACACTATTTTGGAACATTCATATAAAATACTTTTTATTACAGTTACAGGTGATTCGAAAATGATATCTTTTATCAATACCAAATTATTTGATTATCATATATATTTACATTAACTTTTATTTAAATAAATTGTTATATGAGTATACGGTGTAGCTTTAATTTTGGACTTTCACCGTCTATTTTGCTAAATATAGAGTACTTCCAGAATAGCACTTCTCCAACGAGGCGTGCTTATAGGGTTGTCATCCATTCTTTTTTCCACGGACATTATCCTTTTTTGAAAAGAACCGTCCGGGGATTTTTTTTAAGTGTCCGGGATTTGTAAGAAAGCAGTTTTCTATTATTAACATATTCATTTAATCCATGAACTAATGAAAGAAATAAACAATTATAATCAGAAGCCCTATCTTAAATTGTCAAGACTAAATATAAGTTTTTAGTGACTTGTGAGAAATTTTAAAATTCGTAGAAGTTTTCAAATTTATTTTACTGTTGATTTCATTTTTAAAGTTTTTTACTATGAGTCTTATATGTTGATCTAAGTTTCAAAGTTTAAGTTAACGATGTAGATTGGAATTGATCTTTTTAATCGTTTATGTAATAGATGTAACCATAGATATATGTAATCATAGATACTTGTAATCGTTGATACATGTAATAGATGTAACCATAGATATATGTAATCATAGGTACGTGTAATCGTAGATTCATGTAATAAATGTAACCATAGATATATGTGATCATAGATACATGTAATCGTAGATACATGTAATAGATGTAACCATAGATATATGTAATCATAGGTACGTGTAATCGTAGATTCATGTAACAAATGTAACCATAGATATATGTGATCATAGATACATGTAATCGTAGATACATGTAATAGATGTAACCATAGATATATGTAATCATAGGTACGTATAATCGTAGATTCATGTAATAGATGTAACCATAGATATATGTGATCATAGATACATGTAATCGTAGATACATGCAATAGATGTAATCATAGATACATGTACATATAATCATAGATAGAATATTTTGTTTGTCATCAGTAAAATACATAAAACTTGATAATTACATAATAAAGTTGATCAGATTTATATGATTATTACTGTTTTCTTTTAATATAACATGAGCTTTTATTTTAATGGTTCATGTGTTCAAGGTCAGAAGCAAAATGTCCGTGGTTTTTACTTCACAATTTCTAGTTTTAGAAGTTCTTATGGTAACCATACATACGCTTTAATCTGCTCCTAAATTATATATATTTTATTTAACATATTATACTTAACAAGATTATAAGTATATGTATTATAAAATAAGTTATTTTTTGAAAAACTCTAAATATTATATCTGAAAAAAAATCGTCTAAAATTTAGCCTCCGACCGAAATTGGCCAATTTGCGTTCGGTCAGCGGTCAGCTGCAATAATCGTATTCTCCATTTTTTGCCCCTCTCGGTCAATTGCGCTATTACAGTTTTTCGGCTGATTACTCTATTACGGATGCGATAGGTATATCGTTATTATAAGTATGCCGATGTCATACCTGGCAACGCCACGTACCGCTCGGCGGTACCACCACACTCTCACGCCAATGAGGGCCAATAAAGCGCGCATTACGCGCGGCCAATGGGTGACGCGCGGGATTCAATATTCATATTATCATACGGAGTGCGCTCGTAGTGATGGCTAGTGCCAGGCGTGAAGTTTATCGATAAATGAGGCAAGTTTATCGATGAATAGAGACCGTAAAGGAAACATAGATGTCGCTTGAAATGTTTGCAAAGCTAAAGGTGATAGAAATAAGAAAGTTTGGTTACTTATTCGATAATATCGGTACAACAGTTTTGTTTGCAAGAAATGTTTAAAATTATGATATATCGAGTTTAATCGATAAAGCTGGGCGATATATAAATAAATACCAGTAAAAAGAGTAAACTATTTAAAAAAATAAAGTTGGCTAAGTCATTAATGAAGCAAAACTTAATAATTAATCTTATGACAGAGATTAAAATTTCTGACCTATTTATGTGGACTAAATTAATTTTTGACCTATTTGCTAATCTCAACGACAAACGAGACTGCAAAGACATTAGAGATTGTGATAATTGCTAAAAATGTTATTTTGTTTTAATCTTACGGAAATGTTACCAACATTTACATTGTAAATTCAATTCAATAATAGAGATAACAATTTCTGACCAAATAGTTGTTAACCTTAATGACAAACAAGACTGCATAGGCATTAGATATTGTGAAAATTGCTAAAAATTTTATTTTGTTTTAATCTTACGAAAATGTTACCAACATTTACATTGTAATACAGACTTTCATATGCATAAGTGACTTGTAAATATATGACTTAAAATAGTATTGTAAAAAAGAGGTTATGTGACGAATGAATTTGACAATTGACTCCTCGAAACCTAAAACGCAGTACTGTCAATGAATTGTTTAAACACCTCTGATGAAATTAAGACTAATTGATCTTTCTGATGAAATTATGAATTAAGAATATTGATGTATCCTAATTTTTTTTTGAGTTTCTATAAATTTTGGGTGACTTTTATACGATATATTATACAACAATGAAGTATTAAAAATCATTTTGATTCATTACACTATGTATGCTGACAAAAAAAACAAAAACCGCTAATAAAATTTTTCTTGACGTACTACGAATCGTGACTAACGTTAATTTGCATGGTTTTTCTATCACGCTAATTGGGTGAATATATTTTTAAATTATCTTTTCATAAACAAATTTTTGAAAACAATTTACAAACAGTGTGTTTTTGTTCTAAACTTGGTTTATTAGTAATGATTTTTTTTAAATATTATGGATCCTGTGATTCGTGTGATTGATATTAATTTATTTTTTTGGTTTATGTTATGATTTTGTCTTTAATAAAAATTATAAGCGAAGTTATATCGACATATAATAAAATTAGATCGCGAAATTTTGTATTAAAAAAGCGAACTTTTATAAACTTTATATATTTTCTTTTAATCCAATATGCATTCAAACAAAGAGGCTTGCAATGCTGATTTAATAAATGTACAAATTAATCACAAAGGTTAAACAAAATACGTTTTTTTATACTCCTGGGTCCCCAAAATTAAGTGAAAAATAATGTTATTAAAATTGGTTAAAACGCTTATTGGAAATGTACAATTTTGTATCTCTCGATTTAATTATATTTTCATATCGTATTTTGAGAGACGGCTAATAAAGTTTTGTAAGTTATTTTGGAAAAATACTTTATATTTCATAAATTCAATAAAGTACGCTAAAATATTTTATTTACATATATTCCTTGATTTGTCTCCATTTTAATCATTGTCTGAAGTTGGTTGCACATCTTAGAGAAACGGAGTGGATTCCCCCCTTTATTTGGGCTTTAAGACTTCCCATTATGGGGACTTTCTAGATTATAGATCGATTGGAAATAGCCTACAGGTTTTCGTGACGGAATTAATAACAAAAATACACTTTTTGTATATTTTTGTTACGCGAAGCATAAATCTTTAATTTTTACAGCAGTATACAATATTAATTTCCACTTGACAATCTCAAGTCTTTTTTGAGAAAAAGGGCTTTTACAGACAGACAGACTGATAGACGGATAAGAAATAATATTTTAAGGGTGCCGTTTTTTCTAATTTTGTGTAGGGAATCCCAAAAAAATGCGGCAACCCTAATCATAACGTGCTTTCTTTTTAATTTTTTTTTAGTAGTTTAGATTCTAGAAAGATACAAATATTCATATGGAAGTACAATGATATACTCAAGTCTTTTCTGAGAAAAAGGGCTTAGACTGACAGACAGACTGATAGACGGATAACAAAGTAATATTTTAAGGGTGACGTTTTTTTTAAATTTTGTGAAGGGAATCACAAAAAAATGACGCATCTCTAATCATAACGTGCTTTCTTTTTCTAAATTTTGTTTAGTAGTACAAACACATATTTATTGATTGAAGTTGTTCAGTTCAATTTACAGTTGTTCAATCATATATTTATCATTTGAAGTTGTTCAATCATATATTTATCGTTTGAAGTTGTTCAATTCAATTTTCAAGTCGTTTTCAAGTCGTTTGACGTCGTTCGAAAAACAATCGATAATCGATGCGCCATAGGCGCATCACTATCCTTCCGAACATGGAAAAGACCGGGGCGTGCCGTCAGAGTTTTATTATTACGCCGAACGGACAATGGGCATGATTGTGATTACGACCCGTACCTCCTATACGCGCTCGCCGCGCCGGCACATCATCAACGCGTGTCGTCTCAATTATGTAATCGTATAAGGGGGGGAGGAAGCTGCTCTACCCGTGCCGCTGTTGGGCGAATCCAGATCGGAAATTATTTTCCGTGAGAAATTCGCCGAGAACAGTAGTTGATAAGAACCGGTCCAGTACGAATCGAACCTCGAATGATTATTGTTCCGTACCCACACTTCATGTCGCTAAGTTTTTATTTAAGTGGTGTGTCTGTCGGTATGCCTGTATATTTAGAAAGCGATTACACACGTAACGTGGAACACATACACTTACGTACCCCATGTGGTTATAAAAATACTTCGGAAAAAGTAAATTTTATAATATTTTTCTCTTCTTAAATCAAATGATACTAATAATAAATAAGTTTTTTATTAATTATAAAGGTCGCACACCATTAGTTTAGTAAAAAAAGTAGATTTAAAAAATTCTTTGACAAACGACAATCAAATTTAAATATCTTTTTACGTAGTTTTTTTATTTTAATATTTTTTTGTTTTCTATTTCAATTTTTTTCTACTAATAATAGCTTAGTGAGAAAAAAAATCGAATTAAACCAAAAAATGTAACTAATGGTAGGTAGCAAAAATATAATTTATACGGGAAATATTCCGTTGCTTAAATCTTTTTTGCAAAATAAACCGTAAGCAACCCTTACAACTATCCAAAGCCATGTTTAGTAGAGATTTTTTTCAATTAAAATATTTTTTTGCTTATTGCTAAGTTCCTACCCTCACCTTCTTCCACCTACCCCTTGTTTTTGTTTTATATTGTCTTATTACAAAACAACATACAAGTACCTATCTACTTAATGCGCAGTGATTATATAAATGTATAATATGCCTACATACATCAATAGATGGCGCCACGTGTTTTTTAAATCGCGCAATGAACTTCTCTACCCGCGCATGGCCAGAGGTGAAGTATGGAAATATACTTATAAAAAAATCTGTCAAGCACGAATGAAACTCTTACTAGGCATATGTATAGGTGGTATTAAATCTTAAATGTTTGTACATTTAAAGGTACATAGTATTCCTTTTAAAGTATTTACCAAATATTAATTTTTCTCAAAAAATCGCAAACAGACAAACGGGTAAACATTCCAAAAATGATCTTAATACATTCTTTTATTTATCCTTATCCGTTCTAAATAATTTTTTGTTTGGAAATATTTTTAAATGTAAATTTAAAGACACGTAAAGACACGTAATGTAATTTTAAAGACACGTAAAGACACGTTAAAGACACGTAAATTTACAGTTTTATTATATGTACACATACAAATGTTATATACTTAATTTAAGTTATTCCAAAAGTATCTATTACCAATGCACACAATAGACAAATTATGCTCTCCCAATTTGAGTCGAGAGATTTAAAGAAAATGGGTCGCTTCCAAAATCTGATCCATTTTCTTTAAATCCTTTGCCCTAATATTTTTGGCATTTTTAGAATTATCAAATGTAGAAATTGTTCATTAAATACCCCCACTATGAATAGTTACAAGCTAAATTATTTTGACTATTTTTTTACAATTTTTGGTTGTTATTTAAACAAAAGTTACTAACGAAAAAAGTTTGACAAATATAATGAGAGTATCTATACCTTGTGGTGAATTAGTGCTCAAAACAAAATACAGTAAGCGAGTCTTGGGTAATACGAAATAAATATTAAAGCAGATGGGTTTGAAATAAGATCATTGCATCGTAGATCGATAAATGTTAGATCGTAGAACTAAAAATGTAGACAATTGACGAGAAAGCTACGACGAAATAAGGTAGGATAGGGTTGACTACATTGCCCATATGTGCGGAGAAAGAATGACAAAAAAAGTACGTTTAAAAGGGAGAAATAAAATATGGGTGGCAAAAAGAAATATAGGGATGAATGATTGAAGGAAGTTTAGAAAACGATAAAGTATGAAACTGTCGAAAAAAATTAGTATTTGTATGTAAGCATATTTGAGAAGTACTAAAACGGAAGAAGCATTTGAGAATGGGGGAGTGTTATATTTCGCCATCACTTGTTATCCTATTTAAGCAGGGACATCGGGGTATAGAATGATGGAGCACATTGAAAGCTCATCACTTTTAACAAAAGAATCCCCTAACCCTAAAATTAACTTTTGAATAAATAATTAAAAGTAAACTTATTTAAAAAATGTTTCTAAATTCATTTAGATAAGTTGTAAAGAGATCAAATAGAATTCTGCCAAACAAATTACTTATCTACAGTATGCCTAGTGGCGCTGATAATGCTAGATTTTTTATAACATTCTTGTCATAGAGTGAAGATATAAATAAAATACTCAAGGACTTGACACCTAACATCTGTAGTCAAAGAGTCGCTTAGGGGTACTTGATACCTAATTTTGCATAAAAGTTTCCATTTCCGGTTACAAAATTATATATGCTGAAACGACTAAACAAAGTCAAATTAGCAACAAAAGTAAGTAATATAAATAAATAATATATATAATTCATGTACCAATATCTAAAATACATAATAACCTAAAATAATTATATATTTACAATTTTTTTTAGGTTAAAAAGTTACATATAATTTTGACAATTAAATGAAACTACGTGTTGTAGTATTATTTCTACTTTCTTTAAGTTCTTTACCACGACCTAGGTTTCGTTGTATTACAACATATCTTTACTAATAGCTCACCTGAAGATATTGTAATACAACGAAATCTAGGTCGTGGTAAAGAACTTAAAGAAAGTAGAAATAATACTACATCACGTAGTTTTATTTAATTGTGAATAATGAATTTCTACAAAATTAACGCCAAATATATTCAATATACATTTTGACTAAGACAAAGCAAACTAATAATAATATTGTAACGAATTTTAAAATAATAAAGTAATTTTGGAAATAACAATGTTTCGAGTGGAAAAAAAAATTAAGAAAATATTTCTTAACAGAGAATTCTTTGTTTCATAGCAATATATATTAAATGATTCTAGAATTAATATAAAGTCCTTGAAAACAACAAAACCTAAAAAAACAACAAAAACTCCTGGAAAATATTAAGTATCTTTCTTTAACATCCCAGTAATTTTTATATATTATTCAAGCAGACATATAAGCTACTAATTTATATAAGCTCAGAAAACACCTAAAATACATAAATTACCATATATTGTTATTTATTTCCAAACTGTATTTTGGAAGTAATACTTCTTTACGCACGCTTGACTTGGAGAGTAAGCTGGTGAATGCGTGATGAGAGCGTTACGAAAAGTGTGATCGGGCGAGGCAAACGGAAGTTGAGAGGGAGATTTAAGTTAGTGAAGACAGAAAGAGAGAGAGAGTTACGTTTCGTATATTACTGTAGGGACAAGAGAGAGAGAGGTGCGAGCACACATTTTCTTTCTCTCTTCCTCTCATAGCCAGTTATGTTTCGTATATCTAAGACACAGTGCAAGCCTATTGTCTGTATCACACTGTAGGACCAAGAGGGAGCAGTGCGCGTGCACATTTTCTTTCTCTCTTCTTGTCATACCCAATGCATGATATATATATATATATATATATATATATATATATATATATATATGAGAGTTTGCTAGCGTTACGCGAACGGTGATTTTTTGATTATTTTGTAATTTAATTTCGTTCTTGAACAATTTTATAAATTATTATTTTGTTCAATACATTAAATATTCTACGTTTAAAGTGATTAAGATTGTAAATTCATTTTAAAGTTCATATTTTGTGAATTTGAAGTTTTACTTCAGTCGTGTGGTCTAAAGCACACTCGTTTTATTTTGCTTCATGCCGTCATTTTTAAAAATACGTGAAGAGTGGTTCCGAGGACCGTTACCAGACAATTTCCGGTTAAATCGAATTGGGTTAACGGCGACGCGGGAACCGGAAACGCGTTTACGTCACTATGATTAGCAAGAAGTGCTCAAGAGGATTGTTCGCTAAAGGCGTTAATCGTTCTAGATAGTTGGAGGTTTTACAGTTTCTTGTGACAGTTTAACTTTTTTAAGATTTATAAACTTGTTAAGTTTTATAGTTAATAAAACGAGTGATATTTAAAGTTTCTTTTCATAAAAATCAATGCGGAGTTTTTGTAGCACATTGTTTCAGAGTCACTCATAAATCAACAATAAAGTTTCATTTCTAGTGGTTTACAATTGCCAAAATTAATTGTTGGTTACTTTGGTAATTATAATTAAAAATTGATTGAAAATATGTAATAATGGGAAGAAAATACGCAGTAAAACCGAAATCACGGTTTCGTATTTGAGAGACAGATTTTTTTAATGATTCCTAAATAAATTCATATAGATATTCATGGAATCAGCTTAAAACATTTTTGAAATAATTTAATTCACCCGTTCCAATGATATCCCGTTCAGTTTCACAATTTAAAAAAAATAACTCCAAGTCCAGTCTGACAAAGAGCAAAAGTTTTTTTTTTTGGTTGAGTCGATTTGTTTGAGGTCAACTTAACAACTTCCTCAAAAATATTTAACAATTTTTATACTTATTTTTTAATTTTTTTATACTTATAGGTCACATTCATTATAATAGGATTAGTCTTCAGGTTATTCAGGATATATTTCATTTTGAAAAATCGATTACTTCCTCAGGAAATACTAAAAAACTATGTTCTAACTTCCGGTCGATAACAAGTTCGTTTATATAATGTGTTCTCAATTTTCAACAGCACTGAAAGGCTTTTCTCTATAATCTTATTAAGATTATTTTTGAAAGGGCTACAAGCCTAGTTTTCTTCTTCAGTTAAATAAGAAGAATATTTGGTCTATATGAAATATTTGGTCTTAATATACTACTCTACTTTGCTGGCAAGAGCTAGATTAAGTAATGTAAAATATTTTATTACAAACTTGCTATTGCTGTATAGATTTCGCTCTTTGTCGTGTAATGAACAAATTACATTTTAAAAATTCTGAATTTTTTTCCAAATTACTGTAAACCTTTTTTTATGCATATGAATGCTCAGTACTGTAACAATAACAATTGTACTTTTGTCTATTTAAGCAGACCACAACCGGGGCATTGCCCGCCACAAAAGTGGACGTTTCTTTGAAATGATTGTTTCCCGCTGACGACGCCTGGGCCTTCCCAATGATAAAATATTATTGCTACCCTTATATTCCGCCCTAGCCCTACGCGTAGCCCACTCCTATTGTCTTCAATTTCCCCTTCCAACGTCTTAGGCACATTCATTAAATTCTATTTAGCCATTCGCAGATAATCTTGTAACCTTTCTGAAAGTCTAGCAAATATTTTAAGTTAGAAATAAGAGCAGGTTATTACGAAACGTGGAGAAGAGCGGATAGCACGAGACGTAACTTCCACCGTTAATTAAGGTGTATCTTATATCTTTTGCTTAATTGACTCGTATCATTTTAATTTAAATTGTAATTTTGATAATCAAAATAGAGTGAAAAGTATTAATTGAAGATTCCACACTCATTTCTTTGGACTGAATTGGAAATAAGAGCAGATTATTACGAAACATGGAGAAGAGTGGATAGCTCGACACGTAACTTCCAGCGTTACTTAACGTCTTCTTTGTATCTTTTGCTTAATTGACTCGTAACTTTGATATTCAAAATAGAGTGAAAACTATTAATTGCAGAATTAACCCTTATTTCAATGGACTGATACTTTTAAGCTCTATTCTCTTTAAAAAAAACGAGTGTGCTTTAGACCACACGACTGAAGTAAAACTTCAAATTCACAAAATATGAACTTTAAAATGACATTACAATTTTATCGCATATATATATATATATATATATATGTATATATATATATATATATATATTTCATGCACTGGCTATGAGAGGAAGAGAGAAAGAAAATGTACGCACGCACTGGTTTCTCTTGCTCCTACCGTGTATACAGACAATAGGCTTGCACTGTGTCTTAGATATACGAAACATAACTGGCTATGAGAGAAAGAAAATGTGTGCTCGCACCTCTCTCTCTTGTCCCTACAGTAATATACGAAACGTAACTCTCTCTCTTTCTGTCTTCACTAACTTATATCTCCCTCTTAACTTCCGTTAGCCTCGCCCGATCACACTTTTTGTAAAGCTCTCGTCACGCATTCACCAGCTTACTCCCCAAGTCAAGCGTGCGTAAAGAAGTTTTACTTCAAAAATCAGCTACATTTGTAGAAATACAAGTGTGTTATCACTCTCGTAGTGAACAAATCTATATAAGTATGTTAAATGTTTGCACACCCCTTTTCAATTGTCTTAATAAAAAAAAGCAAAAATAAACTTTCACATAACAGTTTGCGTTTTAGTTGATCGATCAGGATCGATCTTTTGAAAGGCCAGTAATGTACCTCTATTAATATGTCTCTGGAATTATCGAGTAAGCAAACGATTCAGCCGCATACGCGAAGCACGCTGTCGCATACTGTGACCCGCGTTTTATTTATGCGACACGAGAGCGGTGAAATGAGTTGTCAAGTTCTTATCGATGATCGATCAAAACGGTTGAATAAGATCGATGAATCAGTTCGGTATGTCAAGTTAGCGGAACAGTATCGATATGACGAACGTCGATATCGGCGCTCAGTTGCGAAATGATATTGGTAATTAATGAACAAACAGCCTGCTCGATATATCAACTTCTGGGGTTTTATCGTTATAAATTTGACAAAGTACTATTTTTTTGTCTCCCCAATAACATAAAACATTGACTTATATGCCAATACACATATAACGCATTGTCTAACACTTGTGAAGTGCAACTTATTTTTGCGAAGTAGACTTTAATTCTGCTCACGCAGCGTCACGAAAATCTGCAACGAAAATGATGGAACTGGAGAAGGGATAGCACGTTTCACTACAACAGAGCATAAGTATGTGTTTTAGTTAAGCGGTTTATATAGATTACAATGTTTGTGCTTTATATCGATTCACATAGTGACGTTTTGTATACAATTTTCATCATACTAATGTATAAAATAAAAATATTTCATTTGCGTTTTAGGGTTAAGTACAAAAATGGTTTATAATCCATAATGTTTAGATAGATATAAAGTTCATAATATATTTTTAAAACGTGTGAGAATAAGTAATAACTAATTAAGCGAAAGAAGTCGACGTATACAATAACCATTTTTTAATTATACCTTTAAACCCTTATAACTACATTAAATAATGTATGAAGATACAATAATTTGTAAGTGAAAGAAGACGAAGTGTGTCGTAACCATTTTGAATTAAACCTTTAAACCATTATAGCTTCATTGAAATAGTAATTAAAGATTCTGTAGACAATGTCAAAATCTACAACGAGTGAGAAATGAGGAATAATTACCTAAGTGAAAGAAGTCTAAGTATGCTGTAACCATTTTTGAGTTAAACCTTTAAACCATTATCGCTACATTAAAATAACATATGAAAATACTGTAGACAATGTCAAAATCTACAACGTGTGAGAAATGAGCAATAACTATTTAAGCGAAAAAGTCGAAGTGTGTCTCAACCATTTTTGAGTTAAACCTTTAAACCATTATCGCTACATTAAAATAACATATGAAAATACTGTAGACAATGTCAAAATCTGCAACGCGTGAGAAATGAGCAATAACTATTTAAGCGAAATAAGTCGAAGTGTATCGTAACCATTTTTGAGTTAAACCTTTAAACCATTATAGCAATATTACATTACTGAAACCATAAAGGGTTCTTGTTAATATTCATTCAAGTCAAACCTCTCGAATTTAGAATGCAAATCAAAGCCGTTGAATTTCGAATTTAAGTAAATCTGATAAATATTTTTTTGCATAATAAAGTCGCTGTCTGAATTAAACAAATGAAATATTTGGCATTTTGAGCTTTTTTTCTATTAAAACGTCTAAGAGTTATTGTTGATATTCGTTTAAATCAAACCGGTTAAATTTAGAATACTAATCAAAACCGTTGAATTTAGAATTTAATTAAGTCAGACAAATATTTTTTTCATTATAAACACATTGTCTGAACAAAACAAATGAAATATTTGGCATTTCGAGCTTTTTTTGACTGTTAAAACGACTAAGAGTTTTTGTTAATATTCGTTCAAATCAAACCAGTTAAATTTATAATACGAATCAAAACAGTTAAATTTAGTATTCATCTACGTAAGTTGTTGTATAAACTAAATATGAAATTTTGACATTTTCAAATTTATTCTACTAAAACCTATTAAAGGTTTTTATTAATATATGACATTTTGAGCTTTTTTCAACTAAAACGACTAAGAGCTTTTGTTTCTCTCCTGTTGAAAATTAACCATATTTCCACTCTTTTATGACTTTAATTCTTTTAACTTTTCATAGTTTAAAAACAAATTTCAAAGGGCTATAGTATTGAAGAAAAAGAAATTACGTAATTAATGAAGCGTTCCCTGATAATTATTTAAATATTTTGAAGTTTTTCGCTTATATGAAGTATTTCGCTTATTTCCTCCTTGTTTATATATATATATATATATATATATATATTTATATATATATATATATATATATATATATACATATATATATATATATATATATATATATATATATATATACATATATATATATATATATATATATATATATATATATATATATATATTTTAATATTCCGGCTGTTCAGTAAAGATTGGACATGTTTTAATTTATGCAATTTTAAACAGCGTTATACATTAATAGACGAGCGTTTGTTTCTTTATTTATTTACGTACTTCAATGTACATAACTGACAGACACACATGGCGAACTTATTGCTAGGAGAGTAATCTCTTACAGTCAACTAGAATATCAGTCCGACTCTATTCAACGAGGGGTCGGGGATCGAACCCCTTTTTCCGCGCCGCACCGTCAAAGGCCAATTTGAATAGATAATTTTTATATATCAAGCCGAAATAAAGAAATCATAATTTAAAAAAAATATCTTTTCACATTTCAGAGCACTTAGCTTAAATTTTTCTTAATATAGTCGATATTAAATACTTTTCTTTCAAATACCTTTAATCTGTAAATGATGCTAAGTTTGATAATTTGAATTTGACGTAAAATAATTAAATTCAGAAAAATAGAAGTTTCACTTCCAATGTATAGGTTTGAAAGGCGGATATTTTTTTCCGTTAAAGTCATCTCATCCACTTGGTGACATCTGCCTCCTGGTTAGGAAATATAAGCACAGATGGATTTTGTTGGGCAATCTCGCGTCAGCCGCTCCTGGAATTAATATTACCGTCTCTCTCGTCCATTGGATTCGTTTTTACGTCGCCGGCGATACGACGCTGCGGCAATTGCGTCTGCGCTTGTTCACTAATTTAAATAAATCAGGGTTGATTAATACAAAAATTGTTCTCTCCAACGGCGGCGGAGAGCGGATGACGCGTTCCATATTTGGTGGGAGAGTGGCTGGCGTCTGCTCTTTGATTCGTTGAGGTGTAGGGATTGTGGTGATGATGAGAGCGTCTAGCTAAATAGAAATTATGGCCATGGACTTGTTGGGTTTACGTGCTAAAAGTACAACACATAGTTCTTTTAACAACATTTCTGAAGGAAGTCGGTATTGGTGGAGAGGTATGACTGAAATATTTTCGTTTTACTTCGTTAAGGTGTAGCTGAAATGCTGTGGAATCTAAATATTATTTTGCGCAGCGATACTATTGATGAGATATACAACGTAAGAATATCGCTTTTGACATATTTTCGTTTTACTTTGTTAAGATTTAGTTAAAATACTGAGTGATATTTCATTAAGATATAGCTAAAATACTGTGTGATCTAAATAGTATTTTGCGCAGCGATACATTTGTTGAGATATACAACGTAAGAATATCGTTTTTGACATATTTTCATTTTACTTTGTTAAGATTTAACTAAAATACTGTGTGATCTTTCGTTAAGATACAGCTAAAATACTGTGTGATCTAAATATTATTTTGCACAGCGATACTTTTGATGAGATATACAACGTAAGAATATTGCTTTTGACATATTTTCATTTCACTTCGTTAAGATTTAGCTAAAATACTGTGTGATCTTTCATCAAGATACAGCTAAAATACTGTGGAATCACAATATTATTTTGCGTAGCGATACATTTGATGAGATATACAACGTAAAAATATCGCTTTTGACATATTTTCATTTTACTTTGTTAAGATTTAGCTAAAATACTGTGTGATCTAAATATTATTTTGCGCAGCGATACTGTTGATGAGATATACAACGTAAGAACATCGCTTTTGACATATTTTCCTTTTACTTCGTTAAGATACAGCTAAAATACTGTGTGATCTAAATATTATTTTGCGCAGCGATACTGTTGATGAGATATACGACGTGAGAACATCGCTTTTGACATATTTTCCTTTTACTTCGTTAGGATACAGTTAAAATACTGTGTGATCTAAATATTATTTAGCGCAGCGATACATTTGATGAGATATACAATGTAAGAATATCGCTTTTGACATACTTTAGTATAACTTCGTTAAGACATAGCTAAAATACTGTGTTATCTAAATATTATTTAGCACAGCGGTACTGTTGATGAGATATACAACGTAAGAATATCGCTGGGGATATATTTTTACTTTACTTCGTTAAGATATAGCTAAAATACTGTGTGATCTAAATATTATTTTGCGCAACGATACTGTTGATGAGATATACAACGTAAGAATATTGCTTTTGACACATTTTCGTTTTACTTCATTAAAATTTAGCTAAAATACTGTGTGATCTAAATATTATCTTGCGCAATGTTACTTTTGACGAGGTATACAACGTAACAGTATCGCTTTCGACATATTTCGCTTTATTTCGATAAGTGTACGCTTTAGTCAAGATGTAGTTAATTCGCGTTCATTAATAACACCGTGATCGTGTTATACAAGTAAGAAAATTGTGTATGTTATCACGAGGAAATCACGCTTGTATTCGGGAATTTCGGAAACTAAAAACAAATTTACAGAATTTTCCTTAGAGACTAATGTATGCGATTAAGTGGGAACTTAATGGATATTACGAAAAAGGGGTAAGCTGTACCAGGGACGCAACCGTAGTGGAGTACTTGAAACGTCTTGAGCGTACTAGAGAGTGTGTAATATAGCAAGTCTAACACGTTCCCTGTGGAGACGAACACATTCCGCCAAGGTCAAAGCTTCAGGTCGTCGAGGGCCGGAATCTCTCTCTTGCTGCCCGAGCTGCTGCACGCTAGTATGTACGTTACGAACCACACGCGTTGGCGATAGTAGAGCAGTCGCCAATTTTTTGCAAATACAACACTTTTTTAAATTCTACAACTTCTAATGGTCACGAGTATGAGTTTTATTTATCACACATATTATAACATCGTGAGTGTCTATCAAACGCGACCACTCTCGCTCGAATCGATCAATGTACTGCTGAGTAATAACTAATTATACACAACGCGTGATGGTAAATTTAGTTCCGAATGAGTCGTGCTGCACGCGACTGCAGCGCCATTTACGCCAGCGACATATGCACAACCGAGTAAAACTTCTATCCTATATATATAATCATGGTACTAAAATAATGCCGGTAGATAGCTCCAAAGTAAGGAATCTTGCTATAGCATATTTCGTTACATATGGTTTTTGCTAGTGACCGAAATAAAAGACGTTTCACGTCAAAATGCAAGACATATTTTGAATGCAAGACATATCAATTAACGTACTCTGTATAGTTTTAAAAGCAATAAGCAGATTTTATGCAGTTTTATTTAAAATAAAACAGGCTGTATAAGAGCAGGCTACGTAAGGACATCCATGATTCATTTAGTAAAAAAAGCAAAGTGTTTTTACTGCTGGCAAACGGCTATAAATTGTCAAATATCTTTTAGGTACATTTTTTATTTTTACTTTTTTTAAAAAAATTTTTTAACTTTTCTGTTATATGATAATTTGTTATTTTCATTTGTATGTTAAATTTTAATGACGTAAAAAGTAAATTAAGCCGAATAGTTACAACAAACGATTGCGTTGCAAAAATATAATTCGTGCGGAAAACATCAATTTTTTTTGCAAAACCAGCTATGAGCGGTCTTTGTAATTATTCAAAAAAAGCTTTAGTGTAAATTTTCTTTCAAATAATGAAAGGAAAATGGTGAAAAATTAACTTTGTCTAAAGTAAACTTATTCTAGTGCGATTTGATTTCCATTAAATATTAATTGCAAGCGTTTATATTTTTCTTCGGGAAATTATATCACTTGTAAAATCAGTTTAGTTCAAAACTTCTGATAGACCTACAGATCTCTAGTAAACATAGTTAGTAAGAAATTCCTTTTTCCTCAATTGCTCTCTGATGTCACACCGAGGTGACACATGCCAATTTCTTCCTCGAACTCTCGGCTTAATTCACAACCAGGGTTGTTAAGTTGGTCATACTCGGCAATTTTACCAATTATTAGAGAGAGTGGAAGGGATGGTCAAAATATAATTTTATATTATCGCTCCAAACAATAGTTTTCAATTCACACATTTTTACTAGTATCGGCATAAAAATACAAATGTAAACTTTTTGTGTTTACATTTGTATTCCAATGATGAAGCTGAAAGGCAATTACAAGAACTTTTCAGTAATTAGGAGTAATCTCATCAAGTTTGTTCTTGATATACTTATCTTGAGGTAACCGAGAACTTGCCCATACATTTGACGTACCCAAAAAGGTGCTTCATGCCTTTTTGGGTTGACATACCCAAAAAGGCATGAAGCACCTTTTTGGGTATTTCAACTCGTACTTATCGTATTAATCAATTAATTTAGATGATTCCTCTTTGTTTAAAGGGGTATACTTCCAATTTGGTATCATGAAAATATCATTAGAATTTAACCAGAGAAATTGAAGATATACCATTGAATTCCTCAACAATAAACAATGCCGATGACATTAACGAGTTAGAATGATGTAAATCTTATCATAATCTAATAGAAAAGTATTATCACGAGTAAGGGTGATATAAATATGCCCTTTAGCAAAATCAGGGTACAATGAGGAACCCGCGTATAATGATAGTGATGGGAACTTTTCACTGATGAGGAATAAACTATCAAGTTTGGACTCACTTTACTTATCTTGACGTAGGCAAGAAAGTGATAAAGTAAATAAGTAGATCAGCATGTACAGATACCCGAAAAGGGTAGTAGGCTAGGGCTATTAATAGGGACAATAGAGGGAAAAAGGAAGGGTAGGGCTATTAATAGGGACAATAGAATTTGTACAAGTATAAATAGGTTGGAAGCTGATTATAGTGGAGCCAAAAAGGGAATGTGATTTGTATGTCCGTATGTATGTAGGTATGTTTGTATATGTATATATGGATACAAATAAATATATTAAGGTTCAATAAACACTGCAAATATCTGTTCCAATTCCCATAAATTTGATTTTATTGATATTGGATTCATTATAAGTTCGTAACATGTGTAACACGTGATGTCATTTGCACTAAAAATAGAAAAAGAAAACTTTTTACGAAAAAATTTATGACCTCAAGTAAACACCGAATAAGAAGCTCACTGAAGAGTATAAAATAACGAAAATACAAGCACTTTTTACATTTGTATTACTTTTTGTGTTTGCAGATCAAAAAAAATTGCCAAAAAAACATAAATGAGTGCTAAATGAAAAAACGAATAGGGTTCATTTTTGGAATTTTTATTTGCTTTTATGTTTGTATATTTATTTGTACCATGCATTACCTAAAAACTATTGGCCCAATTCGGATCGAAGTAATATTTAGTTTTTATTACGTCGCAATCTCTTCACTCGATAGGAAAACATGCGAAATATTTTAAAAAAATCCTTTGGGTTACATTAGTATAACAACAACATTTCTTACTCAGCGTGTAATAATTACACAAATGCATAAGTGTACCCATTTACATCAATAGATGGCGCTACGTGTTTTTTAAATCGCGCAATGAAGTTTTGCCCGGATATATAAAGGGACCATGGCTACATTTTGTTTTAATAGCTATTTATGTAATAATTATTTACTTTATAATTACTTCTTTATTGCTTTAGTCATGCATTTAGTTTTATGTAAGCTTTATTTAAAAATGAGCATGATATATTATTTTAATAGTTTCGATTGGAAATTTATTATTACTATAAATTAGTAGAAATTTAACTTCATCAGTTTAAAGAAAAGAACATAGTTCTAGATAACTCATGATTATTATAAATGGTTAACTAATATGAACCGTTAAAGAAGTTTCACTTCATCCGGGAGCTTATGTGTGTGAGGTACATACCGATTTTTGAAGATTTTTATGTTGTATAAAATATCTTAAATGCTAGTTCTTGAGTTAAACTTTTAAACAACTTTTTTGCTTAAAAATATAATTTAAAAATATTTGGAATCGATTCACTTAAATCGTTATAAACTATACGTTTGTGAAAGTTTCATGTCAAATAAACATCCAAACAAGCAAAACTTTCCTCTTTATAGAATTAGTACTAGTAACTTGTAGGTAACCAAGATTAAATATATATTTCGAAAATTGGTTATCTCAATTTCTATCATTTCAATCGTCTTATGTCTAGTTATTCATGGGGGTGGAAATCCAAACTAAATTAGGTACGTAAAACCAGGCGACACGGTCAATAACCTCTGCATTCAACAATATAAACCCAGTCACAATTTTAAAATTATTTTTGTATGAAGCCGGTGCAAATAGAAAGATGAGCACTATAGTTAATAAAAAGAATTTAACACAAATCATAATAATAACGCATAAAGTCAAGCCTTTTATTTTTTTATTCTAGGATTGCCAACCGCCTGGTTTCCCAGGACATGTCCTGTTTTAGACTATCATGGAAAGATTTTAAGAGGTTTCCTGAGATTTTAAAGAGCTCTGGTGATGTACAGTGTTTTTAAAAAAATGCAATTTTTACGTTGCACCGACGCCGCGCCGCAGTTAAACAAGCAACAGGTTTACGTTGATTGTTTGTAGATTGAACCATTAAAAAAGCAAAAATCTGATTTGAACGATGGTGCAATGTTAAATAATCTTTGATCATTTTAAAATAATGCTGCTTTTAATAAATACGTTAAGTGTTTCTATGACAATCATGGAGTACTCCTACTAATCTAACTCACAAAAACATTGTGCTTAGAAAATAAATGATTTGTTTTGATCCTACACCGCATCTACATTTTTCAACTAAAATTTCCTAGATATTTCACCATCTTCTCCTGATTTTCAAAATTTGGTGATGGTAAGTCTATCTGATTCAACATTATGTTCGTATCATAGACACGAACCATAGATTTCGTCGCTCATTAACATTATGTTCATACCATAGACACGAACCATAGATTTCGTCAAACCATAGATTTCGTCGCATAGATATTATTAACACATTGAGATCCGGAAACAAACTTTTCTATTTCTTTTAGATTTTACCAAAATATGATTCTTACCACTGTGATGGAGCTTCCTCGTGTCCTGTGATGAACCGTCTTCCGTGTCCAGTAACGATGATGGCTTCGGGAAGAAACCCTGGAATTTTAAGTTGTATCAGGTATTGTAATTACAATGTCATCGCGATATTAAAGTGTTTGATGTCAGATACTGGGCAAAAAAATATTTTCCAACATTAAGTGCACGAGAAGGCTTTATAGTGAAATATTTAAGAGCCTTTTCTTGACAAAAATACAAACAAGATTTAAGAAAAATAAATTACTTATAGAAAGATGCGAAATAAGTTAAAAAAAAACATGTTACTAAAAAAATGTGATTTATATCATAAAATAAAACTTAAAATTAATTATGGTAAATAAGTTACATGAAGTTTTATGTCAATATATTTAATAGTTATTGTGTTTTGAGTTACGTTAAAACAAACAAGTAAACAAAAGTTAATAAATAATCTTCTTGAAGCCAATTATATCATAAATACAATATAATAGGTGACAGATTAAACCGCCCTCGCGAACAGACATTTTGTATTTGATTTGCTAAATAAACACGCTTCCCACAATAACAAGATTGTTACTTTTACAACGTTTGCTTCTATATACGAAAACTGGAGAAATATAACTTTTATTGAATTAACTCGATCCGTCTGTTCAGTTATTTGCCACATCCTATTTTCTCAAAGATTATACGCCGCAGTTTTCCATCCATCCTCTTTTCCTCGAATAATATTTTCTTTTTAAGTGCTTCTAGCTGACATTTGAAATGCGTCCGGCATTTTAAAGGGGCGCGATTTTATATTATTATTTCAATTTCCCTGTTGTGCCCTAATTCTAAATTTTTGAAAGAATCATTGAAATCAACTTAATAGTTATAGAAATCGCTTTTAACGACAAACAAACGTTAATTTTATCACTGAAAAATATTTTTTTCGATTATATATGAGCTTGATCTTGTCACCATTAAATAAAATCATTGAACTCAAATATTGGTTATATATCATCATCATCATCATCATCATCATATATATTAATACGCTAAGGTTAAGATGTTACTCTCCCTTTTTAGAAAAAACCTCACAACTAATCCACATAAATTATATATCATTTTATAGATAATTGCTTGCTCTATCGGCATCCACAACTAAAAAATTTATTATTGCTATTGTTTTTGCAAATTAATTAATTATTAAAATTATATACACAAAACAGCAATGCTGCCATCTAACGGCTCAACGTCAATATGATTGACGGTCGGTAAAATTTTTGTTTAATTTCAAATCCACTCACGTATAAATAAAGTGGCGCTTTAGCTCAATGCTTTTGATACTTGTGCCTCTATATGTCAATTTTGGTAAAATATTTGTTTGATCTGTCATCTGAGCTTCATAATGGAATAAATAATGCGAAGACTTCGCACGGGTCACGCTAGTATATATATATATATATTTATATATATAATATTAAAACATTTAACGGTATATAATGTTTCTATTAAACTATTTTCTTAGTATATCTTTCACAAGCGTACAAACACCATGAATTTCTAAGAATACTATATTATATAGAAATATTACTAATAAGCTTTAAGTGAGCTTTCAAAAGCTCTGGTATTTTCATAACTTTAGATTCAGTTACATAGAAATTAGTTGTACATTTTTCTGAACAGCTCTAAAGATATTTCATTTGAACGTAGGAAAAAATATTCTATGCTCCTTATAACAAATCATTTCAAGCGACATCTTCTTATATGACACCAAAAACTAAGACTTAATACGTCCATCCGAAAATTTTCCTTAAATATTTTTCAGTATAAAATATTGTGAAATATGAGGGTTAATATACTTTATAGCCATGTAAAATTTCAAGTTTCTAAGTGAAACGGTTTCTGGCTGACAGACAGAAATATTTATGTACATACAGGTGATCGTACAAGGTTTAGTTTTTTCCTTTTAAAATAACGAAATTTTCTGTTCGATTATTCACAAAATATACAGTTATTTAATCTAACTAGGTTTTGAATCTAGGCACATCCCAATTCGCGTATTTTTGCCACTAAATCATAAGTTTCATAATCTCGAGTTTACAATATAATTAAAATAAATATTTTTTGAACCTTTGAAACACTGAGTGCACCGTCCACATTAGGGTTGCCAGTTGTCTGGGATTTCTGGAATTGTCCCGTAATTCGTGATATTGTCCCGTGTCCAAGAATGTAATAAATTTATCCCGGAAATGTAAAAAATTATAGTAATTATTTAAAATTGTCTTTATTGACATTTTCGTGAACCTATACATGTCATAGCTGCATTACATTTTGCTAGATTGATCAATGGAAAGACCGGAATCGCATGGTTATGGATCAAATCAAGGCATAATTTTAAATTCAAATAAATTGCGAAGAGTTAGAATTCAACTTCAATTTATTAAAATACCTAAATCAAAACACGAAGATAATAAACTAAATATTATTCTCATTGTTAAACTACGAAAGTTAATAAACTTTATTAAAAAGTTCACTTTGTATTTTGGCAAAAGAAAACAAGTTTTTTATTTATTTTTATTAATCTGAACGTTTCTTGGGTTCAAAAAACCTTTTGTTTGGTTAAACTAATTTTTTTTTCTTAAATCACTGGTAGTTATAGATATATGGCAACTATGGTCCACATCGATGTGCCGCGTCCAAACTAAATACATATATAAATAAATACACACATCCATACATATCTAAATGATATGAAGACTGACCCATAAAATAATGATATAAACAAAACAAACGGAGTCGTCAAGGCTGAACTCGTCATAATTATTATAAAATAAACCGTCGCTCTAAAGCAATAACATCCTGCATCGCGTCGACTTTCGTCAACTAATCTCAGCGGCGGCGGCCCGTGTTTACTAAATATGGCTAACTCGGCGGTATGGAAAACCGATTATATATTTATATAATATACTTATATTAATAATGCAGTAGCGAAAAGAAAAACTAACAGAGAAATGATTATGGTTATGAAAATTCAAATCAAACCTTAGTAGCTACAATTGTTTATAAATTTGTCTAATCCATCGTTAATAAATTAGTGGGGCGGAAGTGGGGTTGGCGTAGTATTTGGCATGTCATTTTAAAATGAAAAAATAAAATTTCAGTCGATCGAAAGTTTGAGATCCAACGTCGCATGAAACATTCTTCTGTACGCATCCACTTTACAAAAATCATCATCAACACTTCAAGCACCCTAATAAATCTCACAAGGCGACGTTAGGATCACATCGCACGGAACATATTATTAGCTGCGCCGTGAGAGCGACAATTGTGTGATATCGTCAACAGAACCATAGCGGGCGCTCACGTTTCTCACAAGCTCTCTTGTGTTTTGTAAATAATTATATCTAAGCAGCGTCGCGCCGCCTCGTATCTGGCCTCGTGTGTTAGGTACATATTTGACGCGTAGCGGACTAAGGGTCCGGTCTTACCGCGCGGTGCGCTTCACTTAAATTGAATAAATACGAAACGAGAAACTTAGAAATAAGTTATGAATAATAGAAATAATTATGAACTATATTTTGTTTTTATTAATTAATGGCGAAAAGCAAAGCAATAACGATAGAATTGGTTCGTTTCACTATTTTAAGAAGTTTTTGATATTAATTTTTGAATACCTTTTCGCTCTTCGACAATATCGTCAATTGAATATTTATTTAATGCAGAAATTAAATTTAAAAATTCTACTAAAAACAAAGATAGCTTTTGGATAAAATTGATTTTTTTGATATACTTTTTGTTAAATTGTAAAATTTGCTGCCAATTAAAATAAACAGAAAAAAAAGCAAATTTAGTACTTGTCAGCAAACTTTATTATTAATATATTTTTTTAAGTAATAGGAAGTGTTTTTTTATTATCGCTACATTAATTAAGCCAATACGCTATTAATGTTTGTGTAAAACTTATGTGCAATATTACAATTTTCTTCCAAATAATTTAATGCGTAATAATTTTGGTCACTGATAATTGAGGTAAACAAAACTTGCTTAAGATTGAATTAAAAATAATTTTAATTAGATTTTCAGCCGATAGCTTTAAAAAATAGAACAATTTGTACAAATAAAAAAATTAATTAAATAAAGATTAATTAATACAATTTTGATGTAGGCTGAGTTTTTGCTTTATAATTTAACTAAAACGCAGTGAATTTTCAGCTTCTAGTCTTCTAAAATTTAGTATGGTTATAACCTAATGATATACGATAGATGGATGAATAACAAAATTTCTGCATAAGGATTCTATTCTCTGTTTATCTTTTGAAATATAATACCAAAGATATTTTCTTTCTACTTTATTTCTTTAATTAAAAAAGTACTTAATTAAAAAACTTTAAAAAAGCTTACGGAAAGCTTAGTTTCAGAGAAGTTAACGTTTTATGAATTATTTCAATTACTCTTTGGTGTTTACTATTTTGACGGAATCCGCATCATTTTTTAATTTAATTTTTTTGCGTGATTCTTTTTTAACCTTTTCTGATCTCCTTTCTCCTCTTATCCTTAACTAAAAAAATATTTAATTAAATAATTGTGGAACAGCTCACGTAAAGTTTAGTTTCAAAGAAGTGAAGTTTTTTATGAATTTTTCAATCACTTATTTGTTATCCACTACTTTGACGAAATCGGCGAAATTTATAACTTTCACTTCTTCGCTCTTCTATTCTGATTAATTCCTTTCTAACATTTTCTTTTTAATTCTGTTCTTCTGAATAATTCTTTTTTACCTTCTTTAATCTGCGCTTCTAGCTGATAAAATCACACAACAGTTATTAACGCCGCGGTCTGTACACGGCTTTACAGTTAGTTGACCAGTACTAAACAATTCGTGTGAAACCGTTCTATTATAATATAGGTATATTTATTTATAATAACTTCGAGTACCGTGATATACTGTCGTATGTAGCACACAAGGACTTGCTCTTGAATGAGTAGGTGGATAGCTGTTATTCATGGTTTATTTATATTTTCATTAGTCTAAAAGGTCACTTTAAGCGAATGTAGCATTGAATACCAAAAAAAATTCTCTGCTAAAATGAAAATAGGGTACCTAAAAACTATGATAACAATGGCATGTGTAATAAGCTATCTGTACTGTTTATGCACGCCGTGTAACTATTAAAGTTTTTATACCGCCAATTCGATTTCAACATGCAATATATTTAAGGCTATATTTTTATTTATTACTAGCGGTACTTTACGATATCTAAAACTATGATAACAATGTCATGTGTAATATGTTAATTTTAATGTTTATGCACACCGAGTAATTATTAAAATTTCAAAATAATAAAATAAAGCAATATTTTTATTTATTACTAGCAGTAATTTATGATACCTACAAACTATGATAACAATATCATGTGTAACAAGCTAACCGTACTGTTTGTGCACGCCGTATTATTATTAATATTTATGTATCTTCAATTTGGTTCAAACATAATATAATATATTTAAAGCAATATTTTTATTTATTACTAGCAATACTTTATGATACCTAAAAACTATGATAACAATATCATGTGCAGCAAGCTAACCATACTGTTTGTGCATGCCGTATAATTATTAAAATTTATATACCGCCAGTATATATATATATATATATATATATATATATATATATATATATAATATTCGAAACGTAAGCGTAATTTTTAGTGCGTTTTATGTTTTTATGTTAGACACAAATAATTAGTTTAAACCCGCGCGGATCGAATTGCGCTCCCTCCCCCTTTCCCCTGCCCGCTCCCGCGTGTTCGTAGAGCCCGCCTCTACCCACCCTCCCTATTTTGATAATGTTATTTTATTTTTAACCTAAATTTCATCAACATAGCTTCGGAGTCATTTATCACGATGAAACAAAAACTAAACTGCTTCCAGGTTTACCTATTTATACTATGTGTAAAATTCGTGTTAATGGCTAAAATTTATTTTAACGTTAGATTTGTTTTAGTAATCGAATATATAAACAGAAAAGTATTTAATAGCTAAACATTACAGACAGACGTTGCAATTTTATATATTTCTATGATTTATTTGATACTCTGCCTCGCATACTCTTTGTTGTAGTTGCTATACTCGAACAATGCTATTAATGTATTGCGGAAAGTATGAAAGTTCTTTCGCTAGCAAAAGTTCCTGTAATATCTTTCAAAGCATAAAAGGTGGTGTCATAGCTTGTGTTTCGAGTTTCTTCTTTACTAGGAAGCACCAATTTCCTTTACGAAAATTTTGGAAAAATCATGAAATTTTGTTTTGAAGAAAAGCATGGCAATTTCGAGCCGTATAATTCTAATACGATTTCGATAACTAACTAAGATTCCCAAATTACTTTGTCAATACCAGTATCATAATTATGAGGTAAAGCACAGGAATGGAATTAAAAATGGAAGAGAGGGCATATTGCAAACGATTTTTAAAGCTTAACGGTACTAAAAAATGAACGGTGCTAAAAACGAAAAGTGGTATAAGATAAACGGTGCTAAAAAGGAAGTGTTAAGATAAGCGGTGCTAATAATAAAAGTGGTAAAATGAACGGCGCCAAGAATAAAAAGTAGTAAGATTAATGTTGCTATAAATGGAAAGTGGTAAGGTAAAACGTGTTAACAATCGAAAAGTTGTAAGTAAATGGAATCTAATCTTCTAATCATCTGGTGCTAAAAAAGTAGAATTGGTAAATGAAATCTAATCTTCTAATCTTCTGGTGCTAAAAAAGTAGAATTGGTAAATGGAATCTAATCTTCATTTTTTAAATTTTTTTAACGATACATAATGGGTACGCTACAAAATTATTATGATGGCCACTTCTTAATAGGGCATCCCCTGTCTTAAGGAAATAGGAAAATAAATTTGTCCATAGAATTTTACGTAGGTCTAAAGCCACGTAGGTCACGTAGGTCTAAAGCTATATACACTACGAGAGTGTGACGGATTGACGGACGCACAAAGACATGAAATTAAAATACAGTATTTTATATGACCGCGCAACCCTAAAAAACAGGGTTGAAAAGCGATATATATAATAGCTCGGCTGTCTTTTGAGAATTTTGTGGTTTGGAATATGCTCGTATTACTACTGTTTCACACATATCCTCACCTGCATCTGAAGATTGGCCAAATCCTCCAGATTTTTCCTCATAAGGAGTGTGTGCTGATCATAATCGCTGACACTATTTCCAGCACTGGAGGTGGTCGACAGGTCCTGGTAAGAGGAATAGCATAAAATTAAGCCATTTTAAGGAATTTACGTGTTCTACAATCGGGTAGGTAAAAACTATACTGTTTTTGACCAGCAAGTGACTGCCCTGACGTACGACTCAATATTTGATTGTACAAATTATGAATATTAGTTAACTAACAGAGACAGAGAGTCTCGAACTGAACAAATATATATTTTAGGATCCAATGACAAACTATCTAAAATATCTGCCTGTCACCGTGACATAATTTCTAAAAGTTTTCACACAACACACGACAATACAAATTTGTAGTCAGATTCTTTTTACATTCAAAATTACTTGCGCTGCAAAATAAAATTGAAAAAGCTTTGAGCCTTAACCCCGTAAGCTCACGGCTAAAGTGAAACTTGATTAACGATTCTTATTAACTGTATTTTTACCAACAGTGATAACTTATCAAATTTTCACTCGACGCTGTTCAATAAATGATAATATCACAGTAACTTATAACTTTTGCAATAAGCTGTACACAAAACTAAATGCGCAACTACTTATCATTTTTTGAACAGCGTCGAGCGAAAATTTGATAAGACGTGGCAATCGGTCGATTCATCGACAAGTACGCCTGTATTCTTGACACACGGTCAAGACTGTCAGTTGGACTTACTGACAGTTAAAAACGTATTTCTGTTTCTCATTGACTGTCAGTCGAGTCTTAACATGAGTCTCCTTTACCAAACGTACCCACCCTATTATTGCATGGTCCAGTTCCTAAAGTATCCATACAAAATACGTTTTTAAGTGTCAGTGAATCCGACTGCGAGTCCTGACCGTGTGTGGTGTGCACGGGCGTCAGTGTTTTAATAAACTTTTTAACATTCTCAACCGCCATGTTGTTAGCGTTCGGTCGGTCCCACCGCCGTTCGGATGCGTTCGGCATTTATTTTCTCAAACGTTACACACTTTTAACGTGACGGAATGGTTTCTTTATTCAAGTCGACTAATTTTAATATTTAGTTAGGAGTAAAATTATTTATTAACATAAAGTTTGTCCCCTAAATCCATAGAAAAGTACAATAAAATTTTTGAAAACTCAGTATCACCCCTTGAAATATTCTTCCCTCTATCTATAATTCTTCCATTTGCGGGAATACCGTTTCTAATACTGAATGCTATCTAAATCCTATATTGTAAGGCCGTCCAAATATCTTGTCTTTGATATTTTACCAGTTATGAGCATTCATTAGACATGATGAAAGCTTGAAGTTTTTTTTTCACATAACGTTAAAAATAGATTTTATTTCATAAAGAGTTTTAGAGAAACAGACGCAGGGACTTACTAGCGAAACCGTAAGTATTCCACTTTTAACAAAGGATTATTAATATGTCAATTGTCACGTCAATCATGTATGGATAGACAGAGGGACACAAAAGTGTAACTACGAGTGGTAATATGTTACCAAAATATGGCACTAATCAAGAAAGATGGTTTTTTCACAAACCTTTCGTGGATGTACATAATTTTCAAGTTATCTTAACCATACGTTAGTTAAATTGATAAACAAGTACTATTTATGTAACTATGTTTGTTACTATTTAACGAAAGGATTATTAATATGTAGAATAGACAGAGGGACACACAAATGCAACCATGAGTATTCCTATTTTACCAAAATGGTAGGATAAACCGTAAATACAATAACGATGGTTTTTTTCACAAACCTGTTATGGCTCTACATAATTTTCAAGTTATCTAAACAATAAGTTAGTCAAATTGATTAACAAATACTATTTATGTAACTATGTTTGTTACTATTTAACGAAAGGATTATTAATATGTTGATTGTCACGTCAATCATATATGGATAGACAGAGGGACACACAAGTGTAACCATGAGTGTTCCTATGTTACCAAAGATGGTAGGATAAACCGTAAATACAATAACGATGGTTTTTTTCATAAAACTTTTGTGGCTGTATATAATTTTCAAGTTATCTTAACCGTAAGTTAGCCAAATTGATTAACAAGTATTATTTATGTAACTATGTTCGTTACTATTTAAGTATGCTCCATTTCAAGAAAATTGTAAAGAACAAAATTGCACAGTTTCTCTCCTCTTATAATAAAAGTAACTTAACATTTGATTTATAGTTTTTTTTATAGAATACTACAATAACGATGGTTTTTTTCACAAAACTTTTGTGGCTGTACATAATTTTCAAGTTATCTTAACCATAAGTTAGTAAAATTGATTAACAAGTACTATTTATGTAACTATGTTTGTTACTATTTAAGTATGCTTCATTTGAGGACATTTTAAAGAATAAATTGCACAGTATCTCTCCACTTATAATAAAAGTAACTTAACATGTTATTTATAGTTTTTTTTACAGAAAACTAGCTGTACTCGTGACTCCCTTCATATGAGTCTTTGGGAAATAATATTAAGTTAATTCTAACATATTAAGTTAATTGGAAAATAACGTTGAGTAAATTTTAAGAAGGTTAAGTATACGTAAAGCCTTTTATCGTTATTTTAATCACAAATTTTACTCATTAAGTTAGCTTTGTACTGAAATTTCAAATTGCCATATTTTCTTTTCTAATACATCGATTACAATCAAACAAAGTATATATATATATATATATATATATATATATATATATATATATATATATATATATTACCTTCTATTCTATAAAATTCAACAAATCAAATAAAATTAAAATCATTTCAGTAGTTCTCGAGTGATTTGCGGACAAATAAACAGACAAATAGACAATAAATTCCAAGAACAGTGATTGTGTGGTCCGTTAATTTTATCATGTCCCTCTAAATAACTTTTCTGTAAATATCTTCAATGTGCAGATATATCAATTCCATACTTTTTATATGTATAAATACAGAGTTTAAAGTGCGTGTTGGGACATGCACAAAATTGGGCCTGTAGTTGCATAAATCTTTGAAAACTGTCGATGCAAGTTAACCGAAGCATATTGTTTCGTATGAAAATGCTAATCGAATGGTATTTTTTAGAATTTTACCAGATTTGTCAAACCCATGGTAGAAAAATTAGAGGGTGGGGTGGGGGGTAAAAGTGCACCCTTATTTCGAAGCTTAATATATCGATAAAATAGCAAAAAAACCTGACAACCACGAGTAGAATTTACGCCACGAGGGTTTCGTACACTTTTAGACATTTATGGGAATATAATTTGTCTAATTAAACTATTTACAAACATTAATTTTTCACAACGTAAGTATATTTGCCTACTATGCCTTTCACAGGCGTAAAAACAAACTAATTATAAAGATATATAATTCCAAATAGAATTAGATTTTTTAATTCTTCCCTTTATTTATGCTATAAGACCTTCCACTATGCCGACTTTCAGGATTGTAGGTAAACCAGAAGTACCCTATAGGTTTTGATAATCAATGAGTAAAACTATTGTTTGAATAAAAAAAATACGCTTTAAAGGGCCATATGGTATACTCAATTGTTCACTTGCTAAGGACCTACCTAATGGTTCATTTACTTTTGTAAAGACCAACCCAATGGTTCATTTGCTTTTTAAAAGAACTACCCATCGGTTCACTTACTTTTTAAAAGACCTACCCAATGATTCATTTGCATTTTAAAATAACTACCCAACAGTTCATTTACTTTTGTAAAGAACTACACGACGGTTCA
This sequence comes from Druceiella hillmani, assembly GCA_039881145.1. Lineage (NCBI taxonomy): Eukaryota > Metazoa > Arthropoda > Insecta > Lepidoptera > Hepialidae > Druceiella > Druceiella hillmani. Next base: position 13,670,952 of record JAYKKI010000031.1, read on the forward strand.
CTTGCTCTTTAGAAGACCTACTACTCATTGGTTTATTTAGTTTTTAAAAGACTTGCGCAATGGTTTACTTGCTTTTAAAAAGACCTGCCCAACGGTTCATTTGCTTTTTGGCAGAACTACCCTGTGGTTCACTTACCAAATGATTGTCCTTTATATGTAAGGTAGATACATTCAAAACATGTCGTAGTAAGATTTTACTACATAATGAGATCCTTATATACATACAGGTTTAAAACTATAGAAACTACAAGTGTGACAGGCTGGGATGGATAGACACACGGACAGCCATGACGAGACTGTAAGAGTTTCATTTTTTTTTCCACTTGGCTACGAATTCCAAAGAGCTACAACTATAAGAGAGATACGACACGCAGGTGGCAACCCTACGCGCAACTTCTTGCATGTATGTGTGTAAACGTGAATAGAGTTTCTCTGTATAGGTCATTATATTTATTTAAAACAAGAATGCAACGAGAGCCGCTAAGCGGAGGGTTGTCGCGATATTTACACGAGATTTCCGTACTACGTCCTATGTTTTAAAGATAATATTTTTCTGAATTAAAATAAAATATATGTAAGGTAGTTAATTTTAAGTATATTTTAATCTGCAAAATTAGAATTGAGATCTACACGGAATTGATAACAGTTTAAAATCTTAAAGTGCAGTTAAGATGAGTTGAAGCATTCAATATAGTTAAGATTAAACTTGGTAAATTAATTTTTAGGAATAGACAGGTAAACATTTTTTGAAAATCTTTTTTCACCACTCTTTGGGTTCTTTTAATATACTAATTGTTATTGGGAACATTATATTTTCGCTTCTCAATTTTTTTTTATGTTTTTTTTTAACTCGAACAAAAATACAAGGAGACAAAGCATGTAAATAAATATATTGATTAAATAATGATTATAGTTTTTTACATTAAATCCGAAAGATGTAAGATCGCCATGTACTATTTTGGTATTAAAATTGCTATGAACATACCTGCGCATCTCCATCCTTGGAGACGCTGAGGTCCAGGGTGTGATCACCGTCAGTCGATGCGCCGCTGTCAGCCTCGCAAGACCCCAGAGCGGACCCCCGCCGCGAGTAGGGCGCCCCGAGGGACTCCTGACTCGAGTAATGGCGGGCGGGATGCCTGGAAACGTGAAAAAATGATAATACACGTAATGTTTATGTCACCACCCATTAAGGTATTTTAATTTTCAATAGAGAAAACGATAACCAAAAAACTTTATTCAGATTTCCAATTTTATCGAAATGTATAAAAAATAGTGCTACCATCTTAATCATAGTATAACATTTTCAACTTTGGAGAATTGTAAACCAGAAAAGACCGTTAAGAAGTGAGTGGGTATGGTTCATTCTGCATTTAGATTATAGTCCAATCATATTGAGAGGGTCTCGCTATTCGTGAGATATGGTATGGCAAATAGTAAACTTCTCCATAGTAACTAAAGAGGTTTTAAGAAAATTCGTGGTGTCATAATGTTTTACAATATGATATACGAGTTCGATATCTCTTTCACTCAATTTTGGAATTTTTTAGTACCAGGACCATTTTGGCACTTTAGAACAATATAAGTTACATTTATTAGGTGGCTTGGCCATCTTTACAAATATGCTGCTATTTTTCCTGCTAAAAAAGGGACTTTTTCGAAGATTAAGGGGACTGGGCGAAAAGGATGACCACCAACACGTTGGCTAGATGACATTGAAAAGGACCTCCAAATGATGGGAGTCAACCGGTGAAGGGCCATCGCGTCAGACAGGGTTAGGTGGAGGAGGATCAGAGAGTCAGCCTTGGCCTGCAGGGGGCTGTTGTACTTTTGATGCTGATGATGATGAGATACATTTACGTGCTAGCTATTTCTTGCATTTTTGTTCACACGAGGTGAGAAATTAAAAACAAACTATATTTATCTGGTACAACGAGCTTTGTTGGTTCATAATAAATATACCATAATTAATTTTCCAGTTTGTTAATTCAAACAATATTCATTTAAGCTATAAAAATAATTAGACTGTAGTCTGTAGTTCAAAGGAGACCAGCGGAAATTATTAAGCGTTTTAAAATTACAACATATCTTTTAAAAAACTAGGTTTTTCAGGATATAAGAAAAATCAGAAAATTCCTCTGAATTAGCCGAAAATCCAATACAATATAAACAACAAAAGATATCTCCCTAAACGCGTTTTTGATCATATTAATAATATTTTTGACATGTATCAAACATATAGGATGTGGAAAGCATTTGCAAAAATAATATCCTTAAAATGTTTATTTTTTATGGTAACTACTTTATTACTAGTCATCTAGTCTTTATTTCTAGCAACACCACATTACACTTAAGACCTAATGTCCATGGATATTCACAAGCGGTCCTGATTGATTATGGCTATTCGTCGGGCACTATTATCCATTTTTCTTAAATTTAGCATTCTTGATTTCAAGCAACATCACATTACATTCAAGAGCTATTCTAGTTTGCTAAATGGAATGGTAGGCATAAATGAGCTTAATACTAACCGTTGCGGCGAGGAAGGTGCAGGAGGTGGACTGGCGCCATCGTCTTCTGTCGTGACAGAAGACGAGCGTCTGGCGCGTCTGTCTCGTGGCTGCTCTACGTTGGACCAGGGCATGCGGCGCTTCGTGCCAGCTGACCTGCCTAAAGAATAATGATAAATCTTTTATAAGCTCATGTGAATTTCATTCGCCTGTTTGGTCAAAATTACATTTTCATACTTTTCTCCAAGTAAATAATGGTCGTTCAGTGTACTTTATTCTCTTAAATGTTTGTTTAAAAACTACTGTATCTAAACTTTTGGAGGTTCTCTTAAAAATGACATGCATTTCAATATGCTTGAAGAGAATTATTAACATTTTGTCAGTTACATCCGTTATATTTGGTTACCACTCTAGTTTCCCAGAAACGTCCGAGTTTTCTAAGTTTCTTTGAGATCTGCTTCCATCAGATACGACTGATGGTGGTTAATACTAATATTCAAAAGTATGATACTATCTGCAGCGCAAAAATGATTGCGATTGAGTGAAAAGAACTGAAGTTACAGATGTGGAAACAGATTTCCTTTGTATATATTACATGAGTCATATACTCGTATATGACTAATACATTTATTGGAAAATTCCAAAAAATCGACTCAGGGAATCAATATGAGATAGTTTTCTTACGTTTTATGTGCGTGAATATATTAAAAAATACATTATTTCGATTTGGAACCTGGGGAAATAACAACCATTTCGCAGTAGCAAATTTGAAGAATAGAACAATTATGAGGACGATATCTTAAATTTTAAGAGTTTATTAATCATGTATCTAGCCATAGCAAAAAGAAGATATCAAATAAGTGCTAAAATCATCGTATTAACATCAAAATAGCTTTTGGTTGTCATAAATACTAGTTTTAATTCGAAATAAGAAATAACGCCAGAAAGTACATGCTATACTCTCATTAATCCGATACCTTAAAGCCAGATGTTAAAATCGAGATTATAAGAATTAAAAATTGAAAAGATTTCAATGAATTTAAGTTTATAAATAAATAGATAAGTGCGTTTATCAATTTTAGTATCAACAACATGAATTATGAGAGATTTTTATAAATGCGGAGATGCCAGAACCATCTTCCGCAGTTTAATCATTACATCCATAGCTACCCAGATCTTTATTAAGTTTGCTCTCTCTCTCAACGATTTTCGTAAATTTGGAGATGCTAAAACTCTCTTCCACAGTTTAATCATTACATCCATAGCTACCCAGATCTTTATTAAGTTTGCTCCCTCTCTTAACGATTTTTGTAAATTTGGAAACGCCAAAACCCTCTTCCGCAGTTTAATCATTACATCCATAGTCACCCAGATCTTTATTAAGCTTGCTCCCTCTCTCAATGATTTTTATAAATTTAAAAATGCTAAAACCCTCTTTCGCAATTTAATCATTATATCCATAGCTACCCAGATCTTTATTAAATTTTCTCCCTCTCTCAACGATTTTTGTAAATGTGGAGATGCTAAAACCCTCTTCCGCAGTTTAATCATCACATCCAAAGCTACCCAGATCTTTATTAAGGTTTGTTCTCACTTCGAATGGTATTTAATTATTTAAATTTAATTTGTCAAATAATTGCAATACATACCTTGCAAAGCTTCCAGAGTTCTCATTTGTCCAGTTATGACATCAGAAACTTCAGTTGTGGATAGTCCGTAAATACCAAGTAGTTCTTTCATAGTATTTACTGCGTAATCCTGAAGCATTCTGTTAGCAGCATTTGTATTCTGATCACCATTTACATCATCTTCACCTTCCTGAACCTCACCCCTTTCATCAGCATTTATCTCCCGTTGGTTCCTCTCGCCTTCTTCAGAGTAATCCGAAGTCCTTCTCCTTGGCGGCGAGTTTGTTTTGATCAATTGCGATATGGCGAAAGGATTTTTAGCACTGTAGCTCTTAGCGCTAGCGATCGCTGTATATGGTGCTTGTATCATGTCTTTGGTATGACATTCCGCTATTTTGACGCCTCCAGTTTTATCTCGTAGACTTTGTATGTAAGACTGTTGAAACCTCGAGTCAGTTTTCCTAGGTGCCTCCTCCATTTCTTCGTTTTGTGTCGAATTATCAATATTCTCGTTTGAATCTGTACTGAATCGCCTGGTTAAATCGACTGCTGAAGGACCTTTCAATAAACTGAAATTTTTGACGCCAATTTTCATAATTTTCCCGTGGGTCGCTTGAGTATTGTTATCGCTAAAAACTTGTCGGTCTTCGAATATCTGATCAGGGCTATATCTGTTTTCTCCTATGTCCTCGTTAGGACTGGCAGGTTCGTCGTATGCTGTTCCCATGGAGTCTCCGTTATTTGAATCGTCGCTGAAGATAGCGGCGTTCGGTGCGCATCGGGGTTTGAAGTTTTTCCTTTTGTTCCTCTTGGGGGTTCTGTAAAATGGATGGGTATTTTGGATGTGGTCGTTTTGGGAGTCGTCTGCAATGTCGTTATCTTCCAAGCTACTTTGGAGGGGCCAAGTGGACGTCTGGCGGCGGATGTAGTGTTCAGGATCTTCGGTTGGTACCTGGAGTCTTTCGTGTGGAGAATCTGGGTGTGCAGCCATTGCGGTAGTCATTGCAGATGGAGCCACTCTCCTCGTTCTAGGAGGTCTGTGCCCGCCAGTGACCCTGTACTGGAGAGATAATTTCGTTTTGGTTATCATGTTTTTGGGAATTTTTATAAGCGATATCCATTCGTGAGAATGTCACAAATAAAACAAAATTTTAAGTGAAAAAGAATCCATTTTAATATTTTGTAAGTTTTTTTCACGTTTTGAATTAAGAAAATGTATCAAAAAGTTATAGAAATTTTAATTTTTAATGAAACGTTATGTGAGATTGTTGAGAGGACATTAGTGGGGCAAGCTTTTGTCATAACACAGCAATTAAAAAAAATTCTTTTATTTTATTATAATCAGTTCTAGCAACTCGAAACGTCTAAAATTATTAAAAAAGAAATAAAGAAACTAAAGAGAAGAAAAAGGGTGCTAATATAAAATTCACTAGGTGAAAAAGCTGCTGATAGAAAATGCACTAGGTGTAAAAGGTGCTGATAGAAAATTCATTAGGTGTAAAAGGTACTGATAGAAAATGCACTAGGTGTAAAAGGTGCTGATAGAAAATGCACTAGGTGTAAAAGGTGCTGATAGAAAATGCGCTAGGTGTAAAAGGTGCTGATAGAAAATACACTAGATGTAAAAGGTGCTGGTAGAAAATTCACTAGGTGTAAAAGGTGCTGATAGAAAATTCATTAGGTGTAAAAGGAGCTGATAGAATATGCACTAGGTGTAAAAGGTGCTGATAGAAAATGCACTAGGTGTAAAAGGTGCTGATAGAAAATGCGCTAGGTGTAAAAGGTGCTGATAGAAAATACACTAGGTGTAAAAGGTGCTGGTAGAAAATTCACTAGGTGTAAAAGGTGCTGATAGAAAATTCATTAGGTGTAAAAGGAGCTGATAGAAAATGCACTAGGTGTAAAAGGTGCTGATAGAAAATGCACTAGGTGTAAAAGGTGCTGATAGAAAATGCACTAGGTGTAAAAGGTGTTGATAGAAAATTCGCTAGATGTAAAAGGTGCTGATAGAAAATGCACTAGATGTAAAAGGTGCTGATAGAAAATTTACTAGGTGTAAAAGGTGCTGATAGAAAATGCACTAGGCAAAATAAGATGAATTACATCACTAAATTATCGATGTTATTTTTGGTCTAAAAGGGAATAAACAATTTTCTGATAATGGATGTGCTTTTTCGCAAAACGCAAAGGCAGTACACATATATTTTATTGTTGCGCTTATTAAGTATTTGTATTGTAGAGCTAATAAAGTACTAATCGTCGAAGCATCTCCGCTACACAAACGCGTGCGACTAACTTAAATTTTGTAAGAAATAATAACTTAAATTTTGGATGAAATATTGACTTAAATTTTGTATGAAAAATTAGCTTAAATTTTGTATGAAAAATTAGTTTAAATTTTGTATGAAAAATTACCTTAAGTTTTGTATGAAAAATTAGCTTAAATTTTGTATGAAAAATTAGCTTAAATTTTGTACGAAAAATTAGTTTGAATTTTGTAAGAAAGATAACCCTAACCAGATTTGAGTTAAAAAGGAAAGTAAAGCTATATTTAACTCACAAAGTGCCATTGGCGTAACCAATTTGAAGAAAATGCTTGGACGTATTTTTGAGAAGATCATAAAACGTGAGATTAGAAAAAAAAATACTAAAACAAATTGCCAAATATAACATTTAATCCAAATAATTCCAATGGTTCGTCAGACCTGCGAATACATATACACACACACACACACACACACACACATATCCCTAATGTTAATGAAATTTGACTTCCTCATAAACAAAATCGAAAAGTACATAGCAGATATTTTCAAGATAGAACTGAGCTGATTTATTGCATTCTTTGTAATATAGTGAATTTTATCAAAAATAGATGGCGTTCATTTCCTACTAATCTATTCGTTTTGCAACTGAAAATAGTACAAGCTATGTCCAATAGATGGCGATACTTTTTTAAGACTTAATTTATTTCTTTCATATTATTTTACTCCATAATGCAGGTAAGATTTGTTGGGAAAATTTAAGAGCAGAAAAAAAATCGTGTGCTGTTCTCGAAGATTCCATTTTATGGTAATTACTTCGAATGATCCTGAAGTTAGTTTCTTTCAAAGTTACTATCGGTTATTTATAGCTTATGGCTCCTAATAAATGTCAAAAAATCATATATTTTTTATTATAACTCGTCCCTTGTCATGTAGATTAAACTCGTTGGGCAAATTTAAAAACAGAAAAAAGTCACCCAATTTCGTTATGATATTGTATTCCGCAGTGGCGCAGACAGCCCTTAATTAAATATGTAATGGTAACGTACCAGAGTCTTATGTGTTTGATATTTTGAAATCAATAGTTACTCGTATTTTTCAACGAAGTCGGCATATTTAATAGTGTTGATAGTTAGAGATTTTAATGACTTCACACCATGGTATGTAAACAAATATTGAAAATACTAATGACATTGCTCGATTTTAATCGTCAATATTGAGTTATCTCCAAGTATCCCGAAAATTTACTACCGGAATTTTTTGTTTTTTTCAAAATAAAGTAAGTTTCACTGATATACAAATACTTCGTATATTATACTGGGTCCCGTAATAGCGTGGAAATGGTTTAACTAAATATGTGTAACGCTACTTGTATATAACGATTGAAAGGGGGGGGGGGGGTAGCATTTTTTGTGATGTTTATAAAGCTTTTGGGTTTACAAAGGTTTACAAAGGTGCTTTTGGATTTACAAAGGTTGTACAGAATATCTAATAACATTTTTATTTTTTATCATTTTTAGTTTCAAAGATATACGCGTTCAAAGTGGAACCAACTTTGATACACTGTGCTCTCGAAGTGAGCCCAGATTAATGTCGGTGGAGTCATAGTTCAATGTCAAGAGAGCTTATTTACTTTAAATAAAAAATTAGCAGAATCTTTAGAAAATAAGCTGCACCTTGTATCAACACAATATGTCAAGCAGAAGCTGAGAAACATAACTTTTTCCATTTTCCAAGATTATTTTTGGTATACATACATCTTGAGATCAGCTCGCTGGCCAGTCAAGTTACTATGAAAAGCAAGTAAGGTTTATTCGTTATTCGATTCGCAATTGCGTTACTCAATTATAAGGAATTTAATATAATTTATAAAATTGATATTTCAACGATCTTTAGCTATTGTCATAGTTTGACATTCAATATCAGGTATGGTGGTATGGTGTACTTCATAATTTTATTAAAGGTTGTAAAACACAAAGTATAGCGTAGGAACAGTATTTTTGGTGATACACTTGACAATAATATTAACAGAGAAAGATATGATAATCGTAAAGGTACAGAAAAAGGCAAAATATATAAAGTTCTTAACGCCATTGTTTTTAGTAAGATCATAAAACAACCTCAAAGAAAAATGGAAAAAATATTTTCAAAAACACTTGAAATCAGTGAAATCGTATAATTTAAAATCCATAGTCGGAAGGAGAGCTGACTGGAAATTAAAAAAAAAGTGGTTTCTTCATTGCAATGAAATGTTTGACTGTGTTTTTTTCTAAATACACTTTTTTAGACTCCATAATACCCAATAATCTCAGGCTATTCTAAATAGTTATAATCATTGTGCAAGGTTTCAGTCTTTTAAAGTGTATGTTGCAAACATTATGACGTATGTTACAAAATAAAAAACAGTGTTCCCCAGTGACCTGTATTCCTTGGAATTATGAATGCAAGTTAACAGAAATAAGTATAATTGAAACTTTTAATCTAGATTGTTGTTCTCAATTTTTCAAACCTACGGTCGAAAAATTTGAAGGGTCTCGTGCACGTTGAAAAATTTGGGTGGCTCATTTTATGTGGAAGAATTTGAAGGTGATTATTGCACGTTGAAAAATTTGAGTGGCTCATTGCATGTTGAAAAGTGTGTAGGTGATTATTGCACGTTGAAAAATTTGAGTGGCTCATTGCATGTTGAAAAGTGTGAAGGTGATTATTGCACGTTGATAAATTTGAGTGGCTCATTGCATGTTGAAAAATTTGAAGACTCATCGTACGTCGAAAAATTTAAAGGTGATTATTGTACGTTGAAAAATTTTGGGAGGGCCATTGTTCTTTGAAAAATTTGAGGGGCCTCATTGCATGTTGAAAAAAATTGAGGAAGCTGATGTTTCGTCAGTTGGAAGCTCAATATTTCGCAAATGGGGCTTAAAAATAAAATATACGTATAAGGAGAGATGCCTGGGAAAATTTCTAAAGCCCAAGGTGCACAACGGAGTTTCGTGTCAATGCTGATGGTAATATGATAATGTTGGAACTTACCAGTGGAGTATCGTCATGGGTACAGCATAATGGATCTCGAGTTTTTAAATTGTCTTATGTTGCTCCGGTCATCTGTAACAACAGAATGAAAAAAAGGTTAATAAAAGGTGATAACATTTGCATCGAACCTGTTTAATAAGAGTTTATTGAATATTGCCCTAGATCATACTTTAACTATGTTTAAAGCTCAACATCTGTATGCATGTCTTTGTATCTCTTCACTTATAGCTTGAGTTCTATTAAATTGATCAACATAATGTGGGTTGTTCATTCTGGAAGGTTTTTATGTATATCTTCATGTTGAGGTTATGGAGCTATGCTAATATTTATGAAACGTATCCCAGAGTGAGCAGAAAGGGATATGGATGGCTGTGACAATGGTGATGCTGGATTGCAGGAGGGGATGTCGTTAAATTACTAAAATTTGGTGTCACAGTTTCCACAAGAAAGCAGCGTTGTCCTAAAATTTACCGCATATTTCATTAAAATCAACACGATAATACTCCATCGAAATATAATCATACATGTGTGTAAGGAAATTTCCCGAAAAGAACTTTTTTCTGAATTTTTGAACTCTGTTAACTAACGAGAGAGCTTTAGATTTCCATGGAAAATTAATATAGAAAAAGCAGTACATAAGTTTAATTCAAATCTGTTATTTTATTTAAACGCCTTTTTATTCTAAACGTGTGTGAATAGACAATTATATATTTTTTTACAAATCGCGAGGCCGTTATTTTGTAAATGATTTCCACTGCATTCGTTTTATTCTCTCTCAAATGTTTCCTAAGGATAGATGAGTCACTTTTATTGGCAACTACTGGTTTATCAACATCATTATGAAGAACAGCTTTTACTGTTTACCCAACTTTGACGAATCCAAAAATAAGGGTTTTTGAAATTTAGCTTCTTGTTGAATATATATCAACTGTGTGTATTCTCATAACTCATTGATTATTAATAAAAATTTCACAAATTATGTATCGTTTCATTTATATCAATAGTCCGAATAATATAGGCTATAAAATACAATATAGTGACCATAAAGCTATTTGTTAATAGATTTTTTCTCTGCAAAACACATCAAGGTGGGTATCAAAAAAGGTTTTGTTAGATCACTTCAAAAATTTTCTTCTTCTCCTTCAATGATGCAACAGCTAAAAGCAGGCCGTGATCTTCTCCGGCAGCTTGCGTCAAAATGGCCTCTTTTAGGCCATAGTTCTCTAGTTCTTAGATTTAAGGATATCAAAATCTTTTCCGAGACAATCCACCCATCTCAGCCTTGGTCTTCATCTCAGTTTAGAGTATAAAGGATTCGCATGAAGATCCTTTTGTAGTTCATATTCTCCTCCATACCCATAAGATGGCCAGCCTACTTCATTTTTCGGATCTTTGAGAACTTTATAACATCATGCTCCTTGTACGTTTAATATAGCTGTATATTAGATTAGCTTCTTTGCCATACTCGATTAGTATAGGTACCCAAAATACTAAGCGTCATGTGGACTATTAAAAAAAAGTACATGCATAAAAAACGATTTAACCATTTTTTTAAAATTTGTTTAAGAATTTGGAAAAAATTGTTAAAAATAACAATCTATTCTAGTTTGTTTTTGATCCGTTTGTTACTTAAGACAGACGCACCTACGTATAATGATTGTCAAATTTCGAAGTACACCACAACTTTTCCATTGCGTAAATTTGACTCAGCAAACCTGGAAGGAGTATTCAGAACCGTGATGAGAGGAAGGTGTCAAAATCACAACTGACGTATGCAGATTTGCGACTTGCTCCGTCGATACAAGTCCGTTGTGAAACACAACAAACAACCAGATACCGCAGACAATGGGTTGGGTATTAGGAAAGCCAATCCGCTCGGCATCTGGAGCTCCCCGGACAGATCTCTGACAAAGCTGTCAAACGCGATTTGCACCGGGCAACTGGCTGAATGATAGGGTGACCGCATGGCTGACATAAAAAGGCACAGATTAATAAGTGCATATTTAAAATGCTGAAACTTGTCCTGATATTGTTTATCAAACACTTATTTTAAATGCTGATGTTGGTACTGTTTGTGTCATATTTTAATGGCCGAAGCTGATACTGATTGTGTCATATTTTAATGTCGGTTAGATAAAGATGATAAGCGATCATAAAGTCGTTTACGTCTGTTATTTTCCCTTCACGTAATGAAAGATATTTTATATCTTTTGCTGTAGGAAAACTTTAGAATGTGTTGAGATTATCGCACGTTGAAAAATTTTGAGAGATCCATTGCTCTTTGAAAAATTTGAGAGCGTTCATCGCAGATAGATAAATTTGAGGAGGTTCATCGCGCGTTGAAAAATTTGAGGCAGCTCGTTGCACGTTGAAAAATTTAAGTGGCTCATTGCATGTTGAAAAATTTAAAGAGACTCATCGCACGTCGAAAAATTTGAAGATGATTATTGCACGTTGAAAAAATTTGAGGGAGCTGATTTATTATCAGTTGGAAGCTCAATATTTCGCAAATGGGGTTTAAAAATAAAATGTGATAAATATAACTTCCATTACTCTTTAAAAAACCTTTTCAATGATGCCGCACTCGATGGAAGCGAAAAATTGTCACCCTTTCTTTGAATGTTTAGAAAAAAACATACATATTTTACTTGAAAAATCCATAAAACCAATGCTGATTTAAACAAACAAACCATGTAAGGAAAAACGTTATAGATTTGACGTTTGCAAGAGAAAAAAATTAAAAAAACGAATTTAATTATTTTTTATCTTAATCGTAACAACCGTGCGGTTACTTACGAAATATTATTAGATATGCAGTACCGCCGCAGGAGCCTCTTACGGTCACCCTAAATACTAGTTTTCGGCTGTCTAATACCGAGATCACGAGCAAGTATTCCTACTTTTACATTACATTGCCGCTCGGTGTACTGGTTTTAAATATACTTACTGTATACGTAATCAGGATGGGCGTTGCTTGCGGGTCGACCGCGTGCTTTGTAGGTAGCACTCAATCTGTTATACTTATTATTAATCGAATTTTTAAATTACAAAATGCTGTATGTGCTTCGAAGTTGGACTTAAAAGGATTAGAGAGGACTTTCATAAATTTCAGTGGACTGTCTAAAGCTTAGGCTAATAAATGTTTTGAAAATATATATCTATTGAGCTGTGATTGAAATTGATTATTATACTTATAACTAATCGCAATTTTAGATTACAAAATATTGTATGTGCTTCGAAGTTGGATTTAAAAGGATTAGAGTGGGGTTTCATGAATTTCAGTGGACTGTCTAAAGCTTAGGCTAATAAAGTTTTGAAAATATATATCTATTGAGCTGTGATTGAAATTGACTGTTATATTTATTACTAACCGCAATTTTAGATTACATAATGTTGTATGTGCTTCGAAGTTGGACTTAAAAGGATTAGAGTGGGCTTTCATGAATTTCAGTGTACTCTCTAAAGCTTAGGCTAATAAATGTTTTGAAACTTTTATAATTTATGCAAATATATCTCTATTGAGCTGTGATTGAAATTGACTGTTATATTTATTACTAATCGCAATTTTAGATTACATAATGTTGTACGTGCTGCGAAGTTAAACTTAAAAGAATTAGAAAAAGGTTTCAAGAATTTCAGTGGCCTCTCTAAAGCTTTGGCTAAGAAATGTCTTGAAACTTTTCTAATTTATGAAAATATATCTATTAAACTGTGATTGAAATTGACTTATATACTTATTACTAATCGCAATTTTAGATTACATAATGTTGTATGTGCTTTGAAGTTGAAGTTAAAAGGATTAGAGAGGGGTTTTAGTGGACGAAATTCAGTGGATTTTCTATACTATTGTGGTGGCTATTAAATTTTCTGTAACTTTCCTGATTTATGAAATTATGTCTCTATTGTGCTATGAACAGAAAGTGTCTGCTACGCATATTATTGATTGCATTATTAGATTACAAAATGATGTATGTGCTTCGAAGTTAAACTTAAAAGGATTAGAGAGAGGTTTCATGAAATTCAGTGGATTCTCTATACTATTGCTTTGGCCATTAAATTTTTTGAAACTTTCCTGATTTATGAAATTATGTCTCTATTGTGCTATGAACAGAAAGTGTCTGTTACGCATATTATTGACTGCATTATTAGATTACAAAACGATGTATGTGCTTCGAAGTTAAACTTAAAAGGATTAGAGAGAGGTTTCATGAAATTCAGTGGATTCTCTATACTATTGCTTTGGCCATTAAATTTTTTGAAACTGTCCTGATTTATGTAAATATGTCTCTATTATTCTGTAATTTAAATTTACTGTTAAGTATATTATTGAACGCATTGTTAGATTACAAAATTGTGTATGTACTTTGAAGTTAAACTTAAAAGGATTAGAGAGGTGTTTCATGAAATTCTGTAGACTTGCTATACTATTGCTTTGGCCATTAAATTTTTTGCAACTTTCCTGATTTATGTAAATATGTCTCTATTATTCTGTAATTTAAATTTACTGTTAAGTATATTATTGAACGCATTGTTAGATTACAAAATTGTGTATGTACTTTGAAGTTAAACTTAAAAGGATTAGAGAGGTGTTTCATGAAATTCTGTAGACTTGCTATACTATTGCTTTGGCCATTAAATTTTTTGCAACTTTCCTGATTTATGTAAATATGTCTCTATTATTCTGTGATTTAAATTGACTGTTAAGTATGCTGTGACTAAGCTGTGATATAAGCTGTGACTGCCATTGAGATCCTAAGCCAGTTTGACGTGTAGTCGGATGACGATATTGCAGTTGATGTAGTTCTATTTCAGTAGGGCGTCCGAAACAACAAATTATAAGCAATCGGTTAAAATGATTAGAGAGGGGTTTTAAGATAATAGCTTCTTGTTATTAAAGTTCTTGAAACAAACTTTTGCCCTCCCAGTAGAACAACGTTGACCATCCATTGCATGGTGTATATTATTTGTGGCGGTCTTTACATAATTACCCAGGGCAAACTCATAAAGTAGAAGCGTCCATACTAATTGTCCATTTAAATCTATTCTCTTGATTTAATGTACCTGAAACCTTGAAGCTAACTTTCATTGACTTAAGTTTATAATATCTGAAATTTTTGTTGTTGAAATTTTTGAAGTTCTGAAATTTTGTGATAACTTTTCAAGAAATTAATTCTGAAAGTCTATGAACTTATCATTATTTTAAAAGCATTTTCTGAATTTTAAATTAAAAGTTTTGTAATTTCATGAAAACACATTTGTGTAACTTAAAGGAAATTTTGACGCTTTCCAACATCAATACAACATTATTGCAACAACCAATAACGTTATACTTGATATACACATATTTTATCCATACAAGACGAACAAAAATGTGGTTCCAGGTCCCAAGTAACGCTTACCTTTTTGTCCCAAGTATCGAATACAATATAAGTCATATTTTTGAAGACTATTTTGAGAGCTATACTAACGATCTACTTAACACAACGTCAGCAGTTTTCTAAGCTTTCACGAAAGCAATATTTTTTGGAGATTAAAACTTGGAAGTTTTAATATTGAATACATTTGGCATTAATTTTGTAGAAATTCATTATTAATAATTAAATGAAACTACGTGATGTAGTATTATTTCTACTTTCTTTAAGTTCTTTACCACGACCTAGGTTTCGTTGTATTACAACATCTTCAGCTGGGCTATTAGCAAAGATTGTGATTTAATTATGATTTAATTGTGTTCCATCTTATTTCTTTACACAAACATTTATTAATAAAGATGAAATCTTGTTTATATTACGTAAATCATTTTATCATCGTTAAGTTGACGCTAACGTGTAAAAAAGTTATACGTCATATTATTATTGTCGCTGTAATGACGTCAAGACGTAAGTACATACATAGGTACATGCACACAGACGATTATAGTTAACTGACATATCTTCTAGCTGCCGTCGTTATCAATACAGTTTCATTCTCACATCTTTAACAATACCCGCATTCCTTCCGTCAGTCGAATGCCTCTAGGCTCACATCAGCCCGATTATTACGACACCCCATGTCACTCTTCTCCACGGCTTGTTATTGTTATGTTGATTTTTGCAACATATAATTCATTGTTTATAGTAACTCGACGTCGCGTAGACGCAGTGAGTGATTTGATGTTTGCATATTTGAAGATGGTCTTCGGGTTTGATTGGTAAACGGAAAAGAAAATCTTTTCGTTGTAAAAAAAAAACAATTTCAACAAAAAGCTAAAAAAGCTTTCTTTTGTGACGTTGTTGAAGGAGGCAATTGGAGTTTAAAGTATATATATAATATGTATTATAATATGTATATGTATTATAAGTATTAAATGAGTATTTCGCCAAATGGCCAGTCCATTTGGCGCAGTATTTTGCCAAATGGACAGGCCATGTGGCAAAATACTTATTTATATGTTGATTTGGATATCTTTTGAAAGAGGAGCACCTTATGAACATGTAAGTCTCAATTTTTTGATGAACATACACGTGTGTAGTATTGTTGTGTATAGAAAGTATATCCAGATTTATATAATAGTTAGTTAAATGATAAGTATTGAATGAGTATTTCGCGAAATGGATAGGATTTGGATATTGGCCTAACACTTTATGAACATGAACGTAAGAAATCACAATTTTCCGATAAACGTAAACGTGGGTAGACATTATTGTGTATAGAAGATATATCTATATTTATATAATAGTTAGTTGAATGATAAGTATTAAATTAGTGTTTCGCCAAATGGACAGGATTTGGATATTTTGTGAGAGAGGCCTAACATTTTATGAACATGAGTTTAAGAAATCTCAATTCTTTGGAGAACGTAAAATGTGTAGGCATTATTGTGTAACTGGATATATATCTATATTTATATAATAGTTAGTTATAGGATAAGTATTAAATGAGTGTTTCGCCAAATGAACAGGATTTGGATATATTTTGAGAGAGGCCTAATATTTTATGGACATGAATTTAAGAAATCTCAATTCTTTGGTGAACGTAAAATGTGTAGACATTATTGTGTAACAGAAGATATATCTATATTTATATAATAGTTTAGTTGAATGATAAGTATTATATGAGTATTTCGCCAAATGGACAGGATTTGGATACTTTTTTAAAGAGACCTAATACTTTATAAACATGAACGTAAGAAATCCCAATTTTTCAATGAACGTAAACGTGTGTAGACATTATTGTGTAACAGAAGATATATCTAGATTTATACAACAGTTAACTGTCACAGACGGCTTCGCTGGCGCGGAAAAAGGTAGAAATGGTGGTATAGTTTTTGAAACATATTTTTTAAATAAAAACTATTTTTGTAATATTACTACAATATTATCCACATACAGTAGAAACTGTTTGTAACTACATTGGTAATTGCAAAAACTAGTTGTAACTACGTTAATAAATTCCTCCTCATATAATTATTTTATTAGAAACACAGCTTATTACAACATTGCTTATAACGACATATGGTATTGAGCAACATCTTTTTCAAAGGTTTTTACGTAGAATAATATCGATAATAACGACTGTATCATACAGTCGTTACTACCTATACCGACTGTATATAATATCGGTAATAACGACTGTATATCATACAGTCGTTATTACTGATACCGACTGTATAGTGCCATGTTAATATTATTTCTACTAAATGAAAAAAAATGATATACGGTCGTTATTACCGATCTTATATACAGTCGATATCGGTAATAAAGACTGTATATCATATAGTCGTTATTACCGATACCGACTGTATATAATATTGGTTATAACGACTGTACATCATACAGTCGTTATTACCGATACCGACTGTATATAATATCGGTAATAACGACTGTATATCATATAGTCGTTATTACCGATATCGACTGTATATAAGCTCGGTAATATCGACCGTATATCATTTTTTTTTTCATTTAGTAGAAATAATATTAACATGGCACATCTGTCACTTGAGAATAATTTTTGCAAAGGACAATTTACGAATATAAACGTATTCCGTATTGTCGGCACTCGCTCTACACAGTCGAAAGTACAGTATCAGTTAGTTCGTTGATATACCGGAAGCACATATTCTTGAAATAATCTCATACGTTATATATCAGACAGTTCGTTGATAGCTGATATACCGGATGCACTTATTCTTGAAATAATGTCATGCGTATATAATATAAGAATATTGAATATATTTGTCGTTAATTTTATAGAAATGCATTATTCACAATTAAATGAAACTACGTGACGTAGTATTATTTCTACTTTATTTAAGTTCGTTACCACAACCTAGGTTTCGTTGTATCACAACATCTTCAGGTGGGCTGTTAGCAAAGAATCTTTGCTAATTGCCCCCCGGAAAATGTTGTAATACAACGAAACGTAGGTCGCGGTAAAGAACTTAAATAGAGTAGAAATTATACTACGTCACGTAGTTTTATTTAATTGTGAATATAAGAATAATTAAAGAAATAAAAGGAATGTCGGTTTTTACGACAATCAGGTTTAACGACTCAATATGACGGGTCCGTTCAATGTCGTTATAACTAATTTCTACTGTATTATATAAATAAACGTATATAGTGCGTTTACGTGTTTACGCTTTAAACTTTAACGGGGTGATTTTTGTAAGTTGTGTGACTATTTTCTAATTATTTAATAAATCATAATTTTAAGGTTTATATAAGAGGTGAAACAATTTTTGATGAATCTTAAAAATTAACCTTAAAATTGATGAATCTTAAAGATGATAAAAGAGAAAGTTATACTGAACACAAGTCGAAATCTATTTTGTATACAATATTTGAAATCCCTAGTTACATGTATATTTAATATACCGTTATTCCATGATATATATATATATATATATATATATATATATATATATATATATATATATATATATATATATATATATATATATATAATTTACCAACAAGTTCATAAACTTCAGCAAAATAATAATTTTTTGAAGATTAAAAATTTTACCTTAATTTTTTACACAAACATTCATAAATATAGATGGAAGCTTGGCTATAGTTCTTTAGTTAGTTATTAAAGTTTTTAAACTAGACAAGAACGACAATAATGAATTGTGACGTCATTTTTAGTAATTTTCATTTAATTCCACGAGAGCGAACGGGACAAGGCGATATCCTCACTCTATATCTATCATTAAATACCTACATTTTCATAAGGTTTTGCAAAAAGTGGCAAATTTAGGAGTAGCCAACTACCTGATTGCCAAAAGGAATTTATTGCAGGACTCATTACTCATTATATAGGTGACTTTATTGAGACGTGAATTCGAGACAAACAAATGAACAAAACAAACTTACTTTCACGCGTATAACGTTACTAATTAAGGTTACAAATGTAGACGAACAACGTATGTAGACGAACAACGTATGATATTTGACAAAGTCCTACATATAAAATCCAGCACACAACAGAGACGGAGACATTTATTCAGCGATACAGCGGAGACATTTATTCAGTGTCTCTTGACGTATGTGTCGAGTCGATAGACAGTCCGCCACCGACTTTCTCCGATAAAAATCGGAAGTTGTCTGCCACCGATGCCCAATCTACAAAATTCGGAGGTCTACGTTGTGCGTTAGGATAAACTTTTTGCTAGCGGTTTCCCTCACTTAGGCGGCTATTTGGTTTACATTTAATTCTTATGTCGATAACGATTAATCATGTCGTGATTATATGGTTTGTTAGTAGTATGTCATTTTTCTTGTTTTCTTCGGCTTTTCAGCGCCGCATACAAAGTATTTTGGTTTTTTCTTCTAGTTTAATTACATTAATTGTTTTTATAATAAATATTGGAAACTTTATCGAAATTTGCTTTTTTTCTTTATCAAAGTTATTTCAATGAATTTCTCCAGTTGTAAATAAATCTTCTTTTCAGTACAACATTTAGTATGAATCTTTTTAATAAACTTTAAATTAAGCCACTTACAATTATCAATTAAAATAATTGTTATCAATTAAAATAACTTCAAATTTGAATAGATAAATGCACGTCTGTTTATTCCGCGTATGTTTCAAATTGGACTGACTGATTTTCACGGTTGGGAAATTGATCGGGTTAGTTGTTTTTTTCGAAAAACTTTCTCAAGCGACACGTTGCTTCGCTACTTCAACACCATATTCTAGTTAATTTGATCAATTGGACCGCGCGAAATAACCTTTCCGTGTCAATGCCGATTGCGTCGGACATTCTAAAAGCCATTTTCGACACAAATCGAACAACTATTGTGCGAGATATTGAACTTGATAGCATTCAATTATCCAGTAGGCGGCAGCCATTTAGCCTTTAATCAAACGCTGCGTACAAGCACACACACACACGCACACACACACACACACATGCGTGACGCCAATCGCTTTTAATTTTGACGTAAAGGTTGCCAAAGATCAATTTATTTTCCTATTCGCTTTTGCGTGCTGCTTTACTCGTGTAAAACACGTTATTGACCGTAAATTGTTATTTGAGTGTGCAAAAAATATTGGAGATTCGAGATAGTTGATGTACTTACATCTCCTATCTTTTTAATGTAATAACTTTCATAATGTCTGCAATGCATCGTATTTCAGGTCCAGTTTTCAATAACAGCAAGCAAGTGGCCTTGATATGTTTTAGACTTTTAATTTTTTGATGTCGAATGGAGATTCGAGATAGGAGATGTACTTACATCTCCCATCTTTCAAATATAATACCTTTAATAATGTCTACAACGCATCATATTTCAGATCAAGTTCTAAATACTTGATGTACTTACATCTCCTATCTTTTTAATGTAATAACTTTCATAATGTCTGCAATGCATCGTATTTCAGGTCCAGTTTTCAATAACAGCAAGTAAGTGGCCTTGATATGTTTAAGACTTTTGATATTTTGATGTCGAACTGTGTTTTAGAGATTCAAGATAGGAGATGTACTTACATATCCCCTATCTTTCTAATGTAACATCTTTAATAATGTGTGCAACGCGTCAAATTTCAGATCCAGTTCTAAATACAGAAAGTAAGTGGATTTGATATGTTGTAGACTTTTGATGTTTTGATATCGTTTTGACTGCGTTTTATAGAGAATATTTCACCATCAAAGCTATTTTGACTATTATCTATTGGAACACAACGATGAAAAACTTCTTAGCATATTCGTCAGAAAAATGCTGAGAAATTACCTTGGTGACGTAAAGTTAAACGGAACATGGTAAAGATAGTCCAATTCATAATTTACCGAGAATATAGGGATCTGGATACTGTAAAATTGATCAAAGTCAAAAGAATGATATAGGCTAACCATTTAATGCGCATGGAAGAAACAATGACAAAAAAATTATTCCTGGAAAAATGATTAGGTGTTTACATAAAAGGCAAACCAAAGCATAGTTTAATTTCGATTGTATTGTAGAAAATTTCATCGTTCTGGAAGAATGGCCAGGAATAGGTCAAATTGGAATAGAGCTCCCTAGAAAACCAGAGGTCATCCTGAGTTACCACGTAACAGAACGAAAGAAGATAGCAGATTATATATCAGAATACAATCGTAGGATATAAGTATATTTCAGTAAAAGTAAGTTTTTGACTGTTTTTTTTTAATATGAGAACATATTTGAAAAAACAACCAAATAAAAAACAACATACTTAACAATCATAAAGGTCGTACATGATCGATTTAGTAAAAAATCGGTTTAAAAAAGGCTTTTACTGCTAATAAATGTCTGTCAAATGTCAAATTTGTTTTTTTTTAATGCAGTTTTTTATTTATTTATTTGCTATTTCGTATTTTTTGTGTATATTTGCGAATTTGTTCTTTTCTACATATTTTAAATGTATGGTGACAAAAAACAACTATAATATATCAATCGTTGCAGAAATATGTATTATAGAATGTTTATTATCTAATGTTATTTAGAGAATATTTATTATTTTAGAATCTTATTTATTTACATTAATAAACATTTTGTTGTTAAATTTTGTTATTTTTTCCTCAAATAAATTATGCAATTACCAAAAATAAGGTTTAGTGTAAGTTTTCTTTCAATTTAATAAATAAAAACACTGATAAAATAAATTTACTTTCAACAAAAGGTTGATATCCCGGTCCCCATGGTTTGATTTACTAATTGAGTTTATTAATTAACTTGATCTAAAATCTAAGTGAACTTTTAGTATCTTGATTAAAAAATCAACTGAACACGTGGTACATACGAGTAGAATCTGCATCGTATCCGACGCTAAATACAAACAGCTTCTCTATCTCTATCACTCGGAAAGACGTTGGTTAAATCATTTTTGCTATAAACCAAGTTTTGAAGATACATCAGACAATCAAACAGCATTTTAGAAGTTGCACCTTCTAGAAGCCTTATGATAATCATCTCTTTAATCATGCAAATTTTGCACTAAGGAATGTAAGAGTTATAAAAGAACGATACCTTTGTCATAGAGACAAGAAATATATTGCGTCCATCAGAAAAAAAACATATGACAATAGAATTAAATAATTATTTTTTATACTGAAATTAAATCAATAAAGCAAAATGTTGTTTTTGCCAGAATTGATAATATTTATAATATAATTTATAAGATGAATGTATCAATTTTAAAAACGTTCAGTCAAAATCCAAAAAAGCTAGACAAACTTTTATCAGCCAATCAATTTAAGCTTATTTTTTTTTAGAAACACTGAATTCTCATATGTTCTCTGAAGTGTTTTAGATTGCACAATAAATCCATCATAGAGGGAGCGTTCTCACTAATCGTTCAATAATGGTCCAAAGATAGAAATGTATTGAGCACACAGATCGAGTTATCAAATATGAAAACGAAACGTAACTTCAAAGCTTTCAGTTACGTTGACTTTTCCTACTCAGCCAGGAAGCTATTTTTAAGACTGTAAAGATCATGAAAAACATGGAAAACTTAATAACACAGCATGATCGCATCTAATTTTTATTAAAGGGGTTCTAACTACCACGATGTTTTAGTTTTTAAATTTTTCAGATTTTGTGCTTTATTGTTCTGCAGAATTGGTGAGGTAATTTATTTTTGTTCATAAATTATTGTATGATCATGAAACTTAACAGTTGTGTGTAGTTCACATAATGATACAATAAAATGGCACCATCGAACTGATTTAATTAAATAGAAATTGTATTAAAAAACAGAACTCACTAACAGAATAACGTATCCTAACCGTGTTTGGGCTTTAAATCGTTGTGTCATCATGAAACTTGGCAGTTATGTGTAGTTTACATAATAATACAATAAAATGGCACCATCGAACTAATTCAATGAAATAGAAATTGTATTAAGAAACAGAACTCACTAGGTAACGGCACAACGTATCCTAACCGTGTTTGGGCTTCTAATCGTTGTATCATCATGAAACTTGGTAGTTATGTGTAGTTCACATAATAATACAATAAAATGGCACCATCGAACTAATTCAATGAAATAGAAATTGTATTAAGAAACAGAACTCACTAGGTAACGGCACAACGTATCCTAACCGTGTTTGGGCTTCTAATCGTTGTATCATCATGAAACTTGGTAGTTATGTGTAGTTCACATAATGATACGATAAAATGGCACCATAGAACTAATTCAATGAAATAGAAATTGTATTAAGAAAATGAACTCACTAGGTAACGTCACAACGTATCCTAACCGTGTTTGGGCTTCTAATTGTTGTATCATCATGAAACTTGGTAGTTGTGTGTAGTTCAGATGACAATACAATAAATTGAACTGATTCAATGAAACAGAACAGGAAGTCTAATCGAAGAATTGAATTGATTCAAGCTTAACGAAAGATGTCTTGCAAGATTGATGCATTGGCAGAGATGCAGAAGATGTGCGCTCAGTCGCTCACAGACACAGAATCAAGAAGAGACACCTCAACCAAATTAACTATACTGCTCTACTAATTTGAATTCTGTAGAAGTTTTTTTTAATAAAATATTAATACTAAAAAAAGCAAAAATAAATTAATAGTTTAAAAAACTAAAAATAACATGGTTTTATAAATACTACAAACAATTACTAAAAAACAATTATAGAACCCGTTTCCTCGTCTTCTTTGTAAGGACTTTAGCGTAAGCGATGTTTGTTATTGAGTATAATAGCGCGCGGCGCAAATTTATTTTCTTCGAGATTCCGTCGATTTTTCCCGATATTACGTAATGAAAAATTGGAAAACGGATGCTGTTTATAAATTATAAATCAATCACGTGGCTACATATCCAACTAATATTTTGCTCCGGCGATACGGTGCATGATCTTAAAAAACAGAGTCAACACCTGCTATAAATGAAATCTAGAGTCAATCTTCAGTATTTACCTCGATACAGCAAGACAGTAGTGAGAAATTCCACAGCATTAATAAATAAATGAGGTTTGCTGACATACTGCAACAAAAGCGACCGTTTTAAGCAAACGCAGCGAGAAGTTCATCAGCTGTGCCCGCGTACAATTTTAAGGAATGCGAAGCAACTGCACTTATGTGCAGAGCGATACTTGAGAGATACTGTTACATAAATAATATCTGGTGTCACAACAATACTGGTCCGATATTCCCGTTTAGGATTGCGTTGAATATTGAAATCTTCCGCGGTAAAAATTTGCTTAGCGACCTTTGATATTGAATCTGCGGAGAATGGACCACTTCGAAGTCACGCTGTTGGAATATTGCGAGGGGAATAAACACCAATTTGGGGTGTTTCTTGAAATTACTATATTGTTTATTGAAGAAAACTTTATCATGGAATAAGATTGACTATGTGAGACATGGAATATATCAAAATGGAATATATTTCCTTGCAAATATTTGTCAACCTTAGTAAAGTTTATTCTTTAAATGATATTGAACATTACATTTGTTACGTTTTCTATATTTTACGCAAATTTAGTTAAAAACTAAATATATTAAAATATGTAATACAGTTCTAGATCGATAATTTAAGGGCTCAGTTTTAAAATACTAATTAGCTAAGGCTATTGAGGATTACGTAATTTTATAAAACCTTTCTCAGGTTTCATTTATCGAATGGCCAACCTTTATTTTGAGCTTTCGTTGTCTTTGTATATTATATATGTGTTTGTTGATTATCTCTGGAATGGTTAAAGTCGATTTGACGTTTGCGACTTTTTAATAGAATATAAAAATTTAGTATATACTTAGATGAATTTTACCACTTGTAGATAACACTTAAAAGAAAGAAATACATTAGAAATCAGGCTTTTGTTTACAGGTTATTGCTTTAAAGGATTCCAGGGAAAAAGCTGGAAAAATTATGTAATAATATGTCAAGAAATGTCCTAGAAAGGATATACTTTTCACGATATACTTTTATATACTATACTTTCCCGGATATATAGTTTAAATTTGGAAAGAAAACATCTGAAAATGTTCCGGATTGTAAAGGACAATGAAAAGATTATGGACAAAAGTTTAGAATCACCTCCGATCTTAATCTTCTTTATTTTATTTATTGTGTGTTAAAAATCCAGGTATTACATTTTCGGATGCAGATTTGGACCCAAAATCGTAAGCCATTTTGAGTACCTCAAAAAGATCGAAGAATGCAGAGTAAGCTAGGGTCAATATTAAATAACATTTTTGGCAGTTCGGTCACGGATTACCGTAAGACGAAATCAGGCTGAATTATAACTTAACAGAATTAAGTTTTTTGTCGAACCGCTAAACCGCAATCGGCCATCGGATTCGAGTAAACTGTCCGTTAAAGTGCAAAAAAACAACTAAACCAGTTTACGCATACCCCGCCGGACTTAGACACTGGTCGTGCTCTAATTTTGGATAAGCATTTTGGCGTTATGAAGACAAGAATAAGGAATGAACACGAAAACGCGAAATGGACGTGCGAGTTTTGATTAGTTCGACAAATCGCAGTTTTTACATGTATAAACTTTTGATGGAGTCAAATTTAAGAAAAGCTTCATATTTCATCATTGATTTAAAATGAAGATGGTGAGGATATATGTCTCCATGGTTATAAGCTTTAAAATATAGAATTGTTGTTCTTTAAACGTCTTTTTTTGAACATTTAGGTCGTAAGTTAGATAAACGATAGTTTTGATACATTTTTTATAGATACAAATTTAATGTGATAAGCTTTTTAAACACAGGTTTCTAATTCTTTCATTTTTTTTGTACTTTATGCCGCAAGTTTAATAAACGATAACCATGACAAAACTTTTGAGAGATTCAAATTTAAGAAAAGTTTCTTAGTATTTCATTGAATTGAAGATGAAGATGGCCAGGATATATGTTTTTATTGTGATAAGCTTTTTAAAACATAGTTTTCTGATTATTTAAAAGATTTTTTAAAATTCATGCCACAAGTTTTAAGAGACATTTCGTAGTATTTCATTGAATTGAAGATGAAAATGACTAGGATATATGTTCTAATAGTGATAAGTTTTTTAAAATATACTTTTATGATTATTTCAAAGATTTCTTTTCTATACTTGATGCTGCAAGTTTGATAAACGGCAGCTTTGATGAACTTTTGATAGATTCAAATTTAAGAAAAGTTTCTTAGTATTTCATTGATCTGAAGATGAAAATGGCTAGGATATATGTTTTTATTGTGATAAAACATAATTTTGTGATTATTTAAAAGATTTTTCCTTCATAATTGATACCGCAAGTTTGCTAAACCGCAGCTTTGATAAACTTTTGACATATTCAAATTTAAGAAAAGTTTCGAAATATTTTATTGAATTGAATATGTAAATGGTTAAGGTATAAAGTTTCTATTGCGATAATCTTTTTAAAACATAGAGTTGCGATAATTTTAAA
Source organism: Druceiella hillmani (assembly GCA_039881145.1). Lineage (NCBI taxonomy): Eukaryota > Metazoa > Arthropoda > Insecta > Lepidoptera > Hepialidae > Druceiella > Druceiella hillmani. Next base: position 13,697,251 of record JAYKKI010000031.1, read on the forward strand.
AGGTTTTTATATGATTGATGCCGTTAATTTGTTTACTGACCGCTTTGACACATTTTTAATAGATTCAAATTTAAGAAACATTTAATAGTTTTACATTGAAAATAATATGAAAATGGCTAGGGTATAAGTTTTCAATGCGATAATCTTTTTAAAACACAGCTTTGTAATTGTTTAAAAGGCTTTTTTGTAATTGTTGTAGCAATTTTGCTAAATGGCAGCTTTGATAGAGTTTTCTTAGATTAAAAGAAAAAGAAAATGAAAAGCTTCGTAGTTTTACATTGGAGCGAATATGAAAATGGCTAGGCCATAAGTTTCCAATGTGATAAGCTTTTTAAAAGATAGCCTTGTGATACTTGTCTAAAACGTAACTATTTTTCTTCTATTTGCCTCTGCGTGTGTTTTAAAGTGAATATTCTTATATACATTTGCAACGGATTAACAGAAAAAAAATAGTCATTACACAAAGTATTATAAATACTATTAACTAAACTAGACTAAAATTTCTATTTTTATGCAAGTTGTGATAGCAGACTTACAATGTTGCAGACTTAGTTTTTTTTTAAACTGAAAAGTAAATTTAGAAATAAAAAAATAATCAAATGCAATTTAGATTCATATGCCTAAGGTACGGAACCTAAAAGACGGTTTAAATATTTTTAATTTATTCTTAAAAATGCTGGAAATATGTTTCGATGGTGTTGCTGCAAATGTACTTTCACGTTGTAACCATTTTATTTTTCTGGTAATTTTAACATTTATAATTTGTCTTCTTTTACTCGATATTTACATTAATACCTATATTGGAAAAATACCTTTTAAATAAATTTTCTAATTAAATTTAAATTATCCTTATACCTTTATAACTAATATATCTTAATATTTTTAATTTGAAAAAAAATATCTCCTAAATCAATTTTCTAATTAAATTTAAATGATTAAAATTAATGTCAAATAATTTTTTTTTATAATTTTTAAAATTTCATGAAATCGAAATACAAGTAAGATAAGCGGATGTAACCGACAGAGGGAAGGAAGGATACTAGGTACTCTTTAAAAAGTAACAAGTATTCACCATAACAAATGTCATATTACTTTTAATGTAATAAATCGAAAATGTTATCTGGCTAGGTAAAGTGGTTAATGAACTATCGGCGGTAATAAACTTTAGAAGTTTAACTCGTTTTTGATCGGTTTTTGTTATTTGCTTGTTTTATTTTTTTTTAATCATTCATCTGTTTGTTCAATGCTCTCTTGGCCATATATTTAAGTTTCGTAAAAATAATGACTTGTCTCCCCGAACGTTGTGTATCAACTCATGATTTACGAGGTACTTTTAAAAGCTTCAGCATCAAAAGAGCAAGCCGATAGATATCATTGCTCCATTTTATTTATACAATCGTATGTTTTAGAAAAGTTTTAAAAAATCTAAAATTATTTTAGAGCTTTTAAAACTTTTTCCTTGTTTCGGCGTGTCTGATTCGCCCAAGTGTTAACACGGTGTTCAGAAAAGAGCTGTAATTATGTAGTCATTGTTGATGATTCACAGCCCATATCAAATAATCTATTCGAACATTCTCGCACACCCACTCGTCATGTCATGATGGTCTCGTCTGCCTCCTTCCCTGCTTTCACGTGGCTCAATTTTGTTTACGAGAATTACGAATATATGCGTTTTTAGTTATTAAAATACGTTGTTTTTGCTTAATATTTGTTGTATTTTTATTTTCTCGCGGTGCTAAAAATGAGTATTACGACCTTTTTATTTGCATTTCAAATTCCCAACGAATATCTTTTTTATATCCGCGTTAACGCGTCATGTTATGATGGTCTCGCCTACCTCTTTTCTTGCTCTCACGTGGCTCAATTTTGTTTACGGGAATTACTAATATATGCGTTTTTATTTATTTAAATATGTTGCTTTTGATTTAATATTTATTGTATTTTTATTTTCTCGTGGTACTAAAAGTGATGAGTATTACGACCTTCTTATTTTTATTTCAAAGTCCCAACGAATATCTTTCCATATCCGTGTTAACGCGTCATGTTATCATGGTCTCGCCTGCCTCCTTCCTTGCTTTCACGTGGCTCAATTTTGTTTACGAGAATTACGAATATATGCGTATTTAGTTATTAAAATATGTTGTTTTTGCTTAATATTTATTGTGTTTTTATTTTCTGGTATTTTATGGTACTAAAGATGATGAGTGTTATCACATTTTTGGTTTCATGTCAAACGATTGTTTTTTCCGTATCTACGTTAGATACTAAAAAAAGGGTTGAAAAGTATCCGCATGAGCGTCTTTTTTTGCAAATATAGTTTTAACGTTTAGACTAAACTAAACTTATATAATGATTTGGTTTTAATTCAATCTTCGGAGTTTTTTACAGTTTTACTTTTTTGAATTATTTTTGGATTTAAGTAAAAAAGATGAGTGACTCTGACGACTTTGCTCACTCTTCGTAGGTAAAGAGTTTTGTTGGTGATATAACAAGGTATCATTATTATTTTTAGCAAATTACAATAAAAAAACAAAAGAAAAACACCCGAGCAAAAGTTAGTACCCAAAACCATTATTATTAATGGACCACGTATAAAGTAAATTTAAATGAACCTACTCATAAGCACTATTTTTTAGGTTTTTAGACTTATATTTTTTTACTACAAGGTTTTCATTGCATTAGTTTATTATTTGTTTTAGATGTGTTTTTATTACAAGGTTTTTTATTACTTTTAAGTTAGTTTTTTGTTACAAGAAATTTTCATACATTGTTTTTATCAGATTTTTTTTATTGTTTTTTATTGCAAAAATTACCAAAGTATGGGGACACAACGCATACTAGTATAATATTTCATAAATGTAAAGTTTCACAGTATAAAAGTCATCTTCTACAATTTTTTGCTTAATATTTATTGTGTTTTTATTTTCTACAAAAATTTGTACACCCTACTCTCGATACGGTACGTAAAAAGTACAATTTAATCCCTCTTCCGAGGGAGAGGGGTGGTTTTATCGACGTGAAAAACATTTTTAACATATCATACCGTATCATGTCATGCACATCAATAGATACTTTTATTTAAATTCTTTACCTGAAAAACGTCACGTGAACAATTCTGAAACTGTAGAAGTTTCATGATTGATGCTGATTTTCATTGTTTGTTTTGGATAAGAATTTAAATACAGGGTGAACTGAAAGAAAATAATGTTAGTCTTAACGTAAGAAGCCGTATACGTATAAAGATTTGCATGTTCCGCGTACACGTGGTCACCCTACATTATCAATAACACGGACTAGATCCAATTATATCAAAAATATCAACTTTCTCACGGTATTCAACCGCTTAAGAACCTGACCTCGATTGCGTTTATTTATAATATGTGAAATGACTATTTTTTCTGTTACCTGTCGTTATTTGTAACAGATGTTAAAATATCACGTTATTTGTTAACCAAATGTTGCTTTCCACCTGGTCCGTGTAAAATTGATTTAATTATCATATAGTGAAAATGTAATGATTAACAGAGACCAATCTTGAAAGGCTTAACGAACAGCCAACATTCCCTAAGAGGAGCTTTGTGATATTTCTTAACTAATGTTTATTTTGCGGGGATAATATCCTATATGTTAGTATATAAAACGTACTAACATATAGGATATTATCTATTGGCGTACAAAATTTTAAAAAAGACATACAATTAAACAGGTTATAGTTATATTTAGTGTTGTCACATGAAATTAACAGAAAATGGAATGGTTGTTAAAAAAGTGGTAAAAAACTAAAAATCAAGAAAAAACGAAGTTTTTAATCATTAAACTTCTTAACTAAAATGCATTACTTAAATTAATTAAGTACTCAGGTATTTTACCAAAAGTATTTAAGTACTAATCAATCAGGTAAGTACTTAAATACTCTAATATTATTACTAATAATCAACAAGATTTTCAAATATAAGTAATATTTACTTTAATATTGGTAACCAGTTAATATATAAAAGGTTCTATTAGCGTATAAAATTTAAAAACAGACATACAAATAAACAGGTTATAGTTAGAGTTAGTGTTGTCAAATGAAATTAACAGAAAATGGAATGGTTGTTAAAAAAGTGGTAAACAACTAAAAATCAAGAAAAAACGAAGTTTTTAATCATTAAACTTCTTAACTAAAAACGTATTACTTAAAGTATTTAAGTACTAAGGTATTTTAGAAAAAACTATTTAAGAATTAATCTATCAGGTACTTAAATACTGTAATATTATTACTAATAATCAACAAGATTTTCAAATATAAGTAATATTTACTTTAATATTGGTAATCAATAAAGGAATCACACAATTTTAATACTAAAATCAATTTAAAAACACATTGACAACATTTTGGTTATTTTCCAGCTTATTCTTAGTCGCATCGTTTAGAAAATATTACAGTATCTTCAGTGTTATCGCTACTAATTTACAATATTACAGTACATTTTGTGTTCTCATTATTAAATTTATATGCTAAAAACATTACAGTATCCTTTGTGTTATCGCTACTAACTTAAATGCTGGAAATATTACTGTACATTTTGTGTTCTTACTACTAATTACATGCTAGAAATATTACAGTATCTTCTGTGTTATCGCTACTAACTGAAATGCTAGAAATATTACAGTACAATTTGTGTTCTCACTACTAATGTACATGCTAGAAATGTTACAGTATATTCTGTGTTATCGCTATTAATTTAAATGCTGGAAATATTACAGTACATTTTGTGTTCTCACTACTAATTTACATACTAGAAATATTACAGTATCTTCTGTGTTCCCACTGCTTATTTTTATTGAACATTCTTCGGAGTTTTTCGTGCACTCGACTCCCCATATATTGTTATGTTTAATATGCGCCAAATTTGTAATGGTCAGTAATGCCTAAAAATTGGGACATTATCCACCATAACACCCCTAAAAACCAGGATACACCACGAAAACTGGAATATATGATAATAATAGTTAAGATACGTAAATATGTAATTCTTTAAATATAATTTATACTTTTTAAATGAGTTTGAATCAGTGAAAAGTTTCAATATCAGTATAAAAATAAGTAGTGAGAATATCGATGATTGTTTTTTAATACAAACTTAGTAATGAGAACACAGAAGATACTGTAATATTTTCAGCCTTAAATTAGTAGTGAGAACACTGAAGATACTAATTTCAACATAAAAATAATACACATATAAAGCAAACACAAAAAAAATTGCAGCTGGTAATCAGAGACTTCAAAGCCAATAAAATTTAATTACAAAAAAAAACTAAGTTGCAGCTTTGAAAATGCTTAATAAGATATATTATGACCATCACTTATCAAAAACCTGGATGTCAAAGGAAATAAATTAATTATCCTTTAGTTTATTTGAAAGAAAAATGCTGAAAAACATCCTCGGGACTATTGAGTAACTGAGGCACGAAGGCGAGGCAAACAAACATAACAGAATTTCTCAAACATAACAGAATTAGGGTTTATACTTTTTTAAATGTTATTTTTACTTTTGAAGTAAGTTCAAATAATTAAAAAGTTTTACATATCTAGGCCATGAAATCTAGGAATGACTAATTTGGAGCTTTACAAATGCTAGACAAGACGTATCATGATCATAACTCTTCAGAAACCTGGATGGTAACGTAAACGAGATGAATAGTCCCTTGGTTTATTTGAATGATAAATGCTCGAAAATATTCTTGGTGATGGTTAGATAAATGGAGCTCGGCAGAGATGAACTGGATGACGGGATATTGTAAAATTTATTCAGATCCAAGAAATAGGCTGACTGTAGAATGCGGATGGATGAAACAATAAGATAAGGTATATGATTGGTGAAATCAATTGGAATTGACTTAAATGGCAGACCAAAGCTCATATTCGGTATTTACTTGAATTTAATTTTCGAAAAGATTTCAATGTACTGAAGATAAAAAAAAACTGGAGAATAATGGCCAGGAATAGATAAAACTGCACCAGATTATTTTATAAAATCAAGACTCACCCCTAGGATTTCGCATTGGAGAATAATATTTTTGAAGTAAAATACATGGAAGTGAAATTTATTAAATGTAGCCAGTGTCACGTGGTGTTTTCATGTGTTTTTCTATAAAACTACTGAGCACATTCTAAAGTATTTACTCTCGGTGATGAAATGATAACATATCATCAAAGCTCTCGGTCGACTTTGATTTTCGATTAAAGTTTACGCGCATCAAAAAGCTTCGTTGCCATAAATAAAAATAAAAACAAAATACCACGTTGTATTCTAAATAGAGAGATAGATTATCGAATTTGTTATACTAATGACTCTCCCACGTCGCAACCAATCAAAATCATTCCGCTGACGAACAGACCTATACGTTACGTTCATCTGCTTTAATACATCAAACCAACAAATTATATTTCATAAATCTTCTTTACTCGTTGCGTATTTAATATTTATCATCCAAAAAAGAGAAAAAAATTAAATAGTACAATTACCGACCGAACACAGCGGAGCAATGGCGTCTATGCTGCATACACACATACACACAAACACGCATACATAGCACCGAGGCAACGTATCGAAACACACATTCGATTTTCGGCTATACGTCTAAATATAATAATACGAAAATACAAAATACAAAAAAAAACCACCTCATAATGACGAAAGCAACATTAAAACTTTATGTACTTTAGAAGTAATATATAATGTTTCAAATATTTCAAGGCTAAATCGCGCTCAAGAGTTCGTTCGAGCTGTCAATCATAATATTGTTGCCGCCTCGCTCTGGCGCGCCGGACCGAGCGCGCTGTCTCGCTCGCCGGCCTCCGTATCTTACATATTATTCTGGACGTAAATTTTAAATTTGGAATGAATAAGCATTATCCGAGTACTGGTTAGGAATTCGATATTTGAATTGTTCTTTTTTTTCTTCTTTTTAATTCGAGTCCGCGGCGAGTGCTCGGAGGCGAGGCGGCCAGTGTGTTTTTATTTAAACTAACGTTAATGTCGGCCGGCGGAGTTTTGTATAATCAATGCGTTGTATGAATTGGCGTGCCTAGATATATTTAAATAGATATACTTGTATAAAGAGAGACATGAACTCGCTACCGAATTTTCGGAGTTGCTAAGAGGAGATTTGATTCAAGACTCGAATCAGGTTTAGCTTTATCAAAATCCACCAACAAGCTCATCTGAATATCTTTTTCTAATTTAAACACTGTAAAAGTAGCTAGATTCAAAATATACAGAGATAGGAGAATGTCAGAAGTAAAACATGTGAAAACAGGAAAGGCTCGAAATTTCATCATTTATGATTATCGTAGGTACTTTAGTGAGACACCATACCGCCAAACCTGCTAGCATAGATAGATAAGAGTACAACAAGAAAGTGAACCTCGATTCAAGAATTGAAATAACCTAACTTTTGAAATTAAAAGGACTCAAATTTAGCTTTCAATCAGGACTTTAATATCATAAATACCAGAATTACATATAAAAAGCCAATTTGAATTCTACGAGTGTTTCCAAAAAACTACACGTATTATTAAAACAGAAGATTTGAGTTAGGACTTAGTCCCTGAACATTCTTGCAGTAAAAATGCATAATAATTGCTGAATAACTGAATTAATTTATAGCAAAATATTTATAATAATAGATGCATTTGAAATTTACTGATTTTAACAATATTTGCGCAGAATAGTCGATTGTAAGAGTCTTCTAAGAATAATAAGCTTCTTTTGACAGAAAATACTTTCAAACGTTCTAGGAATTCGACTCTGACGCATAGCATTTGAAAAGATCATTTTTTTTAAGACAAGCTGCCATCTGTGTTATATCTCGAACAGGAATGTACGTTGGGTGTTAATTTTAGACGCAGTCTTTTTATTATTAAGCATCAAAGCAAGAAGATTGCTTTTGGATGTTTTGATTTTTTTTATATGAATCAATTTGTTAAAGTTTGATTAGTTATATTGCTTTGTAGATTTTGCTAACGCTTTCTGACTTATCAGAAATAATTTATATTACATAAAACGTTTGGAATTATTAAGATTTATATGCTTGTTTGTATAGCTATTGCGTTGCAATTGCTTTCGGTGGAAAATAATTTTTTGCGTTATGTAAATTAAACTTTACAATAAATTAAACTTTACAATCACAAGATTTGTAATATGCGGCTTAAGCATGCTGCATGAACAACTCATTGCATTTTTTTGCCATTGTAGTTTTAAATTTGTTTGTTGGAAAAACGTGGGAGGAAACGGATGAGAGAGGAACGAGGTTTTTGTTCATAAGTTTTTGTTGTTTATTATTAAACAATTACTTTAACATTTTCCTTTTTTAATTTTGAAAACGGTAACTAATATTACAGATGCGGAAGTGAATGTCTTTTTCGTTTATATCGCTTTCTTGTCTCAAGTACTGAATCGTGTTTCCTGAAATTATTCATACATATAGTTTTTATAATACACACACACACACACACACCCACACATATATATATATATATATATATATATAAATGTTTTTTTTTTCTTTTTTCGCAGAAATGAGATGGTGAATAGCAATACATACATTTACATAAGAAGTAGATAAAACATCCTAACCCCACAAATAATTTTGGAATGGTGCCAACTTTTTTTCACGCGTGCAAACCCGTGTCCCAATGATAATACTACATGTAATATATGAAGAAGATTCACGTCTAAGGTAGTAGTCACGTAGTTTTTTTTAATCAAACGAAGCATATAATTTTTTGACAAAAACCTAAGAAATATACAGTATTTAAGATGAAAATGAATCATTTTTATGCAATTTTGGAATTTATTTCTTTGGTGTGTCACATTCTTATATATTCAATAATTTGTCAGCATCCAGGATGAGCCAATTTTACAAAAGATAGTTAAATATTTAAGAAACGGTAAAATGAGTGAATATCTAAGGTAGACCGCAAATCTGCATTTTTATGTTAGTTGTACACGAGCATTAGGGTTGAAAACCGAGAAGAAGAGACTGATAATTATTTGGTTGAATGAAGGAAATAAAAGTATTTATGGTATAGAAGACCTGAGCCTTTAGGATTTCCCTACAGTTTTTCAGTAACTGGAAAATTCACAAAAACATGCGATAGTATTTTTGCACGTATTAAAGTTGATCCAAAATCTAGGCAGCATTTAGGTACACGATACATAGCGAAGGTAGAATCTTCTAACCTGCTTATATATATATATATATATATATATATATATATATATATATATATATATATATATAGTTTAGTATGCTTAATCTAGAGAGTGAAGGACATAGCAGACATATGTTATAAGTAATATAATCATAAAATATTTTTGTGAAAGACGTAAACCAACTAATGTCTTTATTGTATTTATAATCGTAAAGTTGATTTTTAAAAGTCGTATACCAGTTACTATAAGTGGGACAAACCCGCATGCTACTTGGAAATGTATAGATCTCATAAATCTTGGATCTATGGATCTATACACTACCGAATGATCGATTTGCCAGTCGTATAATTTCATGCTGATTTGAATACAGTATCCGGTACTGTATTGAAACGGAATCGAAAATAAGTTCGTGTCAATCAAAAATTTGCTCATACCCACAATGACATTTAGTATTATAACTAAATGTGAATACAAAAAGTCGACGGCGTGCTTATCGATTCGGCGGTAATGCGGTGTTTGGGGAAATCCGAATGCCCAAATTTCTTGCAATTGTTTTGAGAAACGTCATAACTTGAATCTTCGCCGGTTTCCCTAATCTATCTTGAGTAGGATACCAGTGGGGTGCCTGTATTAGTTAAGTTCCTTTTTTATTTGTGTTTTGTTTTGTTTTTGGGGCGATATATTTATTAAGAACCAGCAGTAATGCTCTGTAAAAGTGCCTGCTTGTAATTTATCGTTAAAAGTAAAATTTTACTCAATAGAAATAAAATTACTCTATTTGCATATGTATGACCTTTTATGCGATCTTAATTACGTATTTAGTGCGATAGTGTTCTGTAACAGTGCCTGCTTGTAATTCATCTTTATAAGTTAAATTTTACTGATAAGAAATAAAATTACTTTATCGGTATATTATATATACGTTTATGTGATCTTAATTATGTATTTATAGCGATAATGCTCTGTAACAGTGCTTGCTAGTAATTTGTCTTTAAAAGTTATATTTAACTGAATAGAAATAAATTTACTTTATTGGTATATTATATGTCCGTTTATGTGATCTTAATTATGTATTTATAGCGACAATGCTCTGTAACAGAGCCTGCTCGTAATTTATATATATATATATATATATATATATATATATATATATATATATATATATATATATATATATATACATATAGGTTAAATTTAACGATGGAAATAAAATTACTTTATTGGTATATGTATGTTGGTTTACGTTATCTTAAATTAATAGTTTATGTATTTAGAGGAATTATTTTTTTCAGTTGCTCGAAGGATGCAATGTTTTGGAAAAGAACTCTGCTTAATAGAATATATTTAATGAATTTTATGTTTTATAACATCATTTATTACGTGATAGCTATTTTTACATGTTAATGATTATAAAAATTTTCAGTTTCTTTTTCAAATTTTATCAGCCAATAAAATGTTTTTATATCTATAAAAAGCTTTAATCTAAAGTATATTCATGAACTTTTTTCCCATAGAAATTTTCATAAATATAATCATCTCGTAAAATAATATTTTTCTTGGAGGAGGTATATTTTTTTAAAATTTTGTTGAGAAGGATCGTGTAGAATCACAACTATCATAAACAGGGACTGCCAAACATACTTCTGTTTATGGTAAATTCTTCAAATATAGTTATTTTGATCGTATCTTAGTATAGGTAGACACCTCGAGTTTGAGTGATTATTTGGAGCAAAGAATTTTATCTCATACAGAGAGAGCAGAGGGTTAGTAATTTTTGGCCTGTTTAAAAGTTAACATCATTACATCCCTCCTCAACTCGAAGAAATTAGTGGAAATATTTTAAATCAAAGCTAAAAAACACCGGAAAAATAAAATGAAAGTAATAACTTTCAAAATCAAATTATCAACATGACTGTGTTCTGTATATTTATAGACATATACATATAAATTTAACATACGATTATAGTCAGATACTGACAGTTACGAATTGGTTTCGAGTATCGAAGAAGCGGAAGTTGCTTATTTACCAATATTTACACACGAGTGGAAGATTGAATTTCCCATTACGGAAATGACAAAGTTAATTAGGTCAATTGTTTTAGCTCTAAAGAGATTTCTCTACATCGGGCCACTTAAGGCTTTAATGCAATCAAAACTTAGCTCATTTTTACTATCTTCGTAGAATATTTATAAGCAAAACATATGTTTTAAGTAGTGACAGAGGAAAAATGGCCTGAAAATAAGTTTAAAGAAAATTAGTCTGCGAAAAAAGTAAAAGACCTTTCACCTATAGAATTTTCACGGTGAAGGGAAAGTGTACGTGCATAGTACATCAATTTAAGAGATGTTCATAATCTATTTTGGTCAGAAAATTATTTCCTGCTTCACAATATTTTCTTTCTATAACGCTCAAACGAGAAAATTTAAATACACACACCACTGTGATTTATTTTCATCGCGTTCAAAATTCAAGTGTTAACAGGATAGTTGATGATAAATACAGGTTTTCTAAAACTTTTTTCCCTCTAAGACAGGGGAAAAACGACACGTTTAACGCTGTTAGTAATTTGAGTTGAATTTTGAGTATTTTCGTGATTAAATTTAATTTGGAGAGCTATCAGGTCACTATCATATTGAAAATATAATAAAATTTTAAACAGCTTTTTCAAATCTAATGCATTCTATAAATATGGGTCCATTCATTTATAATAATTCACTTGTATGGTTTTTTTAAGTTAATTGAACGAATTTTATACAAGATTAGATTGAAAAAGCTTTCAACTTTTACTTTAACTTTTTTTTAGGTCTCAACTTTTACAATTTTTATTGTAATTATGTAGGGAAAATAACTATTCATCAACATAATATTATTAAAACAAGTTGTTTTATATTTTATACCATATTTGTAACAATATCTTAAGCCAAACACTTTGCTGTTCTTGACATAGTTACTACGAATTTGTTAAAGTTGAAACGTTAGGTTCGCGTCTTCCCACGCGTTGAAGGTCAAAGCTCTAATTTGATATATTGAGGTAAAAGCTTTCCTATAGTTTAAGTTACTGTGATAATGTTGTCTTAAAAGTTATATAACAACGTTTATACTTTTTTATATCAACTAATACTTATAGTGGGTACAAATTAACTCATTAATAAAGTTTATAGTCATAAAATAAAAAAAAATATAGAATCAAAAATAAAAAACACCTGTGTGTAGCGATATGAACTAAAAATTTAAAAAAAATAATCTTTAAATATAAGGATTTGGTCTAGAATGAAAGAACGTTTCACAACTATTTTTTTAATAAGCTTGAAATTTATTTTAATGTAAATTTGTTATTTCAATTTGCTACAAAAGCAAGTTTTTTTAATTTCTATAACTATAATATTGTTTTCTAAATTTTAAGTTATGAAATTATTGTATTGTCATCGGTTCGTGATACGCGTGCAAAATTTTAAATAATTCTAATTAGGTGAAACTTTAATTTTTGAATTAATATTGCTAGAAAACCGTGTTTTTTTAGTTTTTTAAACCATAATTTTATTTTGTAAACTTTTAGTTTCGAAATTATTGTGCTTTTTACTTAACTATTGTATTTTTGTTTAATATTTTAAATAATTCGGACGTCCGGATTTGGATGAAAATTTAATTTTTTATTGCATATTGCTACAAAACCGTGTTTTTTCAGTTTTTTAAACCATAATTTTATTTTGTAAACTTTTAGTTACAAAATTATTGTGCTGTCATTGCTTCTTTACACTTGTGTAAAATTGTACATAATTCGGGCTTCTGGTTTTATAATTATGGATATAATTCATTGTAATTCATTGTAATTATGGATATAATTCATACAAATATATATACAAGTAAAGTTAATAAATAGCATTTAGGACATGGAAATATAAATATGTTTACGGGTATATGTCTATTAAGGGTTTATGATTTTTTTAGGTCATGGAAATATAAATATGTTTACGGGTATATGTCTATTAAGGGTATATGATTTTTTAGGTCATGAAAATATAAATATGTTTACGGGTATATGTCTATTAAGGGTATATGATTTTTTTAGGTCATGGAAATATAAATATGTTTACGGGTATATGACTATTAAGGGTATATGATTTTTTTAGGTCATGGAAATATAAGTATGCTTATGGATATATGTCTATTAAGGGTATATGATTTTTTTAGGTCATGGAAATATAAATATGCTTATGGATATATGTCTATTAAGGGTATATGATTTTTTTAGGTCATGGAAATATAAATATGCTTATGGATATATGTCTATTAAGGGTATATGATTTTTTTAGGTCATGGAAATATAAATATGCTTATGGATATATGTCTATTAAGGGTATATGATTTTTTTAGGTCATGGAAATATAAATATGCTTATGGATATATGTATATTAAGGGTATATGATTTTTTTAGGTCATGGAAATATAAATATGCTTATGGATATATGTCTATTAAGGGTATATGATTTTTTTAGGTCATGGAAATATAAATATGCTTATGGATATATGTCTATTAAGATTATATTCCTTAAACATATTTATATTCACTTGTGGACAAAATTCAAAAAAGTAATTTTTTATTTTATTTTAAGTAATCCGTAGTAGCTTTCATTATGAGCCTTGAATTTTCTACTAACTTCATTAATGAAAGTCTTGACTATTCGACAAGAATAAGACAGAAATTACTTTTGTCCTTATGGTCAGGGCTTTGTTTTCGCACATAGGCGTAAGTCAATATTCTGTGGCCCCTCTCATTTTGTCGTTAAGCACAGTTCTAGACTTCATAATTTTTTTCTGGACGCCATAAGCAACATGATTTTGGAGTTTATAGGTTGTTTCCAATTGACTATATTATCTTGCTTGATTTATAGTTGCAACTTTTGCATTAAGACTAATTTTTTCTGATTTATAACTAACGTGTCCAATATTTCATATGCATTATAATGCTAATCTACTTGTTTACGAAATGTAGCTTATATAACATTATTTATTTGTCTACAAAACTGCAATAATTTAAAATAACGGGAGCGCAGAGGCTGCAGTTTGGCGTCTAAGAATGCGGAAACGCAAAACCGGTGATCGCAGGTTCGAATCTCGTTTTGGACAAAAATGATTTTAGCGATACTTAACTTCCGTGTTATAAAAAAAAAACATGTCACTTTAAATTTGTAACTTTACACACTTTGAGATTAAAATTAATATCGCAATTGGATATATATCATATTTTGAATTAATTATATTTGTGTTTCAAAGAAGTTCGAAGGCTACTCTCAATTGTGACTGGTTATATTTGAGGATACGGTTCTTTAGTTTGAATTTGCTGTGCATATTATAAGTACTTGGCGATAGTGTTGTATATATCTAAGGGTTTTGTTAACATTTTGGCGTTGACGTTATTGTCCATAGAATTTAGGCTCATTATAAAAATAAAAATATTTTTCTACCGCTTTACTTTTACGAACATTTTTATATTCTAATGAAAAGTGCTTTTTGTAATTCATAAAAATTCGGTTTAAAGATTGGTTCATTTAAGTGGATAAAATTACACTTCATGAAATTACCCTAAATCAACTATTGTTAAGAGAAATAAATTAAACTATCTAGCACTCTTTAGCAACTTTTTTATATATATTTTTTTATTTTTAGAAATAACCTTGTTAAATATAAAAAAAAATTTACCAGTATCGCCTATGGAAGCTCACACGAACGAACGAGAATTTAATTTGGAATATATGGTATATGGGATGTAGGTAATAAAACTTTTCTCAATTTGACCACTGTGCACAAATTAATTTCGTCTCTTCTTATCAAAATGCGTATAGTTTAATTCTATTAGTTCATGCATTTTTAATTTAGAATATTGAATAACATGGGAGGCAACGAAACTTCTCAATTTGACCACTGTGCACGAATTAATTTCGTCTCTTCTTATCAAAATGCGTATAGTTTAATTCTATAATTAGTTCATGCATTTTTAATTTGGAATATTGAATAGCATGGGTGGCAACGAAACTTTTCTCAATTTGACCACTGTGCACGAATTAATTTCGTCTCTTGTTATCAAAGTTTGTATAGGCTATTTCGACAATCACTTAAATAATACAATCATTTACGTAATGTCTAATCTCGAACGTATTAGACACCGGTATATACAGTAAGAAAAGATTATTACGGTACGAAAGGAAACTTTCAGCGACTTGACCTCTGTGCATGAATTAATTTCGTTTCCTCTAAACACGTATATCAGACGTGAGCCTTGTAATTTTTGTATCATAATACTCTCAAAATAAATGTTCCATGCTCGCCTCCAAGTGTCAAGTGGCGCTGTGCGGACGCTGATCTCCAAGTGGACTTCCACCGCGTAAGTGTGTTTGAGTAACGAGTGAACGACAGACGTGCACATGCGGCTGTGGGCGTTGTACAAACAAAGGAGTGTATATGTGACGAATCGATGGTCAATTATCGATGCGGGGTCGTTTTGAATTATAATAAATGGTGTTTTTATATAATTTTCTCCACGTATCTAGATATTAGATGAATTTGAGCAACAAAAGTCAATGACCTCGGTTTTCATGTAAATGCTCTTAAAAATACAAATGTAAATTTGAGTTATTCCCTATGCCTTGTGATCAATCCAACACACCACGGCGACGACTGTCTCCAAGTTTTAGCTAGAAATATTCAAAACCGGTCTAGTGCTAGCCTGGCTCGCGCATTGATTTTGCGTTAGAAAGCGTTTGAAATATAATAATTTTATTTATCATAAGTCAATACTAAATTAAATTTCTTAGTGTAAAAATACTTAATATAATTAAGTGGGAGGACGAGGGGGATATATAGTATATTATCGAGAATATTTAAAAAATTCTGGAATTATATTCCTTATAATTATTCTACATTTAGTTCTACAACATTTGCATTTTAAAAAAACCAGTGTTTTTTTTCATAATCATAGGTTCAGTAGTTTCTGAAATAAGGGGCGAAGAACATTTTATTTTTGTTTTTTCTTCAACGATACTCCACATTACATGGGGAAGTTTAAATTTTTTTTCAAGTACTTATTTTACCCCCGTCTCCCTAAAATTTTCACGTAAATATTTTCGAGCGTTGACTATTGAAATAAACGTAGATTAATATATTTCATTACTATGATAAACTTCACATTTTTACATAAAGCGGTTATTGGAAAAAACGACCGTTACAGACGGATTGACGGACACTTCAGTGATCTTATAAAGGTTCTGTTTTTCTTTTTAAGGTATAGAATCCTAAAAACCAGCCAAAATTTATGTCAGAACACGCACAAATCAGGGTTTCGTACTTGTTCTACTAAACCTATTTTGAATGTTCTTAAAAAACAGGTGTTTTTCTTCTCAGAATTGTTAAATGAAACTGTTGAAAAGTTAGAGGACGGGGGATATATTGCGTATTATTTTAGGGTGTGATATTGATATGACCGGGGTTCAAAAATGAAATATTTTAATTTTAAAGGACTGCCATCCCATTCGATAGGATTAAGGAAACCACTATTTTAATATAAATCCACAATATCCGCTTCCAAAATTTCATATATCTTCATCCAAAACTTCAGAAATTGTGTTATTTACTACACACCAACAACAAGTCAGTATTTTCTATGAAAATTATCCGCGAATTTGGTTACATTTATTCAATCTTTCTCACTGCTAACATTTTAAATAAGAATTGAGCCTTTCCTTAAAAAACTTAATGTCTAATTTTATTTTAAAGATAATCTTAATAAAGTGCCAGGTTTCATTTTTTTTACAATTTAATATAATCCTGTTAATACAATATATCTATCGTGAAAAATAACAGAAAATAAATGTATAGAACACAAAACAGCATAAAGTTTTCTTTCACTTATTCACACTATTTATAAATAAAGTTATTCCTCAATATGTCGACCAATTTAAAAGAGCTTTTCATCAACATACAAATTTTCCTATTTCCTTCCGGCAAAAAGTAGTTTAAAATCAATTAAAGATCAACTTACTTCGACCGTAAGTTTAAATAAAGAATTTTAATCTAAAACTTTTTATCGTATCTTAGATTATATATTTCCGTGACAACATCAGTTTACTCGCACGACGACGTAAAATATCATAAGATCCCGATAAAGTTTTCACGTAAGCTCGAATTATTAGTCTAGAAAAGGTTTCGAAAATCACTGCTCCGCTTTCGTGGAGTACTCGTTAAGAAACAATATGACGTAAGACCTTGCTATGGGCTTAACAGATAAATCCTTTTTATTTCCTAAAATGTTTTCCGATAAGAAGACCTATGTAACGAGATATATTTCATAAAAATATTTTTAAAGATTAGTACAAAAAACTGTAAAAATCAACTTATAGCTTTTGAACAATTCGGTACACAAATTTGCAATTTGGATAACAGAAAAATTTGTAAAAAAGTCTGAAATTTAATGTCAGTTAAATGGTTTATAAATACATCTATTGTTTACTTTTAGCTTTAACAACTATTTGGAAAAGCTGCCTGAAAATAATGGCTTATCTCAGACTTAATTATAATGTATTTAAAAAATTAACCGACTAGGGAAGTCACTAGTAATGTTTACAGGAAAAAATTATTGATGGCATAGTTCTCATTATCGTTTTTCTTTTTTTTTTAATTTGACGCAAAATGACACATTCTTTAGGTAAATCCCCATAACGGTTTCCTTATGAGTTTGAAAATATTTCAGTTTAAATTTTGCTTACCCTAATTTCTCAGAAACCACATGACTTGTTTATATGTTAGCGCTATTATATAGATGACGGATATAAAGATTATTTAAATAAACTGTTTAAATTACTTTGTTAATTTATTAATTGTTTCAACTCGTATAACAACATAGCGACATTGACATAAAAAGTACTGGACCATTACTTGCACATATTTTTCGTTACGATTATTAAAAAATACAATCTTCGAATTCATAAATCATTAAAATCGCTTTAAGACGCTAAAAAACCTAGTCAACAAGTCGCCACTTTAAAATTTGACGCAGAAAGGCAAAATCCACTCAAAAGCTGCAAAGAGCACGATCGAGCAGAAAAAAAACACCAATTCCCTGCTCATTACTAACAATTCTGCCCACAATTAGCCGCATACTCAAACTAAAATTATTACATAAACACACTATTCACGGAATCGATGATATCATCGTGCCCAAAATCATTAGCGAATCGTAACGAAAACTTGGAAAAAAACCAGAACTTAAAGACGGCAGAAAAAAAACGAATGAGCAAGTATTCACGTACGTCAAACGCAAAGATATTTGAATCTAAGATTTTTAACAAGTATCTAGCTAGCATAATGTGGGTATATCTGCTTATTTTGTACGTAGAGATAATTATGTATAATTATACATGTATGGTAAGCCTCTATGCTTGTCTGCTTATTGTATATTCGGTGTATTGTCACGCCCTCGATTGGCTCGATAATGTTGTGTATTAGCTCTCGGCGCCCGGCGAAAGTCAGTCATGACTGAATGAAGAGAAAATGAGAGAAAAACTTTTAAGAGGGAAATGTTAAAAAGTTATTTTCTTCTCATTATAATTTGGTATATTATATTGTAATTAATAATAATAATAATAAAATTTATAAATCTAATAACCTTATTATTGTTATTGTAACATTTCCCAACGGAAAGCTAGTGATCAACAGTGCGAAGCTTGAAAGCTTTTGGGTTGCATTTCTGGTGGGTGGGATAGGGGTGGTTATAAACTTAAACCATTTGCTTGGATATATATATATATATATATATATATATATGTAAAACATACATAAAAAAGAAGAAAAGGTTTTTAGTTAAGAAATTGATTTTAAACGCTTCGATATCATTTACAGTTTCCTGATGATGAAACAGCAACACCAAAGTATTAAGGATATTGCAGATGGGTGCATATTAGATTTTTTTAAAGTATACAGGATCACAGAGACAGGATTTTTCCTAAAGCAGAAAAAATATGATTACGCTCTTTTAGCACTTCGAAAGAGGATTTTAAGCCTACTGTTAATTACTGTTAAAGAAAATATACAGTTTATAAAAAAAAATGTTGGAATGAGACGACCGTAATGTGATTAGCTAAAAATGTTCTTAATTAGATTTAAATGGGATTTATATATCGAGTAACTAGTGAAAAACGAAAACTGGAACACATAATTTTTAAAATGTGATTTTGCTTTGTTTCCCTAAGTATCAGGTCGAATTGAAATTTTCTTTTTTCTCATAAAAAATACATACTCAAACCATGAAGGCACAGGGAAACTATGAATAACGTTATTTCCGCTTATATATATATATATATATATATATATATATATATATATATATATATCCTTTATTTTTAACGATATATCTGTGAGTGTTAAGGTTGAGAAAATTGTACATATATGTTGAAACGTGTTTACATGGATTTAATAATAAATAAAAATAAAAAAACGAGCGTGCTTTAGACCACCACACGACTGAAGTAAAACTTCAAATTCACAAAATATGAACTATAAAATGAATTTACAATTGTATTCACTTTAAACGTAGAATATTTAATATAATGAATAAAATTATTAAAGGTTAGGTTCTCGTTTATGGTGTTGACACAAAAGTTCAGTTATTACCAAAACAAGTAGTTAAGATGTTGAAGTGTACGATATTTGCATCTTTTCTACGATTCCAAACATGTTATTATGAGTGATGAAAATTATATAGATCGAAAACGGTTTTTCAAATTTCCCACGTCTCATCGAGGCTTTTTGGGTTTGAGTATTGAGAGAAATTTCAAAGAGTATATTCTCTTTCATTGTTACCCCATTTGTGGATGTAAAGTTGCATTAACTTTACTGATAATGTTAAATAAAATGCAACTTTATTGATAATGTTAAATAAAAATAGAAGCTATATATATTCTTTAATTCCATTTAACATAACTACAGAGTAAAAGCTCGAAAAAAACATAAAATCTCACTCAACAACAATCAGACAAACGAACAAGCCAAATATTTAATTCTACACGCGCAGCCAAATCCGCCCGGCGTTCTCTTACATGTCATTTATCGAAACGGGCCACGCCCTCGCGCCTTTTCATAATAGAACCTTAAAAAAAGCTCGCGCGAGCACACACACATACATACAAACAGACAGACAGACGTAAGTACGGCCCATAACAATACGCCGGGCTGTCAGTCAGAGGCCGATCAATCAAAACATATCTCATTTGAATATGTAACAATATACCTACCAATGAAGAAACGGTACGCGAGTTATATTAATACCATAGTTAATATTATTACGAATAACAATTGAGCGCACGCGACATATATGAAATGTTGTGTTTGAAATACCTAAGTTGTTCGTATACCGGATTGGGTGTTACGGTTTTCGAATTGCGACAGAGCGTTATGCTGGGCTGTGATGGGTTAATTCGGAGGCCGCGATTTGCGTATAAATCTACTGTGGATGTTGTTTAGTGAGCAATAAGTCGTGTTGAAAATAATTGTACAACTGAATCCAGATTCCAAGTTTGCATAGTTTAGAACTTTACATTAGCATTAGTCATAATTTTATTAACCAATAAACTTTAGTTAATTAGGAACATCTTAAAAATGTCGTGTATTAGTTTTCAGCGCCCGTAGAAATAGTAGAAGCTCAATAAAAGCTCACGCTAACACACAAGCGCACATGCAAACATAGACAGAGATAACTTCAAACTAAGACATAGGTTACTTTGTACCATAATCAAGCATACTTTTGACAGCCATAGGTTACTTTGTGCCAGTCGAGCATACTTTTGACAGTCATAGGTTACTTTGTGCCAGTCGAGCATACTTTTGACAGCCATAGGTTACTTTGTGCCAGCCCAGCATACTTTTGACATAGGATTTATATTTTATAAGTTACTGAGGATCATATCCAAATATTTCCTCAATTGGAGAAGTGAATTTTGTACGAGAGGTCAATGAAATACGTAACCAAAGTAATGGAGTAGAAATAGATTACTAGTCTAAGCGCATAAACAAGAAGCTTTTATGAGCAACGTACTAAGGTATGTTTTAAGTAAAATTTAATTAAGTATATAGCTTATCTATACTCTTATTAAGCGCTACACATTATAAGGAGTAGAGTAGTGGTAACAAACAGACTTAAAGTTGGGGAACGCTGCTTTAACAGTACAAAGTAAAGACCGACATATTATCCGGAATGTTTTCATCGGTATACTCCCGACACTGGCGACCGATAGCGTTTAGTGACAGCAGAAGCGAGGGGTGGGGGAAGCTGCATAATTAATGTAGTATAAGCCACATAATGGATAATTTGATGCGAGTAAAACCGCAGAGTACATCTAGTTTAATCATGAATTTGATAAAAAAAATTGTGAAATATGAAAATTTTAAATGAAAAATGTGAAACTATGAATAATTGTAGTGATTCAATTGATAAAGTGAATTTTGATATCAATAGATTGATTCTAATATTCAAAGTAATGAAGTTGGTCGAAGTAAAGAAGATTCGTTCTAATATTCAAAATAATGAAGTTCGTCGACGTAAAGAAGATTCGTTCTAAAATTCAAAGTAATGAAGTTCGTCGAAGTAAAGAAGATTCGTTCTAATATTCAAAGTAATGAAGTTCGTCAAAGTAAAGAAGATTCGTTCTAATGTTCAAAGTAATGAAGTTCGTCAAAGTAAAGAAGATTCGTTCTAATATTCAATGTAATGAAACATCGCTTTAAACGCGTAGATTTTCACGCAGTTTTTTATATTAGTCATCGTAACACATTCGTAGCTTGTAACGCATTGACAAATCAAAGAAAATACCTGTGTAGATTTAAAGGTGTATCGTTTGATTTTCCAGACGACACATACGTTTTTCTCAGAAAGCATTTGAGGTACAGAGCTGAAAGGCATAGTGATAAATAATATTGACTTATATACATTTCAATAATTAATATTCAAAAATATTTGTACAGAAATTTCAAAAGTGGCAAACGAAAGGAGTAAAGATTAGATTGGAACCCGTCCATTTCTCCAAACAGGCCTTGGATTGAAACTCTCAAGGGAAGAGGAAACCAAAATGTCCCAAGCAGGCCTGGCGGCGGACTATACTGACGGAATT
This sequence comes from Druceiella hillmani, assembly GCA_039881145.1. Taxonomy (NCBI): domain Eukaryota; kingdom Metazoa; phylum Arthropoda; class Insecta; order Lepidoptera; family Hepialidae; genus Druceiella; species Druceiella hillmani. The sequence goes on from JAYKKI010000031.1 coordinate 13,719,609, forward strand.
GAAAAGCATCGGTAAGATATGGAGTGAAGCCATTCGTGATGCATAGGACTGATCAGCGTGATGATGCAGCATGGAAGCACTTGGCTTCAGAGCGCTGGATGAGAAGAAGAAATGAAGTAACCGCATTTTTTTTTTATTTGATGTGTCATGTATGTTTCCGGGTAAACCCAAATATAATTTTCCTCACCAATAGATGGCGTTATTATGCGCTTATATAATTAATCATTTCAAAGAGCAACTTATAAAAATTACAAAACCATTTTTTATTTTACAATTATATGTCAGATACACAGCAAAATATCTAGATATGACTCTTGACGTCAAGCTGCGTGGAAAGAAAGGGTTAAGAAGAAACGCGATGAACTCAACATCAAGTTCAGAAAAATATATTTATTGCTTGGTCATAATTCTGAGTTACCAACATACAACAAGCTTTTGCTCGATCATAATTAAGAGCTATCAACATACAACAAGCTTATATTAGAAAGCTCCACACTCAGTTTGAAGCTATGGAATATAGCTATGTGCCCCCGTAATTATAATATCAAGTGATAAAAAGGTTTCAAAATAACGTGTTCAAGTGTGTTGTTAATGTGCCTTGGTACGTTTGTAACTTTGACCTCCAACGCGATCTTTAGATGGAGGTGATAGAGGATATTATCAGTAGATTTGTTAGTTCCCACCAAAAAGAGACTCTAAAATCACATCAATGAGGAACCGTCCAGAATCTTGAATATGCAAAATATAACTAGATAACTCAAAAAGGATAAACTCATTTGAACTTGCTAGAGATTAAAACAATACGTGATTCAATGAAAATAGTTTAGACAGTACTTAGAATATTAATTTGGAAACAAATTAATTCTTAGTTATATAACTAGTTTTAATAACAATTGAGAAAAGAAAATTATGTCGGATAATTACAGAGACATTACTGAAAATATCCAAGAAAATATATAATTTACGAAACTGCTTAAGTCGAAATTATCAAAAACAGAAACAGGGTTTACTTAAAGTTTACCGGAAAATTGTGGAAATTATTCTAAATCACATAGATTTTGAGAAATTTACGAGAGCTTTGCGCCTGTGAAAAGTATGTCAGGCAATATATTTTCATGATGAAAAATAGTATTAACATTTCTAAATAGTTTGTTTATGGAATATTATGTTTATATGTGTTTAGACACGTACAGACAGACACTCGTAATACATACTGCTCATACTTAACAAGTATTTTTAAGAAGATTTGCTTAATTTGTGAAACCCCAAAATATGTAGCAGTCCACCCCGGCACTGGTTGTTTAAATTATTTTTGACGAAGCAAAATATTATATCAAAGATACAATTAATTAATTAATATATTTTATGATATATAATTAACTTGTCTAACATTTTTGATGTCCAAAATGTTTGAAACCTCACCTAATACGATATTATAAACGCAAAGTTTGTTTGTCATTCGATTACTAGGTAACTATTTAAACAATCGGTACCAAATTTTACTTAAATCACGATACGAATTGGTGTTGGGTAAATTATTCTAAAATATGTGTCGAAATATGTATCAAAGATACGATTAATAAATAAATATATTTCATGATATGTAATTAATGATATGTTTTAAAAAAACATTTTTGAATCCTTACCTAATTCAATGTTATAAACGCGAAGTTTATTTGTCATTCAATAAATAGATAACTACTTGAACAATCGGTACCAATTTTTTTATGAATCATGGTATGAGCTGATGTTTAGGGTAATTTATTCGGAAATATGTTTCGAAAAGTCGACTAATTTCTTAAGTTATAACTGATTAGCGTATTTAATTATTGCAATATCCAATTTGTCCTTAAGTTCCAACAGTCGAAAAATCTTCCTTACACTCATCATCATCGTCAACCTGGAAGAAGTCTTTCATTGAGCATGTCTCCCACAGATTTCCATAAATAACGATCACGAATGGTTTGAATCCAACGGGTTCCTGCGACCTTTACAATGTCATCTCCTGGGGGGGGGGTATTGGAGTGGGGGTTCTACCTGCATCTTCCGATATATAGTCGCTATTGAGGAGTGTTCTTTCCCAGCGGTCGTCGGTACTGCGCATTATATAACTTGACCGTTGCCAATTCAATCTACCAATCTTATAAGTTTACGTAAGTTGTAGATATATAAGTAAACTTTTAAATATATCACGGTGAAATAAACGGTGGCGCGATTTAATAATGTACAGAGCGCCATCTAGCAACAATGAATTCAATATTGATACATTACGATATTGTTAAAATGTAATGCAGTACTAAGTTTTAATTATGGAATATATCTCATGGTCGTTACCATGGTATGTTGGGTTGATCACAAGGCATACGGCCTTTGACGACGCGGTGCACCGCGGGGATCCGGGTTCGATTACCGGTCTTTCGTCGAACGAGGCTGAACTGGTGTTGTGGTTGGTTTTAAAATATTGCTCTTGTAGCAATAAGTCCGCCATATGTATCAATTACATATGTTAAAGTATATATAAATAAACAATCAGGATTTACCTTTGTACGCTTAATTATTTATTTTTTAATGCTCTCGGGAATTTTGCAGTTAAAACAGATGTTTAACAATAGCAACAGTAACGTTCGTAGCAGTTTCAGAGATTGGAGGATCTTATTTTCTGTGATCAATATCTGCAGAACGATCTTAGTTTTCTTTTAATCGACAGCCCCCATGAATTTTTGAATTAAAAAAAAAATCAGATTACTTTTTTGCCTTGTCTAAAATTTTTATACAAATATTTTAGAATATTAAGGTATATGCGGATTAATTTGCTATCAAAAATGAAATTTTAGCATATGTGAATTAATATACTATCATTGCATCATTTTCAAGTTTCTATGACAAACGGCTTTTGAGGAAAAACGCCCGTAACAAAGGCCACACCACGCCTTTTGAGATGCGGAACCCTGAAAAGAGGAAAATAATTTAAATAATGTAACATTTTCCGTCACGTGATTTTTGACTGAGACTTCTTGCTCGTTGTCGGACAAAGCGTAGGAGTATTGACGCCTTTATTTCGATCGACACGCCATCACGCAACCGTATTTATGTTCCTTTTCATAGTTTCTCCTTGACCTTAATATTACTTATTACAGATGTACTCATCTCCTCATTTTGGATCATATCTCGTAGAGAAACCCCGAACTCTCGTTAAAATGTCCCAAATCACTTAGCGAGAAAATGGTTATAATTAAACTCATCCAATTATAACCATTTTCGCTCACAGTAATTTGAAGGCTTTTTATGAAATTAATAGAAAAAGGCCCTGTCTAACTTTCGTCTATCAATACAAACTGGTCTATAATTACTATCTTCAGAGACTGGGGTATGTTGGACGCATAGATATATAAAGAAGTTTCCCGAACTCTGACCAGCCGAGTTGGATTCTTCGATTTTGACCTCTTTCTCGCAGTTGTATTTACTTAAACGGACAGTTTATCCTGGATATTCATAATTATCAGCAACATCGAGAGAAGCATTCTCAACATGTGCCGATGTAGATGCGACAAAGATGTTAATGATATTTGATTTATGCATGTTCATTTTTAAACTTATATGTTGGGAATCTCTGCTTAGGTTCCTGAGCATTACGCTAAGATCGTATTTATAATCAATGCTCACAAATTCTTTCGATAAACATTTAAAAGTGTCAAACTTCTTAATTACATTTCGAGATGAATAATCAGGTAGGAAAAGAATAGGCTCTTCAATTACAATTTCTATTTTCCTTAAGCTAAGAAAACTGTTTGAAAATCGATTTCCATAAATTTGATTTGTTTCGAGTGAAGGTGCATATTACGGCTAATAACTAAATAAAAATATTTCTACTACTACCGGAGGCGATATTAGAGAATAATTTCCCAAGGAAATACACACACACACACACACACACATATTATATATATATATACCTACTGGTTGTACCTTACATACATACATATATATACCTACTGGCTGTACCCTAATATTTAAAACGGGTCTGATTTTGACGTCTGATTTTTCACTGCATAACTGAAAAAAATTTATAACTTTCATGATTTTTCAAATCAGACTTTCAAATATAAAATTAATTGCAGTTAGTTTCAGCTCGCTAGGACAGTAATCGGCACTCGAACTACAGCGCCGATGTGAAATAAAGCTTACGACTACTCATAAAAAAATTATGGCGGTGCTGCGGTGAAATCTATCCTGGAAAAAGTACTTAAAAATAGGTCTGCCTATCTCATTTCCCATAACCTTCAAATAAATATATTAATCTTATAGGGCTGACGTTGCAGACATAAAATAGTCATTAAAAATGATTATTTTAATAATAACTCCTAATAATAACTATTTTTACTCTGGATTTCATCCAGGTACCACACTCTTGAAGGTAAGTGTTAAAATAAAGACACCGTCCTATCTCATTTTCCATAACCTTCAAATAAATATATTAATCTTATAGGGCTGACGGTGCAGGCAAAAAATAGTCATTTAAAATGACTATTTTAACAATAACTTCTAATAATAACTATTTTTACTCTGGATTTCATCCAGGCACCACACACTTGCAGGTAAGTGTTAAAACTGACTTATGCAGTTCCCAATAAAATTTGTAAATTCATATACGCGACTTTCTGGAAAATTACGGTGATAGTATACATAATTCACGTCAGTCAAAGTGCTGAATTAAAAGCTCAAATTGCAAGCTGCCAAAAAAAAGTTGATTTGAGTGAATGATAAATTAATGGTTTCAATTCCACACAATTTTCCGACCGACGAGCGGCGGGCCCCGGAAGCTGGATGAGAGCGGACGAAACTCGCTTATTATTATTTATAATCCGAGAGGAGCCTGGGGCGATTCTTCGCCGATATTACATACAGCTCGCTGACGTCACGCGGGCATCGACATTGCTTACACCCACACGCCCGGCGCGTACACCGCACTTCAATACGCCAAACCGACGGACGCGGGGCTAAGGATGGAAATGCCGATAAAAATGCCGATACAATTAAAACATCGATTTGAATTTTGCTACTGTTGTTCTCGGGCCGCATCGACTAAGAAATGACGTCATATTTGAACTTCAGTTTTCATTGGCTTATTAACTAAAGTCTTAATTTCGTAACCGAAGAAATTGTATTACATAACAGTTTCTTATATAAGCATAATCAGGTGATTACTCATTATGGTTTTAGTTAATAAAGAATTTTGGAAGTGGTTGTTTCATGTGGAAATTTCAGTCATATATACCAAATATTAAAATGTTTTAATATACCTCTTCATACAAGTAAACTGGGACGAATCCTAACATGATATAAGACTGTATGTTGTTTTTAATGATATATAGGCGTCATTTACATTTTTTTCATTTTTAAAGCTCGATATTAAAATAGGGTGTGCAGTGTATTTCCCAGCTTTTCCAAATGTATAACCATGGGTTTGAAAAATGTGAAAAACATTCTAAATACCAGTATTCAATTAGAAGTCTCAATTAAAATTATTTCGTTTGAATTTCGTCAAAAATATCAAGAGATATAGAAAATTGCAAAAGTTTCTATGTGTTTCTATATGACTCTTTCAAAATGTACTTAGCTGGTTTTTAATTAATACTTTACATAGAATAATTAAATATTTGTAGCAGGTGTTTTAATGTTTATGTTGTTTGGACTTATCTCAAAGTTTAGACAGTAATCGAAAAAATCGGCCAGCGCAAATCGGGTGCACGCTACGAGGTACAGAAACAGTGCGCCGATTTCAAAATAATACGCACAAACGTTGCAAAACGGTGTGCGATACGATTACGCGTGAAAAAGGAAATCCAGTGCCGTTCGTTACAGTTCCACGTACCGCCTTTTTTATTTAATTTACACATATAAATCATCGAAAAAATACCCCTGTGTTAGTCTGATTAGATTTTTTGGAAATTTTGAATAAATATATAAGTCGTAGGGCTGATACCGCAAGCAAAAAGCAATCAATTTAAATAACTATCATTTCTAAGTACGGAACGCTGCAAGAGTTTCGTACCCAGATTTTCACGATATGTTTATTTGTATTATAGTTTAAAATAATGCTGTAAATAACCACGACAAGTAAGAAACTTATAGTTACTATAACTTACAAATATACATCTATAATTTACAAACTATTATAATTTATAATTTCTAGGTACGGAACACTGCAAGAGTTTCTTACCCAGATTTTCACGATATGTTTATTTGTATTATAGTTTAAAATAATGCTACAAATAATCACGACAAGTAAGAAACGTATAGTCATTATAACTTACAAATATTATACACAAATATACAACTATAACTTACAAACTACTATAGTTTAACATAATCTTAGTATTTGTTGTTTAAAAATAGGATATTTTTAATACTTACAAAAGCTAGATTATGCTCGTGGTTTCGCCGTATAGTTTTAGGAAAATGTACTTTTCACACAATTTTCCGTTCGGTCGTATGTACGTATGTACGACGTAAGTATATGCTAGGATAAATTAATATAACTAGTAAAGTATAAATTATAAGTATATAGCGTCGTAGGGACTTTGTAGCTAAGTATATTTATTTACCAACAGTGAGATTTATTTAGATAAATATTCAAAAGTTTTCACAATAAATATACATGAGTATGATTTTTAGCAATAACATTTGTTTTTATCATTAAAATGATTTTATTTTGTGCATCCTATTGATGAAATTTACATATATGTCGTCGCGAACTTTTTCTATAACTTTGGAAAGACATTAAATTTTTCTTGCGTCGATATAATTTTCTTTTAGCGTTTTTATTTACTAATCTGGTCATTTAAATGATAGATTAATTATATATAACTTATATATGTAAACGATAGCTTAATGAAATATAATCTATATATTAATATAGAATATATATCATGTATATACAAAATTTCATTAAAATTAATTGAGTGGTTTAAGCTTGAAACAAAAACAAACTAATAAACACACAACTTTTTATTTTTAATATATTACAAGGGGTTCTAGGCCTTGGAATAAAGACCTAACGAATTTTTTAGTCTCCAACATCCTTATATGCTGTTATCACCAATTTCTTTAAAATATATATTTCTTCTATTCTTACACAAGTTTGTTTTTACACATATAGAGGTATTAAAAAATCTGTCTCATTTGGTAGAACAGATGCGCCCCGAATTAAAATTTGATTTTGAATTAAAAACGTATAACATTTATGGTATATAGATATTTCATTGTAGACCTTAGACAAACGGGCGGACAAACAACGTTACTACATAGTATTGTCGCAATACACACCTCTCAATTATCAAAAAGTGTTTTTAAATTTTTCTAAATTCTAAAAAAAATAGTATGTATACTTATGTACGCGCATTAGAAGTTATATTTCTCTGGCATAATACAAGATTAACTTTATTTCGCACGCAAATAATTAGTGGAAAATGAAATAATAAAAGAACTGAAGCGTAATTATAAATACGGTTGTTAAAATTTAAATTGAAACAAATAATTAAATTTTAAATATTTTATAATGCAAATAAATACATACCAAAACTTAACATCACTTAGAAAAATATACTTAAAATATATTTTAAAAAGCTCATAAGCTCTATTTCTATCACGAATATTACCAATAATAAATGTTTTTTTTATTATACGGATCACTATTTAATTTCAATTACTAAAAAATATAATTTAAAAGCACAAATGTAACTTAGATTTGTATAAATATAAAACACGTGTTGCGTATTTACAAATACCTCATTAACTGCCATGAATATAGCATCAGTCACTACACGCATGTTTAGTGAGCGACTTCATCCTGTCGATATTTGTTGCATTGTAAAATTTCGCTCTAATATTTTTTTCATAACGCGCCAAAGAAGTATAATTTGAAAAACTTTCCCAGGATAGCTTTTATGAAAATACATGGAAAACACGTGATTTGATCAAGCTTTCTCGTGTAATCACTATAAAAAAATTACAATGCTAAAATCTTTAATAGTTCTAGTTTAGTAGTGTGTCCGTATTATAATTATATACCTAAAGTAGGATAGTGAGATGTGTTGCTTATATCATTGGGAGTCCATGTTCTGATCTAATTGGGTAGATAGAGCATGGCTCAAAGAGCTACAAAAACATGTTTGCAGCTAATTTGGATAATGAATCTGAAGATACAGTTCTAGAATTTTCTACCATCAGTGTCATTAGTAAGCTGTCAGTTTGAAGTATCGATTGATTGTAATGATTACATTATTAATCATTACAATGATTAAATGGTTTTATATTAAAATTTCGTTTGCTTGTTCCAACTCTCTATTTAGATTTAACGGTACTGTTATGATCAATTTGTGCCAATGTATTGATAGTACTTTTTTATACACATTATATAAAAAGGCACAATCGGTACATTATCATATCCTACTTTGAATTAATCTTCTTCAGGGGTACTGGTCTGGCCAAAATATCTATACCAATGCGAGACCTGAACTATTAAGATACATCTAAGGAAACGTATAGAAAATTTCGGAATGTGGGTCTAAAGACGCATGTTGTTATTTATATCTTAGCCTCAAACATTCGCCAATGAGGGAGTTCTGGCCCAATGGCCAGAAACGCAAGCTTTTGCAAACCATTAAACAGCGTAAAGTTGAATATCTGGAGCATAAGCTTAGCCATGAGAGCTACGAGCTTTTGCAACTAATAATGATGGGAAAAGTTGCTGAGAGAAGAAAAATTAGTCGGAGAAGAGTCTTATGGTTGCCCAACATCCTAGAATGGATAAAGATTAAGCTTAGCCATAAGAGCTACGAGCTTTTGTAACTAAAAATGATGGGGAAAGTTACTGAGAAAATGAAAATTAGTCGTAGAAGAAAGTTATGGTTACGCAACATCCAAGAATGGATAAAAATTAAGAGTGCCTCCGAACCATTTCGTCATGCCAAGGACAAGACCAAATACGTAGAGCTGAGTGCCAGCCTTTATTAATTGGAGAGGCACTCTTAGAAGAAGAATATATATTATGAAAGCTTATGTTTGTTTGATAGTACGAACTTTTCACTATAATTTAGTAAATTTGTCGTAGATTATCATTATATATATATATATATATATATATATATATATATATATATATATATATATATATATATATGAAACATGCTTCATCTTAAAGAGTATGTGCAATATAATTACACTATAGAAGATTTCAATACAAGAGGTAGCTTTGAAAGCTCTACAAAAATATAAATATAATTCTTGAAAAAACAATTCGACATTTTCTTCCATATCAAAATATTTAAGAAAGTAATTATACAAACAAGAGAGAAAACGGCATTGAAACAAAAAAGCAAAGGCTTTTGGGATTCTTATATAATCAAAAATATTGTCTTTTTACATAGTTATAAGTTTAATATTGGATTTTACACATTTAATTGTTTTTATGATTAAGGAGATATATAATTTATATACTATATATGTATATAAATTATGTGTGTCTCCTTAATTATAAAAGAAAAACGAGAAGTAAAAACGCAAGTGAAGTGACTTTATCCCATCATAAAACATAAGTGTGTATTTTTACATACATACTATATGTATACATACTATATATATATATATATATATATATATATATATATATATATATATAAGTTTCGTATGATTTGAAATTTTCCAAACTAATTTAGATATTTTTTTTTATTCATCTACTATTTCTGTATTTTAATGAATTCTATATTACTGGTATTTAAATAAATATTACAATGAAAGTGTTTTTGAAATAAAATATTTAATTATTAAATATTTTTGCAAGAAATATCGGTTTAAGAAAGTGAGAATGGGCGGAAGAAAGAAAATTATTATGTAAAAGTCTTTTGATATCCGGAAATGGGATAAGGGGATTGTTTTTCGCTTATTGCATTATAGTTTTCTCTATTCATGTTGGTAATATTAATATGTTTAAAGTTTGATTCTTTTTTAGGGTACAATATTTGTAAGGACAAACATGGTAATAGATTCTGTATAAAAATATAAAATATTTAATTTTGTTTCTCACTTTTACGCAAAAAAATGACAGTCAAAAAATTATTAACACAAATTGACAAGAAAAACTTGTTTTTTTTTCTCAATTAGGTTTTATCGTAATGTATGTCCTTGCCTATAATGGTATAACATTAAATTATGAACACGATTTGTTATCAGTTTTTTTTTTTAATATTATAAATACATTTATAAAGTTTGTGAAAAAAGTGACATAAAAAACACCTGGGCGCTAATGGCAGAATGCAAAAAAGATTATTTCCAAATCATTTAGAAATAACGACAACACCGTTTTTGATTAACAAACAAGTAACGATTGTAAGGCAAAGTGAAAAAAAATTATGTGTCTGGCGACGAACAAACAAATAATTAAGTGAAAAACTTCCAGAAAACAAAATGTTTCGCGAATGTTTTTTCTTTTAATCTATTTACGTATGTATTGTTTTGGTCCTGTCAAATTCCTTAGTACATTTTTTAAGCTCATTTGTGCTTAAATGCTGGTTGAAACTACTAATTTTTTTTCAATTTAATTAAATAGATATATTTTAATTTCAAATAGGTTTGTATAAAAGCGGAAATTCCACATTAATATTAATTTAATAATAGATAGCACCATTATAATTATGCTCACGTCAAACCTTTTGGAAATGTTTGATTGCACAGCTACTTTTATTATAGATACAAAACATATCAAGTACGAGTAGAACTCGCACCACGAGGGTTCGGTACACACTGATATACTTGTAAATATTTGAGGGTAAATATATTTAAAAAAAATAGAAGATCCAGGTCAATCGATACAGTTTTCATGTAATCTTATAGCTGATTTTACCAGTTTTTCTGATTTTTGATTCGGTAGTTTCAAAAATAAATGGTCGAATGCAAAAATGCTCTATTTACACAAATTAATGTTTTTAAATACGAATCGCATTATTAGTGTGATTTATATTTATTCAATGTTATATTAAAATTAGTCATGTAAAAATGCTCTATTTTCGCATATTAATATTTTTAAATACGAATCACATTATTAGTGCGATTTATATTTATATTAAAGTTAGTCATGTAAAAATGCTCTATTTTCGCAAATTAATATATTTAAATACGAATCGAATGATTAACTAGTGCGATTTATATTTATTTAATATTATATAAAAGTTAGCCAGTGTCAAATAAACAGTTTAACAAGATATGTCGATATGCCTAATATAAAGTTTTACGTCGCATCGTTTCTGATAAAATCGGGTATGACAGGCGAACAAACAGAAAGACATGTGAGTGAATTTATAAGGGTTCAGTGTTTGAGGTACAGAATTGTTGGTTAAATCGATGATTAATTAAAAGGTTGTTAACCGCTTATTTTAAGTTTATTGTTATAAATATATATATATATATATATATATATATATATATATATATATATATATATAATTTAGCAACATCGTTATAAATTTCCTGTGAACTATGATTTTGTTTCTAATACTACTATTTTTTTCTAATTTTAATAATGAAAGGAAAAGTTTTTTATTAGTTTTTTATTTTAAAAAATATAAAGTGAATAACATAAAATTATGTAAAAAAATAGTTCCGATTTTTTTTAAAAAGGTCTTTCAGACGATACCACTCATAAAATAAAAAAATAAGGTCTACCTCCTATACTTGACAGGAGTTTTTTTGGGTTTTACTATTATAACATAAAACGGATCAGCAATATTTTATACTGTTTAGTCAGGAGGAAACCTACTATTACAGACATACAGACGGATGAACGGATTGAAAAATGGGATTCTGTAAAGCTTTTAAAATAAGAAGCTTATATATATTTTCCTTGATCTACCCCTTCACGATAATTTAATTTTAATTACCCTTTGAACTGGATGCAAACTTACACTGTTACTAATAAAAAATGCTTAAACTAAAGTTCTCTTATCCTGAGAATATTATATACAGTCTATAAGGTTGGTATAACGAAGATATTAGTTACTACTAATAAACTCACTAACACGACAGAATAACTATTCCAAAGTTATTTCACAATTTCAACGTGGCAATGTCGCGTTTCATATACACGTGATATATATGCAGTCTATAAGATTGGTATAATGAAGGTATTAGTTACTACTAATAAACTCGCTAACACTATAGAATAACTATTCCGAAGTTATTTCACAATTTCAAGGTGGCAATCTAGCGTTTCATATACACGTGATATATATACAGTCTATAAGATTGGTATAACGAAGATATTAGTTACTACTAATAAACTCACTAACACGACAGAATAACTATTCCGAAGTTATTTCACAATTTCAACGTGGCAATGTCGCGTTTCATATACACGTGATATATATGCAGTCTATAAGATTGGTATAATGAAGGTATTAGTTACTACTAATAAACTCGCTAACACGATAGAATAACTATTCCGAAGTTATTTCACAATTTCAAGGTGGCAATCTAGCGTTTCATATACACGTTATATATATACAGTCTATAAGATTGGTATAACGAAGATATTAGTTACTACTAATAAACTCACTAACACGACAGAATAACTATTCCGAAGTTATTTCACAATTTCAACTCGGCAATGTCGCGTTTCATAGACACGTTATATATGAGATTGTGTATATGATTGTAAATACAAATCACATCTGTCATATCAGATGGCATCTTTAAAGCATCGTTAAAATTTATAATCGTTATAGCATTGTTAAATTTAGTTAGAGTGTTGTTAAATTTATTTGCTTGTGTCCATCCTTGTTAAATTTGTCTCTCTTTTTTAAGAAAGCATGAGATGCTGAAAAAAGTGTACAAGCTGGCGTGTGAAAATGTAATTAGTACAGCATTAACACATAGTGGTTAATTTAAAAAGTTTGCAATAAAATTTGGGAAAATGGTAAAAATATTTCCTTTCAAATGTTATAGTAAATGTGAGTATAACTTAAATTTTATTTAATTTAAAAATTGTTATCAATAAATATTGTTGGGAGAAACACACCATAAATTAAATATTTTTTTCCTCGATAGTTTCAGATGTACGAATTGAATTATATAAAGGAGTTTTCTTTGAAATAATTATAAACACAATCGAATTACAAAAAAACTGACCTGCTATTAAATATAATTGCCGAAATGTCAACTTTTTTAGGTTATACTAATGTTAAACTATGGTCCAAAACGCAATTATACTTTTCCTCTGTCTCTGGATGTGATTGATTTCATATAAATAGGGTTGCCATCCGTTCTCTTTTCTTCGGAAAATGTCGTCTTTTTAATACAGGCTATCTGGGGGATTTTTTAAATATGTCGGGGGTTTTAAACAAAGCAGTTTTCTATCACAATTAATATATTCATTTAATCCGTGCACTAATGAAAGAAATAGCTAATAATCAGAAACTATATCTTAAATTGTTAAGACTTAATATCAATTTATAATACTTGCCAGTAATTTGAAAACTTGCGGTGTTAAAATTTATTTTACTGTTGATTTAATTTTTAAAACTTCTTTATTATTTGTATTACCCGTTGATTTAAATTTCATAGTTTGAATTAAGGACATAGATTGGAATTGTTTTTTTTTTTATTATTTATGTAATAGATGAAACTATATAATTGTTTGAGATGTTACAAAAATTATACAAATGTTCATTGTTATAATTTTTGTTTATAATCAGTAAGATAAATAAGATTTGATTAAGATAAAATTATCTTGATTAGGATTATATGATTAGTCCCAGGTTACGAACAAAATGTCCGGAGTTTTTAGTGCACGACTTCTAGTTTTTTGAAAGTTATTATGGTAACCCTATGTACGGACAATACGTTATCAGAGTTTCATAGTGATATACCCCGACTAACAAATCGCGTTATTACGGAGTTTTAATTAAACTACACTCCGATTACTGAAAAGCCATTAAAGGAGTAAATATAATTTTGATTACATATGAACAAATAATTTAGGCTTTTTATCTAATAAAGACACTATTCCAATACAAATCTCAGAAAAACACATAGATTTAGGTAAATGTTTAAGTTGTTATTGTTGATTTAAAAACCGCATTCAAGTTTGCACTGCAGATCAAATATAAACTTCAAACATGCTGTATGCTTGATTAAATTTTATTGCAATATTATAACACATGTAAGTATTATATTATTGCAATAAAATTTTATCATGTTATTGGGTATCAAGTTTGCACTGCAGATCAAATATAAACTCCAAACATGCTGTATGCTTAATAAATTTATATTGCAATATTATAATACATATAATTATTACATTATTGAAAATAAAATTTAAGAGTGTTAATTGGTATTTAAAACCTCAAATATCTTAGACGTCATGAATGCAGTATCCAAATCTCAGAACCTGTAACTTATAAAAAGATCTGGTCCAGGGATCATAAGAGAATATTGTATCTTTTTCCATAATGGTAATTTACAGTTCACAATAGCCAAATGTCACTTGACGGCCTAACGGTGATGATGCAAGAACTGCAGAATTATAGGAGATTGCTTTGACATTAGCATCGGTGACAAACGGGGTTTGCGTTGAGTTTACGCCTTTTATTTTCATGATACAGGTTGTGTCAATGATTTATTAAGTTCACTTTTCTAAAATAAACTTGTTATAAACAATACTATTTGTATTTTTTAATAATTTTTGAGATTTGGTGCACTCCTAAATATTTCCGAACGGAAATTAGTTTTGTACATCTGATTGTAGAAAACATACGTTTTATGTATATAGGACATTATATATATTGCTTGCTAATGGCCATATCACAGTAAATCGAAAAATTCAGGTAATCTGATGATTATTATTACAATGTGTTATTTAATTAGCATAATATATTGATAATCTATAACATTTTTATACTAAATAAACCCAAACACAGTATTGTCCTTTAGTTTTTTCAGTATTATATGTATTTAAATACAGAGGCAAATTCAAATATCTCCATTTTTTATATAACTAAGTATTACTTTAAAATACAATTCAGATTTCTTTGAATTATGAAAACTGCATAATTATTTATTTACCCCATAAACCCCGACTATGGAAATGGAGTACCCAGGATATAGTCAGTTTATTAAACGTTAGACCTTTTTAAATGATGTTTTAAATAGAATAGTTCAATATTTGCATCATTGAATTATCACTCACCTAAGTGTGCGCACGTGTAATTTTGTTAAATATATTAAAAATAATTATCACTCAACTAAGTGTGCACGTGTAATTTTGTTAAATATATTAATATATATTTACATCATTGAATTATCACTCAACTAAGTGTGCACGTGTAATTTTGTTAAATATATTAATATATTAATTATTATTCAACTAAGTGTGCACGTGTAATTTTGTTAAATATATTAATATATTAATTATAATTCAACTAAGTGTGCACGTGTAATTTTGTTAAATATATAATTAAAAAAAACGATTTAAATTATATATTATAGAAAATGCCGAGAATTACGAAGACATAGAATCCATTTTGATGTGTAAATTTAGAGAGGATATATATATATATATATATATATATATATATATATACACAGACACATATATATATATATATATATATATATATATATATATATATATATATATATATATACATACACTTAAATTTCTAGGTGTATTTCAATCATATAAATGTAAATACATCCCACGACCTCGAACTACGATCCAAAATTAAGTATATCCTCCTAAACAACCCTCAGCATAGAACGGAATTTTATAGCGTATCCTTCACCATACATTCTACTCGATTGTGGAATGAACTGACTACAAATATACAAAGTGCGCCCTCGTTGTCTGCGTTCAAAAGTCGTCTGAAAATAAATTATCTATCATAATTTGACAGATCCTAACCCCTTCCATTATAACCCGTCCTTGTCCCTCCCTACTCCTAAAGCGTTGTTTTGCTCTGGTTTTTAATTATTTTTATTTTATTACCACACATTATTTTATATTTTATATTTTAAGTATAATTAATTAATGTTTAAAAATATGTTACAATTTTTATCACCGCACCTGTGAATTGTAGCGGGATAATATTCTGTTACAATTTTTGTCACTGCACCTGTGAATCGCAGCGTGATAATTTTTATAACTGCTTCTGTGAATCGTAGCGTGATAATATACTGAACTGTATCCGTAAATCGTATTGCGCTGAATTCTGTTACAATTCTTATCACTACACTTATGAATCGTAGCGTGATATTATACTCATTTGCACCTGTGAATAGAATCACAATTTTTATCACTACACCTGTGAATTGTAGCGTGATAATATTTTGTTACAATTTTTGTCACTGCACCTGTGAATCGCAGCGTGATAATTTTTATCACTGCTTCTGTGAATCGTAGCGTGATAATATACTGAACTGTATCCGTAAATCGTATTGCGCTGAATTCTGTTACAATTCTTATCACTACACTTATGAATCGTAGCGTGATATTATACTCATTTGCACCTGTGAATAGAATCACAATTTTTATCACTACACCTGTGAATTGTAGCGTGATAATATTTTGTTACAATTTTTATCACTGCACCTGGGAATTGTAGCGTGATAATTTTATTACTGCATCTGTGAATCGTAGCGTGATATTATACTAATTTGCACCTGTGTATATTATCACAATTTTTATAACTGCACCTGTGAATCATAGCGTGATAATTTCTATCACTGAACCTGTGTGAATCATAGTTTGTTAATATACTAGTGTAACCTATAAGCTTCGTCAAAATATGGATTTTTTGACATAAAAAGTTTTTGTAATCGGACATGTAGTTCTAGAGACTAGTATAAACAGACAAAAAATATAAATAAACTTCCATTTTACATATTAGTACGAAAACGTAACAAATTACGCAATACAAATCTCGAAATGTCACTATAACGTCACCATAGCAACGACAATAACATGACAGCCATTTTCTATTGAACGCATGCGGCTTATATTCCGTCGAGTTACAGTACGGACTCTGCCAAACTTCAGGAACACGCGACGCACAAAATCTTCGACAAACTTTTGAATATTCGAAAATTGTTATTTGATGCCAAAAGAGTTCTGTTTTATATAATATAATGTATATTAAATTGTAAGTTAGTAGCAATAATAATAAATATTCGTACGAATCAAAATGTAACATATCGACAAACATCGCACAACCCTACATCGGCCTCAGAACCACCGAAACCGACATAACAGTCGTTTACACATAAACCTGTAATATAAAATAATAATTAAAAAAAAAACACCGCATGTAAGTATGTAGGCCTGGCACCGTCTCGCTCGAAATCTAAACCGTATTATTAAACATTCAAATGAATCGAAACGGGAAAAAAATCGAGCGAAACCTTGGCATTATTTACATTTTGAACAAGTACTGCTGGGCAGGGCAATAAAAAAAAATGTGATTAAACAAATGTAAAGACGTAATAGCAGGTGTCGGTTCTGTACCAGTGTAATTAGATACGGCATCTTCCCACTATTAGGTAGCACAAAAACGTACAATATCTACGACTAATAAAATTGTTGTAACACTTTACAAAATGAAGAACACACTGTATAGTTTATAGCAATCTCGAAACTGTAAGCTATATTGTATTTGTGAATCCGTCAAAAGCTCCCAATACACTGTATAGTTTATAGCAATCTGGAAGCTGTAAGCTATTGTATGTATATATAATCCGCTAATAATAAACAGAAATATTTTGTTTGCTTGTTTGTTTTTTAGGGAATCACGTAAAAACTCCCAATGCACTGTAAAGTTTATAGCAATCTCGAAACTGTAAGCTATTGTATTTGTGAATCCGCCAATAATAAACAGAAATATTTTGTTTGTTTGTTTGTTTGTTCTTTAGGGAATTACGCAAAATCTCCCAATACACTGTTCAGTTTATAGCAATCTAGAAGCTGTAAGCTATTGTATTTGTAAATCCGCCAATAATAAACAGAAATATTTTGTTTGCTTGTTTGTTTTTTAGGGAATCACGCAAAAACTCCCAACGCACTGTATAGTTTATAGCAATCTGTAAGCTGTAAGCTATTGTATTTGTAAATCCGCCAATAATAAACAGAAATATTTTGTTTGTTTGTTTGTTTTTTGCGTGAAGAACTCACTGCATAGTTTATAGCAATCTCGAAACTGTAAGCTATTGTATTTGTGAATCCGTCAATAATAAACAGAAATATTTAGTTTGTTTGTTTGTTCTTTAGGGAATCACGCAAAAGCTCCCAATGCACTATATAGTTTATAGTAATCTCGAAACTGTAAGTTGTTGTATTTATGAATCCGCCAATATACAGAAATATTTTGTTTGCTTGTTTGTTTTTTAGGGAATCACGCAAAAGCTCCCAATGTACTATATAGTTTATAGCAATCTGGAAACTGTAAGCTATTGTATTTGTGAAACCGCCAATAATATACAGAAATATTTTGTTTGTTTGTTTTTTAGGGAATCATGCAAAAGCTCCCAATGCACTATATGGTTTATAGCAATCTCGAAACTATAAACTATTTTATTTGTGAATCCGCCAATAATAAACAGAAATATTTTGTTAGTTTGTTTGTTTTTTAGGGAATCACACAAAAGCTCCCAATGCACTGTATAGTTTATAGCAATCTCGAAACTGTAAGCTATTGTGTTTGTGAATCCGCCAATAATAAACAGAATTAGTTCGTATGAAAAAAGTGACGATATTTAGGTAATGTAATAATCCTCATTATAATAAACATCGCAGTCATTTTAAAAATTTTCGTGAGATAAAAACTGATCCTTCACATTGTAATTCTTTTTAAGTTAAAAAATGTCACGGGACAAAAATGACGATGTTTAAGTCAATTTAGTAATCCTCATTAAAATAAACATCGTAGTCATTTTAAGCTTTCTCGTTAGATAGATAAAATTGATCTTTCACATTATATAATTTGCAAAGAAACAACTAATTGTACCCGTAAGAAGCCTTCGTAGGGTTCGTTTGAGCACCTGGTCAAAAAGAACATAACATCATATACTTTATAGTGGGATAAAATCACTTGTCATTTGTCTTCTCTAGTTTATAAAAATATAGAAATGATTTATAATTATATATTTGTTAATGCTTACGTAATATAAAAACCACTCATAATTAGTTAAATTTAGAAATATTTTTATTATTGTTTTATATGAAGCCTAAGAATGAAATTAATGTACATATGTCTTCTTTTTTCATTTATTAATACTGGTCGAGAATCTGCGGGAGTAACCCGGAGAGTGGAATCGAGCCGAGCAATGGACGATTAGCTTATCTGCTTACACTAGATAGCAAAGCTAACCTGTCTTGTGTTCCATTAAAACTGGAATTATAGTTTTGTGGTCACTAATTGCTTTATTCGGATCAGCAGTAAGCCTTGAGCCAAATTTTACCTAAATCTACTGAGACGAGGATATCAAACGCCCAAAAAGAGAGCTTCACATTATTTAGTTTGAGCTTTAGATTATTTAGAACAATTTAGAAAAGCTTATAATTTAAACCAAACTTTGAATTTAAAAAAATATATAATGATTATTTCATCGATCCTCGATTTGTGACAAAACTTTGAAAAACACTGCCTTTTCTACGTCAATAAAAACCATTAAAAATTGGGCCAGGTTCTTTATTGAGATTTGCGCGTGACAACGTCTACTCGGATCTAATTGTAATGAAATTACATGTTTTCGAGCGCGTCTTAGTTCACTGTTGCTCATCATGTGAATTAGGGCGTCGTATGATTACAGTAAGACAAGTTGTAATACCATCTCCGTGAGTGAAGTGAACAAAATAAACGAACGATGATATTGGATAAATTTTGGTATTTGTTTTGGTATTATCTATTTTCTATGTTAATGTAAGATATCAATCACTAACAAGTGTTAAGAAAATTATTGACAGACAAATTATATTGTTTGTAGTAATTTCAACAATATCTCTGGAAATATGTCACATCAAAAATTGTTTTAAGATTCTTATAACTTGCATTTTCAATTTTTTTTCCCATACGATACATGAAATGAAAAAAAATTGCGTATTGCACTAGCTCTTTCAAAAATTTCCTTACGCATATTTTTGTATATTAGCTATTTAGCTTATATGCGAGTCAGTATCCTTTATAACTAGGAAAAATTTCAGGTTTCTACGTGAAACGTTTTTTTATAAAAAAAAACGGCAGTGGTAAACGGACGTACGTAAATGATATTATAAAGTTTGTTTTTTTTTTGAAGTACGAGCCAAGATGCCAACATTATTCAAAATCACATCATAAAACTTCTGATCATCTTATCTCTAATAGGTACATCTTCCGGATATTTAAATAAATGAAAAAAAACGTAATAACACGAAAAAAAATGGTGTACCCATATTTGTCAACCAATCTGCTGTTTCTACCTCGAAAATACGTGGGTTGACGACGCCTACCTATCAAAATAAATAAAATATTGTTATAATTATTATCGAGTATGAGCTCCGAGATGGAATACATAGATATGAGATCAAGTAAATCATTAATAATATCGAGTACGGAGTGTCGGGAAACGGAATGAATACTGATGCGATCTTAGGGCTGGCACAGTTCACGCCGTTAATAACAAGTACATCTTTGTGAACCATAAAAGTGAACTGAACCTATTTGAAATACTAGGTAAAAATCACAACCGAGTCCTAGACTAAAGAGCAGCTTTAAAAGCTTTAAAGCTTTTGACGAGCAGCTTTTAGAAAAGGAAAACGTTTATCGTCATATTATTTGTCTTAGATGAATATTTTCCGGCTTTTCACACGTTTTTCAAGTCGTAGTTTGTGGTTTAGTGGAGGTTTGTGGTTAGTATATTAAAAAAATATCTAAAAAAACAGACTACGAAACGAATGAAAATTACATATTAAGTGTTCGCGACTTCGCTTCTAAAAATATTTTTCATTTTTTAAACAATTTCCCAAAAAGAAAACAGTAGTTATGTCCTATAGCCTGTGTACTTAGTTAAAACTTTTAAATAAAAAGTACTTAAGATTTAATTATTAAATACGGATTTTTAATCTATATGTAAGCATACAAACAAACCATAATTTTTTTTTAATATTTGCCATCGACTATTATTTATAAATGAATGATATTGTTTATAAATGTTTTACGTTGTTTAGTTTTTTAATTAATAAAATAGTTAACATTTGTTTTATTTTATAGAATTAGTATACTGTTCTCTTTTAATGTTATAATTAAACTAAAAAACTAACTCATATAAAAAGTTTATTTCATTAACCATACGTCTTTTTGGATAACTAAATTATAGGTTTCTAGCGATAAACACATTTAAATTTAAATTAAATAAAAATAAAAAAAATACAATATTTCTAAATAAAACACCCAAAGTACGTGTAAAGATATCGTAATTTCTAAATCGTTTGAAATTATTAACGTAAATTAACCCAAATAATTTTAATTGGATTTATACCCAACGCCACATTAATTAAAGTGTTATTAGATATAAACATTAATTAAAGTGTTTTGGATACAAATCTGCGAAGCACATAATCGTACAGCAATACAAATAGAACGATTATTTGAATAGCTCATTTTTTAAAAAAAATTATATTCAATTTTCCACTTTTTAGTTCTTAAATACAATAGGGACTGTGCAAGTTGCTGTAAGTGCCACGTGGTAATAAATGAATGTGCTTTTGGTTACACTGCTATAATTCGTTTGTCTGAAGTCCCTACTGCATACGTATTGTAATCAATCAAAATTATTCGCAATGCTTAAATATGGTGTAGTGTATTGTATAGAAGCATTAGATCAAGAAAAAATACAGTATTCAATTTCTCAAAAATCGAATCTTACATTCGTTAGTAACATAAGCTTTTTACATTTAATAAAGTTTATTATTTTCTGTTGATGTTGCACTGATATGTAACCAAAAATTCGTATTTCTGTAATTTTAAGAAAACTCTATACATCTTATAGGAGTTGTTATAGCATTACAAAATTTAGTTGCACATAAGGTTACCATGCGTCCTCTTTTCATCGGACACTGTCTTTTTTTTTAAAGAGCCATCCAAGGGATTTTTAAACGTGTCTGAGGATTTAAAGAAAGTAGTGTTCTATAATTTCTATATTATTTTAATCCATGGACTAATGGAAAAAATAAACAATAATCAGAAACTGTATCTAAATTGTTAAGACTAAATACAAATTTACAATAATTTGCCAGGAATTTTAAAAATACGTGAAAGTTTTAAAATTTATTTTCTGAAACCTCCAAGCAAAGAAAGATTTGTTGTAAAAGTTTATTTTAAAATTGTTTTGACTGCAGATTTGCAAATCTGCGGTTGCAGTTAAGTTTTATTTTTAACGTGCAGTTATTATTGTTATGTTGTGCTATGCAAAAAAAATTATAAATATATAGAAGAGTCAAACTCTAATAGCGATTTTCGCTATTGTAAAATTAAAAACTAAGTTTTTTATGCCACTGATTAAAAAAACAATACCGCTTGAATGATACTTAGTCGAGCTTATGCCGGCTTTTTAGTCCATGTAATGAAAAAAAAAATTATATCCGAGACAAAGCTCTAGTATTTAAGTTATTAAGTCAGAATTAAAGTTGGGACGATTTTTTTTAATCTGAATGGTTTTTCCCTCTCTCAATAAAAAAACGTTTTTGTCATTTAGCGGTACTGTTTTATAATCGATTTATTTTTTTTAATGATTGAATTTTTAATATGATCATTAATTCAAAATATAGAATTGTTTGTTTCCTCGTGACAAAAATACTGTTAGTAATCGTAATATATCTAACGTATAATCGTAACGTATCTTTAAGTTATTGTAGTAAATAAGCACAATATTAATGCTAAATTAAAACTAATCCAAAACAATATATTTTTTCTTCGTTTCCCGTATTGCGTTTAAAAAATGCAATGTTTATTTTATGATTTCTTGAAATATGGAAAAGCGTATAAAAGTTGGAGGAAAATATAGGAAATTAACTATTATTTTAAATTTAACTTTATAAATATAACTTTTGGAACATGCATTTTTGGGACAACGTTCTTGTAATATAACAATTATTTTTATTTCAAAATAGCGCCACCTTGCAACTTTATCCGCATGGAATTCATAAAAACAAGCTCAGTTTATTAATGCGTTTATTTTATGCTCTTAGTTTAAAACCTGCGCGGGTCGACTTGCGCTCCCTCCCCCCGTCTCCCTGTCCACCTGCGTATTCCAGTCACCATCCGTATTGCCTAATTTTCTACGTCATTTTTTGTACATCATAACTTTGAAGCCGTTTGAGATATTACGATCAAACAAAAACTAGATTAGTCTCAAATTTATTGTCTATAATTTTTTTGTTTTAGATTTATTGTAGTAATCAAATTTGCAAAAAGAAAAAGCATTTAAAAACTGAAAATTCGATACAATGCATACACTTAAATTTTATTTATCCTTGTGATAATAAATATGAAACAATAGCCTTACAATCTTAATTTAACTGGTCTGCGTTAATTAAGTTACAAATACAATAATATTAAAATCTTAAGATAACTACATTCTAACCTTCAACTTTCATATGTATCATGCTTTTACAAATCTGGTTAGCTTCCCTGTTACCAACCCCAACTAAACTCATACAAATTTAAAGTTCAAAAACCCAACCCTACAGACGCTCCGGTTCCTGTTAACATGCCGATTAGCCGTCCTTATCTCCAGTCGTGGATCGCGACGGTCCACCCGACTAACGCGTGTGTAGCCGAGCTTATTATATCGAATATTGTATGTAAAGAGCGTTATTGATATATATTAAACTCGTATTCGGAAACAATAATGCCGAAACCGGTCTATAATAGAATTTGTGTATATAAAACGCGTATAATATATGATATGTAGGCTTCAACGAGAATTGTACAGAGAATATATTATATGTATAAGTGTGTAAAGCGTGTTACATATACATGTAAGAATGCATACCAGAGCGTTCGTTTCCCCATTAGGCATATGACTCGTCATGTCAGAGAATCATTGCTGTCTTTCGGAGACGGAGGAGAAGTTGAAGTGTGTGGTTTTTTTTTCTTTTGAGTTGAAATTGTATAATAAATGTTTATGCTAAATAGCTGTATGACAGATATGTATTTGGATCGATGAGTTTGTTCAAAATATTATTCATTATCGTTTTGTTTTTCTACGCATTCAAGGCGTCTCCTTTATTCCTAATTTCGTTCGTTTTGCTTTTTTTTCTTATGTCTTTATCCTTATAAGGTGTCCGCGCTAGCTTTTCCAGTAAAAGAAAAGGAATATGGCTGTATTTCATTTTAATAGTGTTTTTATATAATATTTATTTGTCTATGTATCCAAGGCGTCTCTATAATCTTATTTTAAGTCTCTATAATTCTATTTCATTCTACGTTTGTTTCTTATGTCTTTGTCTCATAAAAGCTTTCCATCTCGGCTTTTCCCGGGTAAAAAAGGTATCATGACTGTATTTTGTTTTAATCTTTTTTTATGTAATAATTGTTTGCTTGGTTTTTCTACGTGTTCAAAACGTGTCCTTAATCTTACTTTCATACATTCTGCACTCCTTTCTAATGTTTTTATCTCTTACCAACTGTCCGTACCAATTTTTCCCGGGAAAAAAGGGACTATGACTGTATTTTTTTTAAATCGATTTTTTTATAATAATTCTTTGCGTAAAAAAACAATTTCTACATATTCAATACGTCTCCGTAATCCTAGTTTCTTTCATTCGTCATTTATTTCTTATTTTTTTACCGACCCTGACTACCTGTCCCAGTTTTGTCCGGGTAAAAAGAGACCATGACTGTATTTTGTTTTAATTGCCTTTTTGGGTAATCATTTTTTGCTTGGTTTTTCTTCCTTAATACTGATTTCTTATATTCTTTATTTCTTTCTTATTTATTTAGCTATTCTAACTGCTCGTCCCGGCTTTGTCCGGGTGAAAAAGGGGCTATGACTGTATTTTGTTTTGAAAGCTTTTTATTTAAATAATTATTTGGTTGTTTTCTTTACGTGTTCAAACTTTTATTTAAATAATTATTTGGTTGTTTTTTTTACGTGTTCAAACCGTCTTCTTAATCCTTGTTTATCTGTTACTGTCCGTCCGTCCCGGCTTTGCTCGGACAAAAAAGAGACCATGACTGTATTTCGTTTTAATAGCTTATTTATATAATATTTATTTACAGGTATTTTAATAGCAATATACTCAACGAATTTATTATTTATTTTTGGATATAATCAAGTATTAGAATTGTGTAGCTCAAGTTTGTAACGTTAAAAAAAACAATTTGGTTTTTTATTTAGCGATTGTGGTAATTAGCAGTATATACCGTGAAATTTCTTTGTAGATTTACGGGTCGTTTGCAATATCTTCCTATATTATTTTAATGTTGTTATAACTGTTTAAAAGTTTAACTTAAATATGCACACTATTCGCCTTATGTGTCATTACTTATATTTTCTAAAAAGATATATACCCCATAACCATATGGACGTTATAAGCTATACGACCATTTTAAGCCAAACTCTACAAGCAAATATACGAAACCTACCAACTTGACCATTTTAAGCAAAACTCTACAAGCAAATAGACGAAACCTACCAACTTTACAAAATTATTTTTCCAAATTTACGTAAGTTTTTGTTAATTAATATTTCTTAATAATTACGTCTCCGGTACATTTAAATTCTTATTTAACGATAGTTTAATGTACAGTTAATTTATCTCATTTAACACCAACCAATAGATATGGAGCTTTATTTCAAAGGAAATCGGCAATTGTTCTGTGAATAATGTTGCCGATTAATGTAGAATATTCGTTTCTTTTATATAATTTGTGTTTATTTACGAAATTTGTAAACCTTATTATCAACGGAGTTAATTAACAAAATATAATTAATTACTCCTTAATTGGTTTTTATAAATTTAGAAAAACGTTCAATTTAGCCTCTAGTTATAATAAGTGCATTGTAGAAAGTTGTCTGACCTTCATATGTTCTCCAAAACGACTGTGCATTAGAGGTATTTTGGTTAAATTTGATTCAATTTAATTAAATATACAAACATATCGTTTATAGCAACCAATTTATATGGTCTATCTTTCTTTATAATTTGTCTTTTTGTCTATTGATCGTTAGCCCAGTTATCAATTCTAGAATTGAATAGATTCTTCGATATCTTTCTTGTTTATGGACTATTTCTTTATCTATGAAGCATCAACTATTCGTAATTAATAGAATAGAATTATATTTAAAATTTTATCTCATGTTTAACAGATTTTCGTTCATTTCACGCCAAAGTAAAGCTTCGAACTCCATAATTATTCGTTCAATATCCCAAGACACTAGAGCTTAAAAGCTTGTACATTAGAAATATTATAGAAAGTAAGATCGGTTCTTACCATAGATTTAGTAAATAATCCATAGAAATTCATTGAGTGTTCGTTAAACTTTAAATGTATGTGTAAAGATGAATGGCAAGTATGGGGTTGTTTTAGCAATTATTTTCACTTATTTGATGTTTCAGATATTCTACTAAATAAATTGTGAAATAAGTACATCAATGATTGCCCAGCTGGTCGCTTTGTGAATTTCTTCAAACAACCAATGAAAAAAGAAATTCTGCTAAAACAACCCCATACTTGCCATTCATCTTAACACATCCATTTAAAGTTTTACGAACACTCAATGAATTTCTATGGATTATTTACTAAATCTATAGTAAGAATCGAACTCACTTTCTATAATATTTCTAATGTACAAACTTTTAAGCTCTAGTGTCTTGGGATATTGGAAAACCGCATTCTTTTTATCGTCATGGTTAAAGAAATAACTAAAAATTGTTTTTATACATTTTTCTATGAAAAGTGTAATCTGAAGGGATTTTTACTGTGGATAGAGGTATCACACATGTTATCAGTATGTGAACAACTAAATTTGCATTTAATGTTAAGACAATTTGGCTATAATTATAAATAAACCGCAAACATCAATAAAAGAAAGCCGCTAAAGGTCATTAACAAATACGTACGTGTTCTCGTTTTAAACGTTTCTTTATGTCTTTTTCCAATGTTCGAGAGGATCATTGTTATCCGTTTTCTTCTTTCATACACATTATATATCTATGGAGAATATATTAAATTTATGTATATTTAAAATCCCTACCAATAAAACAGACGCGAAACGTTGTCTGTTTACTTGTCTTTCTTTCACGCTTAAACGATCCAGCGAAATTCAATAAAATTTTGTATATAGATAAAATACAGTCTAGATTAAAAGGTAGGCTACATGTAATAGCGCTATCACAGAGTCTATAAAAATAAAGACTAAAAATAATTGTAACCCTTACAGGATCAGTAAAAATAATTGTATCACTTACAGGATCAGTAAAAATAATTGTATCACTTACAGGGTCAGTAAAAATAATTGTATCACTTACAGGATCAGTAAATATAATTGTATCACTTACAGGATCAGTAAAAATAAAGACTAAAAATAGTTGATTTCTCTTTCATACATTTATCTATGGAGAATACTAAAAGCTTATATTCTAGATTAAAAGATAGGATACATGTAATAGCGCTATCACTTACAGGACCAGTGAAAATACAGACTAAAAATAATTTTAATCCATTCCTCTTTCATACATTTATCTATGGAGAATACTAAATGCCTATCTAAGGAGAATAAATTAAATTTATGGTTGTTACAAATCTCTATCAATACAATAAACGCGAAACATTGACTGGTTTGTTTGTTTCTATTTCACGCTTAAACGGTCTAACGAAATCCAATACAATTTTGTATATAGATAATATACATCTTAGATTAAAAGATAGATTATATGTAAAAGCGTTATCACTTACAGAACGAGGGAAATGAATCTTAAAAATAATTTTTGCGCCGGAAAAACTAAAAGCGCCGCGAAAGCTCTAGGAAAAGTTTGTGACGATATTTACATATCGTCAATAGATAATATATAATAAGCGTTTTAATGCAAAATACGAGTGTTATTGCATTCACATCAAACCCATGGATGTTTATTGTGAAAACTTATGATTCCTTATGTAAAATTCAATGTTAGCAAGTAAATATATTTATTGAATATATTTGGCGTTAGGTTTGTAGGAATTCATTATTCAACTACGTGAAAACTACGTTGAAACTACGTGATGTAGTAGTATTTCTACTTTCTTTAAGTTTTCTACTACCACCTAGGTTTCGTTGTATTACTACATCTTCAAGTAGGCCACCTGAAGATGTTGTAATACAACGAAACCTAGGTCGCGGTAAAGAACTTAAAGAAAGTAGAAATAATACTACATTACGTAGTTTTATTTAATTGTAAATATATTTAGCTATAAAAGTTCTTTTGTAACTATATACGTTCTTTTGTAACTATATACATTAATAAGAAATTGTAATAATTTAGCCTTGTATATATTTATGTGGTACTTACGTTATGGTTTACACATACGTATGTTAATTGTTGTACGGTATTTTAGTGCAGACTAACCTCGTGTCTACATAGTTGGCCTGATTGAAAGCTATACCAATTGTTCGAGTTCCTTACAATTACCTAATACAATACGGGCGAAGCCGCGGGCAAAGTTAGTAGGTTATAAAAAGTATTCGACCATTTTTGGAGTATTTGTCTGTCTGTATGTTTGTATGTGGATCAAGTAAACAATAATTAAAATATGTTTCATTACATTTTTTCTTAAATAATTAACTACAAATATAAGTCACCAGCTATTACTAGAAAACAATTATGTATCAGTTTGACGTTCGATAGGTGGTATTTAGTGATTATTAGAATAGTGTCGTCGGTTTGTCTGGTACGTTTTTGGTTAGTTAGGTATTTAGCATTATGATACTCTGTACTGACACTTCGAAAAAAGAAACGAATTGAATTTGTTTATTTACATTCGCAGTCTGGTAAATTATATATTTTTTCTTTGGTTTGACACCCTTATAAAGGAGTCCTAAAAAAATGATCTGCCATTTTGAAATATTTGGCAAATTCTATTGTTTGTTTGTTTCGCTTTCACGCTCCAGCTGCTTAAATAATCTTTGTGACCTTCGGCATGCAGTTAACTTATATTATGGAAATGGATATAGATTATTTTTATTCTGAAATACGATTGACTTTTGTTTGGTAATTAAAAAAAACTGTCAGAGGTAAAAGCGTGAACATAAGAATGAAAAATAGCATATCTGAGATATAAATTTCATTTTCTGTTTCTTTGTTTCGTTTTCACGCCCCAAAAGTCACGATCTTTGTGAATTTTTTTATATATTTAATTTTTGTTATGCGAATGAATATAGATTATTTTTGTTATGGAATACAAATGATTTTTGTTTTGTAATTAAAAACAAAAAAAAAACTATCAGAGGGCGTTAACATAAGAATGCAATAATAGCAGAACGCGGCAAATTTCATTGTTTGTATGTTTCGCTTTCAAGCCCCAAGTACCCAATTAATCTTTGTTAAATTTTATACATATTTAAATTATATTACTGAAATAAATACATGATTTTTTTATCGGAATACAACTGATTTTTGTTTAGTAATTAAAAAAAAATATCAGAGGTATGAGTGTGAACATAAGAATGTAATAACAAAATATCGCGGCAAATTTCATAGTTTGTTTGTTTGTTTCGCTTTCACGCCCCAATTGACCTTTGTGACATTTTGCTTTTATTACAAAAATAAATACAGATTATTTTTATTCCGAAATGCAATTGATTTTTGTTTAATAATTAAAAACAAAAAACTGTCAGATGCAAGAGCGTGAACATAAAAAAATGTAATGAAAGCAAAATTGCAGCCTTTTACATATACTTAGCTTTTATTACGGAAATAAATACACATTATTTTTATTCCGAAATGCAATTGATTTTTGTTTAATAATTAAAAACGAAAAGCTGTCAGAGGGAAGAGCGTGAACATAAAACATGTAATAAAAGCAAAATTTCAGTCTTTTACATGTAATTAGCTTTTATTACGGAAATAAATACACATTATTTTTATTCTGGAATACAGTTGATTTTTGTTTAATAATTAGAAACAAAAAACTGTCAGATGCAAGAGTGTGAACATAAGAAATGTAATATAAGCAAATCGCAGTACACGTCTGCCTACTGCCATATCTTAGATACAGTGGATCTCAAACTACTTAACCATTTTCAATGCTAAGATCCAATAATTTTACAACCAATTTATTTATCTAAAAATACAACAGAATATTTTTCCTGTTTCCACGAGGTCTAGCTCGCGCTCACTCAAACTGACCTGGCGGCTATTCGAAGTACGGTGTTATTACGGCAATGCTATATAATCACATCGAAGCTATTTACGTAATTTACATCATACATAATAGCTGTTTATCTATTTTTAAATTTTTTGTCGGTCTGTCGTATATATTATCTAGATTAGACCACCTGTGCTGTTATCTAGATTAGACCAAATGGCTGGATGAATATTAATGAAAGTTTTCGCACAATAAAGATATGTTTCTATTTAGTGGATCCAGTATTTCAAAAGAAAAAAAACAGAAACTTTATAAACCTATTCGCTTGTCTGTCTGTACGTTAATCTCTCCGCCTGCCGCAACTGTTTTCCTGAGAACTGGTTTAGCGAAATGAGCAGAAATTTAGCATAGTTAATAACACATTGAGTAGTTTTTCTCAGAAACGGTTTCATGAATAACCTTGAAATTAGGAATATTATAAAGAATATTGTACAGTTTCTTTTTCTAAAACGATTTGACTAATACACCTGAAAGTAGGCAGAGCTGTAAATAATATTCAGCCGTTTTTTTCTCAGAAACGGTTCGACGAATAAACTTGAAATTAGGCATAGTTGTAAAGAATATTCAGCCGTTTTTCTCAGAAAAGGTTTGATGAATGAATATTAAATTTTGGCATAGTTGTAAAGAATATTGAGTCACTTTTCGCAGAAACGGTTTGACGAATAGATTTGAAATTAGGCATACCCGTAAAGAATATTCAGCAGTTTTTTTTTCAGAAACAGTTTGAGGAGTAAACTTGAAATTAGGCACAGTTGTAAAGAATATTCAGCTGTTTTTCTCAGAAAAGGCTGGATGAATAAATATTAAATTTTGGCATAGTTGTAAAGAATATTAAATTATGTTCACCGAAACGGTTTGACGAATAAACTTGAATTTGGCATAGCTATAACGCATATTGAGCTGTTTTTCTCAGAAACGGTTTTAAGAATGGAGGCGAAATTTGAAGTGATTATAAAGTATATTGAGCTTATTTTCTCAGAAATGGTTTGACGAATAAATTTTAATTTCACATAGTTACAATGCATATTGAGCTGTTTTTCTCAGAAACTGTTTTACGAATGGAGGCGAAATATGAAGTAATTATAAAGTGTATTGAGCTTATTTTCTCAGAAATGGTTTGACGAATAAATTTGAATTTGGAATAGTTATAACGCATATTGAGTTGTTTTTCTCAGAAATAGTTTTACGAGTGACGGCGAAATTTGGAGTAATCATGAATTGTATTGAGTTTTTTTCTCAGAAATGGTTTGAAAAATAGACTTGAAATTGGACATGGTGATAAAGCATGTAACTTACGTATATTCTAAAAGTTAACACTCAAAACAATGAAACGAAATTTTCAGAGGGGTAAATAATTTATAAGGAGGAAGATTCCCCCCACTCCCATTTTGTAAATTGTGAAAAAAACAACTTTACTAAAATTTAACTTAAAGTCTATGGAAAAACTACAGCGATGATCCTAAACTTCAGTTTTTTGTGACATTCACGGTGTGTTACTCCTGGAAATGACATTGTAAGCAATATACAGGTTGTATTTTTTCTTGCTATATATTTTCACAGGTTGATTCCACTCATCGCTCTGAATGTAAAATGTTTTTGGGGACTGAGCTTGCAATCCAACCATTTCCAGCATAACGCTCAAACCTTTAAAAAAAATAAATTTTTATATCAAATTCTACTAATTTCGAAAAAAACAAACCTACAAAATCTTTTAGAAAACCCTTTTTCGAAATTATATATCACTAATGAGATCGGCGAAATTATATTTCACCAATAAGATGACGATTCGATATAACAGGTTACATATTCATGAGCGACCAAATTTCAAGAAGCGTAATCTCGTTTCTTGAAATTTGGTCGCTAAATCATATAATGAAAAAAAAATTAACTTTTAATCACATTCCAAAGCAGGAAGTTAGGAAAAGTTAAAAAACTTTTTTTTTTCTTTTTACGGTTTAGATACTGTTTCTTAATCGCTCTTTGAAATTTGATCGCTCGTGAACATGTAACCTATGAAATCACAAATAAGACAAAATTCACAATTATCAGTAATAAGTTGATGATTCGATATATATCACTGATAAAGGAAAAAATCACCATCTGTTTTTTTATTTTTGAAATTTTCCTGTAAGGCTGATAAAATAATGTAATTAAAAAGCAATACGTTTTGTGTTCACTAAACTTTATGAAAAAAATTTTCAAAAAAGCTCTGAAAATCCTAAAAAATCTCATTCCTGCGTCTTTTAGGCAAATGGCGATGGAAATCGGAAAAATAGGGCGATGTATATAATAGGGTCTACATTCGAAAGAAAATGTTGACCTGCACATTTTCATACCTGGTTATTTTTAATTACGATACAAAGCAATTATCGAGTTCGACTCTTGCTTAATTGCATTTTAGTTTTTATTGTCTTCGCTCATTGGGTGCAGACGTTTTCTCTGTCTCAATTTGAGAAATAACCAATTTTTTTTAATAATGAAGTCGGTACTAAGAAACAGACCTTGGCACCAGGTATTTACTTCTGCTGAATGAAGCTAGTAAAGAAGTTTTGTATTACATATTTTAATATAATGAATATTAAGACCATATTTATAGCAATAAACTATATAATAAAAATCTGGTTAACTATAAATGCTATTTATTTGAAACTTCCTCCAAGCCACGTTCCGTGGAAGAGGGGTGCACCGTAGACGATAGAGAACCAGCATCAATCAGTGAGGTCAAGATGATTGAGTACCCATGTCAACGATAGCTGATCAGATAGATTCAAATGGTAATTGGGAAATATAAAAATACTTAGAGCCATCACGACCCTATGGTATTTCATATTAATTGCATAAAGAGCGATGGTTAAAAATACTTGTAATCACAACGACTCTGTGGTGTTTCATATAAATTGCATAAAGAGCGATGGTTAAAAAATCCATGCAATCACCACGACTCTATGGCATTTCGTATTAATTGTATAAAGA
Organism: Druceiella hillmani; assembly: GCA_039881145.1. Classification (NCBI taxonomy): domain Eukaryota; kingdom Metazoa; phylum Arthropoda; class Insecta; order Lepidoptera; family Hepialidae; genus Druceiella; species Druceiella hillmani. Next base: position 13,753,007 of record JAYKKI010000031.1, read on the forward strand.
GCGATGGTTAAAAAATACATATAATCACCACGATTCTATGGTGTTTCATATAAATTGCATAAAGAGCGATGGTTAAAAAATACATATAATCACCACGATTCTATGGTGTTTCATATTAATTGCATAAAGAGCGATGGTTAAAAAATACATATAATCACCACGATTCTATGGTGTTTCATATTAATTGCATAAAGAGCGATGGTTAAAAAATACATATAATCACCACGATTCTATGGTGTTTCATATTAATTGCATAAAGAGCGATGGTTAAAAAATACTTGCAATCACCACGACTTTATGGTATTTCATATTAATTGCATAAAGAACGATTCATATTCATTATATAAAGAGCATTGGTTAAAAAAACTTCCGTATGTTTTTGAAATAAATCTTTTTTATTGTGAGTGAATTATATATAATTAATTTAATCATACGTTTATCTGCTATAAACTTTACTTTAAAAGCAGTATACTTCAATATCACGATTTATAACAAATATACAAACAATAATCTTGCTTCAGGATGTTTAGATCAAATTATTCCGCGAATAATCATTAATACGTAAAATATTTAAATACCAAACGATAAGGTTATAATGGTATTTGGCGGGATAATGTTCCTTTTTTAAAAATATTGTTTTCAATACTTATATGGATTTATCGATAGATGGCGTTACTATTGCGTTATATACAGATGAAACGTTATGCAATTGTTTTATATGTCAACAGCAAAAAATTTAAACATAAAAAATTATCTTCAATCGAGCCCACTTCCATAATTTTCACAACGGGGCAAAATTTCTAGAGCTCATTAACACTGGAAGACACAAATATTTGCCACATCACTGCGGCTTAATTTTAACATCACAGTTCATTCCCCTTACCGCCCTTTCGAACGCTCTCACCATTACGAATCAATTATTTCAAAACAAAATTACGAAACACACATTAAACGAGTGGTTATTCCAAAAACAACTGGGTGCTAGCGCAAAACTAGCAAAAAAACAACAAATTTACCGGTTTAACCAATCAAAAAAAAGGCAACGATGTACCCGCCGACGAATAAGCCGTAACTAGTTCAACTGTCGTACGCGAATCAAGCAATATTTTCAATTAATTGAGTCACGCATATGAATTAAGAGCCCAAATTGAATGCGCAGTACGTCGCCTGCGTGTATGGGGAGTTGAAACGCGGTAAGCGCACGCATACAGGCGTTGATTGTTTGTACATATACATACATTGGAACAGGGGCGTTGTATCAACGATCAAGACATAAGGCCGGCGGTACGGTGTGAGATATTGAATTAATTTGAATTAATATTGTTAAAGCTTTGATTTAAACTTAACATATTTATACTAATCCTTTCTACGTTGTATCAATGATAAAGACATAAAGGTCGTATCGTGATGTGACATTACGGATTAATTAAAATGTCAAGAATTTTAATAAATTCGTAAGAAGTGAAGTTATTTTGAAAGCGCCAATGTTGGCGGTTTTCTCGCATTGTATATTGCGGAAAAACCAGGAAGTTTTATTTTTTTCCTTTAGAGAGTTTTCCTCTAAAAGTATGTATTTCTGGCTACTATTTATAACGTGCATATGCATATGCAACTCTGTGCGTATGCAATTCTATTTCCTGTGAAGAGTTTTTATTACATTTTAACAAAATACGGCGTGAAATTCGATATAAAATCTCGAAATTTTATATGTAAATTAATTTATCACATTTGCTTCCATCCATTTGCACCAATATCTATAAATAGAAAAATTAAACCTGCTTAACTGATTGTCTTATCAAAATCATCCACTGGCCTTAAAAAATGAAAGTCCGATATATGGAACCCCAATAAGATAATCACTTAATTCGTGTTTTGATGAATCAAAAATATTTTCATGGAAATATGGGAGGGAGGAGCCTGTCCGTAGGTTACAGCTGTTTTTCTCAAAAATCGCTAGTTGTAAAAATTTGAAATTTGCCCTATTAATAAAGCATATAAACCAGCACATATCTGAACAGCTAATACTCAAAAATATTTTCATGGAAATAGAGGAGGGAGGAATCCAATTAAGTACTCGAATTTTCTTTTATAAATTCATATATTGTGCGGGGTATTATTTGAAAGAGTTAGTCACAAAGGATTCGGCCGATTTCGAATAACGCCCAGACGAAGCTGTGATCACTAACCAGTTACAAATAATTGAAAATCAGTAATTAAGACATCACATTATGTTCAAATTATAAACAGTTGATGATCAACTGTAGTAAATACAGTCCTACGTGTTGTCTTTTAAATTAAATGGATGCATTAAATTATATACAGTTGATGATCAAATGTAGCAAATACAGTCTTTTAAATTAAATGGATGCATTAAATTGTAAATAGTTCATAATGAAATGTCGTAAATACAGTCCCACATGTTATCTTTTAAATTAAATGCATCCATTAAATTATAAACAGTGGATGATCAAATGTAGTAAATACAGTCTCACGTGTTGTTTTTTAAATTAAATGGATACATTAAATTATAAACAGTTGATGATCAACTGTAGTAAATACAGTCCCACGTGCTGTCTTTTAAACTAAATGGTTACATTAAATTATAAACAGTTGATGAACAAATGTAGTAAATACAGTCCCACATGTTGTCTTTTAAATTAAAAGGAGTTGACGATCTTTAAAGGCACACATAACTTCACGTGCAAAACCTGCGCACCCCTATGACACTCAGGAATCAATCCTACTGCCAACAGTCTGCCAACGGCCTGGAGCTGAACGGGCCACTGACATTCAACCGGTAGGTATGATGTGTGTATTTCAAAATTTGTAACAATTTATTAGGTGCGACGGACGCCCGCGCATATCTATGACCGTGTGCCTTTCGACTGCACAGCGTGATTCAAATACGACGACATTATATTAATTTAAACATTTAAACAGATTATGTAAAATTTTATCAATAATTATGCATCAATTACATTATACACATAGGAGCGAAGCGAAGTAACAGGATGTTGCAAATTGTATTGGAACTTGTCCGATAGTTAAATTTTCAAAGTCATTCACAAAAGGCCGCATTTGAATTTCATTCAAAGCACAAGTTGTGCATAACACAGGAAACAATTAGTTAAGCGAGTGTGAAATTCTAACTGACATAGATAAATAAATATTTTCAAAATAAAAACAAGTAATAAATTACAAAAAACCTGTCTTCAACCTGATAAGAAAAGAAAAAAAAGTAAGACGTGAATAACTCAAGAAATCAGGTTGATACGCCGTATAAGATGATATATATTGTCTTTACATAAGTTAAGATTGGATAGACAAAGACTAGACAATGGAAAAAGTAGAAATAAGGTGTTAAAATAATCCCGTTAATATTATAAACTGGCTGCCATCGCGACTTCGTACACGCATACTACTAAAAAATTTCCACACTTAATCTCTGGTCACGCGAATTTCGTCAATATATCTTCGGATGGAAAACTTCATTGCGCGATTTAAAATGCACCTAGCGCCACCTATTGATGTATATTATATTTAGGTATGCTATATATTTGTGTAATTACTCCCAGTCGAATAGATACGTACTCGTTTGTTGTGTTGTACTAATGTTATGTAAATAAAATTTTGAAAATATAAAATTTTGCATATCTTATGATTGAGCAAAGCTCTTGCGATGAAATGAAAACTAAATGTTACTTCAAGTTTCCCCCTATTTAAAAACTCCTCCCAAAACTGGGTCAATATCTTTAACATGATGCTGCGCACTAAACACAGAAACAGACAAAAATTCCTAAAATGATCTTAAAGCATTTTGTTGCTATTTTTTTTCATCCTTTCAATTATATTTTTTGCAAATATTTTCAACGTAGAGACACGTAATGTTAACAGTTTTATTACATGCACAGATGTGAAGGTTTAAATGTTTGCATGTTTGTTACTCAAAGTCAAACAGTTTAAAAAAGTAAAATTAACATATAGGCTATATTTAAACCTAAGAAATAGTGTAACTTAGAGAGAAACTAGATCTTTTTAAATCATTAATAAAATAATTACTAAAACAGCATGCCAAAAGATGGCGCCACGTGTCGATAAAACGTTCAACATGCTGCAATTGGGTAAGGAATCATATACATAGTTTCGATGGAAAATCACGTAGGTAGGTTAATCATATTAAATTTTAGAAAACTAAAAGTGATGGGCTGGAAACCCCGGACGTTGCATTCAAAACCCCTGATACTTAAATTATTAAAGTGATAGCTGGCGCATATTACATATATTTTTTAAAATAAACATCATGTATATAAATAAATTGCAGGAACATAACCAAAATTATTTTCCCTTAATTAATTTTTATTTACTTTAATTATAATAAATATGCATTAATTATTTGGAAACTAATTATAATATTTCACACATTGTACAAACAGCCAAACTAACTTCCCCGTATTTATATTTTAATTTTTCTTTTCAGAATTGTTTGTCATTTTTAACAGCGGTTTTTCAGTTTGACATTACGTTTTGATTAATGATTACATCACACGCCCGTAAAATATACTATTATGTTGTTTAATTAAGGCTGCGTTTATATCGAATCAAGAAGTAAGATGTAGAAAAGTTCCATGAGATTGTTTCCTGGAGAATGATGGTGCCTCAAAAGTTTTAATCGGAATTTGTTTTAACTAATTTGAGGTACAGTTTCTCATTTTAGTTTATCTCTTTCGTTAGCCCGTTGACTGAATTAAGATTTCTTTAAAACCCCAAGAACCCTTAAAAATACCCCTGACGATTCAAGACAAACTTAAAACGACACAATGACTGGGGAATGGAAACGGAAGGCACCCCAACACGCGGACACTATTAGATAATCTTACTAAATAATATGAAACATTGTAATCTACACAAGGTAATTTATTTATAAATTAACACAGAACGATCGTAATAAAACATGTGAACAAACAAAATTCAGTTCGAGCCGATTCTAGAACAACACTACGTAATATTTTAAATTATATAACGATATATGTAATGATTATACAGTGTATATTTCGATTACACGCTGTATAATCGATCTACGTAAGATAAATTTGAACGAAAAATAATTCATTATGGCAGCGCTCGGCCTCAGAAGCTCGATCTATTCAATAATTAAATTTCATGTCAAATATTTGGGACGCCGATGGCCGCTGTCGAATTCTGTATTGTAATTAGACATAATCGTCATAAACGCATAATAATAATAATAAAGAAAATCATAATGATAAAGTAAAGTAACCTTCTTAAAAAAAATCTATTTATTTTTCGATCAATTATTCGGTTCGTTGACTGGATAATGATTTCGTTTAATGTGAGTTTTTAGAACATAAATGTTATTAAAATTTGATCATAAGCTAGGGACGTTATTAATCAATGTTTGATGTGTATATATAAATTTTTTTATTCTTTTATAAATAGCATACGGTTAGTCAATCATAATAGCGTCGTTGAATGGGTGTGAGCCATATGTATTTACGTACTATGTACGTACGTGGCAAATTTGTATAATATAAGGTCCAAAGATTTATGTTAAGTTAAATATATTTGTTATAGACAAGATTTCAAATATTTAGGGAGGTTATAACCTATTATTGACGTAGGGATAAGTATTTTTAAGGCTCACTTCTAGTCTAAGATAAACAGAAATGTATTCTTGGCGGAGGGGTGTGTATTCTCAAATATCTCTCCCAGATAAAGATACACAGAAATTAGTTGCGATGATTCGATTATACCTCCAAAACTAATCATTATAGAGTAAAAGAAAGATATGAATTTTGATAGATTATATTATGTACTGTAACCTATTATTGATGTAGAAATATGTATTTTCAGGTGTCACTTCTAGACTAAGGTACACAGAAATTTGTCGCAATAACTTGTCGCAATAAATGATTCGTATTATACCTCCGAAACTAATCGCTATAGAGTAAATTAAAAATATGTCTTTTGATAGATTATATTATGTGCTATAACCTATCATTTATATGGAGATATGTATTTTATTTGTTCTCAACTATTATTGACGTAGGAATATGTATTTTCAAGGCTCACTTCTAGACTAAGATAAACAGAAATTTGTCGCTATGGTTCGCTTATACCTCCGAAATTAATCATTATAGAGTAAATTAAAAACATATCTTTTGATAGATTATATTATGTACTATAACCTATCATTTACATGGAGATATATATTTTATTTGTTCTCAACTATTATTGACGTAGGAATATGTATTTTCGAATATATTTCCTAGACTAAGATAAACAGAAATTTGTGGCTCTGGTTCTCTTATGCCTCCGAAACTAATCATTATAGAGTAAATTAAAAATATATCTTTTGATAGATTATATTATGTACTATAGCCTATTATAGACGTAGAAATACATATTTTCATGTATCTTCTAGATTAAGATACACAGAAATTTGTCGGAATGATTTAATTGTACCTTCAAAACTAATCGTTGTGGAGTAAAATAAAAATGTATTGATAGGTTATATTATGTACTATAACTCATTATTAAAGTATAAATATGTATCTTCAAGCATCACTTCTAGTTCGATTATAGCTCCAAAACTAATTGTTATAGAGTAAAATATTTCCCGAGTAATTCTACAAAAGGAACTACTTACAAACCTTGGTAATTCCTCAAAAGTACGGTCCGTAATAATTTTACAAAAGAAATTACTTACAAATCGTAGTGATTCCACCAAAGAACGTTTCTTAGTAATTTTATAAACAAACTACTTACGAACCCTAGTAAATTCACATAAGAACATTGCGTAGTAATTCTACAAAAGAACCTTCAGTAGTAATTTTACAAAAGGAACTACTTACGTACTGCAGTAATTCCACAAAAGACCATTCCATTGTAATTCTAAAAAAGAAACTTCTTACAAACCGTAGCAATTCCAAAAAAGAACATTCCGTAGCAAGTTCACTAAAGACCGTTCCATAGAAATTCCACCTAAGAAACTACTTAAATACCGTAATAATTCTACAAAAGAACACTCCATAATAATTCCACAGAACAAACTACTGATAAATTATGTCTGACATAATTTAAAATGAAAAACACTTTTTTCGAGATTTTCTGCAACTTTCTTTCGCCTCAATTCAAGAATTACGATCCTTCTAAAGAGGAAACTGTTATAGGAAACCTTAATCCCCTTTTTGACTCCATTCTACCTAGCCCTGAATGATGGGGCGGTAACAAAAGTTCTCAAAAACTAATATCAATTTTATTACACATTAATTGAAATATCCATCTGAAGTCTGCAAATATATCCAATGGTTTACCTGCAAGATTTCACGTGACATATTCGCACTACTTAACTTTGCAGAAATTGTGAAACTGCTTTGGACAGACAGATACGAGGACCTTATAAGAGAGCTCAGTATCATGGCGGAAAACTAAAAATCTGTAATGTTATCATGTGCGTAGATTTTTGTACCAATAAATCAACAATAAAGATACTTTTTAATTTATTAATGCGGTCATGTAAACTGGTATTATGTGCGTAGGTTCTTGTGCCGATAATTCAAAAGGAAAGACAATTTTCAATTTTTCCGGTTTTTCAAAACTGTATCATGTGCCTAGATTTTCGTATCAATAATTCAAAAATAAAGACAATTTTCAACTTATTAATCAGGTCATGTAAACTGGTATTATCTGCATAGGTTCTTGTGCCGATAATTCAAAAGTAAAGACAATTTTAAATTTAATAATCGGTTTTGCAAACGGTATCATGTGCATAGATTGTTGCATCAATAATGCAAAAGTAAAGACAATTTTCAATTTAATAATCGGTTTTGCAAACGGTATCATGTGCATAGATTGTCGCATCAATAATACAAAAGTAAAGACAATTTTCAATTTAATAATCGGTTTTGCAAACGATATCATGTGCATAGATTGTCGCATCAATAATGCAAAAGTAAAGACAATTTTCAATTTAATAATCGGTTTTGCAAACGGTATCATGTGAATAGATTGTCGCATCAATAATGCAAAAGTAAAGACAATTTTCAATTTAATAATCGGTTTTGCAAACGGTATCATGTGCATAGATTGTCGCATCAATAATGCAAAAGTAAAGACAATTTTCAATTTAATAATCGGTTTTGCAAACGGTATCATGTGCATAGATTGTCGCATCAATAATGCAAACCTAAAGACAATTTTCAATTTATTAAATCGCTATGCAAACTAGTATCATGTACATAGGTTCTTGTACCAATAATTCAAAATCATAGACAATATTCAATTTAATAATCCGGTTACCAAAACTGGTACCATGTACATAGATTTTCGTACCAAAAATTCATATTGTCATAGTTTTCCTAAAACCCTTTCGTAGATTTAAAAGCTATACTTTGCATCTTTATCAGTATATATCTGAAGACCTGAAATAATGAAAAAAATATTTATGACATCCTTTCTTATAAAACGATATCCTTAATTATATGTGGAAATTGAAAAAAGCTTCCCAGTAATTCATCTGAATAACAAAAGTCGTTATAAATATTTTTGGCTATTGGCTGTTGAGATATGTACAGGTTATATGCTGTATTAGTACACCAAATTTCAAGTTACAGTATCAAGCGGTTTATGGAGAAAACGCCTGTAACAGAGGGACACGTGAACAATCTTATGAGGTTTCCATTTTTCTCTTTGGGACATGGAACTTTAAAAAACGTATCATTAAATAGATCGTAGATCGCATACTTCAATATACAACACATCTCCACTTTTTAAGTCTAACTACTCCAACATTACAAAATTTAACTAAATTTCATCAAAACAAAGTGAACCATACGAAACTAACAGCAGCTATTTTATATCGTTAGCACAACATTCTATGCCAATTATTGACAACATCTATTCCAAATTTAATCAATTTCATTAAAAGAGCGACATTGTTCTAGGTCGAAAGTAATCACAAAATTGGTACCGTACCCATTTCCAAGTGGAACCTTGAATACAATATTTCTATTACATTAACGTTAATACACATTTAGTATCGAAACATGTTTGAAACGAATTACGTCCAACAAAGAGGCAAAAACGTAAAGAAAACCAAATAACCTACCGTCGTTACACGCTAGCACAATGGCCCGCTTGTTTCGCCCACTTAACGAGTACGTATGTACACGATCTCCTTTCAATAGAAACGTTACTTACCATATTAACATTCTAAATATTTGACATTAAATCCAATTTAGTTCCTGACACCGAACACGTTCGCGTCTATAAGCGAAGGTTTTCGGCCGAAACGAACATTCCAAATATCCGTGCGGTTTTGACACTTCAATCGGATACCGTGATTGAAACCTTTGATCGCATTAGTTTTCTTATTTTTATTTTCCATAGCCTGAGGCTGCTAAGCGTTTCAATTAACCTGAACTTGTCCGGGTTTGTTAATTTTATTTTAATAACACACCAAATTTTACTCATCGAATTCAGCCAACATTCTTTTGTACTGCTAACGTTTCTTTTTGCTGATATACCGTATACCTTTTGCTCCATTTAGTCTTACACTTAAAATATTCTCTTATTTTTGACTTCCTAAGTCTGATTCGACTGCCTTTGTCTTTCAAGCTTTCTTTTTCTACCGACTTTCTCCATACGTAATTTTTGTTAATCTTACATTATCCTAAAGTTTTGAGCAGTCAGAACATTCGGTCGTTAATTGCCTTGTTTCTATACAACTTAAAATTCAAAATATAATAATTCTTTTAACGAATCGAAATAACTATTAAAAAAAGGAACTTATAGACAGTGTATTGTAGGTATTAATCTATTTAAACTAAAATAGGTAATGAAGTTAGGTTAAATTTAAACTAAATCAGGCGGTTTTCTTAGCTTTTTTTCTATGTTTGCTTATAAATAATTTTTAAATCCATATTTTTACCCAAATTTTTTTAAAGATAATCTTATAATAATATAGATAGCTTCATTATATGTTTTTCTATGAAATATGGAAATCGGTAAATTAGTTTTAACTAAAAAGATGAACATACATACATATGTACATTCTTGTCTCCTCCGCACTGTGTGAATTGTTGATAATTATTTTTAATTCATCCAACACTATACATAAAGATGAGTGATATGAAGAAGAAGAACTAACTCTGAACTTTACAAATTATTTAAAGAACCAGATGTGGTCAAATACACTGCAATTCAGAAAATAAAATGGGCGGGGCACTTGAGCAGAATGGACGACAGTCGGGAAACAAAAAAGATCTTCTTAGCCAGATCACTGAGCTCTCGAAAAAGAGGAAGACTTAAACTTAGGTTGCTCGACTGTCTCGAAAAAGACTTTAAAATCCCAAGTGTAACGAACTGGATGTCTCTGGCCAAGAACAGGAAAGCTTTGGAGTTGATTCTGCGGAAGGCAGGGACCCATCCTGGGCTATCAAGCCATTGTAGAAGAAGATACATAAATATAATTTGGGTTTATTATTTTAATTCATCAATTAAATTAAGTTTTATTTAAAGAAATTTTATTTAATTTATTGTTTTTTATAGATTGATTTGTTTTTATATAATTACAGGACATTGATTGTTTAAATCGTCTGCCCTTCGTCGTTTAACTCCTTTAGAAATAGCCATAACGGTATTTGCTGTTCCTGAGATTCGATGGCAAAGTGCTACTTTTGTTCGACTTATTGCTATTAGTTCAAATAAGGAATAAAGGCTATTTCCGAATGCCGACTTAAGGTACGTGTTAATGAAATGGTTTTATGGTTCTTGAATAGCAATTAATTTAGCTCTATATACTTATCGTCGGCAATCAGATATCGTGACGGCTACTTTGTTTTTTTTTCGTTTTTTTTTCTTTTTCCCTATAAAAATAACAATGTAATTCATAAAGGCACACGACTGGTTCCGGCCCGTATCGAAAATCTACTCGGCGTACTTAGCGAGAAGTTCTAAAACGCGTTTTTTCCCCCACCGCTCTCTGAACCGATTTCGTGTCGGCGACTCGCGCGAAGAAAAAAAAACGGCACAGAACTTGATTATTTGGCTTTTTATGCCATTTCGTATGATTGATTTTAAGAAATTATTCATAGGTTTCGCGGGCAATGATGGAATGGATAAGCGTCTTCCATACTCGTATAGCGATTGATGTAGATCCGCGCGCTTTTTGCAAGTTTTGTCGCTTGTGTGGTCCGACGCCGTCGGCGTTGCCCGCCCCACCTTGTACGTGTTTTATGCATAATTATACATATAATTTCTTATGTTTTATTTTATCGCATAGCAAATTAAAAATAAACACCATTGTAGCTACATTCTACATTTTAAAATGTATTCCATAGACACACAACCTTCGAAAACCTGTCAAATTTTGGAATGACAGGTTTTCGAAAGATTGTGTGTCTATGGAATTAATTTTAAAATGTAGAATGTTACACATATAACTTTTAATGTTTTGTTCTATTGCATAGCAAATTAAAAATAAACACCATTGTAGCTACATTCTACATTTTAAAATTTATTCCATAGACACACAACCTTCGAAAACCTGTCAAATTTTGGAATGACAGGTTTTCGAAAGATTGTGTGTCTATGGAATTAATTTTAAAATGTAGAATGTTACACATATAACTTCTAATATTTTGTTCTATTGCATAGCAAATTAAAAATAAACACCATTGTACCTACACGCTATATTTAAAATTTAGTACAAAGAATTTTCGAGGCCTGTCAAATTTTGGAATGACTGTCAGTTGGTTATAAGTTACACACATAACTTCTAATGTTTTGTTCTATCGCATAGCAAATTAAAAATAAAGAGCATTGTACCTACATGCTATATTTTAAAATTTAGTACAAACTACGTTAAAGACACAGGTCTTTAACGTAGAACAACAATTTTGGAATGACTGTCAGTTCTAAGTCACACATATCATTTCTAATGTTTTGTTCTATTGCATAGCAAATTAAAATTAAACAGCCTTGTACCTAAATGCTACATTTTAAAACTTAGTTCAAATAATCTTAGAGATCTGTCACAATTTTGGAATGACTGTCAGTTATAAGTTACACACTTAATTTCTAATGTTTCATTCTGTCGCATGGCAAGTTAAAATTAAACAGCATGTAGATAACGTGCTACATTTTAAAACTTAGTTCAAATAATCTTAGAGATCTGTCACAATATTGGAATGACTGTCAGTTCTAAGTTACACATACCATTTCTAGTGTTTTGTTCTATTGCATGGCAAATTAAAATTAAAGAGCATGTAGGTAACATGCTACATTTTAAAACTTAGTTCAAATAATCTTAGACATCTGTCACAATTTTGGAATGACTGTCAGTTATAAGTTAGACACATAATTTCTAACGTTTTGTTCTATCGCATGACAAATTAAAATTAAACAGTCTTATACCTACATGCTACATTTTAATATTTAGTTCAAATAATCTTAGAGATCTGTCACAATTTTGGAACGACTGTCAGTTTAAATTTAATTGAAGACAGTTTGCTCGTTGTTTATTCTGTAAATATACGAATTATTATTTTTAATGGTGTACAAAAAAGTATAAAGATTCTAAAATATATACGTATTTATATATTTGTGTATGGTGTTGGCCGCTCTCGCCTTATACGTGCTTTATACATATTATTACACACAGAATTTCTAACGTTTTATTCTATTGCATAGCAAATTAAAATTAAACAGATTGACTGTCAGGTATAAATTTAATTGAAAATACGAATTATTAGTTTTAATAAGGTACAAAAAAATTATAGATTCCAAAATATATACGTAATCTTAAGTAATACTTCAGATACCGCGATAATCTTTAATACTGCATAAAGGAAAAAATAAATCTGACGTTACACAATGTCTTTTTTTTAAAACTAGTAGCTTTTGAAATGTAAAAAATCGGCGATTGACAATCAGGAAAGAGCAAAAAATAGAATAAAATTTGAAACCATAATCCAAAATAAAAATACTTTAATAAACGCGTATGTGTTATGTGTGTAATAATATATCAATTATTGATAATGAGAAATAAAAATAACAAAAAAAATTAATGAAGTACATCATAACTTTTTAGAAACGACTACAAAAAATAATCAACACCGATAGCTTTTATTTAATATGTAGCCATTGCCTAAATTAATTAAAAACAAACTGTCAAATGACATTGACGTTTGTTCTCTTGTTGTCAAAATTAATGTATTTTTCGTTCGTTGAGTTTTCGCGGCTTTTTTCCGTGACTTTTTATATTATTAATATTAATGATAACGCAGTAAGAACCTGATACGCGGACTTAAGGACTGAATAATAGAATTGTCAACACTTTTACGGGGATTTAGCATCAAGTTCAAGCTAATATATATTATATTAGTAATATTAATGATAACGCAGTAAGAACCTGATACGCGGACTTAAGGACTGAACAGCAGAATTGTCAACACTTTTACGAGGATTTAAGATGAAGTTTAAGCTAATATATATTGTATTAGTAATATTAATGATAACGAAGTAAGAACCTGATACGCGGACTTAAGGACTGAACAATAGAATTGTCAACACTTTTATGGGGATTTAGCATCAAGTTCAAGCTAATATATATTATATTAGTAATATTAACGATAACGCAGTAAGAACTTGTGATATGCGGACTTAAGGAATGATGAACAAAATTTTCAACACTTTAACAGCAATTTAGCATGAAGTTCAAGCTAATATATATTATATTAGTAATATTAATGATAACGCAGTAAGAACCTAATACACGACTTAAGGACTGAACAATAGAATTGTCAACACTTTTACAGCTTTAGCTAAGGTATATTAGTAATTACTAATGCTCGCGCAACAAGAATGGAATGTGCAGACTTAAGAACTGATGAATAGTAATGATCAAAAAACTTTTACAGTGGTTTAACAGCAAGTTTAAACTAAGTTTTATTAATAAAACATATTGTTATTAATGCATTCTTGTTATTAATACTCGAGCAATAAGAACCCGTGCGCGGGCTTAAGAGTTGTTGAATAGGAATTGTTAAAAAAATTACACCGATTTAGCATCAAGTTTAAGCTAAAATATAAATTAGTCTATTATCGGTCAAGGGTACTCTTAGTATGAATACTTTCATATTAGAGGAAAACCTCCCCCGCAATAATAAAAAATCTATACCGGCGAAGCCACGGGCAAAAGCCACTCCGTAATAACGAAGTTCCTTCCTTATATACATTTTTATATTTCTATTATGGTTTAATTCATTCATTAACTGGGCGAAATGACAAAAGTTCAATGACCTAATGTGATTACGAGGAAAAACACGTTTTTATCATTATTGTGTTTACACGCGACCATGTATGAGAATAAAGCAAGTAATACAAAATGGATATGCACAGTTTATTTTAAAAGCACATCTTTACGGAAAAATCTAACATCTTTAGACATACATACATACACGAACACATACTCAATATAGTTAGTTACCTATAATTAAAACACTTAGCGAAGGCAAGGGAATCGAACCGCGGGCCTCCGTTCCAAATTACGCACTTCCGGTCAGCGGACCGCTACTATCTCATTTGTTATTGCTCTCGAGGCCCAGCGGTTTTTTATTTTTTTTTTACTGTTTTACGCGTTTTACAAAATGGGTGTGTAAAATGGAAGACGCGTTTATGTGATACACGTTTTTAATTACATTATAATTACCGGCTAGTCACGCCGCTCGGCATCGACTTCAATCTCGGAAGTACCTAGGCTCTTAATATAAATTTATTTCAACCTAAACTCTCTATCTCACTCGCACATTTGTTCCTAATGTCATTTTAAATTTTGTATTCAAATTTCGAATCAGTCCTAAATCAAACAGTATTCCGAATTTAAATTCGGGTGCGAAAATTGTAAGAATAACTGTTGTTTGGCGTTCTCCTATTTGTCTAAGTTGGGAAAAATAAGTATGAATTAAATTTAATGTTTTTCCTGAAAAAAGAAAAGAGAAATACAGTAATAATAATTTAATGTTAATTAAAATTAGAATATAAACATACACATGTTTATGTTTACGTCCTTTCTCCACTTGCCCTCACATTCATATGCGAGAGCACGGCTACTCTTTTGAGTATACTGCTTAAATTATTATCGAAATATGAATCATAAATTTTATAAATAAGATTGCAACATCGTTATAATATTCAATAATGAATTCAATAATGAGTAAAAACAATTGATTAACAAGCCAACGAGACATCGTTATTAAGACATTTCGCAAAATCGACAAATACACAAAAACCACCAAAATACAAACCTCCATTAAAACGAACGCAATACAACCAACAACAATAACGAGAACGCATCACGCATAATGCCAGCACTCGACGTCGCGCCGTCCCGCTCGCACGCGCGGCCCCAGGGCGAGCGTGCGAGCGCGACGCGCATACGCCAGCGCGTGCGGCTTGAAAGTAATAATAAAATAAATAATATTCCAAATTTGAATCCGTCCGGCTCGGGCGCGAGAGCGATGATGATGTGAAATAAAAAATGAGCCGAACGATTTGAAAATGTGTTCCACAAAAGGATTTGAAAAAAGAACTCGATTTGTAAACGTCAAACGCGAGAGCGCGGGCTTTTTTTCACGATCGCCTTTTTTTCTCATCTCTCTACTCTTTTTTCTCTCTTCTCGGCGTTTATACGTCTTCTTCCTTTATTCTACGTTATATATTCAACTTCTTCCCATTCGAATGATATAATGGAGTCGGAGAATTCTTTATAATAAATACTCTGGCGAGCGGTTTGTATGGCTTTCATTGTTGATCAGTCGGTGTATTGTGAAAAGTAATTTAAGCTAGAGGTTAACAGTTAATCTGGTGTTATTTTGTAATAACGTGTGCAGGTCTAGGAGTACAATGGCGCTCGCTTATACTCTAATTAATCAGTTTAATTAATTTTGTGGAGAAGATGGCTTTGCTTCGTGTACTTTGTTGTTTCGAAATATTTTCGTTCGTTACAGTTTGGTTTAAAGAGGCTCACCGGGTGTCTAGCGTAATATGTTTGAAAATCGGTTCTTCGTGACTGTTTTTATTATTGTTTTAATTGTTTACTTATCTGTTCTGAGGACAGAACGAAATAAAAGAATTATTTTTGAAAGTTAAAAAGTGTGATATTAAAGTAATTTGTGGTAAACTTTTATTTCTGCCTACTCAAAGACTTGAACAGATTAATATTACGTATTGATAGCTAATATTTTTTCAATCGTATTTTACATAAAATATTATTACTTAATACTCTGGTCACCGACGAAAAATATTAATATTTATAATAAGACGTTATTTTTGTAAGTTTGACTGAAGTATGGCTGATTTAAAAATCTGTGTATGATATAGCTGTAGATACTTAGTAAAATAAAAGCGCAATATCGTTTTTTTGATTAATCATTGTAGTATTTTGTTTGTGTCAATGTGTGTTTGGTGCATCTGACGATTGCTTGTTTTCAAATTTGTATTTCCATGCAATAAACAATTACATAAAATTTACTGTGCCGCACTGGGAAAATATAATTTGGATGAAGATGAAAATTTAAATTATTACATACATAATTCGTAAAAAAAAAGATTTAGAAGGCTGTTCTATAAATAGTGCGAAACCCAATTTATAACCAAATGGTGTTTTTTCTGTTTCAAACCAAAAGAAAATATGATTTGTGCATTTTTTTAATGTCACGCAGTTGGTTAGAATAGCGTTGGGTATTTTTTTAACAAATCGGAGAGATAATCAGTTCGATATATATAAATTATAGGAGTTGAAAATTGTCAACGTCCTATGAGCTGTTTATACAAGACATTTGAATAATGTGTACATATTTTTTTATATATCTTTAAAAAAAACAACACAATGCGTGTATGGGGTATATTAAAGACTATTTTAGGTCACTTTGTTTTTCTGTAACAAGGTCAACCTTTACATTAGGACCCGTTTTATTATATTACATAGCGTTTATACTTTTGTGAAATGATTGAAGCGACGAAGAAATGCCATGCAATTGTTCTACAAGATTTTCTTCTAAATTATATTATATCAAGAAATGATTGGTCTGTTATTAAAATGCAAAAAAACGGGGTAAATTTATAAAAAACGGAAGAAGTTTTTCCCTTCGTAATTTCTTAAGACGTTCTTGCCACTTGTTTCGTTGCTTCAAACAACACAATTACCTCGATTCGATTCTGTAATTCAATGTATAAACGCTTATAATTGTCAAAATTGCAATAATTGCAATTTATTAATATTTGATCATCTCCGTTCAACTTACGTATTTATATTCTGATTTGCTTTTTCAAACGTCTTTTAGATTAACTGTTACGCAAATACCATTCTTTTAATCGAATATGTTTCCAAATATTGACAAATGAAAATGTTTTATTTTAATTGCAACACGAAATCAAACACTGGTTCTTATAATTCGTACGCGATGAACTATTACTAATACACGCACACTTGCACACATACACACCCACTGAGGCGAACGTTTTATACATTTTCCTTTACCGAGGGGAACGGACGAGCGCTTCCAAATTTAAATAAATTAATAAACTCAAGTGACACTACGCATTGTGTTCGCGCTCATGTATCATTTTCTACACTCAAATCATTATTGACACATTGCAGTCGTCTCGCTCGCACCCGCTGCCCCCTAGCGGACTGGCGGCGCTCGCGCTCTTCCTCTCGCTCTTGATATTAAAGAGGGAAACGGTGTTATTGGACATGCGGGTGCCGTCATTCCGTCCCCCTCGCACGATGTGCATGTTTGTTATACGCATGTTTTTTTCTGTGATTTCAGATTGAGAGGTTCGAATGTGCGCAAATTCTAAATTTGAATTTTTCATTTAGAATTTTGTGTCGTTCGCGCGTATTTTACAACTAATAAATGCACTTTGTGATTTCAAACAGAGGTATTCGAATTTGCGCAGGTTCCAAATTTGAATTTAAATTTTGCGTTTAGAATTATGGGGTGTCCGTGTGCGATTTAAAAGTAAAAACGATGTGATGTTGATCAATAGATTCAAATTTGTTGAAAATATATGGCATATTTCTGAAAATATATATATTATTTTTGCTTATTAAAAAGTGGGAAAGTTATATGATAATAAATCCGAGAATGAGTATATTTTCATCGTAATGTAAGATTCATAAAAGACATAAAGTTAAGTCTGTGAGTATTTAATAAAAAACTAACCTAATTTTGTTTTTTGAAAGAATATTGATGATTTAAGGAGAACGCAGAATAAATAACTAAGGAAAACTGCTAAGTGACAGCTTTTCTAGTTATTGTACTGAATCTGTGTCAAATTGTGTTCAATGCATCTGATATTTTTTGTTGCTGTGTTGTTCTCGTTTCAGAGCAACGTATTGTTATATTTCCCATAACACTGAATTATCGTTATTGAAAAACATTCCTCAAGAAATTCGTTAAAACTTAACTCAACCAGTTATTACAAGATTTATAGTTAGAAACAACCAAAAGAAATCCTGCTTCAAACGTAATAAAATAAATTCGAAGGACAAAATATTACAAATCAGTTTGAAGTCTAATACTTTGCAAACGAGCTTTAAAATGAAAAATGAAACCTCCGTTTTATTTTAAAATATCCGTTCGACGAAACTCTACTCTATCTAGTATGCGAAAAAACTAGCTCCAACTTTACATGTGTAAAGAGTACATTAAACAAAATAACATTATCAAATATTCATTGAGATTCGCATCTGAAGTGTTTACTTGCAAATATTCATGCACGTAAGTCTAAAACTGTAGAATTGACTGATGGACAAACATAACGAAGTTATAAGAGGTCGTTGCTCCATTATGAAACCCTAAATAAGAGTGCGTCGAAAATAGGGCTACATTATAGGAATACGTGAATTTAAAAAAAAATTGACAAATTAGAACACGCTTAAAGAGAAAATCATGTTCATTATCTAAAACAAGCGAATTAAAACAAAAAAAATGTCAGGCAAATTAAACCGAAACGTGGAATGGAAACTTATGCTTTTGACGTGAAACTTTTTTGTGAATTAAATTCTACATTGAAAATGTCACTATATGAATTCAATAAAAAAACGCGTGCTATAGACATCTTATAACACACTCAGTGGTAGCACAATGCATTATCCCCACTCCGAGCGTTTTACATAAATCACACATTTTTGTGACCTTTCCCGAGTCGATTTACAACAAATTTTGCGATAAAAAGTTCTTCCAATTTCAAAAAATTATACAGTCAATGCCTAAATCAAAATATACAATATTATTCTAAGTCTGTTATAAATATCATATGTTTCAGATACAATACCATATGTATCAGATAAAATCCGGACAAATGGTCGCCCTAATTAAAAAATAGTTGTTAAAAACTTGTAATGCGAATAACTTAAAAACTTGTCAGGCATATGTCGTACGTACCTCAACTGGGCTTCCAGTTCTGGATTTTGGTTGAGTGACTTCGTCAAAAAATTACAACCGTGCATGCGAAGATCTGAAATGAGGAAGACAACATTATTAACAAAGTTGGCGACATATCTTTCAAGTTTAGTATTGTGCACTTTTCAAGACAATTACAACAGGTGAACAGAAACCAGTTGACCGTTGTAATTAAATAAATATGTGATGTAGTTAATTAATTTATTATTCGAATCGTCGTACGTTCAGAAATTGGCTTTACACAGAATTAATTTTCAAAACAAACAAAATATAGTAATAAGAAAACAGTTACCAGGCTAAACATATTTAAACGGAGGGTTTTATAAAGAAAGGCTTGAATGTTTATAAAGAAAAATATTTTTTAAAAACTTAATCTAATAATGAACCTTTTAGCGCACATTTATCCAAAGCCTACGTATTTTTATACAATGTATTCACATGTATATTTACATTATATCGCATTTACGAAGAAAACAGTAAAATAAGCCTAATTGAAAGTAAATAATCCGAATAAACAAACGCACAAACGAACAAAACAATCTCCGGGAGTGAAGCTACACTGGCCATATGCGCACTAGAGGATTCCATTTTTGAAATAAAGAAAGAATTATGCATAAAAATAAAACGAGGGAGATTCATCCATCGCCTTTTAAAAATTTCAAATATAGAACGGCGCGCACCTACCATAATAACTATTATTTTTTTAAATAAAGAATCGGAAGGGTTGAGAGCGTCCCGCTCTGACCGCGTAGCGCTGTCCCGCTCGGCCCGACGCGTACGTGTGCGGATAAGCATTAACCAATACATCGTTAGCAATATAATACAGGGGCGTTGCATGACATAAGTTTTTATCGATGTAGCAGAATATGCTGTAACAACGGAGTGACATAAGGATCTAAAATGTGCAAGATCCATCGTAAACAGTTTATATTTTTAAACAATAGTCAATATAGTTATAGTCGGAGGCTGCATAGTAAGAAAGTTGCAAAGTAATCTTTCGAACTCAACCGAAACGTAAAATTAAAATTTTCCAAACTGCCGCTTTTCAGAAAAAGAAAAAAGTATAATAAAAAGAAAAAAGTATAATTCAAAGCATCAATTTTCAGTGTAATATTACCGAGAGAAGTTTAAGCCTGGCAACTACTTAACAAAATTTTTCGAGTATCGATCTAAAAATTTATGTCCAAAATTTTACGTATGGCTGATGAAATCTTATGTGTTCATAGGTTTTTAAAAAATTATTAGCTTTTACGGGTCTTTTTGTAGTGAAATTTCTAATTTTTTTGAAAGATAAAACGCTGGGAGGTTATTTCTATTGTGTTTCATCGATACATAACGTTATTCTAACGCCATCTATTGGTCAATCGTTTTTGAAAAGCATTATAAAGTATGCCATTTTTTGCAAGTGGTATCATGCATGACATCATTTGCAAGCTTCATCATGTCATTTCTTATTTTGTTGCGAGGTAAAACACTGGGAGGTTAATTCCATTGTGTTTCATCGAGACATAACGTTATTCTAACGCCATCTGTTGGTCAATCGTTCTTGAAAAGCATTATAAGGCATGACATTTTTGGCAAGTGGTATCATGCATGACATCATTTGCAAGCTTCATCATGTATGAAACAACATTGCAAGCTAGCATCATCGTGTATGATACTATTTGGGCGTTACCGTTTTGTATATAAACACCTTAAACGATAATCATGATTTATGGCATTTTTTAAAAATTATGTTGAATTTTCAAACAGTAACGTCTGCTTGACTGTCTCCAGTTGATCAATTTATATTGAATTAATATTATAGAAAAATTAGTTAAGTTTATAAACTCGACGATACCCTTGCTAAGATCATATCGCAATAACAATCACGTAAAATACTTCATTGTCATTACATTGTACTACATCTAACGTGTTTAATTACGTTTAATGAAGATAAATAACATTTTCGTACAAGTTTCACTTCGCACATCTGTTGCGTTGTTTATGAAGGACATACGGGCCGCAGCCACCGTATTCTCTGACCTGGCCCCCTGTGACTTTTTCTTGTTCGCGAAACTGAAGAGGCTCATGAAAGGATGACACTACGCCACGATTGAGGAGATAAAGACGGCATCAAAGGAGGAGCTGAACAAGATAAAAAAAATGATTTTTTGAAATGCTTCGAGGATTGGAAAAACCGTTGGCACAAGTGTATAATATCTGATGGGGATCACTTTGAAGGGGACAAAATAGAAATCCATGAATAAATGACTAATTTTTGAAAAAACACAAAATTCGCTATACTTTTTGAACAGAACTCGTACTGTTATTTTTTTTTGTTTTATATCGTGTTAAGAATTGTATCGCATGCTTTACAAAACAGTGTCTTAACACAAATAAAAAAAACAAAAACAAATAGTATTAAATGTATATTACTTTTAATATTTTTTATAGATTATAAAGCGTTGCATTTAAAAAATCGGTTCACTTTTTCTGTTTTTATATATATATATATATATATATATATATATATATATATATATGTGTGTGTGTAAGAAGAGCAGATATATGCAACTCTAATTTGCTTAATAAGTGGTTCGTGTTATAAATTGTTTCGTGTTCTTTACAATACAGTGTCTTAACTCGAATTAAAAAACAAAAAAAAATAGTATTAAATGTATATCACTTTTAATATTTTTTTTAGATTAAAAAGCGTTGCATTTAAAAAATCGGTTCACTTTTTCTGTTTTTGTATATATTAACTGTAAGAAGAGCAGATACATGCAAATCTAATTCGCTTAATAAGTGTTTCGTGTTATAAATTGTATCGCACGCATCGTATTTTAAGTTAAGACACTGTATTGTAAATACAGTGTCTTAACTCAAAATATGATTTTGAGTTGCAAAAATTCAAAATAAGATTTTGAGATACTTAGCGACCTGATAATAAAATAATGTCAAATTTAGTTTACCTAATTTTTAAGTTAAAATTAATACGCAATAAGTATAGTGATTCAGAATTAAACAGTTTCATTAGACGAGAAAAAACCGTAAATATAAAGTGCATACTTTTTATCCAATTTCGCAAATTTGCATTTTTTGAGTTGTCAATTTGTTTTAAGTGTGCGATAAGTGCTGCTGATAATTTTCCGTCAATTAAGACCACGTCATATGTTTTTATAATGTTTCTAGTTTCTTTCTTGCTTTCAAAATTAAAAGGAGACATAGCGCTTTTTATCAATTTTCATGAAAACATTGTCGAAGAAACTTTTTGAAATGTAAAATAATTTTATTGTTTTGTTTTCCATTTTTTTAGACTTTCCATCGTATGATGGGAGTTGATGGAGTGTAATCGTATGATGGAGTTATAAATTTAAAAAAAAATGGACAATTAATTTAAATCGTCGAATTTACAGACAAACAGCGATTTTGGATATTTATACTTTACGTTTATATTTGGATCATTACTATGTGCACGTAATTATTACTATGTAATTTTACGAGTACATTACTTTTTATGGACATATAAAGTAATGCCTATAGGTAAATAATTTTATCAAAATTTAGTCCTCCACTTCGCATTGCCTCTCTGAAAAGGATGTGACAGACAGATAGGCAAACAAACAAACACAGAGTCGAATATCACTAAAGTAGCGACTAAATCATTTAAAACATACAAGGATATATAATATTTAAATTGTAATACTTAGGTATTCATAACTTTTGTAGACCGTTTTACATTTAATAAAGTTTATTTACCTAATCGTTTTTTAAAGTACTTATTCATGGACTGTAAGAGGACTTTTATAGTATATTTTCGGACTTGAGGGTCTCAAAGCCGATTATACTCGTTAATTTCACTCGATCAATGAGGTTAAATATTTAAATAGTAATACTTAGGTATTAATAATTTTGTAGACCGTTTTACATTTAATAAAGTTAGAACGTTTTACATTTAATAAAGTTTATTCACGTAATTGTTTTTTAAAGTACTTGTTCGTAAAAGGACTTTCATAGTCTATTTTTGGATTTGAGGGTCTCATAGCTGATTATACTCGTTAATTTCACTCGATTAATGAGATTAAGTAACGCACGCATCGGTCGGTGATTGGATGAGCAACCATTAATCGCACATCTTAATAATATCCTTATGAACTCCTTCGTACTTCGCTGTTATTATTAAATAATAGTTGTTACAAGAGATCTGACCCAAGAAGTGTCTGATTTGCCCCTTTGGGCTGCGAAGGTCGGATGGAAGTTGCATCATGTAAAAAATAGTATCCCAACCAAATCACTTGGGTTTAGCTTTGTAAAACCTTTGCCTAAAAGTACTAAAAGTAGGTCTATCAGTACCAGTATTCCGGTCAAATTACTTGGGTTAAATAGCAGACCCTGATAAAAAATAAAGTGTAACGTTAAAGTAACTAAGTCCAGTTTTCTTTTGAGACTTTAATTACTCAGACGGTCGAACACTTTCAAAACGGCGGTTGTTTGAGACACGTAAAAATTATCTTATAATAAAAGTACACAGATGATACGCCATTAACCATAACTTTTAAAATACTTAAATTTTTTTTTTTGTTAAAAATTAATTTTTTCGTCATTTACCAGAAAAGAGAAAAATGCCCTGAAAGCTATAACTGACGGTAACATTTTCAAAATGACGGTTGTTTGAGACACGTAAAAATTAATCTCATAATAAAAGTAAACAAATGATACGCAGTTAACAAGAAATTTTAAAATAATTAAACTTTTTGTTAAAAATAAATTTATCCATCATTTACCAGAAAAGATAAAAATGCCTTAAACTTCTATTTCAATCTATCCGTTTACAAACATTTTCTGAGAAATAATACATTTGATTCTATACTTTAGTGCGTACATTACTGATGTCCTGCCCTTGCACATCAGCCCGTATATTGCACAGACAGCACAAGCGCGCCCATTATTGAAGGTACATACGTATGTATACGGACACTTGACGAGCACCCGGGCTACGCTGCGCGGACGGCACTGTACGCACTTACGTACGTGCATACGTATGTACATACATGTACGTATAGCGTGAAATATGATTGCATGAATGAATGAGGAGAAATATATCGAGGCGGTTTGTTTGGGACATGTCGAGTATGTATGTCGGCGATAGTGGTGATGCGGTTTTTTTTACTAAAATAAAGGGGGCGAACCAAGAACTTTGTAGCTAAGTATCGAGATAGAAAGTAAGAGAGAGAGATAGAGACGCAGAAAGGGAAAAATTTGAGTGGAAGCATAAACATTTGAGTGGAAGCATAAAAAATAGAGTAGATTCTGAGTGTTACTACTAGAATTGTATGTATGTATTAACAATGAAAGAAACATTGATTTTAACCAAATATACCAAAAGTTAGACCCGCAATGAACTTATCCTAATATAATTTTACTAGATATTCGTAAAATAAAAGCAAAATATCAGAAAAATTTTGAATAACAAGATTTTGAGTGATATGGAAAATTTTATATGTTTCAAAATGGCGACAACCTTTTTAACGAATTATTTCTTCCAAAAAGCAAAAATTTAGAAAAGGCAAACGTAAAACCGTTTTATGAAGCTTTCAATCATAAAATTTTAAAATGCATTTTTAGAAACATCAGTTTAAAATGCATTTTTAGAAACATCAGTTCAGGAAGGAAAACATAGCAAAATTTAGAAAAGGCAATCGTAAAACCATTTTATTATAAAGCTTTCTATCATAAAATTTTGAAATGCATTTTTAGAAACATCAGTTTAAAATTCATTTTTAGAAACATCAGTTCAGGAAGGAAAAAATAGCAAAATTTATTCTTTACGCCTAAAAAAAAACAAGTGTGATAGCTTCAAAAACATAAATTTGTTTTTTTTAATTGTTTTTCCAATTAAATACAAAAATTAACGCCACTTTAACCTCTAATCATGGATAAAATCGTTAACGTCTGATTTCTATAACAAGTAATAAATAAACTTATGGTAGAAATAACACAGCTGTCTCAAAAAAATAAAAAAGTAGGTTTAGTTATTGATACAGATTGTTTTTAAATAAAAATAACCATTTTATTTCAATCCAGTTATGTAAAATGACGTGATTTACAAAAAAAGGCAAATCGAGGAGCCCTTGCAAATCACCAAAACAGTCCTCTCATCAGTATATCATTGCTATTTACATCATTCTACCATTATGATATATAGCAATATAGGTTCCTACTGAAAGCTTCTGGTCTAGTTAAATGAATTAAAAAAGTCGGCTACATAAGCTTTTGACTAAGCGGCTTCTTGAATATTTTCTCTGTTTCGATCTGTTTTTCGTCTTGGCTTAAGAGGCAAAGTAATATTTGCTATTTATACCATTCTACTATTATTGTACACAGAGATATAGGTTACCTACTGAAAGCTTCTAGTCTAGTTGTATGAATTAAAAAAGGCGGCTACATGAGCTTTTGACTAAGCAGCTTCTTGAATATTTTCTCTGTTTCGATCTGTTTTTCGTCTTGGCTTAAGAGGCAAAGTAATATTTGCTATTTATACCATTCTACTATTATTGTACACAGAGATATAGGTTACCTACTGAAAGCTTCTAGTCTAGTTGTATGAATTAAAAAAGGCGGCTACATGAGCTTTTGACTAAGCGGCTTCTTGAATATTTTCTCTGTTTCGATCTGTTTTTCGTCTTGGCTTAAGAGGCAAAGTAATAGTCGCTATTTATACCATTCTACTATTATTGTACACAGAGATATAGGTTACCTACTGAAAGCTTCTAGTTTAGTTAAATGAATTAAAAAAGGCGGCTACATGAGCTTTTGACTAAGCAGCTTCTTGAATATTTTCTCTGTTTCTATCTGTTTTTCATCTTGGCTTAAGAGGCAAAGTAATAGTCGCTATTTATACCATTCTACCATTATGGTACACAGAGATATAGATTATCTACTGAAAGCTTCTAGTCTAGTTAAACGAATTAAAAAAAGTCTGCTACATAAGCTTTTAAATAAGCGATTTCGTGAATATTTTTTTCTGTTTCGATCTGTTTTTCGCCTTGGCTTAAGTATTCGAACAAATCGGCGTGTTAATATTCGAGTGGTTCCCTTTCTCATTATAACGATTCTTGTTATAATTCTCAACTGATAATGTGTGTGACTTAAAAGATGATTGATGGCGTTTAAATTTATTTTGATTAGTCGAAATGTATACAGAGTATTATGCGTTAGTGGTTCAACTGAAAGTTATGGGTAGAGAGACCCTCCTAAACAACCAACATAAGAAAACAGGGTTGTAAAAAGCATAGTTTATAAGTTATTTTGAAAATACCTAGATTTTCATACCTAATATGCGTCACTTTAACCAAATTTACATCGAGACTATTATATCTCTGTATCCTGATGCATATTCGCACAATGTAGCTCGTTTCGACCTGACGCGCATCTCTCGTTGCCTCAATTAAGCATAGCTACAAACGCCTGTCTTCCATTTATGGACCTTGTTATAAATACTTGTATAAATACCTGCAGGATTATTGAAATATATCATTTGATTATTTTTTTTGTGACTGATAGTAATTGATTTTTCAAAGTAATATTAATAATTAAGTTTTGCAATTAAATGTTTAGGATTACACTTACAACAAGTGTTGTTTGGTTGTTTGGGTGCCTATTGGACTCTTTAGAAATATAGATATCACCAGATGATGAACTCGTGCTATAAGATAATCTCTTTAAAACCACTTATAATGCAATATATAAAAAAAATTAGTGCAGTGGTGGATTGGAAATTGTTGACACAGATAACTTAACGACAATAAAAAGAAATAAAAATATATATTAATACACAGGTAGAGAATGAACAACGAGAAAATGAGGGTATTATAGAATGGATTTAACCCACAGATTATTTAAGACAACGTGACTTCAGAACAGTTGGAACACAGACACTGTGTGTTCATTTTATGTACCAATCTCCATAAAATGCAATTCTGTGCTGAGGTATTGGGAGAGTCTTAATATCTTTTTATAACATAGTTCAAGGATAAAAGTAATAAACACTTTATCCATCATGGATAGCTATGAAATTTGGTAAAAACATAGCATATTAGTGTAGCTATAAAACAATATCTTATTTTATACCATAAACTAAGAAAAAAATTATGAAATTATGATAATTTCTTATAGAATGTGGTATTCCAAAAAACTGTGATCGACGTATATAAAAAAGTGTAATAGAGATGACACGCAAATTATCTTAGAAACTATTACGATTATATAAACTGAAAAAACCGGAAAAACTCAAAAAGGAAATCTACATGGAAACATTTCGTAAATTTACATTTTTTAAAACATTATACAAGATAAAATTCACAAGATAGCAACTGAAATATTTTCTTGCGTTCTAGAGAAATTATGGCGAAAATATTAACAAGTGTGATAAGGAAAGATTCAATTGTTGGGATTTTGACAAGGATTTTCAGGGATAAAAATTATAATTATCGCTGGAATATTGACTTATTTAATGGATATTGGATAAAATAACATTTGGCAGATAATGAATATTCATATAAAAATATTTTATTTAAGCTTAACTGAACCAGAGAAACAGTCGGTAAATTTTTATGATATCGTTTGACGTTTACAGTTAATATTTAGTATGCACAGTTAGTAACAGTTTATTTAGTAATGGTTGCAATTAGAAATGGTTGCAATGAGTAATGGTTTTAGTTTATAATGGTTACAGTAACTAATGGTTATCGTAAATAACGGTTACAGTGGGTAATAGCAACAGTTAGTAATGGTTACAGAAATGAGAAAACGCATAAATTATGATTCCGTAGTTGTCTATATTTCCTGAAGTTAACCGAGATAGTTTTATTTGAAAGCTCAAATCAAAGAAATCTAGAAATTTCTTCTGAATTTTCAAATCCATAACGGAAAAATTAAAGAGAGGCGGACATATTACAAATCGCTTTTTCGCAAATGAGGCTAAATAAAAAAAAAATTGAAGATCTATCCAAAGATTATTTCAAATGCATGCATATTTAAAAAAAAAAATTAATGTTTTAGTACATATTAATTTGCATCTAAATTTGAAACACGCGCTCGCATAATTTTCCAGAATTAATCTTTGACAGACAATATACGAACCCTTATACGGTGCCTTTTTTACTAACACATATATAATCAATGTCCAAAAACTTTGATTTAGAATTTGAGGGGCATTGGGGGGGGGGTGGTCAAAAATTCACTTTCAGTCCTATTCTTGGGTAATCAAATGAAAGAGATAAAAGTTAAAATATTTCTAGACAAAAATTGATTAAAAAAATTAATTAAATCATAACAATCGTTTTTCTACTCCTGAATTTACTTAAAAATAAGAAGAAAACACTGAAAAATCATAGAAACCCGCATTAACAATATATCAAATAGATATAGAAATACCTATCACAAGAGTTCGATGCGTACTTTATGTATATTTTCTTTTTTTTTATTCAATGCACTCTCGTAGGAAAATACACTTTTCACAAATATTCACCGGATATTGTTCTAGATAAAAATAAACTGTTCACAACGCATTTATCAAGTGAATTACGAATGATCAGTCTTTAATCATCGAGGGAGAAGCGATCACAACAACTCCCACTAAATTACTAAAAAAATACGTCGTATTTAGACATTAACAGAACAATATACAAATATTGGACTGAGACTTTGTTGGATACTCGCCAAATCGATGTGGCGAAGCCAATTTGTGCTTGGTGACAAATAATATCGTAATTAGTAATAAAAATATCCAAAGTTTGACAAAAATTATTTTATTACCATTTGACAGGTTAAAAGTATGTAAACCAAATATATTAAAGGAAAGGGTGCGTGATCGCCGTGCGTATTGAGAAGTGAAACTTCTTTCAAAATAAAAATGGACATGTAAATAAAAATGCAGCAGTAGTTTTATTTTTTTTTATAGTTATATAGATGAATATAGCCTTTCTTACGACTGACATCATAACTAAAACTAAAATAAGCTTAGCATGTTTTATTGGTGGTTTGCTACTCACCGATGCACTGAGGGGCCAACAGCGGAGGGCAAAACTCTATACATTGTACACTTTTTTCAATTATCGAGATGTTTCATTTTTCGTTACGGTATATATTTCTCGACATACGAACTTTCATTACTGAGACAAAAGATTTTCCACCTCAAAAAAGAAACAAATCAGGGTAACTATAAATTAGCTACAAAAGAAAAAAATAGATCATTTCTGGAATTTTCATCTGTCTATTTGTTTAATTGTACTCGTATAACGTAACAACTACGGGAAAATTGTATAAGGAAATTGCAAAGTCCGTTTTCTTAGAGTCTGAAAAAAAAACTATATTATAAAGTCGGGATTTAGTGAAAATCGGGAGAAAATTCTTAATTTTTATAACATTGCAAACGTTGTTCGAAGTAACATTTTGTAAAAGTTATTTGTAGTTTTTGGTCGTATTATTCCCATCGCTTCATCCATTTTTAATATAGATCTGACATTTTTCTATTTTGTAAAAAGTTCAAATGGACTGCAAGGTGCTCCAAGTTCCAATATTATGTGTATTACGATGGCTAAATACTGTTTGTTAAATTTAAATCACATGCTCAAATAAGGTTGTCAACTAATAACCGCCATATCGGTTAATCAGTTTCAGCACATGCTCAAACAGAATATTACCACTTCTTCATCAAAGAATGAAGTTGTTTTCTATTCTACCAGACAAGGCACATTTAACTAGGAATTTGTTTAAATGAGGCTTTTTAATTTTTCTAAATTTAATACAAACCATGTCCCTGGATGAAGATTAAAAAGGCTTTATTTAAAGGTTTTATGGAAAGGCTTTATTTAATTATTGTAACGGTTTCTTGACTGTATTATAGTGGAGTACACCTCATCATACACACATTACGCACTGCTTGCATTGCTTGTCAAGCTAAATGGAATCCATGAAACAGGAGTTACTTTCCAATTTTCTACATTTCTTTTGTTTTTTACTCGAACTGAACTGAAGGGAAGGTCAACCGATCTGCTCTTTACATCCCTCAGGTAGGATTCGAAAAGTTTCTGTAATATTTCAGAAATCACTGGAAGGAAGTGGTAGGTTATTCATTGCCAATCGAATTTACCCACGTTATATTTTAATTTTATTGGTCCTATGTTCTGTCTACAGTAATATAGCCTATGTGTCTGAAGTACAATAATATAGCCTATGTATCTGAACTACAGTGATATAGCCTATATATCTAAACTACAGTAACATAGCCGATGTGTCTAAATTACAATAATTTAACCTATTTATCTGAACTACTGTAATATAATCTACATGTTTGAAGTACAGTAATATAACCTATAATATGAACTACACGTATATAGTCTATATATATGAACTACAGTAACATAGCCTATGTATCTGAATTATAGTAATATAGCCTATGTGTCTGAACTACAATAATATAATAAATGATATACCCTATGTTATTGAATTACGATAAATAAGTTATGTTACTTACAGTAATATAGCCTATGTATCTGAACTACAATAGTGTAGCCTATGTGTTCGAACTATAATAATATAGCCTATGTATCTGAACTACAGTAATAAAGCGTATTTGTATAAACTACAATAATATGACTTGTGTATCTGAACCATAGTAATGTAGCCTATGCGTCAATGCAAACTATAATTTGAATCTGTTCATATTTTTTCAAAATCCGTTTGCGTTCACCAGTAACAGCGTGGTTGAGTTACGATAAAGAGAAATTTGGCGAAATTTGTGAATCATGCTCGAATTTAGGAATAAACAATACAGCGCATGTGATATATACTAAAACCAAACTTACAAAATTCTTCTTAAAGACTATATTCTACGTGATCAAGGAATCTCATGAACATCACAATTGATGGATGCTTCTACTTAAGAATTACTTCAAATTATGGGATAAATTATAGTCTATACCTTAATCTGGGTTATAATATATTCGTGTGCCAAATTTCGTGTGAATCCGTTCAGAAATTACGGAGTTATAGAACAACAAATATGCATTCATATAAACATTCATCCATTGTAACTTTTGCGTTTGTAATATTAGTTAAGATGAACAATACAGCAATTGTATTAAATATACAAAAGCAATATACCTAATAAAGTCATCCAAATAAATTAAATTTAACAATTTTTAAATTTATATTATGCAACGTGCTAAATCATATTGATATATTACAAAATCTGCCATTACGGACACAAATTGTCCTATATACGGATATTGGGCGGCCAATTAAAAATATTTATCGCACAAATACTTTATTATATGAGCAATATCGGGACAGCGGATATTCTGTTCGAAATTCGAACAATAGAACGCGACCGAGCATTCTATAATCCAATAAGAGAGAAATTATCGAAGCGGCGCGCTTCCACCGTCGTCCCTTTCTACCGAAACGCACGCACCGCACCGTGGAATTCTGACACACACATAAATTGAGCAATATGCGGATATTGGACGACGGATCGAGAATTATTTATCGTAAGACTATTTGCATAAAATCTACGTGTCGACTTTACCCAGTGTCTCTTTCTACAAGTGTATTGCCGTTCGTATCGGGACTGTGTATTATAGGCAAGCACGGTTTATTACATATATTATTATTGAATCTATTATTTTGTACGTTTGTGTGTATGATGGGTCGTGTACGTGTTTGGATGAAGCGTTTGTTGCTAGGGGGAGTCTAGGGCCGATTGTGTTGCTTGCCTTTTTATGTTTGTTTGGTTGATACGTGAAACAAAAGAAAAGCTGTAGCAAAGTAAGTATATACATACTATATATACATCGTTTTGTTGTATCCATGACATATACTTATTTCGCTATAGCTTTTGTCTGTCAAGACTTTTTGTGCAAATATTTGTATATATAGTACAGTTACTAAGGTGAAATAAAGGCTAGCCTTGGAATGTAAGAAGGAAAATTGAAAATTTGCATAGATCTTTGTTTTAAATGCTGGGCTTAAATGTTCTAAATGCTGGGCTTAATATTCTCATAAGATATTGCGTCCGCTAGTCAAGATACCGAACGTCAAATGTCATAAACATCTTTTTTTTGTAAATATCTTCTTTACTATTTACCTCTTGTCATTAGAGGTTTAATAAAACTTTTAGGACATCAAATTTTCTACAATTTAAATTTAATATATTTTTTTGTATGATTATCGGTTTTTGAGATATAGCGCGCAAAGTCGAATGCGTGCGTTCTTTTATAGGACAACGCTATATTAACTGCGGTGCCAGATGCAAACTAAATGAGGTTATCCTTATTTGTATTTACTTAATTCGATTATCCGGATTTATACTCTCTAAATGAGGTCATACTGATCGGTACTTACTAAATGAGGTTATCCGTGTTTATACTTATTAAATGAGGTTATCCTGACTTGTACTTATTAAATGCCCTTTACGAAAACTTTACAAAGTTAATTATAAGATAAAAATATTATTATTAATAAAGTTAATTTTTTTATTAATAACAAAGATTTATAAACAGTATAAATCATGGATAAATTAAATATAAATAAGATAAATGAAGATTTAAATTTGTAATAAAACTTTTAAAATTAGTAATTAAGTACTTAAATTATTTAATTTCAATAACTTACAATTTACATAATTTTACTTTATTTCTTGTTCATTAGCTTTATACTTTAATTCTGAAGTGTAATTCTTATTTGACTATATTAATAATATTGTTCTTATATTTTTTATTCACATAATATTGGTAATGTTATGCAAGATTTGGCCAACTTATAGTAAGAAGTCAATGACCTACAAATACATCTTTTTAGCTTCATTAGTTTTCAAATCTGATTTCCTTATGTGATTTCCACTATCTGTTCCGCGATATATTTTTCATTTTGCCCCATTTATATAATTTTTGGCTTTCCACTTTTCCTTTCATGAGTTTTTTCTGTCTACACGTTTAATGCGGTCAAATAATCTAAATCTTTTTTTTTCTTTACTTCTTTCGATAGCGCGTTCTAGGAAAATATTTAAATTGTTTATTCAATTTCGTAAATTTATTCGCGTCTATTTCACGTAGCTATAGTTTAAAGTATATTCAATTCACTTTCATACACTCTTATATTATTTCCAAGTATATATAAATATTAGTAACACAAGATATATTTACATTTTTTATTCAATTTCGTAAATTTATTCGCGTCTATTTCACATAGCTATAGTTTAAAGTATATTCAATTCACTTTCATACATTTTAATATTATTTCACAAGTATATATAAATATTAGTAACACAAGATATATTTACATTTTTTATTCAATTTCGTAAATTTATTCGCGTCTATTTCACATAGCTATAGTTTAAAGTATATTCAATTCACTTTCATACATTTTAATATTATTTCACAAGTATATATAAATATTAGTAACAGAAGATACAGAGGTACCTGTAGAACAGAGGTCATTTTAAACGCCGGCTTTAGGGAATGGCTGCTAAATTAGTAACCAAGACAGTCTCCGATCTTTTTATGTCAAAGCTCTTAAGAGGCGATAGCATAACTCTTGTGTATCAAGAATATACTCTTGTCGATTTGCTTCAAATTTGTCATAATTATGAACTAGTCTAAATGCAATGTATTCGTGAGGTCTTGATGTACACTTATCAAAAATAAGAGACATTTTTAAATTTACAAACATAATTTAGGTACGTATCAAAAATTCGCCGCATAGTTTAATGATTTTTTTAGTTAGCTACGATGCAAATGTTCGATTCTCATATGCTACGTCATTCTTTTAGGCATTTTTTTGTTTACATTTTTTTGTTTACCATATGTGTTGTTTTGTGTAAAAAACGATCATGGTTGGTTGGTTGGTTGGTTGGTGTCGTGTCCACATGCGATGAGGAAGCGGCTACAAATGTCCATGCGCAGAAATGACACATTTGGCGATATTAATGATATTATCAGAGTAGAGATGTCTGCTGAATGGAAACTCTCCAAAATCAAACAGAGATCTCAAAATCGCGAGATCCTAAGAAAAAATTATGATAGAACTCGCGAAAACTAGTTCGGGAAGAAAATAACTAACGCAGAACTATATATGAAGATGCAAAGTTTGAAATGGCAACGTCATGTACAATAAACGAGAACTTAAGAAGATGCCCAACAACAAACCAGAAGGCAACTGCCACGTTGGACGACCAGGGCCACATTGAAGACCGACCGACGAAATTTGGGCATCCAAAACTGGAGACACTGGCAGTATCGAGGCACAACTGGCGATGAAGGGTGACTGGCAAGTCGTAAATTCGTTATAGGTTGTAGTGTCCGATAACCAAATACCTTCTTTTAAGTACTTTAGTTTCACATCACCTTCTGTATTTTCATTCTTTAATCTTCCATAAATAAACCAATTCATCACAAAACAACTTCCTCTATTTCACACTCTACATTTATAATTTAAGTTTTTCCGGCGTTTAAAAAGAAAATCAATGGTTTTATTTGAAACCATTGTTAATAATTTTCCTCTAAAGAAATGTTTGAGCCGAATGAAAAAAGTTACTTTTATCATATACTGTCTGTCTGTAAATTACAACATCATAACTTTTCAGTTTATGTTCAATTTCAGGTAGATTATTCAGGAAAATGGGTTTCTAAGAAGATAAGAAAATGATTTACGTGAATCTATAGTATTTTTCAAAATTTTGGTTTCAAGTACCGATTTATAGAATTTGGGGATAAATAATTTTTTTCCACTGACCCCATCGGACGGAGCTGACCTCATCAACGAAAAACTCTTTTAAAATGCATTCGAAAATGTCTAGTAATATTTTTGTGTACCATATTCTTTTATGTAGTATGAATATCCAAAACATTTTGCTCTTAACAAATGTTTAATTAAATATATAATACATATGAAATACGGATATCCTAGATTTCAATCAGTAACCACAAAAGAAAACAAAATCATTTATTATAGTAAGTACAAATCCGGATCACATTTAGTAAATACGAATACGGATCACATAATTTGGTATGTATAAATCCAGATAATCTCATTCCGCAAGTGCAACTTCGGATAACCTCATTTAGTAAGTACAACTTCGGATAATCTCATTTATTAAGTGCAAATCCAGATAATCTCATTTAATAAGTACATATCTAAATAACCTCATTTATAAAGTACAAACTCGGGTAAACTAATTTATTAAGTTCAATTTTGGATAACCTCATTTACTGAGTACAAATTTGGATAACCTAATTCAGTAGATCAGAATATCATATCACATCAATGTGATATGATATTCGGATCAATAAAGGATAGAGATTCAGACAACCAATTATTCTTAGTCTTGTGGTAAAATAATAATAATTTAGTTATAAGTTAAAAATAATATTAATATTAATTTATAATATTAATTTAATTGTAAAATAAATAATAAGTTCAAAATAATATTAATTTATATAATAGTTTAATAGAAGTACTGTGTACTTTGTGTACGATCTGCGAATATTACTCGCAGTTAATAGTTTGAACTCCCGTCAACAACGACACTAATAAATTTACGATATCGAGACTAAGCAGCAAATATATAGCCCCCTCTACCCGCCTCTCCCCGGCCGCGCTCACCCACACAGGCCAGCCTATCCATTAGTCTCATAACGCACGTACTGCTATGCATTATACCGAGAATTCTAAACTCTAATATGGAATTTCGATTGTTTTCCAATTGTTACGAAAAGGGAACGAACGCGGGGCCGCAGCGCGCGATTGGCCTCACAATAATGCGCGTTTTTTTCAATATACATAAATATGTACAAACGCATTACGATTTTTAGTATTCAAATGGCGTTTTTATACGTACAATTTCACAATGGCCAGTTTTAGCGCCTTTCTTGGCGGCCGTCATGTTGGCGGCCGTGCGCCGCCGCGGCGGAAGGAGGCGACGTCGGATTGGACGGCGCGAGGGAAACGGATATGGAAGTCGGTTTCCTGATTTCAGAATTTGGCGAAAACTTGGCAGTAAGGGCCGGTCATCTTAGGGCTTTCATACTTAAAACTTGAGCGTAAAATAGGTATTATGTTTTCGTGTTATTTTTCCTTTAGTCAAGAAAATTTTCTATAATTAAATAAAAACTACTAAACGTGACAAGTATGGCAATAATTTTAAAAAGGAAAATTAGACTACCATGCGGTAAAGGGGAGAAGGAAAAACCTGGAGTCATCTCCAAATATCCAGATCGCGTTACTTTTGAATGAAGAAAATAGCAACATCTCACAATTCGCTTTAAATTAATGGCGTTTGTGATCGGTGGTTTTAAGGGCAGTGAGAGCCAGTCGTCCTAGGGCTTTCATACTTAAAACTTTTCTGTGTTATTTTTCCTTAATCAAGAAAATTTTCTGTAATTATAGTTAAGAAAAACTACTAAAAGTGACAAGTATGGCAATAATTTTAAAAAGGAAAATTAGACTATCATGCGGAAAGGGGAGAAGGATAAACCTGTAGTCATTTCCAAATATCCAGATCGCTTTACTTTTGAACGAATCCGCTTTAAATGAATGGCATTCGTGATCGATGCAATCTTCATATTGTAATACTTTAAACACTCCACATAGACCTTCTTATCTCGGTGCCAGATTTACAAAATTATGTGCCCAAGGTCCAAATTTGCGTTTTGAAAACCTAAATCTAGACCACGGTCAGATAATTTATTACTTTGTAATATTTTAAACAGTCCACTTAAACCTTTTTAGCTTGGTGCCAGATTTACGAAATTATCTGCCCATGGTCCAGATTGAGGTTTTGAATACCTAAATCTAGACCATGGGCAGAAAATTACGACATACTACGATAAGATCTAGATACGTATGCTTGACATCCTGAAACAGTGTCCTTTGAAAATTCCTTTACTGTTAACACCATTAATTTACGGAATTTATTGCATACTAATAACGTCAGAAATTCACCATTCCTACATGCTTTCAAAACTCGTCTGAAAAAAATTATACCTATCTTGATCAAGATTTTATCTTGACTTAACGTGCCACAATTTTCCTCATATCCACATCCTAGTTATGGGTTATATTTTTCTTTTTTCAACAGTACAAAATGAATAACATTAACCTCCCCAATTTGATACCGGCAAAATTTTCAGAATTTTTTACATCTTATCAAATAAAACTCAGAATTTTACAACAAACCAAATAAAAGCCCTTCATCGATCTATTTTAGGCTGATCGTGATGAAGGTGATTTCTTTTATTGAGTAAAAATCTCACAATAACAAACGATTCGACTTGAGTGTTTTTCAAGATTTTTTTAACTCTCCATTATAAAAAAAGACCATTTCATAATGACGCATTGTAATACACTAAACCAGGTGTTTAAGCACGTAAATTGGGTATTTGACTAGTTTTTTTTTATTTCATTAATCATAATTTCAAGGTACAAGCTGATGAAGAGTGACAAAAATTGTTTAATAATTTTAAAAATTGACCGAGTTATAAAAGTTTAAATTTAACCTTTAGACAAGGACGGCAATACTGTGTTGTGAGGTCATTTTTAACATTGCACATTATATTCTACGAGAGGAAAGGAGAGAGGGATATACCCAACTCTATCCGTATCTGTAAATTTAGAAGCCTACAACTGGCTTACTTTTCAATAAATTTTTGAATTTTTTTCAAGGCTGGTTTTTAATTAACTTATATTTCACAATATTGTACGAAAAATTTCAAAATTTATAATGAGTCAACTACCGTATGAAGGTAATGACGTTGGCCCAAATCTCATGCGACACAACAATTTTTAGAGTGGTACCTAATTTTGGTGTTACGTCAAAAATAAATATGTCATCAAAATATATTATACTTATAAGTGTTAACACCCGATTTATTATCTTTATAAAAGTCACACGCTATTTAACTATAAAGACAGACGCACTAACACAACCGACATCGGCGCATTAAGGTTCTGATCTCGGAAAAATAGACCACGAAATCCTGAAAAGACTGTGAGGCGTATAAATTAAGGGGCTGGGCTTTCTGTAGAAGAGTTAAGATGATAAACAAATTTAAAAAAAAATTGAAAAGCCAAGAAGAAGATTCTGACCTCCCCGCCAGATGGTTAGACGGCGAGTAGGAGAACCCAAAACGTCTACAAATCTGGAGATGAGAGAAACCCTCTGGGTAGATGATGATGAGAGGATACTGTAGGTATAGTCTTTTTAGATAGCCAAGACGTCGATGATGAATTCAGAACGTACTAAGGACGTAAACGTAATAATTTATAAAGTCATTGTAATTATGTAAATACACATTGCAGCCTTTATTTAGAGTTTGAGATTGTTACATAATATATAGGAGAGTTTGAGTATATTATATAAGTAAAGCAAATCTGGATAAAGAAACATTGGTTACCTTGTCTCCCTCGATGCAATGACACCATTACGTGACTGTGTTTAACATATTCCTTACCGAACTAAGAATAAAAAAGGAGGTTGCAGAGTAAAGTATGCTAAAGTATACTTTAGTTGTATGTTATCCTAAGGTTTATTGTCTTAATTCTATAAGCAACAACCTCAAAGGAGATTGCACAGTAAAGTATGCTAAAATATATTTTAGTCCTATGTTATCTTAATTGTCTTAATTCTATAAGCAACAACCTCAAAGGAGATTGCAGAGTAAAGTATACTAAAATATATTTTAGTCGTATGTTATCCTAAGGTTTATTGTCTTAATTCTATAAGCGACAACCTCAAAGGAGATTGCGGAGTAAAGTACGCAAAAATATATTTTAGTCGTATGTTATCCTAAGGTTTATTGTCTTACTTCTATAAGCAACAACCTCAAAAAGATTGCAGAGTAAAGTATGCTGAAATGTATTTTAGTCCTATGTTATATTAAGGTTTATTGTTTTAATTCTATAAGCAACAACCTCAAAGGAGATGGCAGAGTAAAGTATGCTAAAATATATTTTAGTCGTAAGTTATCCTAAGGTTTATTGTCTTAATTCTATAAGTAACAACCTCAAAGGAGATTGCAGAGTAAAGTATGCTGAAATGTATTTTAGTCGTATGTTATCCTAAGGTTTCTTGTCTTACTTCTATAAGCAACAACGTCAAAGAAGATTGCAGAGTAAAGTATGTTAAAATATATTTTAGTCGTATGTTATCCTAAGGTTTATTGCCTTAATGCTATAAGCAACAACCTCAAAGGAGATTGCATAGTAAAGTATGCTAAAATATATTTTAGTCGTATGTTATCCTAAGGTTTATTGTCTTACTTATATAAGCATCAACCTCAAAAGAGATTCCAGAGTAAAGTATGCTAAAGTGTACTTTAGTCGTATGTTATCCTTAGGTTTATTGTCTTACTTCTATAAGCAACAACCTCAAAGGAGATTGCAGAGTAAAGTATGTTAAAATATATTTTAGTCGTATTTTATCCTAAGGTTTATTGCCTTAATGCTATAAGCAACAACCTCAAAGGAGATTGCAGAATAAAGTATGCTGAAATATATTTTAGTCGTATGTTATCCTAAGGTTTATTGTCTTAATTCTATAAGCAACAACCTCAAAGGAGATTGCAGAGTAAAGTATACTAAAATATATTTTAGTCGTATGTTATCCTAAGGTTTATTATCACAATTATATAAGCAACAACCTCATTATTTAAAGTGAGTGAAAGTTTTTTAAAAATATTAATAGACAACGAGATAAAGGGGTTTATTCTAGCATTCATTTGTTGCCTTATTTGTAATTCTAATTGCTGTCAATATCAAAGATGAGTAACCGAACTTTAGGTAAGCAAATGTTTCTGATTAAAATACAGTTAATGTCAATAACACTTATTCCAAATATCATTTTCCCTTTAGCTTATTCGAGTTAACCATAACCCAATTTTCGGTAATTACAGATCAATTAATTCTACGTTACTCAATAATTAATAACTAAAAGCGACTATAAATAAATTTAACACGAATAAAAACGCTTCAAAACTGACAAAACGCCGAAGTGAAAAATTTAATTAATTATTTTAAAAGTGTCCAAAAGGCGAACGGCGCAAAACCATAACGCGCGATCTATAAAAGGCCGAAAATCTACACTCTATAAAAGGCCCAATATCGATATTCTATAAAAGGCCGAAAACCGATAAAGACCGGCCGCGAATGATCGGGGATCACAATAAAATTCGCCCCGGCCTTACGGGCGCGTAACGCTTCGGCCTTTTATGGAAATAACATAAAATATGTTCTTATTGTTTATGGCGGCGGCACGCGGCATATCCGCCCGTCAATGGCGCGTGACGAGTAGATACTGATGGCGCTGCCTCTTTGATGACATCACGAAGTGGGACACGATATAGGGAGCATTATTGGTTATAACAAAGCAAACTTTCCACTCTTTAGTGAGTAAGGGATATGGTTACCAATAAAAAAAGAAATTGAAAAGCTCACAGGAGAAAATGTGCCACAAATTTCCCAGCAGTGTGTCATGTCGCTATAGCATCACTTTTAGTAAAGTTCGCTAAGTTAGGAAAATATGGCGTTAATTTTCTACAAACATTTTTCCATTTTTGTAACAGAACATAACACTAATAATATTTGATAAATGGTGCAAGTTTCTTATGATCGTCAGTTCACATTTTCCACCTGAGAAGTTAGTATACAAAGCTGATAGACGAAAGCGAACATCACGTTACAGGAATAGAATTAAAAAAAAAACTGATTTTATTAGAATATCAAAAAGCAAACAGTTCGGTGATTGACAATTCAAAAAAGATCCAGAATCCAGAAAATCTTCAATCCAGAAATCCAGAAACACCTCTTTATTAAAGTACTCAAGGGTCTTCTATCTTAATTCCTCTCTATTCTCATGATTCCCAATTCCTGGTTTCTCTCTCTCTCTCGTTCTGTCTTACTTTCTTTAATCCAATCGTCTCATATTTGAAATGCTTCATTTTTCAATTCTGTTTTTACACTATTTATTTAATCTATACTCACAATTTTGTTTACAAAAAAATTGCTATATTTTATGTTGGTTTTACTAAAGATTTTTGGAGTCCTATTATTATAGCTGACACGGATAGAATCTACGCACACACACACACACATACATACACACACACACACATATATATATATATATATATATATATATATATATATATATATATATATATATATATATATTACATAAGGTTTGCAGAAAAACACTTACAAAATAGATTTCTATATTTGTGTAAATTTTTTGAAATTATTGATACGGATCATGTGAAATAACTTGATTTGAAAATTTCAACCAAACGATAGTAACTAGAAACAATTCTAGTACTATCGTTTGGTTGAATGAATTTTTTTAACCCATTCATGCATTTCAGACGTTATTTTCATTCTTAACATTTCACAAAGCTTAGCAATAAAAAATGACAGCGGAACTTAACTTCCAATTTAAAATACCAATCTAAAGAGACCCAACTATACCGGATATGCGAAACATTTTTGCTACCACCACGGAGATAGACTAATTTTTTTTAAAGATTTTGCCACACAATAATTGTGACCTTTACATGAAGCCTATACTTACAAAATTTCATGCACATAGGTCTAAGAGACTATGACAGACAGACAGACGTGTGGAAATTGCAAGGGATTTTATTTTACTATTGAATGTTAATAAAAAATAAACTTTCAATCATTTATAGACATCCTCACGAAGCACAAATTTTCAAAGCGTTGTGACAAACATCGGAAGTTTCCAGTGACGGGCGAGATTTAACACGAAATAATTAAAAAACAAATGATATCACTAAATGAATCATCACCGCATCTTGTTAATTAACGTGACAAAATTGTGATGATATAATTCGCAAACTTCCGCCAAAGTGTTAATTAAATTCGACATGATCGAATTTTTCGACGAAATTATAATAACGTTTGGTGATGTTGTTAAGGAAATGGTTATTGTTTTTATTATACATGTTGTAATAAATACCAATATTATCTTAACGTTAAATTTAACATAATAAGAGGCAATTGTTCTTCGATATTTTTATGATTATGTATCGACAATGAATGTGGAATATGTTTACAGAGACTTGCGATAAAATGTTTAAAAGTTTAAATAAATTTGATGTAGAAAACCGAAATTTAATACGGTAACCTATTAGTAACTTCACAAATCATATTAATCAAATACAATGTTTGTTTTTATGTCTGATTATTTAAGTTGTTTTTAGAAGTCTATACCTCAAGTTGAAAAACGGAACACTCGTAGAATCACTTTGTTGCCCGTCTCTCTGTTGACGCGTAAAATTGAAATTAATATCAAATACTAATGTCTGTAGTACCATAATCATGTATTGATTTTCATAGTATTATAAATATTCAAACTTTTAACTTAATACAATAAAAAATACGACTTTCGTAAATTATGTACCTCAATACTGACTCACCCATAAAAACAACTAAAGGTACTTTTCCGTCTCTAAGTTGAGGTATAAAGTTGAAATTAATATCAAATACTAATGTCTATGACACCATAGTCATGTATTGATGTACATATATAGTATTATACAAATTAAAACTTCTTACTAAGTGCAA
Organism: Druceiella hillmani; assembly: GCA_039881145.1. Classification (NCBI taxonomy): domain Eukaryota; kingdom Metazoa; phylum Arthropoda; class Insecta; order Lepidoptera; family Hepialidae; genus Druceiella; species Druceiella hillmani. The sequence goes on from JAYKKI010000031.1 coordinate 13,796,113, forward strand.
TAAAAAGATACGACTTTCATAAATTATGTACCTCAATACTGACTCACCCATAAAAACAACTAAAGGTACTTTTCCGTCTCTAAATTGAAGTATAAAATTGAAATTAATATCAAATACAAATGTCTATGATACCATAGTCATGTATTGATGTGCATAGTATTATACAAATTCAAATTTCTTACTGAATGCAATAAAAATATACGACTTTCATACTTTACTGGTCGGACACGGCTTTTTGCACAGAAATAGTTTGAAATTTGGGAAATAATAGAGTAGATAAATTTTTCATTCCGGGAAAGCCCATTTCTTCGAGAAAATCCTTATTCAGGTAAAACTGAAAAATTATACAAACTGAATAACGGAGCAACGTAACAACAGAGTAATGGATCGACGTGATTTTTTTAAATGCTACTTACGCAATGTAAAAGACATCGGAATAGTTCCATTTAATACCTAATTAATAGAGGAATATTTTTATTTCTATTGTCATTTTCGTTATAAAGTCACGAAATTAAAGACTTTATTTCCCTTAATCATTCTAGGTGACGTTAGGTGGTGTTAAATTTCTTACAAATATATAACTATAACCAGACGAGCGGAGCAGCTGGTAAAACCTAGTTATTATATAAAATCAAGCAACACTGAAAAAACCTTCTAATCAGGAGTAGAATTCACATTATGAAAGTTCCGTATACGTTTAGGTACTAATAAACATTTACGGGTACAAATAAATAAACGATTTACAAATATTATTTTTTCGCGACGTAACTATATTGTCTACTATATCTTATATACGAAATATATTGTCTACTATATCTTATATACCTAATATATTGTCTACTATATCTTATATACGAAATATATTGTCTACTATATCTTATATACCTAATATATTGTCTACTATATCTTATATACGAAATATATTGTCTACTATATCTTATATACCTAATATATTGTCTACTATATCTTATATACATAATATATTGTCTACTATATCTTATATACGTAATATATTGTCTACTATATCTTATATACCTAATATATTGTCTACTATATCTTATATACGTAATATATTGTCTACTATATCTTATATACGTAATATATTGTCTACTATATCTTATATACGTAATATATTGTCTACTATATCTTATATACGTAAAATATTGTCTACTATATCTTATATACATAATATATTGTCTACTATATCGTATATACAGATTAATTGTAAAAATGTATAATTACACATAGTTTTAGCAAACATTGATTTTTTTTATTTGTTCCTTTACTTTTTCTATAAAACCTCCCATTATGCTTACTTTCAAGATTGTAGGTCAACCGGAAGTACACTATAGGTTTTGATAAATTAATGGGTAAAATTATTGTTTGAATAAAAGAATATGCTTCAAAATATCATATCTTACCGCCGAGAACCACAATAATAAAAATATAAGCCTATCTTAACACCGAGAACGAAAAAACAAAGATATAAACCTATCTTAACACCGAGAACCAAAAAACAAAGATAACACCTATCTTAACACCGAGAACCAGAAAACAAAGATATAAGCCTATCTTAACACCGAAAGCCAAAAAGATATAAATCTCAATGCCTGGATATTAATTTCAACTTTATAACTCAAGCCGTCTCTAAGAAAAATCGTATATTGAGGCTTATAGCCTGCATTGCTTTAAAAAAAATTAGTTTTTTCTGGTTCACAGAACAAAAGGATATGGTCCTTTAAACCGTATTTTTTTATTAATGCAATAGTTTTACTCAGCTATAATCAAAACGTATAGGTTACATCCGGTCGACCTACAGTATTTAATGTCGTCATAATAGGAGGTCTTATAGCACAAGGGGGAAAATCTAAAAAACAATTATTTGTAGTTCTATGTGGAATTATATGTTTTTATTATAAGTTTGTTTTTATGCTTTGAAAGGTATAGTACGCAACATATTTAGGTCGCGAAAAATTAATAGATAGTTTAATAAAAAGTACTAAAAACTTGGATATTTATAAGTTCCTAAAGGCGTACGGAATCCTCGTAGAGCAAGTTTACTCGCGCTGGACAAGATTATTTTATTTTACAATTGTATTCATAATCATAAAACGTTGTATTATTTGATCCTTCGTTTGAATGGTAAAGATACTCAAATAGCAATAGGTCCATTTCGTGCCTTTGTAAATTTAAAACAACAAAAAATAAACAAAGAAATTATACATAAGTTTAAAAGCTCGTGATTTTTATATATGATTCACAAAGATGAAAATGGTTGTATTAAGCATAATGTACAAACTATATATTGTTCCCTATTTATGTAAACACAGGATAAGTTCAATGTTGATCAGATTGCTTTTCATGTGTGTTGATTGAATTTCTTGTGACCAAATTTATGAAGACAAAAATGTGACAGACTTCACTTTTCGAAAACATACCTCAAATAATTATCTTTGGCTATGTACCACAAGTCTATGAAAATAATTTTTTTTTTAATTTTGAGAAAAAGCAACACATAACATGTATAATTTTCATGTATCTAAGTTTTCATTCAAGGCAAGTAATAAAGACCTCTAATAGAAGATTGGATGACAGCGTTGTGACAACGATAGGATCATCTCACACTCTTTAGGTACGTACACCAAATAAACATGTACGTAACGGGCGGTACTTTTCATATACAGTACGTAACGTACAATGTATCGTACGTAACGTACTAACTACAAACTTTCGTAACACTCTAATTAGGGGAAAGTTTAAAAGTATAAAAATAAAATATTTAACTATGTTTATAATTCATATATACGTTTTAAACTTTAAAACGTATATTGCGCAATATTATTTATCCATTATCATTGATTTTAATTGAAATTCATATTGTGCAATGCAAATTTTTCATAATCATTAATTATTAATTTATGGGTTCAACTTACGAGGCTTTTTTTATTTAAGCCGACGTATGTAACGTACAATGTACCGCACGTAACGTACATGTGACGTACATAAGTGCAGTGGTCTTAATTCCGTTAGATGCATTACAAAGTGTCGCCGTGAATAAATAGATATTCAGTATTATTATTCGACATTCCGGTCGTCCGAATCGCTCGATTCGGATGCGAGAGCCGACGCGGATATCGCCAGGTAATGAGACTATCGATCATGGCCGATCATAGCCGAGTCGATACCGTAAATTAATGATGTGTCGCCTAGACGAGTTTCGGATACTTTAGACGCACGCATACACGCGCACGAAAATTTGGAACAGTGGTCGTGAACCTTTTTTGATTGACGGAATATTTGTGGACTTAGTGGTTTGTTTTATAATCTCCTACGGTATACTCATATTGTCTTGGATTTTTCTGGTTTAAATTTTTTTATATTTATTTATTAATGATCGACGATTGTTTTTTTTCTGAAGCTGACTTCATAACGCATCCTCTGAGTTTTATTAGTTTATATTTTATATCTGATACACTACACAACAGACTTAGAAAATAATTAATTATATTACTGTTCCCCCAAAATTACAGACTTTATTATATCAAAGGTTCTTTAAAGAAAACTGCAACAGGCAGATGGACAGATAATGCACTGATTCCATACGTACATCTGTAATATTGAACTAAAGAGGAAAATTTGTTGCTTGTTTTTTGTATATTTTTCCTTACGATTATCATAATGCTAATTTCTTCCACCGTTCTCAACGTAATATATTTTTATCGAATGTGAAAAAGAATAACTGCTTCCGAGATAATGGGTTTTAGATTTCAAAATAAAAAATCAAATTTCTTTCACAAAATCTCTTCAAATACATTTATTATATGAAATACAAACACTGCAAGTAAAATAAAATGTTAAAACCTATAAGAAATCTCATTTTCAAAATTAAATGTCTTTTTTCTGACATCTATAATGAATATTGTTTAATAACTAATGCTGATCTGCAATTAATTCCAACCACTACCAGTTGCTAGCTAGAATATATATATATATATATATATATATATATATATATATATATATATATATAAATATATAATTCATAAGTGCATAACTATTGTGAACTTACATGTTTAAATATTTGTCGACATTTTAAATTATTAAAGTTTTCAAAACAATTTTCCCACATGCTAAGATTGATTTCTTAATACTTGTATAAACATTTTGAGAACCATTTTTTTTTAAATAATCCACATCTAAATTGGGAAAATGGAACTCTAATGATAAAACAAAATATCTCTCCGTGTAATACATCCAACGGTTACAAACATGGAGCTACGAATCCCCCCATCACAGACAAACTAAAGTGACTTTCACAGTGGGTAGCAGAAGTGATACTTTTATCACTTCGATGTATGTGAACTAAAAATGAAACACAATTAATTCTTGTGTTAGTTTTTTCTTATTCGCACATGCATAAACAGAATGATCGGGAGCGAAACAGATGATGATCTTTCCTGCTTCCCGTTAACACACAACCTTCCCGCTGAATTACCCTTGTATAATACCTGTTATAAAGCAGAGCGGAAAGAAAATTGATCACGCTTTTTTTCTTTTTTTTTTTAATTCCATAGTTAATGCCCTCGAGTGGAGTCGGGTGAAGTAGGAAAATATATTACCAATTGTCTCTGTTTTATAACCATAATGAAGTGGCGATTTTCATATAAAAAACAGTAACTTTTCTCGCCCTAAAATGTCATCGATCTTGGCGATTTTTTACAATATAACTCATATTATCTGTTTCTAAGATTGCATTATATTTTTTCACATAATAAGAAAAATTTAAATGCACAGTCTTATGTTATTCCATAACTAAGAAAAAGGAACCGTAACCATGAAAATTTGTGAAAATTTAGAATTGAAGAAATGTTGCCACCTGGAAGACGGTTTTATGGTTCATTTCAGGCAGGTAGCTCAGAAGCCATGACTTTTGCTCTGACACAAAGCGTATAGGCGCACGCAAGGGAAACGAGACAGCGTGTATTTATTTAAACACCTATTTCTCATCAATTGATGCATTCTATTTACTTCTCAAAACAAAACAAAACTTAAAAGAATGAGATAGACACGTGATAGTATCTACACTGAATTAAAGTTAATTTTATTTAAGATACACGCTTGACTATTTTTTGTACATATTTTTAGTAGCTCAACTATATTTAAAAATGCAAAAAATAAATTTTGTCTAATTAAAATGTTTTAAGGTTATATCCAACTTAGTTCAATAGTGTAACAAAATAATTACATACCAATGGTCGCCCAGTGGTCGAAATTCGATCGTAATTCAGTAAATTTTTAAGTTTGAATGTTATTGATTGGTTCTTATGTCAAAGAGTTTACCGGATGTAGACTAGACATTCATAGAGAAACGGGATTTAATTTAAATAATAAAATGTAATTATCGACTCACTTTGTTGAAAAAACTAATAGGTAGGCGAGAATAAGTTAATTCAGTTTTGCAACAGGTGTTTATTAATAAAACTGTGTTTTACTAATATATAAAATACAAATATCTATTACAAAAATGTAAAATAAACGCTTTTTGCCTTGATATATATATAACTCCACAAACTATTAAAAAAGGAACATTTGAAATTACACAAAATTCACAAAGCTCGAAACTTGTCCAGTCAATCTGACATTTTAAAATCATTTGGCGACCATTTCTACTCTGTGCGAATGTTTAACCACAGACTATTACGTGTTTGATGTATATTAAGCAAACTGTATTTCACTAATATATAACATACAAATACCTATTACAAAAAATATAAAATAAACGCTTTTTGCCCTAACATAAACTCCACAGACTATTAAAAAAAGAACATTTTAAATCACGGAAGATTCACAAATTGAAACTTGTCCAGTTAATCTGACATTTTAAAATCTTTTGGCGACAATTTCTACTCTGTCGGAATGTTTAACCACAGACTATTGTTTTGACATTTATGGTATGAACGTAAACACTTTTCATAAATAAATTTTAGCTTTCTGCACTCCTTCTCCGTATAAGCTTTAACTATGCCAAATCTCACATTCCTCCGTACGCGCAATATGCTTAAAAAAAGAGTATAAAGTTCTCTTCACATATTAATACATATATATGAAAATATAATTTTATCTAATTTTACCTGATTCAAATATTTTAAGATCATATCAAGTCCTGTTTAATAATCTAGCAAAATAATAATAAATACGAAAACATCATTTGATCTTATTTCGTTAGTCATAAAACATATACCCACATAGATCAGAACAAAAGACATGCCTTGACAGAACATCAAACTTGTCAGCCGACAAATTTGGATTAATTTTTTTTACCACAGACCACCCAGTAATCACGATCTTGCTGTATTCTCTGTGACCATAAAAAAGGCTATAAAACCTTACAATCAAACACTAAGTCGATTACGCCGCCCAAAAGAAATCATTCGAACCAAAGGCTTTAGTGAAATTTTTAATCCTATTAATTCACTAATACTTGTCAAAAATTGTCTTCTAGGAACGCTGGTTCAGAACCTCTGGCTTATAGACGTTACACATTTGAGTTTGGCGTTTGCGCGTATGCCTGTTTGTGTGTGTGTGTCTGTATTTGTAACTATGTATCCGGCAAAGCACATCCGGAATATTTTTGCACAAACCCGTTTGGCGGCATATCGATACGGTTTATATCATTGCTCCTATATCTTAGGTACGTACTCAAAACTAATAACGTGTGTTGTATCGCTAATCAATGCGAACGTACAGAGCGTGCCGTAATAATGGAAAGCGGTAACCGAGGCTGGCCAGGTACACAAATGAATTGAGATTGGTACAGATAAGATCCGATTGTGTTAGTTGGCTGAGGCCAAATGTGCGATGTTTGATTTTAAGTCGGAGATTTTTTTTAATACCAATGTCGTTTCACTACTTATCATCAAGACATACTTTTAGTCTTGATGATAAGTAGTGAAAAATTATAATCAGCAAACTGTTAGAAAAATAATGGTCAAGATCGCATACTAACTGACATGTTACTGAAATGTTACGTAGACTAAATGAAATTAATTTTATATAGGTTTTACTGATAAGTTACGTTCGGGGTATACTTCATCATTGTATAGCTATTTTTTCAGTTTTTATTTTGATATTTTTTCAAGACTTTTTAAGATTTTTAAAGTTTTTATATATGGCATAAATAAACTTTAAAACATATTTAAATTATGTCTTAAAAATATATATTTATATCGTTGAATCACTATTATGTAACAAAATTATGACTGCGTTTCAAAAACACTGACCGACATATTTATTATCAAGTCAGCGGTAAGCTTATAAAAAACCCAGGGCAGTTAGTTACAGAATGAATTTAAAAAACAAAAAAATTCACGAATCAAAAATCATGAAGTGTATTGTAGATTTTCAATACGTAAAACCCAAAAAAATCTTAATGATTTACTGTAATTATTATTCAAAGAGCGTGGAAATATAAGAATGTCTTTTGGAAAACTGCCTTGAAATAAGTTTAATATTACATTTTTTTATAAATATCTTCACTACTGCGATTATTATATTTCCGTTTTATAAAACGTCATTTCCGAAGCAATAGAGGACATTTAGATATGTTATATATAATTTGACAAAAATGTTTACCATCTATTTTTAATTTTAGGCTATTTTCCAATGAAGTGTTCAAAAAAGGGATAATGGAATGTTCCAGTGTACTTTTGTATTGGAAAAACAATACCCTTCTCACGAGAAACAATTTTCGGATACCGCTTGAGGGCTAGTCAGTCTCTTAACAAAGTTTGTAATACACATAATGATGAAATGTATTCCATATTCAATTTTAATAAAAATGTTTACTTACTATAGATTATTTTCTAATGAAGTGATCTAAAAAGGGATAATGGAATGTCCTAGTATATATTTGTGTTAAAAAGACAATATTCGTTTCACGAGACACAATTTTTGGATACCCCTTAAGGGCTAGTCAGCACCTTAGCAAAGTTTAGAATACACAAAATTACCAAATGTATTCCACATTCCACTTTAATAATAAATATTTACTGTCTATCATTACTTCTAGCCTATTTTCAAATTAAGTGATCTAAAAAGGGATAATGGAATATCCTAGTATACATTTGTATTAAAAAAATAATCCTTTTCGGGAGACACAATTTTTGGATACCCCTTAAGGGCTAATTAGTTCCTTAGCGAAGTTTGGAATACACATAATTATCAAATGTATTCCACATTACACTTTAATAAAAAATATTTACTGTCTATCATTACTCATAGCCTACTTTCCAATGAAGTGATCTAAAAAGTGATAATGGAATGTCCTAATGTAGATTTGTTTTTAAAAGACAATATCCTTTTCACGAGACACATTTTTCGGATACCGCTCAAGGGCTAGTCAGTCCCTTGTCGAAATTTGGAATACACATAATTATTAAAAGTATTTCACATTCCACTTTATTAATAAATATGTACTATTTATCATAACTTATAGGCAATTTTCTAATAAAATAATCTAAAAATGAACAATAGAATGTCCTAAAGTACAATAGTATTGAAAAGACGATATCCTTTTCACGAAAGACAATTTTCGGATACCGCTTGAGGACAAGTCGAGTGCATTACGTAAACTCCTTTCGCAAGTGTAACGTACAAATAAAATTCCACTCTAGACGCAAAATGAGCCCATTCAGAACTGTTTATCACTCGACTTTTATTTAATTTACTCTTTAAATAGCAGTCAAAAGTGAAAAGAAAACCATTCTTAAGTGCAAGGCGTAAAATGAGCCGATTTAGGACTGTTTATCAATTGACTTTTATTTTATAAACTTCGTAAATAGCGGTTAAGAAGAAAAAGAAAACAGTTCTGAAGTGTAATGTAGAAATTAAATTATGCTCATGACGCAAATCGAGGTGAATTAGAACTGTTTATCACTCGACTTTTATTTAATATACTCCGTAAATAGATATTAAAAATAAAAGATAATATTTCTTAAGTGTAATGTAGAAATTAAATTATATTCATGATGCAAATTGAGCCGATTTAGAACTGTTTATCACTTGACTTTTTTTTAACATATTCCGTAAATAGAGGTTAAAAATAAAAAGAACAATTCTTAAGTGTATGTAGAAATTAAATTATACACAAGACGCAAATTGAGCCGAATTAGAACTGTTTATCACTCGACTTTTATTTAATATACTCCGTAAATATAGGTTAAAAATAAAAAGAAAACAATTCTTACGCGTATGTAGAAATTAAATTCTACTCAAGACGCAAATTAACCCGAATTAGAACTATTTATCACTCGACTTTTATTTAATACACTCCATAAATAGAGGTTAAAAGTAAAAAGAAAACAATTCTTAAGTGTAGGTGGAAATTAAATTATACGCAAAATAAGCCGATTTAGAACTGTTTATCAATCGACTTTTATTTAATATACTTCGTAAATAGCGCTTAAGACAAAAAGAAAACAATTTGGCAATGGTACTCGTTCCTTCATTATTCAAATACTCAAAAAAAGTAACCCCTTCAATTCATAATTAATTTGTACAGTTTGATACAGGTTATATTTGATAATACTTAGTATAATTTTCATCCCTCTATGCCGCTCGGTTTCTAAGAATTAGATTGTGACAGAGAAACGAACAGGCAGAAGTGTTCAGTTTTGGCACTGAATACTAAATAAAATTAAAATTTAAAAATCAACTTACAAAACATGTTTTTGTAGCAAAATGTTCTATAAAATAAAATATAACCTTTTTTTATAATTAATTTTGCTTCAAAAATGTGTTTTTTGTTTTTTTCCTAAATTATAATTTTAGTTTCTAAATTTTAGTTATTCAATTATTGTATTGACATCGGTTCTTCATTTTGAATAATTCAGACGTCTGGAAGTGGATGGAAATTCCGTTATATTGATATACATACATACATACAAGTGAAACTAATATCAAACGTGTTAAAAATAACCTAATCACAGTTTGACTAGCTGACAATGAGAACCATATTCAATTAACTCCACCACTTCTTGTTTTACAAAAGGTGACTTTGGGCGACTTATAGCTGCAGATTATGCGTGATGGGGTGGATTCAGCGTGATGGGGTAGATTCAGCGTGATGGGGCGGTATCGTTACCTCATAAATGTCAGTTGCTTACTCTCTACTCCTTGAGAGTAAGTGTAAACAATTTTGTAGAAATCGATGGAAATTTGCGTGAGCCAATAAATAGTATATGCAAATACATACATTAATTTCACTTGATATATGTTACGGATTATAACATTACATTTCGATTTTATGTTAAACAATTAACACAGAAATATTTTCCAACAGACAGAATTCTTAACCGTAGTCTTTTGGTTAAGAGTGCGTTCAGGATTCAGCAGCTCAAACTTTTAAGCCACAGTGGCTAACTACTGTGCGATAAATCAGATAAGGTAATAAATAGGCATGGTGTTAAAATAACAGATGGAAGTATAATAACACATGTAATTTAAAAAAGAAATATATAATTAAAAAGAAAATTGGTTTCATTTTAAAATACGAAAATAAAAAAAAACAGCTCTCAACAATCAGTAAAAAGCAAAAATACAATATAATCATAATACAAAACGAAAAAAAACTTTATTCATAGACGCGCTTTTATTATATTATAAATATATCAAGAATTACTAATGAGAACTAGATACGATTACAAAAAGTAATCAACATCGACTGCTTTTTAAACGTGTATCCATTGCCTAAAGGAATTAAAAATATACCGTTAACTGACAATGACATTCGTTTTGTGTTGTTGTCAAAATGAATGTTTTTTCTCGTTACGAATGTTATGTGGCTTTTTCGATGACCATTTTAGGCCTTCGGTTTTTATGGATATATATATATATATATATATATATTTATGTATATATATATATATATATTTATGTATATATATATATATATATATATCTGTGTATATGACATAACGGAACATAATGTGCACTTTGTCTTTCTGGTTCGAAAGTCGATACATAGAAAGAACATTTAAAAATGTTTAATAAAAATAGCTTATGTTTTCGTAAAAAAAATGCAAAATGTCTTATTCGTCTGACTATAAATTTTAATAAAACCTTTAAGAACCTCACTTTTTCATTTTCTCTATATAATAGTGTCATTTTTATTCTTGTAATACCCAGCCATTGCACTAGATGTATGAACTTATGTCGGTTTCTTTTTCGTTTTTATTTTTTAGCTTTGTTATTTTTGAATTTTCTCACTTTAATGTAAATATATTATTTTTAATAATTATTTTCTTTTTGCTATGAAAAAATTATTACAACTTTTAGAATAAATATTTTAAGATACTCATAATGATCAATTTTTAAACTATTAGGTTAGCAATTTATAAATCCGCCATCTCTGTATAAAAACTTTTAAACTCTTTGTCAATAAAATCGATCGTTAATTATATAAGCACCATTGGTTAGGTTAACGTGTAAGCAGAGCTCAAGTTCCATCCTTGTTGAAATTTTGGCCCTTAAGTGAAAAACCGGTGAAGTTAGATTTTGATAAGACTTTCGTCTTTAAATTTTCTATTACGTAAATTATTAGACAGAGAGCGAAACAGATGGTAATTAGAAGATGAAAAATCTGGAGAGTACGGTTTGTGAAATAGCATACTCCATCAAAGTGAAAGTAGTTTTTCACGCCTTACTTTTCCTTTGATTTGAAGGAAGTTTAGCGGTGACTTTATTCAATTGTACAAATAAATCTTAGTTGTAATTGTATTGTTAGCTTGAAGGCATTCCCAATGAATAACTCAATTTATACCCCACCACGCACTAAAAATTTTCTTTTGTCCAATATTATATTTTGATCTAGGTACACCTTTTTCTCCAGCTCCTAGCCACTGGCGTTTACGCTAAAAATTAACATAAGTCACCCACTTTTCATTTACTATAACCAGATACTTTAGCCTCTCATTAGTCCGATGAGAACTCAGTAGCTCCAAGCACACATTAACGCTCCTTTAAATTTGAAAGGATATTAGCCTATTTGGTAGCCAAACGGAATATTTCCACTTACGCACACACTACTCAAAACAAAGAACAACTCAAAGCTTGAAGTTGTTCTTCTATTACAGTATGTGTGCCTAAAAATAGCTCTGCCAAACAACGCCAACTTAATGTAGGATTTCTTTCAATAAAGCTTTTATTTTTTAATAAATCAATTTTAGGAGGTTGCTTTGGATGAAGTTTATCGAATAGATCAAAACTCATCTAAGAAAGAGTCCCCTAAGTTCACTTCGAAGTATTTCCATCCTCAATTTAGTCTTTACTCGCCGATTACTCAATTGCAAACTTAGCAGAAGTTCGAATGCCGCTCGAACTCGAAGAAGTTCGAATTTTTTATATACCTTACAAGAAATACTCCAAAAGCTTCTATGAAATCGGTCGATAAAAGTGGCGGGCTTATAATTTGCCAAAATATTAATATTAAAAAGAGTAAAATTTCATTTGTTTGTTTACTATGCTTTTACACAAAAACAGCTCATATGACAAGCACGAAATTTTCATCATCACATTGCTCATAATTTCCCGGGGCAAATAGACTACGTCCATCATTCTGGCTTATTGGAGCAGCGAGGCAACAATGCTTTAAGGAAAATTAATCGAAGTATGTGCGTTCATTTCTGAGTTATAATATTCATAGCATCATGCCTACATTAAAATACTATTTAAAGATATTGTAAATAAAACAGAACAAATAATAGGATAGAAGCGACATGTTCATGAAATTGTATGGAAACCGATGTTTCCACACTTTGCTTTGAACGCGCCAATTACATTGCGTAGCACACCCCACCTCCGCTCACAATTATCTTAAACGGCGTTCGATGCTGGATCTCGCTCCTCACGTTTGTGCTGTGCATATGTCTACACTGCTCGTATAAACAGTTAAACAATGGATGCATAAACACAAACTTTGGGTTAACTTTTTCTAATTCGTTCTGTTGTTAGAAGAAATGCCTTTTCATTCTTTTCGAGTTTTACGTTCTTTTCGAGTTTTTTTGGGTTATTTCAAAGATCCTGTCAGACCAGCGTATTTCACGGATTAGCATATTATATCTGGTACAAAAAAAAATCAAACAGAACCTTCTTTAATCTTGCTGATTTCCGTAGAAATAGCACTTACAAACTATTATGAAAAATTGCCTGACTTTTCATAAAAAATATAAGATTTCCCATCAGCCTGATAAACTATTTTAATAAAATTATATAAAAATTAATTATAATAACTTTTTTAAAATTGTTTTTCTTTCATACCGTCATTTTTATGTATATATAACACTCAGGCCCAACACTTTATAGGCTTTTGGCGGACTTCTTTGAAGCTTAATATTTCGCAGACGGAGCTTAAAAATTAAAAGTCATAAACTAAAAGAAACCTGAACATTATTTTAAAAGAGCTTTGTAACGATATACCACAAAACGTTGTTCGCTATATTTTTTCACGTCAACTTAATAATATTACCTCAAAATACAAATTGCTTAAAAAACAAAATCTTTTTTACCGCTTCTACTGGCCAAATTTCATATACATAGGTCTAAAACTATAAGAACTATGAGTCCATATTTGATGACGAAATACTAAAAATTACAAAAAAAAATTTAGTATACATATTTATAATTAATTATTTCATATTATCTTTTATAGGCATTTTTATGATATAAAACTGAGTCATACAATTTTACACTCGATTAAAATATATAACTAAATCATCGAGATTAAATAATTTGCGATTTTTGTCAAAAAAAAATTATGAAAACAAAGTCCATTCACGATCACTTTTAAACCCGAACGAGCTTTTACTGAAATATTGTCAATTGTATTTCTAAGTAGATTCAAAGTGTTTTAAGTAAGGTTTATGCTATCCGCGTCCTCTATAACGATAGCGACAGTTCAATGCTCTTGTTAAAGATCAAACTCGAAATGAAAGTAGTTATCCCGTCTCCTCCGGATGATCACGTCCGGATACACATATTCTAAATTTGAAAGAGAATCCGATCCGGATACTATGTGTATTCTAAATTTAAAAAGAATTCGAAAAACTTATATGATTTTGTATTTACAAAAGTACAGTGACTTCTTATTAATTTCAACTTACTATAATGTTCAATGCTCTTGTTAAAGATTAAAATCAAAATGAAAGTAATCATCCCGTCTCCTCCGGATGATAACGTCCGGATACTTATATTCTAAATTTGAAAAGGAATCCGTTCCGGATACACATATTCTGAATTTAAAAAATAATTCGAAAAAGTAATGCAATTTTGCGTCTCCATAAGTATGGTGACTTCTTATCAATTTAAACGTGCTGTAGTGTCTTATATAATCAGCCCAATGTCGTATCATTCAAATCACTTAACATTTATGTTAAATGAAGTAAATGATACAAAAGTAATGTTAGTTAACGCACGACAATAACGGTTGCCTTAACGTTCGCTTTAAAAATCAGCATGTTGTATCGCACTCCTGTTGACCTTTATAAGTCGTTAATGTGCCACACGCTAACGCTATTCTCCGTTGGCTCGAGAGAAAAGAATAGCACTATATAATTTTACAAGCAAAAGGAAAAGGATAGAACTATTTTGCTGACGATGACAGTTCTTTACTTTATCTATGATGATAGGAAATGCATTTTTGTAGGTTATTTTGTTTTGGTTGCATGTACTAAGGTTTATTTCTCGTGTCACTTTCATCAGAGTTTGCTCAATTAATTCTAATAGTAATGGTGAAGTTATTAAATTATCCAAAGACATATTTGAATAATTTATAAAGTCAGCTGTAACTTCTATAGTTTTAGCTACCTTTATGTAAAGTACTATTTCACTCTACGTACCATTTTGAAGGGTGCAGCTGCAAAAAAAAGGTTTCCCAATGATAAAACGCGGGGATGTCTGTTTAAAGGCTGTCTGTCTGCAATGTAACATGGCACTGCATAGGGCTGTATATTAGCTCCCGCCTGCGACTTCACTTGGTTGAACTACAATAATTCAATTCATAAGTAAATTCAAGTTATGTTTTATCATTGTTCCAAAAAATTGGAACAGATTCATATATTCAAAACTGGATTGACATTTCCGAACCTCAAAAGGAAATACGTTATTAAATTATAAACGAGTTCATCCGTTCGTCTGTCACAAGCGTTTAAGAAACCACTTAACGTAGGAACACGATTTTGACATAGTATTAAACCCCATGCAATGCAGTTGCTAACGAACGAGAAAAAATTTTAAAATCTCATATTCAGCTGTTAACAATCGGGAAATTTTTTTTAAATCTCATATTCAGTTGCTAACATTCGAGAAACATTTTTAAAATCTCATATTCAGTTGCTAACACTCGAGAAACATTTTTAAAATGTCATATTCAGTTGCTAATACTCGAGAAAAATTTTTAAAATCTCATATAAACATTTTTAAAATCTCATAAATATAGTATGGAGTGCCATTTGAAAGGGCTCATTAGAAGGGTTTTTTATAGTTTCAAATAGTATACTGAAAATATATATTCATAATAGTATATATGAAAAGTATTTAAAATATTTTTAGCTCTCCACTATTTTCTCCCTAATTTCTGAAACTTACAGTTATGAAACAGGGTTATTTAAAGCCCAAGCAAAGTATATATATATATATATATATATATATATATATATATATATATATATATATATATATATATATTTTCACCTACTTAATTATATTAACATTACAAAATATTTATTTATGATTATTATATTTGTTTTGATATTTATTTAAAATTTGTAAGTAAATAATTATATAATTTTTTTGTTTATTTGTTGCTAATCGTATTATTTAACAAAAAAACAACTGTATTAAAATATAACAAAGAACGTTATCACTATTCATTTAAGTGATTTTGTGCATCAAGCTGAGTAGAAAATGTTAAGGATTGATATGAAAATTCTCAATTTTCAAAATTTTATACAAAAATGGGTCAACTTAACCTATACGCACAACATAAAATATTAAACACAAGTTTTCCGTTACAGATTGGATAAGTTTTTAAAATGACTCAGGTGCACAAAAAAGTCAGAATTTTCTTCCTATTCAGGACGCGCCTTTTCATTCTCTATCCAAAGGAAAAAAAACGTCATAGCATCCTTAAAAATGGATGCTATGATGTTTTTTTTCCTTACTTACGTGATATTAGAAATTAAGGAACAGATTTTACTATGTTGTACTGCTTTTTTGCGGTATAATCTGTACTAATGTGTAAAACGGAAAAGTCTGTTCATTTCATTTTGACATGAAAACTTTTATAAATTAGCCAGGTTGTAGCCAGGTCAACATTTTCGATGTATCGAAATTATGCCGAATTTCGTGACGCTATTACGAAATTATGCCGAATTTTGTGAAATCAACAATATTCCAGATGATTTACTCATATGTACCTAAAAAGCGCGAGGGAAAATGAAAAATGGCAACTACGTCGTTTATGAAAACTCGCCAAATGGTGCAACAATGTTGGTCATAAGATTCAAAAGTTAGAAGCAAGAAAACTATGTTCAATAGCGAAATCAACAATATTCCAGATGATTTACTCATGTGTACCTAAAAAGCGCGAGGGAATATGAAAAATGGCAACTACGTTGTTTATGAAAACTCTTCAAGCGGTGCAACAGTTTTGGTCAAAACTCGCCAAACGGTGCAACAATTTTGGTCAAAACTCGCCAAACAGTGCAACAATTTTCGTCATAAGATTCAAAAGTCTGAAGCAAGAAAGCCATATTCGATAGTGAAAGCAACAGTATTCCAGGTGATTTACTTATGTGAACTTAAAAAGCGTGAATCCGTAATTTCGTTAACACTTTCCGTTGAAATATTATTAACAGTGAGTTTAATAAATCTGAGCGAGCATAAATACAATGTCGGTATTGTTTAGAGAGTGGGGGCCTCGTGAAAGGAATTGTAATGTTGCTGTAACAATATTATTATTGTTGATAGGAGAAAAACGTCACTCCAACAGCTCGCGTACAGTGGGAGGCTGCGATGCATTGAGGCGACTACTCGACACACCCGATCGAAATTTCCGAATCGGTTTCAGTTTTCGACAGGTTTTTTTCTTCATGACATTTGTCTTATGTAAAACTATTACCATTTCAATATAAAAGCGATTGCTTTACACAATCCTACATAAGTATTAGTTTCTGGAACTACCAGCTATATAATCAAATCGTGACAATTACTCGTTTCGGTCATTTTAACTCATTTTCAAGACAATAACGTCAAATATTATCAAAGTTACTAGACATATTCCACCAAAGTTACTATTAAAAAAGACATATGGTACCAAAATGAATATAAGCCATGCGCATCCAGTAGAAAGATAACTTCGTGTTGTTGTCGTTGCTGATGTGATAGATATTGTTTGCAAATTGTTGTTTCCTGACTTAGGTCTTGAATGTTCAAGATTTTTATTCGAAATTCAATTTAAAAATAATAACGTAATATATTATCAAAGTTACTAGACATATTCGGTACCAAAATGAATATAAGCCACGCACATTCAGTTTAAAGATGACTATCGTGTTGTTGTCGTTGATAATGTGATAGATATAGTTTGGACATTTTTGTTTCCTTAACATGTTTCAAGACATTGATTGTTCTTCATCTCGCGAATGTATTTTGTCCAAAAAATAAATTTTAAATTCAATTATTAAAAAATGCAGGCGTTATCTTGTATGTAACAATTTATTTTCCAAAATACAATCACCGGAGGCGGTATATGATAAAAAAATAAGGCAGGAGTTTAATTTTGTCTATTATTATAATATTATTTGAGGGAAGTTAATCCGTGACTACAACTGAATATGGACTTAACATGGACATTCTGACATTCGAAGTCGAATATGTTTTATAGCCAACCTCGGCCGCCACCGTGACTCACCGAAACCTTCGATGTACCCCGTTTTATTGTCCGTATCTCGGAAAGGGGCATCGTTAGCGCGTACTGCGGCCGGCTGTGTACGCGGGTGCCAACGTACATAATAATGCCGCTGGTACTTACCGAGAACTGAAGCAGTGTCGCTCCACAGCGCGCGCACACTGCGACAAACGGACACACATTCGAACTGTGCATATGTAGAGGCAATAATGTTTATTGAATAATAATAAAATGCCTGGAGACCGCGCCGGTCTTAGAATCAATAACAAATATGAATTCATATAACCAATGAGCAATATGAATGACGTCATGAGGTGGTGAGCAATAGGAATATGGGTTTGGGTGTAAATGGCTACATTGCTGCTGCTTGGGAAAGAAGCAAAGCCAAATCGGTATGGCTGCTAATAGCTATATTTCCACAAATATATATCAATCAAAGAAACATATATTTGTAACAAATAATATGTTATAAAAAACATATATGTGTTATAAAAAACATATATGTATAATTCACATTTCAGCAATTGGTAAACATAAATATAGTTGCTGTATTCTTAATTCTCTGTTCCTATTTGATGTCTTTTATAATCGGATACTCTGGTATAAAAGACATCAACGTGTGACATAAATTTATTCCCTTCACTAGTTCTTGAACCATTAAACTTTATAAATGTATTACCTTAATGTTTTATGTATTTAAAAACAATTTCTCGTAAATATAAAGATTATACGGATAATAAAACCATCAAAATCGGTTTGGTAGTTTTAGTGAAAATGTTTAACTATCACGAATCACGTAAACTCGGTTTGGTAGTTTTTGAGAAAATTAAGAACTTCCACGAATAATGAAATACCGTAAAATCAATTTGGTAGTTTTTGAAGAAAATTACTAACTTTCACAAAATTCCGTAAAATTGGTTTGGTAGCGCTTCTGAGAAAATTACGAACTTCACGAATCAGGAAATCTCGTAAAATTGGTTTGGTAGTTTTTATGAAAATACGAATCACGAAATCTCGCAAAATTCGTTTGGAAGTTTTTAAGAAAATTTTGAACTTTCACAAACAATGAAACTCCGTACAACTGGGTCGGTAGTTTTTGAGAATATTTCGAACTTTCACGAATCACGAAATACCGTAAAGTCAGTTTGGTAGTTTTTGAGAAAATCCGGAAGAAATGAGGTACCTCCTTTGTGGAAATCAGTTAAAAAGTATTTTATAATATTTTTTAGATAATATCTCTATGTCATATTACTAAAATCTTTTTTATATTTGACTATAATGTTGACGTAAAAAGGAAGAATGGCGTTTATGACGTTTTATTTATAAATGAGTATGAAGCTAATGAAATTCCACACAATCACTTCCACTGTCATTTCAAAAATATACCACAAATGGTGGGAAATCGAAACTAGTATTGCAGTTAGGAACTATTTTAAAGAGATTTAGTTATGTTTGCATATTGTAGACTTTAATAACTTTCCCCGGTACCAAAGAAAAGTAATGTTAATATGAATCTGTCGTTTAGACTTACTGAACTTCTTAAATCTGCAATTTGTCTCACAATAATTGAAGATATTTTAACTAGAATAAACTGGAACATATCTAGGTCTATCCTCATAACATTCTTATGAATTTCTTTGAATTCATATTCCAGTACTCTTTATAAATATACTTGTTTTCTTAATGTCTCTAGTTAATAAGAATCTATATTCCAGACTAATCGAATTCCTTAAACCTGTAGTTTGGCTCGCAATAATTGAAGATATTTTAACTACAATAAACTGAAACATTTCTAGGTCTATTCGCATAACATTCCTATTAATTCCTTTGAATTCATTTTCCAGTTCTCTTTATAAATATACTATAAAGAGAACTGGAAAATAAATTATTTTAGCTATAATAAACTAGAACATACCACTGTCTATCCGCATTAGGTATATGTGTGCTTCTTTGACTTCTTATTCCAGTTTTCTTAATAAATATACTCTGGCTCTTAAGATATCACGTCTCTGAATCCAAGACTTTCTTCTAATACTTTTAGGTGGTCTGTTTTCCTTAAAAAAGCAAATTTTAACCCTAAAATTTAATATTGCTGCATAAACAGACAACCCCTGTTGGGATACTTTAATTTATCGAAAAATATTGTTTTATTTTTATTTAGTGTAATAATGCAAAATCATTTCTATAACCAAAATATTATGAAAGATCTTAGACTTACATCTGTAATAATGTATAATGGCTCACTAAACCACAACGATCACGTCACGTTTTTAAACGGACCACATCTTCACAATTCTAAACAAAGAACACATTTTCTATTTTCCAAAAATGCCTAAATATATGTAGAAGAAGACGGTATATGATTGATTCGCTAAGGAAGTTTCTCTCGAACATATTAAGTTTTCACTCTTGGCGGCTTAAAATATATGCATTTCATGGAAAATTTAGATTTGGATTATTGATACGAAGTTTTCCTTATAAGTTAAGTTTCTTAAATGATACGCGTTTCCTGGAAAATTTATATTTGCATCGTTGATAGAAAGAAGCATATGGGCCACAGTATTAAAAAAAACTAATTCTACCTGTCTAAAAACTTTTTATTTCACCTAGCCATTATCTTTATGTAACAACCTGTCTAAAAATTAATTTTATCGAAATTTATCAGTTTTAACACTTTTTAAACGCTCAATAAATAGTGAAAATAAGTTAATATAATAATGAAAATAAGTTAATATATAGTTAATATAACGCTTATCTTCGTTACAATAAATTAATGAATAAAAAAATTTGAACGGAGGAAAATTTTAAATTTTCTTGTATTGAGGTTACACGACTGCTATTAACATTAATATCTACTTGTTTAAATGAAAATTTATTACTCATATTATATTTGTATGTACTATATGTAATCGTGGAAAAACTAGAAGCACCAATTTTTTTACCGAATTAGCATCGAACTCGAAAACTTTCATTAAGTACTAGATAATTTAAAAGAATTACTACAGTTTTCGTCCTTAAATTCGACTAAACGGATAATCGAAAAGTATATCACTAGCCGAACTGTTTTCAATTTTTTCTTTACTTTGTTTCGAACACGAAAACATCTTCGTTTTAGACTTTATTATTACTAAGAAATAATATAAAGTTACTAGAGTTTTCATTCTTAATGTCTGAACATATTTGGCGTTAATTTTGTGGAAATAGTATTATTTCTATATATATATATATATATATATATATATATATAGAAATAATACTATTATTTCTAGAATATGTTTATGTATTATTTCTAGAACTATTACTTCAAGAAATTAATAGAAATAATACTATATATAGTATTATTTCTACTTTCTTTAAGTTCTTTACCACGACCTAGGTTTCGTTGTATTACAACATTTTCTTTTATTTAAACAACACTTTTACTTTGAACTATACTTTTACTTTCAAACGGCACTTTTTTTGCTAAAAGCCCACCTGAAAATGTTGTAATACAACGAAACCTAGGTCGTGGTAAAGAACTTAAAGAAAGTAGAAATAATACTACATCACGTAGTTTCATTTAATTGTCCTTAAATTCGGTAAAATGAATACTCGAAAAGTATATTACTTTCCGAACCGGTTTCAATTTGTGCAGTATTCGCTTCGAACACGAAAACGTCTTCGTTTTTCAGTTTTTCGTTACTAAGAAGTAAAAAAAGAAATTACTAGTTTTCGTCCTTAAATTCGACTAAACGGATACTCGAAAAATATATCCGTGTCCGAACTGTTTTCAGTTTTTTCTTTACTTTGTTTCGATCACGAAAACGTCTTCATTTTCGATTTTTTCATTACTAAGGAATAAAAAAAAGTTACTACACTTATTGTCCTAAAATTGAACTCGTTTTGAACACGAAAACGTCTACGCTTTTCTGTTTTTCGTTACTAAGAAATAGAAAAAGAAATTAATAGTTTTCGTCTTTAAATTTGGCTAAACGGATACTCGAAAAATATATCCGTGTTCGAACTGTTTTCAATTTTTTCTTTACTTTGTTTCGAACACGAAAACGTCTTCGTTTTTCACTTTCTTATTAAAAAGAAATTACTAGTTTTTGTCTTTAAATTCGGTTAAAAGAATACTTGAAAAGAACTACAGTTTTCGACCTTAAATTCGACTAAACTAATACTCGAAAAGAATATTACTTTCCGAATCAGTTTAAATTTTTTCCAGACTTCACGCAAACACGAGAATTCCTTCGTTTTTCACTTTCGATACCCGCAACGCAGGCGTAATAACGCTCATTTTACAAAGACCCCACCGTACCGTTTTACCGCACACCTTTACCTCCATTTAAGTTAGCTACCCGCCGATTACCGGCCGCCAAACTCGCATTCCTTCGTGTAAAATCGCGCAAGTAATACGCGAAATCGACGACAGTTTTCATTCGGAATATTGATGTAAAATTTCTCGACGCTGACGCCGCACGTCCGCTGTTACGACATATGACATGTATGCCGCGCGGCGCGCCACCGAATTCTTCCACTTTGCGTTTTTAAGGTCGTTTCGTGCTTTATTACCTCGATTTCTGTATTCGTTTGTGGAATTAACATTAATACTCGTAATGTGCGATCTGTGACAGGAATGGCCAATGGTACTCCTTACAATGTGAGCTCTGTTTGGCGTGCACGTGGCGTCGTAGGGACTTTCGCTTGAACTGTTCGAGTGACGCATGAAGCTTAGCCCTTCAATTTTTGCTTTGCTTTATAACTACGCGGCGTTCGAAAAAAATCATTACTTTTTTTTAAATTGCACACTTTTGTTTGCGTTTTTAAGGTCTTTTCTTGCTTTATTATCTCAATTTCTGTATTCTTTGTAGAATTTACATTAATACTCGGAATGTGCGAGCTGTGAACTCTGTTTGGTGTGCAGGTGGCGGTATAGGGACTTTCGCTTGAACTATTCGAGTGACGCATGAAGCCTAGCCCTTCAATTTTTGCTTTGCTTTGTAACTAACGCGGCGATCGAAAAAAATCATTACGTTTTTTTTATATTGCACACTTTTGTTTGCGTTTTTAAGGTCGTTTCATGCTTTATTATCTCAATTTCTGTATTCTTTGTGGAATTTACATTAATACTCGTAATGTGCGAGCTGTGAACTCTGTTTGGTGTGCAGGTGGCGGTATAGGGACTTTCGCTTGAACTGTTCGAGTGACGCATGAAGCCCTTCTATTTTTGCTTTGCTTTGTAACTTACGCGACAATCGAAAAATTTTATTAAGTTTTTTTAGAATTGGAAACTCTTCTAATATCTTTTATAGGCACATTTTTTATTAATTGTCTATTTGCATAACATTTTGTACATATATGTCTTTATAACACACTTTCATTAATTTATCTTGTGCATACATAGATACAAATATACATATATTTGTATCTATGTATGCATGTAATGAAATTCTTCAATTAAATTTTCACACACTTCCAGACGTTCGAATTATTTAAAACTTTGCATACGTATTAAGAATCGATGACAATATAATAATTTCATAGCTATAATCTGGTACTAAGGTCTTGTACTAAGGCTTACTAAGATTAACTCCACTAAGGCTTATTAAGATCGAGTTTGGTACTAAGGCTTACTAAGATCAAGTCCAATAAGGCTTACACTAAGATCAAGTCTGTTACTAAGACTTACTAAGATCAAGCCCACTAAGGCTTACACTAGGATCAAGTCTGGTACTAAGGCTTACTAAGATTAAGTCCACTAAGGCTTACACTAAGATCAAGTCTGGTACTAAGGTTTACTAAGATCAAGTCCACTAAGGCTTACACTAAGGTCAAGTCGGTTACTAAGGCTTACTAAGATCAAGTCTACTAAAAGATCAACTCCACTAAGACTTACTAAAATCAAGTTTGATACTAAGGCTTGCTAAGATCAAGTCCACTAAAGCTTACACTAAGATCAACTCTGATAGTAAGGCTTACTAAGATCAAGTCCAAAAAAAGTCTAAATTTTTATTCCAGGTCAAATATACTAGATTGAAACTTAATATTAGTTTCTATCAGAATATTTAAATCTCTAGATGGTCTCCAAATAGAAGAACTTGATATCTCCAAACTAACAGAGAGAGTTTCATGTAATAGTGATGCTTTAGATGAAATGAATAGTTCACGCGAACATGAACAAAATAATATTAAGTTCATTACCACACATGAAATGTTAAGACTCGAGTGATCGATTAATTAAAAAAATCTCCAAACTAACAGAGAGAGTTACATGTAATGGTGATGCTTTAGATGAAATGAATAGTTCACGCGAACATGAACAAAATAATATTAAGTTCATTACCACACATGAAATGTTAAGACTCGAGTGATCGATTATACATAACTTCAATTTGTTTTAAGACTAAAAAAATAAAATTATAGTTTAAAAAACATGCTTTTGTAGCAATATGAACTTAAAAAAATTTTAAAAAAAACGGGTGTACTTTAGACCACACGACTGAAGTAAAACTTCAAATTCACAAAATATGAACTTTGAAATGAATTTACAATTTTATCGCATGTATATATGTATATATATATATATATATATATATATATATATGTATATATATATATATATATATATATATATATATATGTATATATATATATATATATATGTATATATTTCATGCACTGGCTATGATAGGAAGAGAGAAAGAAAATGTGCGCGCACACTGCTCTCTCTTGCTCCTACAGTTACAGCTACAGTGTGATACAGACAATAGGCTTGCACTGTATCTTAGATATACGAAACGTAACTCTCTCTCTTTCTGTCTTCACTAACTTATATCTCCCTCTCAACTTCCGTTCGCCTCGCCCGATCACACTTTAGGTAACGCTCTCGTCACGCATTCACCAGCTTACTCCCCTAGTCAAGCGTACGTAAAGAAGTTTTACTTCAATAATCTTTAAATATAAAGATTTTGGTCAAGGATGTCTGTGATGTCAAAAAATTTAACTTTAATGTAAGAAAAAGCGTTGGGTGCTTGATATCAGTTGTCGTAAATTTTTTATCGCTGGCTGTTTGTAAAATTGGGTAATTATAAAAATATAATTGTAAAGGTGAAAAAGTAAGTAGAGTTTTAAAATCTTTATATTTAAAATCTTTATCATATATTTAAAGATCAATAATATTGCCTCCCTAAAGATACATAGGATTCAGGGGATGACCTGCTTTTCGTATTCTCTCAATTCAATCGGTGGTTTTAATGGAAAAATTTTGATAAAATAGAAATCCCTTAGATTTTTTTTTTAATTTTGAAACCTCATTCGCGTAACATTAAACTTCGAAGTAGTTTGCGATGCTTATAGATAGCCTTGATCATATTTATTACGAAACCCCTGTAAAAATCCCAAAAATATACTCATTCAAAATTTTATCGAAAAATCAGCAAAACTATTTTGATTTTATCTTATTTTATTTCAATTAATTCAAATGACAATTTATTAGTATCATACCCACTGAACATATTGTCCGATATTACATTAAGAAGTACCTACTGTACTTAATTATCCATAGGCTTGTCACAGATAGATAAAAGACAGTCGTCATATTTCCTGATCGGTACGCGACTCTCGACACGCGAAACCAATTTATAGTTATCCATTGTTTTTTATTATGACAACGTCAACTTGTCACGAACTACACATACCTAAGTAGTTACCTTCGAATAAAAATACACCAATTATAATTTAAAATATATAAGCATTATGTTATAATGATCCAACAAAAATACTCGTAGAGCACTTAAGCACTTATATAATAGTCAAATATTTACTCCAAATATTCAGAGTAAAACAGAGATAAACTTCTTAATCTATTGACTTTAAGTTTCAATTGTTAATAATGTAAAGTTAAAGAACAAAATTTACTAATACCGTTGAAAGATTCGATATAAATCGTTAGGTTAGGTTAGGTTAGGAACAAAATTTCCTAATACAGTAGAAATATTCGATATAAATCGTTAGGTTAGGTTAGGTTAGGCAAAGTTTTCATATGGAAATAATCGCATAATGTTAAAAATAAACGGATTAGAAAGAGTAATTAATGTTTAAGTATTACTCCGTTTTCACACATCACTTGAATATAACTCTGCAGTTTGTATTCCATTTTCAAATTTTTAATAGACTTTTTTGCAATTTAAATATTATTCCACTTTCAAACCCGCTTAAAATTTATAATTTACTATTTCCCTCTACATTCTCCCCAATTCTATGATCTGACAAACTGATTAATAGTACGAAACCTAACAAGCAAGTTTTGAATAATATAATTTCATTATTCGCAACCTAATCCGATGCGACCACTGTTCTATTCACTGGCACGCGCGGGAAAACGGGTATAAGGGTTGCGTTTTCAAGGGGTAAATGCAGTGACGTCATTGCACGTTCGTCATCAGAAACTCGCCCATCGAGCCCGGTCAAAGCAAAGCGGCTAGGGTGGACTTTTTTAATTTTGAAATTGTACAAAAGATGCAAGTTTTGAGTTGATTTTTGCGATTAGGAAGGGGAGGGGGCTGAACGCGACCGGATTATCAACCCTTTCTTTTGAAGGCCGGTGGTTCTCAAAGTTATAATTTTCTGTTGTGATTTGAAATTCTAAACATTAATTAATCGCCACCTAGCCGTAGTTGTAAAAGAAACCCTAAACATAAAATGATTGTTATCTAGTCTATTAAACATAGTAGTTCCAAAAGAAAATTTTAACACTATGTTTTCGTTACCTAGTAGTTCTAAACGAAATTATAAGTATTAGTCGCTACCTAACCTATTGAGCACAGTAGTTGTAAAAGAAACTCTAAACATAAAATTATTGTTCCCTAGTCTATTAAACATAGTAGTTCCAAAAGAAATTTTAAACACTATGTTTTCGTTACCTAGTAGTTCTAAACGAAATTATAAATATTAGTCGCTACCTAACCTATTGAGCACAGTAGTTGTAAAAGAAACTCTAAACATAAAATTATTGTTACCTAGTCTATTAAGCGTAGTAGTCCCTAACGAAATTTTAAACATTACGTTTTCGTTACCTAGTAGTTCTAAACGAAATTATAAATATTAATTAATCACTACCTAACCTATTAAGTACAGTAGTTGTAAAAGAAACTCTAAACATAAAATTATCGTTACCTAGTCTATTAAGCGTAGTAGTCCCTAAAGTAATTTTAAATATTGCGTTTTCATTATCTAGTGGTTCTAAATAAAATTATAAACATTAATTAACCGCTACCTAGCCTATTTAAAACAGTGGTTTCAAACGTACTTTTAAAAATTATTATCGTTATATAGTCTATTGATTATTAATCCTAAACGAAATTCTAACATTATATTAATTAAACTCTAAATAATAATTATTTACCATATTTATCGGTAAACAAATCATATTGTAATCGATTACGGTTTGTTACTTTAATCGATTAAGAAATGCGAATCCCTAATTATCGATGCGATTGCGAACCGATACCCTAAATAAAATTTTAATTCTGCGCTCAATATTTGAGCACCGTTGGTTTAGAGTTACACCCCCGATTTTTCGGTTTAAAAAAATATCGTATAAAATTTATATTTTTCTAAAATACATCTGTCGTGAATGGGTGGCTTAGTATCGTAATATTCTATTCAGGGACGAACGCTGCGATAAGCGGGGGAGAAGAGTGGGAGGGAAAGATCGTTTTAGATTGTCTTTTTTAAAATTCGTTTTGAAATAGTTACATATATCTTTTTTATTTTTCTGGTAATTATATCGTTAATTATCCGGAATCGAAAATGGTGTCACTTGCGCATCTTATTCTCTAGAATAAGATATGATTTCTAGATCATATATTGTTTCGTATCTCGTCAACACACTATTGAGCGTAATACTATGTCCAAATCATTATTATGAGAGAACATACTTTTCTTTCAAAATTTATCCAAAAAAAGATTTGCACCGTCGTAAGAAAAATGTCATTTATGTAATTATATAGAATTAAAACAATACCTTTAGTCGAATAAATTCTTGTTCCCACTCAACTTTTCGGCTTCCTGGCACACTGTTCTGATCCACCTGAAACAAAAAGTTATTGGTTAATATTTTTTACATTTTTTTAAGTCTGTCATTGTTAGTACATTTTGTTATTATTAAAAAAAAGTAAGTTTTTATAATAATTGAAAATGTTAAGTTTATTGATATTTTAATTAAAATTAATTAGAATTCTCAACAACGAAAGATTGTCTGAAAACACATTACATTTCGCGACCTAGAAGCAATATCCTTTACACGTTTCATATATTCCGATCAGGTTTGTTTGAGGTTTCTAAGGTTGAGAGTACCTCAAAAGGAAAGATATCCACGTGCCCGTCTGTTTATTTGTCACAGTCGTTTTTCTCGGTAACCACACGACTTGGTAACTTGAAATTTGGTGATGTAATAAAAAATATTAATCCACATATGTCCTAATAGCTGATACTCTATAGCATTGGTATTGAAATTTGAGGGGGAGGAACAACTTAGCGCTTGAACTTTTTTTAAATCCCAAATGTAATGTGGAGTGTCGTTTGAAAGGGCTAGTTACAATGGTCTAAATAAACTATAACTTTAAGCAGTATATTGCTTAAAGTTATAGTTATAGCTAAAGTTATAGTTATAGCTAAAGTTATATTTAGATCCTTGTAAGTTATTTAGACCCTTGTTGCTCTTTGGAAATATACTGAAAATTTCCGAAATTGCTAAACCTAAAATAATAAAAAATAGAGTTTTTAGAAGCTTAAGCAAAAGTTTTAGGGAATCATCACGATCAATATATATGTTATAAAATATGTATTGCTCTAGGTATTATCAAATATTTATTGTGGTAGAAAGTTCCATATTAATATTCCATAGTATTTATATATTTATGACGTATGATAAATTAAGTAATTGCACTTCATAGAACCTAAGAACCCTCGATGCGCGAGCCAGATTCACACTTGGCCGGTTTTAAGTTCTATGTGAAATATTAAGCTTCAAAGTAACATACAGTATATCCCCATCCACTTTCTTTTTCAGACCTTGATTAAATTGAAATGAAATCCGTTAATTTACTTCAACAATATTAATATATGTAGATGATTACGGAAATCCGCTGTACGCACATTGGGTTTATTCAGTTTTGTAACAAATTTACTTCTAATAATAACCTAGCACAATTTAGGATAAGTTAAAGAGAACGCTTTGGCAGCAATAAGTCCCATACAATTATGTGATGGGCTGTAATAAAATTATTGACAATAAGGTGCAGATCAGTTTATTGTTGATCTAACAGTAACAGTTATTTTATAAATTTAAATATAGACTAGAGAGATATTCAATTAAATTAAACCGATGTAATGTTGACATGATGAAAGCCAGAAAGTGAATGCCTCTTCATCATTTCTTACTCTATTATATAAAGAAAGACTTGCATTTCAAAATGCACTTAACGTTAATAACAGAACTTTCATTTAGGAGTTTCAGATTAGTATTTGCAGTCTATATATAATATAATACCATGATCCTATATATATATATATATATATATATATATATATATACAGATCTTATGAATAACATGATCTTTTGTTACTTTTACAGGGCAAAAAGCTTTCGTGGTGGTGGTGATGGCGATCTTTTCAAGTGGATGTTTGGAAGATCATTCATCATTATTGACAATTCGAATAAACAATTATGCTTATAATCTATTATGAAATAAAAAAAGGAAGGTGATTAGCTTTAAGAAATGAAATGGTACCAAGTTACTGAATAAAATATTTTTTTAGAACTTTATTTTTGTAAGTGGGTATTTAGGAGGTCAATCATCGTTAAGAGACAATAGCAAAATAAAAAAGTAGAAAATAATTAGCATTAAGACCATAATAACTTATTAATTAATAGGAAATACAATAGTAATACGATAATTAAAAAAGGATATTTTTAAAACGTTACCTTTGCAATGGATGTTTGGGGAAATAATTCATCATCATTGACAACACAAATAAACGATTACGAAAGTGATATATTGCAAAATAAAAAAATAGAAGATAATTAGCTTTAAGACAATAAAAACTTATCAATTGTTGGGAAACGCAATGGTACCAAGTTACTTAATAAAGGGTATTTTTAAAATGTTACTTTACTATGGATATTTGGGGAAATAATTCATCATCATTGACAATACAAACGATTACGAAAATAATATATTGCAAAATAAAAGAGTAGAATATAATTAGCTTTCAGACAACAAATACTTATCAATTGTTGGGAAATGCAATGGTACCAAGTTACTTAATAAAGGGTATTTTTAAAATTTTACTTTACTATGGATATTTGGGGAAATAATTCATCATCATTGACAATACAAACAAACGATTACGAAAATAATATATTGCAAAATAAAAGAGTAGAATATAATTAGCTTTCAGAAAACAAATACTTATCAGTTGTTGGGAAACGCAATGGTACCAAGTTACTTAATAAAGGGTATTTTTAAAACGTTACTTTACTATGGATATTTGGGGAAATAATTCATCATTATCGACAATACAAATAATGAATTACGAAAGTGATCTATTGCAAAATAAAAAAGTAGGCGATAATTAACTTTGACGCAATAACTTATCAATTATTAGGAAATCAAACGGTACCAAGTTACTAGGTACAGAATACTTAATTACCAAAGAAAATATTTAATATTTGTGAAAATTTCAAATAGAGATGTTTCTTGACAACTAGATTGGGAATACTAAGTAAAATTACATTCTTATATAGACTTTGCAAATTTAAAGCAATATTTTCACGAAAAATTAAAACAAAACATTCTAAAAAGCGTATATATTTAATACACGTCGCTACATTAACTCACCCATAATTTATATACTCAAAATGCTTCGACACATAATTCTTTAACATCTCGCTCGGCGAGAGCGAGACCTCGCACCCCCAGAGTGAGACAGAAACGTTTCATTATTATTTTTATCATTTTCGAAACCCCTTTCCTATACAACCAGTGATTATTATTATTTTAAAATTTTTCAAATGTCATGCTTCTCAATGATAGAGTCCTTTTTTTAGAAATGCATTTGCTATGCGGGTCCGGGATCGATTTTGGACCAATACATTGTTCGTTTTTGGTTCATCGCCGACCCCGGTACGTATATGCATACGTATATGTACGTATATCGATATATTTGTCTCGCATGAAACGTATATGATATACTCATAAGATACTCGAAATATTTCAAGTACCTTTTGTATAATTTTAATTTTGAAAGTGAATGGGAACTGCGATTGGGGACAGACAGAAATATAGGGATCTGTGGTAATAAAATCATCTGCCAAGTTTATATAATGAAATATTTAAACTTGTTCAATATTTTTTAATTTTTTAATGTAAACATTAACAACTATATCCATGTGGCAGAATCATGATCACATGAAAAATATGGCATCTTTAAATTAGCCAAAAGTTATTGACGGGAAAAGAATTAATTCCATGGGGTTTGATAAGAGTGATAAAGAAAGGTCAAATTCGTTATAGAATACTCTAAAAACTAGGATTCCGTATCCAGTCCACCAAACACCGGTTTCAATATGTTTTTAAAATTTAATTTTTTTCTGTTTTAAAATTGGCGAAATCGGGAATGAACATATAACAAATTAATTTGAAGTCTATTCTTTACTAAAAGTGCTAATAGATGGCGACGGTGGTACCATATTGTAATATATCTATGAGTGTACAATTTACTAAAACGTTAACAGGTGGGGTCGGCGGTACCATATTGTAATATATATATGAGTGTACAGTTTACTAAAACGCTAATAGATGGCGTCAGTGGTACCATTTTGTATTATGACCATGAGCATAAAATTTACTAGAAACGCTAACAGATGGCGTCGGTCGTACCATATTATAATATATCTATGAGTGTACAGTTTACTAAAAACGCTAATTGCGTTGGCAATACCAATTTCATAATATTGACCAAGTCAGAGTAATTTTGAAACTTTAATATTCAATAAAAAATATTCAATAATAAATATATAATTATTCTATATATTGTTTGAGGATATAAACTATTATCATACTAAATTTCATTAAAATCCGTCTATCTGATTTCACGTGATTGAAGAACAGTCAACAATTATAAAAACTGGTTTTCTGGCTTCTGCTATCATTCTATATACTAAAACAATCACTCTATTTAAAACGTTCCCCTTGTACAGAATTCATTCTTTACAGTTTTAAAATATGTATAGATATTGACAATAATTAAGTAGAGAGGCAGGGTTCAGGAGTTAAAACCAGGGTTTTAACTCCCAAACCATTTCGTAACACCAAGAAAATTTTCCTGATGATTTTTGAATGCGTGAATTGGTGACGCGTTGCAGATATCAGGGTCGTCCAACATATTTCACATTTGGGCAGCATGAACTGTGAAGGTATATTCACTGACGGAGATATCATGTTCAAGGGCAAGTTAAGTAAGAATATTTTCAGGTATGTAGAAGTCCAAAGTCATGGGCACCTCTGGCTGAGAATCTAGATCTAAAGTAATCTGAGCAACTAGTACCAGTACCAAATATTTAAAAAAAGACAGAGAATGTGCAGATTGCCACGGCAGTGAACCAGTTACGCTACCTTCTGTATAGAAACATGGTCAAATTTCGTGAGGCTAAAAATGTAGCGAATTCACAAATTTTGGAGTTGTTCCAATTTATTTAGGCGATCCCTCATAAGATCCTAATAACATACATCTTCATAGCTAAGCAAAGGACGCAACAGTGTTTGAAACAGAAGAATTTTAATTTTTGTTGAAATCAAATGTTGAAGATTTTTTTTGAGGTCTGTCAACTGAGGTTTTTATCGAGCAGCCGACTCAGATATTTGACAGTTTAGAAAAATACAAAAACATGCATATTTCTTGAGGCCGAAGATGCAGCGAATTCACAAAGTTTGAAGTTATTCCAATTTATTTAGGCGATCCTCCATAAGATCCGAATAGGATACATCTCCATAGCTAAGAAAAGACCGCAAGAGTGTTTGAAACAGAAGGATTTTAATTTTTGTTGAAACCAAATGTTGAAGATTTTTTTGAGGTCTGTCAACTGAGGATTTAATCGATAAGCAGACCCAGATATTTGACAGTTTAGAGAAATACAAAGCATGTATAACTCTATTTTCAAAATAACTTAGTTGTACCTTTCAACCCTGTACAAAATAAAACAAACAAAAAGAAAAATCTTTGCAAAAGTTGTTAATATTTAAATCAGTTTTATTTTCACACTGAAAGCTAAAAAAGAGTAGAGACGCAATCACAATTTGTTCAATAGTTTTTGTGCAACATTATTAATAACAAAGAAAAAACGAAAAACTCATTAATAACTTACAATTTAACTTAAAATGTAAATTAAAAATATTTTACACTCAAAAATCGAAGTAAAGACAAAAACCCGTTTCGCTCGAAGCGAAGCATTTTGGAAGAACTTCCAGGCAAAAAGGTCAAGAGGTAAAGAAAAACAGAAAAGGAATCGATTTTGTGAAATATTATACCGGAGAACCCTAAAAATTTACATAAATTTTTAAAATAGTTTGGGTTAAAAAAAAGTCTGGAATTTATCGAGTGCTAACCTGCTCGCGGCTGCCCTCACGTTAAATTCAACCTCGCAGGCGATGGTTCAAATAAACTTAGACTTTTAAAAAATTTAACCATCTCCGTCAATAAAATATCAATTGTCAAATTTAAAATTTCATTTGAATATTGGTTTGTGTATTAATTTTCCGTCTCGGTCTAATCTGCAAAAATACTTTTTAACTCCGAACGGTATGCGAATCCATGCCCTTTTGATTACGATCCAGTGTTTATACCATATTAAAGATTTTGCTAAATGCAAGAAAAGTGGAGACAATTTTCATCTAGCAAAATTACACCGAATAAAAATATCTGAATATTTAATTCTATACCATTTACATAAACTGGCCATTTCTCATTTAACACCATAGGCGATGCGTCGTGAACTAGTAAAAAAGTAACAAATTCGAAACACGAATTCAAAAATTCTAAATTAGAACGCCGATTTCGAAAAGAATTGGAATTCGAAACAATACACTGTACGATTCGAATCGACAAACCTTTCGGCCCCGCTCACACCTTAGCTCCCTCCCTTTCCCACTCGCTCGCAATTTTGTCGTTTTTCAATTCGAATATCGAACGAGCGCTTTACAAGCCAGGCGACACCCTCGTGGTTCGCAAATGTTAACAGATTTATACTTTTTATTAAAATGCATTCTTTTATCTCTTTCTGTCTTATTATTATCGCGAATGGCCGTCTCGCCCTCTCCCTTTTAAAATTGGTCCGTTTTATACAATTTATAATGCGTATGAGCGGAGGGAACCCTTTAATGTTGAAATCACATTTTATAAAATTGTATATATGCACATATTTGTGTACATGTAAGTATGTTTGTATGTACGTGTTTATAGAGGGCTACTATAAGCTTCGATCGACAGTGTTGCCATTAACTAAGACAGCATTATTTTTACTAGCTTTTTGCGATAATAGCAACACCACGGAAACAGGTCGCATTCGTTTTATTTTTGGTATCAGTTTCAATTATTCTTATTGGCAATTATTCTTTTGATAATCTAATAACTTTATTTTAAAAATAAATCCAACTTGATAAATAGTTTGATAATTGTGATACTTATACCCGACAACCTAAGAGATAACCAACCGCTTAAAGCAAAAGTTGAACTCAATTTTAAAAGTCTTATTATTAAGAACATCATAAAGCGAAATTTCTATGTTTGTTTGTTACCTAATAACTTAGTAATTGTTTAAATAACTATTATTAAATTTTGTTCACATATATACTTTATTATGAGTTAATCTATAGATTATCATTGTTCTAGAAAAACTGCACATAATCTCATTCAATGTCCACCATTTTCATATGCTTTCTTGCAACCAACGTTCATTAGAAAGCCAATTTAAAAACGAGCCCACACTTACAGATGTACGTCGTTCGCGATCGAATTTGAAAAGGTGTGTAACAATGGTTATTTTATTTAACGAGAATCAAAATTTAACAAATGAATTAATCGAAATAGGTTACGTAATGCATCACTTTAAACAGAATACAGTAAATATTTCGCTTGGAGATACTTACAAGACTTCCATAATTTGCTTCGATGTCGTAGGTAATATTTAGTAAATTGTTATAAAGTTAAAATTTGTTTTTCATTGAATTTTTCATGAAAATATTAGGAGCGAAACAAATTTTATGAAAGTATACTTTGCTTAATACAGATATGCCTTCTGTAAAAATATACGAACATTATCTTAATGCTCGATTGAATCGATGAAATTTAAAATATTTACAAACTAATAAAGTAACTCCACCTATGTTAAAGCCGTACTTATAACTAAAGTAATCGATAAGAAAAAATTGTCACAAAATTCAGAACTAAGAACCACTTCACAAATTATGCTGATTCTAGGTCAGTTCTCAAATCACGAACGGAATTAACAATAGACAAAACGATCGTTCACTGAAAATTTTATAGAATTTAATCAATTTTGAAGTCTACGTGTGATTTTGAAATAAATGCCAGTTTATAGGCTGGTTGGTTTCCTTACAGGATACCTGAACAAAAATCCCCTCGATCCCTTTTAGTTTTTTTGTCTGCCCGTTTATTCGGGGTATCCTTAAAAACAATTATTTGTATAGTAAAGTATCTTATATTTACATATTGCAGATGTAACGGGAAATAATCTGCATTTTTATTTGATTTGTTCATCTTGATATCTAAAAAAAATCGTAGAAAATATAATAAATCTCCACACCACACGGATGGCAGGTAGCAAAGGGCGCGCAAGGCTATGTTAGTCCCAACAAATGAGACATGACTAATACGGAGTTACGCGAGGTATAACTTTGCAAGACGAGATTTACACGTGTACATCAACATAGCATGTCGTATGTCTGATTTCAACTTAGTCTACAACCTGCACTACACTAATCGCGAAGTTGATCGAAGTAAGGCGAAGAGAATAGTGTAGAGAGGTAATTCGATTCGCTTTGTGCGTACTTCAAACTATATTTCAGATTACGATCAACTTCGACGAACACTTCGTCCAGGTAACTTCACGAGTAGTCTAGAGGGCGTTCACAACTTGTCAACAGACATTGTAAATAGGTCCTCGTAGCTGCGATCAACTTCAACAATCACTTCATCCAGGTAACTTCGCGAGTAGTCTAGAGGGCTTTTACAACTTGTCAACAGACATTGTAAATAAGTCCTCGTAGCTGCGATCAACTTCGACGAGCACTTCATCCAGGTAACTTCGCGAGTAGTCTAGAGGGCGTTCACAACTTGTCAACAGACATTGTAAATAAGTCCTCGTAGCTGCGATCAACTTCGACGAGCACTTCATCTAGGTAACTTCGCGAGTAGTTTAGAGGCGTTCACAACTTGTCAACAGACATTGTAAATAAGTCCTCATAGCTGCGATCATCTTCGACGAGCACTTCATCCAGGTAACTTCGCGATTAGTCTAGAGGGCGTTCACAACTGGTCAACAGATATTGTAAATAAGTCCTCGTAGAAAGTCGCATTGTGTTTGAGGGATGGGAAAGTTAGTGAGGTTTTCAATAAATCGAGACCATGGTCATTCGATTCTAAATCTGAAACTAAGGTACAATGTATGCCTAAAATTGTTTAACATACTATAAACGATCTTGAAAATAGGTTGACTGCGTGGATCACGTATATCCATCCAACTAAGTTGCCACTTATGTACTCAGAAATATAATTATATTTTCTGAGGTCAAAAATATAGTGCGTAAAAAGCTTGTAGATGAAAACTATGGATAACACACATACAATAAATTAAAAGTTTGAAAAAAAACCGCTTTTACAAAATACTTCATTAAAAAGCAAAAAATATTTATCGAAGCTGGTTTCTTTGTCTACTTTGTAAGGGTTTTAGTGTAAGCCATGTTTGTTGTTGAGTATAATATTTGAATGTAAAAGTGGGGTGCTTTGTTTTTATATCTAACTAAAATGTTAGCATTTTAGTTCACTTAATATTAATTTGAGAAGCAAAATCATTATTATAATCATAACTGACTTACCGCGATATCTATAGAACTAGTAAACCCCAAAAACCTGAAAATTAGTACATATGTTTCTAACAATATTTAGGATTTTTCGAAACGATGGTGGAAAACTCCAATGACGGTGGAAAACTGCATGGGAAATTCGAAATAAGTTAGAGACATGAAAATTTATATTCAGGACCTCATGCAGAAATAAAGCAACATATATTCCAGTGTTTTGGAAAATTGCTAACTGTAAATATTATTTTATAGCAAAGTAAATAAAACGAAAGTAGAAGTAGAACAACAACAGTAGAACAACAATAGTAGAACAACAAAGGTACAAATATGGAAAACGATATTGTTAAAATTCTATTGATAAATTCGATCTTCCAGCATGTCAGTATGACTATAGACTAAATGAAATGACTATAGACTAAATTTAATCCTTCGACTGTCAATATTGATTACATTATGCGTGTTTTAGATATGTAGTACTGTCCATATTCTGTCATTCAAAATGTTCTCTATCACAGTCTAACTCTTATTCATCTGAAAAATATCTAGTTCTCGTTTAAGTTTGATTTTAAAGCATGAGCCAATACGGTAGTAGACTCATTCTAAATTTTGATATTTTTCGTACAATATTGTGAAATATAAGTTAATTAAAAACCAGTCTTGAAAAAAATTCAAAAATTGAAAAATAAGCCAGTTGCAGGATTCTAAATTTGAAGATACGGATAGAGTTGGGTATATCTCTGTCTCTTTTCCTCTCGTAGAATATAATGTGCAATATTAAAAATGACCTCACAACACAGTATTGCCGTCCTTCTCTAAAGTTTAAATTTAAACTTTTATAACTCGGTCAATTTTTAAGATTATTAAAAAAAAATTTTCGCTCTTCATCAGTTTGTACCTTGAAATTATGATTAATGAAATAAAAAACAATTTAGTCAAATACCCAATTCGTTCCTTTAATTTTAACTTTTCAGTCAATTGTTATTTTGTCAATTGTCACAATATTTGACGCAGACAATATTTCGTGCAATTTTTAGTTAAAAGTATCGGTTGTAACTTAAGTAAATGAAAAGATATAAGTTAGTTATAGTATATATAAAAATATATATACTATAACTAACTACTTTTTAATATATATATATATATATATATATATATATATATATATATATATATATATATATATATATAACTACTTTTGATAGCAGCTTTGCATTGAGGAATAAATAGCTATATTACTCAATGTAAAGTTGCTATTTCAAAAGTAGTGCAACATCAAACCATATGTCAATACCTCGGTATTGCACTAAAACTATTTTATATCATTTGACAGATCATCCAATTTCTCTGTAACTACGTGGACTTTCATTATTTCACATATCATTGTTCATACGTCAACTATCTCTTTGCATTTATCAACTTTCATAAATTAATTTCTTTCTCAAACTATTCCAGCATATAAGAATATTGACTCTTTAATTATCTTTATAAAACCAGAAATATTATTATTATGAATGGAACTCTATGCAGTTTCGTCTGGACCGCGGCCATTGGAGGTCAGTTGTTATCCTGGCGAATGCTTTTTGAACTGCCCGCCGTCGACGTGTGGACAATGCAGGTAAGATGCTGCGACGATGCACGTGCGTGCACGAAGCTGCATAATAATTAAGATGAAGATGCATCACAATAACAAAGTGACAAGCCGCTCTCATCTCCGGCTCGCGGTCGGCATATGCGCCGCGTTCAGTGGTTCTTAAAATTTATCCGGGCTAGGTGCTGAGACTAGGACCAAAGAGAAACAGCGACATATGGAAATCAAAATTAAAATTGAGTTATAAAATGAATTATGGATGTTACAGACGAAATTACTGGAATTCTATTCGGTCATCGGAGTTAATTAATATCGTGTGCAGTCGGTACTTGAATAAGCAAATGTCACAGAGACATCAATGTGTGCCTTTTTTTAGATGATTCAATTCTAACAAAGGTATTCTATACACACATCTTAAATCGTTTGTGTATATTCGTTCGTTAATCACTCTATAAAAACGTACGTAGATCAGTAAAATCTTTAAAATGCATAATAAATACAAGGAAATGTATGTACAAATATTTAAAAAGACAAAAACCTTTTCAATTTTACAATATATCTGATTACATAATTTAAAAATAGATTTTACTGTTTAAAATTACATGAAATCAAGATGTTTCTTCTAAAGGCACTGTCGCTCTTAGATTTATCTTAAGTATATCGAACCACTATTGATACAATAGACAGGGCAATATTAATAGAGTTAATTTAGTTCGTAGTCATCATAGTTGAGGAAGTTAAGCTTTAAACGCGCTGTAAGGTTTGACATTCTGTGATGTCTTTAGGACATCACATAATGTCAAACCTCACCGTGCATTTAAACAGCTGATAAATCCATCACTATTGTGGATGGATTTATCAGCTGGTGTTCTACAAAGAGGTGTTATTTCTCCACTTCCTTTTGTCGTGAAACTTCTATTCGCTTATTAAGTATAGTGATCATTCTGTTATGTCTTTAGGATATCACAGAATCTCAAACCTTACCCCGCATTTAAACAGCTGATAAATCCAACAATTTTGTGGATGGATTTATCAGCTGTTGTTCTACAAAGAGGTGTTATTTCTCCACTCCCTTTTGTCGTAAAAACTTCTATTAGGTTGCTAAGTATAGCGATAGTGAGTCGAACTTTCTTGTGTTACAAAATACCGTCAAATTTCAATTGCTAATAACTACGAGACTAATAATGCATTAACAATGGTTGAGTCCACATCGGATAGAGCAAGTCTATTCGTGTTTGTCCTACAATATTTGTTTAGTCTATAACATCATCGGGCTAGCGGAGGTACATGCGCGTGATTATTGTGAATTAGCGTTGTATAAAGATATAAATTAATGTATCGTGGAAGCGCGTTAGCTAAGATGTTGATTTGTGTCATTGTGAAGAACTTGCCGGAAACAACTGGGACTCAAAGTGGATAATAAAAATATTCACCGGAATATAAGTAAAAATCGATATAAAATGGAAAATTACAAAAAATTATAAATGTTTCATGGAAATCGTAAAGATACTCTGAAATATACAAAACATAAATCAGAGGAAAGCTCGCATCAAAAAGAATCCAAGAAACCTAAAAAGTCTAGCACCGCGTAAATGAGGGACTTTTGACAGCGTCGAAAAAAAAATGAAATAACGGCGCAAAGGAATTACGGGGCTGGTCCATTGGGCATACAGCCTCCAGCGAAGAACCCCGTTATACTCTGTGTAACAATTTTGTTAAATAAGTTGGTAATTAAATAACATATTAATACGGAACACTTATGATTTCATCCTGACGTTATCACGAAAAATCTATGACGCGGATCCGAACTTCGGTTCTTTCCTTTTAATATTATAATTTATTGGAAATGTACGTAGTGATTATTAACTTTACGCTGATGAGTCATAAATATGTGCCCATGTTGATGTAAACTCTATAAAAACAAACATCAATAATCTCGCTTCGATTGGTTAGTGGGCTCAAAAAATGCTTCTGTTAGTTAATCCAGTAATATCCCAAGCTATTACAATTGATAGCCAAAGCCTGCGGATTTGCCGCATCTAACATTAAACGGCACACTAATTCTATTTACGCTAACTGTTGAAAGACTTGGATCTACTAATCGATTATAATCTTAGCTGACAACTTCAAGTAAATGATGTTAGTCGTTAAGTCTTCAGAAGAATGCACTCCTTGAAGCTTCTTCAAAATCTTCCAGCTGTTCAAAGCGAATCTTAACTCTGTAAAACCGTCTTACTACCTCTGTTTGACTGTGGAGATGTATGCTACCCTAACGTAATTGAGAATAGTCTTAAGGAATTAGAATGCCCTTAAAATTTGTTTTTAGTTGCAAAAAATATGAACATATTCCTCAATCCAGAGCGCAACTTAAATGAACGGAAGTTTATAATCGGCGCAATCTGCATATTCTTACACTTCTTTGTAATATTTTGGTCAATCCAACTTATTCAACATATCTTGGATTCAGATTTAGTTCCTTCTCTTCTCACAGCATATGGCTACACTCTGAAAACCAGCTAAGTTCTTCGCTGTCCAAGATGTAAAAGTTTAGAATCGACCGGATCCGGATACCAGGAAATTGCGCTCTATAAATGTTTTCAAAGGCCGTCTGAAAAAGTCCTTCCTCTCATAGTCCTTCAATGTTACCATTCCTTAATTCCGTTTTCTTCCCATTTCCTTGTTCCCCCAATCATGCCATGTCAAAATTTGGAATTAATAATAATGTTTTTTTGACGTTGAGTCTAGTTTTACGATATATGTCACACATATATATATATATATATATATATATATATATATATATATATATATAT
This sequence comes from Druceiella hillmani, assembly GCA_039881145.1. Classification (NCBI taxonomy): domain Eukaryota; kingdom Metazoa; phylum Arthropoda; class Insecta; order Lepidoptera; family Hepialidae; genus Druceiella; species Druceiella hillmani. The sequence goes on from JAYKKI010000031.1 coordinate 13,837,618, forward strand.
TTATTTTTTTTTTTTTTCATATATATCTTTGCTTTTTTATATTTTAATTGTTGCAAAAGTGCAGATTACGAAGGTCTTTTACAAATTACCATATCACACAATTTATTTCAAATTTAACGATTATGGTTGATTGAAAGGGATTACGTACGATTGTGTAGCAATAATTCCTCCAAATCTATGTATTTTACATGACCATTAAATTTAAAATAAATAAGATGTAAATTAGATCACAAAAATATGTAACGAAAATAAAGTATTAGGATCGGGGTCAACATACTTCACCAAATTAAAATTGTTTTTTGGGTAATTAATGTTAACGTATTTTAAGCAAAATACAGATTCTAAAGCAAAGTTATACATTTTTCTAATACTATCCTTGCTTGGTTATAGAGATATATGCTCATCGGTCGCACTGAACATTATTTAAACGTAAACAAATTAGATTGCTTTCAAAGTTTGGATTTTCGATACCTATTGGCTTTCAGCAAATCTCGTTCTATTTAATTCATAATTTTTAAATCCATATCTTGCCACAGTTTGAAAAGGTCTGACTGAAGGCACACGTGTGGGCTCGAAACAGCCAATTGTTGTCAGCATACAACGTTCGACACATAAAAATGATATTAAACGAATATGCAAGGAATGTTTGTGAGCAGGAAGTGATAGCGCAGTGTGTTTGAGTGCAGAAGGAAGGTGATATCCTAGAAACATAGCACATAAAATTTTATTGCCATCTGTTATAGAACATCTAGATTTTTATGGCGAGTAACTTCTGCGCAATTGGATGGCGCAATCTTGGATGGAGGATTCACAGTTTACGGCTATGCTGTAGGTTAATTACTGGCTGATAAAATATACGGTTAAGTTTTCTGCAAAATGAAAAAAATATTTTATAACAAGGAAGGTGATATCGCAGAAACATAACACATCACATTTTATTGCCATCTATTATAGAATATCTAGATTTTTAAGGCGAGTAACTTTTGCGCAGTTGGATGGCGCAATCATGGATGGTAGATTTTCTATTTACGGGTATGCTGTAGGTTAATTACTGACTGATAAAATATACGGTTAAGTTTTCTGCACAACAAAAAATATTTTATATCAACGACGTAATAGAAGTTTCACATCTTTCGAATGTGGAAGACAATAGTTATTTTCTAATTTCTTGATCTTAATTTTCAGATGTCTGTTTACTGACTTTCGAAAGTCGTTTTAATTTATCATTATATCATGGCTTTTATTATTTATTTAATTATAATACTATCATACGAAAGGGAAGTCGGTTTGTCTCGCCCTCACGTCTTAATTATTTCCATGAAATTGTACATATATATATATATATATATATATATATATATATATATATATACATATATAAAAACTATAATTCAAGTTAATATAGAATCATTTTTAGCGAGAATAAAAATATGGTAATAGAAATTCTATGGATACCTACTGTAGGGCACATAGTTCCTTCTTTTTCCACCATTTCTTTAATTTTGTGCACCTCAACCTGCTCAGCCATTTCCATTACTACAAGTCTATATTTTCACAAGAAAATTAATTTTCACCTTTTCAATTTCAGGCCCTACTAAAGTTTAATACTCAGGCCACAAAATGTTTTTGTTAATATTAAAACCACAAGTAACCTAGACGTAAAATAAATTATTAATAATTAAATTAATTAATGATTACAAATTAATTAAAAATACAATTCAAAGAAATTAACTCAGGGATGACACACGGTCTGTCAACCACCAACCCTCACATGGAACAGGATAATACACTCTTCCCATGGAAACAGGCACATTAGCATCAAAGGTGACAGACATGGCAGGAAAACTGTTAGATTACTAGACCATTTTATCGCTTTTCCACGGGAGCGAGGCCGCGTATCAAAACGAAATGGTACGTTAATAAGTAAGTGTTACAGCCGCCCATCACCATCTATCACGGATAGCCAACAGCGACTTAAAATGCAGTAATTGCATCAGGGCGTCGCATTTCTGGCCGCCCACGCCAACATCGCTTACAAAGATCCAGGTCCGACACAATGTCTCGTCGTGCTGTATAAATACATATTTTGACGAGTATTGGACGCACCTCCATTGTGCTGGCTTGGCTTGGCTGGCGGAATATTGGCTTTTGAATATGCGTCGGGCTAATGCGGGCGGAGGGCGTGTCGGAGTGGATCTGATGAGAGGTGTCGGTTTTTTTGCTTTTTTTTCGAAGTTTCGGCTCCAATTTTGCGGTGGGTAGACTGTGATGTTTGTACGTGTTCATGGTATTAAAATAACTTAGAAAATATGTACATTAAAGAAATATGCACCATTATCAATTAGTATTACTTAAAATATATCCATATATGTAGGCTATAAATTCTTGTGACATGCCAAGTGTTCTGAAGTCTTTGATATGATTATGTTTTTTTTTATTTTGCTGCTGCTTTTTTATTTTTGAGCTATTAATAGCTATTTCATATTTTTTCATATTAGGTGTTAAGGTTCATAACATAGTGAATTTGCTTAGTTAAAGTTGGAAATACTTCGAAGGGCGAGAGACGTGTCTCAGTTATTAGTTAAGCGTTACTAAATATATATCCACGTCGGTATATAGTAAATTCTTGCAAGTAGCCAAAATAATTCTGATGTCTTTAAGCTGTTTACATTCTTTTTTATTATATAGTACTTTAATACATTATTAAAAACAACCTTTTCTTTCATATCAAATGTTAATAACGTGACACAGTGTACTTATCTAAAATCGGAAATATTACAGCCAGAAAGTGATGCTTCGTGTATAACGTTATTGTTCTTCGAGGGAAAATAGCGATGTTAAGTGTTTCTATTTACTATTTTTTCGCACCAAATTTTGACTATGATACAGTGTTATGCTTCTAACACAGCCTTATTGTGCTTATTTCAAATCGGAAATATTTCAGCCAGATAGTGACGTTTAGTTTGTAACGTCATTATTTTTTTCGAAGGAAAGTGGCGGTGTATATTTACTATTTTTTTCATATAAAAAGTAAGCATTTGGGACATATTTAAAATCGAGTTATTATGTTTATTCATAATTATAAATATTAAAGCCAAGAAGTAATGCTTCATTTGTAAAGTTATTGGTTTTTTGAGGGAAAATAGTGATGTTATGTGTTTCTATTTACGATTTTTTTTATACAAATTGTTAATGTTCGTGACATAGTGTTATTATGCTTATTTAAAATCAGAAATATTTCAACCAGAAAGGGATGCTTCGTTTGTAAAGTCATTGGTTTTTTGAGGGAAAATAGCGATGCTATGTTGTTCTATTTACGATTATTTGTAAACCAATTGTTATCGTTTGTGACATAGTGTTATTGTGCTTATGTAAAATCGGAAATATTTCAGCCAGAAAGAAATGCTTCGTTTGTAAAGTTATTGGTTTTTTGAGGTAAAATAGCGATGTTATGTGCTTCTATTTACGATTTTTTATACCAATTGTTAACGTTCATGACATAGTGTTATTGTGCTTATGTAAAATCGGAAATATTTCAGCTAGAAAGGGATGATTCGTTTGTAAAGTTATTGGTTTTTTGAGACAAAAAAGAAATGTTATGTGTTTCTATTTACGATTTTTTATATCAATTGTTAACGTTCGTGACATAGTGTTATTGTGCTTATATAAAATCGGAAATATTTCAACTAGAAAGGGATGCTTCGTTTGTAAAGTTATTGGTTTTTTGAGACAAAAAAGAAATGTTATGTGTTTCTATTTACGATTTTTTATATCAATTGTTAACGTTCGTGACATAGTGTTATTGTGCTTATTTAAAATCGGAAATATTTCAGACAGAAAGGGATGCTTCGTTTGTAAAGTTATTGGTTTTTTGAGGTAGTTTCTATTTACGATTTTTTATACCAATTGTTAACGTTCGTGACATAGTGTTATTATGCTTAAATGGCAAGGCAAAATGTTTTTATTCGCTATTATTTTCATATCGAATGTTAACGTTTGTGACGCAGCGTTATTGTATTTATTTAAAATCGGAAATATTTCAGACAGAAAGGGACGCTTTATCAGTGACATTATTGTTTTTTCGTGGGAAAATGGCAAGACAAAGTGTTTTTATTTATTATTATTTTCATATCGAATGTTAGCGTTTGTGACGCAATTTAAAATCGGAAATATTTCTGGTAATATTATTTGTAATATTATTGTTTTTCAACGAAAAGCGGTGGAAAGTGTCATTATTTTTTACTATATACACAAGCCACGAAAAAAGTTTAAACTCTCGTGTTATTTTTTTTGAAATGATACTTTTGATTGCTATTTTTAAGTTTTCTTAACCAAGTGGAAAAATTAAGAATATTCTTGAATATGTAAAATTTTTCCGCCCTAACCAACAGGTAGACGCCACGTAGGGCTGCCGAGTATCCCGGAAATATGTGATTGTTAACGATCCTGCATATTTCATCCTGTTTCCTATTTTCTGGAAATAAATTTACATCCCTAATATGATTTTCCGCTTTTTCATTTTTATTTTCAGAACTTAAGATAATCATTTTTCATTTTCTAAAAATTCTAAACTATTCAGCTGAAACTGGCTTAACAGGCATTGTATTTCAAGATTTCTTAATTAGATTTGGATTTGTGAGTTGGAAAGCTTTCCATATCCTCTTTATCAAAAAACATCTCACTATAATAATATTAAATCATATAAATTTATTTTTTTTATTCCAAATTTATTTCTAAATCAATTTTATTATTTTTTTCAGTTTTTAATTTTTGAAGTTGTTTGTTTCACTTGTTTGTTTCAACAAGTATTATGATATATTTTGGCTTCTACACACAGTTTTTTTTTATTTTTTAGCTCCCCAATAATTACTTCTCCAGTTTTGCATTTATAAATTTACTATTGTCTAATTAAAGGTCATTTTCTGATTAAAGATAATAATTAAAGGTAAATTTCGTTGAAAAATATATATTTTGTTATCTATCTCATAGCACAAATACCGCTACAACTTTCTAATTACTAAATTATATCCATTTATTTATTTATTTATGTACTTGCATGTATACAATTAATACAATAGTTACTTCTCCAGTTTTGCATTTATAAATCTACTTTTGTCGAAGCATAAAAAATAATTAAAGGCAAATTTCGTTGAAAAATATATATTTTGTTATCTATCTCAGAGCAATAATACCGATATAACTTTTCAATTACTTAATTATAAACATTTATATACCTATTTATGTACTTGAATGTATACAATTAATACAATAGTTACTTCTCCAGTTTTGCATTTATAAATTTACTTTTGTCGAAGCATAACAAATTATTAAAGGCAAATTTCGTTGAAAAATATATATTTTGTTATCTCTCTCAGAGCAATAATACCGCTATAATTTAACAATTACTTAATTATATACATTTATATATCTATTTATGTACTTTAGTGTAAACAATTAATACATATGGTGGAATTATTGCCACGAAAGCAATCTCTTATAACCAATAGAACACTCACACGATGAGCGGCCGGAAATCGAACCAGGGTCCCATCAAAGGGCGTACGCTTTTGTGCTCTTCAACACACCACGGTGACGAGTTATTATAATTATTATATGAATAAAAAAACAACGTAGAAATATAATAATACAAATTGTACCAAGTATAAATTTATGGTTTCTCAGATATATGAAATATATTGACAGTCAGATAGATGTTTTATTTTATATAATAATTCAGAGATAATTGTAATACCTAGCCGATTGTCACTTCATAATTATTCAGTAAAAAAAAATTTGTGAAAAATGTGTTAAAACAAAGTTTAAATGTATTATTGTATACACAATATTTACGAAAATAACGTAAAAAGTCATCTTAGTCAAACTTTACAAACCAATCGAAGCACAGGGCCATCCATTAAGTTGTTCTGTAGTATAGTGTTGCCATTAGCGCCAAAAATATTGAAAAAAGGACAAGAGTAAGGGAAGGGGATATAAAAGAATAAAGAGGAAGACAAATATAGTAATGAATTGTGAAAACGCGAACTCTCTGTAGTGATGTGAAATTTTATATTTTATTTTATTTTTATTTTCTTAGTAAAATCCTTGCCCGACTTACAATTTCAGCAAGTTAATGAAAAATACAAAAAAAATTACAGACAAGACAAATACATAAAAAAACTATTAAATTACAAAGAATAAAAACATAATTATAGATAGTGAAAATAATGATATGGTATCTATATCATTCTCTAATTTTCTTTCGTCTCTAATTTTTCCAACCAAACAACTAACCATGGGTCAGAATAAATAGGAAAAGTGCCTATGCGATACTGACATCAGCAAACAGTCAAACGAAAATTCTCATTTTTTCCTCTAGCTTATAAACAACGGATTAAACAAATAAATATCAGCAAACAAATGCATCATTATACCTGTATTATATATAGATACAACCTGTACCTGTATTATATATGATAACAACTATACCTGTATTATATCTAGTGTTTTACTGCTCTACGCGTATTGTCTGTGGCATTTTATCGCTATATGTATATTGTATGTAGTACACACGTTACTCCTAGATGTGTATTGTATGTAGAACTTTATTGTTATGTCGTATTACAAATGTAGATTTTTTTTATTATAAGTGTATTATATATAAGCATTTTACTGCTTTACGTGTATTGTATGTAGCATGTTACTGCTATACGTGTACTGTATGTATCACTTTATTGCCATAGGTGTATTTCTGTCCAAAGGCATAATTTTTGATAGCTAATACATTTTAATTATTATGTTAGTACGCTCGATATGCCAATTTTTTCCATGTAGCAGACAAAAAAAGTCGGAGAAATATTTCGACACCGAAATCTAAGATGAAAGTATACCTGGAGCCACCTGCCAACCCTGTCAAACTGTTTTGATGGACACGGCGCGTGCCGCGATGACCAGACGCGATTCCAGGAAGAGTCTGGAGGATTCCCGCCGTCTGGGATATTATTAAGCGGTTATTATTGTACCAGCGCGTAATGTAGCGAAAGTTAGCTTTGATCGAGAGCTGAGAGGAGTACGCTGTTACTTGGCGCCTCTATCTGTTATGTGTGAGTGATTTATAAGCAAAAGGATAAATTGTCTATGAAACAAATATGTACAATTGTCCAGTGATATGACTTTAAGAAGAAGAGTATCAGTTGTCTATGTAACAAAGATTGGTCGTCAAGAGTTTAAAAAGTATATAATTAGTAATATAGAGTATAGATTTAAAAAGGTTTAAAAAGTATATGATTAGTAATATAGAGTATAGATTTAAAAAGGTTTAAAAAGTAGATGATTAGGAACGGATTAGGGTGTTGGAAAGGAAGGACGTATGGAAGAAACATCCGTGGTCAAGTTGCTGGGTGATTGTTTCTGACCATAATGCAAGAATTGTCCATAACCGTATCAAGGTAGATTATCAGTTATTAACGAATGAATAACAATGAAAGTAAGGAACGGATTAGGGCATGGCAAAGAAAGACATATGGAAGGGACATTCATGGTCAAGTTGCCGGATGTGGAACATCATCACCTTCAACAATTGATAGCACGCAATACACGCCGTTGGTTTTTTTTTATATATTTTCCTGTTTTATAAAATTTGTTCAAGTTTAAAACATTCAAGTTTATTTAAACCATTGAAGTTTAAAATTTTCTATCAAAAATGCATTAGATGTACTTTTGCTTGTTTCACTTAAACCTACCATAGTCACGCGGATGACATTAGTCATCATGGAGAATATCATTCACACAGAACGTTTGACCAAAAAACTATCTTAAGTTTTAAACTGTAACTTAAGCATTATCTCAGAATAAGGTTTGATTCAAATACTTTCAGTAGCTTTTACGTAATGCTTAAACAAACAGAGAAACGGGTAAATAGAAAATAGACAGACAGATAAAATGTTCGTCGGAAATATACGAAAGGGCCATACAAAGCTGAAGGTTTAATTAGAACTCGAATACTAATTCCAAAGTAAGGTCTATTCAAATCGGTCCAGTAGTTTTATTGTGATACTCGACAAAACAGAAAAACGGACAGATATAACATACAGACAAAAATTCTAAAAATAATATAGAAAATAAAGTTTCAGAACGCCCAAACAGCATACTATACTATTTTTTCCAAAAATATTTTCAACGTAGAGACGTACCTCTTTGTCCTCTTTGTCACAGTTTTACAACAGATCGACTGATTACAATATTTTAAAAAAATACACACGCCGTCACGCATAACTAAATTTGAACATCCTAAATTTGACCATAGGACACAAATATCTTCAATGTAGAGACATACCGCTTTGTCACAAGTTTATAACAGATTGACTGATTACAATATTTAAAAAAAATACACACGCTGTCACGCATAACTAAATTTGAACATCCTAAATTTGACCATAGTACACAAGTATCTTCAATGTACAACTTAAATTTTGGCATTTTCGAAGTATCATACAACCATAAATATTTGAATTTATAATTCTCAATTTTTATTTTTTTTATTTTATTGTCTATGTTCATAAAGTAGGGCCTCCTAAATTATTAAATTACAAAGTATATTATGTCACCACAATAGCGGCCGTTTGCTTGAGTCATGCGGTTAAATCAGCGATTGTCCATATTTGTTGTTGTAAACAAACATCCTCTATAAATATGTTTTGGATACATGCGATTATTCATTTATGTGTAGTTTAAAAGTTATTTCGTCTCTCGTAATATTTAAAAAAGCCGACCAACAATTTGAAACGTTTTTTTTTTTACTACTCTCTATGAGAAAATAATAAAGGTGAAGCGCCATAAATTGAACGGTCTGGCAGTTAATTGGTTTACAATGGAAAGCTAGCAGAAAAATAAAGTAAATTTAAAAATGCTTATTTGTAATTCACCATTAGGATATTATTTCATTGGTCCTTACGTCCACGGCTCATGAAAGGTATCACATTTTTTGGGACAAATGTCATTAAAACTGTTGGAAGGCCGTTATCCAAATGAAGGTGATCAGAACAGATCTGCTACGTAACCTTACTTAAGCATAAGATATAACTTACTTAAGTATCAATCTTAAAGTGTTGAAATATATACAGTTTGACTTAAAGGATAACATTTATGTATAATATATACATTATTTGTTATACCTTGTATACACGTGATATAACAAAATTTTTATAAGTCTGTTGTTTATTTTAGCATACTACTTCAGTCTCGTTCGAATGAATTATTATATTTAATTTAACACGTTGGACGCCGAGATGTTAAAAAAATATTTATCCCAGAGCTAACTTTTCTTTTTAATTTGCTGAACGTAATATATTTTTATTTTAATTAAAAATTATTTTTTTTATACGTAGCAAATGTACTTCATGCAACGCATTAAAGTGTGAATCTACTTTGACATTGCGAATCTAATTTGATTCACACAGCTGTAAACGTGTTAAAAAGAAAATATTAAATATGCCTTCAATTGTAACTCAAACGAGACAGTAGTTTCGGAGACAACGTACTAACATTTATTTATGATGGCAGCCCTAAAAAGGTCCAACAGACACGACAGCCACCGGCCGTGCCCTGATGCATAATGCACCTCACTCGATGCACCACGAGCGTAGTAATCCGTCTCTTTCTTATTCTATTTCGTATTTAAATTTAGAATAGTCGCGGAATCCAGCCGCAGTCATTGGCGACGCGGGCATTATTCGTGTGACATTTCGCATCTCGAACACAACCAAAGGTCGAGTACAAACGGGACGGAGACAGGCGATAGAGATAATAATAATTATATGTACCTGTCGACGAGGTGAGATTTAGCGGGAGCGCTGTGCGCGTAGCGCAATTTTTTTATTGGCCTGAATACTGGCGACCCCGCTTAACGCTCTCGAAAATAGCGTTGAACGCATATTCATTGCTAAACGTGTGTTCTGGCATCATTTTGGTTGGATTTAACAAAGTATTAAACGAAAAAATACTCCTTCTTTTGAAGTTATACTTCTTTAGGGATGAGAATGAAATTTCACGAATGTGACAAAATTTCAACAGAATGAAGTTGTTCACTATGCAACAAAAGTATATCGCAAATCAACACCATGAAGTTGCTCACTAAATATATATTTACATAGTTTATTTGACAGATGAGTGGTCCACCATTTAAGTTTTCTAGCTTTCTACAGTAAGCCAATCATTTGTCAGACCGTTTCCAATTCGTATGTGTTTGCATGATAAATTATAAATTTTTACTTTATACATACTATAGTAAATACTTAACATCAATTACCGACAATAAATTTTTAGGATATTCATTCATTTTCATTATTAATTAAACTTTATTTAGATTGTTTCAGTAAATTTAACAATTAATTATATGCGCTTATTTATATTAAATTGAATGCAGAGGTATTGACTTAATTTCTTAACATAAAGAAATTAAATTTAATTAATGTAATAACTAATAATTATTATTATTAATAACAATAATTATTGTAAGTCTAGATAAAAAAATAAAATTGTTTAATACTCTGCATGAGAAAATAATAAAGTTGAAGCTCCATAAATTGAAAACGGTCTGGCAGTTAATTGAGTTACAATTGAAAGCCAGTAGAAAAAGAAAATGGTGGACCATTCATCTGTCAAATAAATTTAAATCTTAATTTTTCAAATTGAATTATTTGATTGAATTTAAATTTTATTAACCGTATTATAATCACACTCCAGTCCTTTTATTATTTTATACCCATTAATTACTTGCGTGCTAAATAAAGTTATTCTTGTATTTTGCCAATGAAGTATAATTTCTTACCCGCGGACATAAGTACACACAATTTTTTAGAAATGTACCTACTAATCGGCGACTAGTCGGTTAAATAAACTAGTCGGTGAACTGTCGACAGAAAGCACTCGATTTCGCAGTAAATATTTTTACAGTTATTGCACATCAATATTAAAATGTATTTTTCTATGAAAAGGTACTGTTAAACTAACATCATTTTATATATTAATCACTGAGTATTAATGAAACATTACTCTAAATGTATCTACTAAATAATCACAATCACTTTCAGGCAAAAATGATAAGGGTGCGTGGGTAACCAAAATTAGTACCGTTTTTTATGTTTTTTATTATTTTTTATAATATTAATAAGTATAAATTATTTATAACTTTGATTTAGCCACCATAATTTTTTTAGAAGCAAAAGAAAAATAAATATCATGAAATTAAAAAATATATTTTCTAATAATATTATTTTTTAGTCAATTAACAAAAATTAAATAACAAAATTTTGATTTTGTTATTTAATATATTTTATTATACTATAATATGTTTTATTTTACTAAACTAGTTGGACATATCTCTAATTATTTCCCATTAAAATATATTATTTTATAAAAATTGCATAATTTCTTTAAATTCAACAAGATAGAAATTCTAAAAGAGGAAATATAAATTAGTGATGTAGCTATATGATGTATGAGAGATACGAAACTATGTTCGAGTAACGCGAGTAGCGCTAGTTTTTTAAGGAACTATGAGCTTGAGGGCTTCAAATAGGCCCCCTTGAGACCCTTCATAGTGTCCGCTTGAAGCCCTCAATAGTACCCGCTTGATGCCCTCATTAGTCCCCGCTTGAGGCCCTCAATAGTCACCACTTGAGGCCCTCAAATAGAGCGTCATACGAATTTTCCTTGAGTAATGCGTATAAAGCATAACAATAAATACTTTAATTTAAATTTTCATTAATATATACTTTAAAGAAAAACATATAGAAACATAAAACGTCAATATTAATTAGTTTAATTTCATTTAAAAATATTTTTAATCAATTAAATAGTGTTTTAATATAATAGAGTTTGTTCCGATAATATCAATAAAGTATCTATATTATTAATATTTCTTTGACGTGATACATTAAGACGTGATATTATATTAGAAATCTTTATTATCAATAAAATAGTGACAGTGGAAAAGTTTGAGCTTGTAAGATATTTTCGAAAATACATTACTTTCGGTAAATTATTAATAAAATATATAGAAGAAACAAAAAACTAACTGATTTTTAAATGTTTGTTTATTTGTTAGTACTCGCATTACACAAAAACTTTTAAATAGATTTTTAGATTTTTCAAGATTATATATTATATGGCCAGCTATATACAAAGGTACATTTTAATTTGAGAAGACTATCATGAAAATTATTTGTTTTTCTGACGGTTACCGGCGACAAAAAACTTTGTCCACTTCTGATTACATATCTCACTGTCACCGACAATTACATGAGTCAAATAGACCACGCAAGCGGTTCTACAGGCAAAAAGCTAATAAATAATTTACAGTAGAAATAACTAAAATCTTACTACGGAAAAAATCTAACTGAAAAGCGCAAAACGGAATTTTATGTAACGCTATATACCATAGGATACTCTAAAAGAATCTAACAACACCTCATTTATTAAAATCGCTTTAGTAATTTTATCTACAGCCGGGAAGACACTTACTCACATATGTAACCTTATGTACCCTACGACACTCACTGGATCAAAATGAATCTAAGACCACCTCATTTGTTGGAATCACTTGTAGTAGTTTTATCTATAGGAGGGAAGACACTTACTCACATATATAACCTTATATACCCTACGACACTCACTGGATCAAAATGAATCTAAGAATACTTCATTTGTTAAAATCGCTTTAGTAATTTTATCTATAGAAGGAAAGACACTTACTCATATATGTAACCTTATGTACCCTACGACACTCACTGGATCAAAATGAATCTAAGAATACCTCATTTGCTGAAATCGTTTTAGTAATTTTATCTATAGGAGGGACGACACTTACTCACATAGGTAACATTATATACCCTACGACACTCACTGGATCAAAATGAAACTAAGAATACCTTATTTATTGAAATCGCTTTAGTAATTTTATCCATAGGAGGGACGACACTTACTCACATATGTAACATTATATACCCTACGACACTCTCTGGATGAATATTAATCCAATAACATCTATTGAATAACTATATATAACTCATTTATTGAAATCACTTTAGTAGTTGAATTTATACGTAGGAACAAACTTACTCACATACATACATACATAGCCCTGATTTTCATGTAACTTTATACTCGTATACCCTAAGACACTCCCTGGATCAATAACAATCTAATAACACCTCATTTATTGAAATCACTTTAGTAGTTGAATTTATACGTGGGAACAAACTTACTCACATGCATACATACATAGCATAAATTTCGTGTAACTTTATACTTGTATAACCTAAGACACTCCCTGGATCAATAACAATCTAATAACACCTCATTTATTGAAATCACTTTAGTAGTTGAATTTATATGTAAGAACAAACTTACTCACATGCATACATACATAGCATAAATTTCGTGTAACTTTATACTTGTATAACCTAAGACACTCCCTGGATCAATAACAATCTAATAACACCTCATTTATTGAAATCACTTTAGTAGTTGAATTTATACGTAAGAACAAACTTACTCACATGCATACATACATAGCATAAATTTCGTGTAACTTTATACTTGTATAACCTAAGACACTCCCTGGATCAATAACAATCTAATAACACCTCATTTATTGAAATCACTTTAGTAGTTGAATTTATATGTAAGAACAAACTTACTCACATGCATACATACATAGCATAAATTTCGTGTAACTTTATACTTGTATAACCTAAGACACTCCCTGGATCAATAACAATCTAATAACACCTCATTTATTGAAATCACTTTAGTAGTTGAATTTATACGTAAGAACAAACTTATTCACATGCATACATACATAGCATAAATTTCGTGTAACTTTATACTTGTATAACCTAAGACACTCCCTGGATCAATAACAATCTAATAACACCTCATTTATTGAAATCACTTTAGTAGTTGAATTTATACGTAAGAACAAACTTACTCACATGCATACATACATAGCATAAATTTCGTGTAACTTTATACTTGTATAACCTAAGACACTCCCTGGATCAATAACAATCTAATAACACCTCATTTATTGAAATCACTTTACTAGTTGAATTTATACGTAGGAACAAACTTGCTCACATGCATACATACATAGCACTGAATTTCATTTAACGTTATACTCGTATACCCTAAGACACTCCCGGGATCAAAGCCAATTTAATAACACCTCATTTGTTGAAATCACTTTCGTAGTTTAATCTATACTTGGGAACAAACTTACTCCCACAAATACAACATACATAGCACTGAATTTCATGTAACGTTATACTCGTATACCCTAGGATACTCTCTGGATCAAGAAGAATCTAAGAACATCTCATTTATTGAAATCACTTTAGTAGTTTAGGTTGTACAAGGGACAAACTTACTTACACACATACATACATACATAGCCTGTGAAATTCGTAACACTTTTTCTGTCATAATTGGGTAAAAATTAAATTTATTATCTCCATGAAACATTTAAACATAAAATCATAATATTATCAGAAATAATATCTGCCAAATGAGTGCATATATATGCACAAGATATGGTAGGATATAAAGACAAGGTAGTTGTCTTATCTCCTGAAATTGTCGAAGCAAGTTAACCGAAATAATTGTAATTAAAAGTTCCAAGCAAATTCTAGCAAGGGGATTTTCCGATTTTTCTTGAAAATTAAATGGACTTGAGGGGAGAAGGAACTTATAACTTAATTTGAAACTTAAAAAACTATAAATAGTACATATAACCGCAATTTCGTTTTGAAATATTTATCCAACCATAATTTAGTCACCGGAATGAGATGAAATAGCGCGAAAAAATTGCCCTATGTCAGCGGCATGCATTATGCAGATTAATATGCTATATCATTGTAACTAATTTCAAGTTTCTGGAAACAGTTTCATATGGTATACGATAAAACTGCCTGGGATTTACGGGCAAAAAGACTGACACACGATGGATCATCTAAGCCTCCGTTTTTTTCCTTAGAGGTACGGTACCCTAAAAATGTCTATGCTTAAAAATGGTGTAACAATAACTGTACATAAAATGTTCCATTATCCCTCCTTCCCTATCTAAATGTCCCGATGTTACAAACAATTGCAATAAACCATTGCAAAAGCCGTTTACCTCAACATCGATATAACCTTTCGCTCTTTGAATTTCATAAATAACTCACCGATATCGTTCATTGTCGTGTTAGAGACGTAAAGAAGTGGATATCGACACTAATTGGACGTTTAAAATTAAAATGTCTTGTAAATTATCAATATTTACAACCGGAGCGGTGAGGCTGTAAAACTGGCGCTAGAAAACGTGGGCTCTCCTCGAGATCGATCGTTTCTGTTTGGTCTCATTAGTCGCTTCATTATCCAGGGCGTAGATTAAGACCAGGCGGATTTAGATTTTTTATTTTTTTCCGGCGTTTTTCTTCTTCACATCCTATGTTCGCTCAGTGGAACAAAGAGTATCCACGGTACTTCGCCACATTTGTCGATCCTGTAGATCACAAATTGCTCCACTTTTGCGTTGCTGATGCTCTTCAGTTAAGTCAACACAATCCGCCGAAAAGTCTGCTTCGGATGGCCACGTTTGTTTTTCCGTTGAGGATTCCAATCCAAAGCCTGTTTGGGGATGCGGATTTGTTACCTTCTTAGTGTATGACCAATACAGTTCCACTTACAGCATTTATTTGGTTCTTAATAGCAATTTGCTTTCATCGTTACATATTTTCTTGAATCAAGATATTGCGGATTCCAATCAAAAACCTGCTTGGGGATATGGATTTGTTATATCCTAAGCGTATGGTCAACCTAGTTCCATTTACGAAGTTTATTTGGTGACCACTGGGATTTTGATTTCATCATTAAAGTAACTCTTCGTTTGATATTTTATCGTCAAGATATTCGGAGAAAATATCCAACTAACAGACTTAGAGTCGCCTTATGAGGATTTTTGTTGTCTTCCATATCATTCATTTGGTTATCTGCTGCAATAATGTTTTGATGCTGAACCAGAATATTTTGAGTTTCGCTCCCCGTATCAGGGTCTGAGCCTGATACCAGGCGAAGTTATGCGAAGGTTGCCCTCACTTTATTGATTCCTATATTAGATGGAAAGAAATATTTTAAACATTAAAAAGTGAGTCATAAAAATATTTAGTCATTTTTTTAGTCTTTCGTAATGAGATCAGAAAGCCTTATAATTTCCGTTTGTCTGTAACAGCCTCAGAGATTCTGCAGTTATAGATGTATGTTTAGAAAATTTTGATATACTCTATATGAGTATATTAATTAAATTACTTGCAGCAAAATATTTAAAAGAAACGGAAGAGGAGAATACTTGTTTTTTTCGCAATCCCATCAAGTAGAAGATATCATTTGGATTGTTTTTGTTTAAACCAGCTGGACTTTTTATTTACCATTTTTCATTCTTAGATCCTATTGAAAATTATTAAGCATACTTCACTCATTCTTCAATCGTGAATTTGAAGAATATGAAAAAAAGTTTCAGTATCAAAATTCAACCAGAGCTTTCAATTAATATGATTTCGGTAACTTATTTCAAGGGACTATGGAACACTACTATGGTTGTAACTAAGACTTTAATTTTAAACCACAATTCTCCTTATTACGTAACTACATAAAGCCATTCTAAAGACTTTTATGCAGTTCAATGCAACGCAGGCGAGCAATAATAATCGATCCGGCAAGATTAACGCATGTGTCAAGAGACGCACGCTGCTAGCTAAATGTCTGTCTCCTTCGGCTCATGTACTCATGTACTGAACATGTTCTATCCTTTTCTATGTTAACACGTGCCACTAACTAAATATCTTCCGTCTCCATTGGTTCGTGTATCTATCCTTTTTAGCACCTATTCACTCGTATCGTTCAGATCGGCGAAAACCGGCCGAGTCGATTATTTGTAATACTAACTTTTGGAGGACGCCAACGTTAAAGTATTAAATATAATGTCAAGAGGCGCGTGTCGCCGACTAAATATCTCTCATCTCCATTGGTGCATATAATGAATATGTGCTATCCTTTTCTCTATATCGTGTTTTCGCTTATAATGTTTGGATCGGCGAGAATCGGCCCAATCATTTCGATTATTTGTAGGACTGTCTTTTGGACGACGTGTACGTTAAAGTATTAAATATCACGTCAAGAGGCGCACACTGCCCCCAGCTAAATGTCTCTCATCTTCATCGGCGCATGTGCTATCCGTTTCTCCATTACGCGTTTTCGCTTATAATGTTAGGATCGGCGAGAATCAAACGATTATTTGTAGGACTGTCTCATGGAGGACGCTACGTTAAACTATTAAATATCATGTCAAGAGGCGCACACTGCCAGATAAATGTCTCTCATCTCCATCGGCGCGTGCTCTATCCTTTTCTCCATAGCTTGTTTCCGCTTATAATGTTTGGATCACCGAGAATCGACCGAGTCATTTCTATTATTTGTAGGACTGACTTATGGAGGACGCTACGTTAAAGCACTAAATATCATAATATATTATTTGAGAGCTTTTTTTACAGTATTTTACTATCTCATATAATATGATCATTTATAAAACAGAAAAAGCACACATCAATTTATCTATATATATATATATATACATATATATATATATATATATATATATATATATATATACATATATATACATATATATACATATATATATATATATATATATATATATATATATATATATATATATATATATATATGAATATATATATATAAAAGAAACTGTAACAGAGATTCTGTACGTGGAAACTATTTTGAAGAGTGATTGATTTAGTGTACGGAATGATAATAGAAACCATAAGACCTGTTTTCAGAATTTTTGTCTGTCTGTCTATTAGACAGATTTTAATAAAATTTGGTATGGTAATAGTTTATAACCTCGACCAGCATATAGGATATTTTTATCTAGATATTATACATTTTTTTTAAATCCTTGACTTGGTGAATATTACAACGTACTTGGTAGACATTACTGCTAAAGCCATTTATTAGCGTTTTAGTAAACTTTATGCTCATAGATATGTTACGATATTAGACTGCCAACGCCATCTATCAGCATTTTTAGTAAACTTTATGCTCATAGGTATTGTAAAAATAAATTAAAAAATTAAAAAAACAGAATAATAGCGATGATAATAATAATAATAGTAGTAACTCAGTTGGAACGGCCGTGGTGAAATGGTTAGCACGTTGGCACGGTACGCCGAAGACGCGAATTCAATTCCCATCAGCCGATCGACTTTTTATTTGTGTAGTTTACAATAGTGGTTACTACACTTATGTTATTTTTAAATAATCGCAAAGTCGCGGGCACAGCTAGTTTAATTTTAGAACTAAATAATTATCAAACGTTAACTACCAAGCGACTCCATAATCTCATTCCTAAAGGCCAATGGAGCAAAAAAAATAATAAAATTGGGCGCCAATTGCAATACCTTGTTAATCCACGTAAGTGCGTGAGAAACCGGTGAGCGCTGTAAAATGTTCGTGCCCACTCTAGGCAGATGAAATAAACTATGACTTCCTACTTTATTCCATCTATCATATATATATATATATATATATATATATATATAAATACAGCCACCCAATAAAGCTCTATGTACTGGTAGTACCATATTTTAAAAAACTTTTTCATAACTTGCCTTGTCGTTTGTCTGTCTATTTCAAAACTTGTAATCGATGTTTCATACATTTTCCGATTGTCTACAGACTTGACATTTAGTCCATATTTGCCTCCAGTGACAAGAGATGATAATGATTATAGAACCAGGATGGTATGATGGAAGTGAAAGGCGAAAAATGGATGGTTAATAGAAGAACCATCGAGTTTGGATCCTATTCTTTCCGAACCAAACGTGACGAGGTAAAACGCGCTAACGGAGAAAAGGACAGAACATAAGACTAAACTCCTACTAACGGAGATAGTAGGCAGCGGCACGCACATCTTGACTTGTGTGGCTAATCGTTGAAAAATCAACTATTGACCTTGTCCCACAAAAGTTGGAAGTAGTCGGCCGGCGTCTCAAACCTACAAAATTTGTAATCTGCTTTGCACGTTATTATTAAACGTGACAAAATAAATTAGATGACCGTTTAGTGTGGCGATATTTAAAATTAAATAGATAGTTTTATACATTTAATTGCAAAGTATTTAAAGCTTTATACGTGCCAAAATTAATATAATTAAATTTATTACATTATATATTTTCCCGTAAAATACGCTGCAAAACTTTTAAAATGATTACAATTGATAATTTTTAATTGTCTATTGATGTTATGCCCTGACAGTAAGGAATACACTGCATAATGTTACTTACAATACATTGTTAAATTTTAAAAACACGAACGTAGCTCATTTACCTGGTTACAGTATATACTCTACCATTACCGATGATAGTATAAGCTCTGCCAAACCGCGAGACTACGGATACGGCCCATTTACTGAGCTTATCTTTACAATGCGATGCTGAGCTTTTCTTTACAGTGCGGGGCTGAGCTTTTCTGTACAGTGCATGGTTGCAGTTAGCAACAGTAACTTTCACGCACTGCTAAATCGTAGGAATACGGATGAGGTCTACACACCAAACTTTCCTTTTAGTGAGCAATTTAAGTAAAGAAGTGACTTTGTAAAGTGACTTTACAGTAACAAAGAAATCGCTGCTAAATCGCAAGACGATGACCAAACTTTACTCCATAGTGCACATACTAAGTTTATAAGTAAATCGTTCTTTTAGAGCAATTATGCTCAAAGGTTATATTGACACTTAGGCTTCGATTTCAACTCACTGGAATTCTATTCAGCGAGAAAAAGTTATGATAGTCCACGAGATCTAAGTGTAGGTCCAGGTGAACGTTCACTCATTTGATAATCTCTATTTTAGGGCGAGATGGAGTGACCAGAGAGTTTCATGCTGTTAAAGTGTCAATACATGCGTCGCCAAATTGTAAGATTATGGAAGCGGTACAGTGAACACTCTAAATGCATCAATGACGTAAGTTAACAGTATCCATGCTGTTAAACCTCGAGACTAAGGATATAGTCAGTACACCGGGTGTCACTGAATTAATGCACGTACTAAGTGTATCAGTGACTTAAAGTGACAATAAACGCGCTGTTAAACTCTAAGACTACGGATGTAGTCAGTATACCGGGCGTCACCAAATTAATGCACGTACTAAGTGCATAAGTGACTTGAAGTGACAATAAACGCGCTGTTAAACTCTGAGACTACGGATATAGTCCGTACACCGGGCGTCACTGAATTAATGCGCATTCTAAGTGTATCAGGGACTTAAAGTGACAATAAACGCGCTGTTAAAATCCGAAACTACGGATACGGCCCGCACACCGGGCGTCAATGCACCAGTGCGCACACTAAGTGCATCAGTGACCAGAGACTTTCGTGCTGTGAAAGTGTCAACATATGCCTCGCCGAATTGTAATATTATGGAAGCGGTACAGTGAACACTGTAAATGCATCAGTGACTTAAGTTAACAGTATACGCGCTGTTAAACTCCGAGACTATAGACACGGTTCGTACACCGAGCGTCACTGCACCAATGTGCATACTAAGTGTATCAGAGACTTAGTGACAATAAACGCGCCGTTAAATTCCGAGACTAATGATATAGTCCGTACACCGGGCGTCACTGAATTAAGGGGTGTACGAAGTGCATCAGTGACTTAAAGTGACAATAAACGCGCTGTTAAAATCCGAGACTACGGATACGGCCCGCACACCGGGCGTCAATGCACCAGTGCGCACGCTAAGTGCATCAGTCACTTTCGTGCTAAAAGTGTCGAAAGTGATGCAGCGGGGCGCGTGGTCGGGCGCGGACAAACGCGAGCGCTATCATTTTGATAGATCGCTCCGGCCGTGCCAAATAGCTGAACTATACGCAGGCGCGACAAACGGCCAGACGGCACTGTTTATTACACATGTAGATGAGTTAGTGTGACGCTCTGCGGTCGCGGCTGCGTTATATTGTTGTTGTTTTCTGTTTTTTTTTTGTATTTGTATATTTTTTGTTCTGCGTTTTGCGTTTTTGTTGGTATTGCGTTTTTTGTCTGTTTGTTTTGTCTACGTTTGTGTGGCGGCCGATCGCAACCCGGCACGGGGTTGAGAGAGGTCGCGCGCGGTTTATGTTTGTTTTTATTTATTATTTGATGTGTAAACAATTATGGTCGCATTAAATGATACGGAAAGAGGCCTGTATTGTGTTTTGTCAAATTATAATTTTACCTGTTGTAATGTTTTATTTGCGTTTATGTTCAGTGATTTTGGCTGTTTTGAATCTTTGTACCACAAATTGTAGGAAATTTAAATTTTAAAATATTTTGACGTGAATACGCCTTTAAATTTGCTACCATACGGGGGTAATCCAAAAAACGTAATGATAACAAAATCGGGGGATATAAATTAAATTATATCACTGGATAGTTAAAGAATCAAAGAATTCATTACGATGAGTGAGAATAGTGACGCATCGCGCGCGGTGGAGGGGGAGCGCCGCCATTTTGAGGTTATTTTGCTGCGTATCGAGATTTGCAATTAGTATAACTTTTGATTCGGAAAAGCTACGATGTTCGTTTAAGTTTTAATCGTCAGCCTGTCGTCAAAATCTATCGATTGTATATAAAATATTAGTATAAAGTAGTGACAGTGAATATAATAAGGTGTTAGAATAAGAAATATTATCAATATATAATGTCGGCCTATACGCTATTGTAACACAATAATTATTTGTTTCCTTGCTTTTATCCTAAATACATAAATAAAAATATTTTATTTAAAAAATATAACCCGTTATATAGACGTATTCACGTACAACACACGGCCGTGTCCATGACAAAGCCACACCGAAATTTAAAAAAAAAAATTTTCAATTCGTAATTCGGATTATGGTTGAGAAATATGCGGAAAAATAGGTGACTATACTACTGAATTGGTGACTTTATTGGTGACCGTATTGGTGACTGTGTTGTGTAAATTTTAGTTTTTTTACATTTATTTACTTGATTTGAAACCAAGGAATAAAACAGTATAATTTACTCATATAAAATCGTTTATTTTTTACAATATCTAGTACCTAATACCATTTTGAGACTTGTACATAATAGTCACTTATTTAATTCAGTCATTTCCAGTGATACAATTTTTTGTCTAGCAATGTGTCCATAAACTAATAAATTGAAATAAATAACAAAATTCATATTTATAATATTACCATATCAAATAACTACTAACAATGTACACTCGTGTCTATTATAATTCACTTACACCATTATCGTTAACTTTAATTTGACAGCTGTCAATAAATAAAAATGGTGGACGTAAGATGAACCAATGTTACCATTAGCGAAAAATAAAAGCGGTAAAATTAACCTAGATTAAAATAAATATCTAATTTATGTAGTGGCACATATATTATTACTAACTAATAAAGGGTTAAGCATATTTTGGAACGCTTATAATATCACTCACGTGTCAGTCCATGCGTCTGTCGGTCACAGCCGTTTTCTTGAGAAACCGTTTGACTCTTAGAAAATTTAAATTTAGCCTAGATATGTGTGACTATTAAGATATGTGTGGGCTAAAATGGTTTATCACGATTTTAAGTCAGACGTTTGACAATAGCTTAACATTCAAAGATTCGAATGAAGTATTTTTTTTTTATATTTCATGAGGAGTTTATGGTGTTCATCAAAATAGTTTAAGACTCTAAGGGCTGATGTTTTATTCCTCAGATAACTTTTTCCTCGGATAATTTTGACTGATACTCCACACAAAAACTGTCAAACGTTACCATACCGTTACCATACATTTTATTTGAGGATTGAAAAATCAGTCCTAAGTTATAAGAATTCCTAAACAATTTGATAAAACTTTATGTAACTACCTTACTTCTAGAGGCATTGCTGAAAATGTCTACCAAAACATATCCCGACTTTTTCCGAAACTGATAAAGTCAAAATTATGAAAAAAAACAGCGTTAAAAGAAAATTACTTAAAGTTCTTTAAAAACCTCTAGCGGTGGTTCTAGACCCCATATTTTTTTAGAAACCCAGGATATTTATACGCCTGTAGAAGATATATTAGGCGAAAATAATATTAACCTTTATAAACACTTTAATAGAAGTATTTTGTAGGATATATCGTATTTCTATTAAATGTTTATATATATATATATATATATATATATATATATAATATATATATATATATATATATATATATATATATATATACCTAAGTATGTAATCTATTTATGTGAGATTTACTCATACTTAACACTTTTTTTTATTTAAACTTTGTCTCTTCTTCTTGTTTCACCCTAGCTGATGACCGCTGGAGGAAGGAGATACCTTAATCATTTAGCCAATAGGTTGCTGTGGGTACCACGAGGTTCGAAGCTTCGTAGACTATATATATTTTTCCACATTTGACGATCTTTAACAACAGTTTTAATTTCTTTCCGAGTCGTACTTAGTTTAAAACCTGCATTACACTACTCGCAAAGTTGATCGAAGTTAGGCGAAGAGAATAGTGTAGAGAGTACTTCGATTCGCTTTGTGCGTACTTCAGACTGCGATAAAATTGACGACCACTTCGTCGAGGTAACTTCGCGAGTAGTGTAGAGGGTGTAATAGTTTATAGTCTCTTAACAACACATTTTAAGCTTTATTAGATACCAATATGGTATCCAATGGTTACAATTTTCCCTACCAGAACGCCAGAACAATAGGACATTTGACTGATAACGATATTTTTTGTAAAAATGTTTTAAAACTGTGAAGTAGGTTTAACAAAATCTTGTGATGAAAAAATAAAGCATATAACAAACAAATAATCGAAATTCTGAAAAGGAAAAAGTGTAAATTTTTTTGGTTATTCAATTGAAAAAGTTATTATGAATTTAGTTTGCATAGAAAAAAATGAGAAAATTTTAATATGCAATATATAACTTAAACGCAATATCTAACGAGATACTGAAAATATTTAATAAACTCCCTTATAATGAATGCTAAAAAACTAGCCAGTGACGTCATAAGCCAGTTGGGTTTTCTATAGGGCGTTTTCGCGATAATCTTAGTTCGTCAGTTTTTAAGTCGTTATAACTTTGTAATAAAAAGTCCTAGGTACGATATATTTATTTTAAACGTTTTTAATGTTATTACGTATTATATTCTGGTAAAGAAAAAAATATAGACAATACCCCATTGAAAATTGCATTGCTTATTTATAATTTTTACGACTATCAAGTCATCTTCAAACCTCATAAATAAAAAAGTTGTAGCCGATCACCCCCAAGACTAAAATAATTGTATTAAATAAACAGGAGTAATAACCACATATTATTATTATTATTATTATTATTGTTCTTAAAGCTATTATTCTTCTTAATATCACGCTAATACTTTATCTATAAATAAAAATATAATTTGTAGTTAAATTTTAATTTGATACACTTTTCTAAAATTATTATTATAAAACTAAATATTATCTTTTCATATTAACGATTAATGAAAAATCTAATATTTCTAATTAATTTTTAGATTGTCTTGTATTAAGTCTCTGCGAGTAAAGGCCTTCTCCATCTTCTTCAACGAAATTCGATTTTCAGCTTTTCCCATCCAGTCTTGTCTAGCCATTTTTATAATTTCATCGCTCCATCTTTCTAGCGGTCTTTCTACTTTCCTTTGGCCTCTAAGACTTTTCCAGACTGTCAATCTTTTGGTCCATTTCTTATTGCACATCCTCATCAAGTATCCAGCCCATTTCCATTTCATTCTTTGGCAGCGACTTAAAGTATCCATAATGTTTGCTTTTTCTCTAATTTCTTTGTTTTCTTTCTGTCTGATTATGTAAAATTTAACATATACTGCTTCATTGCTCTTTGTGCATTTTTATATTAATATAATTATATACCCATTTTTTAACCACTTACCTCGAGATAAAAATGGAAAAAAATTCAAAAGGTTTTTACTTTTTAATTTTTTTTTATTTTTTCCCACATGATATTATCGACATTCTCAGACGAAGACAGTGGTGATAATCTTTAATTAAAACTTATCCCTAAATAGAAACCGTTTTCCAAAAGATCGTTGTACATAAACAGTTGATTTAGATATAACCTATAATGGAAGTCTGCGTGTCATAATATGATTAATAACTAAAATTCGTTAGTACATGGGAACAGTTGTCTGGTAATATTTGGAAGAGTTCACAATTGTTAGAGAGTAAAGAGAAATCTCCTAAGCATTTTCATTCTCAACTATAAACTGACAAGTACATCATATCAATATTTCATTACATAGTACATTCAACTAATAAGCTATAAAAGGTCAATGGACGTAACAAGGACCATGACCGTAAAGTTAGAGTTCATTATACCATGTCCCAAAAAAGTATGTCAGTCTTAATTCTAATTACCTTCCCTATTACGCGTCTTCGTTTATTCTACCACTTTCATTCTCTTTTCAATTTCATTGTTTTCAGAATTTTCCAATTTTCCTCCTAAATCTCTCTTGCGATCTCCTCGTCCTTGTAAAGCTTATTGATAAGTCTGCGTAAGACTCACGTAAGATAATTTCTGTAACGATTACCTTTTAAACAAAAAATATACAAATTAGTGAATCTGAAAAACTATATATATATATATATATATATATATATATATATATATATATATATATACGTACATATGTACAGACCAACTGATGGAGAGGCTTGTAATTTTTCATAACAATAATTACATATTCATTAATTTTGAGGAAGATTAAAAGTTGATTACATGTGAAATTACCCGAATTACAATTACTTCTATTGTCAAAGCAAAGCAAATCAAAGCTCGAGGGTAGTGAGCTTGTCGATAATAAAACATATACTTGCGAACTGTGGAATACGATATCAATCGTTGGCTACCCCAAATACATATATAGCAGTAACAGCACCTCATATATTTTATGGTTTTTTTTCGACATTTCTTGAACATTCTTTACACCTCGGACACGAATATATATATATATATATATATATATATATATATATATACATACGATATAAAAATATATACAACACATAAATATATATAATATAGATATATATACAATTTAGAAATATAAACAACATAGAAATTTATACAATACAGAATTATATACAGCATAAAAAAATTATACTTTTGACCCTGTTAAGTTACAGTTTAAGTTAGGGATTAATTACAAGCCAAACGCTATTATCAAGGTCGGTTTTATTCTAAGTGATAACGGAAAATATTAAAAGCCGGCTTAGGGTGAGCAGAGTTCGCGTTAAAAAATTCATTTATAAGACATTTTTGGGGTTCAAAATATGACATGCTTTTTCGTCTCTCCGATGTCTTTTCCTCATTAAATGCTTGACGTAGAAAGAAATTGGGTACAGGTATAGTAACAAAACATATTAACCCGTACGTACATAGCTCAATGTAACAGAACATTTTAACTCGTACATATCTCAATGTAATAAAACATATTAACCCATACATATCGCAATGTAACAAAACATATTAACCCATACATATCGCAATGTAATAAAACGTATTAACCAGTACATATCTCAATGTAATAAAACATTAACTCGTAAATATCTCAATGTAACAGAACATATTAACTGGTACATTTAATAAAACATATTAACCCATACATATCGTAATGTAATAAAACGTATTAACCAGTACATATCTCAATGTAATAAAACATATTAACCCATACATATCGCAATGTAATAAAACATATTAACCCATACATATCGCAATGTAATAAAACGTATTAACCAGTACATATCTCAATGTAATAAAACATTAACTCGTAAATATCTCAATGTAACAGAACATATTAACTGGTACATTTAATAAAACATATTAACCCATACATATCGTAATGTAATAAAACGTATTAACCAGTACATATCTCAATGTAATAAAACATATTAACCCATACATATCGCAATGTAATAAAACATATTAACCCATACATATCGCAATGTAATAAAACGTATTAACCAGTACATATCTCAATGTAATAAAACATTAACTCGTAAATATCTCAATGTAACAGAACATATTAACTGGTACATTTAATAAAACATATTAACCCATACATATCGTAATGTAATAAAACGTATTAACCAGTACATATCTCAATGTAATAAAACATATTAACCCATACATATCGCAATGTAATAAAACATATTAACCCATACATATCGCAATGTAATAAAACGTATTAACCAGTACATATCTCAATGTAATAAAACATTAACTCGTAAATATCTCAATGTAACAGAACATATTAACTGGTACATTTAATAAAACATATTAACCCGTACATATCTCAATAGCTAGCACTTCAAAATATATTGAATAAAGTACCGAAGTTTTAAAACTCCATCTAAAGTACGGGGTATAATTTAAAAAGGCTAATTATAAGAGATTTTAGCATAATTTTTGGTAATATATCTTCCAAAAATATGTCGCCACACCCCCCTAATTTTCAAAATTACAGCTACCTAAATGAAATTAAAGTCCTTAGAATCGTAATGACGTAGGAAAATTATGACGATTATTCTAAATATATTTTTTGAGATAAATCACGATAATGAATATATCTGTCCCTACTTACTTATATCTCTATCTCTTCAATCGCTTTAGATAATCTCACTGTAGTTTAGACAGTTTGGTTAGTGTATCTTCAGTCTCTTTAAACAGTGTCACCATAGTTTCGACAATTTCGATCTCTCTTAATTTTCCTTAGACAATGTATCTTCAGTCTCTTTTAAACAGTGCCACTATAGTTTAGACAGGGATGACATGATTTAAAACAGTTTATATACTATCGCTTCAATAATTTCTATACTGTCTCTTCAGTCTCTAGGCCGTATCACAGAAGTTTAGATAATATTTTTTGAGTCTGTTTAGACAATATCTCTTTAGTCTCTTTATAGAATTATCTAAAGAGACTAAAGAGGCAGTCACTGTAGTCACTTAGACAGTGTCTCTTTAAACAGTGCCGCTGTAATTAAGACAGTTAGATAGAGTATCTTAAGTGTCGTTAGATAATGTTACTATAATTTAAACAGCTTGTATACTCTCTCTTCAGTTTCTTTAGACAGTATCACTGTAGTTTAGACAGTTAAGCAGGGTCTCTTTAATCTTCTTCAAAAATGTCACTGTAGTTTCGGCAGTGTCTCCCCAGTTTCTATAGGCAGTGTCACTGTAGTTCAAACAGTTTAGAAAGTATCTCCTGAGTCTCTTTAGATAAAGTCTCTTTAGTCACTTTGAATAGTGCTACTGTAGTTAAAACAGTTAAGCAGGGTCTCTTTAATCATATTTGACAAAGTTACTGTGTTTAGGCAATGTCTCCCCTGTCTCTATATACAGTTACTGTAGTGACTAGTGTAGTGACTAGTGCTACTGTAGTTTGAACAGTTTAGACGATATCTATTGAGTTTCTTTAGATAATGTCTCTTTAGTCTCTTTGAAAGTGCTACTGTAGTTTAAACAGTTAGGCAGGGTCTATTTAATCTTTTTAGACAATGTCACTATAGTTTAGGCAATGTCTCCCCAGTCTCTATAGGCAGTGCCCTATAGTTTTAACAGTTTAGACAGTACCGCG
This sequence comes from Druceiella hillmani, assembly GCA_039881145.1. Classification (NCBI taxonomy): domain Eukaryota; kingdom Metazoa; phylum Arthropoda; class Insecta; order Lepidoptera; family Hepialidae; genus Druceiella; species Druceiella hillmani. The sequence goes on from JAYKKI010000031.1 coordinate 13,866,354, forward strand.
CGTCTATCTTTTGTGCCACTCCACACACTTAAGTAAAAATTCCCCCTCCCCACAATCTTGGATTAAAATGGGGTCCATTGAAACACGTGATGTAAAAAAACCAGTTTAACATCAAATAATTACATAACACATGTAAATTTTAATTCTAAATTTATTCCATTCAAGAATAGGTATTATGAACGTCAAAATTTGATCTTATGCTTTTAGAACGGATGTCAATAACAAATACATCCGAAACTTCCACTAAACGCGTCTCAAACGCTATCGCAAATAGCCACGTAGACAAACATCGATAATCTTCAGCAAAATATACTACGTTCGACAAACAATAGAAACGACCATAAATATCCAAAACTCGATTTCGCAACCGTTCGCGAAATCGGCGACAAAACCGAGTCGAGTCGGGACAGTTTACCTAGCTCTAGCTATATAGCCGCGACACTCCAAAAATACACTCACGAGACAATCCAAAATAAACTGAAGTGCAGCCGATGCACATGCACTCGCGCGCTCTCCCCCTCTCGCTCTCTCCGATGCATCTTTTTATCGTCGAATGCGTTAATAATTGCATCGAAGCTAACTTTACATTGTGGCGCTTGCGTAACGCCGGTCTCCGCCTCCCGTTGCCGGATAGTCTGCCAAAAATTTAGAAGTCGATTTCACTCATCGCGTTTTGCAGAGATGCGCGCGAGAGGACAAGTAGCAAAGATGCTGTAATGAGTGCATTGATATTGCATCCGTAAGAAGTTCTGTTCCAGAATCATTGATCAGAGCTTTCTGCTAATAAGCTTTATTAAATCATGCTATTATAATTAAAAAGTCGCTGTATATTGAAAAATAAGTACATTAATATTGCATCCGTAAAAAGTTCTGTTCCAGAATCGTTGATCAGAGCTTTCTGCTAATAAGTTTTATTAAATCATCCTTTTATAATTAAAAACTTGCTGTGTATTGATAAATAAGTACATTAATCTTACATCCGTAAAAAGTTCTGTTCCAGAATCGTTGATCAGAGCTTTCTGCTAATAATCTTTATTAAATCATTATTTTATAATTAAAAAGCCGCTGTGTATTGATAAATAAGTACATTAATATTGCATCCGTAAGAAGTTACGTTCCAGAATCGTTGATCAGAGCTTTCTACCAATAAGCTTTATTAAACCATTTTTTTTATAATTAAAAAGTCGCTGTGTATTGATAAATAAGTACATTAATATTGCATTCGTAAGAAGTTCTTTTCCAGAATCGTTGATCCGAGCTTTCTGCTAATAAGCTTTATTAAATCATCCTTTTATAATTATTAAGTCACTGTGTATTGATAAATAATTTGTTTTTTTAGCACGGATCGTAAAATATAGCAATAGTGACATAATATGTACTTTAAAAAGCTATTATTTTATGACATAGTTGCTTATAAAAACATAAATTCATAAAAACGTGAATAAACTATCGATTTTGTTCATTTTTCTTACAAACATACTGCGTTAGGTACTTTATAAGTTGATCATGGAAAAAGGGGGAAAAATTTATTGAAAAACAAATGTAGTAAACGTAAATACTAAATTTCAAAAAATTTCTTTAAAAAATTAATTGTAAGGTAGTCCTACGATAAAATTGAAGACTTTTTAGTTGTATTTTTTTTTATATTTAACGATTAGACATAAAAATTTCTCAACGCAATTTTGACTAATAAATTACAATATGTTAACGCGAGTTTCCACGCGAGTTATCTCAATCTGAAAAAAATATACGAAAACGTAACGATTTTCAGCCAAAATGCATATTTGAGGTAGTAAATATACGTTTATTGAAAACGGAAGTATTTAACCGTAAAGTATATTAACTGATCTACAGGAAGTGCACAATTAAGAACTGCTATTTGAGAATAATTTTCCAGGAAAATATATTGACTATTATTTAGAATTTCACATAAGACGATGAATCAGTGAGAAACTTTGATATCAAATAATACCATATTTACAAATATCTTTTTGTAGTATATATACAGGTATTCAATAAAAATAATAACTACGTAACATTTCATAACAGTTTTTCATGGAAAATTTATATTCGTAATAATTTAAGTGGTCAAAACAATTAAGAGCTTTTTCCAAATATCACATATCATCACGAAGTACACACATTCAAATGGTAAACATGTTTGTATTTCGAGTTTGCACATTACCAGCTTTTATATATTTGATACTCGTATCATTAAAACATCTTTTTTCAATCCTCTTTATCCGGAAAAAACCGGAAAGAAATGAAACAATTACACTTGATGTCTTTCGATACGTCTATCCATCATGGTCTATTTTATTAAAACTCATACGAGATATAGACTGAACTGTAGAGATAGACCACAGAAGACTTATTTACAATTCCAGAAGTAACAAATTCGCGACCCCCAAAACCCCCACCCCATCACTAGATCTGCGCTTGACACACATGTAGATCCAATTCATTTTTCTTATGACACGAATCTCTTATCACATGATTTGACACGCTCTTGATAGCTTTTCTTTTTTGTTTTCAATTCTCTACTCACTGGTACGTAAAACGTTATATCCATAGATGAAGAAAATTCATATTTATTTTTCCGAGATTATTTTCAATAATTGAAAAGGTACATCAAAAAACAACAGATCAAAGTGATACATTTTTCGATTTTCTTTTTTTTATGTACGAAATTGTAGTTCGCCGCCTAAGATCTAATTTCACGTAACTCAAAATGAAAATTTTAGGAAAAAAACTCTTATTTTTCTATTATAAACTATATAAGTTTTTTTTGTTCCTTAAAATAGTTATTTTACAAAACAATTTATTTACACGCAAAAATAGTTTTTTTTCGATTAAACACGCGTCTTTCTGTTCTCTATCCGAAGGAGACAACATTTTACAACATCTATTTTTTGACACACGGATGTTATAACCTAAGCAATGGAATTCAATATTTTGAACATCCTATTTGGGGTAATCTATACAAACATACATATCAGAAAATACATAGCGGATAAATTTGTTAATTTGTTTGTCCGTGCTAACATCTGAAACGACACGTTCGATTTCAAAAACTCTTTCGTATTAAAAATTCCAAATTTTGAGGAAGATTAATAATAGATACTAATATAATTATACTACGTTTCGTGGAGGTTCAGTTTATAATGGTAGAGCTTAGATTAAAACAAAAAAGGAAAGACACGGTACGCTTTAAAGGTGCGCGGTCCGCGTAAACCAGGTCCAATGGACCTGGTTGTGTTTTGTTCAATTCAGTCGTACGCAGACCGGCGGTTCGCATAGACACTGGGGTTTTTAAAATTAAAATTGCTAATATTAACAGCCAAATCGGGTAGTGTTTTTCACAAAACAAAAACAGGACACATGGAGTTACGTTTCATACGTAATTACATAAAAATGTCACAAGTTTTCAAAAAATATTTTCTTTTATATCGTCTAGTTTGAATGACAGCAGCAGCGCCGCACCATGATAAGCTAATGGAACTAGCCTGAGTACGGTGCAAATTGTTAATTTGCTGTAATACCTTGGTTCACTCACGCTACAGTCGCAATGCATCGCTCTGTCTCTTTCGATTAATTTTACTAGTACTTTGTAGACAATTTGTTATTGTAGCTATGAGATGTGTTCGTGTAGTTGTACCTATGCCCGTTTTGTATTTACATAAAATAAGCGTGTACCGTATCTTCTCTTTTTTTGTTTTATCGAAGTCGTAAAGAGAAAAATGTAACATAAGTTGAGGCACCCTCCTTAAACGATACAAGTTAGACAAACATACTTTTAACTGTACTTTTAATACACCCCGATCCCGACAATCGATATCGTTTGGCAAACGGAGCGGAGAAGGAGTTTAATGTCCTCCAAACATAATTTCGGTATATTCGATTTAAAAATAAACTATACTCATAATTAAGTTAATTCTAGGCAGATGAAAGTGCGGGGCACATATAAGAAATTATATTTATAAAATGGTAGTGATTTTAATTTTCGTCGAATGACATAAACAGATGAACTGATCGATAGACATAAAAATGACAAAGCTGCCGTTCGGTTCTTAAAAATATCGAAGGCACATCGTATAACTTATTTACATCATCATCCCACAGTACATATATGTACACAGTATATTACATTTACATACTTATGTATCAGTCAACCCACTTAACAAATATAGAATACAATGGAAAAAAATCAAGCCGCCATTTTACTCCTCACATCAGAAACTTACAAACTCATATTTGATTAATAATAGGCAATAGTGAACACTCGCTGTGCGCCGAGTGATTCAGCCCGTCCATGAGCGTGTATGAGGCTATGTATGACAGTGGTTGTAAACAAGCATCTCCTGTATATACTGTCGAGTGAAACAGATTTATCGACGCAAGTGAAGATTTGGACCAGAGGTTCTGAGACCACCAAACGCGTGGTCCGTTTCATGTTTCGAAACGAAAGGGTTTCTTTCTACTTGTCGCAATGTTTAATTGGGAAGGATCTTAAAAATAATCCAAAATTTACCTATTTAGGTAATTTTTAAGGTCACTTTATTTATTTATACTTTTTATTTATTTTATAAAAATTACCCGTTTAAGCAATTTTAAAGGTCACTTTTAAATATTTTATGAACATTATCCATTTAGTTAATTTTTAATGTCACCTTTAATGCACTCAAATAGATAATCACAATTACCCATTTAAGTTATTTTAGGCAATTTTTAAGGTCCTTTCAATTATTTTATGAAAATTACCCATTAAGGTAATTTTTAATGTCACCTTTAATGCACTCAAATAGATAATCAAAATTACCCATTTAAGTGTTTTCATTTGTTTTATAAAAATAACCCACTGAAGTAATTTTTAAAGTTACTTTTACCTATATATTTTATAAAAATGACCTATTTAGGCAAGTTTTAAGGTCACTTTCAATTATTTTATGAAAATTACCTATTTACTTAATTTTTAATATAACCTTTAATGCACTCAAATAAATAATACAAATTACCTATTTCAATAACTTTTGAGGACTCTCTTATTTATTTTACTAAAATTACCCTTTTAGTTAATTTTTAAGGTCACTTTCATTTGTTTTATAAAAATATCCCACTGAAGTAATTTTTAAAGTTACTTTTATTTATTTTATAAAAATACTCATTTAGGCAATTTTTAAGGTCACTTTCAATTATTTTATGAAAATTACCCATTTAGGTAATTTTTAATGTCACCTTTAATGCACTCAAATAGATAATCAAAATTACCCATTTAAGTAACTTTTAAGGACTAAATTTTAAAGTTTTTTCATTTGTTTTAGAAAAATAACCCACTGAAGTAATTTTTAAAGTTATTTTTACCTATATATTTTATAAAAATGACCTATTTAGGCAAGTTTTAAAGTCACTTTCAATTATTTTATGAAAATTACCTATTTAGGTAATTTTTAATGTAACCTTTAATGCACTCAAATAGATAATACAAATTACCTATTTCAATAACTTTTGAGGACTCTCTTATTTATTTTACTAAAATTACCCTTTTAGTTAATTTTTAAGGTCACTTTCATTTGTTTTATAAAAATAACCCATCGAAGTAATTTTGAAAGTTACTTTTATTAATTTTATAAAAATTACCCATTTAGGTAACTTTTATGGTCTTTCTTGTTTATTTTATGAAAGTTACCATTTTAGGTAATTTTTGAGGGACCAAAAAATGTTTGATGACCTTGTGATATAAATTTTACCTTACGATAAGGCATTAGTCTCAGAAAACTTTAAATTGAACACAGGAATGCTTTCAAAGATATGGGCAGTCAAAGCAGGCTAGACTAAATTCAAAATAGCCTGTGGAGAAATAAAGTTATGTTCTTACTGTAACTTGTCAAGTATGTATATAACTCACAATATGAGGATTCTGTACACACTTGGGCACAAATAAATATTGAAACGTACATAGTATTTCTATTAAATAAAGTTTTTAACTAATGTCGATATTTTTTTGTAAAAATGCTTTAAAACTGTAGAGTAAGTTTAAAAGAACCTTGTGATGAAAAAATAATGCACATAACAAGCAATTACTCAAAACTTCTAAATAGGAAAAGGCGTTAAGTTTTTATTCATTAAATTGAAAATTGTTTTATGAATTTAGTTATATAATATATAACATACATATAATGTAATATATATCTTAAACGCAATATTTAAAGAGATACTAAAATATTTAATAAATTCCTTTATAATGAATGCTATATAGTGGTCAGTGACGTCATAAGCCAGTTGTATTTTGTATGGGGCGTTTTGGCGCGAATCGTAGTCCATCAGTTTTTAAGTCGTTATAACTTCGTTTAATGAAAAGTCCTCGGTACGATGTATTTATTTTAACCGTTTTTAATGTTATTATTTATTCTGTTTTAGTAATAACAAAGATATAGTCAAATATTCTATTATTTATAAATATTGATGTTATTTCTCAAAGTGTAATTATAAAAAAATATTGCCTAATATATCTTTTACAGACAATAAATATATATTTATAAAGTTATTTTGCAGTATTTAAGTCCCACGAATGTGAGATGATTTGAGATTCCAAGCACAGCCAGCCTTGTCCAAAATAAGAAAAAAAAACCTTTTATTTCTTTTTATAAGTATAAATCAATTAATATTGCCGAACTTTTTATTAAGTATTCGTAACATTTTTTGTATATTTTTTTTAAATTTAGGTTTTAAGGTACGCCACGCATAACTAACGAAACGGTTTGCCCTGAACCATGCTTATAACCATTTCTGACGTAATTCCAAGACCGAAGACGAGATCAATATCCATGTGAATTTACTACTTCATATATTACGTGAAGATTTTATTCACTTCTCACGATTTGAGGATAAAATTAAGGCATTCGTAAAAAAAATAAATAATTGTAAAATTTAGGTAATCCTGGGTACTAGGATTACCTAAATTATTATTTTTACCTAAATTATTATTACCTAAATTATTATTAAATTATTATTAGTGCACTGTAATAAAATTTTTACAATTCTTCTATTTTATTATTATAGAAAATCAATAAATGTTAGCCAATAGAAGAATGGTCTGAAATTCCGGTGTATTTTTAATTTGAATAGACTTATCTCTATATGGAGTTTCTATGAACTGTTTGTAGATCCATTTGCATGATATAAGTTGGTCGACTCTTACTCCTAAACTAGTAAATAAGCCTAATTAACTGTGATAATTGTCTACTGCTATTGTCCATTACTATTATATATATATATATATATATATATATATATATATATATATATATATATAATAATATACACACATATATACATACATACATACACACACACACATCACACACACACACACACACACACACATATATATACTACTATTATGAATACTTTTCAGAAATTCCAAAAGTAGCAGTATAGCTGGTAGGAAAAATGTAACTAACAAAAACGACCATTTAAAAACTGAATATTTCATAAACGGAGTATACATAACATACCCCCAATAATTTTAAAAGGCATTTAATTTGTTTTTTTGAAAGATGTTATTTCATAACTTCTTAGATGCTATAGATATGTATGCGAGTATGACAGTTGTGACATACAGACGCACAGACCGAGTATAAATATAGCTCTACCAAACAACGCGAACTTAATCTGGAATCTATTTCAATAAGGCTTTTAAATTTTTCTAAATCTATTGCAGAAGGTTACTTTGAATAAGGTTTATCGGACAGGTCAAAATTCCCTTCTTTGAATCTTTAGAACCAGAGCTTTCCTGTGACGTAAGAGGGCATACCTTCACCCATTTTTGTGTATATATTTCGTATTGCTTCGCTGGTTTTATGTCCTAAACGACGTTTATGAAAAAAAGAATCCTCTAAGTTCCATTTTTAATTTAGTCTTTATTCGCCGATTACTCAATTGCTAAGTGAACAGAAGTTCCTCTTTATATACGTCACAAGAAATATTCTAGAAACTTCTATGACGGACATGGCGAAGCTATGGAACTCTAAAAATGTTCCTGGTAATCTATCATTTTAAAACTATTTTTGGTATCTCAACTTTTAAAAATTTTAACGAATTTCAAAATTCAATATATAACTTAGTGAATGTGTGGCGCAAAGTCTGTATCTATTTCTTACGACATTTCTCACAGGTCATTCGAACCATTATCCTAAATAATAAAAAGGCAGAAACAATTAAATATTAAAGAAATATACTCGTTTTTTAGTATTTCCTATTCGGAATAATGTGATAAATCACATCGATAACAAAAATCATAAAAAAACATGTCAACACTTTGCGGACTGTTACCTAATCGTATTAATGATATTCAATTTAAAAAAAAAACGATTTTCTGACAATTTTAAAAAGTTTTATTTTTTTAGCGGTACGATTAACGGTTGATTAGTAATTGAATAGAATTTTAAATACATTGAAAATATTTTTATACCTTTTTTATTTTATTTATTTAACTATACATTTTTGAATGCCAAAACGATTGAAAAAAATATATTTTTGGAATCACCTTAGTAACTTTTAAGTACGTTTGTAACTTTTTTTTTAAAAAAAAGGAGTAACGTATTTTTCTCCACATTTTTCAGTATATCCTTGAAAATACATTACCTGAAATTATGAATATATCTAAAACGATCATCCCTTTCAAATTATATCCCACAATATATGTAATATAAAAATAAATTCGATTAATATGATCACAAACTCTAAAACTTACAGTTTTCATATAATTATTTTTGAGTGTTACAGATGGGCGCGGGTTAATATACTTATTGCTAGGTAAATTTCAAATTTATACGTCAAGCTGTTTCTGTGTAAAATAGCCGTGACAGACAAACAGTCATGTAGGTAGATCTTACAAGATCATATAAGGGTTTCGCTTTTGAGTTAGACAAGCTTAAAAAGGAAGCCAAGTATATGTTCGTGGTACGGTCCACGTACGTACATAAAGAAGTACTTGATAGCTACGCTTGATATATTCAACTCTAGCTTTCTTCTCTCTGTCTCTCATCAAAGTAGATATTTATTGAAATCCATTATGAGCAGTTTAAAGGTTAGTTTTTTTTAAGCAATTAGAGCAAGACGTTATCCATACTGTTAATAAAATTGTAACAGAATGAACTAGGTACATGGAAAATATATTGAAGAATGATTGATTTTGCATAAACAGTTAGAAAAGAAGGCAAAAAACCTGTTTTTTAGAATTTTTTCTGTCTGTCTGCATGTTAATTTGTTCTTCAATCACGCAAAATCTACTGAACGGATTTTGATGAAATTTGGTATGGTAATAGCTTATACCTGAGAGCAACATATGAGAGAGTCAAAAAAAATGTTATTCCGAATTTCATGCGAGTCAAAACGTGGGATACAGCTAGACGTAAATATTTTTATAAATTCATTATTATAATTAACACTTTGATTATTAATAAATTTGAATTTTTAAAAAACATTTAATAATCGTAATCGAATTGATAATAATAAGAGCAGAATATTATAATTCCATCTTATCACTAACACAATTTTTTTTCGATTCAAATGACAAAGTTTTTTTATTTTATATTTTAGTTTTTAGGGTTGCGTAGCCAAATGGCGAAAACGGAATCTTTATAATTTTTGTTATGTTTGTCCGTCTGTCCGTCACACGCTTGTAGTTTCCACAGTTTAGATCACATAACTGAAATTTTGCAAGTAACGCATACATAAAAAGCGAAAAAAAATTATACATATAATTGAACTGCATATTAACAGACAGGTTTTTGAAAATTAATTTACCATTTCATTTCCGTTTGCGAAATATTGTGATTAATAATGAAGTAAAATGGGTGAACCTCCCCCTCACTTTCAATTTTCCAACTATGGATTTGGAAAATGTGGAGAAAATATAAACGGTATAACAATTGATTGAAATTTTTAAATTAAATTATTTCGATTTTTGTTGAAGTTTTTCCATCGCCTTTTAAATTTTTCTTTCATGCTTATAAAAGACATTCTAGGCAATATGTTAGTTAAAAATAATAATTAATATTTATAAATTGTTTAATAAAAATGCCGTGTGCCCTTAAACGTTTAAACTTCTGTATGCGCTCAAATGTACACAGCACCCACATAGTTCTATTTTTTGAACCTAATCAATCAATCTAGAATAATTGAATATTTTACGACTAAATTAAATCGGTCTCCATCTTCTAACCAAATGCTAGACGCAAACAGATTTTCAAAATTAACTCTGGCACAATTGAAATATCAAAATCTATATGTAAAATATTTTTGAACAATCTGTAAAGCCTTGGCTTTGGAGGACGAAATCTTTCCATGGTACTTATCAACACGCATCTGTTTATTTATCTTTGTGATACGATATTATTTGCGAAATAAATAGCTTAGCTCTAAATTAGAGCTAAGCTGTTGAATCACCGCTAAATACGGGAAGCGTTTAATTAATTTCATTGATATGAGTATACAGGAAGTCAACTGTTTAATTTCAAGATCAAAAATTAAATCAACAACTTAAAAAGATGTAGGCAACTACGGAACCATATGTTGTGCGTGTTCCAATGCGCACTTGATCGGTTTCACACAAAATACATGCCGCATACGAAATCTAATTCTGAGGTTATTGTTGAGGATACTGTATATTATTTATGTTACATCGAATATATGTGGAATTTCAAATTCCACAATTAAATCAACAACTTAAAAAGATGTATGCAACTACTGAACCATACGTTGTGCGTCTTCTAACGCGCACAAAGCGCACTTTATTCCGTTTCACATAGTATACGAAATCTAATTCTGTGGTTATTGTTGAGGATACTGTATATTGTTTATGCTACATAAAGTATATGTGGAATTTTAAATTCCACAATTAAATCAACAACTTAAAAAGATGTATGCAACTACTGAACCATATGTTGTGCGTGTTCTAACGCGCACAAAGCGCACTTGTTCCGTTTCACTTAGTATACGAAATCTAATTCTGTGGTTATTGTTGAGGATACTGTATATTATATACGTTAGATCGAATATATGTGGAATTTCAAATTCCACAATTAAATCAGCACCTTAAAAAGATACGGGTATCTTCGGAAACATATGTTGTGCGTGTTCCAATGCGCACTTGATCGGTTTCTCTTAAGTATACAGGACGCATACGAAATCTGATTCTATGGTTATTGTTGAGGATACTGTATATTGTTTATGTTACATCGAATATATGTGGGAGAATACTGTCCCAGTAATAAATAATGGAAATTGTAATACCTAAAATACGACTATTTTATTTTGGAAAATTATTACTATATATGTATTCTAGAAGTCAACACAAACATTTTATGTCTTATAAGAATTTTTACTTAATCCATTATTTTAATAGTTATGGGACATGATTTATTTGTTTTATATGAAGAAAAACCAAAAAAAAAACGAACAAATAAAAATTCTCAAATTTCCTCAAAATGTGGTTTAGCATTTCCATAAATATGTTATATTTATTGTTTTATATCACATGTGGTTCCTCAGAAACTTTCAAAACTGCGCCATTTTGGATTTTCAATGTTTATTTTTCAAAATCTATATTTTTAAAAATAAGTATATTTATGATAACCTGGCTTAATTTTTATTAGCATAACTTATTTCGTACATGTATTCCAATCCATGAGATCATTTTATGACGAATTAGGTTATATTATTCAATCTAAATGTCAAAATAAAAATGTTTCCAAAAAAAATTATATGACATAAAATGTTCAAAGAAAGCATTAGAACAAACTTCTTCGATTATTTTTCACTAGCTCTACGAAACAAAATTTCATCTCACCACGCGGCGCGTCGTTTGAGAACCACTGGCGCCTTCAATAATAACGTGCATACAAGTGAGTACAAGCTCGCCTCTTCCTAGTTCGATCCCAACGCTGCTCTGTTCTTGGTCGCCGTGGAATGGGAATTATTTGCCACAACGGTCCATTCGGCCGATTCTTGGCTCGGCTTGGTTCATCTTGGCTCGCTGCTGCGACACCGATCCAGCTTATTGGCAGACGAGGAGGCCGAGAGGGAATAACGGTGAAACGGTTTATTCTCGTTCGATCGCACTTCGATCAATGTGTGGTAATCGCAATTTTCTTATTTCGGCCGGCGGCCGAGTGTTGGATCCCTGTTTGTTTTCTTTTATCTCGTAGAGTGATCGTGTTTATCTCGCTTAATGTAGGAAAGTGTGATGAACTCGAGTTCATATATATCTGCACGCCCATGGCAACGTCGCAAACTTGTGGCATAAACTAGACCTCAACTTAAGATATATATCCATCAATATCTCTTTATTCAAAAATTATCCCAAAAAATCTTATCTCTCCTAATCCCATGTATAAACTTCATGTTTACAAGTCCTGCCTCCCTCTGATATTCTTAACCTTTAACGATAAGAATAACAGAGGGAGGACCTTTCCACGTTTTCCGTAAATCAAGACAATTTAACAAAAAATGTATGTACAAAAGATGATGTAAAATGAAAAGGCGGAAAATTAAGAAAAATATGGATAAATCAGAACGGAGAATTTCTAAAAGATGGTAATGTAATGATTCATAATAATAGAAAAGATTGTATGAACGCATGATAAAAGAGATATTAAAGGATAAAAGGTTGTTGCATTCTATTTATCCTAACTTACTCGGCCACTTCGTTACCTATTTTGTTTATTTTTTTATTTTTTTGTATGTTATTTAAGATTTAAAAAAAGATTAAACAGCCCTGAGACAAAGAAGGATAAATAGATAAATATATCCACTATTTCAAATATATACAACCGCATTTACCGTGAATAATTTATACACAGAATAGAATAATATGCCACACTCAATATAGTGATAGAAAAGTACAGATAACACAACAGTACCAAACATAAAATAAACCGCATCACAGACGCAGCGCGCGCAAGGAGAGACCTATTGCGAACCAGCTCACCCATTACGTGTGACATCATATAATCGCGCGGTTCCCAGAATTATAACAATAATTATAAAACAGTCTGGCAGATCGAAAAGCAAAATAAATTATTATACAAAGTTATAAATATCTCGTTACAAAAATTGTTTATAAGACACACAATACTGCCTACGTGATATTCGAGCGGTGGTCCACTTCGATAATCGCTTTATATTTTATGTAACTATCCCTTTATATATAAATTATATATTTATATATATAAACGGGTATAGAAATTGATATAATTGCAAGGGCTACTGTAACGTAACATAAACATGAGTGCGTCATAAAATGGAATGGTCTCGGGTATGGTAAGAATAAGTATGTTATATCATTGACACCGTCTGTAAACAATAACACAGCCAAGTACGTCGCTATTATTTCTGTGAAATGCTGGTATAACTGTTATATGTTATATAAAAAAGCAATATATATATATATATATATATATATATATATATATATATATATATATATATATATATATATATAACGCACTTAAATTTTATGTAAATATGGTTTTTTCTGTATATGTAGCTTATTGAAATGTTTATCTGATTGTGGATATTCTTAGTCATCGAAAATGTTTGTTTGATTCAGGTGGGCTCTTAGCAAAGATCTTTGCTAAGCCCACCTGAAGATGTTGTAATACAACGAAACCTAGGTCGTGGTAAAGAACTTAAAGAAAGTAGAAATAATACTACATCACGTAGTTTCATTTAATTGTGAATAATGAATTTCTACAAAATTAACGCCAAATATATTCAATGTTTGTTTGATTGTAATCTTTATATTCTAACGTAGGAAGGTTGGATCTAACCATCGTATATGTAGCTAACATTAATTTTTTTACTTTTTTTATCTTGTTACGTCAAATATAAATTGAGACACAATTTGTATTTATTACTTTTTATCATAAAGTGTAATGAAACACCGGAGATTAAATTTTTATCTCATAAATGATCGAAAACGGAACTTAACTACTAATTGGGTATTTGACTAATTTTTTTTTATTTCATTAATCATAATTTCAAGGTACAAGCTGACGAGGAGTGAAAAAAATTTTAATAATCTTAAAAATTGACCGAGTTATAATAGTTTAAATTTAACCTTTAGACAAGGACGGCAATACTGTGTTGTGAGGTCATTTTTAATATTACACATTATATTCCACGAGAGGAAAAAAGAGACAGGGATATACCCATCTCTATCCGTATCTTCAAATTTAGAAGCCTACAACTGACTTATTTTTCAATCAATTTTTTAATTTTTTTCAATACTGGTTTTTAATGAACTTATATTTCGTAATATTGTACGATAAATATCAAAATTTAGAATGAGTCAACTACCGTATTAATAATGTAATTCTAAACTATTAATTAAATATATAATTCTTAACTACTAATTTTTACTAATTTTCGTCGAAATACTTGTTAAAAATTGACAACTGATATATTTCGACATTTTTTGTGGGTCCGATTGAAAAATATGAGTTGAAGTATGACACGTTACAAACGACTTTGGGGGCTAATATCTAACGAATAAGGAGAGTAATTAAAATTTTAATGTCCTATGGCATAACGTATTTCAATTTCCTAGGCGATGTTCCGACCTACGGAAAACACGGTAAAGTGCTAACCACAATTTTTCACACTTTTCGCACTTTTACGTCATATTCTTCCTTTATGTTAATTAAATACATGTACTTATGTGATTTCGTCACAAAAGACTGAAACATATACAAGTCATAAAACTGTAACTTGCGAACACATAGACAGATGAACAAACAAATATTGCTAGTTATTGCGACAAAGACGTTGAATTAAATAAGATATGTAATAGTTTTTTATCATTAAAATATACTTCTTTATTAACGTCTTAAATCAACTCTAACAAACTATTAAATCTAACAAACAGTTAAACTCGTAAATCAACTATAACAAATAAATAAGAAAGACTCCACTACAATAATCTTTGTGTGTATAACCTATTATCTCTATAAACTTATTCCCAATATACTACTTAATTTAAAAAATGTTCCGGGATCTTTATGATAACGATCCGGGACATTAACAATAGTTAAAATAATATATTTAAGCAGTTATTTAAGATAAGTTATAAGCAAATCGACTATAATAAATATTAAATTACGAAAAAGATTAACTTAACAATTAGATCAATCATTATTCAAACTTAACTCTATTAACTTATTCTCAATATACTGCTTATATTTAAAAAAAAATTCCGGGACCTTTATGATGAAAAAAAATTCCGGGACCTTTATTACCGATCCGAGGCATTCATGAACGATAGTTAAAGTAATAGATTTAAGCAGTTATTTAAGATAAGTTTAGTTTTAAAAACACACGACGAAAAGGAAACGAAAATTGTTGTAGAAAACATTTACCATAAATAAATCGACAATAATAAATAAAAAAATTACGAAAAAGATTAACTTAACAATAAAATCAACCATTATTCAAACTTAACTCTATTAATCGATTTGAACGATTCAAGTCCCTTTCTTAGTAATCCAGCAGAGGAAGACTTAGTATATATCTCCTCAATCATTGAGCCAATATACTTCAGTAATAGTATAAACTGTATATGACAAATAAGTCTGGCCTTACTGAAACTGGTTACGATATACGGCTTCCATGTAAGGCTTTCCAGAGCCGTTCGTTGATATCTTTGTTCATATTCCATTTCGATTAGAGATTAGATAGGGTTTATATTAAAAAAAAAAAACAACCCTTTAAAAACTTTCATAGTTGAATTTATTATCTAAACGAAGATTAAGAAATTTTAAGGGATGGTAGCTCCAATTTCTGAACACGTATATCGGGAATATGAAAGGATACTTAACAATTGTAACCAGACATATTTCGTCAGTTAGTCTCAGCTAAATTCTAAGTCTCAATGAACACAAACAAACAATCGAAAATTAATAAAACAATTAACATTTTCTCACTTTCACGTTAAGATAACTATATTTTAATGAATAAATTATTATAATCAAATAGCTTAATTCTGACTGGCTTTTAACGGAAATTATATTAAGAAATTAACCAATATTAAGAATTCCTGAACTCGGAATTAAATATGAAAGGAGACTTAACAATTGTAACCAGACTACATAGATATTTCGTGAGTTTTTCTTAGCTAAATTCTAATTCTCAGTGAAGAAAATTAAAAAACCAAAAATTAATAAAACAATTAACATTTTCTCGCTTTCACGTTAAGATGGCCATACTTTTATGAATAAATGATTATAATCAGATAGTTTAATCCTGACTGGCTTTTAATGAAAATTATATTAAGAAATTAACCAATATTAAAAATTCCTGAACTCGGAATTAGATATGAAAGGGGACTTAATAATTGTAACCAGACATATTTCGTGAGTTTTTCTCAGCTAAATTCTAACTCTCAGTGAACAAAATTAAAAAATCGAAAATTAATAATACAATTAACATTTTCTCGCTGTCACGCTAAGATGACCATACTATTATGAATAAGTTATTATAATCAGATAGTTTAATCTTTACTGGCTTTTAACGGAAATCATATTGTAAATATTTATATCGTCTATAAATTATTGTAAAAATATGATTAAATCTAAAGGAAATTTAATTTTTTCTGAAACAAATATTAATTAATCATTTTTTTAATCTATTTTTAGGATGCCTCTTTTCCTCGCCATCTGTCTTCAATTTCTTCGAATATTTCTTCTTTTTAATCCCGGGGATTTTTTAAAGAAATCACTTTTCTATTATATCAACATTATTTTAATCCATGAACTAATAAAGGAAAAAATAAACAATAATAATAAATTCTACCTTAAATTTTTAAGATGAAATATAAATTTACAAGGTATTATATTTGCCAGGTATTTGAAAGAATAAATATAAATTTACAATTATTTGCCAGGTATTTTAAAACTCCTGCGAGTTTTAATATTTATTTCACTGTTTATTTAATTTATAACCATAAAGTCAAAATGTAAATGGATGAAGCATTATAATAGTTTTATATGTTATTATAGAAATAATTTTTGAATTATGGAAAATGAGGTAGATAAGACTTTATTGAGACAAAATATTATTAATTACTATTATATGATTAGCACTACTTCGTTTTAATATAATTAGGGTTGCCATATGTAAAATCACTTTTTCCAGGACATTTCTATTACTGTATCTATAATTACCAGTGATTTAAGAAAAAAAATTAGTTTGTACCAACAAAAGGTTTTTTTTAAACCCAAAAAAACATTCAGATTAATAAAAATAAATAAAAAACTTTCGCCAAAATACAAAATGAACTTTTTAATAAAATTTATTGACTCATTAAATAATTATAAGCAATTTAATATAAAAACATTCGTTATGTCAATCGCATTTATCCAAATTACTAAAAGCTAATACTAATATTTGGCAAAAGAAATTTGTCTTGCAATAATTAATCTTATCTAATTTCAACCCGAAGCTTAACTTTCGTAGATTGACAATGACAATAATATTTAATTTATTATGGTCATGTTTTGATTTAGTTATTTTAATAAATTGAAGTTGAATTCTAACTCTTCGCAATTTATTTGAATTTAAATTTATGTCTTGATTTGATCCGTAATCATGTGATTCCTGTCTTTCTATTCATCGATCTGGCAAAATATAATGCAGCTATGGTACGTATAGGTTCACGAAAAATGCCCAATAAAGACAATTTTAAAGAATTACGATAATTTTTTACATTCCCGGGGCAATTTTATTACATTCCTGGACACGGGTCAATATCACAAATTCCGGGAAAATTCCGGAAATCTCGGACATCTGGCAACCCTAAATATAATATGGGCTTTTACTTTAAAGATTTAAGTGTCCCAGGTTACGAACAAAATATTCGGATTTTAGTTCATAACTTCCAGTTTTCTAAATGTTATTATGGCAACCCAAGTCTGAGCTCGTGGGACAATGACGTTAATAAAAGTTTTCCACTATATTATCGTATTATTAAAATTAAATATTACATTAAAAGAGTTATATTTCTATTTTAAATAATTTGTTTTATCCACCTTATCTCATTACGTTTAAAAATGAGAAGATTTGCACTCCTTCCCACAACATTGTGCAACATTTCCTTTTATGAGCATTTTTCTGTGTATATGCTGTGAAGTAATGCTACAAATTTAAGCAGAAATACGACCGGAACTAGCAATGGGATAAACCCGAAAGTGAGAGAATGAAGAGTCGTAATCAATTCCGACTCAGTCCTTTATTATCTTCTTTCTCAATTATCCTCTTGACGTATTAAGTTCACTTTAATTTAATTTCTGGCGCATACTTTGTTAGATTTTTAAAAATTTTCACAATCCTTCGCAATCTATCGCATTTTCCTTTAGTTTCTTATAGGTACTGGAAAAGACGCTTTCTGAAAAATGGCCTGTACTGGAAAAGAGGGTTTCGTAAATAGTTTGAAAAGTATCAAACGTTGGAAATATCTTAAACGGGGAGAAATTTAGCCATCATAGCCTCGCCAAGATTAAAATCTCAAATCCAATGGATCCTCTGTGTTTAAGGCAATAATTTAGTATAAAAAAAATCATGTAACAGTCCGTGTGGTCTTTCGTTTGTTGTTCGTGAAAAAGAAAAATGTAATGTCTCAGAATGTCTTGTAAAATGAAATTTGTTCACTATTTTGAGCAATTGATGAAATATTTGTCTTACTTTTTAATCAGAAAGATATACAAGACATATTCATTGTAAAAACATTGTGAACCAAGAGGTGATCGATCAGCACTATGATGTGGTATAATTCATGTTTCAAGTAAAAAAATGTCTCAGAATGTCTTGTAAAATGAAATTTGTTCACTATTTTGAGCAATTGATGAAATATTTGTCTTACCTTTTAATCAGAAAGATATACAAGACATACTCATTGTAAAAACATTGTGAACCAAGAGGTGATCGATCAGGACTATGACGTGGTATAATTCATGTTTCAAGTAATAAAATGGAGCTTGCAAATAATAGACAAAAGAAAAGATTAGCTGTTCTAGTAAAAAAACCTGTCAAACACGAAAAGAACTCGCACTTCCGTGAACGTTTAATGGTACTTAATATTCTTATTAAACTATTTAAAAAAATTTAATTTTTAGAACAAAAATATACTGCCTACTTTATATTTAGCAGTATATTTAAAAAAATATTCCTTTTAAGTGATATAACTACAAATCAACGATTTTCAGATGTTTTCCTTACTTGTGCTGTGGGACCTTGTTTCTTGCCAAGTTTCATGATTCTAGGTCAACGGGAAGTACCTTTGATTTATTTGCGAGTATCAAAAATGCTCATAAATGGCCATATTTTTAGGTTTTTTTTATACCGTTGACTTAAAAATTTGAATTTTTTCACTTCCAAGAGACCGTAAACCTAAGTTTTTGATATAAATTTTAACTTAATAGCTCCTCCACGCATTCCTGGGAAAAATAGTTTTGTCAGATAGACAGACATACAGACGGACTACGGAGGGATACTATAAGGGTTCCTCTTCTCCTTTTGAGGAACGGAAACCTAAAAAGATAGTAACTGAATTTATTTTTCCGAAAATGAGGTCTTTAGGCGCATTGCAAGATAACATGCCATACATATCTTAAAAATACATTTTCGGAAAATGTATAAATCTTCGCTTTTGTTTTTCGCCAGAAAAGCTAAGATTTACAGACAGATCGTTGTGATAAATACAATAACCTTAACTTTTCCTGTTACCAGCATTGAGTGTGATCGGTACGTCTGCCATTTGAAAAGAAAAACCTTGCATTTATGTCACAAATCGATATTGACTCCAGCGACCTACGAACGGCATAAGCAATCAGCCGTCACCATTAAGTATTCCGTTGTAGTCGAGATAATAACCAGCGTAGAGCGAGATGGAGGAACGCATCTGTGGGTGTGAGGGCCAAACCCTGCGACCTCGGAGACAATGGAGGGCGCGCCGCACGCTCAATTAGATCGGTGTAGAAGACCGGGCCATCGCAGTGTTGAGCCGAGCGAGTCCGAAAGGGCCCGAACGCGACCGAAAATCGCCGAAGATTTCCGAAGCGAACCGGAAATAGCCGATCAGTTTTTGGATCAATTTTCTTTGGGATCCTTGTGTGTTTAGGTTATGAAAAATACTTTTTTAATTAAAAAAAAGATATTTAAGAAAAAAAGATGTGATATTTTTATTATATTCCACAATTTTTTGCAATATAAACCCTACTTTTTTATGAAATCGAGTAGTTTAACCGCTTTCAATCTCGTTCTTTTTTGTTTTTTTTTTGGTACCACCATTATTGTCATTATGGTGTAAGGTTTACGAAGCTTTTTTCTTTAACCATATGTCATAAAACAACCATTTCTTATCTAAATATCAACATGAACTGTGCTAAATGAATAATATTTTTGATTCTGAAGGTTAGATTTTAAATAAATTTTTTTCTACCATAAAATAATTACGTAAAAGGTAATTTAATAAAACATATTTTTTTAATGCATGTGTAACTGACCGGTATCTATTTTTCCACACGTACATAATAAATAATCCTAGAATACCCAAATGACTCCTCAATGCCACCTCCAACTTTTAACACTTCAAACACACACATAACCCGGCCGCAAGGACAAACCACTCGGCCCGAAGGTATAAAAAAATATTGCATAAACCAAAAATCGGCCCAGCCAGCTCGCGTGTGGCAATAAAACTAAAATTCGCCATCACAAATTTTTATCGAATCTCAAAATACACCCCGACACGCTAAAAGCCCACGCCAGTCGCTTAACCAATAAAGACGCCGATTTCGCAAGAATAAAAATCCCCAAAATAATCACAGACGGAAATCGAACTCGGCCGCAGATATCGGAGCCGATGCGCCATTAGAGCGGGCGTCCGCTACCAGTCTTCCGAAACGCTTTTTAAGATAAATTTAAAAATGTATGGAATAATAAAAAACACGCGCTGTAGCGGGAGCACTAATACAGGCGGATAGCGGGTCAGTGCGGCCTGTACACTGCTCAGTGTGGTAGGAGACACAACTAGTAATTTTAACTTTAAGAGTCGTTAGTTTTTTGGAACAGACGTTGTCAAAGGTTACCACCAACAAATGTTGCTTCTTCAGCTTTGGGTGTTACGTTGAAAATATTACTGCTTATGGCAAACTTGAGCTATATTTTATAGCTAAAACCAATTACTCAAGTCGTGCTCGAAAAAAGTTTAAAATCGTATTCTGACCAGCAAAATATTTTATAATTTTTTATTTCAATTTAGTACAGAAATTAAACATTTAAATTTGCTCACCCCTATTTTAACTATTCCTTATTTTCGTTTAGACTAGAAAAACCTAGAATTCGAGTTAACAAAATGAGAGTTTATGGTTCTACGCTGTTCACATTGATTTATTTACTTCCATATTATTAAATACCTATTTATGTATCCATTGCCATTATATATTATATATATATATATATATATATATATATATATATATATATTCAAAGAAAAAGTTTTCACCTCTATCGTGTCATCGTCCAACATAATTTTTGGAATTTGTTTAATATTGGTTTTTATTTAACATACATTTCGATGATACTTTACGAAAGACATAAAATTTAGGACTAGTCGCCTACCCAATTTATAAAACTTACTTATTTTCGTTTGACACAAACTTATTACAATACCAACATCTTATTTAAAAAAAATAAAGATTTCATAATTAAAAAGAACAATATATTTTTATCCAATACAGTATAACAAAATCTGAAATCATATTGATTCTGTCACAATACTCTTCAATTTATTTAGTACGATATGATATATTAAAACAAGAGACTACATTAAGTATCATATATTTAGTTTAAAACTACAATGAAACGTCAAACAAACAATCAAACAAGGTTAGATCTTAAATTTTAAAAAACTATACACACGCGCGCATCGCAACAAACCACGTGAAACCGCGGTGCGGTCGCCCAACCCAACCCGCAGTCAACGGCCGCACTACAATCCGACAGAGATACATATTCAACTATGTTATGCTTCACTCAAATTCAAATATCGAATATATTCATAAAATGATGGATTATGATGAGATGACTTTCGAACGCGGGAATAGACGCGTCCGAGCGAGCGAGATGTACGACGGCGAGGCGCGCGCGAGCGAGCGGGACGGCGAGCGCCACGCATGTGTATATATACGTGTGCCTGAGATCTATTCTTTCAATCTTCATCTATTTGTTCCTTTATAATACGAGAGTTGGTTCGTTTTCAAACAGTACGTCGATGTACATATTTTAATATCGCTCGTCTTCGTTCTTTTTATATTTTTTTTTCTTATGAAATTTGAATAGGGTTTTTTTTTTAGTTTCGTCTGGAAATAAGATGGAATGTCGGCGTTCGATCGCGTTTCTACTCGACTCGCCGCCATTACAATAAAATGTTTTATATGTGTTTTGTGCGCGGCGCGGTCCCGCACTTAGTCGAATACTTGCGAGAGGCGTGCAAGGAAATTGTTTTAATTGTATGTACTTGGATCTGTTTTTTTTTCGACGTTCTAATTAGAGTATTTATATGGGCGCGGTCGGCGATCAAAGCTGATCTATTTATCTGCAAGTTTAACGTTTATTATCACACTCTTTCAGTTCCTACTCCCTTTGCTGTGTCTCTACAATACAATGCTTTAAAGTTAATATGTTATATAGACAAACGACATTAAAAGATGTGCGATTTTTTGTTGACACCCGTCTCAGAAATCATTCAATCGACTTTAAAGACATCATAAGACATGTTTTGCGATTCTATAAAAAATCATCTATCTTCGCACGTGGATTTAGATTATATACGGGGATTCTACGGATCGGTTAATGGTTGTAGTCTTCTTCAGATATATACATATATATATATATATATATATATATATATATATATATATAAATTACATTTTTCCTCAGTTTCTTTCCTAAACTCCAAGTAGTACATTATTAGACACCTTAATTTAATTTTTTTTTCTACAATTAGTGATTTTTTAAACTTTTTTTCTACAATTTATTTATATATCATATGAATCTCTTTATAAACATATATTATAACAAGCTTAACTTTT
Source organism: Druceiella hillmani (assembly GCA_039881145.1). Taxonomy (NCBI): domain Eukaryota; kingdom Metazoa; phylum Arthropoda; class Insecta; order Lepidoptera; family Hepialidae; genus Druceiella; species Druceiella hillmani. Next base: position 13,889,501 of record JAYKKI010000031.1, read on the forward strand.
CCTTTTAAAATAAATGTAATATTAGCTGTGCTAATTACTCCATTCACGTGGACCTTTAGAAAGATAACTCTAAGATTGAAGGTAAAAATGAACATTACGCCATCTATAATAATTAAAAAGTAAACTTTTTCGAGTAAGCGCGCTTTGTAGTGAAATTTAAAATTATCTTTAACTTCTTTTTCAATGTGTCCTATTGTTTCCATTAAAACCCTTCCAGTGATGCATGGACAAATAAACAGACTAACAAACAAATAACAATTTCAAAAACCATATTTTTGTGTTCTTTTATGTCCCCTTAAATATTTTATTTTCATAAATATCTTCAATGTACAGACATGTTAATTTTGAAGTAAAACTTCTTTACGCACGCTTGACTTGGGGAGTAAGCTGGTGAATGCGTGACGAGAGCGTTACGAAAAGTGTGATCGGGTGAGGCGAACGGAAGTTGAGAGGGAGATATAAGTTAGTGAAGACAGAAAGAGAGAGAGTTACGTTTCGTATATTACTGTAGGGACAAGAGAGAGAGGTGCGAGCACACATTTTCTTTCTCTCTTTCTCTCATAGCCAGTTATGTTTCGTATATCTAAGACACAGTGCAAGCTGTATCATACTGTAGGAGCAAGAGAGAGCCGTGCGCGCGCACATTTTCTTTCTCTCTTCCTCTCATAGCCAGTGCATGAAATATATATATATATATATATATATATATATATATATATATATATATATATATATGCGATAAAATTGTAAATTAATTTTAAAGTTCATATTTTGTGAATTTGAAGTTTTACTTCAGTCGTGTGGTCTAAAGCACACTCGTTTTTTTTATTATATGTATGTGATCACAATGTAGATATTAGAAGGGGCAATAAATGCCAACATAATGAAAGGTCGTAAACACACAATAGCATAGAGTATCTACATAAATTGTTAGGTACTTTCCAAAGTATAAAAGATAAAGTATATAATGAATAATATTATTAGATATCAACTAATATTTTTTTGCTTATTACGGACAAGAATTTTACAGTTAGTAACATTTTTGCGTCCCAATAAACTATCGGCTTGTGGATATTTCTATCTTTGTCTATTATCTACGGACTTCACTGTTGTATCTGACATACATAGTTACTATTAACCGCCGATAGAGACAACGTATGAAGATGACAGTTCGTGGGTCCCTGTAAAATTATGGACATCTGTTTAAGTAACGATTTGGACAGATCGGCGCTTATCTATGGTTATAAATTATATATTTTTTGTGCAAATTAGTAACAATAGGGATTTCCACCGAAAGTGATATGGAAATCTTAAATAATCAATTTATTAAGCGCGTTATATTGAAAATTCAATTAGAATGAATTTGATTTCAGCAATAACATTGTTTCTAATTGTACAGTTGACATCTTTTATTTATGCCCGCACACGGTCAGATCTCTCAGTCGGATTTACTGACAGTTAAAATCCTGAATATATTTGGCGTTCATTTTGTAGAAATTCATGATTCACAATTAAATGAAACTACGTTATGTAGTATAATTTAAGTTTCTTTAAGTTCTTTATCACGACCTAGGTTTCGTTGTATTACAACATCTTCAGGTGGGTTATTAGCAAGATCTTTGCTAAAAAAAAATCTTATTTTGCTTGAATACTTTAGAATTTGGACAATGTAACAAGACACGGTCGGTAAAGTAGACTCTTATTCCGAATCAAATGACTTTTAATAAGGAATAGAATTACGTTTCGAACTGTTAATAATTCCGACTGACAGTCCTGACCGTGTGCCGTGTATACGGGCGTTAATGGAAATCATGCTCTTTTAGTGACAGAACCTTTGGCAATATTAATTTTAATAAAAAATAATGCCATAGAGTTGTCCTTTTTTACGCAACTTGACTGCATCATAATAAGATATATTACAAATATTTGCTTATATCTTTGCAACCTTTGTAAATAAAAGAATATTCTCATAACCAAAAAAATTATATAATTAAACTAAAGGACAAAATCATAAAACTGTGAAAAAATAATTTAAATATAGAATGCAGAAAATATTTTTAAAAAATATAAGCTTGCGCGCGGTAAGAGTTACATAAACTGACAGTTGACCATAGATTACAAATGGCAGCCAATGCTTCTAGGACACACACAAACTGTCGATAGCTGACGCCGACTTATCTTTCACTAAATGTTTCCACTGATCTGTGGGTAGGAAGTAATTTACAATGTGAGATAAATTCTCTCCCCACCTTGCAAATAAACGCACGCCACCTTGAGATAAATATTTAATATTCCATTTGGGAATACGACCTCCGACATACAGACAGCGTTGTCCCAACAATAGAGTCTCGTACGAAATCTTTGGTAATGTAACTTTAAAAATTACCACATTTTTGGAACTTAAAAGAACCTTTCACCAATGAATTTAAAAAAAGTCAATTTTGGTATTGGGTTTACGATTATGATAATGTTAGCGACTTAGAGCAGTTTATCCTAATTAATTTAAACTAAAGTTTAAATATTTTGCTTAAAACTAGGTTTAGATATTGTATTTTATTTATGTAATTCTAGCTGAAAAAATTGATGAGAACATTGAGTTTCTGTAATGTGATCAGCACAGATATGGTTCCAAAATCCAGATACAGTTCCCTATCAACACAAATATGGTCCTAATGGCTTCATAAGCTAAGGAAAACAATTTTCTTTGAAAATATCCTCATATTACTGGAATTAGCAAGTACCCAGATTGAGATTGGAGATCGGAAAAATTACTCACCGCCATTTTTATTTTCCACTTGATAACAGTGATTGCGACTTAAGTGAAAATCCATGAAAAGTTTTAAAGATTTTAACTTATTTTGCGTAGTTATTTTTCATTGTAAAGAATTATATTTATTTACTAGCTGTGTTGACGCGACTTCGTTCGCGTGGACTTTGGTATAAGAAAAGTTATCAAGGTTTTACTAGGGTTTTTTAAATTTTTTTGTCTCAGAACTTTACGAACATAAAGTTTAGTAAAAACGTTGGAAGTGAAGGCGCTGGCAGTACCGACATCGTAATATTCATCAAGTCAATGTGTTTTTTTAAATATTCATATTATCCAACTAAAACGTATCCTATATGTTGCTTGATGATATAAACTATCACAATACCAAATTTCACAAAAATCCATGCAGTAGATTTTCCGTGATTAAAGAACAAATTAAAATACAAACAAAAATTCTAAAAACAGGTTTTCTGGCTTCTTTTATCATTCTATACGCTAAATCAATCAGTCTTTTTAAAATATTTTTCGTGTACAGTTTTCACTTCGTTATGATTTTATTGTATTTATAGATTTTAATGATTTTACAATTTTTAAAAGGAATAATTTTTTTCTTATTTCTTTTTTTTATTTATTACATGATTGTTTTTTTTATTATTTTTATTTTATTTAAAAATCCAAATTATGACATAATTTACATAATGGCTAGCAATTATCCATGCTCTTAGGATACACCCAGCCAAGTGGCCCTTAGACGTGTTCTAGGGTGTGTCGCGTCAGGGTCCGTGCGTTTATGTCCATTGCTAAAGAAGTCAAAATTCAACTGTTTTTCGATGATGTTTCGATGGTACATGACACCAATAATAATACACAAACACTGATATACACACACATACATATAACCACTCAATCATACATATACAATATATACACATACAATTGCCACATAGGTATATTATTATTCATTCATATTGGCTACATTAAAATAAAAACCTGTCAAGTACGAGTAGAACTCGTACTACGAGACTTCTGTGCACATTTAGCCACTGATAAACATTTAAGGGTACATATTATTTCTAATTAAACTATTTATACACATTAATTTTTCACAACGTAAATAATATCATTTCTCACCATGTAAATATATATATATATATATATATATATATATGTATATATATATATACATATATATATATATATATATATATATATATATTGCCTAATACATCTTTCACAGATATTAAATATACATTTCTACATATGTTACACTTTCAGTTGATTTAAACCACATATATGGAGTTTCTATAAACTTTATACAGACCCAACTACATGCCGTAAGTCGGTGGACTATTACTCGTAAACTAACTCGTAAGACCTACTTAACTGTGATACTTTTCCTTTTAATTTCGTTATATATACTACTATTGTAAATATTTGTCAGATGTTAAAAAATAGCTGTTGAGCTGGGAGATGTGGGGATACGTACTCTGAATAAAAATTGCCATTTTAAAGCATATTTCGTAAATGGATCTCTGTATCGAAAAAGTGTTCAAAATACACCCCCAATATTCTTAAAAAAAAAATTCACCCGCGCTTTATATGTAGAGGAAACACCCTAAACAATTTTTTAAAATTTTGTCCATAATTTCATAACTTTATAGGCATTATAAATAATTAAATATATATATATATATATATATATATATATATATATATATATATATATAAATATTTCTATAACCATGCCAAATTTCAGTTTTATAGCGTTAATAGTCTGTAAAATGGCTGTGACATACAAATGGATAGACAAACACGGTGAAACTATAAGGATGCCTAGTTTGGCTACGGAAGGAACCCTAAGGAACAGCATTCATCTCCACACACACACACACAGACAGACATTAACCTGTTCCGTCATATTGACAATTAGGACCCGTAGTTTGGATTGAATTTATATAACCATGCCAAATTTCAGTTTTATAGCACTAATAGTCTGTAAAATGTCTGTGACATACAAACGGACAGACAGACACGGTGAAACTATAAGGGTATAACCTCTAATATTCCTAGTTTGGCTATGGAATAATATTCCTGGCTTTTTATTGTTTGGCTATGGAATAATAGAGAATAATATTCCTAGTTTGGCTATGGAAGGAACCCTAAGGAACAGCATTCATCTCCACACACACACAGACAGACATCAACCCGTTCCGTCACATTGGCAATTAGGACCCGTAATTTGGATTTAATTTCCAAAGGACCAGGACCAAAATTTCTTTCAGTTTTCGTTAAAACTAATTTTAATTTTAACCGAAATCGAAAAATTCAAGTCGAAAATCTAAATCATGGGGAGGTGCCAGAAAATACCAGAAGGCTGGAACGATGTCAAAGGTTATATAGCTAGATAATCTTGTCAAAAAAACCCGGGGTTTGAGGTTAAAGCCATAATGATATGACATGTTTTACAGAGGAAGATCACAGTACAAAGTTTCGATTTTATCGTAATATTGGTAAATTTGTCATGCATATGACATGTGTGTAGGTTAGGTATAGGCAAATGTTTGAGGAAAATGTGGTAATGTACCGTGTAGGATTAACACCCGATAATTAAAAGTAACAATTTTTTGTTAAATATTGACCAGATTAGCCAATTCAAAGGCCACAAAATGTTTTAAACAATTCAAAGCCCAGAGAAAAAAGTTTAAGTAGTTGTTTTTAACGTCCTGTGACAAAATTGCCCCAAAAAAAATTAACGGAACACCTTCATGATCTGAAGCTACGGACTATCTTCATGGTCCGTCCATCAATCTGTCACAGGCGATTTTCTCGAAAACGATTCGACGCAAAAAAATTAAATTAATCACAGAGATAAAATATGGTGACACAATTGTGGACGTGAAGTGTAAAAGTTTTATTCTGATTATGGCGTTTCAGGGTTCTGGCGCTGAATTTGGAAATGAAAAAAATCCTTAAGTCATTGTGTAGGGTGTCAAATGAAAACATATTGAAGCACGAATTCACCAACCACATGATGTATTTTTTTTTTAATTTGTTTATACATTTTTCGGGAAAAACTGTTAAAATCCTCCACTTTTCATCACCAAAAGAATCGCCCAGAAAAATGTTAATATAATCACAAACATTACGAATTACGAATTGAATCAACATTGAATTATTAATATAATTGCGGACGGTATTATTCGTTCAATATTTTAATTAAGTACAAAACTAACGCCTCAATATATATATATATATATATATATCAAACAATATATGTTTTGTGTTTTTATCTGTGTATTTGTTCAAACGTAACGATAGTCTCTAAAGAGATCTTGATAAAGTTTTTAAAAGTAAAGTATGTAGAGTCTGTGGTAAAATTTATGGCTGTGTCTCATCACAATCGGCCAACGAAAATAAAAGATATGATTGATCTGAAATATCGATACAAAATGGTGCTCGAAGCCAGACGTTTTTATTGCGCCATTGATGGATCTACTTTAAAAACAATCAAAAACTTAAAAAGCTCATTTAGGAAGTAATATGTTAGAAGTGAAACTTCTTATTCTATACATATTATAAAAATATAGAATTGGCGTGTTTATACATTTGAAATATTTTCAAAGAAATTATTTAAATAATAGTTTCTTCTTTTAATATTAGTACATATAATTTGAAATTATGTGACAGACATATTAAGTTTCGACATTTTATTTGGCATATTAAGTTTCACATATGTAGTTACGTTTTATGTGCACAATTTTAAAATACTGCGATTTAATAATTGTCTAATGTTATAGTAAGTGCAATTAGCAAAAACATTTAAAGATAATCTAATATTTTCTCAATTGAATTTCTAAAATTTTAATGTTAATAAGTTCATTGACATTATATTTAAGGCTTGTTTCAGAAAATATATTAAGATAACTTGAGATTAAAAACACCGTCTATATATATTAAACGTCACACGATTTATAATAACTATAGAAATACACTATATTTTTTCAAGTATTGCGCGTTTTGTGTCGACATTTCAAATACAATATTTAAGTATTCTTGAATATTGAATATATTTGGCGTTAATTTTATAGAAATTCATTATTCACAATTAAATGGAACTACGTGGTGTAGTATTATTTTTACTTTCTTTAAGTTCTTTACCACGACCTAGGTTTCGTTGTATTACAACATCTTCAGGTGGGATATTAGCAAAGAATTCTCTCCTAATATCCCACCTGAAGATGTTGTAATACAACGAAACCTAGGTCGTAGTAAAGAACTTAAAGAAAGTAGAAATAATACTACATAACGCCATCTATCCACTATCGTTTACACAATATTATATTAAAAAAATAAAAATTACTCATAGGAAATTAACGCCATCTGTTTATAATTTAATAAACTAGAATACATTTATTTCGATGCAGTAGCGGCGATATTCTATGACAACTTTTGCGTCACTGTTGCTACTGTGTTTTTTTACTTAATAACAGCTTAAGCTATTTTTGAACAAGAATAACTCCTTATTTTAAATGATGAGCAATATTTGCTGAAATTTGATATTCGATGAAGTGTGTTGGGAGTAAACAAAGGCACGCCTCAATCATTCGTTCGTTCGGCCCATTCGACTCGAGCGTTCCGGGCCCACATCTCAACGAGTAATAATTCAAACAAAAGTAGCAATAATAAGAAGGACAAACATCCATGATGGCAGCTGCTCGACTTCGCTCCTCCTCTTAATTAGGGTCAATACACATATTTAAGGAAACACTCGACCAAGAGAATTGATACTAATTTAGTACTCGCATCGTACGGGTTGAGAGGAAGTGGTGGGCAACAGTTTTGGGGTGGGAAGAGAAAAAAACTTTGGTTTTAAATTACATTGTAAAAATAAATGATTTTTTGAAATTTTGCTAAATTTGTTCTTTGAAAGACACGAAAAATAATTGTTTCTTAATTAATTGTTTCGTAAGTAAGGTCAAATCCATATCCTGTGATCCCCAAAACATGAAGCAGTTTTTTAGAGTCTGCGTGTGTATAATGTGTGCGCGAACGTATATTGGTTTGCAACAACTGTCGTAATAAATTTAATCAACAGATCTTAAAACAATTCCCCACAACACATACACAAAACATATTCCGTTTTTGTTTTGTAAGTAAGGTCAAATCCATATCCTGTGATCCCCAAAACATGAAGCAGTTTTTTAGAGTCTGCTTGTGAATAATGTGTGCGTATATTGGTTTGCAACAACTGTCGTAATAAATTTAATCGACAGATCTTAAAACAATTCCCCACAACACATACACAAAACATATTCCGTTTTCAAGCTTAATTTTGCTTCAATTTAGCATTTTTTTTCAGAAAATTTTGACATTCTGTATTAATTATCAAAATTTTTCTTATGCAACCTCTGCGTTTTAAATGCAACCTCTTTTGGATATAACTGAATCAATTTGCAGAAAATATACATTTAGATATCGAAACTGTATGTAAAATGTCAGTTTCAATCAGGCCTGTCGGTTTAGAAAATATAAAAAAATATGTCTGTAAATATAGGAATCTAATAAAAGTAAGGTATTCTTTATGGTAGAGACGTGAGCAATAAATTTACAGGAAAATATACACCTGGTTATCGAAGTCCTGTTGGCTTAGAATATATAAAAAAAAGAATAAATATGTCTATAAATATATGAACCTAATAGAAGTAAGGTGTTCCTTTTGGTAGAGACGTGAGTAATAAATTTACAGGGATACATGTGGTTATCGAAAGTGTGTGTAACATTTCATTTTCAGTCAGTCCTGTCGGTTTAGAATTTATAAAAAAACAGAATAAATATGTCTATAAATACCGGAATTTAATAAATGTAAGGTATTCCTTTTGGTAGAGACGTGGCCAATAAATTTACAGGGAAATATACATCTGGTTATCGAAACTGTGTGTAAAATTTCAGTTTCAGTCAGTCCCTGTCAGTTTAGAATATATCAAAAAACAGAATAAATATGTCTATAAATACATAATAAATGTAAGGCATTCCTTTTGGTAGAGACATGAGTAATAAATTTACATGAAAATATACATCTAGTTATCGAAACTGTGTGTAAAATTTCAGTTTCAGTCAGTCCTGTCGGCTTAGAATATATCAAAAAACAGAATAAATATGTCTATAAATACAGGAATCCAATAAATGTAAGGCATTCCTTTTGGTAGAGATGTGAGTAATAAATTTACATGAAAATATACATCTAGTTATCGAAAGTGTGTGTAAAATTTTAATTTAAATCAGTCCAGTCGGCTTAGAATATATCAAAAAACAGACTAAATATGTCTATAAATAAATACATTTAATAAAAATAAGGTATTCCTTTTGGTAGAGATGTGAGTGATAAATTTACAGGAAAATATACGTCTAGTTATCGAAACTGTGTAAAATTTCAGTGTCAATCAAGAAATGAATAAAAATAAGAATAGAAAACAATGATCCCATCTTATTATTTATGATTTGTAATTTTTTTTAATACTTTTTATTTATTTGTATTTAATATACAAATATTTACAGCGGACTTATCAAAAACATCATCCAATCAACCAAAACACCAAGTAAAAAATATATTATATACTGTGAAAAATTGAAACAGGTTGTGAATAAAATTGCAAAAAAAAAAACTATTACAACAATAACAAATCAAGTACTAACAACAAATAACAAACAACAAGTAAGTAATAACATCACACTGAAAATAATACTGGAGAAGGAAACAATTTATGAGGAAAGACAATGAGATGGGGAGATACGGAAGGATTTTTTTGTCAGACGCCTTTTCAATGTATGAATTGACGGCGTATTCAGGATATCAGCCGTCAATTTAAACCTTCAAGTCCTTGTATATATAATATAGAAATTAAAATATATAAATCCATATTATTAATTTTAATCACTTTTATCACATCATCGTGGCGCATCCCTGTTAAACATTATTTTAAACAGCACCACGGTAATCAATTTCTCGACCCCTGATTCGCGTAAACCATCACTCGCACCAACACGCGCACACTCCGCACCCAGCGCACGGCACACAGGCGCACAGCGTAACAGCGTGCGTCAATAATGCGAGATGTTACTATCCGAGATGAGATTTATTTCTTTTTTAATCTGCGGTGTTTTTTTCACTCGTTCATAGCGTGTTGCGTTGCGGCGCCTTTTAGTGAGTACTCGCTTCGTTATATTCGAAAAGAACGGGAAACTCGTGGAAATAATCTAAGGCGAAAATGGGATACTTGGGAAAACCCCTGCATAAGCATTAAAATAGTATTCGGTTATCGAAAACACTTGTCAATATACTTAAGACAGAGATGGATTAGTCAATTTATTCGTTACATTTGAATAGAATGGGAAACTCGTGGAAAGAATCTAAGGCGAAAATGGGATACTTGGGAAAACCCCTGCATTGGGATTAAAATAGTATTCGGTTATTGAAAACATTTGTCAATATACTTAAGACAGAGATGGATTAGTCGATTTATTCGTTACATTTGAATAGAATGGGAAACTCGTGGAAAGAATCTAAGGCGAAAATGGGATATTTGGGAAAACCCCTAAATTAGGATTAAAATAGTATTCGTTTATCGAAAACACTTGTTAATATACTTAAGACAGAGATGGATTAGTCTATTTAGTTGATTCGTTTTATTTTAATTAGACTATCGGAAAAAAATTACTATGATAGGAGAAAGTTGACGACTCCGGGATATTTAATGATTCCGGGATATTTAATGATCCCGTAGGCCAAGTGTATATTTTAGTTTCTCCAATATTAGACCTATCTACATTAAAGAATGACTCTAAATATGGTGGTTTTTGATCTGTTGGGATTAAACATTTTTATTTAAATTGCGATATCTTATGATGAAACATTAATCACAGAACTATTTTAAGATGAGCACAAGGATTCTTTCAGTAATATGAAGGTATCCTTGACCATAATGATAAAAAAAGGTCCCATGGATCGCAAGATTGATTAAAGTAACATAAAATACGTAAACGTTTTGGGTATTTCAAATTTTTTAAATTCTTACCAATTTGCAAAATTCAAACTGGTGCATTTCATTTAATATAGTCGTGAAGAGCTTATGTCATCAACATTATAATTATTATTATTTGCAATAAGTATCAAGTAAGCTTAATCATTGCCATGCTATGGTATTACTGTTCAAAGAACATTTTAAATTTTTATTTTCATTTTGTCATCTGTTTTTTGGCTTTTTAATTATGTTTTAATTTATTCATAAAAAAATTATGTTTTTAATTTTTGTCATTTTTCGTTTTTAAGCGTCTCTTCTTTACCCTTTAGGTATATTTATTGATATATTGCATATATGTGATTGATGACTAACTCTGTCTGGATCAGGTATGTGAACTCTGTGATATTGTGCATAGCCCAAAACCCACATGATCATGATAATATGGCTATTTCTACTCCACATATCCCGGAAATGGTTCTCATGTTAATCTTATTTGGTGATTAGTATTTCATTATTAGTTATTATTTCGACTACAATTATATTACATATTTTCAGTCTCCAAAATGAACATTTTAGGGTCCTTTCTTCAGGAAGATACTTCATGTAGAGACTAACTAATATACAGGGACATTACTAACACTTTGGTATATGAAATGACTTTTTCATATAGAGTTGAGACTTCTTAGACCATTTTTAATGTTATAAAGCTTTAATGTGAAATGTTTAGCTTCAAAACCTTTTCCTGCGCTCTTTCTTCCCTACAATTCCTGACCTGATGTGAAAAAATCTTAAAACTAGTGCTTAGGGGCGTGTGATGTAGAATGATTAGTTAATTATACCTTGGCGTAACCAAAAAGGCATTTGATTAATTCTTAGTATATTCCATACTTGTCTTAAAAAAATTTACCTTCATATAAAAAAGAATGCATGGAAATTCTTTAATATATTAAAAAAATACAGTGGAACATACAAACAGATAAATGAAAAAATATTTATTATGAACACAAAAATGAAAAAATAACCAATACGAAGAATTAGAACAGAGTTTTAAAAATCGAATTAAAATATTCACCAATCGATTTTCATCGTGAAAACTTGTTCCAGAAGAAAATAATTAAACACTTACACAATGGTATCGTATCTTGTCCCTTAAACAAAAGCGCCCGTAGAAAATGGGACATATAAACATACAGATGAAAAATCATAATGGGACATATAAACATACAGATGAAAAATCATAATGGGACATATAACCATACAGATGAAAAAGCATAATGGGATATATAACCATACAGATGAAAAATTATAATGGGACATATAACCATACAGATGAAAAATTATAATGGGACATATAACCATACAGATGAAAAATTATAATGGGACATATAACCATACAGATGAAAAATTATAATGGGACATATAACCATACAGATGAAAAATTATAATGGGACATATAACCATACAGATGAAAAATTATAATGGGACATATAACCATACAGATGAAAAAGGATAATGGGACATATAACCATACAGATGAAAAATTATAATGGGACATATAACCATACAGATGAAAAATTATAATGGGACATATAACCATACAGATGAAAAATTATAATGGGACATATAACCATACAGATGAAAAAATACAGATGAAATGAAAAAATAATCAATATGAAGAATTAGGGAAGAGTTTTAAAAATCGAATTAAAATTTTCTCCAATCAATTTTTATCATTTAAATCTGTTCCAGAATAAAATAATGAATTTCAAATTGGCTTCATATCTTACGCTTTAATCAAAGATAAACGTGACCGTTCTTTAATACTTCCAACACTTACGTACGCTTATATTCTTTAATACTTCCAACACTTACGTATATTTATATTCTTTAATACTTCCTACACTTACGTACACTTATATTCTTTAATACTTCCAACACTTACGTACGCTTATATTCTTTAATACTTCCAACACTTACGTATATTTATATTCTTTAATACTTCCTACACTTACGTATACTTATATTCTTTAATACTTCCAACACTTACGTTTACTTATATTCTTTAATACCTCCTACACTTACGTATACTTATATTCTTTAATACTTCCAATAATTACGTATACTTATATTCTTTAATACTTCCAACACTTACGTTTACTTATATTCTTTAATACTTCCAACACTTACGTACACTTATATTCTTTAATACTTCGAACACTTACGTACACTTATATTCTTTAATACTTCCAACTTTTACGCATACTTATATTATTTAATACTTCCAATACTTACGTGCACTATATTATAAAGATCTTATGTCATGTTACTTATTCGGTCTAAATTGGAAGTTAAAAAGGATTAATGAACACACTGATAAATATGTCTTGACTTATGATAGAGCTTTTACAAATTTAATGCGAAACGAAAAGTGTGTAAAAAAAATTGTATATAATAAGTGTTTAAATCAACTATTAAAATAAAAGAGAGTTTCTCTCATTTATTTTAATTATACTAATTTAATGCGAAACGAAGAGTTTAAAAAAGATTTTAATATAATAAGTGTTTGAATCAACTATTAAAAGGAAGAAGAGCTTATTAAATGAAAAAGAAGAGTTTATAAGAAAAGTGTATTAAATTAAAAAAAGAAAGTTTTATATAGGAGGTGTTAAACTATTAAAAAATATATTAGTTTATGAGAACAGTTTACTAAATGCCTTTTATATAAATATGTAGTTGCATCAACTATTGTAAAAAGAAGTGAATTTTAGGTAATATAGCAAAGAAACGAGCATTAATTATCATATACAGAGTGATACGCAACCTTCAAAGATTATGTGATGATGATGCGCGAACCAGTTCAGGTCAGTGTTGGTCAATGGTGGGTCGAACTCTCATGTTAGGCGCCTCTACCGTAAATTAAAGTTATAATTATAAGGGCAGTGATACATTGGAATATTTACCAATATATCACTGCCCTTATAACTTTAATTACCGTAAATTAAAATTATAAGGGCAGTGATACATTGGAATATTTATATAAAATCGACCAATTTTATTTTCTTATGTGTCTTGTACAACTCCCCATTTTTTTCAATTCGTCTCTTGATTTTTTTTCCCTTCTTTGGATTTTATATTATCAATTATTCCAAGAACATTATTATCTGTCAATTAATAACTTAAATTATTCATTTCGAAATAAAAGAAATTTGAACATTACATTTTTTTCCCCAAAATTACACCCAAATACTGGATCAAAAAAAAAACAATAGCTGTTTTGCGCTCGCTATATTTTTTTTAAATGTTAGTTCTTTATGTCTTTTTACTACTTTTAAAAAAAGTTTATTCCACAAGTGATCCGTTTTTTTAAATATTTGGTACGGAATATTTAACCATAGTCAATTTTATAAATCTAGTCGCCGGTATACACCTGAGTTAGAAAAAACCTTCTATCAAAATAATGAGTTCTACATTAATTTCAGTGACTGAAGTTACATTGCGATCTCACTGCAGATGTCTCATTGCGATGTCTCAAAAAAGGCCCTTCACGAAGTGACCACCTTTTATTTACGCACAGGAATACCATATGGCATTCAATCATCTATACATCTCCCACGATGTCTGGAAAAAGTGTTGCGAAGATGAGGTTAAATAGCTTTACAGCTAAACCACGTTCGTTAACCATTCAAAAACCATGAACCAACCTAACCTCACAGCCACGCAACAAAATGTAAAAACTAAAACAAAAATTAAAACAATATGGCGACACAACGGCCGAACACCAAATTATATTATTATTATATTATTCCCTCTTAATTTCGCCCGCGCACTCGTTTATTGGCGCGCGGAAAACAATGCACCGGATATTGCGTCGACAATCGATATTATTATGACGTTCAAAATTCCAATTTGTTTTAAAGCAACACACTCACAACTCGCTCGCTCATACACACACACGCACACAGCCGCAACTCACTCGCGGGCACTCGTGAACACGTACTCACACAAGCTCGCGCGAGCCGGTGCCGGGCCCAGCTTCATACACGCAGGCGCATACACAATCTCGCGCGAGCTTGCACACACTCGCGGCAGCGGGCGCGAGCGCTGCCTTCGAGAGTTCTTTGTTTGAAATTTGGAATTGTAATTTAAGATTTATTAGTATAGATGTATTTATTAGTGTAGATACGAGTACTTAAGTCCATTTATGGGAGGGTGTGCGTGCGCACTCGCTCGCGCTAGGGAGCGTGCATGTGTGTGTGCGCGCATGAGAATGTGCGAAAGAGAGGGGCTACGTTAATGATAAATGTAATTCGTATCGAATTTATAAAGGATAGAGTATGTGTCATGGTTTTTGTTGTTTTTTTTCTCGTTATTATCTTACGCGTTGTTTTATTTTTGTTATCCTTAAACGGCGATTAGGCGGTGAGAGGATTTCTCGTTAAATTGATAGCGGAAAGCGTAACGCCGTTTAAATATTGCGAATTGTGATACTGTTCGTTAGTGAATTTACGATACATATTTTTTTTCTTAAATATTGTCCTTTTGATATCAATAAAGGCCAGTGTTAGATATTTAGTTCAAATTAGAATTATTTCACGAACGTTTTGGAACAAGGCTAGCTAGTCTTGGTTAACAAGAGCCTCATTTGATAATGATGTGCCATATATGTAATATGAGAAATGACCTTATTGATCGATAGTCGATAAAGGGTATAAGACGGTTGAATTGTCGATTGCATCGATTAAGTCGTCTACATGAAATTCGACAGTGTTTGAAGACCATTTTAAAATATTTTTGATGTTATTTGATTTGTTTCTATTTACAGTTTACTATTACGGTGGGATTATTTTTAAAGAAGTTGTAAAATTATAAGTAATAATCACATTAAGCTTCAGCCACATTGATGTATTTATTAATACTACAGTTAGCAATATATTTACATAAATATTATCCGAAGAAGAAAGCTTTGGATACAGCTATCTGAAATATGACTGTATTGGAACTATTTGGTGTATGTTTTTAGAATTCAACATTAAAAGCTAATTGTAAAATATGCAGTTTAAAGGGATTTTTAAGGATTATTTTTAAATAAGTTGTAAACTTATAAGTAATATTCACATTCAAGCCTTAGCCACATTGATGAACTTGTTAATACTACAGTTAGCAATATATTTACCTAAAGAATATCCGGAAAAGAAAACTTTGGATACAGCTATCTGAAATACAACCCTATTGGAACTATTTAGTGTAAGTTTTAGAATTCAACATTAAAAGCTAACTGTAAAATATGCAGTTTACGGAGATTAGTTTTAGGGGATTTTTTAACGATTATTTTTAAATAAGTTGTAAAGTTATAAGTAATAATCACATTCAAGCCTTAGCCACATTGATGAACTTGTTAATAATATATTTACCTAAAGAATTATTAGTGTAAGTTTTAGAATTCAACATTAAAAGCTAACTGTAAAATATGCAGTTTACGGAGATTAGTTTTAAGGATTATTTTTAAATAAATTGTAAAGTTATAAGTAATAATCACATTAAGCTTCAGTCACATTGATGAACTTGTTAATACTACAGTTAGCAATTTATTTACATAAATATTATCCGAAAAAGAAAGCTTTGGATACAGCTATATGAAATATGACCATATTGAAACTATTTAGTGTAAGTTTTAAGGGATTTTTTAACGATTATTTTGAAATTAGTCGTAAACTTATAAGTAATATTCACATTGAAGCGTTAGCCAGATTGATGTACTTGTTAATACTACAATTAGCAATTTATTTACATAAATATTATCCGAAAAAAAAAGCTTTGGATACAGCTATCTGAAATACGACCACATTGGAACTATTTAGTGTAAGTTTTTAAAATTCAACATTAAAAGCTAATTGTAAAATATTCTTCAGATTGTTTCATTTTTAAAACAAGTCAATGGGAGGGTTTTCGAGGGTAAATAATGATGTATGTCAGATAATACTTTCATCTTAATTGCAAAGAATTAAATTTTGCAAAATATACGTCCTATTGTCTCTTTTTTAAAACAAGTCAGTTGAGGGATGGGAGGGAGTGGAGGGCTTTCGAGAGTAAAGGATGTTTGTTAGATAAATTATCATACTTTCATTTTAACTGTTTATCCATGGTTTATTTACATTAACTTATTAGCCTACAGAGTTGCTATAGACAATGTTTAGTGGTTGACAATAATGACGTTTTATTATACAGAAATATCTCATTATCGTTCTAAAAGTGGCCCTCAAAAGTTGAGTAATTTGTTTCGTTTTAAATACTATCTCTTTTATATATATGCTTTCTTAGATTCTCTATTTCTTTCATTATAATGCACGTATAGCGCTACTTAAGACCATTATTTTGTTCCTCTTATATGAGTATAACATCTATTCAGGGTAACATCATTAGTTCAGCAGATCATAATAGCCTATAGACTAATATTTCTTTTTATTATTTAGCTTTGTAATGTTAAATTATAATATAGTAAACAGATCATACACCTATTTCTTTTTTAGATTCCATTAATATAACAATGAAAGTGTTGTTCAAATTTATTATATAATTTTTATGCGATACTAAAAATAAATAGACATTATTTCATAAAACTTTGATATTATAGAGGTAATAAGTATCTCATTTTATTCCAGATTAATAAAATTAAAATACGATTATAACAAAATTTAAATCTTATAGAAGTTAGGGGGAACTTATATAAAATTTTATTAAAATCGGTTCAGTAATTTGTATAAACAAACATAAGTATAGATAGAACAATTTTGAATAAACCTATCAAGTACAAGCAGAATTTGCATTACGAGGTTTCATTTTAGAGTAAGGTACATAAAACAATTTAAATTACATAATTATTTAGTATTTCTATAGCTATTTATAAATATTGATTTTTTTCACTACATCAAAATATTGCCTATTTTAACTTCCACAGGCGTAATTAGTGCAATAACAAAATCATTTGTTCATTGGTACTTGTTAAAAATTACTGGTACTTGTTAAAAGTTACATACATAGTTAAAAAGAACAGAAAAAGTTTTAAACACTCCTATCTCACGAAAGGGGCTTCAGATCAAAAAATATTATCACAAAGTTTTTATTGCATTTTAAAAGATGTGTTCAGAGGTACTCTACTCGACGGAATCCGTGAAAAAAAATCGAAAATGCGAACTTTTGGAGATAAAGGTTCGTGAAGTGAAATTTCTTTAACGACCAAGCGCTAACAAGATGGCGGTCGAGAATGTCAAAATGGTTATTCAAACGCTAATCTGTAGTTGAATTGGCAGGTCGCCACCGATTTTTGCGCTTTTATTCATTAATTTAGTTTTGTATACGGTATAATGCAAAAAAAAAATTAAGAGAGGTATCAAAAGTATATTATCATAAATTAATTTAATATATTTTTTAACAGAATAACTAGAAAAAAGGACGTAGTTTTATATAACTAATAATTATTACAAATTATTAATTAATATGAACCGTTAAAAAAGTTACATTTCATCCAAGAGCTTATGTGGGTGAGGTTCGCACTTTCTTATTTTTTTGTATTTCATTACAATCGGTCTTAAACTGAAATACCTAAATAACTGTGACTTACTGACCTTCGTATGAATGTAACGGAATGACAAGGGTTCACAGTCTTTCCCATTTATTTAAGGGACTCTGAAGATGGTCAGTTTTACTTCCATAGTTTACTTATAGTCGTCAGAAACGATTTCTTGGAATATATCTTTAACATACAAAGGTTCCTTAATTGTATTTGTTTACTATATTCATGCGTATCTGGCTATAATATGCCATAAAACAGAAAAAGAAACAAAAAAATTAATCAAAAATCTGGGTTGCGAATCGATCCATTGATACAGAGACATTTCAACCCGTAATAGCAAGAACATACGAATTCCTTATATAGGGCTTTTTAATGAATATTCGATTGTAACCTCTAATACAGTAGCAAATATTTCAAGGGTACATGTATATTACAGGGGTGTTTTCTGGAACCCCTCTCAGTTAGATGACAGCAGAAAATACAAAGGAAGTAGTTTACAACAGCTTTTAAAAGATAATTTAAACCGATTCACTTTCGAACTAGGATTGGAAATTGGAAAAATCATTTTCCTACTCCTCTAAAAGATATTGATTCCATTTAAAAAAGTTTTTAGATGTGCAGTGCTTAAAAAAATGGTTGTGTAACATATCTTATAAGTTGTTTGTTTTTCATATTAATTATTCAAATTGGAAATATTTTCAAAGAAGAACTTTCGTCGGAAAATAAAAAACGGACGCAAAGTTACAAAAAGTGAAAAGCTCGTAATAAGCTTTTTTTAAAGGCTTGCATTTAAAAGCATTGCAAATTGAAATACATTTTTTGTATGATAAAAATTACGTCTTTAAAACTTTATAATAAAAACTGAAAACAAAAAGAAATAAAGTTTGACAGTTGCTTAATTAGTTAAAAATATCAACTTGCAAAGTAAATTTTGCAAAAATTTGAACCCAAATGGTTCGATTAAATTAAATTGTATAAAAACATTTGTTACAACTATTAGGAGTAAAAAAATAACTGTACAATTGAAAATTATTTTTCTCTTACCGAGAATATCTAAAAAATTGATAACTACTTTTATCAAATTAATTACAAAAGAACATAGATATTTTAAAACAATAAAAGAAGAAAATTGTGTAGCATCAATACGCAAATATATGTGTTTTTGTACTCGACCAATTTTTTTCATGAAAGACGGAAAATTTGAAAAACGGAAAATTTAAAGGTTTAAAAGAAATAAGATATAAGAAAGTGAAGGTTTACGATTATGGTAACTTAAGTTGACCTTTGTAAATAGGTATACAAATATTAACACGACTACAGACATAAAAAAATTTAAAATCTCTGAAAACCATTTGTGGAAATACCTTTAATTACTTCACTCTTCATTCCTATTACATTGAAAATGATATTAAAAAATATGAAAAGCGACTCCTTTCGTTTCCAAAATTAAAAATACGAATCCTATGTCATAAAAAATTCTAATAAGAACCTACGACATACGCCAATAAGATAATTAAATCAAAAAGAAGTAAACGCATTGCCGCCGTACTTCAAGATAAATACAAATATTTACATTAATCGTAAAAATATTATCACAATACAGCAAGCACTTACGATAAACGTAAATCAAACAACTTTACGCATAATTTACAATCTTTTTAAATGTACTTAAAATTCAATGCTTAACTTTCCCACTGTCAAATGTGAAGTTGATTTTTGATTTTATTTCATTTCCTCTTTCCGCTTTGCTTTCGCTGTCTTCCGCTGTCTACTCTATTTCAAGATAAATACAAAGATTTAAATTAATCTTAAAAATATTATCACAATTACTACAGCAAGCACTTACGATAAACGTAAATCAGATAACTTTACGCTTAATTTACAATCTTTTTAAATCTACTTAAAATTGAATGCTTAACTTTCCCACTGTCAAATGCGAAGTGGATTTTTGATTTTACTTCACTTACTCTTCCGCTTTGCTTTCGCTGTCTTCCGCTATCTAGTGGCGAAGTCTCCATTCATTTTTGTTTTTTCTTCACGACGCTTTGGATGTATTTTGCTTATGGCATTGTATTCTAAGTAGTTTTTAGTCGTTTTTGGGTTAAATTGTTTTTCTTAAGCATTTTATTGCCTAGATATGTATTTTAAATGGTTTATAGTTATAGTTTTATTAACTGGACCATATTTTTAAGTGAAAATTTTATGTCTGTTTCTGAACTGATTTTTGCAAGAAATTGTTATTTTTAAGCAAAGTGATACAATATATGAGGCCTTTTAAATGTTATATATTAATATTTAAAGGGTTATAAATAAAATAAAAAGGTTTATTTGCAATTTTAACTTAGTTATTTAAAACCGAGTATTACCCTTGCCGTTAAAAGGATTTCTATGATGCATTCTAAAAATTAATCCTGCATAAGGCGAATGCTAACATTTTTTTGGACCTTATTATCCTACGAAAACTTTCTTTCATGGAAAATGAATCAGCCTATCAGCAACCTCTGTAACGCATACAATTTATACGAAATTTCTCCCGATCCACTATGGAAATAGTAATTTTGAAGCCAAAAAATACTGTTTTTCTTTTAATCATATATTGTTTCAGAGAGCTTATGTTCTCTATTGCTCTCTAGGGTGTCACTTATACAAATATAATATTATATTATATATCTAATTTATAGGATTCCTCAGTTGAAGTTGAAAAAAAGGTCTACAATAATTTTACTATCGATTTTACTATTAAAAAAAAACAATATTTTTCTACTTGTTTTACTTTTTACGTTTCGGATTTTTTGGTTTTTTGTCATTAATATTTTGCAATTTTTATTTGCTATTAAACGTTTAGTGATAAAATAAAAAGTGTATTAACACTAACAACTCATTTGATACAGAATCTTAATTCGTACTGGAAAAAAATTGTCCAACAGTTTTTTTTTTAATTTTTGTAAAATTAACCACCAGCTGCCGTCGTAAATATCTACAATAATATATTGTAAGTTTTTTTCTGAAGGAAAACAATAAAAAAAACGAAATCACTTTTTCGTAAAGTGCAACTCGTTGCTATAGGGATAAATATAATTTAGGTACTCGATATATATAATCCTGTGTCTCATTTTAACAGTAACTATGGCGTAGGTGGTGGAATGTTTGTGATAACTCAATTTTTTTTTAATAGAGATAAGTGTGGCATTGAAAAAAAGAAACTTGTGGACGAGATTCGAATCCGCGTCTGAATGATTGCTATGTCGCGTGCTCGCTACAACAGACCAAAAATCATTAGTTTCAATTCAATCGTTTGAGCTCGCGCCGCCAAAATAATTAATGATCTCATCTCGATTTCTGCATCATTCTTCCGCAATTACGGTGGTCCAGTGCGCTGGCGTAATTAGTTCTACCATTGCGAATGTGAGTTTTCGTGGTAGTCAAATTTGCAACACGTGGAAAATGTACACAGGAGGCGAATCGTAGAATGTATGTCATAAAATCTTAATTTTGGATAGAACCTTCTCTTATATTGACAGGATATCTTTTCCCGCGTTGGATTATGTTAATTATGCGGAACCACACCCCCGCACCCCCAAAAGGGTCACTAATCAACGCGGTGTTCGGACATTGTGAGCCAATTGCAATTTCGGGAGTCCCGGGGATCGACCCGCGGTTCTGCCCTTTTTCACCTTCCCACAGCTCGTAATGATGACAGTATCCGCGCGTCACTATGCAGACTTCGTGATGATTGTAACAAGTTCTTTCATTCTGTTGACATTTACAGCAGTTCGTCTTCCCAATAGCTGCACATTTCTAGTATATTGCTTAAGGGTCAATCTTTTAATAAAAATTAATTAACTGACGTTAAATATGAAATATACGGTAGTTGACTCATTCTAAATTTTGATATTTTTCGTACAATATTGTGAAATATAAGTTAATTAAAAACCAGTCTTGAAAAAAATTCAAAAATTGATTGAAAAATAAGCCCGTTGTAGGATTCTAAATTTGAAGATACGGATAGAGTTGGGTATATCCCTGTCTCTTTTCCTCTCGTAGAATATAATGTGCAATATTAAAAATGACCTCACAACACAGTATCGCCATCTTTCTCTAAAGGTTAAATTTAAACTTTTATAACTCGGTCAATTTTTAAGATTATTAAAAAATTTTTTCGCTCTTCATCAGCTTGTACCTTGAAATTATGATTATTGAAATAAAAAAAACTAGTCCAATACCCAATTTAACAAAGGGAAATACACTTTGTTAAATATTTCTCAAATTATTATTAGTGTTACCATATTGTTTTTGTGATAATGTTTAAAATTTTCGATCATCAATTATTTTGTTTATTATTATATTTATTTAACACGCCGAAATGTAATTAATGTTAATTTTTCATTTCATGTATTCTTTAGAATTATTCTATAAATTATTATTTATATTATTCAACTATTGTAGCTTTTTCATGTTATTCAACTATAGCTATTGTGGCTATTTTTTAATTTCATTTTATTCTTGTTGTTAAATTATGGCTATTATATTGTATGGCATCATTATTTTCACTGTTTTAATCAATAATTATATATATATATATATATATATATATATATATATATACATATATATATGTATATATATATATATATATATATACATATATATATGTATATATATATATATATATATATATCAATATTTTGTATATTCATATAAAAATTGTGTAAGTAAAGTTTACGTTACATCATTTTAATAATATTTGTTACATTATGCAGAGTTTACAACGCATATATGTATAATTAAATTAAATATTATAATATAAAAAATTAATTAAATAATTTACAATTAATAACTTTCGCCTCAAATACAGAAGGGTTTCCAACCCGTCCCTTCTTGGAGCTAGTTTACCGGTGTGCTCTAGCAACTACTTTACCGATGGGCTCTAGCCACTACTTTACCAGTTAACTCTTGCAAATCTTTTGTAAGTTAACCAGGGATGGTTGGTTACTGGCTCATGTAACCGTCATCGACTATAAGAGAATCGAACTCAAATTGGGACAATATCACATGTATTGCAAATTGTATCGGTCATTGAAGACTACAGAATTGTGTATATAATAAAATAACCAAAATACTATAAAGACACATACTTTCTTTAAAATGATATATTACTAATAAAAAACATCGATAAAATAAAAATGATATATTACTAATAAAAAACATCGATAAAATAAAAATGATATATTACTAATAAAAAACATCGATAAAATAAAAATGATATATTACTAATAAAAAACATCGGTAAAATAAAAATGATATATTACTAATAAAAAACATCGATAAAATAAAATAATATAAAATAAGGATAAAAAAATTCAAATTACAATTTTGAATTTGTAAAAGGTAGAAATACATTGAACACTTGCTAATGGAGACTGGTTGACATTTAGATGGCGCGCCTTTTCAATTGTGCGGTAAGTCGGTGAAAAGTAGGCGGAAAATCGGCGACTGAACTTTTCCAACAAATGTCGGCCATTGTCGGCTGCTGACTTACCACCTCCAAAGGATTCTTCGATGTTTGATTAATAATTTCTAATTTATTCTGGAGATCGATCTCATTTTTGATGGGAAACATCTATAGGCGCAGGTATAAACCGGATCGTTGACGTGGCGACGCTTGCCGTGGCGACGGGTCGCCACGCTATACTAAGGTATATATATACTCTATATGTAGTAGAGGGTACGGTATGGCGACGTGTCGCCATGCGCAACCGACTACGCGACCCCCTCCTCGTTCAGTTCGACGCTGTTGTTTACTACGGTACACATAACCTGTGCTTTATTATTTTTGTACTAATTGTAAATAAATGTTTATTAAATAAAGTCACCATTTTCTGTAAGAAATTCCTAATACTTTATTTTTTCATTATGCTATATTTAGTTCCTGTAATAATCTTGCCTTTCATGCATATTACTTGTACGAACACGATGTTTCACATCTGCCAGGCGTCCCGTGACGGCTCACTGTTTTTTGTTTTTTAATTCGCTTTAGTTTTTCCTCATATCATTTTACAAGGGATGGGACAAAGATTTCCTAAACTTTTTCACACAAGTAAATTTTCTTTCCGTTTTCACAAGAAAGGAAAATTACGAAGTGAAGTAAAAAAAGAGAAATGTGAAGGAAAATGCTCCAATTGGAAAAAAACTCCAATTGGAAAGGAAACACGACATTTTTGACGATGACTGGTACATGAGTAAAAGATAATGCCACTTCTTGGGCGCATGTAACAGGCGTGGATTACACCTGTTACATTCTTAAACTTTTGCTTTTTCTGAGTCTTCCACTTTTTAAGTTTACTTCTTTCTACATTTTCTTCCAGCAGAACTGATTTCTGGAGAATAACAGAAATTCTTCAGTTATAACAGAAATTCCAAAAATTTTGAAATTCCACAATATAACACAGTGTTTGCACTTCATAAGATTACATTTAATGAAAGTTTATATATTTTAATAATAATTTTCATGAGCTTAATCTCTTGGCATTTTTAGGCAAATTTGGTTGGTTAACGTTTTCTCATCTGATCCCTTTCTCTTTATGTAGAGGGATGTTTTAAAAGCGATGCTCTGCATCATCAGATGCGCGAGTTACAATACAATATGGTGACATTTTTAATAAATCAATTGCTTGAATAAAAAACGTACAATATAATATGATTAAATCACTGACTTGTTATAACTAGGCGCTGTTAAGTTTTTTATAACTCTATGTAAAAAGACCACCATTAAACTAGGTTTAAGATACTCTGCTAAATTAGGTTTTCTATAACTCTATGTAAAAAGGCAATCTGTTAAATTTTGCTTTTTATGACTACATAAAATTCTATTAAATTAGATTTTTCATAAATATACGTAAGACGGCACAGTGTTCAATTTTGCTTTTTATAACTCGACGTAAAAAGCACTCAATTAAATTATGGTTTTTATAACTCTACGTAAAAAGGACTCTATTACATTAGTTTTTTATAAATTTACGTAAGAAGACACTATATAAAATTTGGCTTTATATAACTACGCGTAAACAGCACTCTATTAAATTAAGTTTTTTATAACTGTACATAAAAAAGTACTCTATTAAATTTGACTTTTTATAAAGATACGTAAAGCGGAAGTTTATTATATTTTGAAGGCTTTTTTCTGACCACTAGATGTATTTAAGATTATATTGATCAGAAATAAATATTGTAACACTTTAAAACCGTTTACAACGATATCCTTTCGTATAAATTGTATCAATCGTTAAACAGTTATACAGAATTGTGTACAATAAATGGATTATTATATAATGAAATTATTAAAATACTACAAATACAGATATTTTTATATCTCTTTCAACTATTTTACCAATGAACTCTAGCAACTACTTTACCGGTGAGCTCTAGTCACTACTTTACCACTTAACTCTAGCAAATCTTTTGCCAGGGAGATCTAGCAGCTACTTTACTAGTGAATTCTTGGAGCTATTTTACCGGTGATCTCTATCAATTACTTTACCGATGGGCTCTAGCCACTACTTTACCAGTTAACCCTTGCAAATCTTTTGCCAGGGAGATCTAGCAGATACTTTACCAGTGAGTTCTTGGAGCTTATTTTACCGGTGATCTCTATCAATTACTTTACCGATAATCTACAACAACTACTTGACAAATGAGCTCTAGCAACTACTTTGCCGATGGGCTCTACCCACTACTTTACCAGTTAACTCTTGCAAATATTTTGCCAGGGAGATCTAGTAGCTACTTTACTAGTGAATTCTTAGAGCTATTTTACCGGTGATCTCTAGCAACTACTTTACCGATGGGCTCTAGCTACTACTTTACCAGTTAACTCTTGCAAATCTTTTTCCAGCGAGATCTAGCAGCTATTTTACTAGTGAATTCTTGGAGCTATTTTACCGGTGATCTCTAACAACTACTTTACCGATGAGCTCCACCAACTACTTTACTAGTAAACTCTTACAACTCCTTTGCTACGGAAATCAAGCAACAATTTTACCAGTAAGCTTTTGGAACTGCTGAGCTCTAGCAACTATTTTACCGCTGAGACCTAGCACCTACTTTACCAGCAATGAGCTCTAACAACTAATATGTAGGTATATATTGTACATATATTTGTTCTTATGAAGGTTTTTGGTACGCGTATCGATAATGAATTCCTCAGATGGAAGTCAAGTTTCTTCCATAATTCACCGGATAGTAGAAAATATCTGCAGCAGTAAGATTTATGCAGACTATGGTAAAAAATAGTGGCTATTGAATGATGTCAGGAATTGTACTTGGGTGCCCCAAGAAAGGCTGGTATTCGCTTAACAAGTTACATTTTTTAAATTTACTATGATATCAAAAATGTCCTCAAAAATTCTGTTCAGCTACTGTCTTTGGGAAATTATTAATTTGGACATTAAATATTAACAGCTTTGTCCAAACCTGAGCTTATACATGTATGAAAAAATTATGCCATAGAATATTGGTCATTGGATGTTGTTAGAAATCGTACGTTGGTGCGCCAAGCAAAGCTGGTAACCCTTGATATGATATTAAAAATCTCCTCAACAATTATATTCAGCTACTGTCTTTGGGAAATTATTAAGTTGGACATTTTAAATATTAACAGCTTTTTTCAATTCTGAGCTTTTACATGTATGAAAAAAAAGAATGCCAGAGGATACCCATGAATACAGAACGTGTACGTGTCTTCGACCCTGTATTTGTCATAAAACAATAGCAAATCCAACGGCAAAGTATTATAAGTATTATATATAAAACAACTGAATATAATAGAATAATTCTCCCACGCTAATGATGTTAATAAAATTGATAGTAGACTTCAAAACGATGTGCAATGAGTTCCTGTCCTCTATATTTTCAATTTTAGATTTGAATAAAACTGGAAAAGTCTAGATAATAGCTTTGGATTAGAATTTTCCAGTTCGAAAATTTCTAGACACTGGCTGGATTAGAATTTTCACTTAAAATTATTTCAGTTAACTTTCGTCAACAATTTCAAGGTTCGTTTTCGTCAACAATTCAAGTTAACTTTCGTCAATATTTTTGTCAAAAATTAAGGAACTCTACTTTATGCGTGTTAAAATCATATATAATAGAAAATATTTCATCAATTCAAAAGGGATTCGAAATCGCGATCCCGAACCGCGTCTTCTAACCACTGCTAATTTTAGCTGCACCATTTATTTTTTTATTTTTTATTAAAATTTCTGGATCCAAAAGAAAATATAATTGAAGATATCGATATAGTCAATTGTATAATATCGATATAAGCAGAGATAGGAAACCTAAACTGTTAAGAGGATGGAAATATATGAAAGGGAATGGACATTTTTGAAAGAAAGACATCATTTTAAGATACACTTCCTCCAATGTAGATAACCAGTTGATTTCAAACTTAACAGCACTAGTTTTACAAGAAACCAACGTTCATTAATGTGACTTTATATTAGATTAGTATGCATTTTTTTCAAGACGTAACCCAAGATCATAAGCAGAATCATTCGTCCACTTTATCAAAAAAAGATATTGGAATATATTTAATGGACAAGTCATTAATAGAAATTGTGATTAAATTTCTATAATATGTTGTGTATGCATAATTAAATGAAACTACGTGATGTGGTATTATTTCTACTTTCTTTAAGTGCTTTACCACTTTAGGTTTTGTTGTAATACAACATCTTTAGGGACAACATCTTCAGGTTCAAAGATAATCTTTGCTAATATCCCACCTGAAGATGTTGTAATACAACGAAACCTAGGTCGCAGTAAAGACCTTAAAGAAAGTAGAAATAATACTACATCACGTAGTTTCATTTAATTGTGAATAATGCATTTCTACAAAATTAACGCCAAATATATTCAGTATGTTGTGTATGTTTAATATTTATAATCATAAACCAATCAACAAAGTTTCCAGCATTTTCTTCGAATGCTAATCTTGTATCTTCGGTATATTATTTCTAAACTCGTGTTTTTTTTCAATATTTTGAAGAATGTATCATAATTACTTGTCCTTTTCTGTTTATTTTATACTTCAAGAATTGATGAAGATATTCTAGATGTATCAAGGGCAGCATAACTTAAAATTTTACTTACGTATCTGATAAAAACATTTGTTACGTGAAAAAAAATCGAGTATGTCGATTTAATTGGGTTCGTCGACCTGAAATGAGAAGGTGAACTTAGCATTTTGGTTTTCACCCCTATAATTTTGTTATGTTTTAATAAAATAATTGTATTCGTTATTGTTTAATTAAAAAATTGTGTAATTTACGTTTATTAAAAAAATAAATATTTCCTATAGCTTCTCCTTTTATTCCAACGGATAGTTCATTACCTAACAGCATAATCCGTTTTGACGAAATAAATAAACAAAAACAAAATAATCTAAAATGGAGGGGCGTGTTATTGACAAACAAAATAATTTTTGAAAATAATTAAATGAAACTACGTGATGTAGTATTATTTCCACTTTCTTTAATTTCTTTACCACGACCTAGGTTTCGTTGTATTACAACATCTTCAGGTGGTATCCCACCTGAAGATGTTGTAATACAACGAAACCTAGGTCGTGATAAATAAATTAAAGAAAGTAGAAATAATACTACATCACGTAGTTTCATTTAATTGTAAAAATATATCGTTAAAAGTGCATCAAAGACATTACAATAATAATATAGAACAAAGGAAATCGGAAAAGTTCCATACAATATTGGGCCCAGGCATTCAGTAAATAAAAACGACATATTTATAAAGATAAAATGAAAAAAAACAAGAAATCAGACTAATGACAAATTTTGTTTTTTTTTAGTTTGTAAATTCCTTTCTACGGAGTCCTTGAACCAGCCAAAGGAAATAAACTGAAAATTGTTTTTCGTTCTGTCGTCCATAAACATGTGTAATGTGCTAATCCAAAAAACTCATAGACCCGGTAGGTTTACAAAAAAGCCACGTAAAAATTAAAAAAAGCGAAAAAATAAATTTATTTTGACAATATGGAACGAATGTCAACGTCAGTTTGTTTTTAATAATTTATTTAATGGCTAGAACTAAAAAAAGCAATCAAAATCGATTATTTTTAAAAGGTTATTATATATTTCGTTAAATTTTTATTATTATATTTATTTCTTAATAGCAATTGTTGGTATATTAAATATATGATATCTTTATCCTTTATATTTGATTATATGGCGTTCGTTCTCTCCAGAGATAACCTTTGCCAATGTCAAGTGTGGAAAAAAGGCTATGGCAACACTGATTAAATCATATTTCGGATATCCGTCATTGTAGCTTACTAAGAAAAGAATAAACTATACAATAAAACAAAAATTAAGTAAGAAGTTGGCTACAATTGAAGAAAATGAAAAAAATTAGAATATAATATATAGGAGGGAACAAAATAAGTATATACAAACAAACATAAAAAGAAAAGTAAAAAGAATATAAATATTAAAGATTCTATATTTTGAAATATAGAAAAAAAATTCTTCATAGACGTGCTACATACAGAATTTTTTTTATTTATATTATGGTTACAAATTGTTTATTATTTATGGTTCTTTCCTTATTGCCAATCGCTGAATTTTTTGGCTGTCTTTTCTTCTTAAAATTAGTAAATGAAACCATAGAGATGTTTAAAAATCTATCGATATTCAATTCCAATATCTATGTTTACTCAAACGGTTTATACGATGGAATGCATGAATCACTGCATCTCTTTAACCAAACGCATTCATTAATGCGATGGGCATAGACAACTAGCTGTCACAATTAACAATTAAAACACGTATCTGAATGAATACATACATAAACCACTTCGTTTGTTTGTTTGTCGAAAAACAGTATTACCAACTGAAATGTGTAAACTTAGTGATGAAGGAAATATTTTGTTTATATTCGTTATATTGGAAAAACCGTGAAGAACAGGTAAATAAACAGTATAGACGCGCCTTGGATATTTTCTCGCAAAATGCTTTAACAATATGCTTTTAGAGTTGTGTACTTCAAAAGGATAAAACAGAATATTTATAAGATCACATACTCGTTTATCCGTCTTCCATAGCCGTCTGACGTGGAAACTTAAAATTTGGTATAGTGATAGACATACTAACAAGACATATGGCACTTCAAGAGTCAAGGCTCAAAAAAAATTTATATGTATATTTTAGATGGGCCAAAAGAAGAGTTCGAAATAATTTTTTTAATTTCATACGTCACGTAGGATATCTATTGAAGGCCCGAATTATATGGACTGAAAACCTATTTTTTTCACAGAATTTTAACTAAAATATTTCTGAAAATATCCACGGAAAATGCGCCTCCATCTTCTTTGCAACTTTAAAACTGATTAAATCCATTTGAAAGAAAAATCAGAAGTTTACCGGAAAATTGTAGCGATAATTCTAAATCTCATGGTTTTTGAGAAAATTTACGACATTTTCACAGATGTGAAAGATATATTTACATGGTGAAAAAATATATTAATTAAATATTTATATGGATCTAAAAGTGTACAAAACTACCAGGGGTACTTATTATGTTTTTTAATAAGGTTTATTGGGTAATGTCATATTATTCTTCTGTTTAATGTTTGGTTTATAAATTATTTTGATTATTGAGTTCATAAAACACTAATCATTGAAGAACCAGGTGGAGTACCTTCACTCTCAATCTACCCTAGCCGTACGAAAGCATGGAATTTCCTTAGTTTTTGTATGAGAGGTACGTCAATAAATGTTTCCCCGGAAAACGAATTGCGATACAATATTTCATTTATAAAGTATTAACAGTGTTAAAAACTAAAAAAAAAACTAATCATTGAAGAACCAGGTACTTGCTCACACCCACTCTGCCCTAGCTGTACGAAAGCGAGGAATGTACTTAGTTTTAGTATGAGAGGTACGCCAATAAAATGTTTCCTGGGATATTGAATTACGATGCATTGTTTCATTAATAAAGTACCAACAATGTTAAAAACTCGAAAAAAAACACTAATCATTGATGGATAAATGTCTTCCCGGGACAACGAATTGCGATACAATGTTTCATTTATAAAGTACTAACAATGTTAAAAATTTGAAAAAACCTGATTTTAATTACTTTTTGAGACAACCAAATTTTATTTTTTTCTGTAAGCTAAATTTTAAAAAAGGAAAACCTTTTACTATTTTTATACAAAAAAATTCAACACAAAATTTCATTAATATGGTTTGTTTGTTTAAACTGTAAGGTATTCTATATGAATATCTCACAATACACGAGAACAAACAAAAAGTATTTTTTTAGTTTTTTTTATGTTCTATTAATATTTTAGATTGAAATGGGTCGATTCCAATCAAAATATCAATTTCAAGTTTTAAAACGAATATAATACTCCATTACGCCGCTCGACAGTAAAGTTTTAAGCTTTCAATTAGTAAAAGCTTTTTAGTAACAAAATAACAATTGTATCGATATCTAAATATATCGTTAACCTGTAGGATCAATGGCACAACCCTTCGAAAATACGAACGCGTGTTAGAGCGAGAGAGTAATACCGCGAAGTATTAAGATCGCAAATGACACATTCAGATGACTATATTCTGCCACTGTGCCGGGATATCATAAAATTTGCGTTCGTATTTAACGAATTAATTAACAGAACAATTTTGTAAATTAAAATTACATTATATACAATTGGGATTAAGTACGTCAGCTTTAGTTTATATAGTCATATGTAACATATGTGTGATCATGTCAACGTGTAGTGATGTTACACCATATCGAACGATACGTGTTTATTTTTCTAATCTTTTTAAACTTTCTTTTTTATAAAATCCTAACATTACCATTTTCTTAACCGTTGCAATGCTCAAAACAAACGGACAAACGTAAAACTTGTGGCAACAAATGAGTGTCGCAACATCCATCGGTCTGTCATAATATATTTTCTCACAAATCGTGCGACATAGTGAGTTGAATTTTGTCATAGGAGTATTTATGAATAGCCCCAACGTAATATAAAGATTAATTATAACCCCCGAAAAGGGAATTTTAATGGGAAATGTGGAGGAAGAACAAACTTTTTTAAAAATGAAAACAAAATGGAATTCTAAAAATGTGACACTGAATGAAATTTTTGAACAACATTTTCAAAAAGCAGCAGAAATCTCTAGATTGGATTTGAAAAAAATTTAAAAACCCAAAAAGAGACAAAAAATAAGCAATGGGGGTCGTTTATGTTTACCGAAAATAGGTAGCGAAATCGTTAGTATTAATATTTACGCAATATTACATTTAATATTGCGTAGATATTAATACTAACGATTTCGCTACCTATTTTCAGTTTAATTCATTTCCATTATTATTACATTTAAAAAAAATAAAATGACCTTTCATTTTCTCAGAAATATTGTTGAAAAACTCTGTCTAGAAATGTTCTCAATAATCTAGATTTGAAACTCAAAAGTACTCTTTATAGGGTCTATCTGAATACATTATGCAATGGGATTTCATGGCTCACAGCGCCTTCAGCGTCATCATATACTGACATCGAGTGTAGAGCTTTAAGAACTTAAAATCTAGAATCCATTTATAAGTAAGATAATTAAAAATGAGAATATAATATAGGCGTTTATGATAAAAATATGAATTTCAAAGTAGATCGCGTATAGTAACTCTTGGTTACCCTAAATACACTGACCAAGCCGCAACACCTATGAGGGACTACCAATGAATGAAGTTTACATTCCTGAAGGATATATTGAATTTCGTAAATTAACTAATCTATAGAAAGTACTAATTACCAGTAATTGAATCTACTCAACATTAAAATATAGCTAACAAGGCATAAATTGGTGGACTTTTCCAATTTGTCTTTAAACAGCCTTAGAGACCTTCAAACATTTGAATTCTTACTACTTTTGAAGAATTCTTTTCCACTCTTTTCCAGATAAGTCTTCTATCAGAAAGATTACTGAATTACAGATAATCATGCGATCATAGCTGGTTTAATATTGATGTCGATCAAAAAGACTTTTCGGAACTACGACCAGGGACTAGCGGGCGCTATCAGCTAGTTAGTCATTTAAATTCAAACGTACGCGTTACATATCAAGAGCGGTAAATATTTAAGTTATTTGTAGTACGAGTAAGTGGACGACACGAGTATATCATGTTCAGTATGCCCACTGGCGGAGACATACCTGGCATTTTAGACATACTCCTTTTACACTGATTTAATTACTGCGTTGGATGCTACAGCGGTGACTGATATAACGCATATTATTATTAATTCATTTCGAATTGTTTAGAAGGTAAGAGTGGAACGACAATAGTGAGATAGCAATCAATATTTAGTTGTCCTTGTCACACTTGCACTTTGCTCCATATCAGCAAGTGCGACAATATCAAACTGAATTTCGTCTTCGATTATGGATTTGTCTCATAATCTCTAAGAAATGGGTTAAACTAAAATATATTACAGCAATGCTATCCCATTTTAACCTATTTCGTCCTCAATTCATTTTAGACATATTTTTAGAAGGTAAGAGTGGAACGACAATAGTGAGATAGCAAGCAATATTTAGTTGTCCTTGTCCCACTTGCACTTTGCTTCATATCAGCAAGTGGGGCAAGATCAATTAAATTGAACTGAATTTCGTCGTTCGATTATGGATTTGCCTCATAATCTGTAGGAAATGTGTTAACTCGAAATACGGTACAGTAATGCTATCCCATTTCAACCTATTTCGTACTCGATCCATTTTAGATATATTCCTTCTAGTTATACTAATTATCTAGAAGGTAAGAGAGGGATGTCAATAGCAAGATAGTTACCAATATCTAACTATTCTTAACATACTTGCACAACATTAGCAAATGTAATAAGATCAAAATGAATTCTATAGTTTGATTATACATTTCTGTCATGATCTTTAGAGAATGGGCTAATCCGATTTGCATTGCAGCTATTCTATCTCATTCCCTCCTATATTGTACTCTCTCGCTTATACTATAAACGTAGAAACTTCAATAAGTAATTTTTTTTATTCATTCCTATTTTTATAGGAAAATTTTTAACTTAACATTTAATTTAAATCACACATTCAAATAAAGAAGAAAATTCCTTCGTTATTTGAATGCGTGTTGAAACTTTTTATACCTAATAAGCAAGAGCTATGCTAAAACCACTATTTTAGTTTGTTTTATTGCCTAATTGCCCTGAGACCACTATCAATTTAATTCAATTGCTACAAAAACGTAGCAAGTCATAGCAGTATTTATTGGCTTTACATTTTAAAAATTGTCTATTTCATTTCTCAAACTTTTATTGAAATTAGAAAATATGAAATAAAGAAAAAAATTATAACAGGTATTCGTGGTTTAAGTGTTAAGAAAAACTAAATGGGGGACCGTTTTTTAATTGGAGATAAACGCTATATTACCTATATAGTATTACTATAAACCAATATATTTGGAGAATCATATTAATATGAATTAGAGTATATAGAAAACAATGCTTCCGGTATATTTCAGGTGCGGGAAAATTGCACCTTTTCCTATGAGTCGGATAAAGTTTCCTTATCCTCAAATTAATGCTATGAATCTCCATAATCTTTCTATAGTTGAACAATATTTGTACCACTATCTAGCCACTATCCATAGCTAACTGAGTATCAGAATAGATAATTTAATTTGGCTCTTCAATTTTGGTTACTGTTTTTTAAGGAAATTTGAGAAACCACCATTTATTAAAAAAAAAATTAAAGGCGTGTTCCTAATTTATTTCGTTTTGAATTTAAAACCATAATATTTATTGTATTTTCATAAAATTATTCGTTAGAGTGTCGAATGGTGCCAGAGAGTTGTGATAATGAAAGTTTACATAAAACTTTGAATAATCGATGGCTGGTTGTTAAGTTCGGTGACATCTGTTTTTCGGTGACATCTGTCAATTAACACAATTCAAACATGTTTTTTTTTCTTACAGTTTTACACGTCAAATATTTTGTCCTTTACGATGTCCTTTATTAAGAAACTATTTCTTACCTGCCAGAACCTTGTCGCACTTGTCAAAATTTGTGATGAAATAAATTTGTCATGTCACTTTTTTCATCAGAAGTGTCATTGATGAGAAATCGAATTAATTTTGTTTATAAGGCTAGTTAATAGATGTGCTAGTAGTAAACCTACCAGTTCGCAGACGTTTTAGTCAGTTTATTCCTTCAAAAAGTATAAACTTTGAAATAAACTTTATTTCAAACAATATACTTAAGAGCGCGTTACGTTCCATTGCCTTTTCAATTCTAAAGACTTTTTTAAAGTAATTGATTTGAAAATCATTAACATGTAAATTTTGAGGTCTACATTATATTTCTTTTCGTTAATTTTTTCGTTTTGCAAACCTAGTCACAATTATATTATCAACAATACACCTCACAGATGTGAACTGTAGAACAAACCAATAATATTTTTTCTAATGTAAAGAGTGTTGCCGCATGGCAAATCCTGGGTATTCAGGAAAGCATATTACAGATATGAATAACAATAATAGAAACCGTGATGTGAACTCAACTGACGTCACGTTCACCTCAGCGACTATTGGGTCCCTCGTTAGTATTCTAAGGTTAAAACCTTCTATTTTCTTGTGAAATTTAAATGTTCAACAGCTTTAATATTCATCGCTTAAAAATGACCAAAAATGCATTTAGTATATCATAATATTAGAAAAAAAAACAATATGACAAATAGCCCAAATAATACTGCAATCATCAAGGTAAAAGGCACTGTCATCTAGACAGTGGAAAGGTATGTGTATATTGGTCAAAAAATAGTAATGTGTGATGGACAATCAAGTAAATTAAATTGACAGGTGCATAAGACTAATATGGGTGGTCTACTCCAAGTTTGAGCTCACTTTCAATATGAAAAATCAGTGCCGAACGGAAGGTCCCCACATACGACCAGTGTGTCCTACCAGTGCTTTCATAAGGTATTCAGGAAGGAGATCCTCCACAATTTCCAGGTAGCCCTAAGAGCAATCGAGAGAAAACTGGTAGGAAAACTTTACACTGAGTGACAGTAAAAGAAATTACTAGTCAAGAGAACAAAGCTAGGTTGGCAAAGTCGGAAATCGGGTAATAAAATTAAAATGGGAGTGGGCTGATCATGTGGCGCGCAAGCAAATCTCCTGGTGCAGGACTGTAGTGGAACGGAGACCATGGGGAGATAAACAGCCACAAGGAAGACCATAGGTGTAATGGTATGACGCATCAGGAAAATAGCTGGAGTAAAATGGGTAAAAACTACCCAAGACCGAGACGGATACCATAAACTGAAGGAAGCCTACACACTATATGAATAATTATGTCTGAGACATTTAGAAATGTGTTTCTGATAATTAATTATATCTATAACATTCTATATTTATACATCATTACTACTGGAATAAAAATAATATTGTTTCTTCAAAGTTATTCCTACTTTGATTTATTATCAATATTGCACATGCCTATTATCCATCCCGAAATGTTGAAAAAGCTTGAAAAATGGAAGTCGAAGATATTTTGAATAGATTTGGCGTTAATTTTGTAGAAATGCATTATTCACAATTAAATGAAACTACATGATGTAGTATTATTTCTACTTTCTTTAAGTTCTTTATCACGACCTAGGTTTCGTTGTATTACATCTTCAGGTGGGCTATTAGCAAAGATCTTTGCTAAAAAGTAGAATCTAAAAAAAATAGAAATAATACTACATCTCGAAGATATTTGTAAAGAGAATTATCGGCATCTCAAGGAAAAATAATGTAACTCGCTTTTTGTGATTTTATAGGAAAGTGGGGGAAAATTTCTGAACATTATACAAAATTTATAGACACCTATCTACCCAATTATATAAAAATAACAATAATATAATTATAATTAAATATTACCATAATTAATAATACAAACGCTATGCTGGATTTTTCTGTTGCCTTCGTTGACACATCTTTATTTAATTTTGGAGATAAATATCTAAAAGACTCAATAACTAAAGCTGTTTGTAATTCAAAAAGATACAATTTCTTTTAATCGAAAAGATAAGTGTTTTTTAAACTTTTAATTGTATTCTGTTCTGAATTAAGAAAAAAAATCTCCAAAAGATATTAACAAATTTACGTTGTCGGAGAGTTATAGTTTTGACATGTCATCTAACAAATTATCCTTAATAACATGTTGATGCTTTACGACAGACAAAAATTGGATAAATATAACATATAGAGACGATAATCCAACACGAATGTCATAATATAAACAAGCAACATATAGATCACCAATCATTAGATCAATATACAATAAAATAAACTCAATTTTCTCATTTTGATGTTTCCTCGGAAAAACTAGGAATGTCAAATTACAGGAAATATAATATTAATCTTAAAAAGCCTTCTTTTCCAATGGTAACAACATATATTTTTGTTTAAAGAGTAATTTAAAATAAAGAAAACTTTTTATAATTTTGAAGAAGGAAAAGACAAGAATTTTGTAAAATTTGATCTACTCCGAATTGTCTTTCATTTACATTCATTGTTTTTCCCGAGGTAAAGTCTTGACTAGAAATATCAGTGCATAGCTTTGTTTTTCCCGAGGTTAAAGTAACAACCGCTTTATGGCTGACCAATTGTTTTTTTTTGACGTAATTTCTGGTTAATATTTCACATATTTCAATTGAAATCCCGCGACTTAGAGAAATCATTGTTTTTCGAGGAAATCGAAACTTAAAACACAACTGTTGATATCACCTTTGTGTCATAAAAGTAGATAACGGGGAGTTTTGGAGATAGCAGAGGTTTTGTGCGCTCAGCAATACACCAAATAAATATTCAAATAATATTTGTGTATAATATATCATTACAAAGAGTTTAGGAGTAAGATTTTTAAATAATAAACAAAAATATTTGCCATAAAAGTAGATAACGGGGAGTTTTAGAGATAGCAGAGGTTTTGTGCGCTCAGCAATACGCCAAATAAATATGCAAAGAATATTTGTATATACATCATTACAAAGAGTTTAGGAGTAAGATTTTTAAATAATAAACAAAAATATTTGCCATAAAAGTAGACAACGGGAAGTTATGGAGATAGCAAAGGTTTTATGCGCTCAGCAATACACCAAATAAATATACAAAGAATATTTGTGTATACATCATTACAAAGAGTTTAGGAGTAAGATTTTTAAATAAATAATTAATAAAAATATTGCATTAAATGTTATTTATATACGTTATTTAAGTTAGACCTGTACAGTGTACATAAACCTTCATAAACAGTAGCACAGACAGCAGTGTATGTACTGCACGTTGCGTTGTTAATGTAGTATATTACTTATTTAAACGCATCTACAATTGTTATAATTAAAATAAAATATAGAAATAATATTGCAGTATCTATGGTAATTTAATTAAAATAAATTCTTTTCAGTTTTCGCGATATTTTAAGAGCAAGGCAGTTTTCAAAGTTTTCGTTAAATGTGTGAAAAAAAACAACCATCTTATAACTGATACTTAGTTTGGTTATTCCGCACTTTCCCTTTCCGCTTTGCTGCTTATCGAGGCTTAGTTACGTTTTTTTTGACAGCTTTTTCATTAATTAAAATGGCGCCAAAAATAATTTTGTTAAAGCTACCGACGGCTGTCGCACTGATTGCAAATGTCGTTTTACGACTTGCTATTTTGTTGACTGTACTTAAATATTTACGCATTTTGTATACATAAACACTTGCTAAATTAAAAATGGCTCCCAGGCAAATTTCAAAAATCATCATACATAGAGGAAAATAAAATAATAACAAGTGTAAGAAAAGGAAGAATGACAATGGAATAATATGTTGTAGGCATATCAATAATTATGAAGAAAAAGTTAAAGCAATAAAAAAAATATAAACTTTTTTTTAAATGCGTCATTGACGACTGTTTCACATGTCAAATTGAAGGAGGACTATGAAAATAAGGAAGTATCAGATCCAGGAACATGGATTATGAAGAAATTAAATATAAGGCCGTTAAGAGCCGAGGTCACAAATCTTGAATTTAAGGTAAATCCGTCTAAGAAGATGCTTTAGATCAAAAAGAAAGGCAAACCGTATGAAGGTTACACCGGTCAAAATAAATAACAAAAAAAACACTTTTCCCTTTATTCAATAATCGCGTGCCACAATGGACATTTTAGGCATTCTTGTACAGACTGTTTTGCTTTAGCGGCATTGTGTTGGTCTCTCTAAGAGTTATCCTGCTATTTTCAAAATAAATAACAAAAAAAAATTTCCCTTTATTGAATAATCGCGTGCTATAATGGATAATTTTGGCGTACTTATACTGATTGTTTCGCTTCACCGACAATGTGTTGGCTGTCTAAGAGCTATCCTGCTATTTTCAAAATAAATAACAAAAAAACACTTTTCCCTTTATTCAATAATCGCGTGCCACAATGGAAACTTTTGGCATTCTTATACAGATTGTTTTGCTTCATCGACATTGCGTTGGTTTCTCTAAGCGCTATCCTGCTATTTAAACTATGAGTCTCATAATATTTTTAAAATTCAAAAACTTAAATTTAACCAAGCGTTTAGATTATAGCGGCCATCTTGAAAAAACAAGTTAGATCAATTGAAAAAAAAGACAATTTTGATTAAAGCAATTTAAATAATGTTATTCATTTCATTTATTTTGCGTAAGTGCATTTTAACAAAAAATTATTCTTAGCCCGTTTTGTTTTTAAATTAAATAATATTCGCAAAAATACAGCATATTTGAACGTAATAAACTGACGAATAATTTAGGCAAAAAATTCAAATGAAGTCGGAGATAAAAAAAAACAATTTGTACGGAAAAGTTTGTCACGTTGCATTTCTTTTAAACATCATGGCATATAAAAAAAATGTTACGTCGTTTTCTTATGAAATAAAACATTAGCAGCTTTTGTAACTATCCAAAAAGAATGTTAATTACAAAGAATATTAAAGTATGAAATATAACTATTTAGAAGTTTTAAGTAAATTTAGAACCCATCATCTTATAACTATATTTAAAGATATTGGTAAGGCCATTGCATTCGCATTTTTAACAGTCAAAAGCCCTAATTAGAAATGAAGACAATTTAAGAAATAAAATGAAACTTTCACATTTTAAAAATAAGTTTTAAGACATACAAGCGAGTGAAGATCTGCCTAGAACTTAAGATAATTCCGATTTTTGTAGAATAAATTTGAAAATAATTATATTTTAGCTATATCTAAGAGAATATTTTGACTAACGTGTCAAACATGTATAATCGATATAAATTATTATGTCAAAGCCTATTTTTCTAAAAAAGAAACAAAGTTCGAAATTTGAAAATTTAATTGACGTAGAATAAGTTCCAGAGATTTACAATATAAACGGTAAAACAATTGAATTGGCGGCAAAAAATAAATATTGGAAGATAAAAGTTTACAATCGCGCATAGACAAGGTTTGTTTTCTAATTTTATAGTAAAACTCGTTCTAAAAAGTGATACACGCAAACTTTAGCAAGATTTATAGTGTAAATGAATGCTGATTAATATAATTAAATATATTATAAGCACATATGAAAAGCATTCTATTCTAAATTTAAAGAAATAACACAAAAATAAATTATAGCAATAGACGTAAAATTTCACGTGTAATTATAAGGGTTAAATAAATGATTTCGAATAGGGCAAAAACTACAAAAAAAAACAATTACTTATCTATGACGAGTTATATCAAAACGCCGCTGGATATATTATAGTAGACGCAATGTTTATATTATATTTTATTATATTTTGGAAATGTTCCGTAGATAAATTGGCGGAA
This sequence comes from Druceiella hillmani, assembly GCA_039881145.1. Taxonomy (NCBI): domain Eukaryota; kingdom Metazoa; phylum Arthropoda; class Insecta; order Lepidoptera; family Hepialidae; genus Druceiella; species Druceiella hillmani. The sequence continues at coordinate 13,930,746 of JAYKKI010000031.1, forward strand.
CTTCATTTGGATATTTAATTTGAAAAAAAAATTACTTTTTACTAATCGATTTTACAAACAAAATGTTTTAACAAAATATACTATTTTGATTAAAAAATGTTGTGGAATTTGTTTTATTGAAATTAAACACCAAACGTGTCAAAATGAAAAAAAATTAAAAATTAACAGAACTTAACATTACTAGAACGCACATTTAGTGACGTAATTAATTATATAATTAATGAAATTTAAAATTTAGTGACGCAATTAACGATTAAAAAATCGTAAAAACTTTTTAAAAATTTTACTCTTTACTCATTTGTTTTTTGCGATAATATCACTAAACCGGTAACACCAAAAAACGACGATTAAAAATGAAAAAAAAAAACTGAACACGAATATAAAGTTCATAAATCACAAAACCGGCGACAGAAAAACATAAGATATCCCGTTTGCACATAATTAATATTTTTTTTATTTTTCAGAAACTTTTTCATTTCCACCAACTTTTTTAAAAATTCATTTATCACTTCACCATAACATTTTATAAATTACCGAAAGTAGTAACGGCCGCAAATGTAAAAAATAGTTTCGCATAACTACAACAATTAGCACAGTCCTTATAATTAAAAAAAAAATCAAAAAACACATAAAACTAAAAAACAACTTTTTAACACGACTTACCGTTTAAATAAATTCTTCTTTTACTAATATAATAATTTATTGTCTATTACTTGCGAAGAAACCAATATATTTTTATATAAATATTGTACAAAGTTACAATTATATCATTTAAATAAAAAAAAAATTAATACTATTGGTCACAACAACACGTCTTCATATTGCATTATTAGTACAATAAAAACACTATAAAATAATTGTCAAATAAAAAAAATAGTCCTTCCGCTAAAACTGCGCAAAAATGCATAAAACAGACGTAATGTAGATGTAATTAAAAACAATTCAATTTGATTAACAGTTCAAGATTCGAACGCGAAGCGCGAACTTTTAAATTTCGAACACGACAATCCGCGACACCGTTCGAAAACCGAAACCGAATCCAAAATTTTAAAATTTGAAAAAAAAACGAAACGAAAAAAAACGCCAAAACTCGCGCTCACGCATCCATCTAGCAAGTAACTGAAATAATTATTATTCATCTAAGTTAAATCAAACAACTGACTGATACATATATATGAAAAAAAAACGTATTCAATCCAAAGCATTCATACTAGAGCGAGACGGAGAATCGATTTGACATAAGCTCCACCCTCTCTTTCCCCCACTCTGGCTCGCATCAATCTTATCTTATTGTAATAGAGAAATGAACAAAAAACGATTTTATATCTTTTCATCGACGAATAAATACTTGCTCGTTTAAATAATTACACGGAAGAACAATGTGACGAAATTACAACCATTATATTTGGTATTCTCTCTATTACGGCTTGCGCTTTAACGAAATAACTATTTTATTTACACATATCAACACAAGAGTTTGATCGAATGCAATTATTTATTTTTTAAATAGTAAACAAACTTTTCTGTTATTAATGTTATTGTAAATTATTTTAAACACAAACACACACAACAGCACGAAATTAATTAGCCAACGTCATGGAAACAATAAAATAAAAATGAATCGCCGAGCGGATATGAGGAGCGGCGCGCGGCTACAATTAAAAATACAAGAGCGATTCAAATATCGGAACTGTCAAATCGGTAAATTCCCGCGCGCCAGTCGATTTTTAAAATTCGAACGACCGCGCGCGCGTATCGCCGCCGAACGAATAAGCCGCGTTCCATTTTCAAACATTTACACAGTGTTTTGTACGCGGGATACTTTTTTATATTATTATTAGTATTCTTTCCTTACTTGCGCGCGTATTCAATCTTTGAATCCTCCCGTTGAAAGAGTAAAAAATATACACATTCATCTTTTCCCCTTTATTCCTTTTACGCAATAACGCGGGAGGGGGACGGCGCGCGTCGCCGCTCTCGCTCTAAATCCCTCTAAAATATTAACTTACGTGCATACATACGCGGTCCGACTTTTAAAAAACGTGTTTCTTTCGAGTAAAAAGCCGCGCACGCACGGTCGCGGGCTCCGTGCAATAATAAGTGTGGCGCACTTTAAATGGAACAATCATAATTTTATACTTTGAGTTTTGTAATAATAATTATTATTGTTTTACGGTTTTTTTTTGTCTTTATTCTTTTTTTTTGGTCGCGATCGCTTACTGGCGCGCTCGATTCGTACTTCGAACGGTATACTGTCTCTCTCGCACGTTTTGATACATATTTTTATTTTGATTTTCGAACTATGCTGTGATTCGCCCGATACAATTGCGAAGTGTAATGATTATTAAGAGGAGCGAGCCGAGACGAGTAGTGCTGTCTCGGTCGCGCGCGCGGGCGGACGCGACCGCGGCGGCGCGCGTCTTGCGCGGGAGATCTATTTGAATTACGTACTTGCGCTCGGGGGTAGGTTCCGATTTGATTACGAGCGCGCGCTGATTTCATTAGGGGTCAGTGGTTGTCGATGTCGCGCCGGAGGCCTTCGGACGCCTAAAGCTTGCACCAAATAAAGTTTTATGAATTCGAATTGTCTTTTTTAACTTTGCAATACAAAGATCTTAAGAAAATCGATTAATCTTGACAATAATTATGAAAACACGATTTTTCCATGTAATTGAAAATTTTAATAGAAAAGAGCAGAAAGTATATAATTAATTTTATCTTATAAACATTAGAATAAAAAGAAAAGCTTGACGTTACAGAAATTGAATATAATTAAAAAAAAACTGATGTTTTTTAGAATATAAAAACTAAATAATTCAGCGATTTATAATCAGAAAAGAGTAAAAAATGAAATACAATTTGTAAACCTTCATAGATATGCACATATTACAATACAATTCTAACGAAATACACAATAAACTTTTAGAAAAGATTCCAGGCAATAACCAATACCAGTTTTATTTTAATTTGTAGCCATTGCAAAAATTAATTAGAAATAAACTGCTAGCTGACATTAACATTCGTTCTGTTCTTTTCAAAATGAATGTCTTTTTCATTTTACGTGGCCTTTTTCGACGAACCTGGCAGACATTCCAGTTTAATGGATTAGTATTTTACATTTGTGTATAGATCATATAATGAGACACAGTCTGTACTCTGTTTCATTTTGCTGGTTCAAGAATTCCGTAGAAATATCATTTACAAGCTATTAAGAAAAATAAAAGATTTCTCATTTGCCTTATTGACGATTTAAATCGGGCCTGCCACTTTAATGGATTAGTATTTTACAACTGTGTATAGATGATATAACGATACACAATATCTACTTTTGTTTTTTCAATCCAAAAATTTCCTAGAAATATAATTTACAAACTATTATGATAAATACAAGATTTCTCATTTGCTTTATTGACGATTTGAATCGGGTTACCTGTTTAATGGATTAGTATTTCACGTATGTGTATAGATGGTGTAACAAGACACATTCTATACTTTGTTTCACCTTGCTGGTTCAAGAATTTTGTAAAAATATAATTTACAAACTATTATGAAAAATACAAGATTTCTCATTTGTCTTATTGTCGATTTAAATCGGACCTACCAGTTTAATAGATTAGAATTTTAAATCTGTGTATAGATGATATAACGAGACACAATATCTACTTTTGTTTTGTCAGTCCAAAAATTTCGTAGAAATATAATTTACAAACTATTATGAAAAATACAAGGTTTCTCATTTGCTTTATTGACTATTCAAATCAGGTTTACCAGTTTAATGGATTAGTACTTTACGGCTGTATATAGATGATATAACGAGACACAATATCTACTTTGTTTCACCTTGCTGGTTCAAGAATTTGGTAGAAATATCATTTACGAGCTATTAGGAAAAATAAAAAAAATCTTATTTGCCTTATTAACGATTTAAATAAAACTTTTATGGAGCTAATTTTCTTAATTTTCTATGTTTAACAGTGTATAGGACTTTTGCCAGTATCCAGTATCGTAGAAATAAAAATATTTATGTTTAGCAAATCTATATATTACGTCCTAGGTTTTTTTTTCCACTTCAGTGGTGTAGAGAAAATATGTTAAGAAGTGTGATGATTTTTTTCCATTAGTGAAGAACGCCTCTATAATTACATTAAGCTACTAAAATGTAGTTTACATTAAGCTACTAAAAACCTATAAAATGATCTATTATCTCTCAACGTCAGTCCCCCGTGCGACCCGGTCTCACAACGGACGAAAATTATGATTATATATTTTTATAAATAAATTATTACACTTTGATAGTATTATATTATACTACCAATAAACTTAAATAATTTTTTCTTGTAAATAAATAAAATATTTCAACATTTTCTTTAAATTTCTTGTGAATCATTCCCCTGTCATATCACGTAGGTTAATATTTTTGTGCGTCATGTTATTTTTAATCAACTAATTATATTTTTAGATTTTTTGTGATGTAATAATATTTATGAAACATTTTTTTTATTATTACAAATAATAACATTTAGAACAGTGCCATAGCAACATTGTTTATTATATGAAAAGCAATAAATTGATTATAAAAAAATATATGTAAAGCATAGATACATATTTTCAATATATCTGGCGTTAATTTTATTCACAATTAAATGAAACTACGTGATATAGTATTATTTCTACTTTCTTTAAGTTCTTTACCACTTATTAAAAAAGCTTTATTAGCAAAGATTCTTTAGAACATAGTCCTTCTTTCTGATTCTTTAGAATATAGTTTTCTTTAGAATATACATTCTTTAGAATATAGTCAATTTTTAGAATATATATAAGATAGAAGAAATCTTTACTAATATCCCACCTGAAGATGTTGTAATACAACGAAACCTAGTTCGTGGTAAAGAACTTAAATAAAGTAGAAATAATACTACATCACGTAGTTTCATTTAATTGTGCATAGATACATGATAGATATATGAAACGCAATAAAAAGCAAATAAATAGATTAAGGTAAATATAACAATTTGGAAATAAATATATTTATTTCTATCCTAATTTATAATATATTTGATATTTCACAACTTTTTGTTTAATTAATTAGATAATTAAAAGGGGTATAAAATGCTAACGGTTTTTTTTTAATTGTGACAAAAATTTTTGATTGTCTTTATTACGTAAATCTTGCTTGTCCATCAACATATATCATTATATATGCTCTAATGATGTACTGTACCGATGGACTATGTCTATTCGTGTTTCTTTGCAATGTTTATATATTTTTTTATAAAACAGTGCTACAAGAGGCTTAGAACTGATAGTAAATAAAGGGTGGTTAGTTTACAATCACATTTCTGAGTTTATATTTCGTATCAAACGGGTGGCGGTTCATGGTCGACCTAATGTTTATATTCTTTCATTATCTTATAATACAAGATGGCGAAAAAGTAATGTCATAATGGGAATGTGTCTTAGTTTTTGCAGATGGCACCAAATGTCACTGTGCTTTGACGTTTATGTTGTAGATATATAGAGAATTAGTTGTCAACAAGCCATAGAGCGATACACACCTCAGGAACGTGGAATTCATGGTCACATTTTCAATCTGTTGTTTTAACGCAGCGTGAATTCCGTTGCTGCTTTCCTCGTCGCCGTGTTCCATGTGCTCGAACAATTAAGCGTTTGGTTGAGGCGACACCAGACTTCTTCCCTTGGGCCTTTTTGAAATCTCGCGTTTACCGCAACAAACTACGGACCTTGCAAGTCTTGAAAACTAACATTGAAAAAGTAATCGCCAATTTGGAGATAGATGTTTTGCGAGCAACAATTCAAAATGCCGTAAAATGAGCACAATTGTGCATCAACTCGGGAGGTGTTCATTTGAGCGATATAATTTTTTCCAATTAATGTCATAAATTTTATACTTTCAAAAACAGAGCTCTTTATTCATTTCTAACGAAATGGAAGCCAATTCAAATTATGACATTATCTTTTAGGCCACTTGTATTTCAACAAACTTCTTAACTGGGCGCCAGATTTAAAAAATTATCTGCCCACAGCGTCGATTTATGTTACGAAAATTGCTCTTCATCCCTAAGCATTCCTCATACTTTCGAACATTCCTAATAATGTTTACGCTATTAAGTTATGGAATTCATTGGATCATAACATCAGAAATTCATCATCTATTATACGTTTTCAAAATACATCCATAAAAATTATACCCTCTTTTCGTTTATGCGTCATCCTTTTCCATTTTCCTACTAAGCCTTTTCTTTATCAATAAACATTTTTATTAATTTTCTTGTCAAAATTATTATAATTAATCTTTTTCAGTCCATCTTGGAACTACAATAATTAATTGCATTCCTGCTTGTGGTTGACTGGAAGATATTACTCTTGTAGCGATAAGTCAACCGTATGTGAGGATACGTTTGGCATTATTTGGAAACACTTGATATTATAAGTTCGTCTGGCTGTCTGTCCGTTTGCACTAATTTGAAGGCAGTTTGTGAAGACGCTATAAATCCTATCGGCACCGATTTGAGGGTTATTGAATTTTACGCTGTCATCAAATGATGTCACACTTCCATAAACTTCTATAGATTTGTTTAAAATTTGACACTTTAAAGTTATATTATAGAATAATATTTATTTAATTTTTGCAGCATTGGAATCAAAATAGTCCATGGTTCGGAGGCTTATGTTACTAGGTGTACACTTCTTTGAGAGTTTGTTGTAACATAATAGTTGAAGGCTGACGGTTGTACTGCTGTAACAGTAGGACTTCTAATCAATGCTACTTATATAATTCTTCACAATTTCTGTAGAACAGAAGCAAAACGTTAAATGCAGAGGGCATTTAACTTTTTTGTTAGGTAAATCCAACATTAAAAAACCCTAATATAAAAGGCTAATCCGATTGTTTGGACGGTAATAATAATAATCAACAGCAAAAATAAAAAAAAACACACGAACACAGAAATTAGAAATACAGTATGCATTATATGTATCACTCCGGTGACATTAAAGTGAGGTAACCTGAAAACGCCCCAAAAATAATACAATTATCGTATAATATACCAAAATAATTACAACCCCCTCTCTCTAGCGTCATAAACGAATAATTATATAAAATATTAACCTTAATTAACATCACAAACTTCTAGGATGTCATAAACCCACCATAACGTTGTTAGACATTTAAATAATTCAATGCAAGTTCAGCTCCAATAACCAATACTACCGAACTCATGGTCCATAGCACGCCATTTCTTCGGTTATCCTGCTGAATATGTCTAACAGGAAACTACCAACTTGACGGTACGCAGTATAATTCTCACCAGTATTTCGCAACGAGAATAAAACAATAGTGATAACATTAGATAATGTGTTTTCTACTTTAACCGATATTTTCCAACTCTAAAACAAAGGTTATAAATAATCACTCACGTAAAAATATCTATAAATTTCTAATCTACAAACAACACTAATCTAGCAATGTAGCAAATAAATAGATGTCCGCTAGCTAAAGAATACAAACGAATGGGCTAGATAGCACCACATTATTAATACAACGCAACCTAATTATTCTAAAACTGATATGTAAAACTGCATCAGGACATTGAACTACAAGAGACTAGACAATACTGGCAATAAAAACTTTAAAATATAACTTCCTTGAAGATTTATCAGTTTCGATCATTGGTAATCTCACCAAAAACTCATAGAGTTCAAAAGATCCATCAGCAAACATAGCTAAACAGGCTATTAATAATATTTTTATAATAATTTAAAATATCGAATTTTATTTTAAGATACTTGCAATAACCCTTAAAGAATTAAAATTGCCCAAATCCCTTCATGTAGGATCAGTTATAGATCAGTTATCATCGACACCTGTCCCTTAGTCAGACACTTTATCTCCATCGCAGAAATGGAATAGAGCAGGGGTGAGTATTTAACATAGTCTGTATGTCATTTATAAGTTCCAGCAAAAACTGGGAACAGCATTGAAACATATAATATCATCAATTAAAAAGAAACACACGAATATAATGCAACATTCCAATCTCTCATACTATGTGTTTGTTCGTGGTAATCTCGGGAACCGCTTATCTCATTGCAAAAATCTTTTTGGGTAAAAAAGCTCATACTTTGAGAAAGCTTATAGGTTATAAATCATCATGCTTCGATCTATAGTGGTAGAACAGTGACAAAAAAGTTAACGGAATTCAGGCAATACAGCTTAAATCTTGCAAGGTAGATTGAGATCAGTTTATTTATTGACTGATCATCCATCTCGAGTATCCCAGCTAATATACCTTCAACCCTGGTAACTGATGTCGCTGGACGAACGGCACTTTGTGACCGAGGGGTACAACTAGTCAGTTTATAAAGAGAAACCAGAAGAGAACATCAAAAAGAGCAAAAAAAGCATATTCAAGACAATATGTAATATATACAATCCTCTTCTTCTTCTAAGGGTGCCTCTCCAATTAGTGAAGGTTGGGAGTCAGGTCTGTATATTTGATCTTGTCATTGGCAAGGGGAGAGTTTTGCGATACTTGTAATCTCTGTCCATTCTCGGCTGTTATGCAACCATGACTATCTTTGAGAATCGGTTTTTCTTCTGCCAGCAATTTTCCCCATCATTATTAGTTGCAAGAGCCGAATCTGTTATGTTTGAGCACATGCCACAGATATTCAACTTTACGCCATTTGATAGTTTGCAAGAGCTTGCGTTTCTGGTCAACCCGCCCCACAAATTTTTTATTGATGGCGTTCTGAGCCCAAGATGATATCTTGCATCTGTAGGCCAACATTTCCAAAGTTTTTATATGTTTCCTCAAAATTTCCTTAAAAGTCCAGGCTTCACATCCATATAGAAGTATTGCATTGGAGAAGATTAATTCAAAGTGAGATTTTAAGGCTACTTTTGCACATTACCTATTTCATTTTGTTATGACCTACAAATAACCTAATCTGGGTGCTACACTTGTAAGGTGTATATATTGAACCGATCGATAGTTAGAAAAGACCATGCGACATACATACAGTTTTAGAATAAAAAAATAATAAATACTTAAAGAAAGAAAAAATTCTGCAGATAACAACAATCTAAGTCATGTAGCTTCTTTGTAAGTAAAGTTTCTGGCAGCAATATACACAAAGGTTAATAAACAAAAAGAACTCGCGTGCAACAATACGGAAAATCTAATATAATATAATTTAATATAATATAATTTAAAGGAAAATATGGCGAAAAATAAAAAAAAAGTATAAAACGGATCAAAAGCTTGCCAGACACGCCCATGATAACGTTCCGTTTATAACTATTAGATTTTTTTATAACATTAAGTTCTAAAATATAAGTCGACGACAATTATTCAGACCTTGACTTAGAAAAAAATTTGTCATTATGTGAAATGGTTTTAAAAAAACGGAAGTGGTAAATGCCGCAGTATCCGTTATAATTTCTGTTCAAGGTACTTATTAAGAGTCGATTCTTGATTTTTTTTTCGATTTTTTAAAATTATATTTTAGAAGTTAATCGAGGGGAGCCGGGACGTCTTGATGATGACTTTGGAAAGAAGTATCTCTGAAGCGAAGCATTAAATCATTTAGTTCCAGAACATGCGTTATTGTTTTTTGCAAGACCTTATCCACTTGATGGAGTATTTATTTTTCTATTGAACATTTCATAGTGTGGGGGTATATGCCAATTTTATTTTTAAATTTACTTCACATTTGATTTTGCATCGTTAACTTGCATCTGTACGCCAAATTTCATTGCAACAGGTGCATAGATCAGAGAGTATCAGGCGATGACATACAGATGAACAGATATGAAGAAACTGTAAAGGTTCTTGATTAAAAACCTTTATATTTTCAGTTACCCGAAAGAAAAATAAGATGTTTTGAGTAAAATGTCCCTATCAACTTGATCCAACTCAGTCTTGTCCCCAAATGTGATGTTTAGGTATGTTAATTTAGATGGGTTTATATTTTCAATACAAAGTAGGAAATTACATAAAATACATAACAAATAGATAATTACCTATAAACGTTTCAACTTCTGAAGGCTAGCTAACCTTTTCAAAATATTCCAATGCTGTTGTGCATATGTTCATGTGATATTTTTATTAATGGCATAAAATATGATAAGTGCTTTTGTAAAAAAAAAATTAAAGCAAGACGATTCAACGTTACTCACTGTTGTCTCTTTCGCACATATCGAATATAAGTGAAGAGCAATACTCAAAAGAAACATACTATAATTTAATATATGGTATATGCATAGGAACTATTCTAGGCGGTTTGTTGATAATTAGATTAATTGTTCTATTGAACGTACAGTTATGTACAAATATTATCTGGCGAATTTGTTTCGTGTTAATGCAAGTTTCGACGTTGTTATTATAAATCCAGCTATGCAAAATAATAAAAACTAGGTACGAAGTTTACAGTTACTATGGTTCTATATTAATAAAGTTGAGTGAAATAATTTAATATTTCAAGTTTCTGTAATAAGTTCTTCTTCTTTGTCAGCACTCCATCCTGGTGCAGGTCATGGCTTTTCCAATCTGCTCCCTCCAGGCAGTACGACTTGATGTAAGGTTTCTCCACCTGTTGACTCCCAAAATTTTTAAGTCTTTCTCTACACTGTCCAACCACCTTGTAAGTGGTCTTCCTCTTCTCCTTGTACCTTCAATCTTTGCGAACGTCAGTTCTTTAACTGGGTCCAGATCTTCCGTCAAAAAACATGTTCCAACCATCTGATTCTGTAGGACTTGATAACTCTCAAAATGTTCGCCTGCCCATATTTAGTATAAATTGCATTGTTATGTAAGCTTCTCCAGATATTATTTTCTTTGACCGCTCCAAAAATAGATCGAAGGATCTTTCTTTCAAAGATAAGTAGCCTATTCTCTTCTGCTTTATTGAATACCCAGGTTTCGCTACTGTACAAAACGATAGGTCTGATGAGAGTTTTATATATATTTATTTTTGTATCAATGGAGATGAGTTTTGATTTGAGTCCGTAATAAGTAGAAAAACAAAAGTGAAATAGTAAATAAAAACCCCCAATAGAATGCAAAATATAAAATAATTACCTATAAACAAATTAAAACAATTATCAATAATTAAACAATTTCCATCTTTCCAATTTTCAATCGACTGTACATTCAAACCACCACTTTATTCGGAAAATTTTTATTTATTTCTTATTAATTCTTAACGAAACTTAAATATCGCATTTTCCGACCGGAAGTGACTCATTTGGGGAAAAGTATTTAAGGTTCCAAATTTAGCTCAATATATATAATTGGCGTAAGAGGCAGTTGCTGGAACTCTCCCAAATATGTATTATATATGTATTTAAATATTATTATATATAGTATTTACATACAAAAACCCAATATATGTATTTACATATTTACAACAATTACATAAACTACAGATTACAGAGTATATTTTCTTGGGCCATTCAATTCCATTTACTAAATACTTTCTTGGTATAGTTTGGTCTACTACATCGTGATGATGGAAATGAGTATTAATTTCCAATTTTCATATTCGTGCCAATACAGCATTTGACTTTTTCACAAGGGCCAGACTGTTGTGAATCACAAAATGGAACGTGGCCAAGCACTCGATGCCGCTACTGTACTGTCACAACTTCCATTTCTTCAATTAGCTATATGTAGTAAGTTATGTGCATCTACAAATTATAAAAAAAAGTATGTCCATACTTAACATTAAACTAGAAACACACTTGCTTTCCAAATATTCAATTACGAGATTAATATGAGTACCGTAAACCTTCTAGATATAGTTCTGGAAAAAAATATTCAATTACGAAACTAATACCGTAAACGGTTCGAGATGACGTGCTGGAAAAAATTATATGAATTCCTTGGACTGTATTTCGTACAAATGTGTCCATTCTGCGTCAGCTGGATATAAAGACCAGGTTTATCTACCAACTGTCTCCACGAAATGTTAGAATTATCTGCTCGCATTACCAGAAAAAAGGCCACAATATTAAACAGTTAATGGTCACTGGTAAAGTCGATGAGCAATAATTAAGAAGTACATCTCCTTTAAATTGACAGTTCAGTGACAAATTAATTTATCAATAATTGTTCCCTAAATACCCAAGTGATGTGTAGAAGATCACTTGGGTATATAGAGAGGAATCGTCTTAAAGCGTTAAACGATTTATATGTACGATTTATTAACGAGTCACTGAAATAATTGATCATAAAATAGTCAACGAAAAATACGTAGTACATGTAATGTTTAATTGTAAAGTTTGAATATAACAAATCTATTGTAAGAAGGACGGAAAATACGTACTTAGCTCACAACCAAGAGAGATAGATGAATACAATAGAATTAGGCGAGAAGTGTACGTATGCGCGAAAACAAATAAAAATGACGTTCACTACTGTTGCAAAGAGGTTTAATTAAGATTCGCACTTGATCATAGACTTAAGCAAATTTCCCCACCACATCACGAGTATTTCAAAATAATTGTGTAAAAATTACATCTCCAGAAAAATGTGGTCTAAACTGTTTCCTGGTTTAAACAAAACGCAGTGTAGAAGTTTCTTCTTGACGCGGCCGTAATTTGCGCGTGATTATGTCTCTTCAGACCTTGTTATAAGGAAACGGCTTATTTTTTGAGCGCGATTTAGTTCGCTGTTGCCCGTCATGTGAATTAGTGCATCGTATGATTACAATGAGACTAATTCTAATATGATATCAGAGATTGGGATGAACGAAATAAACCAAATGACGGTATTGGGCAAGAATTTTATTTCTTGTGCTCGTCTAAAGTCAAAATGTGACTATTTCGAAACTATTCCCAGTCCGTCCACCCGGGTTGTCTCGGGGTGACCGGATCCTGGGACCCGTAACGACTATAAAATTCAAATTAGTTTGATGCTTACCGAACCAATTCGATGTAGATTTAAATGAAGATAGAGTACACCAAAAATAAAAATAGCGCCATTCTGACCTCGAACCAAAGTATCAACATCTGAGACCTAGAACTAATCAGTTGAATAATAATGGTTTGTCTCATTCTGTCTGTGCAGTATATAGCACCTGCATCAGTTTTCACAGCATTAGAAGATGGTGCCACGTCAAAAGGAGATGGTTTCAGTTCTGAAAAAAATCATATTAGTAGCCACCGGAGTCTTCGCGTCCAAGAATTTGTCTGACAAAAATTAGAGTCTTGTATGGTTGATTTAATTTTAATTTTATTTCTTTATTAATAGATAATGAAATTGGGATAAAAATTAGACTTTTTCAAGTTTGACTATGATAGTTTATAACATTTACACTTTGGTATTTTCTGTGTATAAAAAAACGAGTGTGCTTTAGACCACACGACTGAAGTAAAATTTCAAATTCACAAAATATGAACTTTAAAATGAATTTACAATTTTATCGCATATGTATATATATATATATATATATATATATATATATATATATATATATATTTCACTGGCTATGAGAGGAAGAGAGAAAGGAAATGTGAGCGCGCACTGCTCTCTCTTGCTCCTTCAGTGTGATACAGACAATAGGCTTGCACTGTGTCTTAAATATACGAAACATAAATGGCCATGAGAGAAAGAGAGAAAATGTGTGCTCGCACCTCTCTCTCTTGTCCCTACAGTAATATACGAAACGTAACTCTCTCTCTTTCTATCTTCACTAACTTATATCTCCCTCTCAACTTCCGTTGGCCTCGCCCGATCACACTTTTCGTAACGCTCTCGTCAAGCATTCAGCAGCTTACTCCCCAAGTCAAGCGTGCGTAAAGAAGTTTTACTTCAAAAGATTATAAAAAGGTTTTCTTTTATGAGATTGTTACTTTTTTCAGGAATGTGTTACATATTCTCATTTCTATGATATTATGTTCTTACGATTAAGATTGATTAATTTAACTAAAGAAGATTAAAGCTATAATTAGAACTTAATAAAATAGATATGAAAGGAAATTATTAAATATTTAAGCGTCAAATTTTCGTTTGGCACATGTTTCATAACCACATGCGTAAATTTTGTTTGGCATATAACTTAATTACAACTTTTTACACCAAATACTAAAAGGATCAATACAAAATAATAATGCAGTATGTAATAAACATATATAAATACATTATAATAGACGAGTTTTTTGTTTGACACAAGTTTCGTAACCAGATGCGTAAACTTTGTTTGGCATATAACTTAATGACATTTTTTTACACCAAATACTAAAAGGATCAATACAAAAGAATAATGCAGTATGTAATAAACATGTATAAATACATTATAATACACGAGTTTTTTGTTTGACACACGTTTCGTAACCAGATGCGTAAACTTTGTTTGGCATATTAATTAATTACAATTTTTTACACAAAATACTAAAAGGATCAATACAAAATAATAATGCAGTATGTAATCAATATATATAAATACATTATAGTAGACGAGTTTTGTGTTTGACACAAGTTTCGTAACCAGATGCGTAAACTTTGTTTGGCATATTAATTAAAAACAAATGTTTACACCAAATACTAAAAGGATCAATACAAAAGAATAATGTAGTATATATTAAACATATATAAATACATTATAATACACGAGTTTTTCGTTTGACACACGTTTCGTAACCAGATGCGTAAACTTTGTTTGGCATATTAAATGATTACAATTTTTTACACAAAATACTAAAAGGATCAATACAAAAGAATAATGTAGCATATATTAAACATATATAAATACATTATAATACACGAGTTTTTCGTTTGACACACGTTTCGTAACCAGATGCGTAAACTTTGTTTGGCATATCACTTAATTACAATTTTTTATACCAAATACTAAAAAGATCAATACAAAAGAATAATGTAGTATGTAATAAACATATAAATACATTATAATAGACGAGTTTTTCGTTTGACACAAGTTTCGTAACTAGATGCGTAAATTTTGTTTGGCATATAACTTAATTACAATTTTTGCACCAAATACTAAAAGGATCAATACAAAAGAATAATGTAGTATGTAATAAACGTATATAAATACATTATAATAGACGAGTTTTTCGTTTGACACAAGTTTCGTAACCAGATGCCTAAACTTTGTTTGGCATATAACCTAATTACAATTTTTTATAAAAAATACTAAAAGGATCAAGACAAAAGAATAATGTAGTATGTAATAAACATATATAAATACAATATAATCGACAAGTTAACTATATTATAACAGATGAATCTGCTACAAATGTACTTATAGAATCCTTTAACACCAATACAAAACTTAACCTGCGAAGCGTTTCACGATTCTGCATATCATCCTTGCTAGGACATGAACTAATATTTTTTTTTATCCTTTCGGTTTAAATTTATTTATTGCGAAGCGAGTACACGTCTCATATAAATTTATTTTTATAATGTTCAGATGGGAGATCATAAATTAAAAATTACGTTAATGGTTATTGTACGTATTTCTTCACGTTAAATTTCTTTTTTATAGAGAAATGAAACGTTGAAGTGTCATTCTACAGCGTTTTATTGAAATGTGATTCTATTGTATCGCCATCTATTAATAAAGTTGTATAAGTATTGATAAAATTGTATCTATTGCTAAAATTGTATATGGTGTTCAATGAAATTAATGTTGAAATTATGACTATAAATCATAGATACAGAGATATAATTAATTATTTTGTAATTTTTGAGTTAAAATCTTTTCTTTAAAGTGAAAATTTTTTGGGCGCTATGAGTGTAACATTTAAAGACCGCATTTCGCGCAACGTTTTCGTGTAACGTTTAGTTGTAACGTTTGAATATAACAAATCCGTCTTAAGAAGGACGGAAAATAGGTACTTAGCTAATAACCGACAGAGATAAATGAATATGATAGAATGAGATAAGAAGCATACATATGCGCGAAAATAAATAGAAATGGCGTCCGTTATTACTATCAGCTGTTTTGGACATGTATGTCAAAACTAAACTGTCAAAATTATGTCGCTTTATTTATTACTAATTTTAATATACTACATCCATTACAAGACTAAAAACATATATATTTTACTCATTTATAAATTCGCAATGACCCCGTGCATATAGTTGTCGTAAATATAATTTCATACAGTACATCAGTACATCTCGACTTTCATTAGTCGCATTTAGTTATGGTCAGGTACTGGCATCGCTGCTATTTTTTTATTTGCCAATTGGCTATGAAAATATATAAAGAGATTTTATTAGATATTTATATCGATTTGTGATGATAATTTATTAATTTTTCTGAAAGCGTAGTATTAAAATTTTCTTACATGAATTTAGTACAATCTGTGAACTTTCACTTAGTATATTTCCCCCCTCTCTCTTTGCCCTTTTACCCTTTACTATATACTTGCAACTGAGGTTTAGATCGTCAAAGAAGTTTCACTTCTGTCACCTGTACTAGTTTGCACAAGCTTTTTTTAATTAATATACCGCAATAATATTATTTTTTGTATATTAGTACCGACCCTCCTCGGCTTCACACGTCCACGAAAATGTTTATTTCCTTGAATACTAATTTTTATACATCGCCTTAAAATAACATTGAGTCCCAACTTCATATTGGTGTCGTTGTTATGGTGGTACAATGGTCAATGTAAAGCTCGCTAGAATAATTTTGCTTACTTCAAAATATAACTTTTAAACTACTTGTTATAAAACTGTGATATTTAAGAAATATTTTAACTCTTTGAGTTGAGCAACATTATTTTTAAATTTAATTTGATGAGAATAAAGACAATTTTGCATAATAATTTCTAGAAAATTGAGCTGGAAAATTGTGTTTTTTTAAATATTAAAACGTTTATTAAGCTTTTTATGTAATACATACACATATGCTTTGACAAATTTTATTGTAGATACTTTTCGAGAACAATAATTTATCCATACATTATTGCCATGTATTTCTAACGGTTTATGAAGCGCACTCCATGATATCTGACCAATGAATGCTTTTTCCGACTTCATCACAAGTTACGTAATTTTCCAAAAAATATTTACATATTACACATCTAAACTTTTCTCGTGAAGATATCTATCGAATAAGAAAAAACAAAAATTAAATATCTTTAATAATTACTGAGTGAAACGTATACATACAGACAGACGCGTCTGACTGGACATTATTTTACGATACGGGTCAACAATAAACTTGAAATAAAGAGGATAAAACAAAAATTATCAGCAGTTATCAAAAAATAATTTCAGATTTTTTTTATAAGCTAAAATAAAGAACTTAAAGAAAGAAATAATACTACATAACTTTTTTTCGTTTATTTGGAAATATCGTGTATAAAAACAAAGATGAATATATCGAAAATATTTAATCAAACATTATTTACTTTAAATTGTAAATATAGAGTAAGTGCCAAACCACAGAACACTAGTTTCTTTGCACTTGATCGATTTTTCTGTCTATCATCATCTAACATTCCATGTTTTTGTTTTGTTACTCTTTGAGGAATAAATCGTTAAAGAATGGTTTAAAATTATGACCGAATTCCATCAAGAACGGTTGCGGAGGAAATTGATAATGGTACAATAATTGGCGTCGAAACGTTCACGCCGAATAAACTAACACAACCTGGAACGAACCGTTTAATCGCAGTTATTTTAACCGTTGAGTTTATCGTCCTACTGTGTAATAATATAAGATCACGCCATTTTTAACGCTGGCGAGGTAGGCTATAATGACGAGGCGCCGGCCACACTTTTCTGATACACTTTTGGAGCTTTTTGAAAATTAATTTAATTTGGAGTGAAGTGGACTCCTTTAAATATGTATGTGCCTTCAAGATATTTATTTGGCAATATTTCTAAGGGTATGTTGCAGATAAACTGATAAGAGATACGCGACAGTTGGAAAATTGATATAATTTGTCTTTTCTTTATTGATTTTCCCAGAAATACACCGTTTACGTTGTAGAAATAGAATATAATAAAAAAAATCTATAATTTTTTAGGACATAAAAAAACCAAACAATTTAGCGACTGAAGAACCGAAAAAAATAAATAAAAGACAATTTGTAACCATTAAAAAAAACAAAGAAATCTATCTTCATTAACGCGTAAATATTATATCTTTAATGTATCAAGAATTTTTAACAAGAAATAAAAGTGACAATAAAAATATAGTGAAGTACAGAACGACTTCTTAAAAATGATTACAAATATATTATCAATATTAATCACTTTTTTAGTGTGTAGCCATTGCCTTAATTAATTAAAAATAAACTGTTAGCTGACATTGACATTCGTTCTGTTCTTGTCAAAATAAATGTCTTTTTCGCTCGTTTCGAGTTTGACATGGGTTTTTTCGACGAACCTTTTGGGCTTGCGAGTTTCATAAATTAATATGTTAAGTCTGTGTATGAAGGATACAATGAAATTAAAAAAAAAACGAGTGTGCTTTAGACCACACGACTGAAGTAAAACTTCAAATTCACAAAATATGAACTTTAAAATGAATTTACAATTGTATTCACTTTAAACGTAGAATATTTAATGTATTGAACAAAATAATAATTTATAAAATTGTTCAAGAACGAAATGAAATTACAAAATAATAAAAAAATCACCGTTCGCGTAACGCTAGCAAACTCGCATATATATATATATATATATATATATATATATATATATATATATATATATATATATGGCTATGGGAGGAATAAAGAAAGAAAATGTGTGCTCGCAGCTCTCTTGTCCCTACAGTAATATGCGAAACGTGACTCTCTCTCTCTTTCTGTCTTCACTAACTTATATCTCCCTCTCAACTTCCGTTCGCCTCGCCCGATCACACTTTTCATAACGCTCTCGTCACGCATTCACCAGCTTACTCCCCAAGTCAAGCGTGCGTAAAGAATTTAAAAAAAAAATTTTAAAATTTCATGTAAAATTTGGGGGTGTCGTTTGAAAGGGCTAGTTATAAGGGGTTCAAAAATAAGTTTTTTCATAACTTCATAGTACATCTAGTACATAGTAAAATAGGGCTTTTAGAGGCCTGCGTAAATATTGTAGAAAAATTATGACGATGATTCTTGATGTCATAATTTTGGAGATATTCACGATAGTACATATGTACTCCCCACCCTTACTTAATTATTTGAGATATTATTAAATATTTGTTACGCTGGGAAATTCACATTATTGATGACTTATATCGAATAAAATATTTTCACTTTAAACGAGATACGGAACCTTCGATGCCCGAGTCAGACTTGTACTTGGCCTATTTTTTAGTTTGTTACTGGAATTTATAGAACTCTATGATTCTGGTGGAATTATTTGGCATATTATTATGCAATTTTAGACATATAAACCAAATAAGAGGATATTAGTTAAAGAGAGAGAGGATATTAATATTTGCTGACGGCTTTTCTTGCGAGGGAAAATTAAAAATAGTTGGGTAATTTAAAAATAAGCATTGGAAACGGGTAAGTAGTTGGAGATGCAAAGAATCAAAGTTAAACGGCGGGAACCGAACGAAGACGTTATCCGTGATGATCATAGCCGCATGCTGACTTGTAGCCGTGATGTATTTTTCAACAAGTGAAATAAATTCTGTTATGCATTTTTGTTAACTACTTCTTAAGTTCTGCTATTTGGAGAGAAACCTAACAATTTTGTTCACTCGAAATCATTAGACATACAACATATAATTGTTCGTCTTTCCCCGCGTGAAATTATTAACATAAACTTCCACAACAATTTGTATATCATATTAATTCTTTTTTATACGTTTTACATTAGCTTCACTTGTATGTATGTATGAATGTAACGAAATCGTTCAATTAAATTTTTACCCGTTTCCAGACGTATAAATTATTTAAAATTTTGAATACATGTCAAGGCCAGATGACAATACAATAATTTCTTAACTAACAATTCACGTTAAACTCAACGGTTAAAATAAACCATTAATTCTGAAAATAAAGTTATAGTTAAAAAAATTAAAAGAAACATGAACTAAAATAGGAAAAAATATTTTTTTAAATATAAAGATTTGAATTTAAATAGAAAGAGACGGAAAGGATGTCTCACAATTCGGTATAAGTTCTTTTTTTTTAATAAGCATAAAAAGAGTAAAGAGAGTGACAGAATTAACTTCAATGCAAAAAAAAAGTGAAGTGCACTTGGTTGTTTTTTAAGTCAATTTAATTCATATTTTTTATAAATGAACTAACATTTTGAAGTTATCCTGAAAAATATTTTAATACCAAGGCGATTATTTGTAAGTCTAAGGCTACAATAACCAAACACTATGAAATTTAAAACCTACATATCTACCTATGCTTTCACTTTCATCCTCAACGAGGTAATTTTTTTTAATTTGGAACAAAATAAATTCTAGCCAAATGTTAACAGCTAGTCATCCTAGATTCATTTCCACAACGTATGCTTCATTTGTCCAAATTTTCTTAAAAATCGATAGAATGGTTGAGGCATATCTATACATTTAATAAAACTATAAACGTTACGTGTCTGGAGATAATTGCAAGAGATGAAGGATATGCAAAATAATTCGTTAAGGTCATTTTTGAAAATTTTGTCCATTTGTGTGTTTGTTTGTACACATATCACATAAAAGCTGCTAAACCAATTTACATAACATTTTTAAAAAAATTTAGACAATTGTACACTGTAAAATATAGTTTTTATTTTACCGCTATTGGTTTACTCAATTCGAAGATATATGAATTTTATTTTCTCAATAATCATTCACATTGCATTATTGAATAACAATGAACAATAACAAACAAGTGCCTAACTACTCGACGCGTAGTAATCACAGAAATGCACACACCGTCAATAGATGGCATTGCGTGCGTTTTAAGTAGCGCAGTGAAGTTTTTCACTCAGATATATATTTTATGAAATTAACATGGCCAGAGGTGAAGCGTGTAGTGGTACGGGGGGGGGGGGGGTATGAGAATGAGTGAGCAACCCGATGCATACATAAGGGCAGACATTGTTATTGGTCATCTTCCGCACAAAAAATATTTGATGCTATATGTATTCGATGTAAGCTCAGTTTGTTTCTTCAATTTGTTTAAAATTTTAAACTCTTTTTAATCTTTGTAGTTTATTCACTTTAATTAATGTAGGATATTAGGTTATATAAATTTATTTAGTACGTACTTTGTTGTCTGTATATATAACAAAATTGTGGAATTGTCTATAAGCATACTTATTTATTTTTATTATAATAGATAGCGTTACGTATATTAGTCTTACAATTACTTTTATAGTTATTATAATAGATAGCGTTAAGTATATTAGTCTCACAATTACTTTTATAGTTCTTAAAATAGATAGCGTTAAGTATATTAGTCTTACAATTACTTTTATAGTTATTATAATGGATAGCGTTACATATATTAGCCTTACAATTACTTTTATAGTTCTTAAAATAGATAGCGTTAAGTATATTAGTTTTACAATTACTTTTATAGTCATTATAATAGATAGCGTTACGTGTATTAGTGTTACAATGACTTTTATAGTTCTTAAAATAGATAGCGTTAAGTATATTAGTCTTACAATTACTTTTATAGTTATTATAATGGATAGCGTTACATATATTAGTCTTACAATTACTTTTATAGTTCTTAAAATAGATAGCGTTAAGTATATTAGTTTTACAATTACTTTTATAGTCATTATAATAGATAGCGTTACGTGTATTAGTGTTACAATTACTTTTATAGTTATTATAATAGATAGCGGTAAGTATATTAGTCTTACAATTACTTTTATAGTTCTTAAAATAGATAGCGTTAAGTATATTAGTCTTACAATTACTTTTATAGTTATTATAATGGATAGCGTTACATATATTAGTCTTACAATTACTTTTATAGTTCTTAAAATAGATAGCGTTAAGTATATTAGTTTTACAATTACTTTTATAGTCATTATAATAGATAGCGTTACGTGTATTAGTGTTACAATTACTTTTATAGTTATTATAATAGATAGCGGTAAGTATATTAGTCTTACATTTACTTTTATAGTTCTTAAAATAGGTAGCGTTAAGTATATTAGTTTTACAATTACTTTTATAGTCATTATAATAGATAGCGTTACGTGTATTAGTGTTACAATTACTTTTATAGTCATTATAATAGATAGCGTTACGTGTATTAGTGTTACAATTACTGTTATAGTTATTATAATAGATAGCGGTAAGTATATAAGTCTTACAATTACTTTTATAGTTCTTAAAATAGATAGCGTTAAGTATATTAGTCTTACAATTACTTTTATAGTTATTATAATGGATAGCGTTACATATATTAGTCTTACAATTACTTTTATACTTCTTAAAATAGATAGCGTTAAGTATATTAGTTTTACAATTACTTTTATAGTCATTATAATAGATAGCGTTACGTGTATTAGTGTTACAATTACTTTTATAGTTATTATAATAGATAGCGTTAAGTATAATAGTCTTACAATTACTTTTATAGTTCTTAAAATAGATAGCGTTAAGTATATTAGTTTTACAATTACTTTTATAGTCATTATAATAGATAGCGTTACGTGTTAGTGTTACAATTACTTTTATAGTTATTATAATAGATAGCGTTACGTATAATAGTCTTACCATTAATAATATATTCTAAAGGTCCAGGTATACGGAGTGTTAGGCTCGACTAGTTTTTAAAATTACAATTAGAATTAGGATTAGTCAGCACATACCTCTATATATTATTTCTCAAAGGTGTTTTTTTTGTCGGTACGCCATATATCCCTTAATATTTCATCAAAACCAATGATTGATCTATCATTAATTAAAAACTAATTTTTTAATTTTATTATTCTCTATATACTATTTCTCAAAGGTGTTCATATTGTAAACAGCGCCATCTGTCGACAATCTGTTTAACTAGTATTAACCTAATACCTTCTGATACAACCATGCCTTTCCAAATGACAAGAAAGCGATTCCCAATAAAGGTAGTCTTTGTTGTAAACAGTATTTATTACTTCCAATATTGTTTTCAAAGAAGTTTTGTAAATTAAGAAGTTTAAAAAAAATCATATCTGAAAAAGCCAATATCTGTTTTTTTAATGTTTTATAATAAAACATATGGTACATAATAATCAATATTTTTTTCATGAGACTTATTATTACTTTTAAAAATAAAATACTTTTCAATTTCCTATTTTCACATTATATTACTTGAATAATAAGTATTTACTTATGCAGAATAAAATAAATATATTAATCATGATTAATTAATTAATTTTCAACTAATTAATACTTCTAAATTAGCCTTTTTTGTGAAATGTCACTAAAATAAAGATAAGCTAAAAACTAATATTAAAAAATTATGAAAATTTATTAAAAAATAACTCGCTATTTTTGAATTAAATAATAAGCTTCTAAATTTAATAATAATGATAGAGTGACGATATGTCTCACTTGCACTCGTATAATATAATAAGCATTATTAAAAATGACGTCACAACTCAGTCTTACCGTCCTTGTCTAAAGGTTAAGTTGAATATTATTTTACTCCTCGTTAACTTATACCTTACCATTATGATTTATCCACAATTAAATGAAACTACGTGATGTAGTATTATTTCTACTTTCTTTAATTTCTTTACCACGACCTAGGTTTCGTTGTATTACAATATCTTCAGGTGGGATATTAGCAAAGATTCTTTATTAGCAAAGATATTTCCTAATATCCCACCTGAAGATGTTGTAATACAACGAAACCTAGGTCGTGGTAAAGAAATTAAAGAAAGTAGAAATAATACTACATCACGTAGTTTCATTTAATTGTGAATAATGAATTTCTACAAAATTAACGCCAAATATATTCAATTATGATTTATGACACAAAATATGAGTGAAATATTATATTACAGAATTATCTTTATTTTCAATTTTTGGTTCTACAGAAAATTTCAGGTTAAAGCTCGTAAACGAATAAAAAATAAAGTTTATGTGTTGGTCTGTTTGGTTGTTGCGATATGCATTATGTTTACAGAATATGTAAATTAAGAAATTTACATTCCATATCGTTTATAGCTGTTCAGCACTTTCCACCATCACCCCTAATCATTCTAAAGGTCCAAATATGTTATCGTTTCTAGGACTCCGTAAAAGCTAAAAAAGGGAACCATTATAAAATCATTCACGTATCCCTCCGTCTATCCATCTGTCACAGACGTTTTTCTCAGAAAAAGATTGATGTAGAAACTTGAAATTTGGCATGGTGGTAAAGCATGCTAGCTTAAATATATATCATTGGTTAATACTGAAAAATATTGAAATGGAAATTTTAGAGAAGACAAATAATGTGCTATGATTTTTTTGGAATTTATATTAAAACATTTTTTTTGTATTTTATATAACCCGAATGTAAAGAGCAAATTACAAAGATTTTAAAACAACTTTTTTTTCAGAATTTTCTTGTATAAAATTTCTAGAGAAATTTCTGAAAATGACCACGAAAAATATATCACCCTCCCTTTTCTCTGAAACTGGTAAACTTATACTTATAAAAAACGGCGTTACTGGATATTTCCCTGTAGTTTATCGAACAATCATAGCTATGTATCCAATTTTCCCAGTTTTTCACGTATATTTCCATAATTTCACGTCTAGGCAGTAAAAAGATATATTACTTATATATTTACATAGTGAAAACAAAATTAATATTTGTAAATAGTAAGAAGTGAGTTAAATGAATTTTCTTTTGCTGTCATGCTGAGTTAGCTCGATTTCTGGATTATCAGTTCCCGAATACTCTTCGACTAAGACAAGGTATAAAAAAGCCAAAATGGTTTGACCAAGATCCCGAAACCAAAATGGTTGGAACAAACCAAGTCTGATTTTTTTGAACAAACCAAGACTACTTTTAAACACTGAAATATATTAAAATAGAATTTAATACAATAGGGTGAGATAAAGCAAAATTTATTATCCAAAATAAAGAAAAAATTAGATTGATTTTCCACGTGTCCTTTTATCCAGCATGTTCGGATTTTCGAACTTTAAAACTTGGAAAAAGTAAAGACACATCAGCTGCTCACCCCACGTCCCCTTCATCCACCATGCTACATAGCTGAGGTTATATATTATTGGTGAAAAGTTATTTAAACAATAAGCGACATCATTTAGTGGATCTTTAAGAAATATATTTTGTTATTCCTCGAGGAATTGTATATTTTCCCAGAATAAAAAAAACTATTCTAAACGTCAGTTAATAATACGTTTTGTAATTGTGAAAAATTTGGCAAAGATCGCATTATTGTTTAAAAATCTATTTAGTAAAAAACAAAAACACTTTTATGTATATATACCCTTGGTGGAAATATTTGAAGTCCTAAAAACAAACTACTTAGAAATTGACACTGGTTTAAATTTTTAATTCTCCTAAAACGTTTATATACAAACAGATCACCTCATTTTCCGAATTATCGTTTTTCATGAAAATATGTCTAACTATAGGGGTTAAATATAAAATAATTGTCTTTGATATCGGTATCAAAATTAAATTATGCACGTCGACATCAATAAATAAATACAAATGGGATCATTAATATTGAAAAGCAAACAAACAACCAAACATTTTAGGATCGATTCAAATCAAAAACGAACGATAGACGCGACGACAACGGGAGAGGGAATCGCCGTCAAGCGGTATAAAAACTCGCAGAGTAATTAAATATTCCAACATATAATGACTGAAAATATCTTGGATGGAATAAATATTGAGATAAAATGGCCACTCGTGTTTGGAATTTTTAATTACGACGGGGCCCTATTCACAAGGCGTTCATCGGTCGCGAATTTGTCTATTATGCCGTTGGATATTTGGTTGTTTTAACGAAATATCGAATAAAGTATATTATAATACATTTGTACTTTTTGAAGTGGCTCTGGAGAAAAATAAGATTAATCCATAATGTTTAGTAGCAGAAAGACGTGATGTTTACATTATGAAAGAAATACTTTTGTAATCATTTGTGGTTTATCATCTAAAATGCTAAGGACACCGGCAACAGTTCAGTGTTGGGTCCTCTTGTTACACGAATCAAAATTTAACTCTTAAATGAAAAAAAAGAAAAAAGTAATTCCCCTAATGGACGATTTAATTAAAACTTTTTATTTAAATCTTCAATCAGACAAATTAAAATTCTTATATTTTTTTATGAAAGGTCGGGTTATTTTTCATAATTGTTCATAAATGCTGTTTCTACGGAAGTCTTTGCACCAGTAAAATGAAACAAATGCAGATTGTTTCTTGTTGTGTCCTCCATAAACAAATATAATATACTAACCCATGAAACTTGCAGGCCGACAGGGTCATTAAGAAAAGCCATGTAAAGGACGAAAAAAACATTTATTTTGACAGCAACAGAAAGAATGTCAATGTCAGTTACAGTTTATTTTTAATTAATTAGACAATGGCTACACGTTTAAAAAGTGATCGTTTCTAAAAAGTTATTATGTACTTTGTTAATGGCCGGTTTCTGAGTACTTTTTGTGGTTAAAGACATTCGTTCCATAACTCTTTTGTTTGAATTTCTTCTTACAAAAAAGTTGTGAAATAGATATCTATTTCATAAAAGATACGCAGAAACTGGCCATAGATTGTCTTTTTCTTTCTTTTTCTCATGAACTGTCATTGATACATTATAAATATAATATGCGCAATTTTATGAAGATGGTATTTTGTAACAAATTGTATTTTGGGATTAATTTTGTAGAAATTCATTGTAATTTAATTTTTCACAATGAAATTAAACTACGTGATGTAGTATTATTTCTATTTTATTAAAATTCTTTACCAAAGCCCAGGTTTATGACAACATCTTCAGGTGGGCTATTTGTAAAGAAGAAAATCGTATATTATTTTTTGCTTTCCCGATTGCTAATCGCTGCTAGTTCGGTTTGTCATATTTTAAAAAAATATTTATTTTATTAAAATATTAAAATTATACTCTATTTATGTAACGCCATGCACATTTCTGCTGACCTCATTTAAGTAATATTATGTGGATTGAAACGATAGAATTACCTATTTATTTTGGGTTTCATTGTGGCCTATATTTTTTGGTATCGTTGATGCCGAAATAATTTTGGTCCATAGCTCCAACTGAATATTGGTATCTAGATTTTTTAGATTTTACAAATCTGCGTTTGAAAATTTTGAAAAGGTAGACTATTTACATTAGTTTCATATTTCGCAACCAGAACCTAAAAATTAAAGATGATAAACGGCACATCAATTACAATTTGAAAAACTCTTGGCAACTCCTGACTTTTGGAATCGTGACCCATCCACTCATTGGAGTACCAGAAAAGAATGTTTTAGGTCCCTGTCTGATTTTCAAAATTTTGCTACATATTAACTAATAACTATATCTGAAGCATCAAATCTCTTGCACGAAAGTCTTCATTTGTAAATACTGTGATGGATAATGTGATGTAATAGATGGATAGATAGCCGGATTATAAGAATTCCTTTTTTCTATAGGTACTCAGTTTTCATTTATTATCTAGGTACTAAGGGTTTTTTGTTTTACAAGTTACTACGGATCTTATTTAACTGGGCACTGGTGATTCCTTATTTGACTAGGTATTAAAGTGTCTTTATTTGAGTGGTTACTAAGTTTTCATTATCGTACTAGGTATTTAGGTTTATTTATTTAACTTTGCACCAACGGTTCCTCGTTTGATTAAGTTATAAGGGTTCGTTATTTGACTAAATACGAAAGTTTCCTTATTTGACTAGGTACTAACGGTCTTCTTATTTGATTAAATACTGAGGGATCCTTATTTAACTAGGTATTTAAGTTTCTTTATTTAGCTACTTTATTTTATTAGGTACTAAGTTTTTCTTAGTTTACTGGTTATTAAGGGTTCTTTATTTGTCTAGGTACTAAAGGCTCTTTATTTGGCTAGATACTAAGGTTTTCTTATTTAGCTAAGTGCTTAGTGTTCCTTTTTGAGTCAATACTAAGGGATCCTTATTTAGCTAGGTACTTAGATTTCCTTATTTGAATAGGTACTAACGTTTCCGTAATTTATCAGGTACTAAATACTACTTAATGAGCTATATAAAAAGGGTTCCTTGTTTGACAAGGTACTAAATACTCAATTGACTACTAAATACTACTGAATACTAAATACTTGACTACATAATAAAAGTTCTTTATTTGACTAGGCACTTAATTATGCATAAGAATATACTTTTCACGATGCGTCTTTATATATATTGGAATATACTTTTCATGTTGCATGATTTAAAGTGCATCGTGAAAAGTATGTTCTGATGCATTATTAAGTGCCTAGTTAAATAAAGAACTTTTATTATATAGTCAAGTATTTAGTTTTCCTGCATTTGCTTTCATATCCTACAGTTTAGTTTTTGGTGACAAAAATCTGAGTAATTATGCAAAATTTTAAAAGTAGGATTGAGAAAATTTAAACACAGATATTGAATTTTAAATACATATATGTGTAAGGTGTTTACTAGGCTATAATAACACAGTGGTTGCAAATATAAGAGACAAAATTGTCGAATGAAAAAGTTCATTATTCTGTGTTTTAGAGAAAAAGAAGTTAAACTGCAAAAATGTTTAATCCGCAAAAAATAGAACACATGAGAACAGACTACGGCAGTGCTTCTTCTATTTTCCCAACACTGTTACTCTGTATGTTTACGCTGTCACATAAAGTATGATCAACACTTATAAAGGTAAGAATACCATGACGCATTTTGAAATCTTAAAAATTATATTGACGAATTTGAAATTATCTTGACAAAATTTCATCACAAGTTATTGAGGGAAAAAATTAAACTTCGTTTCTTTGTTTGCTTTTTCCACAGTTGAAAAAGGGAAAAATGGTGGATTTATTTAATAACACTGTTTTTGTGAATATATTGAATCTTACCACTGCTTAAGTAATCGAAAAAGTGGAGTAAAAATAAAAAAAGATTGTTAAATTGCTAAACGATTAAAAAAAACTTTGGTTTTACTAGGAAAAAAACTCAAATTAGTACTATTAATTATAATATTAAGGCGATTTTAACTACTTACTACATGTATTGTGTTATGTTAGATTATGCTTGTAATTATTATTTAGTTATTAAGAGCTTTATTGGTGAGATTAAAAGCAAAAAATTTATCTATGGCATTATTCGTGCACTTCGCCACATCAAAAAATTTCAGTTAATTATTCATAAATATTTAGTTCAGAATATATTATTTAAGTTACTGAAAAAAGATTACACCCTGTGATATTTTATTTTCAGCATAATATTTTTTTTCTTTAAAATCCTAAAAATAACTAAGTTACACTTCGAATCTCGAGGAAGGTACATCGAACCCACAACATTATTATATGTTTGAAAATCACCACTAGCATCTCTATAACACATCTGCGCAGAATAATTTGGTTTCATTGACAGAACTGGAAATAACAACTTCGAAAAATATACTTTGGCTAAAAAAGTCTAAGGCGCTGAAAAGACGCAGTACTGGGTATTGCTTCGATTAGATTTGTTCCACATTCAAGATCAGTACCTGTTATTCCATTCATACTTCCAAGGACAAAACTAAATTACTAAATGTAGCCAAATATAATCTGCAGAGGTCACAACCTTCAGTGAATGAAACAAGACACAAACTATTAATGTTTAAGCAATAAAATATTTATAAAAATCAAATAAATAAATAATTGTACCAATTACATTCCGACGTCTGGTCACCCTGTACATAGACGCTAAACTGCGAAATCAAAATATAAAATCATCAATCTAAAACGTACCGAATTAGTGATGTGTCGAGTTACGTCGTCAAGAATACCGACTCGATACGTTGACGTACTCGAATTTCTCAAGTGTTGGAAGTTATGGAATTCAAATAAAATTTACTCGAATATAATATTGGAATATGTATTATATTTAATTATCTATATTTAATTTTATGCGTAATAAGTGATTAAAGTCGTCTTAATCTTAGAAATAATAGACTTAATTTGAAAGTTTTTTTTAATTAAACTGATTTTTTTTTCAATTTTTAACAATATAATAAAAAAAATAATAAATACACAACGCTTCTATCTCTTCACGCCATTTCTTTGATTACTTAACCAATGCTAAGTTTCAATATTTTCACCAGAACAGCATTTTTAAATAACACCAACATTTTTCTCTTTTTCATGCGAGCAGAACCGCGGGTAAAAGCTAAATTTCTTTTTGTTTAAGGAATTATACTTTATTAATCTAGTAATTTTCTTACTTCTTATTCGATTATAGGATTCTAATACTGACTGTAGCTTTCTTTTTTTTTTAACTTTTTTAACAATACTGGTTAATGATAGAGACAGTAGCATAGATGCGATTTACCAAACAAAAGAAAAATGGGAAGAGTATACACACACACACATATATATGTATATATATATATATATATATATATATATATATATATATATAAAACGTTCTTTCCAGATATCTAATCTAGTATATAACGTAATTTTCAGAAGATAACCATAAAATAAGTCATCTTATCTTTCAGTTTGCTAAATTAATTCTACTATTAAGGCTAATTTTTTTAAATTAACGAAAGACATAAAAATAACCTACAAAGTCAGCCATAATGGTACTGTTTCATCTATTTTGCGTAAAATGAAATAAAGGGTCACTTTAAAGTACATAGTTGTTGTACGTAGTCAAAATAAAGGTTGCACGTTGATACAAAATGCGGTCGTCTACTTAAAGCTAATAATTCCGCAACTTTTCCGTTATTCATATAAAAGTAACATGATATGGGACATAGGACTGATTATCTGTTCCATTACTCATCAGTAGGACTGATCATCAGGCACGGTTTTTGTTACATCTTTATGTTCGTTAGATGCAATGTCTATCTTCCCTCTGATTGCTTCTAACTTAAGTTTTACTGAAATGATTTTTATGCGATTTTCATCTTAATGCAAGGTTTTCATCCCTGAATGGTTTTTTATAAAGGTAATGAAATAATTCTTGTAACTATTTTGCTTTTGTATTATTTATAGAATTGTTTAATTATATACAGTTTTCCGTTTAACGACGTTTGGCCCAAATATTGATCTGAATTTGTATTAAACTTGAACATGAGTACTTCTCTATATTCGAGTAACTAATTCGATTTGATTACTAGGTTCTTACGCAAATCTCGAAATTCTGAATCGAGTTCAAGATACTTTTATTCTTAATACGAATGCGAGTTTATTCGATAATGAAAATAAGGAACTGGGCACATCCCTATTCTGAAGGGCGATGGAAAAAGTCAAAAGGACATCATACGTATCTGGCGCTATTAATATCCCATATATACGAAATTTCATCGAGGGCCGTATCTCGCAGAGGAATTTGCGGTCAGCATATCGGTAACATATTTTTTTCCACTCAATCTCTCGATATTATCGCCGAAACGGCTTTTGTCGGGCCGAACAAGCTTTTTCGTGGCATTCTCATGGAAAACATTACAGCGAACGGTCGAATGTCTAATTTTCAACCGTATCTATTATAATATCATTTTAATCTTGTTTTGTTGAAAATATTTAAAATTTTTGTTCATTTTTTGGTAAAATTACAAAATAAGCTGAACAATCTTCTGCTTATGGTGCTTTCTCCGAACTGGAGTTGGTAATCATTACGGCTATTTGAACTATAGATGAAGCTGCCCGAAAAAATGAACGGGTTAGTTTTAGGGTACTTTCTTTGTACCACTTATGCAGGTTATTCAGCCAAGATATCCTTCTCCTGCCAGAACATCTTCTACCCAGTATCTTGCCTTGTATAACGATTTGAAAGAGTTGGTATTTCCTCTGGCACACAATATGTTCTAGGTATTGGAGGTTACATGTTTTTATACATTTTAAGGTCTCTGTGCTTTTTTTCATTCGTTAAAGTGCCGTTGCATAGCATACATTCTGAACGGTACCAAGAGCCTGAATGCTATTTTAAGTATGAATGTAATGATAAAATTATATATAATGAGCTGTATAATATATATATATATATATATATATATATATATATATATATATATATATATAATAATCACAATTTGAAAAACCTTTGTCATTGTACATATTGTATGTAATAAATAGTACGTTCAGTGTTTGTATATACATATATCTGTGTGTATTCAATGTAGGTACGTATGTGCATCAAACTGTGTTTGATGCATGTTTCTGTAAGAAAATAATTTTTTTTTTCGCTGGGATACGATCCCGATTTTGACAGCCGTATTTCAGAAATGGTTGACAGTTATCATAGGGTTTCTCAATATTTTTTACTAAGTTTCTTTATTTAGCTACTTTATTTTATTAGGTACTAAGTTTTTCATATTTTACTGGTTATTAAGGGTTCTTTATTTGACTAGGTACTAAAGGCTCTTTATTTGGCTAGATACTAAGGTTTTCTTATTTAGCTAAGTGCTTAGTGTTCCTTTTTGAGTCAATACTAAGGGGTCCTTATTTAGCTAGGTACTTAGATTTCCTTATTTGAATAGGTACTAAAGTTTCCGTATTTTACCAGGTGCTAAATACTACTTAATGAGCTATATAAAAAGGGTTCCTTGTTTGACAAGGTACTAAATACTCAATTGACTACTAAATACTACTGAATACTAAATACTTGACTACATAATAAAAGTTCTTTATTTGACTAGGCACTTAATTATGCATAAGAATATACTTTTCACGATGCATCTTTATATATACTGGAATATACTTTTCATGTTGCATGATTTAAAGTGCACTATACGATAGTGAAAAGTATGTTCTGATGCATTATTAAGTGCCTAGTTAAATAAAGAACTTTTATTATATAGTCAAGTATTTAGTATTTAGTTTCTCAACATTTTTTACTCAATTTTTTCACAGACTCACCTATGTGAATACCATATACATCCTATATGCAGTTACTTTAAATATTTTTTTTAGAATAGCGACATAAGTAATCAGATTTATGAGTAGAAACTGTGTTATTAAAATCGGCCAAAGCAATACGCGTTGCGCGAATATTAGCTCAACGTAATTTAGCCATGTGTTCGTAGATAGATAGGTGATAGATGCTACATGGGTCATAGATGGTGATAGGTGTTCGTAGATGTTTCATGATGAAGCGAGACACAAATTGAGTTAATTGACTACATTATTTATTACAAAGTTATCTTTATATGCACCTTTCGATTTCATTGACGGGCGCATAAGCCTGGTGTCGGCGGCATACTCCAAGCTCGAGTTCGCTTCAACATGAAAATCAGTGCTGAACAGAAGGCTTGCATATGCGACCAATGTGTTTTATCAGAGCTCACATACGTAGCATTCACAAAAAAGGTTTAAATAGCGATTGAGAGGAAATTAGTAAGGGTTACACTGAGAGAAATTAAAGAAAATGACCAGTTAAGATAGCACAGCAAGGTTAGCGACGTCACTAAACACGTAGTGTAATTAAAATGGGAGCGGACTGGTCATGTGGCCCGCAAGCAAAGCTCGTGGTGCAGGGAAGTGGTGGAATGGAGACCATGGGGAGATAAACAGCCATAAGGAAGAACATAGATAAGTTGATATGACGACGTCAACAAAGCTAGAGTGACGTGGGTAGAAACGGTCCAAAACCGAGAAAGATGGCATAAACTGAAGGAGGCCTATAATTTATTGGTACATATAAACTAGTATAATTTTTCTATGGATCCTACTACGTGTAATAACTTTATTTTCTAGATCAATTTAGTTTATTAATGCAAGCTGAAATGATTTCGCATTGAATTACTTATTAAATGCTGTAATATTGATATTTTTTTAGATTTTAGGCATACTTTATATAAAACAAGAAATAATTGGACTACTTTAGCATTCGCATCTGATGAAAGAGACGCTGTATCCAGAACCAGAATATATCCTACTTGCGGATAGAATTTTGAGACTTGTTGAATAACAGTTGGGGTCTGAGAAAAAATATAATTATATATATATATAATAAAAATATAATTCGCTTATTATTAATTATTGCACTGATTATTGTGTATAATCAGTGTAATAATTCAAGTGTATACAGTTGGTGTTTAATATTTTATTTGAGAGTAGTTTAATATAATACGCGTATGCTATTGTATTTTAAAATAATGAACTCGCATTGTTCCTCATTCTCCGAAATAATATTCATCATATAACATCAATTTAATTATTATTATAATATATATGTTTTAAAATTAGAAGTTTCACTTCTATCGTGTTATGACTACACACCAGAAAGTTTTCACTATTTGTTTGTGTCCACGTCATCTCACTACGTTCTTGCTGTATTGGATACCGAAAACTAGCCAGATGTTACTGAAATAGAATATCATTTAAAGAAAACTAATATTTTTAGAATGTAAAAAAATTGCGCGTACACCACCGTACACGTGATAGAAGTGAAACTTCTTAAAAAATAAAGAATATGAGAGATTAGTGAGAGAGAGAGAGAGCGAGAGAGAGAAGGAGATACAGAACACAATGATAAATATTAATAACACAACGTATGCGTGGTAACTCAGCTGTTCATATGTAGCGTCTGAGGCGTACATCTACAACGCGCGCATGCGCGACACTATCTTATTCAATCGTTTTTTATCGTTGTGTATACGTCGCTCTCTTTGCTCCACTTATATGGCGTCGGAATATATAGCTCTCTTTCTCTTTCTGTCTACGTCATATTTTCCTTCTCTCTCGCGTAACAAAACGTGCCTAAATGTGACGCGACCTTAAAATTTTACTTTCAATTCTCGTCCACTTATCCATTATCCTTATATAAGAAGGATTTCGCCTAAGAAGTTTCACTTAAAAAACCCAAACAATTCAACGTTTTTTACTCACGAAAAGGCTACAAATAAAATACAATTCATGAATACAAAAGAAAAAAGCTATCTTCATAAATGCGTATGTTATATTTTTATTATAGCAAAAATTATTAATAAGAAATAAAAATCTGACGCACAATAACTTTTTAGAAACGATTATAAACCATAACCAACATCGATCGATTTTTAAATGTGTAGACATTTATTCCGCGTTGCTGTCAAAAAAAATGTCTTTTTCGTTTTTCACGAATTTTACATGTCTTTTTCAACGACTGGTCATCCAGCTTCATGGATTTATACGTTACATCATATAATATATTGAGGAAAATACAAGACACAATAAACACTTTATTTCATTGGGTTTATTCAAAACGTTCCTTAGAAATGGCATTTAAAAACCTGACTTTAAACAAAAATGCAAAATTTTTCATTCTCCCTATACAAGAGTGTTATTTTTATTCTTGCAACAACTGGGCCCAACACTATCGACTTTCACTAATATTTTTTCATCACAAACTTTCTTAAACTGATAGGGTTATAATGCTGTGACATACAAACGGATATTGCGAAGTCATAAAGGTTCCGTGTTTACTTTTGAGGTACAGAACCCTAAAAATACACAAAATAAATACATAAAAAAAACTTTAGCGTTATTTATAGTAGACACAAGAGTTAACATGCCTGAACGCATGTTCTAGTCTAGTTTGCGTTTTAATATTTATTCATTTAGTCCTTAATACAACGCTTCTGATGAGATCAATCTCTTCCGGTCAACTACAACCAAGGAATATCACTAATAAGTTTCGAGGTGGACTGCTAAAGACTGTACTATTATAATACCATGCATACAATGGACTTGTTATAACAAGATCAATTTCATCCGGTCAACCACAACCAAGGAATATCACTAATGAGTTCCGAGATGGACTGCTAAAGACTGTACTATTATAATACCATGCATACAGCGAACTTATTATAACAAGATTAATCTCTTCCGGTCAACCACAACCAAGGAATATCACTAATGAGTTCCACGGTGGACTGCTAAAGACTGTGACTTATTACAACAAGATTAATCTCATCCGGTCAACCACAACTAAGGAATATCACTAATGAGTTTCGAGATGGACTGCTAAAGACTGTACTATTATAATACCATACACACAGCGGATTTATTATAACAATTTCAATCTCATCCGGTCAAGCACAACCAAGGAATATAACTAATGAGTTCCGAGATGGACTGCTAAAGGCTGTACTATTATAATACCATGCATACAGCGGACTTATTATAACAAGATTAATCTCTTCCAGTCAACCACAACCAAGGAATATTACCAATGAGTTCCGAGGTGAGCTGCCAAAGACTGTACGTACTATTATAATTCTGGGAAAAAGTTTCTTAATTAAAATAAAAAAAAGCAATAAAAAATAAATATTATTAAATCAAATGTCTAAAGTAAATATGCCGATAGGAAATAGGAAAAGGATGGAGGAAAACAGGATGTGAACGGAAGGAAAATGGTGAGGGTTAAGTTGAGAGAGGTATATTTTTCAGATAACTTTTGAAAGTGTATATGGACGGTGGATTTCTGATGCCAGAAACCAATGAATTTCATTATTTAGTGGCGCATAAAGTGAAATATATCTATCAAGCAATTATGTGTGGATTGTGTAAAATATTATTAGCTAATAAAAGAATGTGAAGACTGGGTCCATCATGAAGCACCACCTGTCTGAGCCGTGATCTAAACTCAGAAAATGGATATATATTGGGTCACCTTTTGGTCAGTGACGGATTTTTAAAGAACAATTAAGAATAGGCAACTAAATCAAATTGTGAAAAAAAAATTTAAAAATGTAAGTTTTTTTTAACTTTTTAAATTCCCACCTTAATAAAACGCGAAAACGTTAGAAAAAGTTAAAAAAATGTTTTTTAAATTTTCTTTTTCACTATTCGATTTAGTTATATGCGCATAAAAATGTATATGTAGATATATAAATGTACATGTATATACATTATGTACCGTCTACTGCATGTATTCACTCACTATGCTTATTTATTTTGTCTATTTATTTATTTCGAACTTTAATGTACACATATAATTACATACATACATACAAAGGAACGAACTTATTGTTGCATAATGAACCTATTCCATCAAACACAAGGTTTAATCATGAGTATTTAGTAAATTAATAAATATTCATCTACTTTTAGACAATATTTACAACTCGAAATATTAATAAAAAAACAAAAGAAGATGAAAATAAACAAGTCATTAAGTACAAATCTCGTCATGGCACGTTTAATGGAAAACGAAACAAAATAGAATTAAGAAAGGGTGGAGAAAATGGATTATGAGCGGAAGAGCTTTTTCATACGACCTTTCAAAATATTTATAGAGGGCAAGTTTCTGGTATCCGGATCCGGTTGATTCCAAAGTTTTACAGCTTGGACAGAGAAGAATTTTTGTTAAGATGGTTGTATGGTAGTGTATGTATGTGTGGGATAAAGAAATATGAGGTGATTTTAGGGTAGATAATGTAGCCCTATACCGTATGCAGACAAATAACTAAACTTGCTTCTAAAATATATGTTTAAGGACATAAGTAATAAATTTGGATCTTCTAATTTTTCAAGGTGACTCTCAGATCTGGGTAACATACGTCTCCATAGTCAAGTAGAGGCAGTAAGAGTGCTTGACAGAGGTGAGATTTTGTTTAAGCAACTAGAAAATTTTGAAGGTCCAACAAAAACACGAGAACTAACATCATTTACTTGAGGTTTCCAGCTAAGAATTTGCTCTAAATATTATAGAAACACATATATTTTTTTGCTATTATATAAATTTGTTTATATATATACAACTGTGGACTGTCAACTGTGTACCATACACATATGTACGTAGCGATATTATACCGTGCTTGTGTAATCTGTTATACGGTAGTAGTGAGCGTCATCTCCCATTATGCTTGGGTCATACTTTGTGGAATAATGCGTAAAAAATGCTACCATAAACTACGTCATATACTGAGGACGCCGTTAGTATTACTATTAGAACAGTTAAGATAAACGTTGGAGAAGATGGTGCATTGCTAAAGAGCAATTGTGCTAATTATTAGTTTCCGAATTTGTTTTATTATTAATGGAGGAGAGGAATACAAAAGTTTGCTTTAGTTTCCTTCTCCAATTTTTTCATTTCATTTTTTTTAAAGAAATAATAAACTTTGAAAAAATCCTCGCCAAATTTATTTTGAACTCCATTGTTTTTGTGATTTCCTATTTCAAAAAGAAAAAAAAACGAACCCACTATATCTGTATCCGTGTCCGATCGTCTATCCGTTACATCCGTTTTATCAGAAACACTTGTAAACTTCAAATTAAGCAAAAAACAAATATATTGTTACAAGAGCAATATCTTCCAGTCGTTCACTGAGAGATAATTTATAACAATCAGTGGTGTGGTGGACTGTAAGAGATTCTGGTATAATGCAAATTAAAAAAAAAACCCAAGACGAGCAACTGCGAGTAGGACTCGCACCCTGAATGTCCCGTGCCGTTATATATGCGTAAATCTTAGTAACAATACAAATAAACAAACAAAAAACAGAAAATAAATAATTTTGTCACATACCAATTCCACACGTTTCTCTCTTGCCAAATTTAAAGATTCTAGGTCAACAAGAAGTATTTTAAAATTGACAATCGAATCAATTTTGATAATGAGTGAATCAATAAATCTGTTTCATAATAAATCTATCAATGAATCAGTTTCATAATGAGTGAAACAATGAATCTGTTTCGTAACTAATCTATCAATGAATCAGTTTTTATAATGAGTGAATCAATTTCATGATGATCAAAATTAATGAATCAGAATCAATGTCATAATGAGTGTTGTAATGAATTAGAAACTTAATGAGTAAATCAATGAATGAGTTTCATAGTGAGTGATGTAATGAATTGGTTAATTAATAAGTGAATCGATGTGTGAGTTCATAATATGTGATTCAATGAATCAGTTTCCTAACGAATGCATCAAAGAATCATTTTCATAATGAGTGAAACAATGAATCTATTTCGTAGTTAATCAGTAAATCAATTTCATGAAGATTGAATTAATAAATCAATTTCATAATGAGTGTATTATTGAATTAAATCAATGAATGAGTTTTATAATGGGCGATATAATGAATTGGTTTATTAATGAGTGAACTAATGAATCAATTAATAAATAAGCAGAACAATGAATCAGTTTCATGATGAGTGATTCAGGCAATCAGTTTCTCAATGAGTGAATCAATGAATCAGTTCAAATGTGTGATTCAATTAATCAGTTACCTAATGAATGAATCGATGAATCAGTTTCATAATGAGTGAATCAATGAATCAGTTTCTTAATGAGTGAATATATCAATCAGTATCAAAATACGTTATATTTGCACTGAGTGCTAGCATTTTTTAGAGGTTTATTGTTGAAAATGTTGTCGACGAATGAGCTATGCAACACGAATGTGTCACTAACCTTCCCACTTTTAAGGACACACAACTCATTTGGAAGACAATGCCACCTTTGATTGTACAGTTATGAACGTCGGTGTTCAGCAGACGCCACATACAGTGTCTGTAACGAAAATGCCCAAGATGACAATGAAACATTAAGGATTTCAATGGAATATGGAGAAATACATTCATTTTTCACAATATTTTCTATCTATTTATTTGTCTATGACATATCATACAAGATTGAAATGTTATATAAGCCAGGATCCTAGAAGTGACAGGAGATTACTTCTAGGACACCAAGTTCACGCTTGCATACATTTAGTTCTAGAAACTAAGACGTATGACAGACGGACGGACAGAGAGACATAATGAAATTATAAAATTTCTATGTGACTATGTAACCCTAAAATTGTAATTTATTTTTATGCAACGGAGTTATTAATCTACATGCGATTAATTACGATCAATTAATCTACATGCGATTAATTAATCTACATGCATTTAATTACGATCGGTCTTAAATTCAAAGAGTTAAAGTGTAATAACTTACGGGCGAACAGATATGATGAAACTATGAGGGTTCCATGATTGACTACGGAACCCGACAAATCGTAGTGTATTTTAATGCAGTG
Organism: Druceiella hillmani; assembly: GCA_039881145.1. Taxonomy (NCBI): domain Eukaryota; kingdom Metazoa; phylum Arthropoda; class Insecta; order Lepidoptera; family Hepialidae; genus Druceiella; species Druceiella hillmani. The sequence continues at coordinate 13,970,834 of JAYKKI010000031.1, forward strand.
GAGTTATTAATCTACGTGCCCTTATAATCTTTAGTTACGATTAGACTTAAATTCAAAGAGTTAAAGAGCAGTGACTTACGGGCGGAAAGACATATGATGAAACTATAAGGGTTCCATGATTGACTACGGCACCTTACAAATCGTAGTGTATTTTTAAGCAGCGTAGTTATTAATCTACGTGTCCTTATAATCTTTAGTTACGATTAGACTTAAATTCAAAGAGTTAAAGAGCAGTGACTTACGGGCGGAAAGACAGATATGATGAAACTATAAGGGTTCCATGATTGACTACGGCACCTTACAAATCGTAGTGTATTTTTAAGCAGCGGAGTTATTAATCTACGTGGCCTTGTAATATTTAATTACGATTAGACTTAAATTCAAAGAGTTAAAGAGCAGTAACTTACGGGCGGAAAGACAGATATGACGAAACTATAAGGATTCCATGATTGACTACGGAACCCTATAAATCGTAGTTTATTTTTATGAAATGGAGTTATTAATCTACGTGCCCTTGTAATATTTAATTACGATTAGACTTAAATTCAAAGATTTAATGGGCAGTGACTTACGGGCGGAAAGACAGATACGACGAAACTATAAGGGTTCCAGAATTGACTACGGAATCCGACAAATCGTAGTGTATTTTTAAGCAGCGGAGTTATTAATCTACGTGGCCTTGTAATATTTAATTACGATTAGACTTAAATTCAAAGAGTTAAAGAGCAGTGACTTACGGGCGGAAAGACAGATATGATGAAACTATAAGGGTTCCATGATTTACTACGGAACCCTACATATCATAATTTATTTTTATGCAGTGGAGTTATTAATCTACATGTCCTTGCAATATTTAATTAAGATTAGACTTAAATTCAAAGAGTTAAAGGGCAGTGACTTACGGACGGAAAGACAGATATGACGAAACTATAAGGGTTCCATGATTGACTACGGAACCTTACAAATCGTAGTATATTTTTATGCAGCGGAGTTATTAATCTACGTGCCCTTGTAACATTTAACTACGACCGGATTTAGAATGAAAGAGTTATAGTGTTGTGACTTATGGGCGGGCAGACAGATGTGACTATATTAAGGGTTACATATTTGAATACCGAACTCTAAAAATCATAATTTTTTATTCATGCATTGACTTAATTAATCTACATCCCCTTGTAACATTTAATTGCAATGACTTGCGGACAAACATCAGGAAAATATAAAGTTTCTATTTTTGCCCTTTTGCTACGGAACCCTAAAAAGTTCAAAGTACAAATGGAAGACGAGGGTAAGAAGATAGAAGCATGGAGGAATAGAGAGACTACTACTGCCGTCTTTGAATTTATCATAAAACTTTCCAGTTCCCTCAGATCCTCTGTGGCAGCTGTGGAAAACCACTTCCCGTCAGGTTTTTCTAAGCGAAAGTTATGAGTATTTGCACTTAAAAAGTATTGTTTAGGGTTCAATACCTACTTGCTATAAACGTTAATTAAACGTGACGTGACCGAATTAGTCCTAATTAATATTATATTTGAAAGAGACTTTATTTAATTGTCTCGCCTTCACGCGTCAACTAATTACACATTAACATTTTATATCTGATATAAAATATATTTTAATCACAATAAAAAAACCGTTAGGGAGAATAGCACGAACGTAAGTATGGAATTGCACATCACGGCAATATGTCAGCCTACAACTCCATATTGCATTGCACAGTGTTCTTTCATTCTTACGCCATTTCGCCATTCTGGATTTTCCAAACTACATAGCTGTTTCTAATGCTGATACCCAATACTTCAGAAATAGATTATTTCTGAATTTCACCATCTTTCATTTTTCATGCCAGCGGGGTGCAGGTTAAATCTAGTTAGAACGTAAAACAAACGGAACAACATATACATTATAACAAGCACAGACACAAAATAATTGTGCTAGGAAATCGATGTTAGTGATAACTTATAATAAATAAAATAATTTCATTTCAGACGTGATACGGAACCGTTGATGCGCTAGCCAAACCCGCACTTGGCCAGTTTGATTAATATTTTGTTATAATGCCTAACCCCACTTACACCACAGTTATTATGAACTAAACCCCACAGTAAGAAAAAAAAACGAGTGTGCTTTAGACCACACGAAGTAAAACTTGAAATTCACAAAATATGAACTTTAAAATGAATTTACAATTTTATTCACTTCAAACGTAGAATATTTAATGTATTGAACAAAATAATAATTTATAAAATTGTTTAAGAACGAAATGAAATTACAAAATAATAAAAAAATCACCGTTCACGTAACGCTAGCAAACTCGCACACACACACACACATATATATATATATATATATATATATATTTTTCTTTTTTTTTTTTTCATGAGAAGACGAGAGAAAGAAAATGTGCGCGCGCACTGTTCTCTCTTGCTCCTACAGTGTGATACAGACAATAGGCTTGCACTGTGTCTTAGATATACGAAACATAACTGGTTATGAGAGAAAGAAAATGTGTGCTCACACCTATCTCTCTTGTCCCTACAGTAATATACGAAACGTAACTCTCTCTCTTTCTATCTTCACTAACTTATATCTCCCTCTCAACTTCCGTTCGCCTCGCCCGATCACACTTTCATAACGCTCTCGTCACGCATTCACCAGCTTACCCCCCAAGTCAAGCGTGCGTAAAGAAGTTTTACTTCAATAAACTGAATTTAATAACATTCAACTCGAATTCTCCTGATTATTCTATCAAAAAGCACAATAAAAAAAAAAAATACAACGTCACTCGCCGACAAAAAATCACAAACTATATCAATTAGAAAAAATCATCTGAATAAAATACGCACGCAGTGTCAAAAATGGCGGTATTTTTTATAGCGCGCGCTTTCTTCCTGCGCTGTGCTCAAACGTCACTTTTTGGCGGGAAGCGCGCTGCTCTGTTGTCTCGGCCGCCGCCGCCGCGCCGTCCTCCGGGTTTGTTGTTTATGGATATTATGTTTTTTTTATCTTCATCGTTCTGTCCGTGTATTATGAATTAATTTGCCGGCGTGCATATAAATTGGTTTTCGATGTAGAAGATCGTATCGGGAATTCGGAAGAAGAGGTTAAAATTTTAAAATAAATATTAGGGGATTATTTTGTTTTTGAAAGTGTTGATTGAAAATATGTTAAGATATTAGTATTATATTCAAAATTATTAAAAAAACATATGACTTTAATTATTTACTAGATTTATTATATAGTTCTGATCGGGTTTAATGCTGATCTTTTTGTAAACATATTAGTACATAACAATAGGTATTCTATAGCTAACTTTATGGAATTTATATGTAAAAAAGTACTGTGATAATTGTAACTAATTTTTTCCTCAATTACTTTAACAATTTTTATAGGAATGAGTAATTAATAGATATTAAATTAATAAGTATAATAATAGACTTAAATAACATAATAATATATTGTATACTGGCATAGATTGTAGATTAAAAAAAAATATACCTTTCATAAAATCCTTTTATATTTTTTATGTGAAGTAACAAACTGAAAAAATTCATGAAATATTTTGTTAGCTTTTAATTGAAAGTTTAACAAAACAAGCACATTTAGCTTATACATACTCGTACTCAGGTGTTTTTTATATTGCATAATTTTTTCGCAACTTCTAGACAAGATTCTAAACATAAAATGTTTTTGGTGAATATGTAAAAAATAGTTTCCGAGGTGATCGCCTGTAAATAAAAAGAGACAATTTTTTATCATAATATTATTTCAATATATTTATTAAATCAATTACTCTTAGAAAAATAAAACTTTAAAACCTGCCGGAAAACCCTTTATTAAATATCATTAATGAGATTAGCTGATAATTCGTAATGGTTTTTTCATAATTTTCATTCTAGGTGTGAATCGTTACATTGTTCTATTTAGTAAAAAGTAGAAAATCACTAAAATAAAATAAGTTAAAAATATATTTGTGACTTGATATTATTGTGCATAGAAATTAAACACATAAACTTGAAAAAGCAAAATTAAACATTTTCAAAAAAACCCACGACCAATGTATTCATTGTAATTGAAAAAACGATTAAATCATTTTTTTGAAAACCCCACCCCTGACTAAAAGAAAGTAAAAACCTCTTAACATAATTAGAAACCCAAGAAAATCCATCGGGGCTATCACTGCCATTTCCGTTCCCAACAGCAATTACATTGTAGCAGCATAGAAAGCTATTTGTGCACCAAAGAGAATTTCCATTAGTCACGAGCTGATAAAACTGCAAAATTTTAGGCATAGGCAGGATTTGGTAGCACCGATTGATTATTTAAGTTTTTCAATTACAATGACTACATCGGTCGTAGGGTTTTTTCAAAATGTTTAATTTTGCTTTTAATTTTATATTTTTTTCCATTAAAATGTTTATGCTAAGAGCCGTGTCTAAATCGATTAAACCATTTTAGAGATAAATGGGAATATTCGTTTGCAACAAATGGTGCAGCGCCCCCTGGTGAGCTAACACCATAACACCTAGCCAAGAACTATCGCCGATTAGTCCCAAATATTTCGTAGAAAACCGTTTTTAAATCGGTCAAACCGTTTGAGAGATAAGTGGGAACATTTTTTTGCAACAAAATGTTTATTGCGGCGCCCCCTGGTGAGTAATCACCGTAACAACTAAGAACTCTAAGAAACTATTGCCAATGAAACACAAACATTTTACAGAAAACCGGATCTAAATCGGTCAAACCGTTTTGGAGATAAACGGGAACATTGGATTGCACATACAAACAAAGAAACAAACAAACAACCTTTAAAAATAAATACAAACAGAAATTTAACGAAATTACAAAAATATGCTTTAATAAAATTTGACATATTCTTTTTCACTACAAATATACCAAATCCAGGTATTTTCGCGAGGCTACAGTTTACAAGATCCACAGCACAGAGGGTCACCATGAAATAGATTTGTTCGGGACAAAGGTTCAGTGAATAATTTGTGCTCGCCAGCTCTTATTTACATATTCGGGTCAACAAATTATATCTGTTATAGTATTATGGGACAGAAAATTTTTCCAAGCAATAGTTTCACTATACTCAGGAAAAGACTTTCACCGATTTATGAAAATTTTATCTAAAGATCGACGTGTTTTTGGAATTTAAAATAGATGAGACAAATAAAACGCAACAATTATTAACAGTTTTTATCTATATCACAGTCTAGATCTTTAGAAATAAGCTCAAAAGTTTAGTTATTCAAAGCCTTTTTTACCAACACTGATTCACATAATATAAGAAAAATAGGCCAGCCTGATTACAGCTCAAAATTTAAGTCCCATGAAGAAACCAATCCAAGTGTCAGTTGGATCCGCAAGTCTAGAGTTTGGTATCTACGATTGTGGTCGAAGGAAATTTCTTGTTTTTAGGACTCCGTAGCTCAAAAGGAAAGAAAATTCTTGTTGCATCACTTCGTTAGCATCTGTATGTCAAGATTCTTTTTCTCAGGAACGCGTGGAGACATTAAGTTGAAATAAATATCAAATACTTAGGTCAATGGTCTTTGGAGCTATAAAAAAATCAAGCTTCTAAGTCAACTCAATTAAAACCAGATATCCGACCATTTATGCCAATTATTTTGACACTTTAATAAATCAAAACCTATAGGGTATTCCCCGTTGATCTATTATCATGAAACTAGTGTGATCCGTGCGAAGTCTTCGCATTATTTATTCCATTATGAAGCTCAGATGACAGATCAAACAAATATTTTACTAAAATTGACATATAGAGGCGCAAGTATCAAAAGCATTGAGCTAAAGCGCCACTTTATTTATACGTAAGTGGATTTGAAATTAAACAAAAATTTTACCGACCGTCAATCACATTGACGTTGAGCCGTTAGATGGCAGCATTGCTGTTTTGCGTATATAATTTTAATAATTAATTAATTTGCAAAAACAATAGCAATAATACATTTTTTAGTTGTGGATGCCGGTAGAGCAAGCAATTATCTATAAAATGATATATAATTTATGTGGATTAGTTGTGAGGTTTTTTCTAAAAAGGGAGAGTAACATCTTAAAACCTTAGCGTATTAATATATATGATGATGATGATGATTTGGCAAGAAGCTCAGTCTCACAAAACAAGTTAAGGAAAAATGTAATAATCGTTAATTTGTAGTTATATCAAATAATATAAATCTGTGAAAATATACACGGTGTCCGAGAATAAACATCGGACAAAGAAAGACGCTATTCATATGCTATAAAGGAATAAATTATCGTTGAAATAAAACGTAAAACACGTCCTTATTCTAATCGAGTGCAAAAAAAAATATTACACATAACTCTTTTTAACACACCTAATACACAAGCTCATGCTAGCTGTACGCAACCACTACATATACTCTTTTATACAAGATACCGAACAGCCGACCGTGCACATGTATCGTGTGTATGAAAAAAATGACTATTTTCCAGTCAATGAATAACGTCTTTCTTTATCCGACATTTATTCCCGGACAGCGTGTATAGTAGGCTATATATTTTAGTTACAATTTTGTAAATAGTTTAATAAGAATATTAAGTACCATAAAACTTTTCTAAATGCCTAAATGTGTACGGAACCCCCGTACTGCGAGTTCCACTCGTGCTTGACAGGTTTGTTTGTTAGATAAAAACACAAAAAATATTTGGACAATTTTTTGTTACGTGCAGTAAGTCGTTTATAAGTACAAATATGAATTAGTCAAGGATTTTAATATAATAAAAATATATTTCTGAATACACAAATTTTCACAAATTCTTAAATAATCAGAAATTCTTTCAGTTTTCTCACAACAGAAGTTTCAAAGATAAAAGTGAGTCTGAGTGTGAGTCAAAGATAAAATATGTCTAGATATCCTTTCCTTTTCTTATTCTGTAGTGAAATCGGAAACACTGGATGATTTCTCAGTAATCATTCATAGACCATTATTACAAAGAAAGTCTTAAAGACCGAAACAAGTCTCCAAAAAAATCTAGTCTAATAAAATTGTGGGAAAACCCATGAAAATAATTATCCTTGCTACCTTTATACCTCGTAAAATAATTGCTGGCAAGTCTGTAAAGAAGTTCTTCTCAAAAAAAAATACGGAGCCTTGGATCCAATATTAACTACGTTGGAAAATATTGAAATAAAATGAATTTCTGGAAGACACGTTGTAATTCTTTGTCTATTTAATCATGAAAATCCTAGTCAAATAGCCGTATTGCTACCACAGCTATTATTGTCACCAGATAGAAAAAGAGCTACTCTGACGGAGATACAAATTGTATACCCTCACTCATAGATAATAAGGATCAAGCAGGAAGTTACAATATATTACTATTTGATTAGCCTGATTCCAATATTTCAACAGAAACGTTATTGAATAGATGTCTTATTTTAGTATAAAAAATTTAAAAATTCTACCTTTCAAAAGTTAACAGAGACCAGTAGAGCACCAAAGAACCAAACTTGGAAAGCTGCAAAATAAGGGTAAATGAACTGCATACTTTTCCACTTGTTCTAAATTTGTGTTAATTACGTAAAAATGGCGTCCTTTTATTTTACATTTATTTGCAACTATCCAAATGCCAAATTTTAAGTTCCTCGCTCAACTAAAAATACCCAAATAATATGATTACATAATCGCTCAAAACGTTCTGATAAAATTTTCCAGCTCTAAAAAATATCGGAAACACTCTACACAGTTTATTACTACACGGGACGCTTAACATGCGAGTTCGACCTGCACTTGACTTTAAGCTTCTTGAAACTAAAAACATCTTTTGATACATGAAAAGAGCAGGCGAATTGCGGACGCTTAAGGGAAATGGCAAATAAAACAATTAGCTTCTGCATTATTCAGCATTTAATTACAAATATTTAAAAATTAATTAAAGTTAACAACAATTATAACTAACAATTAATAACAAAACTTTTCTCAAATTAGAAACCATTACTGTTCGTAATTATCTATAATCATTTTTGTGAACCATATACATGCATAGTATTTCTATAACTTTTGCATGTTTATGAACCATATACATGCATATTACTTCCACAACATTGCCATTTTTGTGAACCATATACATGCTTATTAATTCTATAACTTTGGCATGTTTGTGAACCATATACACGCATATTACGTATACAATGTTGCCATTTTTATGAACCATGTACATACATATTACTTCTATAACTTTGGCATATTTGTGAACCATACACACGCAAATTACTCATACAACGCTGTCATTTTTATAAACCATATATTTATATACATATTACTTCTGCAACATTTCAATTTTTGTCAACCATATACATGCGTATTACTTCTTTATAACTTTGTAATTTTTGTGAGCCATTACAGGTACGCATTTTATTGTTACAACTTTCCAGCTCTTGTGAATCATCATTTTTGTGAGCCAATTTGTGAATCGTATATATCAATATTACTTCTAAAACTTTGTCTTTTTGTGAACCATTACAGATATGCGTACAACTTTGTCGTTTTGTGAACCATTACGGATATGCATATTACTTATTTAACTTTCCAATTTTTGTTAATCATATACATGCATATTACTTTTACAACCATTTTACAACTTTCCAATTTTTGTGATTAATATACATAAATATTACTTCTACAACTTTGTCTGTTTTGTGAACCGTTACTGATATGTGTATTATTTTTACGACTTTCCAATTTTCGTTAATCATATACATGCATATTACTTCTACAACTATGCGTACTACTTCTATAACATGTATATTTTTTCATTGGTCACATCACCAACTTTACTTATTCCAGAGAAAGTCAACAAAGAGAGGAAGAGTTGAACCATAATTATCACGTTTACCTTATTCTGAACGACTAAAAATAAATATACATTATTTGCCATTATTAATATATTATATATATATATATATATATATATATATATATATATATATATAATATATTTATATATAATATATTTATATATATATATATATATATATATATATATATATATATATTAATGATATACTTTATTTGCCATTTATTCCAACTATCTCATTTTCCCAGTTATTTTTGACAATGTTTTATGATATCGTGATATTCTGTGGGCTGATACTATTTGCATTATTTTTTATATTTTGAAATAGTATCAAAAGACTTAAGTTTCTTTTCTAAACTTTAATACTAACAGTGAATATTCCATTTAAATTTTCTTAGTCATTTCCAGAGTTCCATCCTTCAAGATGAAACAAAACGGTATCTTTATAGGATCACTTAGTTGTTCGTACATTTGTTGGTTCATTTATCAAAGCCCTTCATCTCAGAGACGGTTTGAGATACCAGATTGCTATCAATATCGTGTATTGAGGTCTTACGTTGATGTTAGTTTCAAGTTTTTTTGTTCACGCAACAAAAACATATAACCCTTTATAGCATAGGTTCTAGTTATATGTGCTACTCCATGCTATGGTACTCCACACGATAGGGTACGCTAAGTTTATCGTCCTTCAAAAAAAGTAATAAGCATTTGTATGGTAATATTACGTAAACCCGTAAAATTACTTTATTTTTTATATTTTGAAACAGTATTTCTTTTCTAAAAACTGTTTTAAAGTATGTTATTCTACACAATAAGATGCGTAATTTTTTTTCATCCCCTGTTTCTTATTCAAGGGGAGTTACCATACAAATATGAAAAAACTACATATTAATTCACATCTTTACTTGAAAGACATACTTGCGAATTTTTTTGCCCTTGTGTCTAAAACTGTCGAAACGAAGTACTTTTTCTATAGTTCTAATTTTGTGTTAATTAAGTAAAATTACAATACGTCATATTCAATTTACGATACGTACTTTTTCTATTGTTCCAATTTTGTGTTAATTAAGTAATATACAATACGTCATATTTAATTTACGATACGTACTTTTTCTATTGTTCCAATTTTGTGTTAATTAAGTAATATAAAATACGTCATATTTAATTTACAATACGTACTTTTTCTATTGTTCCAATTTTGTGTCAATTAAGTAAAATACTATACGTCATATTTAATTTACTATACGTACTTTTTCTATTGTTCCAATTTTGTGTCAATTAAGTAAAATACAATACTTCATATTTAATTTCTATACGTACTTTTTCTATAGTTCCAATTTTGTGTCAATTAAGTAAAATACAATACGTCATATTCAATTTACGATACGTACTTTTCTATTGTTCCAATTTTGTGTTAATTAAGTAATATACAATACGTCATATTTAATTTACGATACGTACTTTTTCTATTGTTCCAATTTTGTGTTAATTAAGTAATATACAATACGTCATATTTAAATTACAATACGTACTTTTTCTATTGTTCCAATTTTGTGTTAATTAAGTAAAATACAATACGTCATATTTAATTTACGATACGCATTTTTTCTATTGTTCCAATTTTGTGTTAATTAAGTAAAATACTATGCGTCATATTTAATATACAATACGTACTTTTTCTATTGTTCCAATTTTGTGTTAATTAAGTAAAATACAATACGTCATATTTAATTTACGATACGCATTTTTTCTATTGTTCCAATATTGTGTTAATTAAGTAAAATACTATACGTCATATTTAATTTACAATACGTACTTTTTCTATTGTTCCAATTTTGTGTTAATTAAGTAAAATACAATACGTCATATTTAATTTACGATACGTACTTTTTCTATTGCTCCAATTTTGTGTCAATTAAGTAAAATACAATACGTCATATTTAATTTACTGTACGTACTTTTTCTATTGTTCCAATTTTGTGTTAATTAAGTGAAATACAATACCTCATATTTAATTTACGATACGTACTTTTTCTATAGTTCCAATTTTGTGTTAATTAAGTAAAATACAATACGTCATATTTAATTTACGATACGTACTTTTTCTATTGTTCCAATTTTGTGTTAATTAAGTAAAATACAACACGTCATATTTAATTTACAATACGTACTTTTTCTATAGTTCCAATTTTGTGTTAATTAAGTAAAATACAATACGTCATTTTTAATTTACAATACGTACTTTTTGTATTGTTCCAATTTTGTGTTAATTAAGTAAAATACAATACGTCATATTTAATTTACGATACGTAATTTTTCTATTGTTCCAATTTTGTGTTAATGAAGTAAAATATAATACGTCGTATTTAATTTACAATACGTACTTTTTCTATTGTTCCAATTTTGTGTTAATTAAGTAAAATACAATACGTCATATTTAATTTACGATACGTACTTTTTCTATTATTCCAATTTTGTGTTATTTAAGTAAAATACAATACGCCATATTTAATTTACGATACGCACTTTTTCTATTGTTCCAATTTTGTGTTAATTAAGTAAAATACAATACGTCATGCTTGGTTACGAAGATATCGAAGTTGTACCGCAAAATTAATGTCCTTGTAAAGTTATAAAAACAAGCAATTAAACACCTGTGATCGTAACCCTTGATACCACCTTTTCACTTCGAAGCCTCATCCTCAACATCCCAAACTATCACCAATATTTATTTTATATATAAATATATATTTAAATTCATACCTTTGTACGACCTCTTGTACCATCCAAAACGAAGTTCTCCTTCTCAGAATCACGAAATGTAAAATTCGTTCTTTTTATTATCCGAACGTTATTGAGGACTTTCGTCTTAATTTATTGTTGAGATGTACAAAATATGAAATATTATCGTATTTTCGAATCACTCGCTCTCTTACGTATGGAGGCTTCGTTTGCCGTTTAGCTTTTTTCTCGAGTAATAAACGGGCGAACCATATTTCATTCACGTATTGTAAGTACATATACTCATTATAACCAACTGCAACGTAAACAAACTCAGTTTGCGAATTGTATGTTACATTATCTTTCTTCAACAAGTTAATTAATTAAAAGTAAAGATGTATGAATCGTGGACCACAGGCCGGACGTGAATCTTCCACGATAGTTTAATTCTGCCTCATTAAACATAATTAAATACATTAGATCTAATAACTTGCACATGTAGCAATAAAGATCACATTTTTATACTTTTACGTAATCATTATTACTGTAGTGTTATCTTTGCAAGCATATCTTAAAGTTTATTAACTTAAATAATTCAACTGTAATAAGAAACGGTCAAGTGAGAGGCAAGCCGCACATCGGGTGATCCGTACTGTGTGTGAAGTGAAATTGTTTTATTTACTATACCTCATAGCTAATATGAACTTCTTAGTGTAATTAAAATTTAATAATATTAATATAATTAAATAGGGGAGAGGTTGGATATATAACATGTGTCTTTATAGAGGTACACAATTTTAAAATGAAAAAAAAACAGAAAAATGGACCTCTTAGGGCAATAAATATTTAATAATATTAATATAATTAAATCGGGGAGGTGGGATATATAACGGGTGTTTTTAGAGGTACTCAATTTTAAAATGAAAAAAAAACAGAAAAGATGAAACAGAAACAGAAAAATAAAAATAAATACGATTTCAGATATATGGGCACCGCGGCTGGGTCGAATGGGGTGCAATCTGGAAGTCAAATTCTCGACCAATTTTCCGAGGATTTGGAGTCGTATATTGGCAATAACGCAGCGAATATTATTTTTCAAGTGCTCCAACGTCTGTGGTTTATCGGCATAGACTAGCAACTTCACATACAACACAGAAAATAATCCATAGGTGTTATATCACACGATCGTGGAGTCCAAATCACGAGGGCATCACGCGAAATTGGGGGCTCATCAAAGGTTTCCTGCAATAAATTGATTATGTAAATGATCACAACTGCTACCCTTATATCTCAGCTTCACAACTAAATAGTGTGTATCTTAGTTCCACAAGTAATAGGAAGTCCAACAATTATTGGAAGATCTTTCGAATAACAAATATACGTGTTCATCATCTACTCAGAAAATATTAATTTGTTTGTTTATTTATCTTATTCATCATCAAAAGCACAACAACCTTCTGCAGGCCAAGGGTGTCTCGCTGATCCTCCTACACCAGACCCTGTCTGACGCGATGGCCCTCCACCGGTTGACTCCCGTTAGTTGAAGGTCCTTTTCAATGTCATCTAACCAACGTGTTGATGGCCGTCCTTTTCGCCTAATTCATATGAACGTAACTGTAAAGATGGCCAAGCCAAGATATTTTCTGTAAATTTCATAGTTATGAAGAGTTCTCCACATGTTATTCTCTTAAATAGTTCCAAAAATCCTTCTCAAAATTTTTCTTTGCGTAGTTTCTTTCCTCTGATTTATTAAGGATGGCATGTTGCACCGTCTTCTTGAAACTAAAAACTCTTCAAAGTTAATGTCATTCAATTGGTGAACAAAAAAGCCAGTAATAATTGATGTAACGTTCTCGTCGGCATAGCACTTGGATTTTCTTCACTCCGGCAATGTTGTTTCTGACGTAGTCATTCAACCAAAAACAAGCCCCGTCGCTGGACATATTATTGATCGATAAAGTGGTTGAGAACTGGACTTCCAGATTGCACTTCAGTTGAGCCAGCCGCAGCGCCCATATCCCTGATATCCTATTTAAGCACAAATGGTATATCACCTTTCCAATAAAGCTAAATACAGTGGTCATTATCATGATTTTTTTTCATTTTAAAGTTGTTTACCTCTAAAAACGCTCATTTTATATCCCAGCTCTCCTCTACTTAATTATATTACTATTTTTAAATATTTACTACCCTAATAAGTATCTAATAAATTTTTCCTACAACCCTTGCGTAGGAATCTGAAAACCCTATTTTTCATAATTTTAGGACAAGTAGTTACAAAAATAAGGCGAAAGGAACAGTTCTTTAATGAATTTTATCAGCATTTCTCTGACCTAAAATTTTGAAAAAATATTTTTATTCTTAAACACTACATAAAAATTGAAGTTGTTTTCCAATTCTTAGCCTGTACCCCTGAAAAACAATTTTCATAAAAATATTTTAAAGAGTTATCTATTGAGATACACGCAGATTAACGCGCTTTATTATAGCGAGTTTCAAGTTTCCACCTCAATTTGATTTATGCAAAAAATGGCCGTGACAGACGGACACGTGAGTAACCTTATAAGGGCTCCGTTTTTCCTTTTGAGATATGCAACCCTAAAAGCTAATTTTGTATTATTTATCAACAATACTTTTAAAGATACTCTTTATTAATTTTAAATGTCAAAATTTGACGAAAATGTCAACATTTTGACACGCGTTTGTTTTTTGAAAATATTTCATGTCACCACTTATATAAGTCGGCTGATAGATGGCATCAAAGTAGCGTCAACTGAGGGTGAAACGCTTTGAAATCATCAGTTATCGTTTCAGCTATCGATGCATAAGAAAGCTCACTTCAAACAAATATTTTAAGTCGTAAGTAGCCAAGTTGACTGAAAAATGTCTCGCCACTTTTAAAAATTAAATCAAAAGCTGGGCCCTTAGTTTTTGTGCTTGCCCAACTTTTTTTAGCATTTAAGTTCGCTGTTCTGCTGGTCCTGTAATGATGGTGTTATTATATACAGCCTCTCTTTTAACCTAGGATAAATATTATCTGTACTCAAAATTTCGGGAAATCCATTGGCCCTTATTTGTGTAAAAAAAAGATATAGGGACAAATAAACAGATAGCGTTTCATTTTTATTATATCAGTTAGATTTTCGACTGAACATGAACCATTCAAAATTTCCAAAATCGTATTCTTCAGGCTGTAAAGTAAACACAAGATAATGTCAAAATATAAACTGGCGCTCATCAGGATCGACAGGCTACAGAGTGAGTATGATAGAATAAACTCTCAAATTATTGACCTATTTATTTATTTATTAAATATCCCTCATGTCAAACTTACAAGTTACCCCAAAGTCCAGCGTTTGACGTTTGAAACAACAATTGACCGTACACATAACCTAAATAATAAATAACAAAATATAAACATAGACGCAATAATGTAAATAAAGCATAAAACTAACTAATATCAATCGTGGCCTACCAGCAACTCCATAATCGCATTCCTAAAGCAGTCAATGGAGCAACAAAAATCATCAGGATTGGGCGCCTCTCGCAATGCTTTATTGATTAATATAAATGCGTGAAAACTGGTGAAGACTGCAGGATATCCGTGCGTGCTGTAGGCAGATAAAATAAAGTATGATTAAGTTCCGTCACGTAACAGTTAGGAGCATAACGCGTTAACAAACCCGAGACCGAATGGTTAACAACATAATTATTCAATATTTAAAAAAAAAATTAAAAAGCTTATAAGCATTATTTTTATCACGAATATTCAAAATAAATAAATGTCTTTTTTATTATATGGACCACTATTATATTTCAATTACTAAAAAATATTATTTAAAAGCACAAATATAACTTAGATTTGTATGAGTATAAAACAAGTGTTGTGTGTTTACACATACCTCAATAGCTATCATGAATATAGTATCAGTCACTACAAGCATGTAAATGTATGATTAATCAGCAACTTCAACCTGTCGATTTTTGTTGCATCGTACATGCGCTGCGTAAAATTTCACTCTCATTATTTTTTTCATAACGCGCCTAAAGAAGTATAACTTAATAAAATACTTATGTTTGAATTATTATGGTCAGAGTCGCAATAATTATGGTTGAAGAACATAAATTGTAAAACCTTCCCATTCATTAAACAGTGCGGGTGGGCATCTTGCTGCACAGCACGTTTTCGGCATTCTTCATACACTACTAATACAAATGGACGATCATCATTTTGACTTTGGTTGTGAAAATGAGTTTACAACTTCTATGCTACCAGTTTTATCGAAAAATCAGAGATTCGGAATAGCTTTACTCTTGCTTTCGCAAGTTAGAAAGAAGAGAAAAAGAGTTTAGATGAAAGAATTCTTCAAGAAACGTAATTATTTAACTCAAGTTAACATGGTAGGCGAGCTAGAAAGCAATGATTTTCTGAATTATTTAAGAATGGATACATATACATTTAATTCGTTATTAGAAAATGTAGCATCACATATAATGGACAGAATACTACGCTGAGAAACTGTATCACTCTTCAAGAACATTTGATAGCTACTCCGATTTCTTGTTACTTGAAGAAGTTATGAGGATTTGATTGATTGTTCTTTGATTTTACATGCTTAAATAAAATTGGTTAAAGTCTCTTTCCTCATTATCATAAAATAAATATTACCAGGTGTATTGTATTCCTGATCCTGTCTGGCACGACTTTCCACTACAAAACAACGGCACTGAATGACCGTTCACTCCCCCCCCACGCCCACTCCAACGTTTTGTTTCACAAACGGAATGGCTTACAGCAAAACAATACACTACTCATCGGCTGGGCGGATTTGTGGAGGGAATAGCCGGGATACCTTGGATGGGTAAAAAATTCATCCAGCACACCCAGCAAGCTTACTAATAAAAATTTTGATGCACAGCACGCCCATATATTATCAATTTTAGTCAACTCTCAATCAAGACGTACAGCCACGCTGTGTAATGAATGGGGCCGTTTAGACGCCTCTAGGTTTTTAGGATAGGAAAATATGACAGAATATCTCTTCTCATTTGCGAGATATGTATTATTTAAAAGAACAAATGTAACTTAGATTTGTATGAATATAAAATACATGTGGTTTATTTACAAATACCTTGATAATTATTATGAATATAGTATCAGTCACTATACGCATGTTAAGTGAGCAACTTCATCCTGTTGATTTTTGTTGCATTGTGCGCGCGCATCGTAATATGTGAATATTCTTCATAATTTTTTCATAACGCGTCTAAAAGAGTATAACTTCAAAAAATTCTTATGGTCAGAGTAGCAATTCTTATGGTTAAATGACATATAATATTAGATATATTTAGCTTGTTTATTGTAGGAAAATGTCACAGAATATCTTTTCGCGTTAGCGAGACGTAATTTGGTAAATATTCCCTAACTCAAATGTCTAGCGATGTAAAACTAAACCAAACTCGATATTGATATTTTAATTAATTAAGAAGTTTAAACATGTCATCAAAAGTACCTTCTGCCTAAGAAAAATTTTACAGCCGTCCACGCCACCCAGGTCTAAGTGGAAAATTTACGAGAAAAATTGTTATGTATGATAGTATTAAAACCTTATGAGTTTAAGTGTTCAATACCTCAAAAGGAATATCAATCAGCTCATAAGATCACCCGCAGTCTGTCAGAACCGTTTTTTGGAGAAAAACAGCACGGAATTCAATATAATAATAGAGCATATTAAACAGCATATTCTCAATAGCTACTAGTACCGAAAAAAATACGGACATTTAAAACAGGGCAGGGGGGTGTATTATTTTATTCTGCGTTTAGGGGTTAGTATCATTATGACTGCATTCTTTGAAAAGGCTAGTCGTAAAGTTTCAAAAAATATCTTGCAAATTTTTCATAATTTTAGAAAATACCTAAGTCTTCAGAGATGTATTGAAAAATATTCCAAACACCTCCTTCATTTCCGAAATGATTGAACCTAAAACTATAAAGTTTTTCGAAGCCCAAGCAAAGTTTCTAGGAAAACTATAAACATGATTTCTAAATATCATAGTTTTTGAGATATTCATGATAATAATAATGTCCCGCCTACTTAACTATATTAGATATTATTAAGTATTTATTGCACTATGAGTGACAAATTAGCGATGAATTATAAAAAATAAAGTAATTTCAGTTCAAACGTGGTACGGAACCCTCGATGCTCGAGCTAGATTTGTACTTGGTCGTTTATTGAATTGTAACTATGTAACCGCGTTATATAAAACAGAAAACTCTGCTTCTTGCGTCTTACCCTTAACATTACGTTTACGTGGCAATTGTGGGGACCATGGTGCAAAAAAATATGGTGGATAGAGAGAGGAGATCATGTCCATGTGGGATAATTCTGTGGGTAACACGTACAGCTCATTAATACGCGTAAGAATTATCATACTTTAGTTACCATAGGATATATTATTAAATCATTAACGCAGGTCCATGATGATATATGGTAAATTAAGGATTTGTTGGAATATTTATTAAATAATTTTATTAATGGTATCGGGACTGGTTATGCTTTAATAAATTCGTTAATAAATTAAAAACAATTATTATCATATAATTATTTTCACGATTTTGTCGTTAAAAATATTTCATCTACTTTAATCTAATTTAATGTATCTAATTCATACATATGGCTGACGTATTGCTACGAGATTAATATCTTACAGCTAACCATAATTCCAGTTCAGCCCAACACACCACGGCGACGACGATATATAAAAAATATTTCTATTTATTATTTTAATATCTACATCTTAAATATTCATAATTACTAATCAAGTATTGCAACGCGCTTTATATATATATATATATATATATATATATATATATATATATATATATATACCTATATATAAAAAGAGTAAGGAACTTATATTTTCAGGTTCAGGACAGGCCTCAGAATCATATACACATTGCTTAATTTATATACTTTTTACCTTATCTCCAAATGAGAGCAGACGCGTCCGCTTAAGAAGACAAGAAGACTTAATTTATTTCGATTTTATTTTTAAAAAGAGTTTAGACTATAATATATGAAGACATTGTCAGTGCCATTATGATTGCCAACCCATGGACCTCAGAACTTTGTAAAAACTTAAAAAGTGTTGATTATATTTTAGCAAAGTGTAAATATAGCATAAAAACGGAATTAAAGTATAATAATGATAATAATAATAGTAATTAAAATACAAATACAACAGGGAAAATCATAAGTATGTACAGAAATTTTCTTAGAGCTGATGACAAAATAAAAATTAAGTTACACGCCTTAACTTTAACTTTAAATCCGGTAGTTGACTCATTCTAAATTTTGATATTTTTCGTGCAATATTGTGGAATATAAGTTAATTAAAAACCAGTCTTGAAAAAAAATCAAAAATTGATTGAAAAATAAGCCAGTTATGGGCTTCTAAATTTGAAGATATGGATAGGGTTGGGTATATCCCTGTCTCTTTTCCTCTCGCAGAATATAATGTGCGATATTAAAAATGACCTCACAACACAGTATTCCCGTCCTTGTCTAAAGATTAAATTTAAACTTTTATAACTCGGTCGATTTTTAAGATTATTAAAAAAATATTTTAATCTTCATCAGCTTGTACCTTGAAATTATGATAAATGAAATAAAAAAAATTAGTCAAATACCCAACTATTCAATATTTTATCGACAAAAAGGTAACTAGCTCGGCCTGTGCAGTTATTCTATAAGCATCACCGACATGGTCGGTTTATACATATATAGATATATATATATATATATATATATATATATATATATATATATATATACATATATATATATATATATATATATATATATATATATATATATGTACACATACAAATGTACATGCACACGTACATACATACCCACATACACGTTATTACCTAAGGAGGAGACATAGCACAAAAAAAGAAGTAAAAACCAAAACTTGAAAAACAGGAGAAAATAGGAAAATCTAATAATAAATATAATTTAAATCAAATAATTTCAAAGTGCTCATATATTTTCGTTTATTCCGTTTGCACTTATATATAATATATATCTTTATAGAATGGGTAACCCGCAATAACAGTTTAAGTGAAGATAATCGAAATTTGGGCCTCCATTTTTGAGTTTTTGCATCAAAATAATGTCGAAAGATATTGTAGACAAAATGAAAAAAAATATATAAGAAAGTATTTACTAAGACCCATAAACCAAAAATCGGTTCTTTATAATTCTTTAAGGAATTATTAGCTGACAAACTAAATTTTTGTTTTAGGTTTTTCGGTTTTGTTTTTTTTGTATATTTGTAGAAAACCCACTTACTAAATTTTAAGATGATATGATGTAACGGTACTCAAACCTCTTCTACACGAACTTGGGCGTCTTTTTCAGATACGAAGATGCTGGACTCATCAGGAAGTAATAATAAATTATATTTCGAAGCGAAATTAATTACCACAATTGAAAGACAATAGAACTTTACACGTCTTTTAAACACAACGTCTGAAATCGTACTAACTATACTTACTTAAATCAAGTTAATTCCAGAGCAGATATATTGTCTATGCCTGGTTGCATAGACAATATATGAATTTGAGAAGAATCCACTTCTGCATGAGACACACCTTACTGCAGGTTGACAAATACTTGAAAGAAAGTCAGAAATATGACTCATGAATAGTTATTATTGAACACGGTCAGTTTTGAGTACCTAGAATGAATTTGGGAAATTGAACTATTAATATTTTTAAAGTTGCTTAGTCGAAACCTTATAATTTCATTATGTTTTTCCATAATTTCGTCCTATCGTATGTAACAGCGTTAGAGTCCATATGGAACTTACTGGCAGATGCTACAAATGAATAATTAAAAGAAAGAAAAACGTCAGTGCACTTGGCGGGGACGAAAAATGATTTATTCGTTACATAATTTATTTTTTTATTTACACACACATATTTATCAATACATATCAGATAACCCATTCGTATCGACAAGAAATTAATGGATTAAAAAATGGGGTGTGGCTGTGTCACAGACACGGCCGTGTGTTGTACGTGAATACGTCTATGTAACTGGTTATATTTTTTAAATAAAATATTTTTGATAATATTTTTTTATTCTAACACCTTGTTATATTCACTGTCATTACTTTAAACTAATGTTTTATATACAATCGATAGATTTTGACGACAGCTGACGATTAAAACTTAAACGAACATCGTAACTTTTCTGAATCTAACTAATTGTAAATCTTGATACGCAGCAAAATAACCTCAAAATGGCGGCCCTTCCCCCTCCACCGCGCGCGATGCGTCACTTCCCGTTTATGTAGAGGATAGATTCGAAACTGCAACGCCAAACTGTATCCCCCGATTTTGTTATCGTCAGGTTTTTTGGATTGCCCCCGTATGGTAGCAAATTTAAAGACGTATTCACGTCAAAAAGTTTCAACGTTTAGATTAAATATGAATACAAAAGTATACAAGAACTACAAAAGATAACGACACATTACGACAACTTTCAGTCATCATATAAACAAATCACAATCTGGTGCAATCAGTACCAGATGGTTGAGTAGTCAAATACCGCAGGAAACTGGAGTGTTCCGATATAATTTGGTCCTAGAGGGTAATATAACAGAAATGTGGTGATTGCGTAAGAGCTGGAAATTCTAGGTACGAAGAATGAAAATTTACTTAATAATTCAGAATATAGAATTTTTCCTTTTAATAACTGGAAGATAAATTTCATAATTGCAACGTCTCTTCTGAGTTGTAAGGGATGGAAACCTAACATACCCAAAAGGAAATTGGTAGAAAATAGAAAGGGGCAGTAACCATACTATGTCATATGCATATAACGGAAGGACGTCTTTTTCAAGTAAAACTTCTTTACGCACGCTTGACTTGGGGAGTAAGCTGGTGAATGCGTGACGAGAGCGTTACGAAAAGTGTGATCGGGCGAGGCGAACGGAAGTTGAGAGGGAGATATAAGTTAGTGAAGACAGAAAGAGAGAGAGTTACGTTTCGTATATTACTGTAGGGACAGGGGAGAGAGGTGCGAGCACACATTTTCTTTCTCTCTTTTTCTCATGGCCAGTTATGTTTCGTATATCTAAGACACAGTGCAAGCCTATTGTCTGTATCACACTGTAGAAGCAAGAAAGAGAGCAGTGCACGCACATTTTCTTTCTCTCTTCCTCTCTTAGCCAGTGCATGAAATATATATATATATATATATATATGCGAGTTTGCTAGCGTTACGCGAACGGTGATTTTGTTTGATTATTTTGTAATTTCATTTCGTTCTTAAACAATTTTATAAATTATTATTTTGTTCAATACATTAAATATTCCACGTTTAAAGTGAATAAAATTGTAAATTAATTTTAAAGTTCATATTTTGTGAATTTGAAGTTTTACTTCAGTCGTCTGGTCTAAAGCACACTCGTTTTTTTATTTTTTTTAAACAGCCTTTATTGGATATGCCTGATACAATCTTAATATTCAATTAATTAATTATCATTGATGAAATGTACTTGATTTTATTTTCAATTAAGTCGTCTGCGGGTTTACGTTACCAATGTTCAGCTCCCAGATAAATTAAGTTCATTTATGAAGTTAATTCGTGAGGTTTAATACGTTTTAACCTTCTCAGTTCATGGCTAATATCCAAAAGTCGAATAGCTTCTACGTTGGTATGGTTGAGGAGTCGTTTTTCGTGTTTAATAGCATATTCTTGGATAACTTCGTTAATACATTTTATGTCTAAGTCGTGAATTTCTTGATTGGTTACATAGCGATATGCATTAGTGATTATACGCAAGAACTTGTTATGGCTTCGTTGGATTACATTCCGATTTGACTGCTTGGTACATCCTCAAACCTGGATACCATATATCCCAGGGGTTCCCAACCTTTTCTTAGCCAGGGACCACTTTTATATCATTCTTGTTAGCAGGGACCACAACGTAGGTATAATAAAAATAGACTGTAAGTAATGTAATAAATTTTAATTAAAGACTCAATAGGAACTGCTAAATTTAAAATCATTCGCGGAACATATCTTGGCTTCTGCGGACCACTGGTGGTCCACGGACCACTGGTTGGGAATCATTGATATATCCAAATCGGTTTGACGATAGAAAGGTAAGTTAGTCGCTTATAGGACGTCTTTTGAACACGTTCAATCATCAAGCCCTACTTGGCTTCGCGTGACTTCCAAATAATGGAGCCAGGTTCTAATCGGCTTTACACTTATGAAGAACAAATTATTGTGTGTATTACCTAAAGAAGTGAATCAGTTACGTTGGGTCGGTATTTTAATTAGTATTTCTTCATTTTGGCGCCTCATTTGACAAACATTAAGCTTGGAAATAGTTTTGTGATCCATTTTCACGGTCAAGAAATGATAAAGGTATGAGACTTCCGCAATTTTCCGTAAAGAAAATTTTAATAAATCATTCTAAGTGAAAACATACTTTGGCCATGTACAATTATGAAGTTTATTATATGAAATTACTACGAAGTGCTAAAAGAAGTTTTCCAACAATATTTTCAGATTGTTTGCAGTCTTAAAAACTATTCGTGATTGTTTTTTTTTCCTTTTATAGTACGGAACCCTAAAAATGAATTCATAAATACGTAATGATTCTGAGGTATTTTATAGTATATTATATATATTCAGATTATATATAATAGATTTAATTAGTATTTATACATATTCAGATGATTTTGATGCTCTAATGCTATGAAAACTATAATAAGATACCAGATACAATAGTTGTTAAAAGTCTGAATGATATTTTCTTGCTTGATTCATTGATTAAATTTCTTTATTTTTTTTCTTAGCTTAATCGATTCAATCAATCTTATATTTTTGTCTAACGTGATTTGTGTATTCAATTTAGAGTTATCTTAACACTGTATAAATTATATCTACACTATTAATAAAATTGTAACGAAGTGTTTTCTATACACGGGAAATATTTTAGAAAATTGATTTAGCGTAGGTATAGAATGATAATAGAAGTCATAAAAGCTTTTTTTCGAATTTTTGTCTGTCTGTATGTTAATTTGAATAAATATCATACAAAATCTACTGAACGAATTTTTCCTAAACAAAAAGTTTCCTTAAAAAAAATGTTGTTTTCCTAATTACACGCGAACGAAGTCGCGAAATTAGGAAAACAACATTTTTTGTAGGGAAAGTTTTGGTTTAGGTAGAGTTAGTATATAATAAAAATATGACACGAAAGGGTTGTAATATTTTTTAAATATTTTAATATTTATGCCAATCGTTAATTTTTGCTAATTAATATTTTAACATTAATTTTAATTTAAATGATTAAATTTAACGTATGACCAATAGTATGAGTCTTCTTTCGGCCGGACGCCGATGACGAAACTAAAATTTTTCTAATGTTAACTAAACATTATTAACTCCAATTTATTATTTTGTGTTACTTTATTAAAAGTAACAAAATATGAAAAAATTGCATTGAAAAACAAAAATGTTTATTTATTAAGTCTAATCATCATTTTTAACAATAATTCCTTTGGGAAATATATTAATCATACATTCCTAATTAAGTATTATTATTTATATACATATTTTGTAAATTAGCAGCATTTTTAGTCTTTCAAGGTGTCTATTGAATATATTTGGCGTTAATTTTGTAGAAATTCATTATTCACAATTAAATGAAATTACGTGATGTAGTATTATTTCTACTTTCTTTAAGTTCTTTACAACGACCTAGGTTTCGTTGTATTACAACATCTTCAAGTGGGCTATTAGCAAAGATTCTTGCTAATAGTCCACCTGAAGATATCTTTGCTAATAGTTCACCTGAAGATATCTTTGCTAATAGCCCACCTGAAGATGTTGTAATACAACGAAATCTAGATGGTGGTAAAGAACTTAAAGAAAGTAGAAATAATACCACATCACGTAGTTTCATTTAATTGTGAACGTATCTATTGTTCACACAGGTGAATCTATGCATTAAGCTGGGGAAAATTATAAAAATAGAATATATACTTCTATATTTTATATGTATTATACATATGCTCTCATAATTTCGACATGTTTCTTCATCCCTTCGTCTTTCTGTCTGTAACAGTCTCGGAGTTCCTACTAATTTTAAACTGATCCACATGAAACTTACCGGTAGATACTATAAATGGAAGAGAAGGGGAAGAAACCTAGGTCGTGATTAATATTTAAATAAAGTAGATATAAATAAAGTAGATACATCACGTAGTTTCATTTAGTTGTGAATTAAAATTAAGTAATTATGGACGGTTTCCGTACCTTTATAAGATCATTCTGTCCAGAAACCGTCTGACGTAAAAACTTGGAAAGTTCACAAATGTCCTTAACTAGGTTTGTAATGGATCAATAGATATCAGCGCAAAAGACCTACAATCAAAAGCGCACCATGACCTCAACCATAATGTTAAGACTAATAGAGTAAAAAGTAGAATATATTTGCATGTACGTAGATTCCAAGCTTCAATATGGAAACCGGAAATATTATTAGTCCAAGAAGACCTAGCCACCGATAACCACTTTTAATATTATAACAATTGAATAAATCGCCAAAATCACACGAAACTTGGCCACCAAATGGCACCAGCGCCGCCGGAACTCCATAAATTCCATGATTTCAGCTAATTGCTGCGATGATTCGAAGCGGGGACGCGACACAATGTGCGCTCGACCATAATTACCGGTCCGGCTGGGATATTTCGAAAAATGCCAGCAAAAAACTTGCACTTTTGCCTCATATATAATAAAATTCCTCCGCGTGGCGGCTCCGGAATCCGCAGGCCGAATTATGCCCGGACCAGGATCGGAGAGGACGAGTGAGAATGCGCGGTATGAACCGCTCAGATCGATCAGTGGATGGCGTCTGTTTAGAAAGTTGGAATTGTAGCAATTGCCCGGTAAAAAGTTGGGGATATTTCGTTGCGCCGGGTCCCTATTGAAGTGGACTTACATAATATTTCTCGGCAATATTCCTGTCTATAATATTTATTTGGATATTAAATTCACTTTTTGATATTGCCTCACTTCCTCCGTAATATTTCATACTTTCTTTATTACGTATAATTCCAATTGTTCCAATTGACCAGTAATATATTGAGGTATATATATATATATATATATATATATATATATATATATACGTACTCTGCACACATGGATACGCCATCATCATATATTGAGGTTATTTTATTGCTTGCGTCTCTATTGGAGCGAGCTGGAATAATATTTCTTGATGATATTCTACTGTATAATATTTGTATGGAATATAAATTCTGTTTCGGGAATTGCCTGAACTTTATGCAATAGCGTCCTTCTTTCTATCTTTCCATTCTTATCTCATTCTTTCTTTTTTATTTAGGTAAAAGTGGACTTAAAGCAAATAACCAGTAAAATATTGGAGATATTTTTTGCCTGCGTTGGGTCTCTATCAGAGCGAGCTGGAATAATATTTCTTAATGATATTCCATTACATAATATTTATTTGGAATATAAGCTCAGTTTCGGAAATTTCCTGAACTTTATGCAATGGCGTCCTGGTTCCCATCTTTCCATCTTCATCTCATTTTTTTTAGAAAAATTGACTTATAACAAGTGACCAATAAACATATTGGGACTAGTTTTTGATTGCATCGGGTCTCTATCGGAGCGAGCTGGATAATATTTATTTGGATCACCAATACTTACTTGACAATTGCCTCAATATGATGTAGTAATGTCCTTCTTAATTAACCGACTTCAAAAACGGAATAATTTCTCTATTCCACCGGTATATTTTTTTAAATTTTTTTATGTATAAATGGTAGAACATACTTCCCAGGTAGTCCCATATAAATATGCTCAAGAAATGATGATAAACTGCAGATATACCCCGAGGAATTCTTCAATGAATTAAAGATCCCACCATTGTTTGAAAATTTGAGACCATGTTTGAAATGTCTTCATAAATACTTTAGTCATAGGTTATGACCAGGTTCTTTTGTTGAACCAAAAGGTGATGACTAAACTCCTAAAACGCGAGGAGTATATTAATCGAGTTTGAGCTCGTATGACTTATCTTGATGAATCCTTTGGTTACATATGGTGGCCATAGTCTGATAATGAAGGTGGATCCGTCCAGGATGAAGACCTGTTCGATTTGTCTTGATGTAACCAAGAATGTAACAAAGTAGTAAGTAGTCAAAAGTCAGTTATATACAAACGCATAAAGCATTGACTACGGTTAAGCCA
Organism: Druceiella hillmani; assembly: GCA_039881145.1. NCBI lineage: Eukaryota > Metazoa > Arthropoda > Insecta > Lepidoptera > Hepialidae > Druceiella > Druceiella hillmani. The sequence continues at coordinate 13,997,716 of JAYKKI010000031.1, forward strand.
GAACAGGGCTATGTTATTGACATGTTCATACATATTTATATGTATATAACTGTATTCATGCATATATTTATGTAGGTGTGTTTGAATGTATTCATATTCAGTGAACACAGCAAATGCTTATTTCGATTTCAATAAATGAACTATTATTGAATTCTTCTTATAGACTTCGAAGGTTATGGACATGTACATAAATACTGGCTTAGTCCATCTACTTTTAGTCCATCAATCACAAGAGGTGTTTTCAGTACGAAAAATCATTATTTTTTATTTTCAAAGTTTTTGAAGTATGTTTTTTTCTTAAAAAGTTACTTATATTCCATGTTTTCTTTTTTTTTTATTTAAAAAGGTGGAATTGTAGCAATTGGCCATTAAAAATATTAGTGCTATTTGCGTTAAGCCTCTCTATCGGAGCAAGCTGGAATAATATTTCTTAGTAATATTCCACTGTATAATATTTAACTGGAATATAAGACTTTTTTCGAAAAATGCCTCAACATGAATGATAAATTTAACTTTTTAAGCTTTTTAGGGTTCCGTCCCTCAAAAGAAAAAAAAGGAAACCCTGTAAGATTACATTGCAGTTCGTCTGTTGATCTGTCAAGGTTCTTTTTCTTAGAAAAGCGTGGAGGTATCGAGTTTAAATTAATATAATATACTTAGATCTACGGTCCCTTGGAGCAATAAAAAAATTAAGCTTCTAAGTCAACGCAATCAAGAGGAACCCTAAAATACGACCATTTGTGCCATATAATTTGACACTCGCAAATAAATTAAAACTTACTGGGTACGTCCCGTTGACTTGGAAATATGAAATTTGGCAAAAAAAAGTCTCACAGCACAAGTAAAGGAAAAATTCGAAAATCGTTAGTTTGTTTGTTTTAAAATGCGCCTATGAAAGATATAGTAGACAATATATTTTTGTCCTAAATAACTAAAATTTTATAAAAATTTAATAGAATATTACCGTTAATTTTTTATAAATGCCTAAATCTTTACTGAATCCTTGTAGCGCGAATTTCACTTTTGCCCGACAGGTTTTTCCTTCACTTTTAACTAATGAACAATTTACCCTTCCAAAAGAATCCTTCCTTAAAAAACCGTTATTACAGTAAACACTTTACTAATTTTACTTTAATTTTGAATTAGCTTTTTTGTTATTTATTTAGTTTTTCTTTTGTTTTTTTTTTATCTCGAAAACTTAATAAGATGATTAAGTTACATAAATTTGATACACAGACTTATAAAAATTGCATTTAAAGAGAATTAAGGTGGGAGAGACAGCCTGTTGCATTTTATCTCTTTTACTCCATCTCGCTCACTCAAATAGGCAATAAAACGCGCTACCCAGCCAATGAGGTGCGTTTCATCACCGCGTTCGTTCGTGACGTTTCACTTTTTCTGAATTTGCTATCCATCCCAAACGTCCATCAAGAAGCTTAGCTTCAAAATATAATGTGCATTTTCGTGTTATAGTCTCTCATTGGATATTTTCAAAGTATCAAATAATGGGTTTTCCCTTAAATTTTCACTACGTATATGACAAATCGGAAAAAATCTTGATAAACCCATTCGGTAAAGAGGAAAATATATCAAGGCAAATATTCGGGATCACTAATATTAATTACTTAAAGGGATGCGAAAACACAAGCCAATTTTCTTGCTTCTGGGAAATATGCTAGACAATATATTTGCATAGCGAAAAATAACATTAATACGCTATGAAAATACCACCTACTGTTAATTACACAAACTTTCATATATACCTTGCATGCATACTGAAACCTTGCAATGTGGGTTCTATTAATACTTAACGAGTTTTTTCAGTTTGGTCCGAACGGTACTTTAATTTTGTCACCACGTCGTAGGTCCATTTCTTAGATGTAAAAAACTATGTAATGAAGTATATTTAAAATTGACAAATATTTTGTCTTAATTTGACTCAGAACTAAAAATAAATAAAATGTTATAAAATGTAATTCCTAAAATTCCTTAATATATTCAAAATGGGTCATATTTTTCTTTTACCTAGATACCCCTCAGATAGTATTCTCATTTTCAGTAAATTATGCATGAAAATACTAAATCAAAAGTCTGATAACTAGACTAAAGTGATGTAATATGTGTTACAATTCACAAAAAGAGCTAGTCGCGTTAACGAGACATATTTAATATCGTTAGCGTTAACGAGAGAGTTAACGAGAGCGTTAACATATTTATTATTTTTATATCTACGAAATCCCCGATGACGTTTATCGCCAAAAGTGTTACAAAAGGATTTTTCGTAAAGGAGGTTACCTAATTTAATATAAAATATGAACAGATCCCATACATGAAGCTAATTTCGTGATAATCCGAGGTAATTACCAGTGATACCGGAATGCTCGAATATCAATTTCCTCCATTAGAGTCTATAAACAGGAACACAACTTCCGTTTTACATTTTGCTTTGTCATGTATGAACTTTTTTCCGGTTGTGCCGACATAAAAGACAGATCTTTACCTTGTTGCTCTAAAAACGCAGTTTTTATGCATATTTACTAGTAATTTTAATAATATTTCGGGCTTATCGTAATAATAAATAAATTATAATGAATCCTAAAAACCTTATGTAGAGCAGCGGTCCCCAACTTTTATGGTCGCGGAACCCGTAACTCTCCAACTGCAAATGAACAGTTAACAGTCATTGTTTTTTAAACATTTTAATGCTTTTAATTGTTAATTACAACTTTTGCTACTATCACTAGATCGACTGAAGTTACTTTAATTTTTTTATTTCATAATAAAAAATTAAAACGTGTCCTGATGTACTATTACTAAGTAGCTAGCGTGACCCGTGCGAAGTCTTCGCATTATTATTTATTCCATTATGAAGCTCAGATGACAGATCAAACAAATATTTTACTAAAATTGACATATAGAGGCGCAAGTATCAAAAGCATTGAGCTAAAGTTCCACTTTATTTATACGTGAGTGGATTTGAAATTAAACAAAAATTTTACCGACCGTCAATCATATTGACGTTGAGCCGTTAGATGGCAGCATTGCTGTTTTGTGTATATAATTTTAATAATTAATTAATTTGCAAAAACAATAGCAATAATAATTTTTTTAGTTGTGGATGCCGGTAGAGCAAGCAATTATCTATAAAATGATATATAATTTATGTGGATTAGTTGTGAGGTTTTTTCTAAAAAGGGAGAGTAACATCTTAAAACCTTAGCGTATTAATATATATGATGTTAATTATGTCTATTATATTGTGTCTCTTACATTTTTAAAAAGGTTTCTCGGAGAATCATATAGATAATGATGAGACTATGTCATATGTTTATTTTCATTTAATAGAAATAAGACTAACGTCACACATCTATCACTTTTTAACACTTTCGTCAATGGCTAATTTATAAACAAAAGCGTATTAAAAAAAACGTAATAATGATTTTGTTTAATATCGGCACACGCGCAAGACAGTCAAAAGCATAGTATTAATCAATTCGTTGAAAGCAAATATGATTCATTTCGTAGTTTGTTTAATTTTATTGAATTTACCATATCACAAAAAAAATAATATGGAAGTTACTTGTAAAATCAAAGCTGAACAACAACAAAAATTTGGTGGACGAGCATGATTTGGAAGGAGACAGACGAGATAGTCTCTCTATGATTTATTGAAAATGAAGCGAGCAACAATAACTAAATACACTTAGATTGAAAAAAAACTTTGTTGAATATCTGATTGTTCGAAATAAAAGAAAACTAAAGATCATGTTTTCAAATAAATATACGTAAGTTGTTCAATACTAATGCTTTTATTAATTCTGTTTTACTTATGATTTTTTTGAAGTGAAACTTCTTAAACGGCGATTCGATAATCGATAAGTGGACGGGAATTGAGAGTAAGATTTTAAGGTCGCGTCACATTTAAGCACATTTCGTTACATGAGAGAGAAGAAAGATATGACTCTACGTCATATCTTTAAAGAGAGCTTTATATCACATTATGGAATTGGAGCAAAAGAGAGCGACGTATACACAACAATACAAAGCGATTGATTAAGATAGTGTCGCGAATGCGCGCGTTGTAGATGTAAGCCTCAGACGCTACATATGAACAGCTGAGTATCTCAGGTGAGTATCACGCATACGTTGGGTTATTAATATTCATCATTGTATTTGTGATTATTTTAAGTGACATTTGTCTATGTAAATTTATGTGAAGGTTTTATTAGATGTTTACGTCGATTTATAATGACATTTTATTAATTTTATGAATATATAGCATTCAAGTCTTCTGACACAAATTTAGTACAATCTATTAATTTTAGTATACTCTCTCTCTCTCTATCTCCTTCTCCCTCTATCTCTCTTTGCTGTTTTACATTAACTATATTCTTACAAAACGAGGTTCAACTCGCCAAAGTAGTTTCCTTTCTATCACGTGTACTGAGTTGCACGCGATTATTTTTTTTCATATTAATGTTAAAATGAACTCATGTACATAAGGATAATTTTTTGGAAAAAAAAATATCCTTATGTACATGAGATGTACAAATCACGAAAAAGTATTTCATAAAATAACTCACTTTAAATAAAAGCTTAGAAAATTGTGCGAGAAGTAATACTTACGAGTATCCATTAGTGGTATATTGAAAGAAAAAAGGTATATTAAAGAAAAAAACGAGTGTGCTTTAGACTATAAAACTTCAAATTCACAGAATATGAACTTTAAAATGAATTTACAATTTTATTCACTTTAAACGTAGAATATTTAATGCATTGAACAAAATAATAATTTATAAAATTGTTTAAGAACGAAATTAAATTACAAAAAATTCAAAAAAATCACCGTTTGCGTAACGCTAGCAAACTCGCCTATATATATATATATACATATATATATATATATATATATATATACATATATATATACATATAAATATATATATATATATATATATATATATATATATATATCAAGCACTGGCTATGAGAGGAAGAGAGAAAAATGCGCACTGCTCTCTTGCTCTTACAGTGCGATACAAAAAATAGGCTTGCACTGTGGCTTAGATATACGAAACTTAACTGGCTATGAGAGAAAGAAAGAAAGAAAATGTGTGCTCGCACCTCTCTCTCTTGTCCCTACAGTAATATACGAAACGTAACTCTCTCTCTCTCTTTCTGTCTTCACTAACTTATATCTCCCTCTCAACTTCCGTTCGCCTCCCCCGATCACACTATTCGTAATGCTCTCGTCACGCATTCATCAACTTACTCTCCAAGTCAAGCGTACGTACAGAAATTTTACTTCAAAAAACAGTATTTATAACATATTTCATTACAAAATAATTTTCACGTCTTGTTTATAGAGCTTGGTAAGAAATCCAAGTCAGCAGGATTCATGTAACTTATACAATTTTCCAATGACTAATTTCACATAGGGGAAAGCTTTGTCTTCATTTATTATAGTTACGGTTTACCTGATTAAAATAAAATTTTCACTATTATGAAAATTGCAATGCCCAGGTAAATATAGGATGTGTAGAAACCCTTGATCCTTTTTTTGTTTTATTCTAGAGTAAGACATTTTTTTTGGAAATTTTCACGTTGTCTGCAATAGCTTTATATATTGTTGTACCCGCAACTTCGTTCGCAGAAAATTCGTTAATAATTATTGTTTAGAATAACCATCATACGTAAAAATATTTACAATGGATTAAAGATGTATGATATAAAATAGATTAATTAAAAAAAAATCAACACATAGACTTCATTTTCCATGAGGGTGTAAAACTGACAAGTACCACTAATAGGTGGCGTTAGCTGTACATTTAATTTTATAATATTATAGTCAAAAATCAAGCCGAAAAGGTTTAATAATTAAAAATAACATAAGTGTAGCTATTGTAGATTACGCAAAAAAATCGATAGGCATTAAGAATTGCACCCACGTCTTCGGAGTACCGTGCCAACGTCCTAATCATTATACCACGACTGATACAACTAACCTATCAAATCCATAATTATTTCAATTTTCTATGTTTTATTTATTTTTAAAATATTTACGAGCAAAAACGATAATAAATATCGCTGGCAGTACCAACATCGTAATATTTACCAAGTCAGGGTTTTTAAAGAATAATATTCAGATAAAAAGTATCCTATATGTAGCTAGAATATATAAACTATTATAATACCAAATTTTATCAAAATCCGTCCAGTAGATTTTGAGTGATTGAAGAACAAATTATGAGACAAAAATTCTAAAAATACGTTTTTTTGGCTTCTATTGTCGTTCTGTGCTAAATCATTCGCTCCTTTTAAAATATTTTCCGTGTACGATTTGACTAGCGAATAAGCCCGACTTCGTACGTACAAGCGTTTTACAGTACACTGGTTTCGATCGAGGTAGTCTTTGTCTTGTCTTTGATAGTATCTTTGTCTTGCGAACTTGCTTTGGTGTGTTTTACAATAGATAAAAAATCGCTAAAATATTTGTTTATAAACTACATTAAGTTTCTTTCCTACTATAACGACTCGTATAAAGACTTCGTACGGGTACAATTAAATGGTTTGATTAATATTTTTCTATATGATTTTTTTCTTTCATTTCAACCTACCCTTATTTTCATCGTCAATGTAATATTAAAATGCACTTTTCAATTTTTATTCACTTTCAAAAACATTTTTACATCCCCTAACCTGCTGATCCAAATGAAATGGCTATTATATTTATTATAATGAGGATTAATAAATTGAGCTAAATATCTTCATTTTTACCCCATGTTCTTTATTTACTTAAAACGATTACCGTGGCTTTTATATAAAATATAGATAAATTATTAAGGTATCCATAATAATACTGCCAGCCTTCATCACGAAAGCGCTCAAATCAGCGACTTTTTCCCAAACTGGGTTGAAATTATATACCTATAAGCGTTCATATAACCAGATTTGTACGTCAACAGGGTTAGTCGTTTTTTTCGTGAATAACTAAAAATATAACAAACAAATAAAACTTTCCTCTTTATTGATGTGAAACATCTAATGACACGATAGAATGAGTGTTAAAATATTAATATACTGGCGGCAAGACGCGCCTTTCCATTCGGATAGCTTCGTAGGTTGTCGACTCTTTCAGACTTAATTCGGCCAACTTCGCGTCTTGTTCGCTCTTTACAACTCAATTCGGCCAGTTCGTTTACATCGGTCAATTGCATTAAACTATATTAAAACGTTAAAAGCGTTACATAAATATAGATGGACTCGTCCAGGATTTGAACCCGGGAATATTTATGGCAATATTTTTCGATAGATGGCGCTATACTAAATGCATGGTTCAAATCTGTGTTAGCGGTACGGTTTGTAGAAATGTTATAGTGCACATAATATTTATTTTCTTTTGATGATACATGGTTCAAGATTTATTGAAGTAAAACTTCTTTACGCACGCTTGATTTGGGGAGTAAGCTGGTGAATTTGTGACGAGAGCGTTACGAAAAGTGTGATCGGGCGAGGCGAACGGAAGTTGAGAGGAAGATATAAATTAGTGAAGACAGAAAGAGAGAGAGTTACGTTTCGTATATTACTGTAGGGACAAGACAAAGAGGTGTGAGCACACATTTTCTTTCTCTCTTTCTCTCATAGCCAGTTATGTGTCGTATATCTAAGACGCAGTGCAAGCCTATTGTCTGTATCACACTGTAGGAGCAAGAGAGAGCAGTGCGCGCGTACAATTACTTTCTCTCTTCCTCTCATAGCCAGTGCATGAAATATATATATATATATATATATATATACATATATATATATATATATATATATATATATATATATATATATATAGTTTGCTAGCGTTACGCGAACGGTGATTTTTTGATTATTTTGTAATTTCATTTCGTTGTTGAAAAATTTTATAAATTATTATTTTGTTCAATACATTAAATATTCTACGTTTAAAGTAAATAAAATTGTAAATTCTTTTTAAAGTTCATCTTTTGTGAATTTGAAGTTTTACTTCAGTCGTGCGGTCTAAAGCACACGCGTTTTTTTTAAATTTTTATTCTCTGGGTCTAGGTTTGGTAAATATTTATAAAATTTAGATATTTCACATCTGCCAAGCTCCCCATGATGGCACACAACTTTTATTTTAGCAGGATTTTAATGTGGCCATAATGGTATTTATGAAATATGATCGGCTCCTTCGAGTGTCTTTACTTAAATCATTGTGACTAAACGGGCCACAGGGTCTGAAAATACATTATACACTCTACGTCCATCAGCGAACAATAAACTATTCCTAAACGTAAACAAACAAATAAAACTTTTTTTTTAATAAAATTAGTAAGATTAATATAATGCTGCTATTTATAGACTTACAAAGACTGATTCATCAGCACAGCTCCATGTTTTGGTGTGAAAACCTTTTCTGCAAATCAAACTAAAATAAAATGGCGATATTTTTTTTTTTATTCATAGACTTCTTTATTGCAAGAAATAAAGAAAATTTATGAAAAATAATCATGGACAAAATGGCGTCACATAAAATAAAACAAAATGATTCCTTTACTTTGTCAGTTTATTTCTGCAGATATGCTACCTAAAATTATGAATAACAAAATATTTTGAGATCCTTATTATATATTGAACCTTTTAAACGAAGCATATTTCTCTTTTGAGAAGGTCATGAAATTTTTCACAAGAATTTGTCAAATTATATTCCTTGTCTTACTGGATTTCAAAGTCTCAAGATTTAATTGTGATTTTTTTCATTTCGGCACTTCATTTACCGTAGAAAAAACGTGTTCAGTCGCAGTATTAGTTCCCGGTAAGGACAGCGCGTATTCCACAATTTTAGTCCATTATTATATGGTTTGTTTCAAAATTATGAAATATTTCTAACTCTCTGTTGTGATTTTTGCTGACGCCCAAAATTTAACATTTTCCTTATAGATGTATTTTTTTTAATAATGATAGCTCATTAAAAAGATCATTTTCGGAAATATTACTATACAGGAAATTTTTAGTAATATGGTCGAATGATTTTTGGACATCATTCCAATTAAGTTCTTGTTTTAATGTAACCCAAATAAATGTTCAATATCATTGTAATGTACTGCTCTAAATATCTAAATACTCTATGCAGTTACAATAGTACTTTTTAACGTGATTCATGATATTTGTACGAGTTACCGACCTTGTTCTTCTAGCTGGCTTATACTATTACGGATAGTTAACGCAACAAAACTATAACTATATATAATATAACTTCGTAAGTTTTACGATTTTTTATTGTGACCAAAATTTAAATAACCAAAACTACATCCACCACAGTAGTTTTTGATAAATGGAAAAGTGGAAAACAAACAAGTCAATCATACAATTAGTTCGAGAGTTACCAGTACAGTCAGATAGTAAAAAAATGGACCCGTACTACGAGGATTCTACACATATTTACGTAATTATACATATTTATAATTACATTGTATTTCCATTAAACTATTTATAAATATAAATTTCTTATAACCTTTATATATTGTTTGCTATATCTTCCACATACATAAAAATACGGTGCCTATTTCAAAAATTATAAAATCTAGGATAATCCGTTATGATTTTCCTACAAACATTACGTAAGCGTCTAAAAACTATCCTTCATAATTTCAACTTGAATTAACATAAGGGATTAATTATTTAGTTTTTATTTCATCATAATCGGTTTACTCAATCAAGACACATCTAATGTAATCAAAAATTCATTACAATTGTATCATTAATACAACAGTAATATAGTGTATATAAATAGATGGCGCCACGTGTGTTTTAAATCGCGTAATGGAGTTTTCCACCTATACATATCGATGAAATGAGTATGGCGAGAGGTGATGCCCTCGTATCTGAAGGACTCCGTAGCACCAAACAATATTTAACATGTTTTGTATTCAAAAATAAGTTTGTATTTTTAACAATGTGGAAAAAAAGTTATTGCTGCTATTGGTACCGAAAATATCTTATATTCCAAAAAGTACACAGCATGTCGTTTTCAAACCAATTTTCAGTGAAAGTTTATTTTAAGTTTTATTAACTTAATTTGTTTCTAAATTTTACAGAATTAGCTAAAAAGTTAGAAGGAGAGGGTGTTGCTTACATATTACCAACTATTGGTTTAAATGAAAAAGTTTTTGGAACCTCTACATCATTTTTAAGACCTATCTAATGAAATTCTCATAATGTAATGTTTCATTTCAAATATTAAAAATTTTGACGGGAAACTTCTTTACGGCGGCAAGCAAATTTTTAAAACCAAAATTAAAAATTCGATGCGACGTAATGATCAATGATAACGCAATTCTGCAACAGAAATATATCTAATGATACCCTCACACGCCCATGCGCGCTGAATTTTTTTTCTTCTCTCAGTTACATTTATGGGTACCACCCTTAATATTATTTTTTCCATAATTCTACTAGTTTCATTAGATAGCAGTTCACAGAAGACAGCTGCCATTCAAATTTCATTTATATAGTGCCAATAGTCTCTGAGTAAAACGGCATACGGACAGACAGATAGACGGACAGGAGGAAATTATAAGGTTTCCTTTTTTGCCATTTGGATACGGAGTCCTGAAAAACAACCTGAATAAATTTTTCAGTGGACTGTGCGTACGAAGTCGTGAGCGCAACTAGTAAATAATAACTTCCTTAACTTAATACTAAATATTTTAACATATCAAAAGATACGACTCGGGTTTATACTCTTCACTCAAATGCACTACGACCTATCTAGGTACGGGTGGAATAATCTGAAATAATACTAATTTCTAAGAAAAAAATGTTATTTGTTTTTTTTTTGAGGTTAGACACAACAACGATTTAAACACACCATTCTCTACCCTACATACATTCCATTATATCCGCCACCAAGTTAAATGAATGTCTGTAAAATATTATTGAAGCCAACACAGAGTCCAGCGAACTCCGCCGGTCGCTCCATCGATGGAAGTCCGCTGCACAGAGTCATTAGTAACGTGATATCCTACAACTTTCGCCGCGTTCTGCAAGGACATAGTTTTTATACCCCTCGGACTCAGAATAACCATATTTTAAAACTAGATCGAGAAAGTTACAATGGACGCATTGCACGATGATGTGAGGACTGACCTTTTTGGTCCCTACAGATTGCGAGGAACATATAGAAGAATTTATAGAAGAGATTATATCTCTTTATAAATTATATACGCAGACATTGTAACCAATAAAAATAATAAACTTTAACAGTGTATTATATATTGCTAATTTGTTATTACCAGTTTTCTCCATCCATCTATTGATTTTAACCGGACGACACAGAAGACGCATTATAATTTATATGTCGAGTCAACGCGCCATCACGCACTTTCTTTGGCTTCATCTTTACTTTTATCATCATATTAGCTTTCTCTTTCATTCATATTAGACCTCGCTCGCGCTTTACGTTATCATTGGTCATTACATGCCATCGCATTTTTAATTTTGGTTTTAAAAATTTGCTTGCTGCCGAAAAAAAGTTTCCCGTCAAAACTTTTAATATTTAAAATTAAACATTACATTACGTAATTTTACGAAAATTCGTAACGTAATACGATGGGTTTAAAAGTTATCGCTTAAATTCATAACCAGTTCCATATGATCATGTACTCAACTATAATATAAAATCAATAATTCAACCGTTGAAAATACCATTAATCCGAAATAATTAATTTAAAAAAACTCACATTTTTGTCCGGACGAATCAGTTAATAATTCAAATACTGAAGAAAACTTTAAACGCTTTATTATGACAATTTTAGGTAGTTAGGTTAGTTGTCGTTTAAAGCACCAAAATTCACTGATTTTTTATGTATTATTCAAACCATAAACACGATAATTACCTTAAAACTGTTGATTTATTTAGATATTAAAAAACATGTTTTTCCTCTTTCTATGCTGGGAACACCCTAAACCCCAAATATGCCTTTCCAGAATGCTATCACCAAATAATGATAATCATACCAATTGCATTATTTTTTCTCCCTTTTAGATTCTATAACAATTAATTAAAACATGATGTGTAAACAATATTTGCACTCGCGGTCAGCAGTATCCTAAAATAGGGTCATTCCCCTTAGCAAATTTTAACAAACAGTTAGTCAGACAATTGGAATCATTATAGCTGGTAAGTTTCCTTTATTAAATATGCAGCGATGAGGTATGATAGAATATTCCATACCGAGGCTCATATTCACGAGCGAATAAGGAAACTGATGTCGTATTTTGTCAGACAATAATAAACAATAAAAAAATAAGCGAATTCCACGAAAGTTCCGCAGATAAAAGTCAACAGTTTTACCTCATAATTTTATTGTACAAAGTCATCATTCCATTATCTATATTTCGAGTTATCACTTGGTGATTTTAGAGCGAAACAAAACGCGTTTGAAGTATTTAAATAATGAATGATACGGAAAAATAATAAAAACTGTTAATCATGAGTAGGGTTGCCATAATAAATTTTCACAATTAAATGCAACTACGTGATGTAGTATTATTTCTATTTTCTTTAAGTTCTTTACCATGACCTAAGTTTCGTTGTATTACAACATCTCCAGTTGGGCTATTAGCAAAGATCAATCATTGCTAATAGCCCACCTGAAAATATTGTAAATCCCGTTAAAACTTAAAGTTAAATCTTAAACAATATTATTTTTAAACTAATGGTTTAGTTGATAAAGGGCCACAAATTTTCCACCATTTAATTAACTTTTGCCGTATTAAAACTACTAAAGTTACAGAGAATTAAAATTTGGAAAATCTATAAATCGATAATCGATTATAATGGGAGCGAATCGATAATTAATTATCGATATTAATAACACGAAAAATTAAAATTAAAATGTATAAATTGATTATTGTGTACAATACTAGTTATCAAAACGACGGACAAGTGAAACATATCAGTTTAGGATAACATTGAAATATGCAAACATCTAAACACGCAGTATATCCAATTAAATAAAACTACGTGATGTAGTATTATTTCTACTTTCTTTAAGCTCTTTATCACGACCTAGGTTTCGTTGTATTACAACATCTTCAGGTGGACTGTTAGCAATGATTGATCTTATAAAGTAAAAGCTCATATTATATAATAATTAAAAATTTTGAAAAAAAACACGACGGATGTAGTCGTTGTAATTGAAAAACGATTAAATAATTTTTTTAACCCCCCCCCCCCGACTAAAAGAGAGTAAGAACCTATTAATATAATTAAAAACCCAAGAAAATCCGTCGGGGCTACCACTGCCATTTCCGTTCCCAATAGCAATTACATTGTAGCAGCATAGAAAAGCTATTTGCACGCCTAAGATAATTTCAATTAGCCACAAACTGATAAAACTGCAAAATTTTAGTCCTAGACAGGGCATGGCAGCCCCGATGGATTTTCTTGGGTTGGTAATTATATCATTAGGTTCTTACTTTCTTTTAGTCTGGGGGGGGGGATTCCAAAAAATTATTTAATCGGTGTTCAAGTACAACGACTACATCCGTCGTGGGTTTTTTTCAAAATTTTTAATATAGCTTTTTGTTTTAAACTTTTTGGCGTTAAATGAGAACATCTGTTTGCAACAAAATGTTGCATTGCCCCTGTTGTGCTAACACCATAACACCATCGTCGATTAGTCCCATTTTTTTTGCAAAAAACTATGTCTAAATCGGTCAAACCATTTTGGAGATAAATAGGAACATTCGTTTGCAACAAAATTTTTATTGCGGTTCCCCCTTGTGAGTAATCATAATAACAACTATCTAAGAACAATTGCAAATGAATCAAAAACATTTTGCAGAAAACTGTATCTAAATTGGTCAACAAACAAACAGACAACCGCTCATCCTAAACGCATATACCTGCTCGGTTCCTTCGCGGGTAAAAATGAAACAGTACTAATCATATAATACAAATCAAGATTATTTTGTGTTAATCAAGTTTTATTTATTTTACGGAACAAAAACAAAATTATTATACCTATAATCACCGGTAAACAATTATAATGTTCCATCTATTGCATAAACGATAAAAAAAAGTCAATTCCAATCCATGTTCTTAACTTAAACTTTGAAACTTAAATCAAAAGGTAATACTTTTAGTAACAAACTTTAAAAATGAAATCAACAGTAAAATAAGTTTCAAAATTCCTACGAGTTTTAAAATTCCTGAAAAGTCATTGCAAATTTATTTTCAGTCTTAACAATTTGAAATACAGCCACTGACTTTTGTTTTTTTTCTTTCAATAGTCCATGCACTAAATTAATGTGTTAGTAATAGAAACTTGCTTTCTTTGAAACCCCGGAAACTTTAAAAAAATCCCCCGGATGGCTTTTTAAAAGAGCCATTCGGTTTCTGTCCGGAGGAAAAAGAATGGCAAACCTAAGCGCGATTAGAACTACCATCACATTACTTGGGTTCTTTACTTGGCTTCTTTACTTGGATTCTTTACTTGGATTCTTTACTTGGGTTCTTTACTTAGGTTCTTTACTTGGGTTCTTTACTTGGGTTCTTTACTTGGGTTCTTTACTTGGGTTCTTTACTTGGTTTCCTTACTTGGGTTCTTTACTTGGGTTCTTTACTTGGGTTCTTTACTCGGGTTCTTTACTTGGGTTCTTTACTTGGGTTATTTACTTTGGTTCTTTACTTGGGTTCTTTACTTGGATTCTTTACATGGGTTCTTTACTTGGATTCTTTACTTGGATTCTTTACTTGGGTTCTTTACTTGGGTTCTTTACTTGGGTTCTTTACTTGGGTTCTTTACTTGGGTTCTTTACTTGGGTTCTTTACTTGGGTTCTTTACTTGGGTTTTTTACTTAAGTTCTATATTTGGATTCTTTACTTGGGTTCTTTATGCACTCAGGAAGTCATGGAAGTTTAAACATTTAAAAGTAATGTAATATTTCTATTAAACCATTTACAAATATTAAAATTATTCTTCAGAAATTAATTAAATTTCGTAATTAATGTTAAATTCATAAAAAAATGAAAGATCTAATGTAGATATTATAGGTTTCCAGTAAAATTTACGTTAACTTATGGTAATTTTGAAAGGAAAATCTTCGGGCCAGTGAGAGGAACACATAATACATAGCGCATATGAATGAACTATGAACTGGAAGTACTGACAGGGCAAGAAAATATTGTTAGGATCTGTAAGTCACAGCGTCTAAGATGGACAGGTTATCTGGAAGAAATGGCGGACAGCAGGGTCGTAAAAGCCCAAATGAACGCCGCAAGAAAAGAGACCAAGAGACAGGCCCAGGAAACGATGGATGGAATTATGTTGGGGAAGACTTCAGAAGGATGGGAAAGCTCACCAACTGTACAATAGAGGCAAATAATGAAGTCAGGTAGAGAGCAACTGTGGAACAGGCCAAGACCCACAAAGGGTTGTAGCGCTACTGGAGGAAAATGAATACAACATGTTAGCGCGCATCTCAATGGGGAACATTTAAAAAGATTTATGCGGAAATTTCAGAAGGGAAAATTATGTATTCGAAGAAAAATTGTTTAACCCCGTATATAATATGGGGGTACCGTTTGAAAGGGCTGGTAACAAGGACGTCAAAAATATTTTTCTACAATTTTAGGTATTATATTCTCACCCTTATTTTCTAAACTACTTAACCTAAAATTATGAAAACATACTGTTTCTAACAACCTATGCGAAGGTTTATCCTAGAGCTTGTATATTCTGATAAATACACAATGTTGAAACGCCTGTGAAAGGTATAGTATACAATGTATTTACTTTGTGAAAAATTAATATTTTTGTAAATAGTTTAATAGAAGTACCATGTAAGGGTTCCGCCCTTGTAGTGCATGTTCTACTCGTATTCGACAGATTTTTTATTTTCACAGTTTCGAAGATAGATGTTCTGGTGTTTTTCATGAATATTTTAAAACAATATGTTTGGAGCTATCTTAGATAAAATTGGAAATAAGAATTGTGTATCCCTTAAAATTCGCCATTTCGAGTGGATAACCCACACGATCGAATTCTCAGAAAATGTTTTTTAGCTTTTTACTATTGGCGGAATACGTGACGTAGTTTAGTGACAGCCAAAATTCAAGGTTTTACGTCGAAATTTTTTCCTAGAAGTACGCTTTTTATAAATAAACGAATACGTACTTCTCTTTAGGATTTTACAAAAGTTCCGTTTTTATCATTTGAAGGACTGAATCCTAAAAACGGTCAGATGGGTGTCGAAATACGCAAAACTATGGTTCCGTAATTGTTTAAAAAAAACACCTCTTAATGCAACTTATTGAATGGCCCAAATATTCGAAACGAATCGCTCACTAAATAATTCTATCAGGATTTTTTCAAATGTTTTTTTTACCAGTTTAAAAATTACAAAGGGTCTCAATATATCATGAACAACTTTGAAATTTAATATTCTGGAAACAAAACCTGAAAATAAAAAAAAATGTGCTGAATGGTAAACCCACTGGATGCAGAACGAGAAAAGAAGTTTCCCACTTTACACGTATTATTTTATTCATAACTTTGCTGCACAATAATTGGTATTTCCCTTTGAAATATCTACCTGCTGAACAAGTTATTGAGGAGGACCATAAATTACTTCAATGATAAATTATCATGAATGATGATAAATTATCAATAAAGTAATTTATGGTCGAATTTTTATATCATAGATAATCGACTGTAGCCAAAATGTTTAAAGTCTAGAGATACAAATAAGATTAGACAGATAAGTCGACAAGTGGAATAGGTATTTTAGGTGTTAAATCTCTTTTTAACATATTATAAATCCTCATAGTCCAAATTATCTTAGTGGCAAATTTATAGATTTGTCTGCTCACGGCCTTGGGCTGCGATCTAAAGGTTCGTTCACCCTACTTATTCCTAAACACACCTATACCACTTACGGAAAATCCTTCACTGTCCAAGCAGCAAAAATTTGGAATCACCTGGATCCTGACATCAAGAAAATCACGTCTCTAAATATTTTCAAAGATCGAGGGTCTTGCCTCTGGTGAAACCTTTTCCTTTGTGTCCTTGTCCTTTCCTGTCTTTCCCATCCCAAATCATGTCAATAGTTTTTTTTGCTTTACTTTTGTATATTTTTTTTAAAATTTTTTTCGTCTAATGTGCTCTAAAGAATTTTCATTGTAAAATCTTTTACAGTCTACCAACTAAATTTCAAAACAAATTGTTATTGTTGACTGGAAGAGATTGCTCATGTAGTAATAAGTCCGCCATATGTACTATATATAAAAGTTAATAAATAAATGTCTTGTGGTGGTTTTTGTAAACAAATATTGGACTTGTTTTATGCGGGTGGAAAAATTCAATTTCTAATAAAAAGTAACGGGAAAACAATTTTAATAAGTAAAAGATTTATAAAATGATTTTCATTTAATCAAAACAAATTTTCATTAATACATTAGTTTAATGCATTAATTTTAGAATAAAAAGGGATCTTGTTAAGATTAACTACCAAATTAAGTTTAATACATTGTTGGAAAATCATTAAATTGCACACCTAAACGATAACATATAACAAAATATAATTGCTTCAAACATGATTAACGTAGAAAACCTTAAAATGAATCTGTGGGCATTTTTTAATTATGTTGAAAGCCGTAAGACCTGGAATATAACTTAGAGTTTTTCATTTAACAATTGATTAATGATGACTTTGACAGATGGATTTGATTAATGATGACAGTGATCACGATATTAGAAAAGTCTGTAATATGTCTACGAAACTTGAAAAATCTTAAAATTAAATGGTGGATAATTATTATGTTGAAAGCCGTAAGACCTGGAGTATAACTTTGAGTTTTTCATTTAACAATTGATTAATGATGATAGTGACAGACAAAGGGAGGGAAATACTTCACGATATTATAATATAAAAGTCTGTAATACGTCTACGAAACTGGAAAAATCTTAAAATTAATTGGTGGATAATTATTATGTTGAAAGCCGTAAGACTTGGAGCATAACTTAGAGTTTTTCATTTAACAATTGATTAATGATGATTGTGACAGACAGAGGTAGGGAAAGATTTCACGATGTTATAAAAGTGTGTAATATGTCTACGAAACTTGAAAAATTTTAAAATTAATTGGTGTAAATTTGTTAATTATGTTGAAAGCCGTAGGACTTGAAGTTTAATTTGGAGTTTTTTATAACATTGATTAATGATGATTGTAACAGACAGAGGGAAGGAAAGACTTCAGAAATTATAAAAGTCTGCAATTATACATTAGGTCATTAACACAGTGACACATTAGCAACTTAAAAAATATAATTTGATAACGTATACTACACAGATTGTTTTAATACTATACTTATATATGGCGTTGGCTTTTGTGTGAAAACGATTAGAAAATTCGCAGTGACACCACGTTGGTGCCACGCGAAAGTTATCGAACAAACGCCTGTGACGCTATCTAATAAAAAAGCTTACATTCCGTTTACATCATCTTGGAAATTATGCGACAGTATTCAATATTTTTAGTTTAAAATGTTTCATTGAAGGTATTTTGAAAAAGGCCAGTAACAGACAGTAGCATCTATAAGAACACTTAATGATATCATGCAAAAGAAACGCTTAAACTTTATTTTTAAAAGCTTCAAATCTAAGGCCTGAAAATCATGATAAAATTCCTTAAATTTTAATCTCATAATAACTGAAAAATAATACCTTGATGTATTTTAAATTTTATATATTACAAGTGATCACCCAGTGGTCGAAATTACTGACCGTAATTCATTAAATGTTGAAGTTTGAACGTTACCCGTTTACGTGAAACTTGTTCAGTTAATCTGACATCTTAAAATCCCTTGACAATGATCTCTACTCTGTGCGATTGTTCGACCACAGACTCTTATGTATTTGAAATTGACAGTATGAACGCAAACAATGAATCCTTTAATGTATTTGTAATATATATTATATATACATTTTAGCTAACCACACTCCTTCTCCATACAAACTTTAGAAATGCCAAATCTCACACTTCTCCATCTATATGCTTACAAAGTTTTCTCTTCACATATTACATCTTATAAATATTGTGCTTGCCCGTGACTTCGCACTTACAGACTTTCTATCAAAAAAGCATTTAAAGGATTTCATTTTTAAAAGAGCATTTAAAGGACTCGCACACTTTTTATCAAATAAGCATTTAAAGGATTTCATTTTTAAAAGAGCACTTAAAGGACTCACAGACTTTCTATCAAATAAGCTTTTAAAGGATTTCATTTTTAAAAGAGCATTTAAAGGACTCACACACTTTCTATCAAATTAGCATTTAAAGGATTTCATTTTTAAAAGAGCATTTAAAGGAGTCACACACTTTCTATCAAATAAGCATTTAAAGGATTTCATTTTTAAAAGAACATTTAAAGGACTCAAAGACTTTCTATCAAATAAGCATTTATAGCATTTCATTTTTAAAAGAGCATTTAAAGGACTCAAAGACTTTCTATCAAATAAGCATTTAAAGGATTTCATTTTTAAAAGAGCACTTAAAGGACTCACAGACTTCATTTAAAGGATTTCATTTTTAAAAGAGCATTTAAAGGACTCACACACTTTCTATCAAATAAGCATTTATAGGATTTCATTTTTAAAGAGCATTTAAAGGACTCAAAGACTTTCTATCAAATAAACATTTAAAGCATACAGGTTCTATGTTCGCGAAAAACGTGAGAAATAGATACACATGTTGTGCCGTATATGGCATATGGGAATACAAAATTTTTATTATTAAGGAAAACTGGTCAAAACGATTAATTTCATTTAAGGGTACATATGGTTTTTATTAAACCATTTATAAATATTAATTTTAAACGTAAATATATTGCTTACATATATTACCGTATATGGCATATTGGAATACAATTTTATTATGGAGTAAAATCTGGTCACAACCGATTAAATTCGAACTACAACGATTCCGTACACGTTTAGGTACTTATAATCATTTAAGGGTACATATGGTTTCTATTAAACTATTTACAAATATTAATTTTAAACGTAAAAAAATTGCTTGAAGAATGTTGATCTAAAGATGTTGATCTTTCAGGGGCATAAAACATGGTGTATATTTCAAAAATATAAGATTTAAAGTAATCACTGTAAGTATATATTTTTAATACTGAATTTAAACGTTTTCCTCTTAACAAACCGTATTATATGATAATTTCCATGGAATAGAAAATTGAAAATTATTTTGGGTAATTTATTTAAGAAAAGATCTCTATTTCTTCTTTCTCTCTAAACTTCTCTTTCTTCTTTAGCCATTTTCTAACACTAAGATGTAATCCTCCCTCAGTTTATGCCAACTGTTTCTGTCTTGGACAATTTCTACCAGATTCATTCCAGCTGTTTTCTCGATATCGTCATACCAACGTATCTGTGATAAGGAAGACTCCTTGTGTCCGTTTCTCTTTCCATAATCACCATTCCACCACTGCCCTGCAATATGAGCTTAGTTTGCGGGCAACGTGACCAGTCTACCCTCTTTTTAATTACCTTCCTAGTTTTGTGATGTCGCTGAACATGCTTTGGTCTCTTAGGTAGTCATTTTCTTTAGGGTTTCACAGGGTAACGTCTACCAGTTGTCTCTCGATTGCGCTTTGAGCCACCTGGAGTTTGTGGAGGATCACCTTCTTGAGTACCCTGGTCTCCACTTCTTATGTGAATACTGTTAGCACACATTGGTCGTATATGCAAGCCTTCTGCTCACCACTAATTTTCACGTTGAAGGTGTATTCGAACTTGAAGTAGGCTGCCAATGCTAGTTTTATGCACCTGGCAGTTTCAATTGTCTGATTATCCTTACCCATTACCACTTCTTGATCAAAATATATTTACCTTCCCATTCTAAATGATAGTACCATTTGCCCCGTCTACAGTACTATTTGGGTTATGATTCGTGACCTTGGTTTTGTCAAGGTTCATTTCCAAACCACATTGAAATTGTTTTCGTTTATAACACTCATGTTATAAACTTAAAAGTGTTCTTGTTTGTGACATTTATGTTAAAAAAGTGAAGTTTTTTCATAATATTAATGTTATATAGGTGAAGTATTTGTTTGCTTGAACGGATGCATATATATGTGTATACACGGTATCCCGGAATAAGAGTCGGTCAAAGACGTTATTCCTCGACTGAAACATTTTTGATTGTCGTTAAAAGATGACTTTTTTTATAGAAAATTGAACATAATAAGAACAATATTTCTTTTTCGTTCCCACAATACTTAACCCGCAAACAGTAGCAAAGACATCGCCACTGCGGGTAAACACCGCACTCCGGGCAAGTATTGGGTGTGTTAAAGAGAGTTATATGTAATTTTTTTGCACTCTATTAGAAAAAGGGCGTGTTTTACGTTTTAATTCAATGACAATTTATTTCTTTACAGCCACCCAATAGTCTTTCTTTGTCCGACCTCAAATCTCTGACACCGTATATATATATATATATATATATATATATATATATATATATATATATATATATACATATACATAAGCCGAATAACACTCGGTTAATGACGATTAGCGCCAAGCCTTTTGCTTCTTCTTCTACGGCACGTCTTCTTCTACGGAATGAATTAACGTTTATTAATTATTATTAACATTAAAAAATAACTTTGATGTGCTAAAGCAATGATTTTAATTATAATTGTTAATTGGTGATGACAGATGTATAAAAGAAGAGAAAAGGGCCATTCAGTATCTAAACCAGAACCGAATACCAGGAAGGAAATGCTGAGCGCGGGCGGAATATCAAGGGCCACTGTTCATTGAGAGTTGCTTCCGGAGGAATATACCGTGAATTATTTAGTCAGTTATTAAATCGACAAGATAACAAATTGAGTAGCCATGGGGACAATTAATTTATATTCTCCATGTATATACTCATCAAAAAGTGCAGGACTTGGACTGCCAGTACATCTACCCTATTAAACTGACATTGTGCCGTCTGATCATCACTTGCTCAGAAATCTGAGCAATAATTTACAGAACATAAAAATATGTACGCGTGCAACGTTACCGAAGTGAAACTTCTTTAAAGCTCGATTTGTAAGTATATAGTATGGGGTAAAACGGAGAGAAAGAGGAAGATAAAAATATACTAAGTACAAGTCTATAGATTGTACTAAATTCGTACAAGGAAAGTTTAATAGTATATTCAGAAAAATTAATAAAATTTTACAAATAGACTTAAACATATAATCAAATCTTCATATAAATTTATAGACAATTGTCAATTATAAAAACAGGCACGATACCAGTACCAGAACATCACTAAATACGGTTGAAGGAAGTCGGGATGTATGACTTCTGTTGTAAATTCTATTTACAACTATGCCTGCAGATTTGATGCGTATTTATAAATAAATTAAGTACATATGATATTGGTCTTTTAGTGGATTTTGACAGTGTAATTTGACAGTATACTTTTGACACACGTAACGTGTAAAACAGCTGATAGCAGTAGTGTGTGCAATTTTTGTTTGTTCTCACTCATGCGCACACTTCTTGTCTTATTCTATCGTGTTCACCTATCTCTCTTGGTTGTTAGCTAAGTACCTATTTTCCATCCTTCTTGCGATAGATTCGTTACATTCAGACGTTACAACTAAACGTTGCATGAAAACGTCCCATTTTTATGCAACGTTTGCCCGAAATTTGACTTTGACATTTTCAATAACAAAGAAGTTTCACTTCAACAATCTCCAAAAAAACTTTAGAAACTTCTCAAATTAGTGTATTGCCGAGTATAAAATACGACGATTATAATAAATAATTATTTTCGTATCTTATTCCGTTCTAGAGAGAGATACACTACATCGACGTCAATGCAAAGGTTGAGCGAACTGCAGTGCACGCACATCGGGCGCACCGCCGTATCATCAAATCGATTTACAGCGCGAAGCACCTAACACCTTATTAGTCTTTGAATAGAGAGAGAATTATTTTACACAAAGAATAAAAAAAATAAAAAAACGAGTGTGCTTTAGACCACACGACTGAATTAAAACTTAAAACTTCAAATTCACAAAATATGAACTTTAAAATGAATTTACAATTTTATTCACTTTAAACGTAGAATATTTAATGTATTGAACAAAATAATAAAAAAATCACCGTTCGCGTAACTCTAGCAAACTCGCATATATATATATATATATATATATATATATATATATATATATATATATAATTTCATGCACTGGCTATGAGAGAAAGAGAGAAAGAAAATGTGTGCTCGCACCTCTCTCTTTTGTCCCTACAGTAATATACGAAACATAACTCTCGCTCTTTCTGTCTTGACTAACTTATATCTCCCTCTCAACTTCCGTTCGCCTCGGTCGATCACACTTTTCGTAACTCTCTCGTCACGCATTCACCAGCTTACTCCCCAAGTCAAGCGTGCGTAAAAAAGTTTTACTTCAATATATTTTTCTTGAAAAATAATTTCTCGTTTTATATTTTGGGGTAGAATCCGCAAAAAACAATTATAACGTATCCATCACATATAAACTTATTATAATATTATTCGATATTATTATTTCTTTGATATTAAATATAGATTTAGTATAAAATATTAATAATAATACCGAATATGTTATCAAATAGAATATTTTAATAAAAATGAGAATAGTGATCATCGATATTTATGTGCAATAAATTTGAAATGAATATTTTTATTAAATGATTGAAATAAAAATAACATAGTATTTTAAAACTGGCAGCTAAACGTCGAAACACAAATTGCATAATTCATAATGTACTAATATACGGCTAACTTCAAGTAATTGTGAGAGCAAAATAGTCCGATCCCATAAAATTAATTTTACAATAAATTTTTGTGTCACTATAGAACGACGCTGAATAGATAAATATATACATAGATTATAATATATATTAATTGGATGAAAGAAGTGGGACCTCCATTTTCAATTTAATCGTGACCACGTGGCACTTATATATCACGTGACAAATGTTTTGGCGCGAATTTTCGGATAACTGTGTTTTTGTATGAAAAAATGTTTTTGATATTAAAGCGTAATTTAATGTGCTGGTAACATTGATCGCGAAGAGATGGGATGCCCTGCTGAAAATTTGACATCTGTCACTCATATCACCACTCATAGCCTAAGTTTGTTATTTAAAAATGTCAAATATATTTCTGAGAGCGAATTTGTAAATTTTTTGCAACATTAATATAGCGTATATCCGCTGCAGGCATATTTAAGATTCAACCTGCAGAATATGTTACCATAGCCCCAATTTTTAAAACTGGTCAAAGAAACTGGTATACTTATTAATTCTTATGACTACTAAGTTTCGTGACAAAACACGTACTTCAGTCAGAAACTTGGTAATGGTATGGATCATTAATAAGTACAATTATATCAAAATTGAGCTCTCTACGTGGTATGATTTCTGAGAGAATTGATAATGGGGCATGAAAAACTATACCGATGGTCAGATATCGAATTGACTCCAAATTTTCTACTTTTCCGTACGGAAAATTAAATAAAAACCACGACATGACGAAATCGAGTATGGAAAATATCATATAATTATATTATTTAAGTTTTAAAGAAAATGGAAAACGTCAAAATAACTTTCAAAGGATAATAAGGTACGTATATCACACAGTGTTATCTTTATTTTACTACAATCGTTGCTAGGTCAAATTATATCAATACATATAAGTAAAATTTAATTGTCTGTCTATGATTTTAGAATTTTTAACTTTTAAATACCGTTTCGGCTTTCATTTTCTGTTACTAAAACTAATCTAATGTTTAAAAAAGTTGTCTGTCCTTGAATACCGATTTAAGTCAATTTAACTCAATACTCGATTTAACTCAAATATATTTGGCGTTAATTTTGTAGAAATACATTGTTCACAATTAAATGAAACTACGTGATGAAGTATTATTTCTACTTTTTTAAATTTCTTTACCACGACCCAGGTTTCGTTGTATTACATCTTCAGGTGGGCAATTAGCAAAGATCTTTGCTAATAGCCCAACTAAAGATGTTGTAATACAACGAAACCTGGGTCGTGATAAAGAACTTAAAGAAAGTAGAAATAATACTACATTACATAGTTTCATTTAATTGTGGATTACTGATACTATTGATATGAATTTTAGACAGGTTATGGGTAAAAAACTTGGGATCAACTGATTTCTCAAACGACTCCAGATTTATGATGATTGGATTCTGTAAAGTGTAGAAGCGGTGGTATCTACACGACGATTTGCAAAGTCCGATACTATATACCAAAGGCAGATTAAATATGCATTGAAATAAAGCCAGAAATCTTTCTGTATGGAGCCATATAGTTACTTTATTCTTTATTGTTTCTCTTCGTATATATTTGTGACGATATTTTCATTCGATTCCATATGGCAGTAGCAAATCCCTTGATAATTACATATATTCATATTTTATTTCGATTTTTTTTATAACTTCTCCAAAAGAATGCTGGAACACGAAGTGTGTCCAATGCTGGAGGGTGCGAAGAGGAAATAGAAAAACGCTGTGTCATCACAAGATCTGCTGTCGGGAAACTATATAATATTCGGAAGGACAGACGAATAACCAAAAATACCAAGGTTCGACTGAGGAAATGTTTCGTTTTTCCAATTTTTCTATATGGAGCAGAAACCTGGATATTCAGACTAAAAGACTATCGCAAAATAGATGAGCTAGAAATATGGTACTTGGGGTGCAGGCTAAAAATACCTTGGATCTCTTTTCGTACCAATTTAAGGATACCATTATAAAGGATTTAAGAATGAAAGAAAAACTTTCGTCGAATGTATAATTGCGAATTCTTAAATTCTTCGGACGTACTTCCAGAATACAACTCATGATGGAGTGTTTAGTAGTGCAGGAATAGATTGAAGACAAAATATCTTGAGGGCGATTTCGAACCAGATGGACGGACCTAATAAAGACGGCGATAGCGACCAGCATTACAGAGTATTCTAGAAACGCTACCAATCGACTGAAGTGAAAATTTATCGAGTTCTCCTTATGAACCACCTATTTCCAATTTCAAATATATAAATAGATCTAAAACTGTGACGTTGTGATAGACGGACGGATGAACGGAGGAAATTATAAGATTCCATCTTTTATTACAAAGATTTCCACTATTATAATATTCGGCATCTAGATTAAAATCCCGGCTGTTTTTTTTTAGGCGAATGTTATTTAAAGAGCTTAAACTCTACATATTAGCTTTAATTTAAGTAATATTGTATGTGCGGACTTATCGCAACGATTTAGCTTAAAATTTAAGCAAAGATATTGTTAAATCACTTTTAATTCAGTCAGGGGTAGTTTTTAAATTCAAACAAAATTTATAACGCCTAACCCCAAATGAACACGAACATAATAAATCTAAAAACATTGTTCACAAGAAAGCTTTTCAAGAGTGATTTCAATATTTTTTGTATATTCCTTCATTGATTCAAATATCTACAAAATATTTTTATTTTAGTTAATTGTAACTTCTCGCATTTATAAAAAAATACGCGAGCGAAGCGACGGGCGAAATAAGATACACGTACAGTTGTATTACATCTTACGAAATATTTTAACAAGGATTATTCAGCCGTCCCATTATTCGGAACAATAAAAAAACGAAAAAAAACAAAATTTTAAAAGTTTTTTGTGGATATTACAAAAAAAATGTGTTTTTTTAAATTTCGAACTTTGAAGGCGATTATCTCGGAAACGGATGCGTTTTTCACATTCATCAATAATATTTTATGTTCAAAATTTTAAGAGGAAATAGATTTGTGAAAATAGATTGAAATGAAAAATACAGCCTGTATAATAAAACACTCCTCTAGTGAAAATTCTGTATATCAAAGTAATTCAAGACGAATTAGAAAAAAGACAAGACTAGAAAACTGCTAATAAAATTTAGATAAAATCTCCATTGTCGTTATTATTAGAATTCAAGTCGTTATTATTAGTATTTATTAGAATTCAAGAAAAATATTTCAGATTAAAAAAAATATATTGTCACCAACTATTGCGACTCAATTAACCATTGAATAAATTTCTCACTGTATTTGACAATTGGATAAATCAACCAATAATCAAGATGAATTAGATTAATTTGTAGATACGTTCATACCAAAGCAAAATACGTCTCGGATGCAACTTATTACGCGTTGATTCACAACAAATATCACTCCAGGTAGCTATGATAACCGTGCTCCTTTTTTTTGCAAAAAAATCCCCAAATTAAACCCTAAAGGTGCGACCCTAAGATTATTTCACGACCCCCGTCCACCCCTTTCCTTCACCTTAGCCTTGTGTTCTTTTTTGTCCCAAAAAGGGCATTTTGAACCCGTAAAAAGCGCCAACATCTGTAACGTGAGTCGGCATATTTTGTCAAAATATTACAAACGATTTTGAAA
This sequence comes from Druceiella hillmani, assembly GCA_039881145.1. Taxonomy (NCBI): domain Eukaryota; kingdom Metazoa; phylum Arthropoda; class Insecta; order Lepidoptera; family Hepialidae; genus Druceiella; species Druceiella hillmani. The sequence goes on from JAYKKI010000031.1 coordinate 14,025,231, forward strand.
TACGCGAGCGAGTTAAAAAACGTACAGAATTCCGAGCGCTTTGAGGACAAAGGCAGTTCAACTTACAGGATGTTCCACCTTGTGATAAATATTAATTTAACATTAGAATTAGTTTCGCTTTAGAATTATCTTTAACACACAGCGAAGAAAATCGATGCGAAAGAAAAATGGAAAATCATTTTTGAATTTTTCCACAATGTGGTAGACTTCTCAGGACGCTACGGATGAATATAGAACAATATTTCATGTCGCACTGTCTAGAATCTGGAGCAATATTTAATGACGGGCTATTTACAAATAACAAATATTTATTCCAAAACTATTTATCGTATATTGATAATATGATATTTATCGTATACGATAATTTTTTTGTAATTATCAAATATCCATTCTAATGGCGAAAAAATTTCTTTTAAAAGCTATGCTTTTGTGGAGATATTCACTCTTAAGCAAAAGAAAACATATTTTTGTCGTAAACTCTTTTTGATAAGCATACTTCTTATATTTTAGACACTAGATGTGACCACTCTCTAGCTCTCATGCCAAGTTTATTGAAAAAGACACTACCGTATACATTTTCATTCTAACTCATGCCCTGTCTTTTAGATTACTGTGTTCGGACCATGTTTGTTTATGCGTATATAAGTCCTGAAATTTCAACCAAGTTTACCTTGAAGATTTTCAAACAATTCGGTATGAAAAAATAACGAAGGTTTAAAATATATAAATTAAGACAAGCAAAACAACAGAAACAAAGAAGAGATAGATAGATAGTAAGCGATGAAATGTAAAAGGGGTTTCGACCTATAGCTTATGTCAGTTAATGCGATTTTAGATAACTTTGGAACAAAGAAAAAGGTCATTGCCCGTATATACTCGTAGTAAGGATTCACCCTAGGATGCTGTGCTGTGCTGAAAGATTAAACCGTAGTTCAAGTCCGTGGAGAGAAAGATGTTGGAATTTAGATAGACGGTATGAAGAATTACATTTTTCAATCTATTTTCGTTAATATTTATCATTGATATCATATATATATATATATATATATATATATATATATATATATATATATATATATATATATATATATATCAGAAACTTACATAACAAGTATTACCTGATATTTTTTTACATTACGAATTAAATAGTTAGAAGAAAAAATCACTTATTTAGCACTATGAATTCAATATTTTGGGATTTAAAGGCAATTTAGCAATACTGGATTTTCAGTTGTTTTTTCTTTTTTTTTTTAAATCAAATAACATTCATAAAAACCAAAGCACTTAAGGGAAAAAAGGCTGTTCGCGATTAATTTAGTAGAAAAAAATACACTTAACGCGGGCTTTTACTACGGAGAAAAGACCGTAAAGTATCAAATGTGTTTCAAGTAGTTTTGATGTCTTTTTATATTTTTGGTATTTAATATTTGGATTTAATCTTCTCAACTATTTCTTAGAAGATTTCATCTTATTTTGTTATTGTTTACTAGAAAACAAATTTAATCAATGCCAACTTCTACAAAAGTGTATATCTATACATAAAATAAAACTGTAGCGGAGTAATATCTGAAAACGGAAACTATTTTAAAAATAGTAATTGATTTAAGGTGTAGAATGATAATAGAAGCCAGAAAACCTGTTTTTAGAATTTTTGCCTGTGCGTCTCTCTGTATGTAAATTTGTTATTCAATCACGCACAATCTACTGCACTGATTTTGATGAGATTTGGTATGGTAATATTTTATTTCTGCAATATATAGGATACTTTTTATATCATAAATTTTGAAATACCTGACTTGGTGAATATTACTATATTGGTACTGCCATATTAGTGTGTTTAATATATTTTATATTCGTAAATATATTATAATATGGTACTACCAACGCCATCTATTAACATTTTAATAAACTTCATGCTCATAGAGTTCCGAGAGGAACAAAAAACAAAAAAAATCCAATTAACTTTTCTTATACTGACTTCCACGCGAACAAAGTCACGTTATTACAGCTAGTCGACACAGCTAGCAATAAACAAAGTAATACTATACATTTGATGCACTTATTGCTACATTAGCAATACTCTTAAAATCAATAAAAACAACAAAAGTTAAGAACTTAGTGTTGTGAAATAGTGCAATAGATCGTCAGTGAGACATTATAAAATTTACAATCTATCACAATTAAATAACTAAAATATAATTACATAGCAAATAATTTAACCATCAACGTGGATAGAGAAAAGGTTTAGAATATGAGAAGACGAGTGACAGGGAATCAGGATCGGAATATCTTTTCCAATATTGTACCACATAGGTACAAAAACGAAACACGCTGTATACGGAAACGCCGAACGAGCGAAATAGCAATATCCGCATGCGCTTTGAGCATCACAAAAGGATAACGCCGGTAAAGGATACGGGGGAGGGGACATGGTCTCGCATCCTGGGAACTGAGTCCTGTCAATTTCATTTTTGTTTCGTCTCGTCTTTATTCCATGAGGTCCAATTAATGTTCGCCGTGCAATTTTTATTGGACGAGTATTGTTTTAAGTTCTTACATTAAGGGGTGTATTTAGTTCCGTCTAGTCGTATTTTGACAATTTTCCGTGCCAGTTGTTACAAAAATAAAAACCTATCAGTCATGGGCAGAACTAACAACCAGAAATAACAACCAGAAACCACAAGAGTTTCGCACATATTTAGGCATTAATAGACCTCCTTTAAGTCGACTTCCAGATCGACCGGAAGTACCTTATAGATTTTGATGACCAGTATGTAAGACTATAGTATAAATACCTAAAGACATAATGTCTACTATTTCTTTCACAGGCTCATGTTTAAAAAATATATAATTCCACATAGAATTAAAAATAATTGATTTTTGCATTTTTCTTTTATTTATGTAAGATCTTTAATTATACTTACTTTTAAGATTATAGGTCGATCAGAAGTACCCTATAGGTTTTGATGGTCAGTGAGTATGCCATATTGCCTACTATATACATATGATAAGGATACTGCCTACTATATTTTTCACAGGTATATATTTTAAAACAAATCTAATTCTACATAGAATTAAAAATGATTGATTTTTTATTTTTTTCCTTTAACGTGCTATAAGGCCTTCTGTTGTATCGACATTCAAAATTGTAGGTCGACCGGAAGTACCCTAAAGGTTTTGATGATCAGTGGGTAAGACTATGATATTAATAGGCAAAGATATAGTAGCTAATAACCTATTATATCTTTCACAGGCAAATATTAAAAAAAAACTATAATTTGACATAGAATTAGAAATCATTGGTTTTTGGATTTTTCCTTTATTTGTACTATAAGATCTTCCATTAGTCAACTTTTAAAAATATAGGTAGGTTAGAAGTACCTTATAGGTTTTGATGGTCATTGAATAAACTATGGCAAAAATAAAAAGAAATACGCTTTAAAGAGCTATACCTTTTTGTTTTGTGTACTAAAAAACTTAATTTTTCACGGCAATGTGAGGCTGTAGGTCTCAGTACACGATATTCAGTACAACTTGATATCTCAAACTATTTCTGAGAAATACAGCTTTGACTGACAGGCAGATGGCCATCCATACCATCCATGGACAGACAACCATGAAATCCTGTAAGTGTCCCATTGACATACAACCATGAAATCCTGGCCATCCATGGACAGACAACCATGAAATCCTGTAAGTGTCCCATTTTTCATTTCAAGAAACGGAACCCTAAATGACACCTTTATTTGGAGAAAATGAAAAAAATCCTTAACCACGTTGTTCAAATCGTCAATCAGACAAATAAGGAATTTTCTACGTTTCTATGAAAAGTCAAGTTTTTTCATAACAGTTTGTAAATGCAATTTCTTAGGACCTCTTTGAAGCAGCAAGATGAAACAAAATGCAGATTATGTCTCGTTGTATCCTCCATACAAAGACACGAAACTCGTCCAAAAAATCACTTTCGCTTTAAGTCTGCCTAGACGTAAATTAAAAAGAAGTATTGAAAGATTTTGTTACACATTAAATGAGATCTCCAAATAAAGCATATAGTTGCAATTTCATGCAATTTAATCTAAAACTGTATAAAATATGAAACTGTGACAGATGGTAAGACATAACAACATTTTAGAAGTTTCTTATTTTATTACGGAACCCTAAAACTGTTGTAACATCATTTTTGTGTTGTTTTGGACCCTGGTGGTATAAGAAAAAAAGTAAGACACTTATAAAGAGAAAATTATAAAATTAGCTCCTTAAAACTTTTATTTAAATTGTCAATCAGGCAAATGAATAATCTTTTATTTTTTATGAAGTCTGGTTATTTTTCGAAACAGTTTCTAATGCTATTTCCTCACAATCCTTTGAACCAGTAAGGTGACACAGAGTGGAGATTGTATCCTGCTGTATCCTTCATACACAGGTGGTACAAACTGATCCATGAAACATATAAATCCCACAGGATCGCTTAGAAACCGGGTAAAACTAGCAAAGATCGAAGAAGAGATTCATTTTGACAACACAGAATGAATGTCAATGCCAATTGACAATTTATTTTTAATTTATTTTTTCTGCATTCAGTTCGAAGTGATTTTTTTTTTATTTATCATAACTTTTTATTAATGTGAACTTCCTAGCGCAATAAATATTTAATAATACATAATATACTTAATGGGGGGGGGTCTTTTTGTATATATTATCGTGAATATCTCAAAATCTATGCCCCCTAGAATATACAATTATAATTTTTCTACAATCTTTGCTCCTAGAATGCTGTTTGTAATAAAATTATGTTTCATAAGTTCAGAAATATGGGGACACATACCTTCCTTGCATATTTTTCAGTATGTGTCAACATTATATAAGTTTTCCTTTTTGCATATTATGTGTCCACACTATATATGGAATTAAAAGAAATAACAGCTACAGCTCTTATTCCCCCTACTCCTAAAATTAACATATTGCTATTTTTAAAGAATCCTGTAGATTACTAAATCTCAATTTTCTAAGTCAAGTCGTTTTTAAGAAAAACGCCTGTGACAGACGGACAAACAGACATGCAAGTGATTTTATAAAGGTTCCATTTTTCCTTTTGAGACACGAGATTCTAGTTTCGATAATTCAATTAAAATCTTATTATTAAGCGCAGTTTTTTCGTGAATCAATTAAAAAAGAACTCAGTTAGTGTGCAGTCATTAAACAATAATATAAATATTTAAGAAAATAACCAATTTTTTTTTGTTTGTTTTTTGTGACGCCACACAGATAAGTGGAATTTTAAAAAAAAATATAAAGTAAAATGCAACTTCTAAGTATACACTTAATGGATCATCGCCCTCATCAATTCATATCAGACATTGGACATAAGCCTCCGCTAAATATTCCTTTCGCTAAGTCTACTTCCGCTATGTTCTTCCGTCAAGTTTTCATCTACTGGTGGTCTCGCGACTCCAGTGTTTGTCAGTCTCTGTCCGAGTATAATCTGTCTGTCTGACCTTTAGTCTACTGCTTTCGTTAAGTTCTTTCGTTAAGTCTTCTTCTACTTGTGGTCTTACATGTTTGTGAACCACTGTCCGAGTATAATCTGTTTATCTGACATTTGGTCTACAGGTTTCGATTTCCAGTTCAAAGTCTCCATTCTATCAGTTTCCCACTACATTGATCACCATATCAGAAGTCCAACCCGCTGCCCCTTCCAACTTTGACATAATTTAGCAACTTTGATATAAATTATCAAGTTCAACATAATTTAGCAATTTTGACATAATTTAGCAACTTTTATATAATTATCAAGTACGACATAATTTAGCAACTTTGACATAATTTAGCAACTTTGATATAAATTATCAAGTTCGACATAATTTAGCAACTTTGACATAATTTAGCAACTTTGATATAAATTATCAAGTTCGACATAATTTAGCAACTTTTACATAATTTCTCAACTTTGACATTATTTGCAACTTTAAAACAATTTATCAACTTTCATATAATTTAGTAATTTTGATATAATTTAGAAACTGTGACATGATTTAGCACCTTTAACGTAATTAAATAACAAACGGCAACGGTAACGGTATCCCGTTATTTTATCAGGAAACAAATTTTTAAACTTAATTTGTACTTTATTACGAGTTTTTTTACTATATCTGATATGTTTAGTTAGAAAAAATATATTTCGTCTCTGCAAGGCGCTTTTCCTACTCAAATTTCAGGGTTTCCTACTCATGAAATGTTTAAAATACGCTGTTCATTATTGACGAGTCAAAGCTTTGGAAGGGATTTAGCCTTGTGACCTCAAGTGGCCATCTTGACAAGGAATTATCAGGTTAGTTAACCACGCCCCATGTCCGGTGTTGATCATTTTACGAGAGTCTACGTCTCCTTCTTTCCCATCAGGACTTTCGATCGGACATGGCGGGGTTTAGAATTGTATAATATGTGAAAAGAGGGAGATCAGGAAGAAAACTTAAGTTAAGTAACTAAAAGTCAAACTTAAGGCCTAAATTAATTAAAAATAAACTGTTAATCGACATTGAAAGTCATTCTATTATTGTCAAACTTAAGGCCTAAATTAATTAAAAATAAACTGTTAATCGACATTGAAAGTCACTCTATTATTGTCAAACTTAAGGCCTAAATTAATTAAAAATAAACTGTTAATCGACATTAATAATCATTCTGTTATTGTTAAAATTAAGGCTTCAATTAATGAAAAATAAACTATTAATCAACACTGATAATCATTCTGTTATTGTCAAAATTAAAGTGTTTTCCGTTGTCTTCTAGTTTTACGTGGTTGTTTCGAAGATTTTGTCGGCCCTACGCATTTCTTGAATTATTATGTTGCATGTGTGTATGGAGATTATAACCAGACAAAATCTGCATTTTGTTTCATATTTCTGTTTCAAAGATGTCCATAGAAATAGCCTTTACAAACTATTACGAAAAATAACCTGACTTTTTCGACGACCTTGTCGGTCCTACGCAATTCTTGAATTAGTATGTGTGTATGTAGATTATAACGAGACAAAATCTGCATTTTGTTTCATGTTTCTGGTTCAAAGAGGTCCATAGAAATAGCGTTTACAAACTATTATGAAAAATTGCCTGATTGTTTCAAAGATCTTGTCGGTCCTACGCACTTCTTGAATTATTATGTTGAATGTGTGTATGGAGATTATAACGAGACAAAATCTGAATTTTGTTTCATATATCTGGAAGAGGTCCATAGAAATAATGTTTACAAACTAATATGAAAAATAACCTGATTTTTCATAAAAATTATAAGATTTCTCATTTGTCTGATTGAAAATTTAAATAAACCGTTTAAAGAGTTTATTTTTTCATCTTCTCTATTTTTATTCTTGGGAAACCTGAGCCAAACACTATGCGGACTTCCGCCGGTTGCCTTTAGGTTAATAGCTTATTTTTTTGCGACTACGACAGAAGAAGAGTTATGAATTTCTGAAACTATTACTATATGTTTAATAAATGAGCTGTCCTTAGATTTGTCTTGATCCAGAGAGTGTCCTAGGGTATAATGTGATATGAATTTCACAGGCTATGTATGTTTATATATATATATATATATATATATATATATATATATATATATATATATATTTAATTTAGTTTATTGCCTCGTATAGACAAAACTGCTAAAGTCATTTCAACAAATGAGGAAACTTTACATTTGTCTTGATCCAAAGAGTGGCCTAGGGTGTATAACTTTATGAATTTCACAGGTTAAATTTGTTTATACGTATTTGAGTCAGTTTGTTGCCTCATACAGACTAAACTATTAAAGTTATTTCAACAAATGAGGTGTCCTTAGATTCGACATGATCCAGAGAGTGTCCTAGGGTATATACTGTTATGAATTTCACAGGCCATATATGTGTGTATTTCGTGCTTTCCAGTTATTTTTTTCCGTATTCGGGTTTTAGTTTTCCTCTTGAAATATATGAGCTATAACGCCACTTACAAAAAACAGATACCTTCCAAACTTGAAAGACAGTTTGTCACACAAAGGACGAAAAAAAAAACTAAATTTTAAGTATTCTCCCTTTAAAATCATGTATGTAATGACGTCACAATATAATGGTCTATTTATATATGCACCGACTCTGTCCGTCATTCCGTGAAAATTCCACTTTCGTGGAAAACTGTATAGACAATTTCCATGTCGCAACTTTGTATCGTCCAAATTAAGATATCAATGCCAACCCATTTTGAAAATGTCTAAGGTCAATTGCGAAACCAACGAATTGACCCAAATCGAGAGGAGCTATACCCCAGAGCGTTTAGCGCGTAATGCGCTGACCCCATTATATTAATACGTCTAACGGGAGTCGCTGTGACCCCGGAACACCGCGAAATTCACACGGGCACTGCCTTTGTAACCAGTTAACCCTCTTTTGCTGGAATATCCTTTTTTCAATAAAAAGATAGTTCGTTTTTTTCAATTTTGGATTTCAATTTGATGGCGGGGTAGTGGTTTAGATATTATATTAAGAGCTAGGAATTATGATGTATCTATATTTATTCGAATTCGGTTTCGTTTTATTAAAGAAAAAATGGAGAATTAAAACTTTATAATAGATTAAATGGTAAAAATCAAAAAATACTGATAGAATTTACAAATTCATTATAAATTTATTTCGCATAATGAATCATTTTCAACGAGTCATAGTATGAATAATAAATAAAAACGTGTTTGTCACGGGTTCACGAGGGAAGTGAAACTTCTATAGATATCAGCAACGAATCCTGCTATAGATATTTGGTATAGCAGGATTCGTTGGTGATATTTTGACAATGATTAAGAATTTAGTCTAACACATGAGGCATATAAGATAGTTTGTTTGTTCGCAATAATCTTTAGAATCCTGCGTTGGATTTTATAACTCTTCCTATTTTGGAAAACGCATACTTTTAGGGAGATGACAGCTATATCATCATGTTAGGATTTATTGAAACAAAGCAGTGTTAAAAGTGAAATAGAAGTCGAGAAATACTATTTAAACGGTGAAAGTTAGAAAGAGACGGTTTATTTATGCACTGACCATTTTGGAGTGGAGGAGTTTAATGACCGTAAAAGGGAGGGGGAGCAGTATAATTATAATGATTCAATTCTATGGAAAACTTAGGAAAATCAGGCAGTAAATGAGCTATTAATATTTTCCAAATAATTCCGGGAAAAATAATTATAAATTCAGATAATCGAAATCAACCATTTTTTCCTTTAAAGTGAAAAGTTTTTTGTCCTTATAAAAATGCAATACCAATTTTTATACATTAATAAAAATCCATCTATGTGTATACGTTAAGAAAAATCCATCCATATGTATACATTAAGAAAATCCGCCTATGAGTATACTTTAAGGAAAATCCATCTACGTGTATACATTAAGAAAAATCCTTCTATGTGTATACATTAAGAAATATCCATCTGTGTATATACATTAAGGAAAATCTATATATGTGTATACATTAAGAAATATCTATTTACGTGTATGCATTAAGAATGATCCTTCTCTTTGTGTACATTCAGAAAAATCTATCTATACACATTAAGAAATATCCATCTATGTGCATACATTATGAAAAATATATCTGTGTGGATAAACAGAAAAATCCGTCTATCTGTATACATTAAGAAAAAATCGTCTATGTGTAAACATTAAGAAAAATCCATATTTGTGTAAACGTTAAGAAAAATCCATCTATATGTATATATTAAGAAAAATCCATAGATCTGTATACATTTAAAAAATCTGTCCATGTGTATGCACAATAAAAATCCATATACGTGTAGACATTAAAAGAAATCCATACATGTGTAAACATTAAGAAATATCCATCTATGTATATACATTAAGAAAAATCCATGTGTATACATTAAGTATATGTGTATACATTAAGAAAAATTCGTATATGACTATACATTAAGAAATACCATCTATGTGTATACATTACGAAAAATCCTTCTATGTGTATACATTAAGTACAAACCCATTTATGTGTATACATTAAGAAATATCAATCTACGTGTATACTTCAAGAAATATCCATTTATTTGTGTACATTCAGAAAAATTAATCTATGTGCATACATTAGGAAAAATACATCTATGTGGATACATTAAGAAAAATCCATCTATGTGTACACTTTAGGAAAAATCTATCTATGTTCATACATTAAGAAAAATCCGTATATGTGTATACATTAAGAAAAATCAATATATGTATAAACATTAAGAAAAATCAATCTATTTGTTTTCAGTAATAAAAATCCATATATGTGTTTACATTAAGAAAAATCTATCTATGTGTATACATTAAGAAAAATCCATCTATATGGAACTAAAGCTAAAAGTATGAATTGCATGATTCTATAACATAAAGACGAAAAAAAGTAAAAATTATACAAGATTCCCTCATCAATCTTTTAAAAAACTGAATCGGAAAGAAACGAAAGTAACTGTTGCTTGGCAACAAACGACCCCAGAAAAAAAACAGACACATTTAAAAGATATCAAATTTCACATCCTTTATCGCGACTGTGCAAAATCATCACAAATGACACGACATATTTCTCGCAAAACACACACCGAAATAACAGTTCCAATAGCGTAAAACTCAAAAGTTCCCATAAAAGGGGTTAAAAATTATTATCAAACAACTCACCCCTTACAGAAATGCGCGTCTCCAAAGACGCGGCGTCGAAAAAAACCTCCCCTAACGGGTCCAAGACTATTTACAGTAAAATTTTTTTCGCAAAAAATAACATCCCGACAAAAAAAAGCGGAAGACGAAAACCTAACTCTTTCCCATGGTTCTCAAGTCGGTATTTTTTAATCGCTCATTGTCCTGGCCGTTTTCGAAATTCACCATCCCCTTTTTTAGGAGAAAAAATGGATGCGATGCGCCCCCGAGTCCTCTACTTCACAATGGTTTACGGTAATTCAAACCAAATCTCTTTGTCTGTCAACTTAGCGATGAGAAATATTGCAAAAATTGCACCGTTTGACACAAAAGGGCGTAGGTTATAGTGCGAAATGGCTGGCGTTGGGGTCGCAACCCTCCTGTCTTGGTATCTTTGTGTATTATGAACGAAATTGGGGTGTTTTTGAGTAAAGTTTTGTGACGAGTTCACCCGATGACACGGGAGCAGGTGGGTCAACTTTTGGTGAGTTTGGAATTTGGAATGAAGATGAAAGTGAATTGGTTGCTGTGCTCATAATCAGCATATTTCCATAAATTTTATGGGATTTAACGAATTTTGTATGCATGAACCTAAATACAAAAGCACCTTAGATCCGAATCGAAGTAAGGTTCATTTCGAATAATTTCTAAGTAGTGATGATGGAAGATTTAAAAAAAAATATAAATTCTTTTCGGAATAAAAAAGTACAAAAATTATAAATAACTTAACAGAACTTTAAAATACAATATTTTGATTTATGGCTAGAATGTTTATTCCATCAGTACAAATTGTATAAATATAGTTAAAAACAATTTTCATTTTTCCGACTGGCGTCTGCCATCGTTTTTTGTTTTAATTATGTATTTTCCATATTAATTATTTTTCAGAACACGTATAATGCATTTTTAATATCTCTAAACAAATTTATGTTAGAAGTATTTAACTTCAAGTAAATTTAATACTTCTGTAAACAGAGTGGTAATTTTTTATGAGATTTGGAACCAGTATCAGAATGGTAATTTTGATGATAAAACCGGAAATCGATAACGGAGTGGTCATTTTTATGATGCAATTTAGAACAAGTAGCAGAACCAAATCTGGAACCAATAACAGAGTAGACATTTTGATGATGAGATTTGTGACCAGTATCAGGGTGGTGACTTTAATGATAAAATATGGAACTGGAAAATTCTGGTGGAAATTTTGATGATGAATATTGAAACTAGTAATGTAGTGATCATTTTATTGATCAAATCTGGAACCCATAACAGAGTCGTAATTTTGATGGTGAAATTTGAAACTATTATCAGAGTGGTATTGTCGATGATAAAATGTGGAACCAGTAACACAGTGGTAATATTTTGATGATGAAAGTTGAAACCAGTAATGTAGTTGGCATTTTGATCATGAAAGTTGAAACTAGTAATGTAGTGGTCATATTGATGATGAAATTAGGAACCAGTAACAGAGTAATAATTTTGGTTATAAAATCCAGAACCAGTAACATAGTGGTAATTTTGATTAAATTTGAAACTAATAACAGCACTCTGTATGTATTTATGATGATGAGATTCAGAACCAATGAGAGAATGGTAAATTAGATGGTGAAATTTGGAACCAGTAACAGATTGGTAATTTTAATATCAAATTTTGGAACTAATAACCTTTAAATTGATGATGAAATTTGGAACCAACGACACATTGAAATCTGGAACCAATAAAATAGTGGTCATTTTGATGAGGAAATTTGAAGCCAGTAATAGTGGGGTAATTTTAGCAATGAAAATTAGAACCAATAACAGAGCAGAAATTTTAATGATTAAATTTGAAAGCAGTAGCTGGTTGGTAAGTTTTATGAGGAAATTTGAAACCAATAACAGAATTGAAACTTGTTGATAACATTTGGAACCAGTAACATATTGATGACATGAAAGACATGGAAAATGTTCATGATGATGGTGAAATTTGGAACAAGTAACAGATTTATGACATGAAAGACATGGAAGCTCTCAGATTTATGACATAAAAATAGTTTTTGAATTTCCAATGTGAAATAGTTACTTTCCTTATAACGTAAATTGTACAATTTTAGAGAGCAATTTTTACCAAAACTAAACATTAAATATTTTTTTACTTTTCATGTAACATCATTTTACATTAACTTAGTTTTTTATACAAATCGCACCACGCATTTAAAAAATTAAATGTGATGAAATAACTACTTTTCCTATAATATTAATTGTACAATTTTTGAGACCGATTTTTAGCAAAATTAAACGGTAAATAATTTTTATATTTTAAAATAGGTTAGATATTTAAAGTTTAAATAATATATAAAAATTATACTTAAGTTAATTAACTATCTTAAAACGTTATTACAAAATTAGATGTGCACGAAACGTATCAGTGAAAAGAGTGATATATATCATTTGATTGGAAAGATATATATCACTCATTTATATCTCTAGCTCAGTGTCTCAGTACTCCGAGTTATTAACGAAATTATTTATTACACATACGTTGAACTGTTGAACGATGGTCATACAACATGGTGATAAGTAGTAATGACTGAACATTACGCACTATTGTTTGAAAATAAAAATAAATTCTACAAGAGCATCCACTTTGCTTAATACTTTACAGGTTCAGGATTTAGGACTGTCAACCTAAACTCAAATTATAAATAAAATAACTTTAATGATAATTAAATAAATTGGAATAGATTGGCGTATTTATACAATTATATATTTGAATTTTGAAATGAAACAAAAAAGTGTTTGTTTACGCAAATATTTTGAGCGAACTAAAGTATACTTTATCACAGCGTTCACATTCGATAGCGAGTAGCTACGTCGTCTACGTAGATCCAGTTGCATATTTGACTAAACAGTTCGATCGTTTTCTTTCTCTTTCGTGTAACGTCAAAACATATACTTTTATATCTATCTTCACGACGTGAGTGAGTGAAATGATTGATTTGGTGACGCCTATCGCTCCCGAGCTAGTGATATACTGATACATTTTGATTTCATGTGAACGAATGATAGATATGATCTTAACATATGAGTCATATCTTATATCTGTCACTCATGAGTTACACATCTCTACACAATATCCCTCAATACATTTTTCTGTTCAACTCCGTTTTAAAACTTATTCTTAAAGCATAATTGTACAGTCATTGGTCTTATGAATTATGTCTAGAAGAGTGTTGCTATACCGGAAGAATAATTAACTGCTATAATATAATATATAATAACAGTTTCGATTTATATCGATGCGATCCAGACGATGCTCATTTTGTCACAGTTGCCTAAATTTCAATGTGTATTGGTGTTAATTTACTACACTTTTATTTCTCGGATATTGAAAGAAATGCAAAAAGAACTGGAAATCCCCTTAAAAAGCCGACTACAAGCTCCTCTTCTTTGTCGTTACATTCTTTGCAGAGTTAAAATTCCCTTTTACAGCAATAACAGCGTTATACCAAGTTATAAGCAGCTTTTTCATTGCGTTTACAGTCACTATACAGCTTTAGTAACGCCAAAAGCTGTTTAATTTAGGTTACAAGATACTTATAAGATAATATTTGTAGAGTTAAAGTTCTCTTGTACTCTCAATAACAGCTTTATACCAAGTTATAAGCAGCTTTTTCATTGCGTTTACAGTCACTATGCAACTTTAGTAACACCAAAAGCTGTTTAATTTAGGTTACAAGATACTTATAAGATAATATCTGTAGACTTAAAGTTCCCTTGTACTCTCAATAACAGTCCTATAGCAACTTTTAAGTAGCTTTTTCATTGCATTTACAGTCACTATACAGCTATAGTAACGCCGAAATCGGTTTAATTTAGGTTACAAGATACTTATAAGATAATATCTGTAGACTTAAAGTTCCCTTGTACTCTCAATAACAGTCCTATAGCAACTTTTAAGTAGCTTTTTCATTGCGTTTACAGTCACTATACAGCTATAGTAACGCCGACATCTGTTTAATTTAGGTTACAAGATACTTATAAGATAATATCTGTAGACTTAAAGTTCCCTTGCACTCTCAATAACAGCGCTATAGCAACTTTTAAGCAGCTTTTTCATTGCGTTTACAGTCACCATATAGCTTTAGTTACGCCAAAAGCTCTTTAATTTAGGGTTCAATTTGAATTTATAAGATCTGCATTAGCACTACAACATCCTTTACTCAGCCTAAATAAACGATTTTAGTATAAACAAGAATAAATTGAAATGCATCTTGTACATGGCTTGAATGTTGCTTCGGTACGCTACTTCACGTTGGCTAAAAATCACGCTTCTGGGTGGCGATCCAATTATCGCAATAAATAATATTCGCCAAGATATTAAGTTATCTGAAAATATTTAATTAAGAAATTTTCACAATTAAATGAAACTACGTGATGTAGTATTATTTCTACTTTCTTTAATTTCTTTACCACGACCTAGGTTTCGTTGTATTACAACATCTTCAGGTGGGCTATTAGCAAAGATTGTAATATAGATGATGTAATACAATGAAACCTAGGTCATGGTAAAGAAATTAAAGAAAGTAGAAATAATACTACATCACGTAATTTCATTTAATTGTGAACAATGAATTTCTACAAAATTAATGCCAAATATGTTCAATATTACGAATTTTTTTTAGCAACCAATTAACAGATCAAACAACAATGGTGACTGGGATTGTATTAAATTTTTAACTTTGAACGTCCTTCGTTTACGTGAAGCTCATTCCGTCAATCTGACATTTTAAAATTCTTTGGCGACAATCTCTACTCTGTACGATTGTTTGACCACAGACTATTATGTGTTTGACATTGACAGTATGAACGTAAACAATGAATATTTTAATGTATTTATGATATATAAGTTAATGTATTTGCAACACATTTTATATATAAATTTTAGCTTCCTATAATCCTTCTTCAAAACTTTAAATATGCCAAATCACATACACCTCCGTGCGCGCAATATGGCGGCACGAAGTTTTCTGTCACTTATTAATAAATAGATGGAACACAATTTTTTTCAGCTTCTTCTCGAAAATATTAGATAAAAATAATCTATAACATTTATTAATTTGGGCCTTTATTACGAAAAAAGAATTAATTTTTAAGTAACAAAATATTTTTGAAGTGAAACTTCTCTGGACGCGATGAGAGTAAAATGTAAAGACTGAATTTCGTGCAACGTTTTTATGCAACGTTTGGTTGTAACGTCTGAATGTAACGGATCTATCGCAAGAAGAACGGGTAATTAGCTGAAAACTGACAGAGATAGATGAACACGATATTTATAAAAAAAAGAATCAAACATAAAACCACATTGAAATCTATTCAATTTTAATCTCTAAACATAGTGCAATGAATTCACAGGTATTTTTTAAATTTCAAATTTTCATCCTATATTTAGTATAGGTCTCAACCATAATTTCATCTTAAACGCAATATGTATTCAAAAAGTTTATGAAGTTGCTTAATAAAATATAACCAATTACATTATTTGTAATTCACTTGTCTCCAATTCCACGCCAAATTCATTTCACCAAACCACTTTTTCCAAAAAAAAAACAAATTCACAAATTTTTTAAACTGCATAACAATATTCTTTCTCATAGTTAGCGAACCATTGTCCATTTCACAATAAATTAACCCGTTCACACCGAAAGTCCAAGCGACGTCTAATCGAAACCAAATTAAAGACGAAACGAACGAATTGTAAGAAAATCGACAAAAGAACCGCAATTCGAAGGTGGCCGAAATCGATATGGACGACGCGGTGTCATGTTTCGAACGTCCACTTGACAATGGAGCGGAGTCGAACCGGGGACCTCGTCTTTAGTCATTGTCGACCTCGGCTTTGACTCTTTGACCCTATTCATTGTCGGGTCCATGTTAAGTTCAAAAGAAACTATATTTTTTGCAAACTTGCAATAAGTTTATTTAAAAAATGATTTTATTTTTTTCTTGGACCGAAATTTACCAAGCTGATGTTAGTTTCATTAAAAATACTTAATTTTAAATAACAAACCAAGACTAAAAGAAATCACTTAAATAGACCCAAAATTCAATTTATAACAAAATATCAAAATGATTGTTGATACAACAATTAAAAAATAATACGAAATTAATAGAAATTACTGCTTTAGTTATATTTTTTCACTATATTCTACCTATATTCTAAAACTTGGAAACCAAAATAAAAATATATGTGACTACGTTACTACTACTTATTTAAATTATGTTTTAAATGATATTACTCTAAAAAAAACAGGTATAATTAATTTTTAAGTATTTCGTAAATTTATATTTCAAAAGTCAGAAAATTGAATTTGGCTTCATAAAATTCATAACCTTTTTATAATTATGGAAAAGAAACCGTATTTTGTGCAAATTTGCAATAATTATTAATTTATAAAATGGTCGCATATTTCTTTTGCATATTTCTTTTTTGCACATTGAGTTAATTGGGATGGCACCTTAAAAGCTGCTTTTGAAAAAGCTGCTTTAAAAATTGCTTAAAAGCTTCAATCTCGCAATTCACTCAAATTTGATTAATAAACTAAAACTGAACAACAATAAATCTAATAAACCCGAATTAAAATGTAAAGAGTATTCATAATCAAATGAAACTACGTGATGTAGTATTATTTCTACTTTCTTTAAGTTCTTTGCCACGACCTAGGTTTCGTTATATTACATCTTCAGGTGGGCTATTAGCAAAGATATCTTTGCTAATTTTTATGTTAGTATTGTAGTGTATTGTTAGTATTGTAATGTTATGTTATGACTATTTCATATTTAACCCTTTTCAGTACATGTTGTTTAGATATAAAAGAATGAGAAATTAGGGACGTTTTGAAATAGATCTGAAAAAGAAGATGGTTTAAGAAATTCCAATTTTGCTATTTCAACAATTTGTTCTTTTTCAGTCAAACAAATAATCTGGAGTAATATAGATATGAATCGGATTAAAGAAATATTTTTGAGTTAAACAAATCAATATGTGAGAGCTACATGAAAAATAACGATTGAAAAAATTGTAAATTACAATGAAATACACACAAATAAGTTCCAGTTAAAAGTGCATTATGTTATTCGTTATAAGTGCATTCTGTCAAAAACTTGGTTCCGTACTCGATTATAAATTATAAAACCGTTTAGAACCCTGTTAATAAATTACCTTAAATTATATTTAAATAAGATAACTATAAAACGAAATGCAGTCATGGTCTCTTTCTTACGTACAGTTAGTCTTGTAATACTTACAGGAAGGACCTACAATTAGAACTAAATACCAAAAGAAAACAAGATATTCTACGGGATGCTAGATTACGCAATTAACTGGCTAAAGATGTACCCGGAAACGAAACACCACAATTTATGTGATCCGGAGCTGAAACTCTAGCTAGGAGCTGACACAAACATTAAATATCTTAAAAAAAACTCAATCTTAAATGAAATACTGATGAGAAAAAGAATTATAAGGTATATACAAAAAAAGTTTTGTTAAATTAGTGTCGCAAGCATTAAACACTTTTTTTGTACCTAATCTTACATTAACGTTAACGAAATATACTATTTCAATGCAACGCAAGGGCTAGGTGTCCTACAGTGCACGCACACCGGGCGGCGCACAGCCTCATCAAACAATTCATCGTGAGGCGGCGAACCCCATAACCGTCTTTGAATATCAAGCGATATGAGTTTCAAGTCGCAAAAGTCAGTTCAGTGTATTTCTAATTTTTTAGGTTTTGTTCATGATAAAAAAACGTTTAATTGTAAATTATAACTCGGGCGAGGTTGAAAATTAAAAAAAAATATTTGTAAAAATATAATATATACCATTGAAAAACACTATAAAATATATAATTGAAAAATAAGTTATTTTTCCGTTATAAAGGCTGAAATAGAAAAAAAAATTAAATTATTTTCGTCTTATATTTCCGAGAAGTATTAAACAAAATTTCTATATTAATTAATCGACTTTTTTATGTGTATTTCTATATATGTATGCGTACATTTGTGTATTACGTAGGCATTTGTTTATAATTAATTTATGTATGTATTAGTACAATTGTGTTATTTGTTATTTTCTGTTTTAATTGTTATTTTTAGGCACTGGTTCCAACGTAGCATAACCAAGAATATATCGAAAGGCTAGCTTGCCAGTTGCATCCCAGAATCATTTGTGGCACAATTTCTGTTGCTACCCTAATATAAATACTGTCCAGATAATTTAATATTTAAATAAATAAAATACCGGATTTATTAATAATTCAAAAGTTGGGTATTCGAAGAAAATGTGATTACGAAGAAAAAGAAGGAATTTTAAAACAGATGTCCATTTTGAAGGTATTGATTTAAAATTGGCAAATATCAAAGACGAAAATGAAATTCTGAAACATATGAATGAGCCAAAATTGATGCAAATATGATTGACAATGAGCGAAATGAAAGAGTTTGGTCGGAATAGAGGACCATGGCATTTCAACTTAGTCTCTTCCATCTTATCTAGATGGGAAATTGTGCGAGGATGTAGATTCCATTCCATTCATAATTTCAACTAAAAACAAACTCCTTTAGCCCCATGTATGTTAACTTGTACCCCTGAACCCTGGTGTAACTTTAAAAATCTAGATTTTTTGTCTATTTAGGGAATCAAAAGAATTTGCAATGATATGGCTCGTCAAAGTGATTGAAAACAACTTATTCATCACACAATATTTAAATTTATAAAACCAGCGCGAGGTGATGTCACAAAATGAACGCACGATTTAAATTATATTTAACAAAAGATAATATATACTGTGTATACTAAACTTATTTCGTAATTTGGCTTTAATTATATATATATATATATATATATATATATATATATATATATATATATATATATATATATATATATATATATGCAACATAATGTTTGTCTATATGTCTTTCTGTCTGTTCGTTTATAATTTAGTTCTACTGGATTTATTTTAATGCTGTTTTCGCTATTGTGTAGATTGTTTATTCTGGAAGGTTTTAGTTTATAAAACATTAATGTGATGTTAAGATTAAGGAGCTAAGTTAATATTTATGAAAAGTGTCCCAGAGTGCGAGTAAAGAGGAAGCGGTATGAATATAAACAGCGATGGTGCTAAATCGCGCAAGGGAGTTATGCTATCGTTAAATTAATTTATATTAACATGACTAATATTTCCGTTTTCCGGCGAGAGGAAAACTCAAGATTAACCATATTGAATCAGATTCGCCATGTTGAATTTTGAAAATTTAAATTCTAAATGCAATTTTGAATTAAAAGATTAGAAATAACATAAAGTTTTACTTGCTCACTTATCATTTAAGCGCGAGTGTCATAAGTTGGGTTACTCAATTTGAATTTTTGATTAAATCGTTTTTCCTAGGGCGAAAAATTTCGGTTGGAAAATAGGGAAAATCGAGTGAAGTGTCGATAAGAAGCAAGTTAAGAAGAATTAAAAAGAAACATTTTTGAAAAGCTTCTAACGAACATCGAATTATAATTGCGGGACGAATTGGATATTATTTACACGCGGGTCTCTGATTGATTATTAATTTTATAGTATCGCCACATGCGACTGTCTTTCTGTATGTCACAGCCCTTTTAATCTCACTATGTTAGTGATTTTAAGCTAAAATATGGTATGGTTATCCATATTTAGAACGCCTACAAAGTTATGAAATAAATTCTTTAAAAAAATGTTTTTATGGTACCTCTCCTACATATAAATTAGGGGTATTTTTTTTCACATACCCCCATTGTGTACAGTAGATATCGTTTATTAGGTTTTCCAAGAATATTGGGGTATGTCATGAAATATTTTTTTATACAGGGATTCGTTATTGAAATATTAAGCTCTGAAGGGGTCGTTTTTGTTAGAATTACATGCCCCCATCCTCTATCAGCTACACCTCTATCTTTTAATATCTGAACATTATTCACAATAGTAGCATATGCAAAGAAATTAAAAGGAAAATTAACTCAGCTAAATAAGCTCTTCTAGTTTACGATAATAGTCGATCAACTTATGTAGTTGTGTCTGTAAAAAGTTGATGTAAACTTCATACAAGTGACTTAAATCAACTGCAAATTAAATGTATATTTATTACGACTGTGACAACTAATTGGGAAATATTTTCATATATTTACACAGTATTTTAACTAAGTGAGCTCTACTTGTTTACGTGTAATAGTCGATCAACTTATGAATGTACGAGTAGTTGGGTCTGTAAAAAGTTGATGTAAACTTCATAAAAGTGACTTAAATGAAATGCAAATTAAATTTATATTTTAAAATGTATATTTATTATGACTATGACAATTTATTGGGAAATATTTTCATATATCTACACGTTATTTTAACTAAGTGAGCTCTACTTATTTACGTGTAATAGTCGATCAACTTATGAGTGTACGAGTGTAGTTGGATCTGTAAAAAGTTGATGTAAACTTCATACAAGTGACTTAAATCAACTGTAAATTAAATTTATATTTTAAAATGTATATTTATTATGACTGGGACAACTAAATGGGAAATATTTTCATATATTTACACGGTATCTTAACTAACTAAGCTCTACTACTTTACGTGTAATAGTCGATCAACTTATGAATGTATGAGTGTAGTTTGGTCTGTAAAAAGTTGATGTAAACTTCATACAATTGACTTAAATCAACAGAAAATTAAGTTTATATTTTGCAATGTATATTTATTATGACTGTGACAACTAAATAGGAAATATTTTCATATATTTACACGGTATCTTAAATAAGTTAGTTCTACTAGTTTACGTGTAATAGTCGATCAACTTATGAATGTACGAGTAGTTGAGTCTGTAAAAAGTTGATGTAAACTTCATAAAAGTGACTTAAATCAACTGCAAATTAAATTTATATTTTAAAATGTGTATTTATTACGACTGTGACAACTAAATAGGAAATATTTTCATATATTTACACGGTATCTTAAATAAGTTAGTTCTACTAGTTTACATGTAATAGTCGATCAACTTATGATATGTACGAGTAGTTGGGTCTGTAAAAAGTTGATGTAAACTTCATAAAAGTGACTTAAATCAACTGCAAATTAAATTTATATTTTAAAATGTATATTTATTACGACTGTGACAACTAAATAGGAAATATTTTCATATATTTACACGGTATCTTAACTAAGTAAGCTCTACTAGTTTACGTGTAATAGTCGATCAACTTATGGTATTTACGAGTAGTTGGGTCTGTAAAAAGTTGATGTAAACTTCATACAAGTGACTTAAATCAACTGTAAATTGAATTTATATTTTAAAATGTATATTTATTATGACTGGGACAACTAAATGGGAAATATTTTCATATATTTACACGGTATCTTAACTAAGCTCTACTACTTTACGTGTAATAGTCGATCAACTTATGAATATATGAGTGTAGTTTGGTCTGTAAAAAGTTGATGTAAACTTCATACAATTGACTTAAATCAACAGAAAATTAAGTTTATATTTTGCAATGTATATTTATTATGACTGTGACAACTAAATAGGAAATATTTTCATATATTTACACGGTATCTTAAATAAGTTAGTTCTACTAGTTTACGTGTAATAGTCGATCAACTTATGAATGTACGAGTAGTTGGGTCTGTAAAAAGTTGATGTAAACTTCAAAAAAGTGACTTAAATCAACTGCAAATTAAATTTATATTTTAAAATGTGTATTTATTACGACTGTGACAACTAAATAGGAAATATTTTCATATATTTACACGGTATCTTAAATAAGTTAGTTCTACTAGTTTACGTGTAAAAGTCGATCAACTTATGATATGTACGAGTAGTTGGGTCTGTAAAAAGTTGATGTAAACTTCATAAAAGTGACTTAAATCAACTGCAAATTAAATTTATATTTTAAAATGTATATTTATTACGACTGTGACAACTAAATAGGAAATATTTTCATATATTTACACGTTATTTTAACTAAGTAAGCTATACTTATTTACGTGTAATAGTCGATCAACTTATGAGTGTACGAATGTAGTTGGGTCTGTAAAAAGTTAATGTAAACTTCATAAAAGTGACTTAAATCAACTGTAAATTAACTTTATATTTTAAAACTAGCGTGACCCGTGCGAAGTCTTCGCATTATTTATTCCATTATGAAGCTCAGATGACAGATCAAACAAATATTTTACTAAAATTGACATATAGAGGCGCAAGTATCAAAAGCATTGAGCTAAAGCGCCATTTTATTTATACGTGAGTGGATTTGAAATTAAACAAAAATTTTACCGACCGTCAATAATATTGACGTTGAGCCGTTAGATGGCAGCATTGCTGTTTTGTGTATATAATTTTAATAATTAATTAATTTGCAAAAACAATAGCAATAATAATTTTTTTAGTTGTGGATGCCGGTAGAGCAAGCAATTATCTATAAAATGATATATAATTTATGTGGATTAGTTGTGAGGTTTTTTCTAAAAAGGGAGTGTAACATCTTAACCTTGGCGTATTAATATATATGATGACGATGATGATGATGATGATGATGATGTTTATTTTTATGACTGTGATAATTTATTGGGAAATATTTTTATATATTTACACGGTGAGTAATAATATTATTTAAATACGCTTAGGAAAGATATATTAAGCAATATGTTTATGTTGTGAAAAATTAATAATTTTAAACAGTTAAACAGATATGATTTGTGCCCTTATGTTATTTGTAATAGTTAACTGGATTTCACCCTTATGTTTACAAGTGTCTAAACGCGTGGAACCCTTACATCGTGAGCTGTATTTTTACTAGAGAGTTTTAGCAGAATATGTGGCGATGTTGCAGCATCACATCACTTTCTTCCTTCACTGTCATACAGACTCTTGAAAGATATTCGCCTTAATAAAGCTTTATATTTTTGCCTACAGCTCCAAAAAGCTCACGCGAAGTTCCTCGTTCAAATTGTTCAGTTTGTGATTAACCATGTTATGGTAACATGTAGAACTAAGTGTTATTTATTTTTAAACTTTTTAATTTAATATAAATAAATTAATCATTCTTACTTTTTTCCCAGAAATTAAGCAATACAACAACGAAACTGGAATTATTTCTGAACTTTACCACTTCACGTCTCTATGAGTCATATTAAAAAACAAATTCGGTATTTTTATTAACTTTATTCATTAGAGCTAGTTCCTACTTTTCTGATCATCATCAGCTCTTCAGCCAGTGAGTTCTTATGGGTCGACTTTTTATGAATAATTTCACCTTTTCTTCACATTTGTTTTAATCAGCGGAAGCAAGCAAAAACCTGCCTTTGTGGTAGTATGCTCATAGCGTAGTGCTATTTATGGAGTGATAATACTAATAGCGTGGTAGTATACTCATAGCTTAGTGGTATTTATAGAGTAATAATACTTATAGCCTGGTAGTATACTCATAGCGTAGTGCTATTTATAACGTGTTAGTATACTTATAGCGTGGTACTATACTCATAGCATAGTGCAATTTATAGCGTGATATTAATTATAGCGTGGTAGTATACTCATAGCGTAGTGCTCTTTGTAGCGCGATAATACTTACGAGTATAGCGTGGTAATATACTCATAGCGTAATGCTATTTATGGAGTGATAATACTTATAGCCTGGTAGTATACTCATAGCGTAGTGCTATTTATAACGTGTTAGTATACTTATAGCGTGGTAGTATACTCATAGCATAGTGTAATTTATAGCGTGATATTACTTATAGCGTAGTAGTATACTCATAGCGTAGTGCTATTTGTAGCGCGATAATACTTACGAGTATAGCGTGGTAATATACTCATAGCGTAATGCTATTTATGGAGTGATAATACTTATAGCGTGGTAGTATACTCATAACATAGTGCTATTTATAGCGTGGGAGTATACTCATAGCGTAGTGCTATTTATAGCGTGATAATACTTGTAGCGTAGTAGTATATTTATAGTGTGATCTTATAATGTAGTGGAATACTTATAGCATGGTATATTATTATGACATACTTATAGCGTAATGTTACTTATAGCTTTGTCATATACACAGCCTGGTGAAATATTGGTAGCGGTGGTATATTTACAACATAAGTATATTTATATAGTATAATGATGCTCATAATATGGTGGTATACATATGGCAAGACGATATTTTTAACGCTATGATATACTTATAGCATTATGATACTTACAGAGTGGCGACGAAATTAAAGTGTTCCGCCACTTATAGCACTATGGTAGAAGTGAGTATTTATAGCGCGATTATATTCTAGTAGTATACCTATAGCATGGTGGTATACTTATAGCACAATGATACTTGTAACGTACTGGTATAATTGTAGCGTGCAGACAAACATAATAATTTCCTTCTTTATATATTGGTATATATAAAGAACACATAACTTGAAAAAATTACTAGTTCATTTTGTAAATATGCTAGCTGCTCGTTTCGGTTTTATCCGGGCAAAAAAGAGACCGTGATCGCCATTTTTTTGGCGATTAATTATTAACAGTATTCTCACTTTTTTGTAGATTTGCATGTGGTTCAGAATACCCTCAGAATACCTCAATTTTAATGTAGCTTTAATGGTTTAAATGTTTAATGTAAAAAAAAACTCGGAACACTTCATCTTACTTTACTTAAATCGTTGTTATTCATTACTCACACTTTCAAAAAAACATGTTACACCATTATGTCTCTATCTAGATACTAACATATGTGTCCATCTGAATACAATGTAATATGTGTCTATCTAAGAGATATGTCCATCTAACTACTATATAATATGTGTCTATCTAAATAATAAGAGATGTATCCATCTAGATACTAAGAGATGTGTCCATCTAGATACTATATAATATCTGTACTAGATACTGAGAGATGTGTCCATCTAGATATTATATAATATGTGTATATCTAGATACTAAGAGATTTGTCCATCTAGATACTATATAATATGTGTACTAGATACTAAGAGATTTGTCCATCTAGATACTATATAATATGTGTACTAGATACTAAGAAATGTGTCCATCTAGATACTATATAATATGTGTACTAGATACTAAGAGATGTATCCATCTAGATACTATATAATATATGTACTAGATACTAAGAGACGTGCCCATCTAGATACTATATAATATGTGTACTAGATACTAAGAGATTTGTCCATCTAGATACTATATAATATGTGTACTAGATACTAAGAGATGTGTCCATCTAGATACTATATAATATGTGTACTAGATACTAAGAGATTTGTCCATCTAGATACTATATAATATGTGTACTAGATACTAAGAGATGTGTCCATCTAGATACTATATAATATGTGTACTAGATACTAAGAGATTTGTCCATCTAGATACTATACAATATGTGTACTAGATACTAAGAGACGTGTCCATCTAGATACTATATAATATGTGTACTAGATACTAAGAGATGTGTCCATCTAGATACTATATAATATGTGTACTAGATACTAAGAGATTTGTCCATCTAGATACTATACAATATGTGTACTAGATACTAAGAGACGTGTCCATCTAGATACTATATAATATGTGTACTAGATACTAAGAGATGTGTCCATCTAGATACTATATAATATGTGTACTAGATACTAAGAGATTTGTCCATCTAGATATTATATAATATGTGTACTAGATACTAAGAGATTTGTCCATCTAGATACTATATAATATGTGTACTAGATACTAAGAGATGTGTCCATCTAGATACTATATAATATGTGTACTAGATACTAAGAGATGTGTTCATCTAGATACTATATAATATGTGTACTAGATTCTAAGAGATGTGTCCATCTAGATACTATATAATATGTGGACTAGATACTAAGAGATGTGTCCATCTAGATACTAAATAATATGTGTACTAGATACTAAGAGATGTGTCCATCTAGATACTATATAATATGTGTACTAGATACTAAGAGATGTGTCCATCTAGATACTATATAATATGTGTACTAGATACTAAGAGATGTGTTCATCTAGATACTATATAATATGTGTACTAGATACTAAGAGATTTGTCCATCTAGATACAATATAATATGTGTACTAGATACTAAGAAATGTGTCCATTCTAGCTACTATATAATATGTATCTATCTAAATACTAAGAGATGTGTCTATCTAGATACTATATAATATGTGTCTATCTAGATACTAAGAGATGTGTCCATCTAAATACTAAGAGCTACACGCTGATGAAAATTCATGGCAAACGGACAAATATTTTTGTTGATAAACTCTCAAAAGCAAAGAAAGAAAACTTTCCTCTGTATAAAATTAATATGATTTATAATTTAATTAAAACATGTGGCCTCTAAATCCAGTCATACGGTATTCCTCCATTAAAACATACATTTAAATCCTGTCCCACGTTTGAAACTAAAACAAAAAAATGTCCAACAAGAAATTTAAATCGGTAAGGGAACACGGAAGGGTTGGCATCTAAATCGGTACGGTTTACCTATCCTTCCAGTATGGGGTTAACACACCCTGCGTAGGGCTATATTTTTAGAATAAAAAATTACCGATTTACCCTCTTATCTATTGTGAATAGGGTGGTGTTACAATAACGACTTTTTTATTTTGTTATAAATGTATGTATATGTTAAAATTGAAATTTTTATAAAAAAAACAATTTCATACTAATTTTATAAAAATATTTTTGTGTAACAAATACAAATCAAAGATTAGATAGCTTTAAAATTATTTGAAAAAAAAAAATTAAAAGGATGAAAATTTAACTACAGAAAAAGATTTGCGCGCTGAGGTGAGGATATATATATATATGTATATATATATATATACATATATATATATATATATATACACACATATATATATATATATATATATATATACATATATATATATATATATATATATATATATATATATATATTAGGTTGGCTAGTAAGTTTTTGGCCACAACTTCGGATCGTTTCTAGTAATATTTTTTTCGAAACTTCCAGAAGGTTTTACTGTAGAGTATAAATAGACCAAAGTGCAATCAGTTGAGTACAGCCAGCGCTGAAGCTTTAAGTGAATTACATAAAAGATAATGGATTTAAATCGATATCAAATACGAATTCTATTACTTTACGAATTTCGTCTGGCTCATGATTCAAAGACTGCCACAAATAATATATGTCATGCGATGGGCGAGTCCACGATATCTTACGCGACGGCAAAGATTTGGTTCAAAATGTTCAGGAATGAGGACTACAGTCTTGAGGACGAACCCTGTACCAGAAGTTCTGTTGAATTGGACGTTTAACGATTACGACTCCTGATTAAGGAGGCACTGATTTCTTCGATCCTAATTATGGAGCGACGACTCGTCAATTGGCAGATGAACTACACTGCAGTCATGATACCATAGGGACACGTTTGCACAAATTAGGAAATGTTTCCAAATACAGTGTGAGGATACTCTGTGAAACGACAATATAACTCACTCTGTGAAACGACAATATAACTTACTCTGTAAAACGACAATATAACTCTATTTGTATGTGTGTCAATACGAAATTAATAGTTTCTTTTTAATTTGATACTCAAAACATTTACCGACAAAACGAAAAATATTTTAACTGTTTTTTCTGCAATCTAAATAAAACAAAAATTAGATATAAATATGTTCAGAATGTGCGTAAGTGTTGCCACTAGTTTTAATTTAGTGTATATTATTTATTTTTTATTTAAATATATAAATATCAAGCCTATACTTTATTCATAGACTTTAATGTATACAACTGATACATTATTGCTACGAAAACAATCTGTTATAGCCAACCATCAAATCAGTCCAGTCCCATTTGATGAGCGGCAGGGATTGAGCCCGGAATTACGCGGTGCGCCACACCGTCAAAGACCGAATGTCTTGTGATCAACCCAACACACCACGGTGACGTCATATATTGCGTATGGTTTCAAAGTTATAAATTTGTAAACAAACAATTGGCAATATTGTATACGGTTTTAAAATTATAAACTTGTAAACAAACAAATGACATATATTTCATATGGTTCTAAACTTATAAACCTTTAAACAAACAAATGGCATATATTGCATACGGCTTTAAAATTATAAACCTGTAAACAAACAAATCACTTATATTTCATATGGTTCTAAAGTTATAAACCTTTAAACAAACAATAGCATATATCACATACGGTTTTAAAATTATAAACCTGTAAACAAACAAATGACATATATTTCATATGGTTCTAAAGTTATAAACCTTTAAACAAACAAATGGCATATATCGCATACAGTTTTAAAATTATAAACCTGTAAACAAAGAAATGGCATATATTGCATACAGTATTAAAATTATAACCCTGTAAACAAACAAACGGCGTATATTGTATGCGCTTTTAAAATTATAAACGTGTAAACAAACAAATTGCATATATTGCATGCCGTTTTAAGTTATAAATAAACCTGTAAATAATTAATGCAGTCGCGAATACTGTAATAAAAAATGGTTTTCATACTCATAGACCTATAATTAACACATGCGACAAACAAAGTGTGAGTGAACTTTATTTAAGATCATTCAAAGAAGGCAATAAACAAAGTTATAAAGTAAAAGAAAACACATAAAGCAAAATTACGCATAAAATTGTGAAATTATGTATAAAATTATTTATAAGGTAGACGGCTTTACATCATCGTTACTAATAAACGAACACAATGCAATTTTAATCTTAATCAACATACGAACGTTGTGTATTGAACGTCATTTGCAATTTTGCATATAAGACAATAAAAAAAGTATAAAAACAATAAACAAATTTCAAAGTACGTTATAAAATTATAATAAGTATAAAAATCATATAATTATACATAGGCGGCACACGAGTTTGATGAGATGTACGTACTGATGGGCTTTGTCATTTTTCTCGCTTACAAAATCATCAATTTTAAAAATCGCTTTTTGGAGTCATTGACGGGTTGGTAATTTTTTTTCTGGCACTTCCAATAAGTCTTCTGGTATTATATTGTAAAAGCGTATACACCCCCCCCCCATAAACATATAATAATCTTTGAGAGTTGAAATTTGAAATATAAAATTTATTTTTATCTCTAAAATTGTAATTGTGGTGATATCTTTTTGAATTTATTTTTCTGGCAATTTTCATAAGTCTTCTGGTATTTTATTATAAAACTGTGTATTATTATAGAAAATAATATAAATAATAAATTGGATTAATTTTTCTCTTATAATAATATAAGAGAAAAATTAATCCATATAATGTATTTTTATCTCCCACAAAGTTTCAAATGATGTTAACATTGGAAACCTGAAAATCTATACTTTCAAAGGAGTACACACTTATTTGGTGATTAAATATCTTTACAAAAATATTTATATGTACTAAATTTCAAGATCGATCGGTAAAACCCTTCTTAACAGTATCAAAATCTGGACACTATTGGATATTTTAAAAATACACATACTTGCTTTCCTAAAATAATATGTCGTAAATAAAAAAAGAAATATACAATAAAATATTTTCTAACAATCCCAACAACAAACAACAACAAATGACTACAAAAGTTAAGTAATGAACTAAATGAGTTTTAACGTATAACCGCTTACAAAATTTGCGTTGCTAAAACAACAAAACTTAATTCATATCGAAACTCAGAACGAAATTCCGAAATGTTTTACGCATATTACAACAATTTTCGTTTCAAAAACCAACTAGATTTATCCAATTTTCAAATGATCCTATTTCGTATGCATATTACACCAATTTTCGTTCCACAAAAGTCAAGTAATGAACAAAATGATTTTTAAAGCATATTCGCTTACAGACTTTGCGTTGCTAAAACAACAAAACTTAATTCATATCGAAACTCAGAACGGAATTCTGAAATGTTTTACCCATATTACAAAAATTTTCATTTCAAAAAGCAACAAGATTTAGTCAATTTTCAAACGATCCTACCACGTATGCATATTATAACAATGCTCGTTTCATAAAAGTCAAGTAATGAACTAAATTATTTTTAACATATATCCGCTTACAGAATTTGCGTTGTTAAAACAACAAAACTTAATTCATATCGAAACTCAGAATGATATTCTAAAATGTTTTACCCACATTAGAACAATTTTCGTTTCAAAAAGCAACAAGTTTTATTCAATTTTCAAACGATCCTATTACGTTTTTAACCGCAATACTCTTTCATATTTATTTCTTTTTCATACCTTCGCATAACATCAAGTCCCCAAAGCGATAAATAAAAGATTTTTGATAGTACAATCGAGATACAGCGATAAAGATATTTAAACTTGACAGTCAAATTCGTAATAAATCATCGTGGAATTTTTTTCTAAATTTTCTTAAACCCTTAATCACTATACCGTATATTTTCAATTGCAACAATTTCTTTTATTTTTGCTTCTTTTTCTATAATTTTAATTGTATTTCAGCCGTCAATTATTATGATTTTTGTCGCCTATTAGATAGCTGTTTGAAACATGTTTATAATATTTCATCATAAGGTATTATATTTTCTCAAAATAAAAAAAACAAAGACATATAGAATTACTTTCAGCCATCTGCTTAAATACATTATGTCTATCTCCTGCAATTTTGTTAAAATAAGTAATATAAGTCTATAATATAGGAAGTAATATAAATCTATATCTGGATGGCGTAAAATCTCCATTTAATTTAAATATCACCGTCTTTCTTTTAAATATTTTAAATACCACTAACGATTGTAAGTTATAAAGATATTTTTTTAATTAAACAGGGCGTGGTACTCAACCCACGCGTTAGTAGCGGCTTTTGTTCTTAACTTCATCCGTGCACTTAAGCGAATAAATAAAGTTAAAAAAATCATTACGAGATATCAATTTAAAAAATGCGATGACATTGACCCCGTCATTCGGTGCAATATCACCCTTACAACACCCACAACGAGGAAGAAGGGATTCGATTTTCAAAAAAGCACACGTTCCAAACTCAAATCCCGAGCCCGCGCGAGCGAGACGAGCACAGGAAGCGGGTGAGGTCTCTTCTTTTTTTTCTCAAACCGTTTTTTCACTTCTTCGTTTTTGTCATTTCCATTATATTTGCCCGTCTCGATTGGGAACGCACTGCGGCGCTCCCATCGTCCCGTTCTAACGCGGCGCGTTATTAGCGGCGCGCGAGCGGGACGGTCGTATCACTTTATCATCGGAACTCGATGATGGATAACAGATGTTTTTAAAATACATCTCGTGCAAGACTACGTACTAGGGTCGGGATTTGAGATATCGATAAGCTTCGAGATATCGATTTGGGAGTTTATCATATTCGTATTATTCACCCAGATATACCAAACTTTTTTCCATTTTTGTATAAATAGTATTGTTATAATTCTATATATAAAAAAATATAATTCTATATATTTTTGTTTACATAATCTTTTAATCTTTAACTCCCTTTCGTAAATCTTCTATTCTTATAAATCTACTTCATCTTGATATTTGTTAACAATATTTACGACCATGGTAATATCTATACATTTAAATTAGTGATATAGGTAAACAATTATTTAATATAAGCAACGATAATACTTTATTGAAGTAAAAACTTCTTCTAACGCACCTGCTCAATTTTTCTGAGCAGTGAACGAAAGTAAGCAGTCACGCTCAGGTCGGGGACGCTAAATCGAATAAACATGGCTCCCTTTGGCATCGGTCGAGTGAAGTGTTTTTTAGGCGGACCATGCGTACTATTTGATTATTATAATTTTATATAATACGCATGTTTTTATATATAATCAATGTAATATTTCAAGTGTATACAATTAGTGTTCAATATTTTATTTTTATTCATAATAAACAAATCACATACTATGATATAATTATAATAATTGAGCAGTTGAGTACTGTATGAAATTATAGAATTTAGATGTAATCTCATGACGAAGATAAGATTTTAACTTTTTTTATTTAATACAAGCAATTATTGAGTACAAAGAATAGTGTTCTCAGTAATACGAAGTACACTATTGTTACTGAATTTAAAGTGTTTTTGGTGGATGTGAAAAATTCTGACGGTTTCCGGAATAAACACTTTCAAAATTAGAATTTTAAGAAAGACCTATTAGCAAAGATTGATCTTTGCTATGCTACTATGAGATCTTTGCTAACAGCCCACCTTAATATGTTGTAATACAACGAAACCTAGGTCGTGGTAAAGAACTTAAAGAAAGTAGATATAATACTACATCACATAATTTCATTTAATTGTGAATAATGAATTTCTACAAAATTAACACCAAATATATTCAACGCAGTATTCCATTAAAGACGATTCGACATTCAGTTTCAAATCGAATACAAAAATATTTTCATCGACAAAACAAATCGACTATTCCATTAAAGACAATTCGACATTCAGATTCAAATCGAAAACAAAAATATTTTCATCGATAAAAAACATCGACACAAAGCGCCATCCCTAACCGACAAAGTTTACATATACTCATACATCTAATTACAGTTTTTTTATTATGATTTACCTACGTGGGAGGATAAGTATTGAGTGCGGGGCTTAAGAGGTTTGAGCCGTTCTAAAATAGTTGACGGTACGATTAAAATAAAGTTGCGTGTATTGTATTGTATGCGTACGTACGTACGTACGTACATACGTACATGTATATCGGCCCGTACAATGCGAGGCGTGTGTGTGATGCAAAGGTGTGTAGGCCGGTTACACTGGTGGCGTGACGTCATTTGTAATAACTAATTATACAACTGGAGTGTTACGCTTAAGACGCAGTCACAAATTCGGGTGACTGGAATGTTTGCGATGTGTTCACGGGTTCACGAAATAAACATTACGTATATTACACACGTATGTATCTATTTATATATTTATTTATTTATTAAATATGCTACAAATGAAAAGTTAACTATACAGATAGCTAAAATATGAACTTTTGAGATCAGCCGCAATAATAAAGACAGTAATATCAGTACCACAGTAGACAGCAAATGATCCGCACAGCCTAGTTGATAACAATCAATAAAACAAATAGTGATATATATATATATATATATATATATATATATATATATATATATATATATATATATATATATATATATGTATATATATAACTAGTCAAGCACGAACAGAACTCGCACTAAGAGGTTTTCGTACATATGTATGCACATAAAATGTTTAAGGGTACATACTCGTAGTTTTTCTATTAAATTATAATATTCCTCAACGTAAATATATTGACTATTATATCTTTCTTTTTCTTCTCCTTAACCACTACAGCCAGTTGCAGGCTAAGACTGATTCTCCAAGCCTCTCTGGTGCAACAGCCCTCCATCGGTTTACTCCTAAGAGCTTTAAGCCCAATCCAGTCATCTGGTTGGTGGTCTTTCTCTTCGTCATTTTCCTTTTATTTTTGAAAAACTAATTTTCCTTCTTGGGGATGTATCATCAGATCTAAATATATGATCCAACCATCTAATACGAGATGCCTTGGCGATTTTGATGATGTCGGATTCTCCATATTTCTCATAGATTTCATGTTTATATGCAATTCTTCATACATTATTTTGTGTTACTGCGCCTTAGATATTCCTTAAAATTTTTCTTTCAAATGTTAGTAGAAGGTCTTCTTCTGCTTTGTGTAATGTCCATCATACACTCCCATACAGGGCAACAGGTCTTATCAATGTTTTATATAGACTAGTTTTTGTTTTAGCTCTGATAAGTTTTGGTTTAAATTGGTTTCTGAAGCCATAGAAGCATCTATTGGCCATAGATAATCTTTTGTTTTAGTTCTATTTTCATATCATTGCAGCTTGAGATCATTGTGGCCAGATATTTGAATTGTTTCACAATCCCGGAAGTATAGTTATGGATCCTCACGGAAGTCCTCCAAAATCTTCCACTGTACCTTTCACAAGCGTTAAAACATGGTGCGTATTTAAAAAAAAATAGATCTATTCGAGTAGTTTCGGAAATCAGAGGGGGAACATATTTTTTAAGTATAATTATTAAAAAAAAAATTGTGAGCCGTCACGAGAAGCCTGGCAGATGTAAAACATCTAAATCTTTTATATCAAAAAACATTTTTATTTTAATGAATCGAAAATGAAAAAAAAAATATTCAGGTAGTTGTTCACAATAAAATATTAATTAAATGTTATTATTTTATTCTCATGACATAATTTATAAAGTAATTCTTAAAAATCTATTGTAAACATGTTTTTAATTTTATAATACTGTTAGCCAACAAGGTGCGAAACTAGGCGAATTAAGTCGGAAAGAGCTGACAAGGCGCGAAGCTGATAGAATTAAGTCGGAAAGAGCCGACAAGACGCGAAGCTGATCGAATTAAGTCGGAAAGAGCCGACAAGATGCGAAAGTGATCGAATTAAGTCTGAAAGAGCTGACAAGATGCGAAGCTGGCCGAATTAAGTCGGAAAGAACCGACAAGATGCGAAGCTGGCCGAATTAAATCGGAAAGAGCCGACAAGATGCGAAGCTGGCCAAATTAAGTCGGAAAAAGCCGACAAGTTGCGAAGCTGGCCGAATTAAGTCGGAAAGAGCCGACATGATGCGAAGCTGATCGAATTAAGTCGGAAAGAGGCGACAAGATGCGAAAGTGATCGAATTAAGTCGGAAAGAGCTGACGAGATGCGAAGCTGGCCGAATGGCACGTCACAACTTGCCATCAGAACGTTTTAACTCCCACTAAAACGCGCCATTAAATGTTTTACGTCAAAAATATTTTTAAATGCTGCCACATTATCCGGATTTAAAAAAAACATTTCCAAGTACTTAATTTGGCCCCCTAAAATTTCCAAATAAATATTTATTAGTGTTAGATATTGCGATTTATGCGGGTTAATATATTCTATTACTATCCCAAATTTCAAGATTCTACGTCAAAAGATTTCTGAAAAAAAAACGGCTGTGACAGACAGGTAGACCAACACGTGAGCGAAATTTTTATGGTGTCATAATGGATTCCGATTTTCAGAACACTAGCATTGGGTGATCTAATAATTTTGTAGCCACAAATTCAGTCTTTTTCTAGAAATATTGCCGTTATATAGTCGCAGAATATTTTATTATTAAAAACTAAATAAGCCAATGTGCGCTCTGTTAATGACAATGAGCACTAAGTACTTTCAAGTAGCTTAAATAAAAAAATATAATTAAATTAACATCAAGTAAGGACTTTTCTATTCAATGTGTTCCACCAGGTCTACGATGCAAAGAATATACGCCAATTATGGGTAAATTAGCAGTGTATTACAAAATGGCGCAAATTTTGTTCAGGAAGTTCAAGAACAAGGATATGATTCTAAAGATCCCCCATATGATTCTAAAGATCCCCCATATGATTCTAAAGATTCTAAGAATGCCCCATTCAATTAGATATACACGTAAACACGTAATTGAAGAAGTTATAAAACTAAATACATAGTACGTAAACACACAAAATTTAGTACCAAAAAGAACTATATATATATATATACATATATGATATATATATATATATATATATATATATATATATATATATATATATATAGTTGGGAAATAGGAACTTTTGACAACTTTTAAGACACTGAGGGTACACTATTTACATTTGTAATGAATTTTCACGGTAAGCAGTGACTTTTTCACTGTTTTTCTATATTTAATAGAAAGAAAAGTTATATTTATTTTTTTTAACAAACGTTTCGTGCACTTTTATTCGTAGTGTCCGAAGAAGTTACACATAAAATATTGGTTAGCCAAAGTGGAACAAAAATGTATAAAAAAGCTATTAACGATCAGCTGCGGAAGATGTATTTTTGTGACATTCTAGAGACGAAAGCTGTTCCTTAACTTTGGGAGGGGGAGACGTTTCTGAGAACACAATTGAAGAAAATACACATAAAATATTGGTTAGCTAGTAGATTCTTACAGTGGAACAAAAATGTATAAAAAAGCTATTAACGATCAACTGCCGAAGATGTGTTTTTGTCTCTTTTAATTTAAAGCTGTTCTTTAAGTTTGGAAGTGGGAGACGTTTCTGAGAACACAATTGAAGAAAATACACATAAAATATTGGTTAGCCAGTAGATTTCTTACAGTGGGACAAAAAGGTATAAAAAACTATTAACGATCAGCTGTGGCAGATGTATTCTTATAACATCCTTGAGACGAAAGCTGTTCTTTAAGTTTGGAAGTGGGAGACGTTTCTGAGAACACAATTGAAGAAAATACACATAAAATATTGGTTAGCCAGTAGATTTCTTACAGTGGGACAAAAAGGTATAAAAAACTATTAACGATCAGCTGTGGCAGATGTATTCTTATAACATCCTTGAGACGAAAGCTGTTCTTTAAGTTCGGAAGTGGGAGACGTTTCTGAGAACACAATTGAAGAAAATACACATAAAATATTGGTTAGCCAGTAGATTTCTTACAGTAGAACAAAAAGATGTAAAAAAGCTACTGACGATCAGCTGCAGACGATGTATTTTTGTCTCTTTTAATTTAAAGCTGTTCTTTAAGTTTGGAAGTGGGAGACGTTTCTGAGAACACAATTGAAGAAAATACACATAAAATATTGATTAGCCAGTAGATTTCTTACAGTGGGACAAAAAGGTATAAAAAACTATTAACGATCAGCTGTGGCAGATGTATTCTTATAACATCCTTGAGACGAAAGCTGTTCTTTAAGTTCGGAAGTGGGAGACGTTTCTGAGAACACAATTGAAGAAAATACACATAAAATATTGGTTAGCCAGTAGATTTCTTACAGTGGGACAAAAAGGTATAAAAAACTATTAACGATCAGCTGTGGCAGATGTATTCTTATAACATCCTTGAGACGAAAGCTGTTCTTTAAGTTTGGAAGTGGGAGACGTTTCTGAGAACACAATTGAAGAAAATACACATAAAATATTGGTTAGCCAGTAGATTTCTTACAGTGGGACAAAAAGGTATAAAAAACTATTAACGATCAGCTGTGGCAGATGTATTCTTATAACATCCTTGAGACGAAAGCTGTTCTTTAAGTTCGGAAGTGGGAGACGTTTCTGAGAACACAATTGAAGAAAATACACATAAAATATTGGTTAGCCAGTAGATTTCTTACAGTGGGACAAAAAGGTATAAAAAACTATTAACGATCAGCTGTGGCAGATGTATTCTTATAACATCCTTGAGACGAAAGCTGTTCTTTAAGTTTGGAAGTGGGAGACGTTTCTGAGAACACAATTGAAGAAAATACACATAAAATATTGGTTAGCCAGTAGATTTCTTACAGTGGGACAAAAAGGTATAAAAAACTATTAACGATCAGCTGTGGCAGATGTATTCTTATAACATCCTTGAGACGAAAGCTGTTCTTTAAGTTTGGAAGTGGGAGACGTTTCTGAGAACACAATTGAAGAAAATACACATAAAATATTGGTTAGCCAGTAGATTTCTTACAGTGGGACAAAAAGGTATAAAAAACTATTAACGATCAGCTGTGGCAGATGTATTCTTATAACATCCTTGAGACGAAAGCTGTTCTTTAAGTTCGGAAGTGGGAGACGTTTCTGAGAACACAATTGAAGAAAATACACATAAAATATTGGTTAGCCAGTAGATTTCTTACAGTGGGACAAAAAGGTATAAAAAACTATTAACGATCAGCTGTGGCAGATGTATTCTTATAACATCCTTGAGACGAAAGCTGTTCTTTAAGTTTGGAAGTGGGAGACGTTTCTGAGAACACAATTGAAGAAAATACACATAAAATATTGGTTAGCCAGTAGATTTCTTACAGTGGGACAAAAAGGTATAAAAAACTATTAACGATCAGCTGTGGCAGATGTATTCTTATAACATCCTTGAGACGAAAGCTGTTCTTTAAGTTTGGAAGTGGGAGACGTTTCTGAGAACACAATTGAAGAAAATACACATAAAATATTGGTTAGCCAGTAGATTTCTTACAGTGGGACAAAAAGGTATAAAAAACTATTAACGATCAGCTGTGGCAGATGTATTCTTATAACATCCTTGAGACGAAAGCTGTTCTTTAAGTTTGGAAGTGGGAGACGTTTCTGAGAACACAATTTAATAAAATATACATAAAATATTAGTTAGCCAGTAGATTTCTTACAGTGGGACAAAAAGATATAAAAAAGCTATCAACGATCAGCTGTGGCAGATGTATTTTTGTGATATCCTTGAGACACGCTTTTCCCCATTTCTCAAGAGAACTCTATATTGTATTAGCAAATAGGGACTATATAACATTGAAAAACATTTCCACGGAAAGCTTCCACGTTTTCAAAATTTCCACGGAAAGCAGTGACTTTTTCCTTGTTTTTTTTTATTTAATTAAAACGAAGGTTATGGTAAACTTTGTTTTGGATATCATTGTTACACAATCATTTGTTAATTGTATGGAGTTTACCCCTTAAGACTCGATTTTCATGTATAGCGCTCGGTATGAAGTTTTATAAGGAGTAAAACCAGAAGTTCAGAGCGTTAAAACAAGTGTAACCATTAATTTCTGATCGTACGAAGTTTAGAGCGTTAAAAAAGTGTAACCGTTAGGTGGCCTCTCCGCGCAATATTTCTGCGCATCTTTAGAGTGAGATATAAATATGCTTATTTGGCATTTTTTTATGGCGTAATCGCAATGACGGAGTGTGACACACATAGTTTAGCATTGTTCGCTTACATCAAGATGTAATCATTAAATGTCATTATGTGTGAATATTTGGTGTCTTCTATCCTACAAAATTAAAATGTTCTTCTCAAAATGTACTTCTTAGTCTGACGTTACTAAATGTTTTTAATTTTGTTGTACAAATTTGATCTTGTTCATTTATGTTTTAGTTGAAAATAATAATATTTTCTGCATTTTTTTATTAAAGAATTTTCCATTTACATTTAATGATATTTATATTTATATACAGTGTTATCTATTTTATACATTCCAGGACATTCGTACTTAAGGTGGAAACACCAGTCGCGCGTCGGAGCTAACCTGCACAATTTTTTTTTCGATTCAATTTGCATTCGTTACATGGTACTTATAGACTTTAACATTCATACACTTGTATTCGCGGTGTCAGGAGTTTAAGAGATAGAGACGTTTCAAAGAACATATCTTGAAGCAAATATACGTAAAATGTTGGTTAGCCAATAGAATGTTTAATAAAACAAGTATTAACGCCCAGCTGTGGCAGATATATTTTTGTAACATCCTTGAAACGAAAGCGATTCCTTGAAATACGCTCTCCTTTACCGATTTTTTTTTGTTACCATTTTTTCGGGTTCTGTACCTAAAAAACCGAATACAAGTAGTTATAACATCACTTACGTGAACGCTCATCTGTATTTCATGGCCATTTTTTACAGAAAACGTTTGACGTAACATTAATAAAGATTATTTAGACTACAAGAAGAATTTAAAGTATATAGAAGTAAATAATTCGATTAATAGAAAAAAAGTGATCCCTTGGAAATTATATATAATTTTCTATATCCACACATATTTTTATCACAATATCTCTTTAGTACAGTTTCTATATATGCCTCAAAAATATACCCTCGACTGAATACTCATCAGTTGATGGAAGTTCTCAATGGTAGTCATAACTGTATTACAATAGAGATCTATTTGCATGAATTAGAAAAAGTTCTTGAGAACGGTACTTAGTACCCCTAAAAATCGATTCAGATTTAAAAACTCAATATGTATGTACTCCAAATGAGATCCACTTGGGGTGCTTTTCTCATCAGAATTAAAGTAAGCTGAAAGGGGCCAGTTTATAGATCGGAGTTAAAATAACTTTCTAATTTACATATGTATATATATATATATATATATATATATATATATATATATACACGTATGTAAATTAGAAAGTTATTTTATATAATTCCTTACCATAAACAAAACAATGTTATGGAATAAGCAAAATAAAAAAAAATAAGAACGCCTTCAATTTAGGTGTTCATAAATCCTCCATTCCATATGGGGACGGATGGTAAAGCCTCTTTGTAAAGGAGCCACCCGGGAGGTTTTTTTAAAGTGTCTGGTGTTTTAGAGAAAGCAAATTCCTAACTAATGAAAGAAACGAACAATAATCAGCAGCTGTATCTTAAACTGTTAAAATAATACATAATTTTACAATGACTTTCCGGCAATTTTAAAACTCGTATGAGCTTTGAAACTTAGTTTACTGTTGATTTCATTTTTAAATTTCGTTGCTATGAGTCTTACATGTTGATTTAAGTTTCAGTGTTGTTGGAATTGTTTTTTTCATTGTTTTTGTTTTTGCATTTTTTTAGCATTGGTTTTGCATTTTTTTTTATTTTTTATGCAATAGGTGAAACGTTACAATTGTTTTACCTATAATCATAGATACAATGTTTTGTTTGTAGTCAGTGACGTAACTAACACTCGATTAAGACTAAATAATCTTGATTAGTATTATATGATTAGTACTGTTTCATTTTAATATAACATGAGTTTTAACTTTAACGATTTAAGGGCCCCGGTTAAAAATAAAATGACCGAGGTTTTTAATTTGCAACTTTTAGTTTTCTAAAATATACCATGGCAAACCTTCTTCCATACTCACGCCTCACTTTCATCCTGACATACCGTCTGTCCTATTTTATTTAATATTAAGTTTTAGAGTATATACATACTGAGTTTTTAAATCCGAATCGATCTTTAGGGATACTAAGTACAGTGTTCAAGAACTTTTCTATTTTATGGAAATAGATCTCCATTGTCATAAAGCCGTGACTGCCATTGAGAACTTCTGTCAACTGATAAGCAATCTTTTTTTTGAGGCATATACTAACTGTACTGAAGAGATATAATTATAAAAAATGTAATGTGTGTATATAGAAAATTGTATATAATTTCTAAGGGATCACTTTTTTTCTATTAATCTAATGATTTACGTCCACATATTTTTATTGTCCTCATATTCATAATAACCTTCATTAATGCTTCATTAAACAGTTTCTGTGAAAAATGGCTATAACAGACAGATGAGTGTCCACGTGAGTGATGTGGATTTGGTTTTTCAGATATAAAACTCTAAAAAATGGTAACACAAAAGGAAAATGGGTAAAAGAGAGCCTATTTAAAAAAAATCGCTTTCGCCTCAAGGATGTTACAAAAATTTATCGGCCACAGCTGGGCGTTAATAGCTATATCATTACTGTAAAAATTTTAATGACTAACCAACATTTTACGTATATTTGCTTCAAGATGGCTATAACATACAGATGAGTGTTCACGTGAGTGATGTAGATTCGGTTTTTCAGGTATAGAACTCTAAAATGAAACTCTAAAATGAAATCACTGAAATAAAATGGGTAAAGGAGAGCGTATTTAAAAAAAATAGCTTTCGCCTCAAGTTAGTTACAAAAATATATCTGCCACAGCTGGGCGTTAATAGCTATATCATTACTGTAAAAATTCTAGTAGCTAACCAACATTTACGTATATTTGCTTCAAGATATGGTCTCTGAAACGTCTCCATCCCTCAAACTTTTGACACCGCAAATAAAAGTGTATGAATGTTAAAAGCTATAAGTAACATGTAGTGGATGCAAATTGAATTGAAAAAAATTGTACGTGTCAGCTCCGATGCGCGACTGGAGTTTACACCTTAATTACGAATGTCCTGGAATATATAAAATAGGTAACACTGTATATAAATATAAACATCAATATTATTAAATGTAAATGGAAAATTATTCAATAAAAAAATGCTGAAAATATAATTATTTTCAAGTACAACACAATTGAACAAGATCAAATTTATACAATAAAATTAAAAATATTTAGTGATATTAGACTAAGAACTTGAAATTAAAAGAGACATTTTATTTTACAGGATAGAAGACACCAAATATTCACACATAATGACATTTAATGATTACATCTTGATATAGGTGAACGATAATATACTGTGTGTGTCACACTCCGTCGTTGCGATTAGGCCATAAGAAAATGCCAAATAAACATATTGAAATCTCACTCTAAAGATACGCAGAAATGTTACGCGGTGAGGCCACCTAACGGTTAAATTATTTTTAACGCTCTGAACTTCGTACGCCCTGAACTTATGATTTTACTCCTCATAAAACTTCATACCGAGCGCTATACATGAAAATCGATTCTTAATGAGTAAACTCCAAAAAATTAACAAATAATTGTGTAACATTGATTTCCAAAACAAAGTTTACCATAATCTTTCTTTCAATTAAATTAAGAAAAACAGTGAAAAAGTCACTGTGGAAATTCATTGCAAATATAAATAGCGTACCCTCAACGTCTTTCCAATGTTGTTAAAGTCTCTATTTGCTAATATAATACGGAGTTCTCTTGAGAAATGGGTAAAAGAAAGCGTATCCTATGGATGGTACAAGAATACATCTGCCACAGCTGATCGTTAATAGCTTTTTTATACCTTTTTGTCCCACTGTAAGAAACCTACTGGCTAACTAATATTTTATTTGTATTTTCTTCAATTTTGTTCTCAGAAATTTCTCCCACCTCCAAACTTAAAGAACAGTTTTCGTCGCAAGGATGTCACAAAAACACATCTTCGGCAGTTGATCGTTAATACCTTGTTTATACCTTTTTGTCCCACTGTGAGAAATCTACTGACTAACCAATATTTTATGTGTATTTTCTTCAATTGTGTTCTCAGAAACGTCTCCCACTTCCAAACTTAAAGAACAGTTTTCGTCCCAATGATGTCACAAAAATACATCTTCCGCAGCTGATAGTTAATACCTTTCTTAGACCTTTTTGTTCCACTGTAAGAAATCCAATGGCTAAGTAATATTTTATGTGTATTTTCTTCAATTGTATTCTCAGAAACGTCTTCCACTTCCAAACTTAAGGAACAGCTATCGCCTCAAGGATGTCACAAAAACACATCTTCCGCAGCTGATCGTTAATAGCTTTTTTATATCTTTTTGTTCCACTGTAAGAAATCTGATGGCTAACCAATATTTTATGTGTGTTTACCATAACCTTTCTTCCAATTAAATAAGTGATATCATTTAGATATAAATTTAACATTACAATTTAGATATAAATATTTCTGAGTGTTAACTATTTGTTAATACTCAGAAATATCTACTTGCTTCAAAATTTAATCTACTTTCTTCAAAACTTAGATATAAATACTTCTGATTGTTAACTATTTGTTAACACTCAAAAATATTTATATCTAAATTTTGAAGGAAGTAGATTAGTATTAATGCGTTTTATCATTACGTAAAATTTAAATTTCCTACGTTGAAGTTCTTCTGAGGAAAATAACTGTGGAACACAAATTGGTGTTCACGTGAATGATGTTGTGAATTTTTTCTTTTTAGATATTGAACTCTAAAAAACGATAGCAAAAAGAAAAACGGGTAAAAGAGATCGTAGCCCAAAGAATGGCTTTCGTCTCAAGGATGGTACAAAAATACATCTGGTCGTTAATAGCTATTTCATACCTTTTTGTGCTTCTTTAAAGCATCTACTGTAGCTAACGAACATTTTAGGTAACTATCGTTTCTTCAAAATGACGCGTCTACCGCTCTCAAACTTCTTACACTGTGAATTAAAGTGCATCTTTGCTAAATAATGCAAATTAAAACCGAAAATAAATAACGAATGATTATGTAAAAATTAACAAATGATCTTTTAATTAAATAAAGAAAAACAGTGAAAAACTCACTGCTTTCCGTGGAAATTTACTGAAGATGTAATAAGTGTACCCTTAATGTCTTCATTCAATTGTTTTAAAGTTCCTATATCCTGGCATACTATATAATTCTCTTTCATACTTAATTTCTTGTATCTATATACTATGTATTTAGTTATAATTATCATAAGTTAACAGTGAAATTCATAAACATATATACTGAACAGTGGAATAGAAACAAGAAATTATATTAATAAAAAATAAATCAGCTAAGTGCCAGTCGAACTCGAATACCAAATTGTGCCTTTCCAATTATCATTTAATTGAATTTGATCAAAAATAAGTTGAGTTGGCGCAAAACTTAATTTAGTTGATCCAAAAATAAATTGGG
The DNA here is from genome assembly GCA_039881145.1 of Druceiella hillmani. Lineage (NCBI taxonomy): Eukaryota > Metazoa > Arthropoda > Insecta > Lepidoptera > Hepialidae > Druceiella > Druceiella hillmani. The sequence goes on from JAYKKI010000031.1 coordinate 14,070,147, forward strand.
TTGACGCAAAAATAAATTCAGTTGGCGCAAAAATAAACTGAGTTGGCGCAAAAATAAATTGAGTTGGTGCAAAAATAAATTGAGTTGGCGCAAAAATTAATTGAGTTGACGCAAAAATAAATTGAGTTGGCGCAAAAATAAATTGAGTTGGCGCAAAAATAAATTGAGTTGACGTAAAAATAATTTGAGTTGATGCAAAAATTAATTGAGTTGACGCAAAAATATATTGAGTTGGCGCAAAAATAAATTGAGTTGGCGCAAAAATAAATTGAGTTGGCCTTTATCCCTACCAAAAAAATGTACTACTTGCCCTGTCGGCGGCGGTTGTATTAATTTTACATACATTCTTTTTTTTAATATTTAACAATAACATTAAACATTAACTGAAGATGCAGATTTTAAGCTTTATACATATATATATATATATATATATATATATATATATATATATATATATATATAATAAATAGACTTAATGATAAGTTAACTTTTAACTCTAAAGGCGCAGATAGTAGTTTAAGTCCACGAGTGTTCAAAAAGTTGCTCGAGATATGTACGAGTCCTAGTACTGATATGGTCAACTTTGATATATTTTTATTACAATGCAATTACTGACTAATTTAAAACCTAAAGGTTCAGATCCTTTAGATCTCTTGGGACCATACGAAAACAGGACAAAAGCACCCTGTCACAACCAAGTAAGAAACCAATAAAATACCGTGGTTTTTCCGATCTTCATTGTAACAAGAATACCGAAATACCGGTGCTCCTCACTTGCTCGTTTTCTTATATGTTTCAGGTTGTTTTATGGTCTTCAGTTGTTCCACCTTGAAATCATTTCGATAATGACCATTGTCCTAAATGTGGACGTTTTCTCCCGCTCGATCGTCAGCTTCAGGACTGCCATTGCTGGCATTTCGAATGGTTCACGCACTATCGTAATGTGTTAATTTAATAATCGGTGTCTTGTTCTATACTTGCTATGTATAATTAAATGTTTTTTGGGTTCTGTCCGTAAAAAAAGACCTGGAGTTACACAAATCGAATATAATTTAACAAATAAAAAAACTTGTCAAGCACAAGCGGAACTCGCAATATCAGGGTTTAGTAAACGTTTAGGCATTTATAAATGTTAAATGGAACATAATATTACTAAAATGAAACATAATATTCCTATTTACAAAATTTTTCAAAAAATTTGTGTGATACAAATACAAATTAACGATTTTTGGATTTTTCCATTACATGTGCTGTGAGACTTTGCTTTTCACTAAATTTCATAATTCTAGGACAACGAAAAGTAGTATACCCTATAGGTTTTGATTTATTTGCGAGTGTCAAAATATGCGGCGTAAATGACCGTATTTTTAGGGCTCTTCTTGATTACATTGACTTAGAAGCTCAACTTTTTTACAGCTCCAAGGGACCGTAAACTTAAGTATTTAGGGCTCTTCTTGATTACATTGACTTAGAAGCTTAACTTTTTTACAGCTCCAAGGCACCGTAAACCTAAGTATTTAGGGCTCTTCTTGATTACATTGACTTAGAAGCTTAACTTTCTTACAGCTCCAAGGGACCGTAAACCTAAGTATTTAGGGCTCTTCTCGATTACATTGACTTAGAAGCTTAACTTTTTTACAGCTCCAAGGGATCGTAAACCTAAGTATTTAGGGCTCTTCTTGATTACATTGACTTAGAAGCTTAACTTGTTTACAGCTCCAAGGGACGGTAAATCTAAGTATTTGATATAACTTGATACCGCCACGCGTTCCTGAGAAAAAAGGTCTGTCGAAACCGACAAGCGGACAACGAAATTTTCCTATAAGGGTTCCTTCTTTCTTTTTGAGATAAGAAACCATAAAAAAGCCGGTATTTTTAAAAATATAAATAATCTAACAATTCAGCAGTTTGTAACTACAATAAAAACCAAAAATATATCTCTAAAAGAGTTCAAAAATTATATTATTAATATGTAAACAATTGTAAATAATAAATAAAAAAAACAGTATAAATATAACAAAGTACATAAATCACTTTTTAGAAACAATTACAAAAAATAATCAATATGGAGTAAAGTTTTTAGTTATAGCCATTGCCTATATTAGTTAAAAATAAGCTATTATCCATTTATATTCGTTTTGTCAAAATAAAGACCTTTTCCTGTTTTCCTATTTTACATGGTTTTTCCGACAACCCTGTCGGTACAGTGAGTTTCGTTAACAATGAGTAACACTATGGAGCCTATTTTTTCAGTTTTTCTATTTAAGATTATATTTTCATTCCTGTAATACCTGGGTTTAAAACTACACAGATTTTTGTCGGTTATTATAATTAGTCTTAAAGTAAAAAAAAATTACACTGCTGTTCGACAGACAGATGGACAAGACAGAATTACAAAGGTTATTAAATTGATTATATATAATCTACCTAGCTAGCCTGGCAGACGTTTTTGTAACCTTTGAAACATAGCGCCACCTATAGGGTCCAAATTTTGTGATTTCCTTTTTGGCACTAAACCAACTTTTTTATTGTGGATTTTAGTCATTTTGGTACATAAATGAAGAATTTCTTAATAACTTCACTACATCGCCCCCTATCGATTCTTAATATAGCTATGAACCATTGTCTTGATAAAAGATATATATATATATATATATATATATATATATATACATATATATATATATATATATATATATATATATATATATATATATAATGTGAATATGGACTCTATCGGTCGAGTCGTTCAGAAGTTACACGATCGTTGAACAGAGACACCAACGATTATATTTAATAAGATATCTTGACTAAGCTCATAATCATGGTTGCCTACCTGATCTCAGTACCAGAAATCGTAAATATTTATATAAATATACGGCTGTATACCTAATTTATATCCAATCCAACAACATGACATGTTACATTGACATCAATTTAGTCCGCAAAAACCGCTCAATCGAGTATACAGTTTTATTTTGAAAAAATGGTCATATATTTTACTTAAATACACATGTGTATATTTCTTATTTGTACAATACAAAGTTAATTATAGTATTTCTTAGATAAAGCGCCGGAAACCGCCTGCCCCGCAAATATATCCGTCCGTTAGTACTTCCGTCTACAGCAGCCTTCCTGTTTTCAAATTACGAATAGTATGGCCATAATTCTTGTTGTATTATGCAAAATTATGACTCAAATTTACTCGTAAATTCTGGATTTTAATATAATATAAATAATATAGTTAATATTTATTACTTGTGTCGTAAAATAATAGTTAATTTGAATTTCTCAAGGTTGTTGAACTGTTGATACCGTGTATTAGATATATATATATATATATATATATATATATATATATATATATATATATATATATAGTAATATTTCCAGAATATTTTTGAAAAAGGTATAAATAGACCGAAGCGCGCTCGGTTAATGACAGTTAGTGCCAAGCCTTCGATGCCTTCATGCCTATGACACTTAATAAAAATTAGCTTCTCTGAAAAGATTATCGAAAGTTCTAGAATATTTTTGAAATGAGATATAAATAGACCGACGCGCGCTCGGTTAATGACAGTTAGCGCCAAGCCCTCACGTGTATAACACCAAATAAAAATTAAATCGATATCAAGTACGGACTTTTCTACTTTATTATTTAATGTACGTCAACAATTATTGACACTCACACGTAACTTCGATTGGCTGAAGCAATTGAAAATTGGTCATGAGAAGAGAGTTACATACGTCAATCGTAAATAGAAACGTTAAAGACTTAATGTGGCATAAACAGGAGTTTCAGTAACTAAACCTGAACTTAATACCAAAAATGTGATACTTAGCTGCAAATGGATATCAAGGGCATTATATTGAAACTTGCTTCCAGAGGTACCTATAGTAAATACAAATATTTATTTACAGCAATCATATCTACTAGGAAATAAAGAAAGTATATAATCAATATAACCGAATATATCTATTTTATTAAGTTAGACCATGGTACTGCAAAACAATTCGTCAAATGTTACAAAAATAGGCTATTTTACTATATTTTTTCATTATTAAAATAGAATAAGTAATAACATTAAAAACGGTTAATATAAATATATCGTACCTAGGACTTTTCATTACAAAGTTATAACGACTTAACAACTGACGAACTACGATTCAGGCGAAAATGCCCCATACAAAACACGACTGGCTTATGACGCCACTGGCCTGTTAATTAGCATTCATTATATGGGAGTTTATTAAATAATTTTAGTATCTCGTTAAATATTGCGTTTAAGTTATATATTGCGTATTATAATTTTCTCATTTTGTGTGTGGAAACTAAATTCATAACTTTTTCAATGTAATGAACAAAAAAATTTACACTTTTCCCTATTTCCCTAGACGTTTCAATTAATTGTTTGTTACATACATTATTTTTTCATCACGAGGCTTTTTTAAACCTATTCTGCAGTTTTAAAACATTTTTACAAAAAATATCGACATCAGTCAAATACCATATTGTGGTGCTGGTCTCTGCTAGTGCATTCACCTCATTCGCCTGGTATTGCGTCATTTGATTATCACCTGTTCAGAGCTCGCTGGAAACTAAGTCACCAGCTTTTTAGACTGAAAGCATGTTGTCGCCATGTACTAAGTGGGGGCATGTCATAAACAGTAGTTTGACATATTTGTATCACCATATTTAGATTTTAAACAATTTTTTTAAAAACAAATCGAATGTGAAAACTTTTTAACTAACACAATATTATTTACATTTCAAAATGTATATTTTCTAGATGTATTAATAGTACCTTATTTGTGATCTCTAATAATATTATAAAAATGAAACGATGTCTGTTTATTTGTTTGTTTGTTTTTCTTTTACGCTTAAACGGCTCAATATATTGAAATAAAGTTTTACATATGGATAACTTACATTCCATATTAAAAGATGGGCTACATATAATCCAGCTGCCGTTTACGGGAAAAAAGCAATAAATATATACGGTAAAAAAAATGCCCTGAGTTTTTCAGTGCTAAAAGTTCGCCGCGACAACGTAATTAAAACAATTCCTTGTAACCCAAGAGGTGTGACTTAAGTTGGGATTACTAGTGTTTGAGCGATCAGGGAAACTGTTTGGAATAATATATTTTGATAGTTACACGACCGAAAGTTCTAGTACGCATCTTGTTTGCTAAAATAAAGGTTTTTTAATCACTAAATTTCGTTAATTTACGGCGTTATTAAGATAGCCATTCCTATTTGATTTAGTTTCATTTAATTGTGAATGCAAAATAGGCTATTAAATCTCTAGGCCATTAAATCATGAAAGAAAAACAAACAAACAAATAATCAGACAACGTTTCACTTTTATTATATTATTAAGGGTTAGAAATAAGGTACTATTAAAATACCTAGAAAATATATATTTCAAATATGAATAATATTTTGTTAACTAAAAAGTTTTCAACTCCGACTTGTTCTTAAAAAAAATTGTTAAAAATTTAAATATGTGACAAAAAGATATCAAACTACATAAGCGAACTACTGTTTATCTATGACACGCCACCGCTTAGTACATAGTGACAACATACTTTCAGTTTCAAAATTTGGTGACTTAGGTTCCTACGAGCTCTAAACAGGTGATAATGAAATGTCGCAATACCAGGCGAATAACGTAAATGCACTAGCAGAGCCCAGCACTACAATAGGGTATTTGACTGAGGTCCATATTTTTTGTAACGTTTCATTTTCGTTGTATTTATAAGGATTGTTATTGTTTAAGCTTCTGAAATAAAGAAAAAAATATGTCAAGCACGAGTAGAACTCGCATTACGAGGGTTCCGTACACATTTACGCATTTATAAATATTGAATAGTACATAATATTCCTATTAAACTATTTACAAAACTTTAATTTTTTAGAACGAAAATCTATTGCCCCCTATATTTCTCACAGGCGCATATTTAAAAAAAAATTATTTGGGATAAAACTACAAACTAACGATTTTCGGATTTTTTCCTTTACTTAAGCTCAAGACCTTGCTTCTTGTCTAATTTCATGATTCTAAGTCAACGGAAAGTACCCAAAGAAAGTATGTTTTGATTTAATTGCGAGTTTCGAAATATACGGTATAAATGGCCGTTTTTTGTAATTGCCTTGGTTTAGAAGCTTGATTTTTTTACAGCCCCAAGGGCCTGTAGACCTAAGTATTTGATATTTTAACTTCAACTTAATACTTTTAATTTCAAGTTAATACCTCCACGCGTTCCTGATAAAAAGAGCCTTAACAGACAGACAGACAGATAACAAAGTGATCCTATAAGGATTCCTTTTTTTCCTTTTGAGATACAAAACCCTAAAAATATAATAAAATTTAAAATTTGTTACTTTGGGACGTGGTGTTGTCTGCCTGTCCATCCGTTAGTCAGGTTACACTCACACTTCCGTAGTTCTAGAACAGATTCTAGTTAGAAGGCCTATCTACGTAATTTTATGCAAGCAGATGCTTCAGATGAGGGTCTAAATAAGAATGATGCAAAATATTAGGAATAATTAATATTACTTCTCATATATATATATATATATATATATATATATATATATATATATCTACATATATATATATATATATATATTTATATATATATATATATATACTGTATACAATATGTATTCCTTTCAATCTCTAATTTTTAGGGTCCATACCTCAAGTTAAAAAACGGTACCCTTATAAGATTACTTACGTGCCTGTCTGTCGATCCGCCGGTTATTGTCAATTTTCTCAGAAACTATGCGACGTTTAAACTTGATATTTGGCTTAATAATACATCTTATTATCCAACATGCTTTGCACTACCCAACGTTTCTAAAATATTCGTATAAAAATTAATAAAGGGTTAATAACATAATAAACATATAGAGGGTTAATAAAATAATCAAAGTTTTTTTTTTATTTTGTATATCATGAGGATATTATTTAAAAGTGCTTACCATACAGAATACAAAATATTTTTTTCATAATTTTAAATTGTATGTTTAAAAAGATATTACAAAAATATATTAAAGCAGAGCGTACCACTCCCCCTTCAATTTTCCGGAACTATTGAACCAAAAACAATAAAAACGCAAGTTTCCTGAAATTTGACTAGGATTAAATGGTCGATGTTTACATCGATGATAATTATCGGCCTCATCACATCGCTATTCATTATTCCAGTTATGCTTAGAAATAATACGTAAAACCAATAAAGTTATATTAAATTATTTTATTAAGTATTAGAATGATTTCCTAAATTAATATTATTTTTACCCGATGTTACACTCACCCTTTAGTCGATTTTCTTATATTTCATATATTTTGTTATCGATTTAAAACATCGCTGTTATATGGACATATAACATCCCTATTTGCAATAAAGTTATAACGCTTAATATAAGTGAAACAAAAAATACATTTAACAGTTAAATTCATTGTTTTTTTTCCAATCTCATTTATTTGCAGATAACGGCATTCTTGCGCCCTTCGGAAAACGAAAGGGTGCAACGACTTATACGTTTTATAACAGTCCTAGGGGTTAAAAGGCATCCACAAATTAGAATGAGCAAGAGAATATGCGTTGTAAATCAGAAAAAAAACAATGAAAACGTGCAATTTCTTTGCCAACTTCACTTTTGTTACATAAATGTTACAATGTTATTTACACACAGGTTTTTGACTCTCGTAACTCGATATATTTTAATGACCAACACGTTGTACTAACTATAATTAATATGTTGTTTTATTAATTTTGTATTATTGAATTATGGTATTTATCTGGTTACAAAGAATATACGTTGTGAATCAGAAAAAACAATGAAAACGTGTAATTTCTTCGCCTACTTCACTTCTGTCACATAACAATTACAATGCTATTTTACACACAGGTTTTTGGCTCTCGTAACTCGGTTTATTTTATTGACAAACACGTTGTACTAACTATAATTAATATGTTGTTGTACTAATTTTATATCATTGAATTATGGTATTTCTCTGGTTAAAAAGAATATGCGTTCTGAATCCGAAAAAAAAACAATAAAAACGTACAATTCCTTTGCTTACTTTACTTTCGTTACATAAAAATTTACGACGCTATTTACACATGGGTTTTTGGCTCTCGTGACTCGGTATATTTTAATGACCAACACGTTGTACTAACTATAATTAATATGTTTTTGTATTCATTTTGTATTATTGAATTATGGTATTTCTCTGGTTAAAAAGGATATGCGTTGTGAATCCGAAAAAAACCAGTGTGCTTTAGACCACACGACTGAATTAAAACTTCAAATTATCTTTAAACGTAGAATATTTAATGTATTGAACAAAATAATAATTTATAAAATTGTTCAAGAACGAAATGAAATTACAAAATAATCAAAAAATCACCGTTCGCGTAACGCTAGCAATCTCGCATATATACACACACACACACATATATATATATATATATATATATATATATATATATATATATATGCAAATATATATATATACATATATATATATATATATATATATATTTCATGCACTGACTATGAGAGGAAGAGAGAAATAAAATGTGCACGCGCACTGCTCTGTCTTGCTCCTACAGTGTTATACAGACAATAGGCTTGCACTGTGTCTTAGATATACGAAACTAACTGGCTATGAGAGAAAGAGAAAAAGAAAATGTGTGCTCGCACCTCTCTCTCTTGCCCCTACAGTAATATACAAAACGTAACTCTCTCTTTTTGTCTTCACTAACTTATATCTCCCTCTCAACTTCCGTACGCCTCGCCCGATCACACTTTTCGTTACGCTCTCGTCACGCATTCACCAGCTTACTCCCCAAGTCAAGTGTGCGTAAAGAAGTTTTGCTTCAAAAATCTACATGTTAAATCGAACTATAAACTATGTGTTTACAAAGCTTTATCAAAATAAGTTCATTGATTTAGACGTGATTGAGGAACAATTAATTAAAATAAGTTCATAGGTTTAAATCTAATTGAGTAACAATAAAATGCGGCTCCTCAGAACCAATAGTTAACGTTCAAAACGTTATTTAATACATAATTCATTTTAGTTTAAAAAAAGTGTACGTTTACTTATATACGCTCGTTAGAAGTTATACTTCTTGGGCGTAATACAAGAATAACTTTATTTAGCAGGCAAATAACTAACGGAATTAAAATATTAACAGAACTGAAGAGTGATTAAAAATACGGTTGGTAAAATATAAATTCAATCAAATAATTATATTTTAAATAATTTATAATTTAAAATGTAAATAAATACATACAGCAACTTAACATCACTTAGAGAAATACACTTAAAATATATTTTAAAAAGCTTATAAGCAATATTTTTATCACGAATATTCACAATAAATAAATGTATATTAATTATAAGGACCACTATTAAATTTCAATTATTAAAAAATATTATTTAAAAGCACAGACATAACTTAGATTCGTATGAATATAAAACGTGTGTGGTGTATTTACAGATACCTAAATAACTATCATGAATATAGTATCAGTTATTATAAACATGTTTAGTGAGCAACTTCATCCTATCGATTTTTGTTGCATCGTGCACGCGCATCGTAAAATTTCACTCTCATCATTTTTTCATAACGCGCCTAAAGAAGCAAACCTTCAAAAAAGTTCATTCCAACACACGAATCCAATACTTTTGAATCGAGATTATAACGCTGCTCCACGGAGCCAACTACTCGCTTAGAAAAGCAATGATATAAATATAAACACACTGCATACTTTTCCACTTGTTCTAATTTTCCTGTTAATTGGGTAAAAAACTGACAATGTTTTTTTTATATATCTGCAAATCATATACCTTTCAAATACCAAGTTTCAAAGTTCCAGCTCAATTAGAAGGACCAAAATAAAATTATTACTTAACTGAAGAAAAAGTTTCTATCGTTGAAAAAATATTTGATAGCTTACTATATTACACGAGCTATATATTTATACCAAATTGGTAGCGATATTTTGATTGTTTGTGTATTTTTTATTCTCTAAATATACTTAAAATTATGAAAAAATAACTTTATCGAAACCCTTATGATTAACCCTTTCGCACTATACATGGGATTTAAAAAAATATATTTATTCATAATTAATCTCCCCTCCAAAAATTTTCATATAAATATTTTAAGTGTTAGCTATGGAAATATGTGTTGGTTAATATGCTTTGTTATAAGCCAAACTTCAAGCTTCTGCGACAAAAGTTTTTGAAAAAAAACGACTTTGACAGACGAACACGTGAGTAAGGGTTCCGTTTTTTCTTTTGAGGTACGTACTCTAAAAATCGAAGAAGTACAAAATAAGATTCCGTAGTTGGTAACTCATCTTGAAATTATTGAAGGAAATTAACTGAAGCAACTTTGTTTTAAAGTTTTAATCAGATAGTATTTATATTCTTTTCGGATTTCTCAAACCCAAACTATAATTAAAATCTAATTTTCTATCCATCATCTCTATCAGAGAAAATTAGATTTTAATTATAGCTTGTTTATATAATAGAAAATTATAGAGATAAATTAAAATTAGAGAGAGGTGTATCCCATATTGTAAAGTCACCTTATAAGACTATACTTAAAAAACTATGTTAAAAATGAAAAAGAAGAGGTATGTCCCATATTTTTTGTCATTTTATAAGGCTAGAGTAAAACTAGAAAAAGAGATGTGTCCAACATTGTACGTTACTTTATTAGACTATAGTTAAAAATTAGAGAGAGAGAGATGTACTCCATATTTTACGTCACTTTATAAGGCTATAATTAAATGAGTGAGAGAAAGTGAGCTACGCTCCACATGGACGTCAATTTATGAGACTATGGTTAAAAAAAGAGAGAGAGAGAGATAGAGGTGTATACTACATTGTACGTCACTTTATAAGGCTATAATTAAATGAGTGAGAGAAAGTGAGCTATGCCCCACATGGACGTCACTTTATGAGATTATAGTTAAAAGAGGAGAGAGAGAGAGATAGAGGTGTATACTACATTGTACGTCACGTTATAAGGCTATAATTAAATGAGTGAGAGAAAGTGAGTTATGCCACACATGGACGTCACTTTATGAAACTATAGTTGAAAAAGGAGAGAGAGAGGTGTATCCCACATTGTACGTCGCTTTATAAGGCAATTTATTAAATTAGATGAGTGAGAGAAAGTGAGCTATGCCCAGATGTACGTCACTTTATGAGATTATAATTAAAAGAGGAGAGAGAGAGATAGAGGTGTATACTACATTGTACATCACTTTATAAGGCTATAAACAAATGAGTGAGGGAAAGTGAGCTATGCCCCACATGGACGTCACTTTATGAAACTATAGTTGAAAAAGGAGAGAGAGAGGTGTATCCCACATTGTACGTCGCTTTATAAGGCAATTTATTAAATTAGATGAGTGAGAGAAAGTGAGCTATGCCCAGATGTACGTCACTTTATGAGATTATAATTAAAAGAGGAGAGAGAGAGATAGAGGTGTATACTACATTGTACATCACTTTATAAGGCTATAAACAAATGAGTGAGGGAAAGTGAGCTATGCCCCACATGGACGTCACTTTATGAAACTATAGTTGAAAAAGGAGAGAGAGAGGTGTATCCCACATTGTACGTCACTTTATAAGGCTATAATTAAATGAGAGAGAGAAAGTGAGCTATGCCCCACATGGACGTCACTTTATGAAACTATAGTTGAAAAAGGAGAGAGAGAGGTGTGTCCAACATTGTACGTCACTTTATAAGGCTATAATTAAATGAGAGAGAGAAAGTGAGCTATGCCCCACATGGACGTCACTTTATGAGATTATAGTTAAAAGAGGAGAGAGAGAGAGATAGAGGTGTATACTACATTGTACGTCACTTTATAAGGCTATAATTAAATGAGTGAGAGAAAGTGAGTTATGCCCCACATGGACGTCACTTTATGAAACTATAGTTGAAAAAGGAGAGAGAGAGTTGTGTCCAACATTGTACGTCACTTTATAAGGCTATAATTAAATGAGAGAGAGAAAGTGAGCTATGCCCCACATGGACGTCACTTTATGAAACTATAGTTGAAAAAGGAGAGAGAGAGGTGTGTCCAACATTGTACGTCACTTTATAAGGCTATAATTAAATGAGAGAGAGAAAGTGAGCTATGCCCCACATGGACGTCACTTTAAGAAACTATAGTTGAAAAAGGAGAGAGAGAGGTGTGTCCAACATTGTACGTCACTTTATAAGGCTATAATTAAATGAAAGAGAGAAAGTGAGCTATGCCCCACATGGACGTCACTTTATGAAACTATAGTTGAAAAAGGAGAGAGAGAGATGTGTCCAACATTGTACGTCACTTTATAAGGCTATAATTAAATGAGAGAGAGAAAGTGAGCTATGCCCCACATGGACGTCACTTTATGAAACTATAGTTGAAAAAGGAGAGAGAGAGGTGTGTCCAACATTGTACGTCACTTTATAAGGCTATAATTAAATGAAAGAGAGAAAGTGAGCTATGCCCCACATGGACGTCACTTTATGAAACTATAGTTGAAAAAGGAGAGAGAGAGGTGTGTCCAACATTGTACGTCACTTTATAAGGCTATAATTAAATGAGAGAGAGAAAGTGAGCTATGCCCCACATGGACGTCACTTTATGAAACTATAGTTGAAAAAGGAGAGAGAGAGAGAGGTGTGTCCAACATTGTACGTCACTTTATAAGGCTATAATTAAATGAGAGAGAGAAAGTGAGCTATGCCCCACATGGACGTCACTTTATGAAACTATAGTTGAAAAAGGAGAGAGAGAGGTGTGTCCAACATTGTATGTCACTTTATAAGGCTATAATTAAATGAGAGAGAGAAAGTGAGCTATGCCCCACATGGACGTCACTTTATGAAATATAGTTGAAAAAGGAGAGAGAGAGGTGTGTCCAACATTGTACGTCACTTTATAAGGCTATAATTAAATGAAAGAGAGAAAGTGAGCTATGCCCCACATGGACGTCACTTTATGAAACTATAGTTGAAAAAGGAGAGAGAGAGGTGTGTCCAACATTGTACGTCACTTTATAAGGCTATAATTAAATGAGAGAGAGAAAGTGAGCTATGCCCCACATGGACGTCACTTTATGAAACTATAGTTGAAAAAGGAGAGACAGAGAGAGGTGTGTCCAACATTGTACGTCACTTTATAAGGCTATAATTAAATGAGAGAGAGAAAGTGAGCTATGCCCCACATGGACGTCACTTTATGAAACTATAGTTGAAAAAGGAGAGAGAGAGGTGTGTCCAACATTGTATGTCACTTTATAAGGCTATAATTAAATGAGAGAGAGAAAGTGAGCTATGCCCCACATGGACGTCACTTTATGAAACTATAGTTGAAAAAGGAGAGAGAGAGGTGTATCCCACATTGTACATCATTTTATAAGGCTATAATTAAAAAACGAGAAAAAGAGGCGTGTTTCAAATTTACACCACTTCATAAGGCTATAGTTAAAAATAGGAAAGAGAGAGGTATATCCCATATTGTACGCAACTCTATAAGACAATAGTAAAAAAAATAAAGAGAGAGAGGGATGTGTCCCACATTGTACTTAACTTTGAAGCTTAATATTGAAAACACACGGCTTAAAAGTGACAAATGGTAAATATAACCTCATTTTTATTTTAAAACCGGCACAGTACACTCTACGGAATGTGCGAAAAAAAATTACTTCCGCCTTATATTTACGGGAAAACACCTTAAAAAACGTTCAAAGACTGCTATACATTAAATGAAATCGCCATATGATGCATACACGTAGAGAATTTCATACGCTTTAATCTGTAACTGTGTAAAATATGAAATTGTAACAGACGGAAGAATATAATGAAATTTTAAAATTTCCAGTTTCTATTACGGACCCCTAAAACGATTATAGCATTTTAAATCAAGAACATATACGTACCCCTGAAACCATTATACCATTTGAAATCAAGAATATATACAAATATACGCGGACCCCTAAAACAAATATAGTATTGTAAATCAAGAATATATATGAATATATACAGACCCCTAAAACGATTATAGCATTTTAAAACAAGAACTATGACTTTATTGTATAGATAAAATGAAAAAAAAATAAGCACGTTGAGTTTTATTCAAGTGCTGGCTAGGATACGCACAAAATAAGATTCCGTAGTCGGTTACATATCTTGAAATTATTGATGGAATTTAAATGAAATAACTTTATTTGAAAGTTCTAATCAGATGGTAGTTATTTAGAATCTTTTCAGATTTCAGTCCCAGTCAGACAAATTTATGAAAATTCAGTTTATTTTATGATATATACTTTTTCTACGGATTTCATTGAACAAGCAAGATCAAACAAAGTGCATATAGCGTCCGTTGTATCCTCCGTGCACAGATATAACATACTGTATAATCTCTAACACTGGTAAGCGAGACAGGGTTGATGAAAAAAACCGCGTAAAACTCGAAAAGAGAGAAAAAGACTTTCATTTTGACAACACATAACAAACGTATTGACATTCGCACAGAACGAGTGTAATGACATTCGTTCTGTCAGTTAACAGTTTATGGTTAATTAATTTAGGCAATGGCTACACTTTAAAAATACACATTCGGTATAAATAATTTTTTTTGGTAATAGTTTCTATAAATATTAAGATAAGATCTTTAGATTTTTATTTCTTATTATATTTTTGTTTCTTGTTTGTAGTTTCTGATATATTAAACATATAATTGCATTATGGTTATAAATTATGCTTTATTTTTTGTACTTTCCCGATTGTCAAACGTTGAATTATTTGTTTTTTTATATTTGAAAAAAATGCCAGCTATTTAAATATTTATTAAATAATTTTAAAATGATTTAAATAACAATTTTTTCTCTGATATAAATACTCAAATAAATTATAATTATTTTTTAAAATATTATAATTATTTTTTCCAAGAAAATTTTGGGTCATCAAAATAAATAATTTTAGGGAATATTAGCTTTATAGGTTACACGGTTTAGTTTTGAGAAGACTGCGACAGACACCATTCCCATTCTTCATCCGGATTGTCTCAGCTCCTTTAGAGACCCGTAATGATCAGCCTCACGCCTCAGAAGTATTCAGGGAACTTTCAAGATCTCCATCCGCCTTGCGAATATCAAATAGCTTCAACCAATATGATTAAGGCTTACTATAGTATACTATTTAGCTCTATAATAAACGCTAGTAGTAACAGCTAAAGAAGAATAGACCGGAACCGGTTATAGATGGTTTTATCCTCCCACAAGCATTTGCAGCTACCTGTAATAAATTGTTAACTGTCAGTTGGTTTTGTTACCACATACAAACGTCTGTTATATCAAAATATTTCTATGGTTTATATTAAGATAATTCTTTTTCATAATTTAATTTTTTTTGTATTTTTGTCTACCTTAGATTACGATTTTTTTAAATTTCTTTGCAAAAGTGAAAAGAAGTATGCAAAGAATAGTTAATATCTTATAGTTGCTATGTTGCCTGAAAAAAAACACAATTACAACGAAACAGCATTTTTATTTTTTTTTGCAAAGATTCTGGCACTAAAAGAAATTAACGCCATTAGTAAAAGATAAAATCGAAGACGATGGCCGTAAAAAAGAAATAAAGCTTTTTTACAGGGATGCCACGAACTGTCATTTCCATACATTGCCACTATCTGCACGTAATTGTAACAGTTTTGGGATAATAGATGAAGATAGAAATATCCACTAACGATAGTTTATTGGGAGCCAAACACGTTACTAAGGGTAAAAGTAACTAACAGTTCCAGAAAATATTTCACAAACACTCCAAAGGACTCAAACATCTGTATGATTTTAACCAAGTCACGATTGCTGAAGAAACTACATCCTAAGAATCTCCTGAATCTGCTCTATTATATTGACTCATGATTTTTATGGAAACTCTACGCGCATCATCGAACTCGTTGTAGTCAAACAAAAACATGCTTTATTTCCTGCGTCTCTAAACCGCAATAAGATTAAGTCCTAAACCATATAAGCTCGCACAGAAGACGCCCTATTTAACATTTATAGCTGTAATAGTTACTTTTAAACCAAGTTTTTTTTCAATCGCTTATAAATATTGGGGAAGATCAATCTAGTAATCTCGTTCCTGGTATCGAGAGAGTCCACCTGGAAAAGACACTCATGCCCTGTTAACAATTGGTAACTGTAACAGTTAGTTTTAAACTAAGTTTTTTTCAATCGCTCATAAATATTGGGGAAGACCAATCTAGTACTTGAATCGACAGAAGTCGGACCCTATTCTCAAACCCCCGTCAGGTTATCTTGGAACCCCTCCAGCGGCCGTTAGTCACCAATAATCTCCAAGGACCTCTGAACGAAACTCTAAAACATACAACTTTAAATTCACTACCTATAAAATACTTTTGCCTACAATCTTGAATTAAATTGTCACAATTTAACTGTCATGTCTGAGCGTCACATCGATTCACCGAGCCATCCACACCCTTAAACTCACATGAATCAAAATACCTACAAACGAATCTCTCCGTCCACACCAAAAATAAACTCAAAAACGTATTAAAAACTAAAAGCAACGCAGACGGCATCCAACATCGCGTCTCGGCGTAATTAAGCCGCACCCAGATGTTAAAAACATCATATCGAGTTTTTGTACAAACCTACGATTTAACCCGCTCACTGTGCACCTGGACTCAACCCTTTCATTGCAACGCTTTTTGTTAAAACGTAAAATATACCATACTCCATTATGCCGATCGCCCATTGAATTTGAAGTAAAACGGTGTTAACTGTTAAGTTTTTTTAACATAAATATTTAACTTAATTTCGTAATGTTATGTTACATGTATAAACTTTATATATAAAAGTTATAAATAACTGTAATAAATCAAAGATCGTGTCCTTTAATATGTTTCAGTTTGTCTCTGTAACAATAAGAATTTGATTGCAACTCTTTTATAAAGCTTTCTGGCGCTTAATGTACTATAACTCTGTTAATATACCTATAGAATATAGGACATTTAATTTTTTTTTCTGATATGTTACATAAAGAAGGAAATAATTTACGAATTTAATATCTAATCAGTGGTTTTTGCCATGAAATTCTTATTTGGATAATAATATTATTGGTGTCAAAGGTTGGATTTATGATACGTATCGTTTATTGTATTGGTCACCCCACCGCTCACGGATGCCAATAGGTTAGTGATTAAATAACTGATACTAATGTAACAAATACGTTAGTAATCTAATCAGTTTATTTTGTTCTTTTGGCAAATTTTATCGGGCAGAATTAAATAACTTGAAGTAAACAATTTAATTACCATATTTCCAGTAAAGTACTCATTCATTAGATATTCTAAAATATATTCGAAATCTTAAATTTCATATTTATCAAACGCTTTTACGAACTTTACTTCGATTATAGAAATTTCGATCTACCTACCTTCCTTGACTCTGTAACTGAACATGTACGGATCGTTTATTGTATTGGTCACCGCACTGGTCACGGATACCAATAGGTTAGTGATAATATCTGATACTAATGTAACAAATACGTTAGTAATCTAATCAGTTTATTTTGTTTATTTTGTTCTTTTGGCAAATTTTATCGGGCATAATTAAATAACTTGAAGTAAACAATTTTATTGCCATATTTCCAGTAAAGTGCTCGTTCATTAGACATTCTAAAATATATTCGAAATCTCAAAATTTCATATTTATCAAACGCTTTTACGTACTTTGCTTCGATTATAGAAATTTCGATCTACCTACCTTTCTTGACTTTGTAAGTGAACATGTACGGATCGTTTATTGTATTGGTCACCCCACCGGTCACGGATACCAGTAGGTTAGTGGTAAAATATCTGATACTAATGTAACAAATAGGTTAGTAATCTAATCAGTTTATTTTGTTTATTTTGTACTTTTGGTAAATTTTATTGGACAGAATTAAATAACTTGAAATAAACAATTTTATTATCATATTTCCAATAAAGTACTGATTCATTAGACATTCTAAAATATATTCGAAATCTTAAATGTCAAATTTATCAAACGCTTTTAAGAATTTTGCTTAGATTATAGAAATTTCGATCTATCTACCTTTCTTGACTTTGTAAGTGAACATGTACGGATCGTTTATTATATTGGTCACCCCACCAGTCACGGATACCAATAGGTTAGTGATAAAATATCTGATACTAATGTAACAAATAGATTAGTAATCTAATCAGTTTATTTTGTTCTTTTGGTAAATTTTATAGGACAGAATGAAATAACTTGAACTAAACAATTTTATTGCCATATTTTCAATAAAGTACTCATTTTGAAATTATATTCAAAGATTTATTTCAATTAAATCTTAAATTTAATGTTTATAAAACGCTTTTATGTCCTTTGCTTCGATTATAGAAATTTCGAAAGTCAAGAAAGGTCAAGAAAGGTATTTCTTGACTTTACTCAAAATATATTATTTAGTTTTTGTCTATAATGTATGAATACATAAAGTGAACTTATTGCAACAGAAGCAAAATATTCTAATCAACAAAAGCTAGAAAAAATAGATTGCCACAGATTGTGAAAACTATTTTGAAAGAAAATTAAAACAAAAACAAGTAAAGTGACAAGCTAACAAAAAAATAACTAATAACAAGTAATAAATAAAAATAACTTGGCTGGAATAAAGGAGAGTAGTAAGATTTAGGAGAAAAAACCGGAGGGATGATGGGGTGTTACGAAAGACATTAAATTACTTAGGGGGTAAAAACTACAATCAAAAGACGATTGGTTATTCAATGACATTGACAAGTTTTCTTGTTGTATTTGTATGTATGTGTGTTTTTTTTGTATGTTAGCTATTAGATTATAAATTAGTAAATTTAGTTAGATTAAAATGTGTTTTTCTCATAGAACATAGTTTTGTCCTAATATCGGTAATATTATTAAGACTAAGTTAGATTAAAATGTGTTTTTCTCATAGAACATAGTTTTGTCCTAATATCGGTAATATTATTAAGACTAAGTTAGATTAAAATGTGTTTTTCTCATAGAACATAGTTTTGTTCTAATATCGGTAATATTATTAAAAAATTAAACAATTTTATTAATTATTCTCATGCAGGCCGAATTTATTTTTTTATTACGTTCATTGATATCGTTTGGTATAGCTATTACCTCATTTTCTATACAACTTTTTTAATTATGGCTAAAAATGTATTGTAGAATTTCTATACAATACAATGCAATGCAATCATTGCATTCTAAATGCTACCAAACCCTAGAAAAAAACTTGGTTCTGACATCCGAAATGAGTCATCCACTTACTGTTTCAATTCAGCTCAAAATTTTGTCTCATCTTGGATGGGCTTTTTTACAGTGGATGACAGTGGCATGACGCGCAATGGATCGAAACTGCTGTTTGCAGAATATTAGACGTTTTTTACGAAAATACGAAAATAAAATTAGTTTTGATGGAAAATCATTAGAGTTAGTTAACCTAATGAAAAGCTTTTCAGTAACATTTCTTCGTAAAACCAACATTTAGCGAGAAAAATCGTTTAGAACCAATCATAACATGTTCAGATTCTTTTAGTTTTGAGGAGTTTTAAAGCTGGTGAATTGTGTCTGAAGCTTATTCTATGGGTGTCTACCTATAATATATACATATAATACAATTGTAAGAAAGTGAATTCTATATATATACAATATTTTAAAAGGAGATTGTTTTAGCATATAGAATGATTATAGCAGCCAGAAAATCTGTTGTCAGAATTTTTGTCTGTGTGTTAGTTTGTTCTTCAATCATGCAAAATATATTACAAGTATTTTGGTTGAATTCGATATGGTAATAGTTTATATCATTTTCTATATGGTAATAGTTAGAACAATCAAAAAGAGGTGGTGGCAGGTCACCAACCACAAGGATGAGAAAAGTGGAAAGGGTCATAAAGATGATGGTCTACATCTGGGCATGATTTCATTACGTCAAGGATGGCGCATTAAAATAAGTAGGGCCGACCCCAAAAGACATGAGATATGAGGCACAGAAGAAGATTAGTTTATATCCTCGAGCAACAAAGAGGATATATTTCTGGATATTATACATATCAAAAACCACCCTGACTTGGTGAGTATTACGATATTCGTACTGCCAACGCCATCTATGGCGTTTTTAATAAATGTTATACTCACAGATATATTACGATATCGTACTGCCAAAGCCATTAATTAGCGTTTTTAGTTAATTTTGTACTCATCGAGTTCTTAGAGGAAAAAAATTAAAAACATTCCTAATAATTTTTCTTATACCGAATACCGCACGAACGCCTTGGTACAGCTAGTGTAACATATAAAAGACATGACCGTAGAGGTCCGTTTGATGGACACAGAAAATTAGTAAATGTGTACATTTAAGGTACCTATTTAGAGTTTACATAAATATCATGTACTTAGGGATCAAAAACTGAGTGTTTTATTATTGGAATAGGTGTCCATTTCCCCAAAAAAAGCGCAGAAAATGGGTACTTTTTCTGGTGATTGATAGTTTAAATTGTATATGTATACTTTTTCTGGTCAATAATATTGATAGTTTAATTTATATTATGTACTTGTGGGTAAATACTTTTTCTAGTAAATAATATTGATAGTTTAAATTGCATTATGTACTTGTGAATGAGTAGTTTTTCTGGTTAATAATATTGATAGTTTAAATTGCATTATGTACTTGTGAATGAGTAATTTTTCTGGTAAACAATATTGATAGTTTAAATTACATTATGTGCTTGCGATGAGTAATTTTTCTGGTAAATAATATTTATAATTTAAATTATATTATGTACTTATGGATGAATACTTTTGCTGGTAAATAAAGTTGATAATTTAAATTATATTATGTACTTGTGGTTGAATACTTTTTCTGGTAAATAATATTGATAGTTTAAATTACATTATGTGCTTGCGATGAGTAATTTTTCTGGTAAACAATATTTATAATTTAAATTACATTATGTACTTATGGATGAATATTTTTGCTGGTAAATAAAGTTGATAATTTTAATTATATTATGTACTTGTGGTTGAATACTTTTTCTGGTAAATAATATTGATAGTTTAAATTATATTATGTACTTGTGGATGAATACTTTTTTTGGTAAATAATGTCGATAGTTTAAATTACATTATGTGCTTGTGGATGAATACTTTTTCTGATAAATAATATTGACAGTTTAATTTATATTATGTACTTGTGGATGAATACTTTTGCTGGTAAATAATATTGATAGTTTAAATTATATTATATACTTGTGGATGAATACTTTTTCTTGTAAATAATATTGATAGTTTAAATTATATTATGTGCTTATGGTTTAAATACTAATAGCGGGTGCGAGTCAGTTCAGACTCGCGACCTTCCAACGGCTGTTGCGGGGCGGATGTAAACCCCGGCTGTCATTATTAAAAATGCAACCTGATAACCTAATTAACACGTTCAATGCGAATGCCGAAATTAGGAGTTTACTTTATATGATATATGTATGTCCGCCATTAGCAATGTATCGACTCCGTTCCGAATTTAGTTTAGTATTAAGTTTTTTTTTCATTAATATCAGTGTGGCAACATTACAGCCGCAATGAACACGTAAATATTATCTATTTGCTTAGCAAGACATATACGTTCCCAAATTTGTTTAATTGTTTTTTTATTTTTGAAAAACCTGTCATTCTGCGAACACGGCTTCGGTACATATTTAAGTGCTTATAAACATTTAATGATAATTTCTATTAAACTATATATTAATGTAAGTTGTTCACACGTAAACTTATTATATATAAATATAAGTTATTCACACGTAAACTTATAAGTTGTTCACACGTAAATTATTGCCCGCTATATCTTTCACAGGCTTAAAAACTTGGTGTATTTTTCAAAAATTACAAGATCTAGGATAATCACTATAATTTTCCGGTTTTTTCATGAGTTTTGATTCAGTAGTTTCGTAAATAAGCGGGGTTAGGCGGGAGGGGGGGGGGGGAGTAATGACTTATTTCCGCAAATTTTTTAGAATACATTTTGAAATATACAATTTGAAATCGTGAAAAATCATCTTTATATTTCTTACAACAAACTCTTTCAAATGAAAAGGTTTGTTATGAGGAATACGAAACAGACAGACACGGAAATTAGGAAGGTTTTAAACGTAAATGATTTTTTTTAAGTTCCTTATCATTTCATAATGAAATGAAACTCCGTAAATAAACGTAATGTAGTATTATTTCTACTTTATTTAAACTCTGTACCACGACTTAGGTTCATTGTATTACAATATCTTCAGGTGGGTAATTAGCAAAGATCCAATAGCATCATGGATTCAATAGCACCATCATGATTTCGAAACCGTTTAAGATGTCACTATCAAACCTAGTTAGCTTCGGGGTTACTATCTATAATCTGTAAAAAAATTATGTCAATACATTTCGAGTTAAGTTCTTAAATATAGATGAAAAATGAGACAGACTACATTTTTTTTATATTATATTCGTTTTACTAATCGAATAAGAATATAAATAAAGTTTATAAACGCCGAAATGCAAAAATTACAGATGGACACATCAATTGTATTTTAATTTCATATTTAGTTATCAGCAAAGTGAACATTATATAATAATGACAATGTTTTTGTTAACTTTGTATCATACATAGTTTTTACATAGAGTTATACTAATTATAAATAAGCCATCCTCAACAAATGAGCATCACCTCAAAGCCACGAATTTCAAGTCACATATTTTAAAACTTTAAAACCTTATCTTTTTATTTTCACTATTTCAATAATGCCATTCGTCGTTATTAGCTGTTATATTTTCTTCATTCACGTCAATGTAGGTGTTTTAGTTTCCAAAAATTACCTCAAAATGTTTGGAAAACATTCCTATCCACTTAGCATGGCTATGTGCCATCCGTATCCACAGTTGAAGCAGTTAAACTTGAAAAATGTTTTTTCTAACTAAACGCATCACCTCGAATTAACCAAAACAAGTGAATTACTGTAACTCCGAGCGCAGCAGGTATCGAGTTAGGATGCAGTTGCTAGTTAAATTAGCATGAAATTATTACATCGTCTTCACCACATTTCGAAAGTGGCTTAAAATGTGGAAGACACAATGAAGTGTTAAAGTGATTATCGTGTGACCAGCTATTTTTCTGGAGAATCAGAATCCAATACGTTTCGAGTTGGAATTTTTGAAACTCAAGACTTATTGGAAAATTTAATCGTTACGATAGCTATAAGAAAAATATAACGATTAAGTTATTTAAATTCTATATTCATAAATGTTTTATTTTTGTAGTGGACTTATTGTAATCGAAGAAATAGCTTCCAGTTCATTGCGTCGCATTTAAAGAAAAAAAATAGTTGTTTGAAAAATAAGCAAATGTTTAGAGAAACTGAAAACATTTTTCTATGCTCTATAGCATGATTAGTATAAGAAAAGAAGAGAAAATAAGACTAAATAACAATTTAATTGAAAAATGACCAAAGGTACCATATTAGGTCTTCAATAAAATACAGATTTTTGTTTTTTCCATAGTCAAGGATAGACGATAACAAGGATATTCGAATTAAATGAAACTACGTGTGTAGTATTATTTCTACTTTCTTTAAGTTCTTTACCACGATCTAGGTTTCGTTGTATTACATCTTTAGGTGGGCTATTAGCAAAGATGTTGTAATGCCTGTTGGAGGTCTTTTTGAGTTCTAGCAATAATGTCAGTAGACATTTTTTATTAAAGTACTTACCAAGTTTTAATTAATATGATATAACGGTACGAAACATTTAGGAGGCAAGTTCTAGCCATATTTTACTAGCTTTTTAGTGTTCTGTGAAAAAATTTAGGAAACGGAACACTAATGAATTCACTTCGGTGTCCGTCCGTTCATTCGTCTGTCACACGCGATTTACTTGGAAACTATTTGACGTAAAAATATTAAATTTGCCACAAAGATAGAGTATGGTAGCCCAATGATAAACGAGAAGTATAAAAACGTGATTTTATATTCTGGGGGGGTTGATTTCAGGGGGTAAATTGTGAATTTAAAAAAAATATTTTAAGTTTGTCGTGTCGGTAATGAAATGAAAGTTTATTGAAGTACGAATTCAATTATGTATTTGATAGATATTTTTTAAAATTTGTTTTAAATCATTTTCGGAAAAATCGCTTAAAAATTCGTGTCCCCATCCTTTTTACCATGAGTATCGCTCAGAAAAGTCTGAAAAAAAATCATGACAGATTAAAAACAGATTAAAAAAAAATTATGAAGCACAAATTAAAAAAAAACACAGATTAAAAAAAATTACGAGAATTGAAAAATTCCAACAGGATCAATTTTTACAAACAATTTAATTGTTTATTTCAGACTTATAAATTCTGAACCAGTGGTTTTAGAGAAAAAAGTTTTCTTTTTAAGTTTTATTTGAAACAAATTTTGTTCTTATACGTTTTTCAAAATTTGTAATTTGCCTCCCCACTTGCCTCCGCACATGGCCAAGTTGACACTACATTGATGCTGTCGGCAGCTAATAGCACGGCAGATGGGCCACTTTTAAGCACAAAGTCAGAGCGTATGACTATTAATTTTGCAGTGTTCCCGCAGAACACCAATGTGCAAGTATAACTTGCACTTGACCGATTTATAATTCTATAGTCACATCACACAACTTTATAATTACGTCGTATTCGCCCATCCGTCTGTCTCAGACACTACCATTACAAAACTATCGGCAAATATCGTTAACAGGCGTAATGAAAGAATGCATCTCTCGAAAATATAGGCGGTTTTAATAGTCAAACATATTGTGAATGATAAATAGAAACTATAGACACATCAAATGATTGTCAAGAAGATTCCTGGCGGGGAAAAACATTTTCCTTTTAAGTAATCTAAAAATCCACCCTTAATTGTCTTCCGTTTTGTTAAAAGAAATTCACTGTTTATCCGAATTAATACAAGGTCGTCGAATTTATTAGAGATTTTACCGTCTTGACAAAATAATAATTAAAATAAAAAATTATCTTAGTTTTTTCTCGGATAAAATTTCTAGACAAAAGTTGTAGTGTTTTTAAGTCTTTTTAACGGTATATTATTTGCGTACTGTTACCAAAATATTATTTTTGGGGATTTTTTTCATATTTGAATTCACAATTAAATTAAACTACGTGATGTAGTATTATTTCTACTTTCTTTAAGTTCTTTACCGTAACTTAGAATTCGTTGTATTACAAGAGCTAAGATCTTTGCTAATAGCCCACCTGAAGATGTTGTAACACAACGAAACCTAGGTCGTGGTAAAGAACTTAAAGAAAGTAGAAATAATACTACATCACATAGTTTCATTTAATTGTGAATAATTAATTTCTACAAAATTAATTTCTACAAAATTTAAAATTTTTGAACAAATTTTGTTCGTTTAAAGATTTTTCTTACATTTTGACCTTAACTATTTTTCTGCGTATTTTCGTTAAATTCGAATAAGAGATGCGGTTTCCATCTTTATCGTAATTTTAGGAAAATTGTAAACATACGTATAATAATCAATCAAAAAGGAAATTATATTGGTCCTAGTTGGTTGTTTTCAATCTTCCTGGTTAGTTTCTTGGACAATGAAGATTGCGATTGCTTATTGACTAATCAGAGCGCCTAACTTTATGTTCTTTATTCTGATTTAGTAGAGTAAAATTTCGTCAGCAGCTAGTCGTCAGATCTTTACTTTACTAATTAAACTCCTTAAAATACTATTTTTAGTGCTCCCCCCCCCCCTATATAAAGGAGTGGGGTGAATTTTTTCACACGTCAAGTTATGAGTGGTGTGTGATTATCAGACATGATTTTGAAAATAAATTTAAATTCTCCGCAGTTTTTTTTTATTTTGGCGACTCGGTATCTAAACATTATGCTCCAATGGTATTTTATGACACGTGTCTGTCGGCGTGTAATGTTTAACTCATGCAGAAAAATCTGACAAATACGAGTAGAACTGGAACTACGAGGGTTCCGTAGAGATTTAAGCACCTATAAACATTTAAGATCTTTAGGTACTTTTCTAATTAAACTCTTTAAAAATAAAATTTTTTGCACTATATCTTTCCTTATATATGTACTATATCTTATGTATAGTATATCTTATGTATGTACTATATCTTTCACACTTAGTAATTTACCACTTTAGTACTTATATATGTACTATATCTTTCACAGACGTAAAAACAAAATAATTATAAAAATTTATAATCCCACATATAATCAGAAATAATTGATTTTTGGATTTTTCTCTATACTTGTGGTTTAAGAACTACCATTATGCCAAATTTTAAGATTGTAAGTTGACCGGAAGTATCTTGTAGGTTTTCAGAACTTGCCGACCTATATATATATATATATATATATATATATATATATATATATATATATATATATATATATATATATATATATCAGTGAGTTTGCATGAATAAAAAAAAATTTAAGATGAAGGATACCTGACAGATATTAAACATCTAAATTTTTTTATGTATTTATGTTAAAATATTTTTATTTGAACGAATTGAAAATTAAAAAAGAAAAACAAATATTCATATAGTTGTTAATAACAAAACATTAAATTAATATTATTATTCTATTTGTATGAAATAATTTTGATTGCATTATAAAATTAAAAATATGTTTTAATTGTATAATGCTGTTTGATGACAAGACGAGGCCAAATCAAGTCGGAAAGAGCCGACAAAACACGAAACTGGCCGAACTAAGTCGGAAAGAGCCGACAAAACGCAAAACTTGTCGAATTAAGTCTCAAAGAGTCGAAAAAACGCAAAACTACCTGAACTAAGTCGGGAAGAGCCGACAAGACACGAAACTGGCCGAACTAAGTCGGAAAGAGCCGACCAAACGCAAACCTGGCCGATCTAAGTCGGAAAGAGCCGACAAAACGCGAAATTGGCCGAACTAAACCGAAAAAAGCCGACGAGACGCAAAGCTGGACGAATGGCACGCCACAGCACGTCGTGGTTTTCGATCAGAATGTTTTAACTCCCAACCAAACGCGCTATTAAACGTTTTTCATCAAAAGCAAAACTTCACCTTAAAGAGCCATAACTTTCTATTGCGTGAACCAAATAGCTTTAAATTTTCACAGGTTTAGGCTTTTGTAAGGCTACAGGTCTCTATACATGATACATCATTGATATCTCAAGCCGTTTATGAGAAAAGGGGTTTTAACAGAAAGACAGACGTCAGTTATATTTACACGTTCAGCACCTAAGGCCCATAAGCACCACACACGGTCAAGACTGTCAGTCGAACTTAATGATAGTTAAAAACGTATTTCTGTTTCTCATTAACTGCCAGTTGAGTCGGAACAAGACTCAAATTTACCGACCGTACCCTATTGCACGGCCCAATTCCTAAAATATCCATAGGAAATACGTTTTTAACTTTCATTAAATCCGACTGAGAGTCCTGACCATGGGTGGTGCATACGGGCGTAAGTAAAATGACTTGGTATTTTGCATTAATAAGTTTATTTTGTGCAATGATTAAATATTTCCTTTACACTTAAACTTAAATCCTACAAAAACTTGGCAAACACTATATTATTATCGTATTCCACTATGAGTCCTCTCGCGTACAGTAGAAAGATGGCTGTCGGGTTATTGCCGTTGCTATGGTTATATTGTTTGGTAATTTAGATTACTGTGTATATCATGTAATCAAATATAAAAATACAAAATACGCCTTTTGTGCAAGTATTCAAAATTCATCTGATATCACATTACCTAACGTTTTTTTTGAGTTCCTCCTAAACACAAAAATATTTCTTTTTACAAATTTTAAAAGACCTGTCCTGAGAGATCCGCACCAAAATACGCAAAAAATACATTCTCCGCTATTTTCGAAACTATTGAATCAAAAAACATAAAAAACAGGTTTTATAGAATCTGACTATAAAATAACAAGAAAACTATGGTAATGGTTCTAATTTTTTTAGTTTATTAGATATTCACAGTATTTTTACGCCTGTGAAATATGTGCTAGGCAATATGTAGATGTTTTATGTACCAAAGTATGTACCGGACCTACGTAGTACAAGTTCTGCTAGAACTTGATAGGTTTTCTATTTAGCATATTTCTTGATATATCTTTATGCATACTTCGTTTTTTTTTAAGTTCTAAATAAAATGCTTTCATTTATTTAAACCATCCACATATTTTCCCTCGAAGCAAAATCGATTTACAAACCTTTTACAGACATTCTTCATCAGGCCTTTCAGCACAGCATTTTTGCATACATCAGACACGAAGCTTAAGCAATTTCCTTTACGTGGTATCTTCTCTCATTAACCAACAGTTTAATCGGTATAAATGCATTTTACAACCAGGAACATTTCGATAATTTTTTTGATATCACATGAAAGTATACATATTAAAAACTACATACCTGGAAAGAAATTCTGCAGCTGATGTTTATTTATTATAAAAAAAAATAATTTGAAAAATATTTGTTTGCGATGGAACAAATTTTAACATTAAAAACAATTTTAACAATTAAAAGCATAATTTGTTACGAATTATTAAGTATTTATAACAAAAATTAATTATCAAAATTGAATTTTCTTTTAATTTGTCAATTTAAACAACTATATTTTGCTTAAATGGTGCCAACATTCGAAAAAGAATAAAATCTATTTGTATTATAGCATATACCTTTTTTAGATATTTTATAGCATTCATTTCACTTTGTATTTGCCTAAATTTTAAATATATTTTAAATTCACAAACATATTTTTTTAATTTTTACAAAAAGGTTAAAAATTGACAATATTTGTTGTTGATTATTTAAATGAAGCCCAGTCTGGCCGGGCTGGGCTGGGATTTTGCTTATTCTTTCGAAATACTTATAACAAATATTTTTTTTGGAAATATGCATTTTTTATGCACATTAGCCACGGCCGGAAATTATTTTAGTTACATATATTTGTATTCTTTTTTTTATACGTAGTACATTATAAGTTCATATCTTAAAAATTAATTACCATAATTATATTGTCATAGTAATGGCAAATGCAAAAGTTGATAGTCATAAATTAAAAAAAGATCGATAAATTAGAGATTTGCAGATAGTAAAACCTATTAAGTTGGTATAATTGAAAATTTTTTTTATTTGACGTTTAAGACTTAAAAATTACATTTTTTAACGTAATTTTAAATGTTTATTTTAAGTGATTTAATTTAATAAATATTTTAATTCCTTTTGTGTGTGTCAAATGTGTAATGTCTAACGATAAATTCATTGTGAATATAGTGAGAAATAACCATGTAATGTACAAATTTCGTCATATTTCTGGTATTTTTTTTGAAAATGGTTTTTTTATAATAAGCATCAGCTGCAGAATTTCTATCTAGATATGTAGTTTTTAATGTGTATACTTTCATATGATATCAAAAAAATTGTCGAAATGTTCCTGGTTGTATAGTGCATGTGTTCCGTTTAATCGTTATAATCACAATCAATGCACTAGAACTTACAAGTGCCCATATGTAATGATAAAGTACAAATATTTTTCAATTAATATTTTGGCTATTTTCGGCCGCTGTCTTCCACGCTTTGACAACAACATATATTAGATATGTTTTGATATTATTTTGATTTGTTTTTTATTTATACTTGTTATTGATTAATCAGCAAATACTCAAATCAGTTTATAAACAACTAAAAGCTCGTATTTTCATTACTTCATACTTTTAAGTGTACTTCTTATTGTGTCTTTTTTTAACTTGTAAAAAGTTTTATTTTTTCCCTTTTAGTAAACGTCACGAACTTACGATGAATTTAATATCATTTATTGAAACTGAAAAAGACGTTCCCGGCGTTCAATTAACGTAAATATGTCCATATATCTGTGCATACATATATGCATTTATATAAACACACATGTACACACGGACATATAAATCACATTCCCTCTTTTGGCTTAACCGTAGTCAGTATTTATAGCGTGTATGTATCTATTATATGCCAATAACACATACTCTCAACATTTGTAAATAATTAATTTTTGTATGGTCTTTAATAAAAACAAAAGCTTGTTCAATGCGTGGAATTAACTCCTTACCATATAGCAAAAATAGAGAACTTGTGTTTTATTGTTTGTTTACTCATTTATGTACCTTAATGTATCTAATTGATACATATGAGAATAATATCTTACAGTCAACCAGAACTCCAGTCCAGCCCCGCTCGACGAGCGGCCGGATATCTATCCCGGGTCCCGGCAGTGCGCAACGCAGTCAAAGGTCGTATACCTTGTGATCATCCCAACACACCATGGTAACGTTTTTTTTGGTGTTCTGCATTAATTTTATTCCCCAACTGATTTTTGCTCGCTGCTTCTCGCGTATGGAATAGGTATTTCTTGAAATCGAAGTTATTTTATAGTTATTTCCAATAAACAGGTAATTTTAAACCAAATTATGTAAAGAATGGCTGAGTAACCAAGAAAGTGGAACAAACAAACTCATTTTCGCATTTATTACACTAGTACACCAAATCGGTTGGAAAGTATTATAATAAAAATATATATTTACACATATCTCCTAGCAGTACGAATAACTTTCGTAGAAATCCTTGAAACTAAACTTAGCCACTCTGTCCGTGTTATGAAATATCGACGTGATATTTCCAATTTCACCCCTCATTTACCCCCTTAAGGGTTGCCTTTTGTGAAACCCTTCCTTAGAAAATGCCCACGAGGAAATTCTGTTACTAGAGCCAATAGTTTGAATTAGTAGAGCAAGTTATTTGGGTTACGTCAGTCAGTTACTTCCCTTGATACATTTAGATTTGCAAAAATTTGCTTCGCTCTATCTTAAATCGTTTCCTCTCAATTTTTTTCCGCAAACATTTCTAAAATATCTTCTTTGCACTACTGTTGAAATACATCAAACACCCACCTACTCCTGTCTCCCTCACGCCCACCCTTCTCTCTCGCTCGCCTCGACCGCTCTTAATCTCGATGGCTACCGACCAATTACATTTGGTCCATTAGTTAATTTATGATGTAAAACGCCGAAGACTTATTAAAAACTAATTGGAATTCGTATTGGACGGTCGGCCCGGCGCGGTACGGCGCGCTCGTATTTGATTTATCAGCCAATAACGATGTTTTGATCGCTTTTTGGCTTCCATGCTTTGGGTCCAAACTGGCATTTTAGTAGGTGTTGAGAAAGAATGGTTTCAATATTTCATATTTGGAGCTGGTAGCAGCGTATTGCTCAGAAATGTGCGGTAATGGAAATAGATTAAAAATTAATGTTTAGCCATCTTTATCCAATATGAATTATTGAATTGTGGATACGTATAAAAAGATATATAAAAATAAAAAAAATTGTGAGCCATCATGGGATGCCTAGCAGATATGAAACAGGTAATTTTTTTACATTTTTAAATTGATATTTTTATTTGAACGAATTGAAAACGAAAAAAAGAAATATTCAGATAGCTGTTAATAATTAAATATTTATTTTATTATATTTTTATGAAATAATTAATGACGGAAATATTTTTAACAATTTATTAAAAATTAATTTTTAATTTTATAATACCATTAACCGACGAAAAGCGAAGCTGACCGAAGTAGGTCAGAAAGAGCCGACAAGACACGAAGCTGGCCGAATAAAGTCGGAAAAAGCCGTCAAGACGCGAAGCTGGCCGAATAAAGTCGGAAAGAGCCGATAAGACACGAAGCTGACCCAATTAAGTCGGAAAAAGCCGTCAAGACGCGAAGCTGGCCAAGTTTATTCGGAAAAAACCAATAACTGGCCGCGAAACTGGCCGTGTGGTACATTGCGACGTGCCATCAGAACGTTTTAACTTCCATCCAAACGCGCCATTAGATGTGTCACATCAGAAAAAAATTTAAACAGGAACGGTAGCAACAGTGCCCCAATTTACCATGTAGAACTATGCCCTACTGTATCACTTTTAAAAGTGAAATTTCTTTGACGAATTCTAAGTCATGCTGTCACGTTAAAATTGTGTAACGCCAGAGAAAACAAATGCCGAACGCATTCGATTAGCGGCAAAACCGGCCGAGCTCTAATAAGATGGCGATCGAAAATGTGAAATAGTTATTCAAATGCTAATCTGTCAATCAATCACGCTTTTATTTTGCGAACATATATATATATATATATATACACAGTGTATGTATATATATATATATATATATATATATATATATACACTCTTTGCAAAAAAACGGGCACTTATATGAATAAACCATATCAGAGTTATTTTATTATTATTTGATGCATTTTATATGGAGATATGTTGATATGAGATATTTTTACCTACTTCGGTCATTAAAACGCGTATAAATAAAAAAAAACGATGTAAAGTCCACAGACGAACGTTTTCATAATGGTACATTAAAAAGGGCTAAAGTTTATTTTTGAATATTTTTTATTAATTTAACATAAAATTTGAAAATTTACTAACGAGTGTGGCCTCCTCTAGCTAAAATCAATGCGCTTAATCTGCTAGGATGCTTTCGACGACGTTTTTTATCATTTCCTGAGGAATATGTTCCCATTCAGCGACGATCACATTTTTAAGGGCCTGAATGTTTTCTGGAGCTGGTTTAACGCATCGTGCTCTGACGCGTCGTTTGAGATTATCCCATATGTGTCTATTGGATTGAGGTCGGGACTTCTAGCTGGTCAGTCTAACCAACGAATTCCGGTCTCCTATATATACGCAACAATGTCTCTAGAGCGGTAGGCGCGAGCGTTGTCGTCCATAAAAATGGACTCGCCTCCAACTGCTGTTAATACGGGTTGGGCATGAGGAATAAGAACCCCTGTTATGTACCTTTGCACATTAGGTGTGTCATTTTCAATAAAAACTAACTCGGTACGGTTATCTGAGTTAATACCAGCCCAAAACATTACGGAGCCTCCAACGTAAGGGGTGATTTCCTCAAAGCACACGTCTGCGAAGCGTTCTCCAGGTCTTCGTAAGACTCGCCGACGTCGATCCTCACTACTAATCGATATACGAGCTTCATCGGAGAATAAAACACTATTCCAGTCTTGTTGAGTCCATGACGAAAAATTTTGAGCGAATCTCAATCTGGCAACTCGATGCTCACGGAGCAATGTAGGGCTCCGAGCTGGTCGATAGCTACGTGCATTGACGGCCTGAAGCCTGATAGGCTTGAGATCCACGTACTTAACTTGACGATTTCGTAGGGCTTGACTGACTATGAAGCGGTCGTCCCGTGGCTCAGTGGATCGTTTTCTTCCAGAACCGGACCTTCTACTGACGGAGCCCGTTTCTTGGTATCGTTGTCAGGTCCTTTGGATGGTGGAACGGCTGACATTATACTGCTACGACACATAACATTGGCTACAGCCTTCTTCAAGCAGCGCAATAATTTTACTAGATCTTATCGTTTTTTCAACCATACTGAGAACAGCAAACAGAAGTGAACTAATGCAGCAAACAGCAGAAATTGAATTAAAATTTATTCGTTAAAATAAAAAACGTAACAAATGAAATAGAACTTAATTAGAGTTGGATTTCATTTACCGCCAAAAAATACGTTTTTGGTAGTAAAAGGAGAATGAATTTCAAATTTAGATCGTTTGTTTTTATGTGCCAGAATACACTTTACCTGCCAGTAACAATTGCAATTAATACAACCTCTTAATAAATAATATTTTGTTTATAATATGACAAAATCAAAACCGCCCGTTTTTTATGCAAAAGAGGATTTACAGCTATCATCTGTTGATATATATACGCGCACACACACACACATATATATATATATATATATATATATATATATATATATGTGTGTGTGTGTGTGTGTGTGTGTGTGTGTGTGTGTGTGTGTATGTGTGTGTGTATATATTGAATAATTTAAAGTTAAAGTTAAAGCCTGTAACCTAATTTTTATTTTGTTGACTCTGAGAAAATTTCTTTACATACCTGTTATTTTACCTGTTGTATTTTTTTTCCACAAATAAACGATTATTATTATAACTATTATGCAAAAAATATAGAATGAGAATGATAATATCATTTATTTATTTAATAGCTTTAAATGAAAACATAGTTTTAGTCAGAAGAATAAAAAATAAAATACACCTCTGTATAACTAAAGATTATTATAAATTATTAACTAACATGAACTTTTAAAGAAGTTTCACTTCACCCGTGATCTTGTGAGGATGAGGCTCGCGCTATTTTGGATTTTTTTTAAGCAAATAGAAATACAGATAATAAAGTTTTATAGATTAACAACAGGTGGCGTTAATTTACCACTAACCATTTTTCATTTTTGTAATAGAACCTAATGCAAACGACTACAGATAGACGACGTCAGTTGATGTCAGTCTCAAGATTGTTTTGTTTCTTCTATATATGGATATGACGTTTAAAACTGTGTGAAACTATGTTCAAGAGTTGAAAAATAGGGAGGTGAACTTTTATTATAAGCTGTGAGCTTTTTACGATGAGGGGAATACGTTCAACCTTATAAGAAATCAATTGATTTTATCGAAAGTTCAATAAATTATACTAACATTGCCTTTATATATTAAGTACATTTCATCAAATGAGCTATTTTTATTGCTCTTCGAGTATTAGTTACAAAGATATAATATTGTGACTTATTTGAATTGTTTCGTACTCTAAAAATTATCAGAAAACACGTAAATTTGAATTGAAATTCTCTCACGGGCTGAAGGTTTTGCAAAAAAAAATATTAAACTCATCTGATTATATTTTAAATTAATTATGTAAAGAGCTACTTTTTTTTACGAAATGTTTACATAAAATCTATAGAAAATATGTTTCGGTTTCGACTGGATCTGATTTTTTCGAAAGGCGCTTCCGAACTCGAACCAAATAGTTATATTTGCAACCAATGTGCAAGCGGAAAAGAATAATGTTTGTCAGCAAAATGCATTTGAATGTGTACGTGTTTTGAGGATTGTATGTGTTTTGATTGATATGGACGTGTACGTCTTTTTGAGGATTGTACCTGTTTTGAGCGGTATGTATGTGGATGTGTACATGTTTTTGAGCATTGTACCTGGTTTGAGCGGTACGTATGTGGATGTATACATGTTTTTGAGGATTGTACCTGTTTTGAGCGGTATATATGTGGATGTGTACATGTTTTTGAGGATTGTATGTGTTTTGAGCGGTATGTATGTGGATGTGTACACGTTTTTGAGGATGGTACGTGTTTTGAGCGGAATTTATGTAGATGTGTACATGTTTTTTAGGATTGTACGGGTTTTGAGCGGTATGTATGTGGATGTGTACTTATTTTTGACGTTGGATTTTGATTTTTGAGGATTCGTCGGTTTCATAAATCACGTGGAACCTGACATCACTAGATTTTCAATATGGCGGATGCTGATGGTCGATTTAAATGGAATAACTTATTAACTTTAACAACTTTGTGAACTATTTGTATAAAATGTCTAAAGGTGAATACCAAATTACACACTTTCCCCCTTGTTACTTTCGCTTTCATAAAGATTAAGTTTGTCTAGATACTAATAACAGATGTCTTCAGGAATAGGCCTGCGTTTATAAAGTAATGCTCTATCTATGTTCTGTAATAATATCATCTGAAATTATGTGTATATACGCATATTAGTGGACAGGGCTGCAGATAAAAAAGATAAAAAATTAATTTCAAATTTAAAAACCGGCCGAGTGCTAGTCTGGCTCGCGTATCGAGGGTTCCGTATCTAGTTTGAAGCAAAATTACTTTATTTATCAAAAGTCATCATTAATATGGACTTCTTAGTGCGATAAGTATATTATAATACCTACTATAATTAATTATCTAGGACATACATATTATACGTGAGCATCTCAAAAAATGTGACATCCAAAATCATTGTTATACCTTTCCTACCTTTATGTAAGCATTTAAAAATCTTGTTTCTTTCATAATTTTAGGTTTAAAACCTAGAAAAATAAGGGAGGAACATAACTTTTTGCGTATTTGTTATGAATAAAATTTTTTGGGACCCATACAACTAGCCCTTTCAAACCATATACCACATTAAGTAACAAATTTCGAGAACTGAATTTGCCCCTCATACCAAATTTCCATATAAAAATATTAGCTATTGATGTATGTAGAGTTTAATGTGCTTTATTACTGTGCGAAATTTCAAGCTTCTACATCAAATGCTTTTTTAGAAAACGGCTGTAGCAGACGGACGCATGAGTGACCTTACAAGGGTTTTCTCGGAATCTTATGAGTGTTTTCTTCGGATCATATAACCGTTTTTCCTTTTGAGGTATGGAACCCTAAAAACCCGAAAACTTCGTTTTAAAAAGCAATCTAAATGTTTGTAAAAATACAAAAGTCGAAGACTGTAAAGCTACGCTTAAAAAAGTTCCGACTACTTAAATTACTACTAACAAGATGGTGACGATTAAGTTCGGAGAAAATCAGGTCTTCGCGGGTTTCCCCGGCTGCAGATAGGTGACGCAAATTTCTCACGACTGATATTGTTTCTTCTTCCGGAGAATACATATATACATATACGGCCAGATATGGCAGGTGATAGAAAGGAAAATTCTCTGATGAATGGATTTTTTCCAACTTAATCCATATTCATCGCCATAAATCGGCCAATTTACACAAGATCTGCATAGAACTTTATATACCTTTGGGGTAGCATTAAGTATATAGAATCTTAATCTTCTGGCGTAATATATAAACTATATATACGTATATCTATCGGATTGTTGTTGCGTAGAGCTTGTAGATTAGATCAAAACACGACTGATATGGAGTTTTTTTATTCATAAAACAACGTAATGATTACTAAACGTTAACTAACCATTTTTTTAAACTATTATAATACGAATTATAAAAGAATTATTCCAAAAGATTTAACAATCAGACGATGTATCTTTACAGACAAACCTAAAATATTTTTTTATATGTAACAGTTATTCTTCTGATGTCACAAGTGACAAAGCAGGGTGAAAAATATTGAAGGCCAGTTTTCCAGTAACATTTAAAGTCTGGCTATGTGCTTTATTTATTGTTATGCCAAATGCTAACCGTATAAAAAAATGACAGACAACACTGTCATATAAAACGATTTGCGCAGCTCATACCTATTCTAAAATTTTTATCAGAGTTTAAAAACACAAAAAACTTTTTAAAATAGACATTTAAATCTTTCCCATGAATCACTATACCTATTGGTTAAAACCGCATGAAAATCCGTAAAAGAAAAAGTCTCATAGATTAGTTGTATGTCTGTTTTGTGTTTATATTTTTTTAATTATTTTCTATTTGAATTATATAATGACTGACATAGAGGCATTTCTGGACGCTTATCAAACGCATTCATGCTTATGGAGAAAAGCTGACTCCGATTTCAAAAACCACTTCGTTTGCTTCTAATATTTAATTTTGCATCCATATGAAACTATAAATTAGTTTAAAAAAATCAATTTCTTTTATTTTTATAACTGAAAGTAAAAAAATCTAATTGATTTGATTCATGTAGCAAACTTTGACACCAAAAATTTTCAAAATCAGAAAAAAATCATAGATGTCACATGTGCTGCTGTCACGGAAGTAATATATATATATATATATATATATATATATATATATATATATATATACACATATATATATATATATACATACATATATATATATATAAATACACATATGTATATAAGTATACAAACGGACTTTCACACTGTCCTTCCATAATACTCCCACGACTTCTACTGAAACAACAACTGTCGCACGAACTGTCATCGGGTAGACATACTTTTATTCCATCGTATTCATCTATCTCTCTCGGTTGTTAGCTGAATACCTATTTCTGTCCTTCTTTTGAAATATTCCTTATATTCAAAACTCACAACTAAAAGTTGCATAAACACGTTGCACGAAACTCGACCTTCCCATTGTACTCTCACCGCGCCCAAAGAAGTTTCACTTCCTTTTTGATACCCTCCTATTTCCAAACGGATCCACTTTTAGGTAAATAACGCAGATGGAAATTTCTTGACGATTAAGCTTGCTAGTTTACTTGATATAAATTAACATTAATTTCAAAAATTAAATAAAAAAAATATAGAAGATAAATCACAATAGTAGGTCTAAAAGTCTGAACGATATTATAATCATTATTAGGTATTTATGGCCATACCATAGGCTTTTATGGGTCTTTCTTACGTCAGTATGACATAAAAAGTTATAAAATACATATTTTGGAAAATGACTACAGGAACTTAATTTATGCACGATCCGACAAGCTCGGTACAAATGAATTGAATTATATAATGTAAAATAAGCTAGCCTTTAAGCGCAAAAAACTTACAATTAAAAAAACGTATCGAAACAATAAAAAACAATTATTATATAGAAATAATAAAAAACAATTATTGATACAAACAAAAATAAATTAAGAACGTAAAAAAAAATAATTAAGATTATGATCATAACACTGGACCCTTGAATTAAACTACAGAACAGGTCGAAATATTACATTGACTATAGTGCGCGAACTATTAGTAAACGAATATAGGTACGTGCATACGATATGTGAAATAATGTATGGCCTTTGGTCAATACCGTACAGTAGTCTTTTGTTATATGTATATATATATATATATATATATATATATATATATAAATATATCTATATATATATATATATATATATATATATATATAATAAAGTCCTAGTTTCAAATTTCTTATAAATTAGATATCTTTACCTCGTAATAGGGTATTTCACTATATTTTTTTTATTACTAAAATAGAATAAGTAATAACGTTAAAAACGTTTAAAATAAATATATCTTACTAAAACTTATCCTTACAAAGTTATAACGATTTTAAAACTGACGAACTACGATTTGCGTGAAAAACCCCATACAAAACACAACTTGCTTATGACGTCATTGGCCAGTTATTTAGCATTCATTAAAAGGGAGTTTATTAAATATTTTAGATATTGCTTTTAAGTAATATATTGAATATTTTAATTTTCTTATTCTTTTATGTGGAACTAAATTCATAATAATTTTTTCAATTTAATGAACAAAAAAATTTACACTTTTTCTTATTTAGAATTTTTGGTTAATTGTTTGTTATATGCATTATTTTTTTCGTCATATGATTTTTTTAATCTACTCTACAGTTTTAAACAATTTTTGCAAAAAATATTGACATCAGTCAAATACCCTATTATCACAGTATTCTAGCATGTCCACTGAAATAGTCAAAACGTGGCTAAAGGTAAAAAGAGGTTGGTTGTGTCATCGACACGTCCACAAGTGTTGAGCGTTACAACGCTTATAATGATATTATTGCCAGGATTATCATACAAGCATGATCATTGAAGTCGTCATCAGATCATTGAAGAAGAGTCGAACCGTGGTTAAGGGTGGACAATGTTTAATGTTGAGCGTTACAACGTGAATAATGATATCACTGTTAGTTTTACCATAAAATTATGATCATTAAAATAATCGAACTATAACTGAAGGTAAGAAGAGTTTCGCTGTGTTATTGATACGGCTGCTTGTGTTAAAGTCACAACGTCTATAATGATATCATCGTCAGGATTATCATACAAGCATGATCATTGAAATAGTCGAACTATGGCTAAAGACGAAAAGAGATTGGCTATATTTTATCGATACGGCTGCAGGTATTAAGTGCGACAACGTCTATAATGATATCATCTTCAGGTTTACCACACAAACATTGAAATAGTCGAACTATGGCGAAAGGTGACAAGGGATTAGCTTTGATACGGATCGATACGGCTGCGAGTGTTAAGTGTGACAACAACTGTAATTATATTATCGTCATATTTATCATGCAAGCTTGACCATTGAAATAATCGAACAGTGACTAAGGGTAAAAAGAGGTTAACTGTGTCATCAACGTGACCGTGGGTGTTGCGTGACACCATCTATAATGATATCATCATAAGATTTACCATACAAGCATGGTCATTGAAATAGTCGAACCGTCGCTAAGGGTAGAAAGAGAGTGGCTGTGTCGTCGATCCAGACGCGGATGTTGAGCGTGACAACCTCTAGGGTGATATCATCGTCAGGTTTATTTATCGATACGACACTACTGATTTTATCATCATATAAGTTTCGATCAAATAGTTTGTTTTATTTAGTTTTTTGTTTATTTTTTTGTGTTAGTGTTTATCATATTTCATCGACAATTTATTACCATTAAGAATATATAAATGGTTAATGAAAATTCCAAAGTTCACATACATTTATTTCACAAATGTTATATATATTGGCTATCATTCCATCAATAATTCAAACGCGACATTTTTCTGTACAAAACATTACCAAAATGTCTTAAATCGGTGAACGCATTCGCTCATTACAGCGCATCGACGTGAATTAACCACGCGTTCTAGTGTCACGTGACATAAATAAAGCCATCCCCCCCTCATGTGCTTATGCC
This sequence comes from Druceiella hillmani, assembly GCA_039881145.1. Lineage (NCBI taxonomy): Eukaryota > Metazoa > Arthropoda > Insecta > Lepidoptera > Hepialidae > Druceiella > Druceiella hillmani. The sequence continues at coordinate 14,110,782 of JAYKKI010000031.1, forward strand.
GGTGAAGGTTACAACACTCCATGAAAGAATATTGCCCAATGAATAACGATGAACTGTACTGCCATCTAGTTTGATCATAGAAGTACTATGGGCACTAGCCATTATATATATATATATATATATATATATATATATATATATATATATATATGTATATATATATATATATATATATATATATATCTGTATATATAAATATATATATATATATATATATATATATATATATATATCTTTTACTGTTACCGAAAAATAGCCGATGATAGATAAGGTAATTTACGTAAAGCAAACTTTTTAACTATGCTAGCTTCCGGAGTGAGACGTTGCGTTTATTAAATCTTGTCATATTATTAATCAGTATAACTGTGATTGCGATAAAACATTAAAATAATAAGTTAAACTGTTGTTAACCTGCTGTAAAATTTAAATGTTTTCCCAATATAATGAAAGTAAATTAAAAATTTAAGAAAATAAATTTGAAATATTTTCGGTATGACGTATTGTTACGCATTTTTATTAATAAGTTAAATAGGTACGTAATATTAAGGCCGACTCGATTTTAAATCACATTTATGTATAAACAAAACCTGTCAAGCATGAGTAAAACTCGCAGTCGGTTCCGTATACACTTATATGAACTTATTTCTATTAGAATATTTATAAATATTAACTTTCACCGGCGTAAATACAGGTTGCATATTTCCATAAATATAGGATCTAGGACATCGCTGTAATTTTCAGATAATCTTCCAGTCAAACCTTCACACTATTTTTCATTATTTTTGGCCCAGTAATTTTTAAGATGCGGAGGCAGAATTTTTCCATTTTTACAAATTTTCCATATTGTATTTTCAAATATGCAATTTAAAATTTTTAAAAATATATTTTCACAGGCCTCGTAAACCGATTTTTCAACCGATAAACCACAAAAATGAGTAAAATATTTCGGAAATTAACATTCTCTTTAAATGTTTTTACTTCGTTTTTAATTGTTTTAAGAATATTTCAGAAAAGTTTGTGATGTAAAGTATGTATAAAATATATATTTAAAGATTAATAGGATGATTACCATACAAAATTCAAGTTTTTAAATCGCATGATTTCTGAGAAAATCTGCTCTGAAAACGGAAAACATAAATGTATTGTCTACTATATCTTTCGTAGGCTTAAAACATGGGAAGCATTTAAAAACATTATAACATCTAGAATCATAGCTATAGTTTTCCCACAACCTTTGTGTGAGTTTCCAGAAACCTATATATTAATTTTACATTGAAAATTTTGGGAATAAGGCCGGTATTTTTTTAACGTATTTTTTCGCCTATTTCTCAGTATGTCTCTGTAAATATAATACCTAAAATCGTTAAAAAATATTTTTGAGATTCTTAAAACTAGCCTTTTAAAACTAGACTAGATTCTTTAAACTAGACTTAGATTCTTAAAACTATATATATATATATATATATATATATATATATATATATATGTATATATATATATATATAATATTCCATATATAGTGCGGTGTGTCTTTTGAAAGGCTAGTTTTAAGGGTCTGAAAAATATTTTTAACGATTTTAGGTATTATATTTCGTATTAAATACGTTCTCCGGCCTTATTCCCAAAATTTTAAATGTAAAATTATGAAAAAAATATAGGTTTCTAGAAACTCACTCAAAGGTTATGGAAAACTATAGTCATAATGTTTTTAAATGTTTCCCATATTTTACGCCTACGAAAGATATAGTAGACAACACATTTATTTTTTTCATTTTCCAGAGCCGATTTTCTCGGAAATCATGCGATTTAGAAACTTGAATTTGGCATAGTAATATATACTATTAACCTTAAAATATATATTTTATACATGCTATACATTACAAACTTTTTTAAAACAATTAAAAACGAAGTAAAAACAATTAAAGAGGATGTTAATTTCCTTAATATTTTTCTCATTTTTGTGGTTTATCGGTTGAAAAATCGGTTTATGGAGGCTATAAAAATATAATTTTCACAATTTTAAATTGCATATTTGAGAATACATTCTAGAAAATTTGTAATTGAAAATTATAGCGATGTCCTAAATCCTATATTTTTTGGAAATGTGCACCCTGTATTTACGCCTGTGAAAGTAGTACATTACAATATACCTACATTGTGAAAAATTAATATTTGTAAATATTCTAATAGAAATACGTTCATATGTTTACAACTGCGGAAACGGAACCGACTGCGAGTTTTACTTGTGTTTGACAAGTTTTGTTTATATATATATATATATATATATGTATATATATATATATATATATATATATATACATACATATATATATATATATATATATATATATATATATATATATATATATATATATATATCTAAATATGTTAATTTTGCCTTCCTTGATATTTCCAAATTAATATATTTTTTAGTTTTAGCTATTGCGATATGTGCGGGTTTAAATGTATTATTAATATGCCAAATTTCAAGTATTTTCGTCAAGCGGTTTCTGAGAAAACCGGCTGTGACAGATATACGGACTGACAAGTGAAAGGTCTTATAAGGGTTCCGTTTCTCCCTCTAAGGTTCGAAACCCTAAAAAATCAGTCAAATGCGTCATCGAAACAAGTGAAAGCAGATATTCGTACGAATTTTATGAAACAAATTTATTAATGCAACGTGTACGGAAAAATTATTTTAAATTAATGTGCTTGCTAAGTACTATTTTCAGTATTTTCCCCGATATTTTTACATTGAAAATTATAAGTCTGTACGTGACACAAATTATTCCATTATAGAAAAAAAATCAATTTCATTTCGATCTATTCAAATTCAATTTACACTTAATATTTCACAAATAAAGTCTTCAGATCTATTCAAATTCAATTTACACTTAATATTTCACAAATAAAGTCTTCAGATCTATTTAAATTCAATTTCATTTCGAAAATTGTTCGATAAAACTCCACTCGATGGAATGCGTGAACAAATTTAGACTTCCAATCTACATGCATAAGTATGTGAAAAAACATTACTAATTATGCATCATATTAATTAAGACCTCCGTCTGTAACATCTGCCCGTGACAGACGCCAGACATGATTAAATTATAAAAGTCAATTTTTTGACTGCAAAACCTAAAAAGATTAAAAAAAAAGAAATAAATTGATATTTTATTATCACATTTTAAATCAGATAACCATCAATTAATTACAATTTTATGGTGTAAGGATTTAATTTAATTTGTTTTTAATTTCGATGTGATTTTTTTTATATTAATATATTTATTTTCACAACGTACATTGCTTCGGTATAGGAACAAAACGAAGCTAGATTTAACTCCGTAAGCCTTTATCAGTTAATAACTATTAAATTGTAGGTACTTTAAACACTATGTTCAATTCAGAAACAATGCGCAATTTTGTGCAAGATTATATAAATATCTCATATTTCGCGAAGATCTATTTAAGGACGTGAACATCTTAAGGGATCTAATGAAAATAGGCTTTCATTCATGAAATTGACAATGGCTCTGTAGAAATCGAACCTATAGAACTAGAACTAGCCTTTGTTCCAGCACTAAAGCTGAATTCATTTTAAGTAATGTTTTTTAAGGTGGAACGAACATTTTAATTGAATATTAAATAAAGTTCTACCCTAAGAAAAAACAACATTTTACAATTGTTGAAAATTATGCCAATAAACCACTTACCTATACTGCAGTTAAGAAAGCTTTTAAAAAACTTAAAAACGACAAGAGACCAGGACCAAGTATAATACCCACAGAATTTCTAAAGAATGCAGGATACCTACTGGTAAAAAAAAATTGATATCTTTCCATCAATCTTGAAAAAAGAAATTCTTCCAAGAATTAAGTAAACTTAGTTATTATTAGATACATTATACTAAACAATAGCATTATATTTTAGGGGGTTCATTACGTCCAAAAAAATGGAAATTGAATGCTATAAGCCTGATACATAAAGAATGAGATATCCTTGAATGCGCTAACTTTAAAGGAATAAGTGTATGCTGTATCTCTTATAAAGTGCTATCTCTTATAACGTCCTTTTTATAAAAGTATATTATTTTCAGCATCTTTTCAGGAAACTACTGATACAAATTCAGGAATGGACTACATTAGAAACAATTTTTAGCGTGCGAAAGGTTTTAAACAAAAATAAAGTATGCGAATTGGGATCCATCTTATGTTTATAGACTTTATAACAGCCTAAGATTGCGTAAATAGAAAAATACTTCTAGAAGCTATCTTGGAAAACGAGAGAAGAAATTTGGGAATCTTAAAAGCATTTTTAGAAATGATTAAATCGGAATACGCCAAATTACAAGTCTGTATTCAAGCCTATGTCTTTCAGCCGACTGAAGTGGAAAATGGTGTGGGACAAGCGACACCAACAAGTTTACTCTGTAACATTTCTCTTGAAGAAATAATAGTAGAGTAAGTAAAGAGCTCCATTTTTAACAGATCTATCTAAAGCTTAGCCTACGATGATAACATCCATATAACCAAAATAAACATCAAAGACTGATGCGAAGGAAGTGAATTTTATGCCTAAGGATGACTTAACTCGTGAAAAAACTCCGCAAAAAATTGCTTCAGCTAGCAGATGTTTTCATGGAACAAACAAATTTGAAATACAATCTTCTTAACTTGAAACCAACCTCTTGATATATAAAAGTTTATTTAGATCTGTATTGACATAATCACCTGAAACAGAGATGTAGAAAACTTACTACATTTGAAAGAAAGGTCCTATAAATTATTTAGGGTGGTATCCATACTAACGAAGTATGACAAGGAAGAGTTAATTATAGCTATATAAAACATACAGCCAGAATGACGTTATGCAATTTATAAAGATCCAATGTATAATTGGACATCTTATATGTATGATGGAGGATAAAAACACCTAAACAATCTTTAAGGCCAAGCTTTTATGTTCCAACCCATGGCACACTGAGGCTGAAATACTTTGATTGCCTCGAAGAAGGTTTTAATACCCTAAAAACTGGATAACTATGACCAGGAACAGATCATCTTGGTGCAAACTCCTGGAGAAGACCAAGACTCAGAATAAACTGTGATACCACTGAAGAAGAATAAATATATTATTCAGTGAGATGTGCGTGTCCCGTAATGTTGATGGTTACATATAATGATATATATATATATATATATATATATATATATATATATATATATATAATGATTACTCTACATGATATTTAAAACTTTATTGAAATGTATTGATCGGAGGTTAATGACAATGCTCGAATTCAATCATCAATATTTAGTTATCACTAAGTTTCATACTAGAAATGTTTTTTTTATTTCAATACAATAAATAATATAATCGTTAATTGAATATAATAAAATAATGTAAATTTAATTAAGACAATAAAAATTAAAAAAAAAAGGACGTGGTCACGAATGGCATAATTTTTGCATCAACGTTTTATATGTAAACACCTCAAACAATAACGATGATTTTTTGTATATTTTTTAAATATCGTGAAAAAGTAAAATTGAGAAATTATAATATATAAATAATTATCCCCAATTAATAAAATAATAATCTGATCTAATCTATAAAATGTCAGAGATGAAAGGTAAAAGATAGAATGCATGAAGATTGTTTTTCTAATTTTTTCTGTTTATATGTTTGTGTGTTTGGTGTTGGTTTGTGAACGCATCACGTAAAACTACTTGCTCAATTCAAATGTAGTTTTCGAAGAAACATATAGGTCAACGTTTATTTTTTATTTCACCCCAATCGTTCATACGACCACCTTGCACTCATTTTCGTCATGCCAAGATAGACTTATAGAATTCTTAAAATTGTTATATCTGATAAACCAACTAATACAGAAATTTCGTTTTCTTCAGATGAGCATCTTCCAATACAATTTTTTTGTCTTTTTCAACAATATCCAACATGGTAGCCTCATTCAGTCGTCCTGTGTAGGGATAATCTCCAGTAGATTCTCGACCTTGTTTAAATAGACCATACTACTATATAATACTAAACCATGGTTTTACCAGGACAATGATCTCCGTAAATAAGTTCCATTTCACTCATAATGGTTTGAGGAGTTTTTCCTTGCTTGGTTAGGAGTTTAATCACAGTGCTTAGGTCGAGTTGCTCCATGTTCACAGTTCACTTCCAGATTTACTTCTATAAAGGACTATTATTCATTACCCAATGACGTTAGGGACTTGACATTTGACTTATATACCTCTAATGAGTACCCTAACTAGCGGGTACCAAGAAAGAATATATCCCTCCATCCCTTCCCCTTCATTCCTTGGACTTTTGGATCTCTCCTCATAGTATATGTGCAAAATTTACCAATGTCAGATATACGATCAGAAGAAATGCTGATTTAATATTTCAAAAAATTTGTTTTATTACATTAGTACAGCAACAATAAAGAAGTGCCGAGTTACTTGACTCATAGTACAGACACAAAGGAGGGTTAAACGCCTGAACAAGCAACCCAAATGCGGGCAGACGCATGAGTGTAGACATCAATGTCGGTCGTCTTCTAATAATATTTTTCAATGTTATATGTGTTTGATATAAACTTACATTGCTTTGTAAATTTATTTAGAATTGAAATCTATTGTCAAAATTGGTTGTTTAATTACTTTAATTGAATTAATGTTAAGCTGTGTGTATATATATATATATATATATATATATATATATATATATATATATATATATATATATATATGTATATATATATTTATATATATATAATGTTTTTAATTATTGAATATATTTGGCGTTAATTTTGTAGAAATGCATTATTCACAATTAAATGAAACTACGTGATGTAGTATTATTTCTACTTTCTTCAAGTTCTTTACCACGACCTAGATTTCGTTGTATTACAAGATCTTCAGGTGGTCCATTAGCAAAGATTGCTTATAGCCCACCTGAAGATGTTGTAATACAATGAAACCTAGGTCGTGGTAAAGAACTTAAAGAAAGTAGAAACAATACTACATAACGTAATTTCATTTAATTGTGTTTTTAAATATGTTTCAAAGAATAAAATTAAACTATTTACGGGAATTTTTCTCCTGCCGTATAGTCACGAAGCACATATTATTATATTTTTTTATTATTTTTTTTCGTCATCAGTTTCGCAATTTTATGAAACATAATATATTTTAAAGATCCAAAATTAAAAACTCTTTCCATATTCGGATACCGAAGTATCTCTAAAGACTTTTAACTTTCGATTTTTTTCAAAAAATATGACATTAAAGGTATCACCGCCACCAAACTCGTTCCGCCGAGCAACCGTTACGCTCTCGCGCTATACGCTCGTCTCACTCTCGCATATAACTAAATCATTGTTTCGATCATGTTCTCTAGATCATTTTATGTTTTGTTCCTCGCCTTCGTTTTTATTTCGTTTCGGTTTCGTTCGGGATTTTTGGGTCCGTTCTCGAATATTATAATGAGATATTCGTTTCGAAATTATTTCTTTTTCTTGTTTTAATATAACTTTTTAATTTGTACATTTGTGTGTTCGTATAGTTCCGAAAAATATAAGCAACTGGCCATTACGCTCTGTTCGATTTTTGGATGGTCCGACCATAGCCAACGATACCATCGACATTTCTTTCTAATGACTTGGTCGATTTTCTATAGATGTCTTTAGTTCTCTATAGTTCGACTATATCTATGATATATGGTCTATAGGTATAATCCCTTTAGTTCGACCATCGATCTAAAGAGATCGTAAGATAGAAATTTGTTATGGTTATTGTGATTTTTGGAATATAATTTTTTAAAATGAAACATAGTTGATATGCTACTTATATAATTTAATTAAATTAAAATAATAAAAAAAAACTCTTTATGGTTGTATAGTATTTTTTTATTTTTATTCATAAGATTTACAAAAATAAAGGTGACACACATACTTGCACAATTTTTTTAGGTTTTTGTTAAAATCCTCACACATAGTTAACGATGCATGTATGTACATGTATGAATATATATACATATATATATATATATATATGTATATACATATATATACATATATATATATATATATATATATATATATATATAATATATTTAGTGTTTCTATATTTTTTGTGTTTCTTATTTTTTACATTTCTTTTTGATTTCCCCTTTCATATTTTTTGTATTTTTTTTATTTTTTACATAATTGTTGGTTTTTGGATTCACTCCTCATGTTTAAAATATTAAATGGAAAGTTGATGTACTCAATTTTGAAGACATTACTCTGGTTTTTCATATATAATAACTTACAGCTCAAACGTAATCATCACATGTTTGCAATGCCAGAACCGAGTATCGCGGCCACGCATTTTTTTATGCTGTGTGAACGGTAGTAATTGTAATTCAAGCCTCTTACCGAATATTAGAAATGGAATAAAATATAATCTAGATTTTAACCAGAATTCTAAAAAATATTTAAATGAAAAATTTATCCAAATCTTTTAATAAATGCTTTAAAAAATAGATGAATAAAATAAACAAAATACCCTTTGCTAAAATTCACTCGAGATAAAAGATGGTACAAATTTTAAATTAAATCCCAAGTATCGTTTCATTGAAAGTTCTATTCAAGTTATTTCCGCGTGCTATTTTAAAAATCAAACATACAGACAGACTAGTATTCTTCAAATATCCGTTTCGGTTTCTATTCGATCACAACCTGGGCACAGGATATTCCAAAACCATTAAATGAAAAACTTGCACTACAGCAACCATATATATATATATATATATATATATATAAACTCAATATAATGCTACGCAGGCAATATACTTTATAGGCTATATATCAATATAGGTAATATATTTACGTTTTAAATATTATGTACTATTAAACATTTATAAGTGTCTAAATGTGTACGGAACTTTCTTAGTGCGAGTTCTATTCATACTTGACAAGTTCTTCACTTAATAGACCATAAAAAGTATTTGCATAAAACATAACTTTATTTTGCTAAATATGTATTGGATAAATAGCACGTTTACTACACTACACTATTTGAAATTCAGTTATAAACGAAAATCTGGATAATTAATTATAAATAATTACTTTATCACATTATGTCATAAAGTTTATTTTACCTCCCTAGAGCGCGTACAAATATTCTACAACGTTCGCCTGTCTTTCGTGCACTCACATTGCTCAACGTAGTATTGCGAGATGCACCCAGTCTAGATATTTTTTTCTACTCCATTGACCGTTTCAGAAATGGGATCATAGAGTTGCTTAGAGGTTCACGATTTGTATGGAATTTTAATTGTATGGAATTACTCTATGAGTGTATTGTGTTATTCATCATTGTTTCATAACTCTTTGTTATATGTTCTTCCACATGCCCAGCGATTTGGGTAATACTGTAAGTTGGGGATGGGATTTTCAAGAAATAAATAAATAAACCTCGTGTGGCGTAGATAGGCACGCCATCTAGTATAAAGTCATACAACGAAATTAACTACTAGAAGGTGACTAGATGGCGCTATGTTATATCACTGCGAGTGCACTCCGAAGCTAAACTTTCCGAAAGGCTCCTGATATTGGAGTTTCCTTTTTTTTATTTTCAAAGTACGGAACTGTAAGATATAATAAAAATACCTAGACTTATGTTCATGTTTACTATTTTATTTCCTTGCAGGGATAAAAAACGATAGAAACGAACATTATAGGGGCCATCATAGCTTAAGTGTTACACCGCTCGGTTTTCTCCAATGATTTCTTTGTTCATACAATCATCTTTTTCATTTGACCTTTCATACACTCTTCCATTCTTTAATTCTTCTTTAGTGGCGACGTAACATATTTACATTGTAACATATTTAGATCGAATCCCCTTCGTACAATCTCGTATGTGCTTTTTATCGTAACTGATACTACAAATGCGAATGTTTGTTTGTAACTCCATCACGTCTTAACTTCACAACAGATCATCACAAAGTTTTTATTGTAACTAATACTACAAATGCGAATGTTTGTTTGTAACTCCATCACGTCTTGACTACACAACAGATCATCACAAAGTTTTTATTGTAACTAATACTACAAATGCGAATGTTTGTTTGTAACTCCATCACGTCTTAACTTCACAACAGATCATCACAAAGTTTTTATTGTAACTAATACTACAAATGCGAATGTTTGTTTGTAACTCCATCACGTCTTGACTACACAACAGATCATCACAAAGTTTTTATTGTAACTAATACTACAAATGCGAATGTTTGTTTGTAACTCCATCACGTCTTGACTACACAACAGATCATCACAAAGTTTTTATTGTAACTAATACTACAAATGCGAATGTTTGTTTGTAACTCCATCACGTCTTAACTACACAACAGATCATCACAAAGTTTTTATTGTAACTAATACTACAAATGCGAATGTTTGTTTGTAACTCCATCACGTCTTAACTTCACAACAGATCATCACAAAGTTTTTATCGTAACTAATACTACAAATGCGAATGTTTGTTTGTAACTCCATCACGTTTTAACTACACGTCTTAATCACGTCTTAACTTAGCCTATAATTAGGGGTAATATATAAGCTCCTCCATGTACATTCGAGAATTCGAACATTCGAAATTCGTGTATGTACATTCGAAAATTCGAACATTCAGTATTCCTCCATGCACATTCGATAATTCGAACGTTCGAAACTATCGATAGTTCGAATATTGCCTTTATACAAATTATCTTTTTCAAATAAGGTTAAAAAATTAAGTAAGGGCATTTAAGAGTATTACAAAGGGTTGAAAGATAAAAGTCTCCTACCCCCACTCTCTTCCCCATTTCCGCTTCATGGAAAATTCTATTCTTACTCGGATTTGAAATTATAATATCAGTATTAAGGGTTTTAAATGAAAATAATCATGTAATTACAAGTGTTTTTTTTTCCTTTATTTACACAGTTTTTTGGGTTCTTTACCTCAAAAAAACGGAACCCTTATAATACCACTCACGTATCTGTCACAATCCTTTTTCTCATAAATCACTCGACGTAGAAATTTGAAATTTGCCGTATAACATAACATATTAAACAGCACATATCTCGACCATTATCTCTTAAAAATATTTATATAAAAATATTAGCGAGGGCAGACAATAAGGACCTGAAAATATTTTTTTTATAATTATGGTAGTATATGTTCTGAGATATATTGAAAAATACTCAACAAAACATTTGTATTTCCGAAACTACTCAACCCAATTGTGAATAAACAGCGTTTTTAGAAACCTACGCAAAAGTTGCAGGAAAAGTAAATCAATAATGTCCTAGTTTTTTTAATGATGTCTTAGTTTTTTTAATGATGTCCTAGTTTTTTAATGATGTCCTAGTTTTTTTAATAATCGCCTAGTTTTTTTGACGATGTCCTAGTTTTTTAATGATATCCCAGTTTTTTAAATGATTTCCTAGTTTTTTTAATGATGTCTCATTTTTTTTTAAATATGCACCACATTTTTACCCTTATGAATATATTTAGATAGTGAAATATATTTAGATGTAATAGGCAATATATTTAGATAGTGAAAATACTTGTCAATAGTTTAATAGCAGCACTATGTATCTTAAATTTCTAGGGAACCTTCTTAGTACTAGTTCTACTCAAAATTGACAGGTTATTACATCAATTTATCACCAGAATTAAAGGCTATTTGTTGCTATTCACCTTATCTGAAGTTGCCTTTATCAAGTTACGTTCTACAGCGCGCAAAATACAGATTCGAAATCGTAATCATCAAATAATTTAACGGTCTCTACGAAACAATCGCATACTCAATAATGAATAGCAACAATTAATTTCCCATTTTTTCATGGCCGCAATTACCCGCACTTCCCCTCACATTCGTAAACCAAAATCATTTATCATTTTAATCAGAGATTCTTAACGTTTCGCGGCCGCCGGCGGTTGGTTCTCAAAGTTATTTTTTTATATTTATTCATTGTATATTTATGGTATATCCATTCATTATTATTTTACTTTTGTAGTTCTAGTTAAGTATAGCGATATCTCTCTATATATTTTCGCGTATTTTATTATTTTCAGCGTCTAAATACTGAACGTTCTTTTAGAAAAATAACGTAAGTTTAGACAAATGTACTTTATATATATATATATATATATATATATATATATATATGTATATATATATATATATATTTATATATATATATATATAATAATAAAATTAGAACAGGGTAAATTCTGTACACGGAATTTTTTTAAAAATGTGATTTATTTAGTGTGTTTTGAAAATAATGATAATAAAAGTCAGAAAATCTGTTTTCAACATTTTTGTCTGTCTGTCTATCTGTATGTTAATTTATTCGTCAATCACGCGAAATCTACTGTACGCATTTTGATGAAATTTCGTATAGTTATAGTTTAAACCCAAACACAACATATGAGATAAAAATAATTCTAAAAAAAGAGAAAAAACTTCTAATAACTTTCTTTATCCGAATTTCAAGCGAATGAAGTCCTAGGCACAGCTAGTACTTCATAAGAGCAATGAAGTACGCCAAAATATTTTATTTTAAACATTCATCAGTTAATCTTAATTTAAAAAATAATATTAACTGATGAATGTTTAAAATAAAATACATTTCAACCATTCTATGAAGTTTAGACAAAGCAGAACACACTAACTAGGTATGAGTTGAAATTTTCAAATGTAACTCCACATAAACGAATTTAATTGACAGAATGAATAAAATCGAAAATAAACTGTAAAAATTATACTTTCTTCTTATTAAGAAAATAACTGCACTCCGCGATTTCTGCCCATATAATTATCACAATTAACACCTTAGCGCTTCCGTTCCGTTCGCCAATCGATATTGATCGTCGAGATCGACATTATATCGGTGAGAATACTAAGGATGATCAATCAATAAACAAGCTGGTATCTCTCTGTACCGTTTTAGCAGTTTTCTTCGACTTTCGTTCATGTTTTATCACTGTTCTGCTCCTATAAATTCTAGCGTGATAGTAAATAATATATCATTTTCCTCAAAGTATGAACTTTCCAACTCAAAAATATTTTTTGTGATTGGATATATAATCCTAAAGTTTAAGAACAAACAGAAGACAAACGAACAAACGAACATATGAATGTTCCGTTTTGTATATTAGTAAAGATCAATGTTGTTTTTTCTTGAATACTATTTGATATTGTGTAGGTTTTTTCTTGCCCAGAAATTTACAAATATTTTTTTTTTATTTTAAGGAAAGGTGGAAAACTTATCAGCGCCCCATATTTTGGTTAATTTGCCAGCAGTAAAAAAAACATAATTAATAAAAAAAAATTTTCATACAAAAATTAAAATGGAAATCTTACATTTTATATGTCAAATCTGTAATTTGACAAAAGAGACCAGCAAATAATGTATGGAACGAGTATGACAAGGATAAAAATGATACTAAATAAAAATAAAGAAAAGAGAAAGGAAATAACAGTCACCTAAAAATTTTCTTCGCCAAAACGGGCGAAAAGGGTTGTCTATTTTTGGGGTAATCACCGTCACGTAGAAAAATGAAAAGAACAGAAGCGTTACATGTCAGCTTTTCTATCTTTCCTCACGGCTGTCTTTTCTCAGACATCGTTTCACGTCGAAACTACGAAGACATGATTATTAAGTAAATTAACCCGCATTTCAATGGTAAAGATCCAAAAATATTTTTATAAAAATTATAGTGGGGGCAAACTCATAAAATAAATATAATTTCTTATGTCGCGTTGTGTGTCAACTGAAAGAAAAGGTAATACGGATTCAAAATCAATCTTTTTTTAGAATTTCTAAAAAAATATATCCTGTCCGTCTATTTCCGTAACTGCTACTGAAACTGCTATCAATATCTTGAAAAAAGGTTGCTAAAACTTTACCTATAGTTGAACAGAAAACAACTACTATTCTGAATTCTATAGTTTTTGAGAGTTTTACGGATATCACCATATAACTATATTTATATAGTGAAAAATTATATTAATATTTAGGCTTCAAAAGAATTGCTATATACCCATAGTTTTTTTATTGTATCTAAACGTGTGGGAAACCCGCATTGTGGGAGTTTTTTTGTACTTAAGAGTTTTTTTTATTTACATAAAACCGCCAATAAATTTAAGCTTTATTAAATTCAGAACAATGGCTGCTTTTCAAGTGTGTTATTAGTAATTGGTAAGGCCGTAAGAAGTACAGGATAAAGAATAAAGATGAAACTAGGGTCCTCCCTGTTAACAGGTGATGTAAGAAAACAAGTGAAAATATATTGTGCTGTAATTACAAAATAGGGCGAAGGGCCGCGAATTGAAAAAGTATATTTTGAAATAAAATATTTGAAGTAAAATATTAATAGGCATAAATGGGTCAAGTGCTACAGACAAAGAATGTGATTAAAGAAATGATATTTTTAATTATAAAAAACCATAGAATTCGGCCATTAACAATAAAAAAAGAATAAAAAATAAAATGCAATTTTGATCATATTTCAACACAAGAAGAAGCTATCTTCATTAATGCGAGTATGTTTATATTTTTAATAGAGCAACAATAAACCAAAACAATAATAAAAGTCTAACAAAGTATACAATAACTTTTTGCGACCATTACAAAAAATAATCAATGTCGTAATATAGTTTGTTATCTACACACTTTCTAATCGATGACATCACTACTTGATGAATTAGCTTATATTTTTTAATCGATAAAGCATAAGAACACTATTATTTTTAAGTCCAAAAAACAAAATGTCAACCTATTATGGAGTAGTGTGCGAATTAATTCGTGCTTCTTAGTTTTGTTTTAAATTTTCCCGATATCTCAAAGCTTTCAGCATTGCCATATTAAGACATTGTTTTGTCTTCCTCAAAATATAATATGAAACGTACATTCTATTCTATGCTGCCAATAATACTAACATTGTTGGCTAATATAATACGCACCAATTATAATTGAAAAATAGAACACATTTCAACGATTATTTTTCACTTAGTTCAAAAAGCAAAATGTCAACCTTATAATAAAGCGTGCAAGTTCATTCGTTGTCCTTAGTTTTTTTTAAATTTTCCGATTATCTCAAAGCTTTCATTGTTGCCATAGTAAAACATTGTTTTGTCCTCCTCAAAATATAATTAAAAAATTACATTTTATTCTGTGCTACCAATAATAGTAACATCGCTGGCTATCAATAATAGTAATACACACCAATTATAATTAAAAAGTAATTCACCATCTAGCCCCATGTCACAGTTTGAGAACCGCTGGACGCGCGCACACAAAATTAAGGAAGAGATCGAAAAAAGAATTATACATAAATCCACTAAAATCGAAACGTTTTGCGCGACAAGGACGAGGGTACGGAAAGAAGCGCGCGCGAGCGAGACGGCGGAGCGGCGACCGCAGCGACGTACACTCAAACCCTTTTTCTGCTCAATTGTTTTATTTTTATTTTATTTTTATTTATTACGCACTTTTTGTTTTATTATTTTCATTTTATTTATTGTTTCCCCTTTTTACGTCGACGTTTTTGTTTCTGTGTTACTACACTAAAATTTATTATTCGCCTTTTTTTTATCTTACTTATTATTTCTTGTAATTTAAAGAAATAATGTTGTCGTTCTTTTTACTTTTGTTTTTATTCGTTTTTATTTATTTCTCCGACTCGCCGGTCGCGTTTATAATTCATATTAAATGATGGAATTTTTCGAATCGGATTGGTTTTGTGTGCGCGGTTCGCTCTCTCCCTCTTTCGTATGATAGCGTCCCGCTCGCGCGGCGACGTTTCTTGCCTTGTAAATTATTTCGATGCAAGTATTGTGCATGGGCGAAAATATTTGCTGTGCACTTTGAGCATATTCTGTTTTGTTGATGGATATTGGCAATTATATATTTCAAAATAAATATATATGTCACTAAAGAATTTTTGAATTGTTTTAAAAGAGTGGAAAATAAATAATAGATATAATTAGAGGTACCGCATAAAGGAGACTAGCAAAACCCATACGGTTTTGGACCCATTAGTTGCAATAAAAATGACACTATTGTATAGAGGTGATCAAAAAGATAAGCCCTTTAAAACGTCAATCGGACAAATGAAAAATCTTGTATTTTTTATGAAAAGTCAGATTATTATTTTTCATAATAGTCAATTTCTACGGAACCCTTCGAAACAGCATGATGAAACAAAATGAAGGTTGTTTTCCTCTTAAATCCTCTTTTCACCAAAGTAACACACTAATCCATGAAACTGGCAGCCCCTAGAGGGTTGTCAAAAAAAAACAATTAAAATTCGTGAAGTGCGAAAAAATTAAAAAGAAACTATTAACTGACATTGACATTCGTTTTATTGCTGTCAAAATGAATGTCTAATTCTTAGAAAAGAAAAAGACATTAATTTTGACAGAAATAGAACGCATGTTTAAAGATAAATTTCCTTCATTAATTTATAAATTATTAAATCCAAAAATTCAAAGCCTATTCATATTAGATCTCTTCTATCCGTTTCTAATAAAACCATTCTAGACTTTTTCATTCAATACATAAGAAAGAACGACATCAAAAGCTAGTACCATCAAAAGCTAATACCTTTTATATGCATATATATATATATATATATATATATATATATCTGTTTTTATTTTTGTTTGTATGTACATATGTATATACTTATTATTTGTCTATATATTGTAATCACCTTTGTATTGTCTATAATTGTTTTTTTTTGTTTATATTTTCTTTTTATTTTTTCTTGCATATTAACCTTCTATTTGATCTTGTTTTACTCTTTAGTTTATTTTTCTTATCTAGCAATAGTGACATATATTCGGAGTGTAATCTAGTCAATGTTGCCTAACCAACAAATCTAAACTTGACGCTGGCAAAAGTTCTCTCCGGAGAGAATAATCGCCACAGAATAAAAGAAAGAAAAAAAAGAACGACTGTCAATGTCAGTTAATAGTTTATTTTTAATTCCTGTAGCCAATGGCAACTAAAAAGTGAAGATCATTAACTATTTTCTGTAAAAATCGCTAAAAAGTTATGAACTTCGCTAGACATTTGTTATGTATTTTTTTATTTTTTATTAACAATTAATGACACATAAAAATATTATTATATTTATACAAATTAATGAAGATAGCTATTCCTGTTCTGGATTAAAATTAAATTTGTTATTTTATTTTTGATTCTTTCCTAATTGTCAATTGCTGAATTGTTTCACTTTTTGTTTTGGAATTTTTTTATAATTATATTCCATTTCCGTAACGTTCGGTCCATTTTCACCGATCTCCTTTCAAAAAAATTAATGTAATTACAGCACAACATATAGGTATTCATATATTTTCATATATCATCCGTTAACAGAAGCGCACCGTAGTACCATCTTTATCATATAATTTTTGGTAGTCATATCTAGTTCAAATAATACACTTTATAAGTGCCCGTTGTTCTGAATTTAATGGGTCTTAAAGTTATTGGTGGCTTTATGTTTAAAAAAAAACTTTTAAGTACGAAAATCAATAAGGGTTCCGCTCAAACATAGGCACGTATAAAAATTTTATTATATATAGCATTTGTGTTAAAGTGTATATAAATATGACCATCATTTTTCACCATGTATATATAGATCCTAATATATACTTCACAGGCGTGAAAAAATCGTGAATTTCTCTAAAAACTATAGAACTTAGAATAACAATTTTTTTCTGGTAAACTGTAAGTAAACTTTTTTCATAATATTGATCTAGAAATTTCGGAGGATTTTCTATATATTTTTTGGCGGAAATTGTTCAACGATTTCTCTGGATGGTATATCCAGAGATATTGTTGAATAACTTATATAAAGTTTTAAAAAACGTAATTTTGGAATCCGTATTACTTTTTTTTCAACCGATACACCACACCAAAATAGGAAATTAAATTAATTTTTGTGATTACTTCCTTTGTTTGTTTTATAAAAATATTGTTGAACGTTAACTATTGAAATATTGAAATTCACTTAATCATTACAACTATTGTAGCTACTGAAATTTGTTTAATCATTATGTCTTTCAAGTTTCGACGTGAAACGGTGTCTTAGAATAAACAGCTGTGAAGAAAAACAGATAGGCAGACATATATAAAGGTTCTGGCCTTTTATATGTTCTTTCAGAAATAGAGGCTTTTTCGAGCGTTTAAATTCTCAAAATATGTAATTAAAGAGTGATATGAATATTACTTTACGATGAGACATTAATCCCTAAGAAAATGCGTAGAAACGATTTTTGAAATATACCCTTTAAAATTAAATTATACGTCATGCAAATTAATTAAATAAAAATCTTTCCAATAACCAAAACTTTTAGTAACATCTATGAACCAGATTCAACAATGTAATTCGGTATAATATGCATTGGATTCTGCCTACTTGAGGTTAGCTTTTTATCAAAATAATACATTGCATTTTGCATATATCTTTCCACCATCGGCACCATTACCATCATCAGAATCATAGAATTCTACAATCATATTTTCAGAACCACCATTACTGCTGAAAATCATCTGGTTGTTTAACGCTGTGCTCTCAATTATTTCTTCCAAAAAAATCAGTTGTATAATCAGTGTTTTCAAGTGAGTCATCAGTGCTTTCTTTGTAAAATAAGTGCTTTCAAGTGAGTCATCGGTGCTTTCTTTGTAAAATAAGTGCTTTCAAGTGAGTCATCGGTGCTTTCTTTGTAAAATCAGTTCATCTGAAAACACAGTCGGTTTTTCTTTTATGTAGCTATCATTAGCAAGCTTATTAAGATTTTTCTCGTGTCCCAAAATGGTTTCGGTATTTTAAATTGTTTTCGCATTTCGTTAACTCGTTCGTTCTTTTTCTCTTTTTCTTCTCCTGAGTCGACATCTTACTTCTATGATCATAATAGACAAAATATTAAAAATCTTTTTTGTCACACAAAATTTTCCGGTATTAACCTTATTTATACCCCCCAAACTTTAGTCTGATTTAATTACCTCCAACTATGACGGAAATTACTTTGATATATTCAGACTTGTCTTTTTTTTTCTTTAATCATAACAAGTAAAAAAGGCGTACATTAGAAATCACTTTGAAGATTAACATTTTGCAAACACAGTTTTAAAACAATGGAAAAAAACTTAGAGAACTTAATTTACTTTTAGAAGACATATCTATATAGATCCGCAGCTTCGCTCCCGTAGATATAGTCACAAACTTATAGGAAGAAATTAAAACATGTAGCACCATCTAGAATGATTCAGGAAAAATAGAAAAACTAAGTCTTTACTTTGGTGACTTTATAATATAAGTGACAAAAATACTTCCCTCTAAATCAGGAATTAAAGCAAGTGATCCTGTTGCTTCTTTATATTGCATTTCAAAAAGTCATGACAATCTCTTACTCCGCTTTGACGTTGCACCGTTATTGCGTTTTTAGTTTCAAATAATAATTTTTCTAAATTACGAGCAATACAATTTCCCAAAAATAAGTAATCTATGTTATTTCCCGACTCACCAATTATCATTGTGCAAAATATCACATTGATTGCGCAATTACTCCGTTATGATACGAAAGAAGGACAAATGAAATAATTTTACATTTATAATATTAATACGATATTTTCCGTGATAAAAAGTAGTCTATATAATTTGCCAGTTCACCAACTATCATTGTGCAAAAAGTCACGTTGGTTACGCAATTACTCCGTTCGGATACGAAAAAAGGACAAATGAAAATAATTTTACATTCATAATATTAGTACGACATTTTTCATAATAAAAAGTAGCCTATATAATTTTTCAAAAAATCACGTTGGTTTCGCAATTACTCCGTTGGGATACGAAAGAAGGACAAATGAAAATAATTTTACATTTATAATATTAGTACGACATTTTTCATAATAAAAAGTAGCCGATATAATTTTAGTTGGTGGAACTATCATTGTGCAATAAATAATGTTGATTACGCAATTACTCCGTTATGATACGAAAGACGGATTTTACATTTATAATATTAGTACGACATTTTCCGCGATAAAAAGTAGCCTATATAATTTTCCGGTCCACCAACTATCATTGTGCAATAAATAATGTTGATTACCCAATTACTCCGTTATGATACGAAAGACAGATTTTACATTTATAATATTAGTACGACATTTTACGCGATAAAAAGTGGCCGATATAATTTTCCGGTCCTACTGGTCAACTACCATTGTGCAAAAAATCCTGTTGATTACACGATTACTCTGTTACGATACGAAAGAAGGCCAAATGAAAATAATTTTATATTTATAATATTAGTACGACATTTTCCATGATGAAAAGTAGTCTATATAATTTCCATCCCACCAAAAATATTATATTATAACATTTCAACCACAAACAATGTCGGAAGGAAGTATTTTATTACCCATTATACCCATTTATTTTTTTATCTAATTTCCAATTCAATATTGGTAATCTGTAAAAATTAGGATTTGTTATTTCTTGAAATATTTTTGCAAATTAGTACACAATAACTATTGTGTCATGTTTCGAAAATGCCATAAAAAGCTTTTAAAGCATTAAAAAATTAGGTACGAGTTCTGTACAACAAAAATGCTAATTTTAGTGATTTATTTACAAAAAAAAGGTCGTGTTTAAAAAAAATAGGACTCAATAGTGGTCATTTTATTAAAAAAATATTTTAAAAATCTTATTTAAAATAAATATATTTATTTTGTTATTATTGGAGTATTTTTCACTATTTTCATTTTAAATTTATAATTATATACTATACACTCAACTAACATTAAAACAGAAATATTAATAATAAACATTTACTAAGTATTAAAAAGGCAAACAATTATGACATTTAAATGTTTAGTTTATGATACAAACAATTTATAAAATATGTTTTCAAAGATCCTTTTTATTTATTTTAAATTTCATGTTTTTTGAGGTGAAATTTCATAAATAGTGAAATTTTCATTGTTATTAAAATGCATTTATACAGAATTATTAATTTATAATTAAAAAAAAATCGTGTACGAACGATTTAATGATACATTTTTAAGATTGGTAGAATTGAATATTTTCGTTAATATTAAGTGAGATAGACGAATCCATTGCTTCATTGCGACATGAAAGAAACGCCCATAAATACACTTTATAATTTATAATATCACTAGTTAAGATTAGGTAGGATAGTATCCTACGACGTGGAATGTAAAAGAAATTTCACAACTATTAGTATCGGAATATTTTTAATTTTCCTCCCCTATATATTTACGGGGAGATAAATTAAAAACATAATTTTTCTTTATAGAAATCGATATCACCATCTGACGCAATTACTAATCTAAAATTGCAGAAATTGTAAAACTGAGACAGACGGCTGGACATGATTTAAATTTAGGAATCTACAGGATTTTCCAAAATACGTTAAAATAATTTGTGATAGTTTAAGAACCAGCTTTTCATTAAACTAAAAAAAGTTGATTTTTCTCTATTAAAAATATAAAGTATATATATAAATATATACAAAGCCTTTATATATTAATAAATACCCGATATTGGTACCTGCTTTATAATAAAACTAGCTGACCCGGCAGACATTGTTCTGCCCATTGAAACACAGCGCCACCTGTCAGGTCCAGGTTTTGTGATTTTCTTTTTTTGCACAAAACCGCCACATATTGTGGATACGAGCCATTTCGGTCCATAAATTAAAAAATTGTTAATAATTCAACTATGGCGTCCCCCACAGAATGCTAGCATGAACCATCCTCTTGCCCAAACATATATATTGTGTGAATATTACCTCAATCGATCAAGTCGTTCTGATGGTACACGATCATTAACAGACGCACCAACAATCTAATAAGATCTAATAAACCAGCACCATCACCAGCCGGAAGAGTCTACAGCTGGACGTAGACCTTCCCCATTCACTCCAACGAGATTCGATCATATTCCGCTTGCATACAAAGGCTCCCTTCAAACAACTCAGCTTCTCCACTTCTACCAGATCATTTGTCCACCTAGCGGCGGGTTGTGCCATATTGCGTCTTCCAGTACGCGGTCACTATTCGAGGACTTTTTTGCCCTCATCATTCGTTAATTCTGCGTGCTATAGGGCCTTCCAAATAAACTTAAAAGAAAAAGTATTTTTTTATGTAGTTAAAAAATTTGTGGAAAATAATTTAATAATAAACTTGAATAATCCATTTCATAATCTGTCAAAAATGCATGACTTAAAAAATCATTAAAGTAAGAACGTCCACCCAGCCACTAAGGGTAGTAGTTGTCGAAAGTACGCGTAGTAGAACCCTTTAAGCAGTGTGCCATGATTAAGGTGTTGATTTGATAAAGGTGTGGGACAAGCTCTTCCTTGACGGGACCTGTTTAAACTTTAACAAATTGTTTATAACATTTATTACGTATTAGTGCGTACCTGAGTTTTTAAGGGTAGGAAACATATAAGAAGTTTCTGGTATCGGATGGGTACGTGATGTCAGCGCCGCCTAGCGTCCGCAGTTTTGTAGGCGCTTCAATGTTATTTGTACGCTTCAAATGAATGGTTCTGGTAAATGTTTACGAGAAAAGTGAAAATAGTATAAAAAATTGCAATACAAAAAATGGAAGAATTATTTTGAGTAATTTTTTTATCCAATCACTTTTTTATAATAAAATAATCGCAACCGGGATCTATTTTTTTCAAAATATACAATTTTTTATGTATATATTTTCATTCAAACTTCAGTGATACTCGTATTTTTGCTAAACTACACTGGCTCCAGAAGTAAACATGACAATATATGTAAATAAATTATATTATCTGTGACAATATTTAACAGGAGCCTTTAAATATTTCCATTTCTGCCACAGCGAGCGCTGCGGTCGATATCGTTACCCCCACTCTATAGTCCGCACCCCACCAACAGTACTTTTATTTCGTTGTATAGTAGGCAATGCTTTCCTTCCATCAAAATGAAAAGTTCTTGAAATTGATAATAAACCGCCCTAATTTCCTTGGGGGTTAACATTACTAATTAGAAATATGAAAATGCTCTCTGGCGTGGAATATTACTTGAATTTTGGAAAAAAATATTTTAATTAACTTATATGTTTTCATTTTGAGGCAAAGACCATTAAATACTATATATATATATATATATGTATATATATATATGTATATATATATATATATATATATATATATGCACACAATTTGGTTTTCAGCCACATAAGAATAATAATTCAGAAGTTACATATACTATTTTAAAATGTTTGGGGCTCCGTACCTCAAAAGGAAAAAGAGATTTATCATAAGATTGCTCGTGTCTGTCTGTATGTATAGAAACTTAAAAAATGGCACGATAATAAAACATGTTAACCCGACTGTTTTCCAATAACGGAAGCCCAAAATTATATTATTAATTTGGAAATTTGGGAGTGGGGTAAATTAAATAATCGAATTTTTTTTTAATTCCCTTCAATTAGTGTGGATTATCGTTGGAAAAGGCTAATTATAAAGGTCTTGAAAATAATTTTTCGCAATTTTAGATGTTGTAACTTCGGAGATATACCGAAAAACACGCAAAAAATATGTCCCTCGCCCCTAATTTAAAAAACTATTCAACCTAAAAGTATGAAAAAATATGAGCTTTCAGAAGCTCACGCGAAAGCTGTGGGTAAACTGTAGCGATGATTCTAGAAGTCATAATATTTCATGTTTTTACGCCTGTGAAAAATGTAATAGGCAATATATTTGCTTTCTTCTACATTCACAACCAATTTTCTCAGAAACAATGCGACGTAGAAACATCAAATTTGCCATAGTAATATATATAATTAACCCGCGTACTTTGCACTTTTTTTTCTTCACTTCGCATTTATTTTTAAATATTCATATAAGAATTAAAGAGGGGGTAAGTAAGGGTTAATTTTTTTTTAATTATTTATGCTTGGTAGTGTCATTTCAAAGTGCTTATTATAAGAAACACAAATTTTTTTTTCGTAATTTTAAATTCCTTATTTGAACATATATTCTAAAAAAATATTCGAGAACGGAGTGTTCTTCATTATTTGCGAAACTACTCAGTAAAAATTATTAGGAAAACAGGGTAGGTAAGATCTGATTAGAAAATTACAGGAAAACTATTGCGATTTTCCAAGATCCTATAATTTTTTAAATATGCATCATATTTTGTGAAATATTATAAAAAACAAAATATTTCTGTTGTGAAAAATTAATATTCGTGAATAGTTTAATAGAAATACTGTGTTTACGGAACCCTAGTAGCGAATCCTACTCGTATTTGACCATTTTTTTCTTAGCCCCATGCTGACTTTTGAGCAGCTCGCCTTTGAAACTGCATGTTTAAGTATCCCGTACCAGAACTAATGGAAAACTAATGGAAACTCGATGTCTCTCTATCGTCTATTCCGGTTTATTTCCTCAAAAACACAATCGTACGTAGCAATGACCAAAATAGACATAAAATAAAAACTCAATAGTTAAATTTGCTATTTTCGTGTAACTTTGGAAGGTCAAGTGAGCCGTAAATTTTTTCTTGTTTCAACCCCATCGTGTGCGATACCGAATAAAAGCTATTAAAATAAGAAATATTACATTAATTTATTGCAAACATAATAAGTTCAAAATTTCAATGAGCAACATTTTTCAAAAAATTAGTCGTCAAAATCAGTGCTTTCCTCTTTTTATCCAAAATATAATATTATAAATTAAGATGAGAGGAATCCACAATAAACCCAAAAATGTTGCGATTTTAAAATAATTTTATGTATACCCGCAGCTCAACTGGCAAGTAATTCAATAATCTCTTATTGACAGTAGAAAAGTGGTGGCACTCACAAAGCAATAAGGGTGTGCGAAACATAGATATGGCTAAAAAACGTTCACAGCCCAATGCCACCAGAACTTTTGGTTACCTACATGCAATATATGTATATTTTTCTTCCTACGAAACGGAAAGAATTATAAAACACGACTTAGAAATTATTTAAGGCATGCCATATTATAAATGTGACAGGATTTAGTTCCTAAATAGAGATTACCGATCAAGTAGTTGTATAAACAAGAATCGACATAAATTTGTTAGTAAATAATATTCAACTATAATTTTTACGACATTACACATTAAATAACCAAAGGAACAGGTTAGGAATTGAATTATTCGCTGTTTGCCTTTATTTAATTAAAAAAAAACTTTAAAATTTATTCTGTATTGTAACAAATGACAGTAGCGCAATAAAAAGTTGATTAATTTATCACCAGGTGGCGCTGATAGTATCTTACTCGGTTTCTATTTGCTAGCAGACACTAGTGTTGTCATTTAATACCCACCTCTAGTGTGTATTGTACTCAAATCCAGGACACTAATAGTACCTTGATTCTACTGTCAATAATGCCCGATAACAATGTGAGAGCACAATTTGTTCGATCCGTCAATCGTAGCCGTTTTTTTAGAAAGCCTTTGTCGTAAGAAGTTGAAATCTGTACAGTGATAATGCCATGTAATTTAATAGTTAACATTCAAAAATGATATGAAAATTTTATGGAAAACGAATGAAATAATCGACATTTTTATATTAGCGAATTTGGGAAATTATTTAGAAACGACATCAGTCTATTTTCAGCTTCGCGGGAAAATTTTAATTTAATCACGTTTAATGAAGCGAAATTAAACTACCTTAGAATTTTCACTTCTTTCGTGTGATCCACGAAACATGCACCGTTTTTCGTTTGTTTTATTTTTCAAATGCCAATATGTTTTCCATGTACTTGATAAATTTGTAAACATACCTAACATTTTTTTTATTTCAGATGATTCAACAATTTTATATTGTATCCTTAATATATATATATATATATATATATATATATATATATATATATATATGTATATATATATATATATATATATATATATATGTATATATATATATATATATATATTCAAAGATATCTTATTTTAACTCACTCACTATATTAATATTAATTAATATGTAAACATAGACGCAATATTTTATTTGTCTTATTAGTGTAGGTAACATAAACATTTTTCCAAAAATCAAATATGGCGGCCGTAGAATGCCATATAATTATTGATGAAAAAAAAATTATCTGAAAGCATGACGAAGAATAAAAATCGGATGAAAGGGCTTTAAAAGACAAATTCAAAAGTATTTTAATAATTACAGGTAAAAAAGTCTGTACTTTATTTCTCAAACTTCTTGGCTGTCATAGTCGAATTTTGTTGTTTCTATGTCCTAAACTACACAAATGACACATCTAATAAACAGTGACAGACAGACTTTCAGACTCATTAATCTAAATATCTTGATAAATAGTAGACCAATTTAATCAAAGTGTTGAAGAGACGTATTTTTTTTAATTCGCCAAAGACAGATGTGAGAATATTTTCTCGAAATGCCTTTTATATAGTATAAAAAACACAATTAAAACCTATACTTTTGTAAAACAGTATGTAGTAACACAAGTATGTTACTGTTAATATTTTTAAATAAATTAATGAAATGTTTTATTTAGGTTACTCAAAACGAAAATCGCATTTTCTTTAGATTTACATGGTACCGTCCTTCAAAAGAGAAAACGGAATCCTTATAAGATCACTTTTATCTCTATATATCTTTCTGTCACAGCCATTTTTTTCAGAAACCACTTGACGTAGATGTTTGAAATTTGGTATAGTAGTAAAAGATATTAGCCTGCATATATCTCAAAAGCCAACACTCAAAAATATTCATAAAGAAATTTTTGGGCTAAAAAGTAAACACAGGAAAAAAATTATGGTTTAATTCCATTATACGTATCGTTTGAAAGGGTTGATTATAAGGGCCTCAAAACAAATCAGAATAGGTATATAACTATGACAGTACGCTATTTTTAACATATCCTATTGATTTGTAAATAAAAATGGCTGCAAAACACAACTAGCTCATGTATTTCGTCGCATCAAATCAAAATAAGAAAAAAGTTGTTTAATTCCATTATATCTATCGTTTGAAAGGGCTGATTATAAGGGCCTCAAAAAATCATAATTTTAGGTATATAACTATGACAATACGCTATTTTCTATATTTCCTGTTGATTCGTAAATAAAAATGGCTACGAAACACAACTAGCTCATGTATTTAATCGCATCAAATCAAAATAAGAAAAAAATGTTGTTTAATTCCATTATACGTATCGTTTGAAAGGGTTGATTATAAGGGCCTTAAAAAATCATACTTTTAGGTATATAACTATGTCAATAGGCTATTTTCAGTTATTCGTCATGATTCATAAATAAAAATAGCTAGAAAACACAACTAGCTCATGTATTTCATCGCATCAAATTAAAATAAGAAAAAAAAATTTAATTCCATTATACGTATCATCTGAAAGGGCTGATTATAAGGGCTTCAAAAAATCATACTTTTAGGTATATAACTATGTCAATAGGCTATTTTCAATTATTCGTCATGATTCATAAATAAAAATGGCTACAAAACACAACTAGCTTGTGTATTTCATCGCCTCAAATCAAAGTAAGAAAAAAATTGTTTAATTCCGTTATAGGTTGAGGCCTAAAGACCTCAACGGCCCTTTCAAAGGGGCTAATTATACAGACCTCAAAAAAATCATAATATTAGGTATATAACTGCAACAGAATGCTATTTTCAATTTTTCGTGTTAACTCAATAAAAATGGCTACGAAACACAACTAGCTTATATATTTCATTGCATCAAATCAAAATAACCTATGTATTACGGTGTCACATTAGAGGTATTTAAATCGAGGGCATTACATATATTTTGTCACTTTAGAGGTATTAGAGTCAACCATACCAGAGGTATGAACTCAAAAATATGTTGAAGTATATACAAACAAATATATTACACCCTTACGTTCTTTCCTTTCCACCTTCTCTTCTGTCTTCTCCGTGTATTATAAAGTAAAATGAAATTTACTTTACACAAGACGAGATAATAAATTTCGAAACAATTCACAATGACTCACACACCTCCCCTTAACACAGCCACACATCCTCCGAATATTTGAACCAAATCAAAAACAATCACGAAATATAACTTAAACATGGCATTTGGTGAGCACACTTTTGTATAAAATTATGTCGAGTCAGTTGCGCTATTAGGTTTCTCATGTCTTATTACTACGGAAATCTAGTTTTACGTATTTCGAAACGTAGTTTGCTGGTTTTAAGTTTCCATAGTCAATTGAAAAGAAGAAAACCCTTAGAATCTCATAATGACCACCCCTATGCCATAGCAACACAGCTCTAACGGTTTAAAACCGATTATGATTAAACTTGCACAAAGGCCTAGTTGAATTACGTTATATGGTTTTATGTTTAATATGTCCATAGCCAATTGAAAAGAAGAAAACCCTTACAATGTCACGATGACCATCCTTACGTTATGGCAACACAGATCCAACAGTTTAAAATCAATTGTGATTAAACTTGCACAAATACTTAGTTGAATTACGTGATATGGTTCTAAATTTTAAGTTTCCATAGCCAATTGAAAAGAAGAAAACCCTTACAATTTATGATGACCATCCCTATGTCATAGCAACACAGCTTTAACGGTTTAAAACCGAGTGTGATTAAACTTGCACAAAGACCTAGTTGAATTACGGAATATATTGATTGAGACAGCTGTGGGGCTGCGCCAGTAAGTCTAATATCCAAGTGATACAAAGATTCCAAAACAAAGTGCTTAAGTATGTAGTGCGCCTTGGTACGTTCGTAACTATGATCTCCATCGCGATCTTGAGATTGAGATGGTAGATGATATATTAGTAGATTTGCTAGTTCTCACCGAAAGAGACTTCAAAACCACATTAATCTCGAAGCGTCCAGACTCTCAAATGTCCAAAATATTATTAGACGACTCAAAAGAAGACCGTTTGAGCTTGCTAGACATTAGAACACTAAGTGATTCAAGGGAAAAATCTTGGTCTAAACAGCACATAGTATATTAATTTAGAAACAAATTGATCGTTAGTTATGTAACTAGTTTTAATAAAAATTGCAAAAAAAAAACAGAAAGCCAAGATATCATTGAAAGGTTCTCACGAATCATTCAAAAAATCTTTTAAAATGCAACCAAAAATATATAGTAATTCTTTTATTGGCCTCTTCACCGCGATATTTGAGTCTCCAAAACATATTGCAGTTATCATATTCCCTAACTTATTAAAAACAAGTCTCAAAAAGGACCCCATCGAGTGGAATATTGCTGTGAAGGTCTTTTGAAAGACACCAAAAATATATATTAATACTTATATTAGCATCTTCTCCACCAAATTGAAATACCCAAAACGTATTGCAGTTACCATAGTCCCTAAATTATTAAAAACGAGTGTCAAAACGACCCCATCGAGTGGAATATCGCTGTAAAGGTCTTCTGAAATGCACCAAAAATATCTAATAATACCTTTTATTTGGTCTCTTCTACGCGAGATATGAGTCATGGAAACGTATTGCAGTTACATTTCCCCCTAACTTATTAAAAACGTATGTCAAAAAGGACCTCATCGAATGGAGTATCACTGTCTTTTGAAATGCATTCAAAAAAATGTAGTAACTCTTTTTGTATGTTTCTTCTTTACGAGATATTAGTTTCGAGAACGTATTGCAGTTTCCTACCCCCATAACTTATTAAAAGCCTAATTACACTTAATGGGTTCCATAGAAATATGCAATTTGATTACTATATTTATGCAAGTTCGACGATCGTTGAAACTTTATTTTTTGTTAAATCGATCGCGCGGATAACCATAGCCGTATGCTATTCTGAATTTGGTCCTTAAATAAAAATGGCTACAAAATACGACTAGCTTACATCTTTCATCGTATCAAATCAAAACGAGCTATGCATTACGGCGTCACATTAGAGGTATTTAAATCAACATTGGGACTGGAATGGCGGCCGTGGCTCCGCACCATCCTTCGGATGTATGCGTGCCCGCGCCGTCATAAATATAATGGCGAAATGTTATACCATTCATTTATTCGTGGTCAGATTCTTAAATAATTATTATTGTGTTGCGGTGCCGTGTATCTGTGCGCGCGCGCAAATCAAACTCCGGCGATGCGCGCGATGGTGTGTGCGTGAGCGCGCTATGGGCAGGGGCGCCATACGTTGGCGTTTTTTGGTGGGACTGTGACACAATTATAATGCTGATTCGATTCTAATAAATATTCCCAGATGTAAAAGATAATCGACAATACGCCTGATGAGTGACAGTGGTATTCCGAAAGGTATTATGAGTATATGCAAGAAACAAGTTGTGGTCGTGTCACAGGTGAACAGTACACTTGGGTTTGATTAATTACTTACCTAAAGAGTTCACATGGTTAGTGGACTTCCGACATGCGATCCAAATGCCTTGAAATTTGATAAAGAAATACTATTCTATGAGCAGCAAATTGAAAATAATTTGAGTATCAATATATATAAGAATGTAAGTTTCTATATGATTAACATAATTAATTATTCGAAACTATTTCTAACTTAGTATTACAAATTTTTCCATATCTGTGAAGGAGTTCTTGGCAGGCATCACTTAATATTCAGGTACGTGGAACTGACAAAAAACATTTTGTTTAGAATTCAGATAAAATAACAAATTATACTTGCAAATTGTTTGCAAGTTTCTTAAAAGCTAAAGGAACCAAAATTTAAATAAAAAAATCTTCAAGATTGCTATATTTTGGTGCTTTCAGTGTTAGCTCTCATACACCTAGGTATGAGAGCTAACACTGAAAGCTTTTTGAATACCAAAATACTTAATAAGTTTGCAATTCATTTGTTATTTTTCAAAATGGTTTTCATGGAAATCTCTGCATTCCTTCGGTGGAACCACTGAAAAAAACAGTAGACTCAGTTTTCTTGAACGTCTCTTCCATGCCCTTTTTGATAGCAGTCTTTCGGCGTTGGGGAATCGTATTCCATACAGTTTATCTTTTATTCTTGGAAATAAATAGATATCGCATTGCGCGAGCTCGGGGTTATCTGGCGGCGTAATCAAATATTCAGTTGTTGGTCTAGCTGAGCAGGCGGAAGTCGCAATGGGGGAGAATTCTAAGAAAGGATTTACAGTTCATGGATATTGAAAATGAAATAGAGAACACAAGAATTTAATATCCACAGCGTGCCAGTTAAAGTAAAAATAGTTATTTCTTAATGCGTGCACAATATTTTTACAACTGGTCAAATAAACTTTGACTTATCAAGTAACAAACAAACGTACTTTTCTATTTATAAATGACCCATTACAGTGCTCACTTGGAAATGGGTAAAATAATGGTTTGATTTAAAAATAATATTCTTCTGAAAATTTGAATTTTGACTGGGAAATAGTAAGTAGTTTGAAATATACTGAATGGAAAAAATAGCCTGAAAAGAAAGAATAATCGTGAACTTATTAGGTTTTTTTAAATGTAATAGTTAACTACTTCTAAATTGCCTGGTTTTTTTATGTAAAATGTAGTTGTAAAAAATTGTAAAAGTAAGCGAGATTTAGCTTTCAAGATCTAATATCAGAGACAAAATGACGATATTTCCTTGTCTCATTCGTTCTCGTAAAATACAATGAGCGTTATTTAAAATGACATTACGATTTAATATTGACGTCTTTATGTAAACGTAAAGTTTAAACTTTTATATCTTCGTCAATTTGTACTTTAAAATTATGATTTATGAAATAAAAAAGACAACTACCCTGTGAATAAATAAAGAAATGGTCCCTAATTTTCCTGAAAAACGAAATTAAAATAAGAAATGACTACTTGTGAGATTACTCATGTTCACGCTTTCATCCTTGATGGGATAATTTTTTAATTATCAAAGAAAATAAATTTCATTCTTAAATAAAAAAAATCAATATTCATTTCCACGAATTCCTTAATACACGTACACAACATTTGACAGAAATCGATTAAACAGTTAGTGCGCATAAACGCGACAAACAAACTATTTTTTCGTATTTATGATATAATATATTAGTCAAGATTAGGATTATATCTAGTTGTGATTACTAATTAGCATTTATTTAAGACTAAGGACAACCTGTCAACTTCAACCTGTCAAAATGTTTAATTGACTCTAAATTCTGCCGCGTCATGGTCACCCCAACATCTCTTTTCATAGCCGCGCCTGTGTGCGTCCCCGCCACGCCGTACGCATGTCTGCGTCACGCCGCTGATATACGGCGCGCATGGCGAGGCACTCGCACAGGCCAAAGACACTCGTTCTGCATTTACAATATGTTATCTTTTTTTATTGTAATATTATCGCATTAATATTTCCATGTATAGCGAAAGTGGAGGGGGGAGGGGTGGGGCGGGGCGGCGGTGTCCTCCACTCGATTGAGTACTCGTAGTTTCTTGCGAAGTGGATGGTGGTAATAAATAATGACAATTATTATTATTATTATTACTAAATATAAAGTTTTGCACTAGATTAACCCGTGAGTATTCGGGTATGGGTCGGAAAGACCAACGAGTATATGTTATTTATATTTGCAGTTTTAGTTTTTACTTTAAATGGCTCCATTAAGTATAACATAGCATAAAGAAACGTTGAATTCTCGAAAGATGCGTAGATTAATATTTCCTCCGCGAAATGGAGAAATTTAATAGGTCTATATGTTTAGGACATTTATGGTTTTAAGTAACCCACAGTTATATTTAGAATTAGACGTGCTCGCGACTTAGTTCGGGTGGAATTCGGAGTAAAAAAGTTATTAGGATTTTTTGTGTTTTTTCTCTCAGAATTCTATGAGCATATAGTTAACTAAAAACGTTAATAAATGCCAATGGAGGTCAAATCGATTCCAATGATTCTAACATTAGCGTGCATAACAAATGCAAAGATTGACGTATATTTCTTATTTGTAAATCGATTGAAATAAAACCAAATGTTAGTCTACGCTAATCTAAATACATGACTGAAAACTGCATCCAAATCGGTTCAGCCGTTGCTGAGATTAGCGCGTATAAAAAAGATAACACACAAACAGGCAAACCGGCAAACAAACAGACAGACAACAATTATAAAAACTGTTGTTTTAGGCTCAGTAGCGGGTATTTAGTAGATACCACTTCGTTTTACTTAAAAATATTTAATGTACAGGACTCAGTTTTTTTTACGATTTTAGTATATCTGCTGATAATGGATAAAATATTAAAATGATTTAGAAATGCATTCACGAAATAGAATTCGTAATGCGGGTATCAAGGACTAATTATTAAATATTTAAAGCTTTTAAATTTCACAAAAGGACTAATTATTAAATATTTAAAGCTAATTATTAAATATTTAAAGCTTTTAAATTTCAAATAATTACTTAAATAATTACTTTAAATTATTACTTAAATAATTACTTTAAATTATTACTTAAATAATTACTTTAAAGCTTTTTAATTACTTTAAATTATTACTTAAATAATTACTTTAAAGCTTTTAAATTTCACAAAAGGACTAATTATTAAATATTTAAAGCTAATTATTAAATATTTAAAGTCAATTATTAAATATTTAAAGCTTTTAAATTTCACAAAAGGACTAATTATTAAATATTTAAAGCTAATTATTAAATATTTAAAGCTTTTAAATTTTACAAAAGGACTAATTATTAAATATTTAAAGCTAATTATTAAATATTTAAAGCTTTTAAATTTCAAATAATTACTTAAATATTTAAAGCTTTTAAATTTCACAAAATAATCAAATATTTAGTGTTAAAATATTAAATGCAAGCTAACACCGCCAGTGACACTTGTTTCAATAATCAATTATCTATTAATTACTGGCCTGTAAACCAAAAAGAAAAAAAAATAAAGGTCACTTGTCACTGTCACCTATTCTTTGACGTTTCACTGTTGGCTAGTTTCTTTATCTATATGTAATTACTTTATTGAAATATTAAGTCTTTACTTTCCTCTAAAATATTTATTAGAATAACAATTTGTTTCTCACTGTTATTTTGTAATCAGTTTAACCAAAAAATACAGAAACTTGTCTGGAAAATGTAGTTATATAGTCTGGTGTGAACACACCGAACGTATCGTGAAACTGATCGTATTGGGGATAATGATGTAAAATGATTACCAAAACGTGAACTGGTGGTATGATGGGATTCCTTCATGCGATGTGGCACATTAGATTGATGATAAGCAAAACTGAGTGTTCAGGTCAGTGTAGTTTTCCACATTATATCTTATTGCGCATGTCCTGCTCGATTCTAGTACTGATCCACCTGTTATTTGTTTTTTTTCGTTTCTTTTTATATTCGTTTATTTCATTGGAGACGTTTATCAGTTTGGAGATGTTTGCGTGATTAAGTAATCAAATTATTTCGCGATTAAAGCTAAGCTAAATATTAGGTCGTTCCATTCAAACATGCGCGTACATGTTCGGTTCCTGTTTTGACAGGTTACGCGAAAATTGATAATTATTTGGTGATCCTTTAGTGAACTTTAGTGCGTCTATCTTTCAATACATATTTTATATATCTTTTAAATTGATCGGAATAAATTAATTAATTCAATTAGCGAGTTTGACTAACCAATTTTATAAAATTTTGTGTTCTTTTGATAAAAGTATAAATGATATTCGTAAAGATCTTGTGAACTGGTTAGGCGGTTCCGCGTATTCTTTGAGGATAGTACAATGCGGATATGGCTGAAAACTTTTCATGATGGCAGAGTTTCTACAGAAAAGAAACGACGCCCTCCTCGACTCTCTTCTGTAGACTCCACCACTTGGCACATGAACACGAAGAACGCGTCGCCACTGTGAAAGACAAGTTACATGAAAGAAGAGACTTGACTGTGGCCGATATTTTCCGTGAACTTCATATCCTAGAAACTAGTGTGCATCGAATATTGACAATGAATTTGAATATACATAAGATGCTGGGGAAGTCAACATCCCATGTCCCCACGGAAAGAATTATCGAGGAGCGCTATAATGCCGTTTCTCGAAACCTACTCCTAATAAGGCAACACCCACACTATCTGCGTTGAATGGAAATTTTAATAACATTTGAGAATATAATTGAGAAAAATATACGCGTAAGTTTGAACGGAATGACCTAATATTTAAACTTATCATTTAGATAGTATGTAAACCGTAAATATTTACATCGCTTTTTACCAAAATTAGGACAAATTAAGAAGCAGATAATAAAGTAAATAGTGACGTGCTCACACCAAACTGTCCCTGGGTAATGCACATAAATGGAAATAAATGGTACCATACACGACCAGTTGGTTGTGTTTTGACAGCAGAAACAAAACACAACCAACTGATAGAGTATGGTACCATTTATTTCCATTTATTTTTGTAGAAAGCAAAAGCAACATTTAAGGATGCCCAATTTATACATATAAAATGTTAAGGCTCGAAGAAAAACCCATCATACGCCAGAAGCAAGTTTGCTACAGGTAACATTGATCATAATATCTGCAAACCCATCAATACACCAAAAACCCATCAATATACCTAAAGTATATCAGAGAATCAGAGTAAAAACCCATCAATACACCAGAAACAAGTTTCCTACAGGTGACATTGATCAAGAGTATATACGATGATGAAACACTACATCTGGGCTTAAAAAAAGTCATGCATTTTTATGTATTATGTATTGTGAAAAGGCTGCTGTCAAAAAATAAAAAAAACACATTTCGTTTTTTTATGAATAAATAAGAAATGAACAATAAGGTAATTACTATAAAATCAGAAAAAAATGCAAGTAATTTATTAGAAGATTATATAATAATAATAATAATGATATTATTAGCAATATTGTTAAGTCAAAATTTAAAAATACATGTAAACCATTCAATAAAATATGTGATTATATGAAATTTTAGCTTCAAAAACTGCCATTTCGTTGGTCACTTGGTTTGTGACGTGAATTCCCATGGTCTGTTCGGTTTGCCCAGTTGTTAGTAGATAGTGAGCAGCATAGCATATAGTTAATGTGTTTAACGTCTTGTGATGGTTAGCGGGCCGGCACATTTTTCTTTATTTTTACAAATCTCTCTAATATCATGTATCAGTTCATTTCCAAGGCTCTTATAAATGCAAAAGTAAAACCTCCATCTAAAAATGTACAGGTATTTTTAAATTAAATGAAAACAAAAACAATAACAGACAGGTTGATGGACAAAAATTTCAAAAATACTCAAAGCTTCATATATATATATATATATATATATATATATATATATATACTCATACCTTCTTGGACTCTAAGGAAGACCACAGTTGTTAAAGTTAAACCACATCAAAACCATTCCAGTATTTCTTTATCTGATTTGTGCCCAGTCAAACAGACAGACAATGTTTCCAAATACATAATATTGAGCTAAATTCTTCTTTAGGCGCGCCATTGCACTTTTTCTGAGCAATAAATGAAACTAAGCCATAACGCTCGGGTCGGTGATGTTGAATCGGATAAACTCGGCTTTCTTCGGCATCGGCCAAGTAATCTACTTTTTTAGACGCACCAAACGCAATATTTTAAAATGTCAAGTGTACTAATGGCGCATCATACACCCTTTTAGATTAATATTTTATTTGAGTATAATCTATAAATATATATATATATATATATATATATATATATATATATATATGTATATATATAATAAAAATTGAACAAAGTAAATTCTGTATATCCAAAATATTTAAAAAAGACATTGATTTAGCGTATATAATCTATATAAAATTTATGTATGTTAATTTGAGCGGGCATCAGACCAAATCTGCTGAACGAATTTTGATAAAATTTGGTATGGTATAGTATACATACCTAGGAGCAAAACATAAGAGAAAAAAAAAACAAAAAATATTGAATTTTTTACCTAATTACACGCAAACGAAGTCATAGGCACACTTATGTTATTGTATATAATCAGTGTTATATTTCAAGTATATACAGTTAGTTTTAATACTTTATTTGAGGATAATCCAATATAATATGTTACATTTTAAATAAAAAAATCTCCCATTGTACATATATATATATATATATATATATATATATATATATATATAAAATTCTGGTCTGTGCTTCTAAATATATATATATATATATATATATATATAGAAGCACAGACCAGAATTTTTTTTTAGAAAATAAATTATTTATATCGACTTTTCTATTTATATTAACATAGATGATGGAAAAAAATACAGAACACTTCGTGTGAACTCTTAGTCCAGCATACACACAACAGTCCTTCAACGTTGGAAACGTTTATGGGAACGATCTATGCGATTACGTAATAATATTGTTTGGTTACTCCTAGTTAAGCTAATAACTTAAAACTTAGCATTTGGATAGTATACCAGTTTTAGATACCTGGAAAAAGTTATCACTGTTACTAATAAACTTGGAATAGAAAGTTATACCTTGCAGAAATGGGAAATAGATGAAAACGTTACTAATAAACTCAGTATATGACAAGCTCGTCATAATTTCATCTGTCAAGTACTATTCCGAGCTCGACTAAGTTTAACTTTGGTATAACCTAAAAAGTTGATATTCTGGCAATATATATAAAAGCATTCAGTTTTTGCAATTCGATTGTGTTTATAACTATTTTAACTATCGAATATATTTGGCGTTAATTTTGCAGAAATTCATTACACAAAAAAATGAAACTACGTGATGTAGTATTATTTCTACTTTCTTTAAGTTCTTTACCACGAACTAGGTTTCGTTGTATGACAACACATTCAGGTGGGATATTAGCAAAGATCTTTGCTAAGAGCCCACCCAAAGAATATTTGATAATACTCTATATAATTTAATTGTGAATTATTATAACGAAAACTACTCTATATAATTCAATTTATACAATCGAAACTGTCGGGAATAAATACTATTTATTGCATGTATTTGCACCAAAATCATATTTATTGAGGATAATTTTTAAATTAAATAAAACTCAACTAATATTCTTATTTATTGTTACAGTATTTTAGGGGGAATTGAGACATTTTTCCAAAAAATTATTGGGAATTTTAAATTAACAATTATTCGCTCACGATGTTCTAATGACCTTTTCCTACGTAGCTCATGTTCTTTTTCAGCATCTCATGCTCTTTCATAACTGGAAAAATAGACAAAAATTCAACAACAACGGATACAAGCAAAGAATAACATAAACTTTATCGATGGCCTAAAGACTCCATTTGATATTATCTGTATACAAATGTTTTCTGTATTCGCAATCATAGATACGACCTCATATTTTACGTGTCAATTGTCCATGAAAAAGTCGATGAAATGAAAAGGTCAAAGTCGCGTTTGACTTTGCCGCGTTGGATTTTTGAAATAACTTCGAAATTCTATTGTTTTACTAACTATTTTAGTAGTAATTAATACCTTCGTTATGAAGAGTATAAGTATTGTAAGACTAAAATAAGTATAACTTAAGTTTAAGCATTTTTATTAGTAGCAGAGTATAAGTTTTGTACTTGCTTACTAGATTAACAAGCGAAGTCGTAATAAGTGAGTTTCTAGTTGAGCTAAGAACTTGCAACTTAGCATTTGGACAGTATATGATTTGTAAATAACTGGAAAGAAGGCTGAATCACTAAAACGTTCGTAATAAATATATATATATATATATATATATATATATATATATATATATATATATATATCTTCATATCGTTGCTTCTTTAAGATAATCATTGGCGCAGCAGCAAAGAACTGAAATCTAAACTCAACATTTTCAGTATTTACACATACCGGAATGAATCCTTTTTTTTTCTTTTCTTAGATTAAAATAAAACAAAAAAAACTGTAGTCTAAACTTTGATATTATACATAGTCAAGAAAACAAACAAAAAATGTTTTTTAGAACTAATCAAGAAATGAGTTTATACCCATTTCAGCGCCATTTATAACATTTCTAACATTAACTATCGTTTCTATGGAACCGCATTTGTACTTGCATAAAATATCTTTTAAAAAACCGACTTCAAAAAAACTAAGTACTAAAAATAAAAATAATTAACTCAAATTAGGTACCTACTTTTTTGCAATAAATAACTGAGTTACTTATTTTTGAAGTTGGTGCCAGCACTGTCGATAAACTTAATTTATAATGTAAATTTAAAACTTTGACTTCCAATGTAATATAAAAATTTACATTTCTTTAAATCAATCGGTGATGCTAAAAATAAGTAACTTAGTTATTTAATACAAATAAGTGGGTACCAATTTTGAGTTAATTATTTTTAACTTTTTAGTACCTACCTTTTTTGAAGTAGGTTTTTTAAAAGATATTTTATTTTAGAATGTTTAGTGATTAATATATTAATATTAAAAATCACAATTATTTTATTTCATAGAATATTGGATAATTATTAAAAGTCACGGGCAAAAGCTAGTTAATGGATATTTTTTTCTTTTTCTAAAGTTGGTTATCAACAAAACATAGAAATGAAACGACAGTAGTAGCCGCCAGTGATTAGCTATTTACCGTTGAGAAGTTCGGTTCTCCATGTTCGAAGTCCAATATCAGATTTTGCAAGTAAAAAAAACTACCACTTGAGGAGTTCTAATGTCTATATCTGAAATCCAATATCAGATTTCGCAAAGTAATAACTAAAGTTACAGTTAACCAGTAGCATATACATTGGATCGTGATTACTATCATCTGTTAAGAAGTTACATTATTCATTTTCAGAACTCATTATCACACCCTGATCTAGTCGATGGTGCAGTTATTTTTCAAAATAAAAACTACCAGTAGTAAATATCTTGAATTACGTTTGATTTACTACCGTCCGTTAAGGAGTTCCATTGTTCATCTCCAAAACTCATCATCAGGCCCTAACCTGGTCGACGGTGTAGTAATTTTGTAAAGTAAAAACTACTAGTAGCAAATATTTTTAATCACGGTTGATTTATATCCGTAAAAGAGTTCCATTGTTCATCTTCAAAACTCATCATCAGACCCAGACCTAGTAAGTGTTGTAGTTATTTTGCAAAATAACAACCACCCGGAGCAAATATCTTGAATCATAGTTGATTTACTGCCATTTGTTAAGGATTACCCTTGTTCATTTCCGAATCTCATCATAGATCATCATCATATTTATATGGAACTACACATATAGCACCCTCTTTCAAATAAAAACGAATCATCCAAATCGGCCCACTTAGTAAAGAATTATACATAATAAAAATATTCTGACTAATTGAGAACCTCTTTTTTGGAAGTCGGTTAAAAACATATAATATACTATCAAAATTATATGATTGGTCAAATGATAACTTTTTTCTTTAGAATGTATTATATACGATCGTCTTTTAATATGCAAAATACGAAATGCAATATGATTATCCAAACTTATGGGGCAATTTCAGTATATATTTTAAAAACGTTAAACACCTTTTCAAAGACTAACGGTAATTTTTCAATTGTGACCAATTAATAATCCAAAGTATTACAGCCAATTGTCACCAATTAAAAATCCAAAGTATTACAGCCAATTGTCACCAATTAAAAATCCAAAGTATTACAGCCAATTGTGACCAATTAAAAATCCAAAGTATTATTCTCTAAATAACTGATATAATCAGTAATAACTTAAAAACCTGCAACATCTCTTTGTTGAATATACATGTATAACTACTTTGAAGCTATTTTATGTAGTAAAGTAGAAAAGAGACGCTATCACTTAATTCTTATTATTTTAATTATTTTAAATGTATTTGAAATTAACAATATAATTAACGTAGTGTGAGATACAATTTAAAAAAAAACGAGTGTGCTTTAGACCACACGACTGAAGTAAAACTTCAAATTCACGAAATATGAACTTTAAAATGAATTTACAATTTTATTCACTTTAAACGTAGAATATTTAGTGTATTGAACAAAATAATAATTTATAAAACTGTTCAAGAACGAAATGAAATTACAAAATAATGAAAAAATCACCGTTCGCGTAACGCTAGCAAACTCGCATATATAAATATATATATTTCATGCACTGGCTATGAGAGGAAGAGAGAAAGAAAATGTGCGCGCGCACTGCTGTGTCTTGCTCCTACAGTGTGATACAGACAATAGGCTTGCACTGTGACTTAGATATACGAAACATGACTGGCTATGAGAGAAAGAGAGAAAGAAAACGTGTGGTCGCACCTCTCTCTCTCTCTTGTCCCTACAGTAATATACGAAACGTAACACTCCTTCTTTCTGTCTTCACTAACTTATATCTCCCTCTCAACTTCCGTTCGCCTCACCCAATCACACTTTTCGTAACGCTCTCGTCACGTATTCACCAGCTTACTCCTCAAGTTAAGCGTGCGTAAAGAAGTTTTACTTCAAAAACTCATTTTATCCATCATTTATATCCCTTTTCACACAGGATTAAAATATAATTAAGATAAAATGTTGTAGCAAAGATATTATCCTGAAATACGTAAATAAATATACTACTTTTATCATATAGTTGTATTTGTAAATGGACCTAGAATGAGCATTTCCATTTCTGGAATAATCAAAGAAAAACAGCTAGTGGCGAGGTTGGAGTAAATTTGGGGTAAATGTGAAAGGAAATCGTTTAATTCCGGAGTGAATTTACTTGATGAAAACAGTTGTTTGCTATGCGCCGGAAGTATTTAATTTGTCTATTGTGATGTAGTTTATAATGCACATAATCGTTTGGAGATTGGCTCACATACATTTGAAACGGTTGACTGTTTTACTTACTTGTGTTAACAATGAGAATGACACTATCTCTGAAAATCAGAATCGCATATCATCGGCCAATAAAGCATTTTTTGGACTAAGCTCCATCCTTCAATCTTCTTTTCTTACAAGAAAAACAAAATTATTAGTATATAAAACTCTTATTAGGCCAGTTCTAGCATATGGTTTAGAAACCTGGCCTTTGACTAGAACAGGAGAGAATAAAATAGCAGCCTTTGAAATAAGGGTTCTGAGGAGAATTTTTGGGGGTGTCAAGGAAAATAGTATTTGGCGAAGACGTCTTAACTGAGAAATCTATAGGTTGTTTGGTGAGCCTGATGTCATATAAACCATCAAAATCAAAAAAATGAACTTGGCTGCCCACGTATCTAGAATGAAAGATGAAAACCCAGTAAAGAAAGTTTTCATCGCAAAACCTCTAACAACTCGTAGAAGAGATAGACCAAAATTACAATGGATCGATTCAATGGAAGAAGATTTTAAAAATCTCAGGATAAAGAACTGGAAAACCCAGGCGAAGAGTAGAACCTCCTGGAAGAATCTCCAACAGAAGGCCTTAGCCCACCCTGGGCTGTCGTGCCAAATATGATGATGATGTAATTTAAATTTCAAAGTGTTACAAAATTCAAGGTACTTGTTTTTATAGAATATACTAATAAGTATCAATTATCGACATTTTAGATTTTTTATGTGGCGTCCAAAATATTATAGATATATTTCTGAAAAAATTAGTGTAATTCGGAATAACCATCATAATATGGCATGTTAAATAACACTATACATAAAATAAAATTGTAACAGAGTGAATTCTGTAAGTGGAAAATATTTTATAAATAGTGATTGATGTATAGAATTACTCACAATTAAATGAAACTACGTGATGTAGTATTATTTCTACTTCATTTAAATCGTTTACCACGACCTAGGTTTCGTTGTATTACAACATCTTCAGGTGGACTATTCGTAAAGATTCTTCTTTCTGATATCTTTGCTAATAGCCTATCTAAAGATGTTATAATACAACGAAACCTAGGT
Organism: Druceiella hillmani; assembly: GCA_039881145.1. Lineage (NCBI taxonomy): Eukaryota > Metazoa > Arthropoda > Insecta > Lepidoptera > Hepialidae > Druceiella > Druceiella hillmani. The sequence continues at coordinate 14,153,681 of JAYKKI010000031.1, forward strand.
CGTGGTAAAGAAATTAAAGAAAGTAGAAATAATACTACATCACGTAGTTTAATTTAATTGTGAACAATGAATTTCTACAAAATTAACGCCAAATATATTCAAGTATAGAATTATAATGGAAGCCGCAAAATCGTTTTATAGAATTTTTGTCTGCCTGTTTGTATGTTATTTTGTGCGTCAGTCACTCAAAATCTACTAAAGGGTTTGGATAAAATTCGGTAGGGTAATAGTTTCTAACCAAGAATGACTATGAGAGAATTTTTTTTTCTTATTCCAAATTTGACGCAAATAAAACTGCGAGGCACAGCTAGCATAAGTTGTCTTTTAAATTACGGAAATATTCCACCAATATTACATTTGTGAATGTTTGGGCGTTTTTATATTTGTTACTCAATCAGATATAAACGGACTTTCGGACCTCGGTGCTTTTTACCCGATAATACAAATGTTATACTAAAATACCTCAATATCATGGCACAGCATATAAATTGAATCCATTTTCTCGGATATCTTAGCAAACATTCAAACTTAGCAGTTATTCCTTCTCATATTATAAATATAAAACGGTTTTATTTGCCTGCTTGTTTATTTGTTTGTGTGTTAAACAATAACTCCACAACCAAGCAATGGATCGTTACTAAATTTGGCGTCCGTGTAGTTCATGTGATGGTGTAAAGGCTCAAGTTGGTGAAGAGATGAGAGATGATCTCGAGTTGGTGAAAACAGACCTAAAAGCAGACCATGTACACAATAAGTATCTGACATCAGGTTTTATTGAAGACTAGAGTGTCAGACCTTTTCTCTGAGAGTTGAGTTTTGTTTCGAACGAGCTAAATTTTTTATGATATTTTAAGGAATAAATACTTTAAAAAAATGTTTGAAGTAACAAAAACGCGAAACAAATGCGAAACATTTTTATTGATCATGGAATGGGAAATGTTCCCGGAATTGTGGGACATTGGAAGTAAATTATTCTGCAAACCAATTAAAAAGCAAAATGTTCTGCGAGAATTCTTCTATCGTTATTCCCGAAAGATCTGTCAAATATCTTATAACCTCAACTCACATAACAATGTACGATGATGATATCTTCTCTCTTGTCCCAATTCCCTTTTTTCTTTTTCAAATTCTTCTTCAAAACCATTAAAACGGTAAAAGCAGCATCAAACTTAGCTTTTTGAGTCGACATGGTTCACTGCCTATCATTTTTCTTAAAGTTTCAGCAAGCTACACAAGTGAGCCGTGTAAACACTTATGATATATTTTCTGAGATCAAAAGCACAGCCACTCTCAGACGAAAGCTGTCACCGATAAGTTGATCAACTTGCTGCCTCAATGTAAACTAATAAGCAAGTTGATGCTGCAATGAGTGTTGCAATTATATTGCTCATGTATTTGAGTCCTAAGACATAGACATTCCGCAAATATGTAATATCGATACCACAAAAACAGCCTTTTATGTTTGTTACTCAATCAAACCTAAATACCAATAAAAACTTTCACGATATTTGGTGTAAACACAGCCCATAACACGTATTAGTATATGAATTATTAATTATCGAAATAAATACCATAGTTGCTGAAAGATAGAACTTGGTGTATTTTATTTAATAATATATCGATTAACGGATAACGCCGATAAATACCATAGTCGCTGAAAGATAGAACTTGGTGTATTTTATTTAATAAATATATCGATTAACGGATAACGCCGATAAATACCATAGTTGCTGAAAGATAGAACTTGGTGTATTTTATTTAATAATATATCGATTAACGGATAACGCCGATAAATACCATAGTCGCTGAAAGATAGAACTTGGTGTATTTTATTTAATAAATATATCGATTAACGGATAACGCCGATAAATACCATAGTTGCTGAAAGATAGAACTTGGTGTATTTTATTTAATAATATATCGATTAACGGATAACGCCGATAAATACCATAGTCGCTGAAAGATAGAACTTGGTGTATTTTATTTAATAAATATATCGATTAACGGATAACGCCGATAAATACCATAGTTGCTGAAAGATAGAACTTGGTGTATTTTATTTAATAATATATCGATTAACGCGGTATTGAGGGATACGTCCCATATTGTTATAGTTTTGCTCCAATGACAGACTTAGTAATACGATTATGGAGTTGCTTGGTGATTCAAATTTGATAATTATTTAGTTTTAATTCTATATATAGCGTGGGGTATCTTTTAAAAGGGCTGATATTTTTCTTCATTTTAGATAATACATCTTCCGAAATATGCTGAAGAAAGCACCACAACACCCCTTCCCCCATCAGCCCTTATTTTCAAAAGTTACTAAACCTAAACTTGTGAAAAATAAATAGTTTTTAGAATCCTAGCAAAGGTTTCAGGTAAAATATTATTAAGATTATCCCAGATCCCATAATTTTTTTAAACATGCACCATGTTTTAACGCCTGTGAAAAATACAGTAGACAATCTATTACGTTGTGAGAAATTAATACTTTTAAATAGTTTAATAGAATTTCTGTGTACCCATAAATGTTTATAAATACCTAAATGTGTACGAAACACAATCGTAATACAAGTACTCCTTGTGCTTAGAAGTTTTTTTTAGTTAAGGACCCCAAACCTAGTTAAACCCAATACCCTCAATATACTACCATCTATCACAAACACCTCATGGTAATTTAAACCATTCAATTCTTTTTTAAATACCATTTCTATTGAAACAGCACCTACCGTTTCCTCTGTCAGTAGTATTAATTTAAACACCTTCCACTCTAGATTAGAAGGAAACAAAATTTTACGGTGATTCTAAGTGTTATAAGGGAAGCGGAATACTGTTACAAGGGAAGAACTGATTTTCTGATTCCAACGGTATTTTGAACTTTATCCTTATGTGTATAAGTTTCGATCACCAATTTGGCGTTGCCACAAAACATATGAACCCGCACAAAACATATTGCCCCGCACATTGATAGCTAAAATTCAAAAATATTAATTTCGAAATTTTTCGGCGAAGGGATGAAGTACACGAAAATATATATTTTTTTTATTTTTATGTATCGTGCAGGAGTATTGTTTGGAAAAGCTATTGTAACCAGCTCTCCAGAGTCTTAAAGTTTTTTTTTCATAATTTTAGGTATTGTATCTCCAGGATTACACTGGAAAATATGAAAAAAAATGTTATCCCTATTTTTAGTTTGAGTATTTTCGAAATTACTCAAACTAAAATTGTCCAAAGGAATATAGGTTTTTAAAAACCTATTCAAAGGTTGCACGGAGCCTGTGGGGATGATTCTAAATGTCATCATCATTTTAAAATCTGCACCATATTTTTACTCCTAGGAAAGAAATAACAGACAATAAATTTATGTTATGACTTCGTTTCAAGTGTTTCATCATTTCAGGTATAAGTGGTACTACAGACCTGAGCTGCAGTGGCTACATTATTGAATAATGGACGAAAATCTACACTCTCAATTTTCCAATTTGTTACAACCTTTTCTCTCTGCGTCTGTATCGTCCGAAATTATTTTTGTGGAAAGGTCCAATGCATTTTGTTCGACATCTTGTAAACATTATATAATGAAAATTGGTTGTAAAATGGCAAGCACTTTTAAAATGTCATCATTTGGATTAGTGCCACTAAAACAAATGTAAAACAAAGCAAACACCAAATTCATTTCTCTACAGGTACTGTTGGATGATCGGATTGGGATGTGACTAATTTAGTACCATTTCCTGTTGGTAATATATCATTATGCATTTATAACCAGGTTCTAACGGTACTGTTTATTTGTAATGTAATATTAACTAATACATTTATAAAACTATTCGTTGTAAAGTCAATTTAAAACAAAATAATAATTATTAATATTAATCACTGTTTTTATAAAATTAATTCACTTACCTGTTTCTATAATTAAAAATCAAATTTATCTATAACAAATAAGGAAAAACAGGTCAAGATCTTGTTGGAACACGCAAAAACAGGTTTCCATATATGTTCGAACAAGTAATTAATCACACCTAATCGAAAAACCATTTTCTTATCGAATTACGTATTCGATAAATTATTACAACTCTCGAAGATTCTACAAGCTTCGAACACATTATAAATAAGCGGTGCTCAGGGTGTAAGTTGTCAGTTTTATTTAAAACATCGGAGGTATAACACTAGATATCTGTTAGAGGTGCGCAAAATTTATCAGTGAAAAGAAAACAGTGATATATATATATATATATATATATATATATATATATATATATTTTTTTTTTTTTTTTTTTCATTGGAAAGATATATATCACTCCTTTATATCTCTAGCTCAGTGTCTCAGTACTCGGAGTTATTAACGAAATTATTTATTACGCATACGTTGAACCGTTGAACGACGGTCATACAACATGGTGATAAATAGTAATGACTGAACATTACGCACTATTGTTTGAAAATAAAAATAAATTCTACAAGAGTATCCACTTTACTTTATACTTTACAGGTTTAGGATTTCGGACTGTCAACCTAGATTCAAAATATATATAAAATAACTTAAATGCTTATAATTAAATTGAAATAGATTGGTGTATTTATACAATTATTAATTAGAATTTTGAAATGAAACAAAATTATAAAATTGTTCAAGAACGAAATGAAATTACAAAATAATAAAAAAATCACCGTTCGCGTAACGCTAGCAAACTCGCATATATATATATATATACACACACACACACACACACACATATATATATATATATATATATATATATATATATATATATAAATATATATTTCATGCACTGGCTATGAGAGAAAGAGAGAAAAAAACGTGTGCTCGTACCTCTATCTCTTGTCCCTACAGTAATATACGAAACGTAACTCTCTCTCTCTCTTTCTGTCTTCACTAACTTATATCTCCGTCTCAACTTCCGTTCCCCTCGCCCGATCACACTTTTCGTAACGCTCTCGTCACGCATTCACCAGCTTACTCCCCAAGTTAAGCGTGCGTAACGTGCGTTTTACTTCAAAAAGTGTTTGTTTATGCAGATATTTGGAGCGAACTAAAGTATACTTTATCATAGTGTTCACATTCGATCGCAATCCAATGACATATTTGACTAAACAGTTCGATCGTTTTCTTTCTCTTTCATGTAACATCAAAACATATACTTTTATCTCTATCTTCACGACACGACGAGTGAGTGAAATGATTGATTTGATGAAACAAAGGAGGCCGATCACTCCGAGCTAGTGATGTACTGACACATTTTGATTTCAAGTGAGCGAGTGATAGATATGTTCGTAACATGTGAGCTATATCTTTTATATCTCTCACTCATGAGTTACACATCTCAAATATCTATATATCAAGAAATACAATCAGCTATCAAGAAGCTATCCATCTATTAGAATATCTATCATGAAATATAACCAGCTGCCTCATTGGAATTTCTCTTCATCATTTAATGATCTGTTCAAATCTATCTTCGTTCATCAACTATCATCACACAGTATCATTCAAGCATCCAAACCTATCGACTATTCACATCTAACAGTATTCATTCCAGAAAAAAACTTATTAAGTAAGGAACAATTTTTGACCGACCCAAAATAGGTTGCATTTTAAAAACATATTTTTTTGGAATATAATGACTCAGTGGAGGATTTCGGATAAAGATATTAAGAATATGTTCAAGCAACTTTCGATTGGCTTTAATTGTTAAGTAAAAATGTTTTGTAAAATTAATATCATTCTAAAAAATATCAAGTTTTTCTCCAAAATTCACGGCATGATTAAAATGGAAGAACAATTTATTAATCTATCTTTTTCTTCTAGAATCGGTCCCTCTCTGGTAAGGATCCTGGCTTCCTTTTCATAACACCTTTTCTTTAATGATATTCCGCCATACGTTCCTATTGTCGGTCCTGTATAGGGCATCACGTAACGGAGTGCCAAACGTTCCCAGAATCTGGTCAGTCCAGCGTCTAAGGCAGCGTCCTCGTGATTCTTCAACTATGCGGGTAGCAATGAGCTTATCAATATTGTAGGCAGGTTTTCGCGCAATGTATCCTAGGTTCTGGAGAACTCTCTGGAGATGGAGGGTGGAACAACCTCGTTTTGACTCCAGGCTGTTTCAGAATCGAGACGTTGATTCTGTATTAGGTCATAATCAATAGTCTAGTTTATATTCAGCATAGTCGTTTTTAGAATTAATTTTTGACAAAATAAAGCCACGTTGAAAAAATATTTTACATTTTACATATTTTTCCCGACATGTTTTAAAAAATATTTTCTAAAAATAATAAACATTTTGACCCTTCTCAGTGGTGTTCCTAATATTTAAATGCTAGACTACAAATAACTTTGAAACGTAATAATACTTCACAACTCGTGTATTTTAAAAGTAAAACTTCGAAATAAAAAAAAATGTATTAAAAACCTCAATTTTATTGCTAAAGAATAATTAAATAACACCCTATCAGGGGGCGTGAAAAAGGAAGTTCACCCCACTTCACATTTGCAAAGAATATTTACATGAAAATATTATTAATTTTGAACTATAATTTTGAAATCTTCACCAGAAAAATCCACCTGCATACTCTCATAAGGATTAAGCTATACCTACATATAATGAAACTATAACACAGTGAATTATGTACATGGAAAGGATATTTTAAAAAGATTGAATTAATTAGCGTTTAATATGATAAACAGAAGCCAGAAAACCTGTTTTTAGAATGTTTGTCTGTCTGTTTGTTAATTTACGCACAATCTACTAAACAGATTTTGATGAAATCTGCTGAGTTATAGTTATTTGGAAGTTAATATTCTTTAGCAACATATACGATACTTTTTGTCAGGATATTACAGATTTAAAGAGAAAACCTGGCTTAGCGAATATTAGTATATTGGCACTGCCATATTGTAAAAATAAATGAAAAATGAAAGACCTGTCAAGCACGAGTGGAACTCGCACTACGAGGGTTCCATACAGATTCAGGCATTTATAAAAATTTAATGATACATAATATTCCTACCAAAACTATTTACAAAATTTTAATGTTTTAGAACGAAAATATATTGTCTACTTTATATTTCACAGCCGCATATTTTGAAAAACAATTTTTTATGTGATATAACTACAAATTAATGATTTTCCGATTTGTTCTTTTACTTGTGCTGTGAGACCTTGCTTCTTGACCAATTTTATGATTCTAGCTCAACGGGAAGTACCCTATAGGTTTTGATTTATTTGCGAGTATCAAAATATGCGGCATAAATAGCCATATTTAAAATTTTTTTTTATTGTGTGAAGTTTTTTATTGAGTTGACTTAGAAGCTTGCTCTAAGTCAGCTCCAAGGGACTGTAGACGTAAATATTTGATATTAATTTCAACTCGATATCTCCCCACGTTCCTGTGAAAAAAGGGTGTTTACAGGCAGACAGACAACGAAATGATCCTATAAGGGTTCCTTTTTTCCTTTTGAGGTACGGAACCCTAAAAACAGTATAAAAGTGATGATAATACTAATCATAATAATAGTTTCGACAGGTCAGTTGAATCAGCTCTGGTGTTATAATTAGCACGTTGGCACGATCGCTAAAGACGTAGGTTCAATTCCCACCTGCGCATCGACTTTTTCTTTGTGTTGTTTCCAATAGTGGTTACTACGCTGAGATATATTTAAAGAATTGTGGACGCGGTAGCGGGTCCCGCTAAAAAATAATAAAGGCCTGTAGCTTGACTACAGAGCAATACCGTAATTAAATCCATCTCACATCCAGTGCCATTTCTGTTTTATATACCTCTCAACGATCATTTCCATGCCCCTGAAGATTTCGCCCTATGACACGGCACAGTTCGCACTACCCTTGTTACGATGTTGATAGAAAGTACATTAATTACGCACTATGTAAATCCATTTTCAATTATATCGCGCTAATGAAATGTTTACCTCGCCTGGTATATATACCAATTCAATACACCACACTTTCATAAGTTTGCGCACTATGTAAATCCATTTTCAATTATATCGTGCAAACGAAATGTTTACGTCGTCTGGTATATATACTAATTCAATATATCACACTTTCATAAGTTTACGCACTATGTAAATCCATTTTCAATTATATAGCGCAAACGAAATGTTTACGTCGTCTGGTATATATACTAATTCAATATATCACACTTTCATAAGTTTACTAACTATGTAAATCCATTTTCAATTATATCGCGCTAATGAAATGTTTACCTCGCCTGGTATATATACTAATTCAATATACCACACTTTCATAAGTTTACGCTGTATATAAATCCATTTTTAATTATATCGCGCTAACGAAATGTTTACGTCGTCTGGTATATATACACTAGTTCAATATACTAACACTTTCACAAGATTACGCAGTGATGTTTACTGCCGGCATGTGTTAACTATCCTTTCGTCACATTGTTTCCGTTACATTTCTTTCGAACTGCATTAATCAATTTAAATATTATCTGAAACAAACAACAAATAAAATTTAAATCGTTTGCTTGGAAACCCATACGTTCGAAGTGTATTTTTTTATTGTTAATGATTTACTTTTTATCAATTTGATTACAACATATGTGAATTGTAAACTTAATGTAAGATAATTATTATTGTTACCATACGTTATGAAAACTTTGTATACACTAATTTAAGATTGAAAACGTTTTAAAACTATTTTGACTGTGTATTTATTCCGTAAGAAAAACATTTATAACAATAGCTAAATTTTAACTGAGTTACTTATAAAATGTGTATGTACATAAATACATATTTATCTAGAAAGTATCTCCAATAATGAGCATATAGCACGGTCTGACTCTACGATTTCGAGTTGCACCAGTCATGTTGTGACCATAACGCAGACAGCGGGTACAGGGCCGTAAAACAGCGGCGCATTGGTCACGGGCTGGTCAGCCGACCGGGCGGCCGAGTTCGGGTCCGCTTGCACGGGATGGGACAAGCCGAATCTCTTGTATCGATGCAGACTTATAATTTTATCGATATTGATTAAAAACATTTTAGTGTTTGAACAACTTGAATCGAGCGTTGTATTTGCGTGCATTCCATAATATTTTTGGGGGTTCGCAATGAAACAAGGGTCCATCTGTCACAACCTCTCACAAGCATTACAATTCTAGGACTATGTGCATGAAATTTCACAAATCGATACTAAAGTTCTGAATTGACATACGGAACGACGAATAATTGTTTATTTATTTTATTTATCTATATTTTTTTATTATTAATCATTATCTGGCGAATATCTGGTTAATTTACTGCTCTTCCAGTCAACCAGAATTACCGTACATACATAAAGTTGTAGGAAAAATAGGTAGTAACAAAAAGTGATAATAACAAAATATTTTAAGTAATTTTTTGAGAGAGAAAAACATTCTGGTGTGTACTTATGACCACACGATAGAAGTGAAACTTCTAATTTTAAATTATATATATTACAATAATAATTATATTGTTGTTATATGATTGTTTGGCGAATCAGGAAGAATGCCGAGATTACTATTTTAAAATAAAATAAGATATGCGTATACTATATTAAAGTACTCTCAAATATTATATTAAACACTAACCGTATCCACTTGAAATATTGCACCGATTATATACAATAACATACACGTGTTATATTAAATTATACTCAAATATAATATTAATAAAAAATGAACCGTAATGAACGATTGAAACGATGCACTCCGTGTTAGATAGTGAACTCGCTCGGCCGATGCCGAAGGTAGCCGAGTTTACCCGTAAGAATGTAACAATAGGTTCATGGAAACTGAAATATGTTACAAACACTTTAGATTCAAATTTAATTAAATATAAAAAAGTGCGCAGGACGCACCGAAAAAAGTAGTTCACTTGATATTTGAAAAAAGTGCGCACGGTGCACTTAAAGAAGTAGTTCACTTGGCCGATGGCGAAGGGACCCGAGTTTACCCGATTCAGAGTCGCCGGCCCGAGAATGTTTCTTGACCTCAGTTTCATTTACTGCTCAGAAACATTGCGCATGGGGCGCCCAATGAAGTTTTCACTTCCAAAAGATTAAATGAATTCTATTTTTATACGTCGGGAAGACTTTGGACCAGGATAGAAGGGTAGGAAAAGAAAAGAGAAGAATTAGGGGTGGTATGACTTTTACAAATTATATATATATATGGCTGATACCTGTGTTTCCTGTTACGTGTTACCTTTGCCTTCTTTGGTCACCTCCTTTAGTCCGTTTCTCTTCTCCCTTCGTTAAAATGTTTATTTATATTTATGTTTCAAATATATCCATATATTTAAGTCTTTATATCTTCCTCCAGTTCGCATAGCTAACAGAAGTCTGCTACGTCACTACTTGGCATTATTTCGGTTAATGTAATACGAGTTTTAAGCCATACTTGGGAGTATCTTATTCATATGCATTCTCGGTTGCTAAAATAATTATAAAAATGTCTTTCTGTCCGAAACTATTGATATAAATTTTATACAGGTTATAAACAGAAGCTTTGAAAATAATTTAGTTTTGTTCTTGGCGTTATCTCAAACGGTTCTGAAGGCATGATGATAAATGTATTAGATAGAAAATTAAACAAAATATCCGCTACGTACATGGTAGACAACGGCGGGATGCAGGAACATGCGGGAGTGGGCTGACGAACGGTAGCAAGTAGCGCAATTTGACCCGCGCGGGTTTTAAGCTTAACTAATAATTTGTATCTAACGTAAAAGAACAACAGATATTAAAATACTGTACTTGCATTTCCTCGGATCCACCCAAAAAAAAATTTATTTGTGGACCCGATTAATCCACTCTTTATCATACCCGTTGCCTTGTTTTAGGAAACACATGACAGGTAACATGGGTTACGAGTCACTCAGGTAACACGCATAAAGTTGGAGTCCGCAGCGTTGAATATGGAAATTGTGAAATAGTTAACAGGAATAGACTGCCATTTTTTTGTAGTTGAATAATGAAAAAATATGGAAGAGATCGAGGTAACGCTTGCACGTTACTTTAAGGATTAATATTACCTAAAACGAATTTAAAAAAAAGGGTGCGTGTACTTATGTACGCGCGTGAGAAGTTATACTTCTTTGGCATCATTAAAAAATAGTTTTTTTTAATTGTATGCAAATAATAAATTACAATAAAATAATAAAAGGACTGGAAAATGATAGTCAACACAGTCAATAAAGTTCAGTTTAAATATGAAAAATTAAATAAATAAATATTTATTTTCTTACATTAAGGGTAACATAAATTCTCTTATTATCCGAATGTTATTTTTAAATTATGTCCACTGCCATAGCATCTTCCGGTAATGACTGAATCGGAACTTCAATTATCAGTGGCTTATGATAACTAATCTATGGTAAGCATCTATGGTAGTGCCATGTCGTGTTGTCAAAACCAGAGGATTATTATTCATGGCTAGATTCAAGTCATTTTGGAGGAAATCAATAAGTGGACGAGCATCTTAACGGGAAAAATTGACGTTGAAGTCCACACTTAAAATTATCGGTAACTTGTCTTCTCCTCTACCAAGATATTCTCCTCCAGCTGTTGTATATGGCCATAATAATATTTTCAAGAAATGAATGATGTCGTCCATTTTTTATTTGGAGTAATGTAAATTACCATCAAAACAATTTTGTTGCCATCTTCCATTTTCCATTCAGCTGCACAAAACTCACCAACTGATGTCACTGTTGAACTTGCCAATTCCGCCTGTCTTAGAGTCATATCAATGTTTGGAGTAATGATATTGATAGTGTCGTGCATATTCTGATAAATGGCAACTCCTCCAGCTCGAACGTTTGATCGTTTATATTGTATTATACAATTGAAATTTGGTATACTAATCGACTCATCATTGGCTAACCAGGTTTAATTTATTTATTATAGAAATAATTATAATTTTCTAAATTTAATATTTAATAATTCATAATAAATTTAAAAAATTGTAAATTAATAATTTAATTATATATATATATATATATATATATATATATATATATATATATATATATATATATATACACATATACATACAATTATTATAAATAAAATTTAGAAAATAATAAATATATAGGACATAATTTGTACTGAATTATTAAAAGATTCTTAATTTTAAATGTTTATTACTAATTATTTAATATTTATAAAAATAAATGAACAAATTTAATGAAAACTTTTTGATAAAAATGAAAAGTGAATATTAAAGTAAGAAAATGATAACAATATTTAAAAAATGAATAAACTTAAATTCAATGAATTCAAATAAATTCAAATGAATTCAATAAATAAATTTAATAATAAATTCTATTAAATTTATTTATTTACTTTTAAAATATTGAATAACCAATAATAAATATTTAACATTAATAATTTAATAATATTTAGTATTAATTATGTTAAATAATAATATTTTAATTTATATCAATAAATAATACATACGGATAGATAACCTCAATTATATTGGAGTACTTGAAAAAGTCTATAAACACAATTTTTCCACTAATATTTACGAATAGTAAATATATTAATCAAAATATTTAATTTAAATCACTACTGAATATAATTTATCAGCACATATATAAATCGCACTTATATGAAACTAAAACACGTGTGTGAATGTAGACACTAGAAACATGTGGATAAATACTATGAATATGAAAACAGTGAACAGAGGCGACGATGGTGCCAACTTGCGCGACTAATAGAGGTTCTATTTATATTTTGTTGGTAGCTTTTGTTTCGAGACTGCAACCGCTGCAACGTCATACTGTAACTTTTGTGTGACGAATCTTAAAATTTCACTCTCATCATTTTTTCATAACGCGCCTAAAGAAGTATAACTTCAAAAATGAAAATAATAAGTAGAACCTCGATACTAAATTTAATGATATCTCGTTTAATGTTCAAAAGAATACTTCAAAATTTTCGAAAATCTCCTAATTACTTATCAATTTTTCTGTATATTAATTGAGATCCTCACATGACTTGCAAAATTTTGTGCACATAAACCTAAAACTGTATAAATTGTGAGAGGTTGTGGCAACAAAAGACATTGTGGAATTATCACCTTGTTTCCCTACGGAAACCTAAACGATGTTATAGCATGCGCATAATTTTATTATAATATTTTCAAATTGTTTCAGACACTAAAACTTTATTAATCAATAGGGATGAATATATATATATATATATATATATATATATATATATATATATATATATGTAAGGAGTGAAGCACAGCGCAGCTTCTATTCTGTCCAAGCGGGTTCAAACCTGGCCGTCCGGCCAGTTAAGCGGCCCGTGGCCAATGCGCCGCTGTTTTACGACCCTGTGTCCGCCATCCGCATCATAGTCACAACAGGGCTAGAACAATTAAATATTATAGAGTTCAACCATACCATATGATAGGTGCTTAAGCAAGTAATATGAATGCGGGCAGACGCATGAGGGCAGACATTATCGTTGGTTGTCTGCCGCACATAATATTTTTCTATTAATATTCCTATTCGTAAGCTTACTTTATTTCCGAAATTTGCTTAAAATTTGAATCTGTTGTCAATATTTGTAATTTAACTACTTCGGTAAGTTTCGTATTCGGTAAGTTTAGTATTATTATATAAATGATTTTTACGTACTTTATTGTCTATAAATAGAATTAGTTTGTCTGCACATTAAAGATTTTTACAAAAAAAACAATAAAAGGAAACAGAACAAAAGAAATGGGAAACAAAAATATTGTTGCTTAAATGTGTCCGTTTTTTTCAGTCTATTTATTTGTTTGCGCATCACAGAAAAAAAACAGTTTAAAAGTTTTCGATGAAGTTTGTACTGATGGACTCTGTTGCACATATGAAATTCATATTTCATTCCAATCGACCGAATAAAAAGAATCTATGGTAATTTGCTTTCAATACAAAATATACTTCTTGAAAAAAAATTGACTTTCCTAATTATTATAATACTAGCGTGACCCGTGCGAAGTCTTCGCATTATTTATTCCATTATGAAGCTCAGATGACAGATCAAACAAATATTTTACTAAAATTGACATATAGAGGTGCAAGTATCAAAAGCATCGAGCTAAAGCGCCACTTTATTTATACGTGAGTGGATTTGAAATTAAACAAAAATTTTACCGACCGTCAATCATATTGACGTTGAGCCGTTAGATGGCAGCATTGCTGTTTTGTGTATATAATTGTAATAATTAATTAATTTGCAAAAACAATAGCAATAATAAATTTTTTAGTTGTGGATGCCGATAGAGCAAGTAATTATCTATAAAATGATATATAATTTATGTGGATTAGTTGTGAGGTTTTTTCTAAAAAGGGAGAGTAACATCTTAACCTTAGCGTATTAATATATATGATGATGATGATGATATGATGATGATATGGCGCAAAATAATACTTAAATCATAACTCCTATTGGGTATTATTTACTTACTGGAAAAATATGAAAACATACAAAATGACATAAACAGGAACTAATCGCAAGCAGAAACTTATCTTTATTGTTAATTTAAACTAAATTCAATATACTGCAGTACAACTTAGTATCCAGTGTGGTTGCCATTGTTGGATATAACCATTTCACATTGGCGTGGTATTGACGATACGAGGTTTACATTTGGACTATTTGCTGGCCAATCTGATACCGACACCGACTCCTTTGGGAGGAAAGGTTTGACTCACTGTACTGCATGTTTTTGGTCGATATCGTGTCGAAACGTCCACATAACCTAGAGAGTTTCTTAGTCCTAAAACAGCATGGTTTCCTGTAATGTTTCTTTGTATTGGTGTTTATAAAGAGTGACATAAATATTTTTTTACAAGTTTTACTCCAAGTCTCGAAAAATAGCCCCAAACTTTTTACATTGTCACCTTAAAGTGTTACTTGCCTTTTAGTGTATTTAGGGTTCAATTTTGCTTTTAATGAACGTCGTGCATATTGTCTGCCATCTGATAAAATTAAAATTATCTTGGTCTGGTCAGAAAATAACACATGGACCAATGTTCATATTATATTGGGTCTAACGTTCATATTTACTAACAAACACCAAACGCGCTTGTCTGTGTTCTCTTTTCAATATTTGACATTTCCAGCAATGCTTTTGAAATAATTTTACTTTTTCACAAGTGCAACTAAATTAAATGATTAAGACTGATATGTATTTTTTTTCCATGATTTCCATTTCCTGATCGCCACTTTTACCAAATTAAACCCGTTATTGTGGTTTATCCGTAAAATATACATAAACGCTACCAGACTTTTTTTTACATCTTTTTAAGACTTATTATTCCTCCATACATGGTATGAATGTATCTGTCACGAAAGTGCCCAAGTTATCCACTTTTCTCCCGACTATTTTGACATTATTAACTGTATATCAAAAATTACCCAACATATGTACATACTGTATAGCCTATAGCAATCCGGAAACTATAAACTATCATATTGTATAAGTCAATAGGATTATAAGCTTTCGTGTTAATTCCAAAAAAAACAAACAAACAAACAAAACTTTTCTCTTTAGTATATTCATTTAGTTATGTAAAGTTTGATTTTATGATATAATATGTTAATAATGCCAGTGAAACCTCAATGATAGTAAATACCAGTTGCTCGTCATCAACACGTTTTTACTAACCAAGGTATAGGAAGTATATAATTTTAATTACACATAACCAGTGTCTGACGAAACCCTCGAGAAAAAACGAAAATAAACTCGTCAACCGTCAGGAGACGCATTGGAGACGTGAAACTTCTTAATTTTTATAGAAATATTTTTATTTGAACGAAGTGAAAACGAAAGAGAAAGAAATATTAAGTAGTTGTTAATAATAAAATATTAATTTAAATTCATTATTTTATTTTTAAGGAATAATTTTTCATAGAAATATTTTTAAAACAATCATTTTAACGCTTTTTTCACACGCTTTTAACGTTTTAAGACAGTTTAATGTAATACACCGACAATACACCGAGTAAAGTTGTAAGTGTTGGTAAATAGGACAAAATGCTGATCGAAAATACGTCGAAAAGAGCCGACAAGATGTGAAGCTGGTCGATTGGCAGACAAGAGGCGAAGCTAGCCGAATTAAGTCGGAAACAGCCGACAATACACGAATCTGGCCAAATGGAAAGACGCGTCTTGCCATCAGAACATTTTAACACTCATCCAAATGGGCAATTAGATATCCCACATTAAAAATACACAACCACAATGAAAAATATTCAGTCGATATCCATCGAACATCGAGCTCATTCGCAGCCCTAGACTATAGCGCTGCTACACACGGAGCGCATTTTCGCTAGTCGCATTTGCATATAAATTTGTTAATGCAACTTTGGCTCAGCTCTGCGTCTATTCTGCATGCGCATGCGCCAGTCTTGTTATCTTCGCATTTCTAAGCTCCCTATCGCCTCTATTTGTTTTTTTTTCGAAACCCTTTAAGTCTGTGTTACTAAAAAGTCATTCATATAATATTACCGTAATATTTTTTATCATGATATATCAGAATATGCCAGGTATAAGACACTTTCTAGCAGTGTCAGAGAATTAAATTTAAACTAAAAATATGAGCGGTCAAAGGACCCCTGGTAAATGTGAAACATCAAATTTTTTGATGTGAAATATCTAATGGCGCGTTTGCTTGGGAGTTAAAATGTTCTAATGGCAAGATGCGCCTTTCCATTCGGCCAGCTTCGTGTATTGTCGGCTCTTTCCGCTCTCTACTACAGTGCGCACACGCTACTTTACGTGTGTGTTGGTGTATCAGCATTGTTTCTTATTTACTATCGCTTGTAACTTCGTTTATATCGGTGTTTACAAATTCCGTTATCGGACGTACAACGTCCTAAAATATTTTAATATGAAAATATAAAAAATTAAGAAGTTTCACATCTGCCAGGCGTCCCATGACGGCTTATATTTTGTTCACTATGACTGTGATTTATATTTTAAATTAATAAACGCTTTTAACGTTTTAAGACACTTCAATGCAATCCACAGATTTAAACGAGTAAAGTTGTAAAAGTTTGTAAAAAAGAAACAATACTGATACACTAACACGCACTTAAAGTAGCGTGTGTGTAGTACAGTAGAGAGGGAAGCGTTAAACCGGAAAGAGTCGACAAGATGTAAAGCTAGCTGAATTAAGTCGAAAAGAGCCGACGAGGCGCGAAGCTGGCCGAAGGGCACGTCGCAACATGCCATCAGAACTTTTAACTCCCATCCAAACGCGCCATTAGATTTTTCACATCAAAACTAAAAATATGACCACACTAAACTCAAATATCAAGTTAATTATTCTGTATTCTTTTGCATTAATAATTAATCGAAATTCTCTTGTATAATAGATGAAGAAGTTAATTTATTTTTATATGAAGCTAAATTAACGCCATCTGTCGTCTATTTGTGAACTCTTATGCGAATTAGAATAAATGTTGAAAGTTAAAATATAGTCTACAGATGGCGCTGTCCATTATTTTTATAACTTTAAAAATAATTCGACTATTATTTTAAAATGATATACATTTTTAAGTGTTTATTACAATTTAACTCCTTATTTAATTATATAAATATTTATAATAAGCATTGCTTTAAGTACAATGATATATGTGTAATTAAATTAGTTATAATAAATGTTTCACAATGAAGAAGTTTCACTTCACTTATTAAATTTTTTGAAGTTATACTTCTTTAGGCGCGTTACGAAAAAATGATGAGAGTAAAATTTTAAGATTCGTCACACAAAAGTTACAGTATGAAGTTGCAGCGGTTGCAGTCTCGAAACAAAAGCTACCAAGTTTCTAGTGTCTACATTCACACACGTGTTTTAGTTTCATATAAGTGCGATTTATATATGTGCTGATAAATTATATTCAGTAGTGATTTAAATTCAATATTTTGATTAATATATTTACTATTCGTAAATATTAGTGAAAAAATTGTGTTTATAGACTTTTTCAAGTGCTCCAATATAATTGAGGTTATCTATCCGTATGTATTATTTATTGATATAAATTAAAATATTATTATTTAACATAATTAATACTAAATACTATTGAATTATTAATGTTAAATATTTATTATTGGTTATTCAATATTTTAAAAGCAAATAAATAAATTTAACAATTAAAAACTATTTTTTAATGATGCCAAAGAAGTATAACTTCTCCCGCGCGTACATAAGTACACGCACCCTTCTTTTTACCTTAAAAATTAAAGACGATTAAAATAATGTTTCTCTCTATCTTGTAAAAGACTGGTTCGAAAACCCATAACAAAGAATTAGAAACATCTTTATACAATTGACTATACAACATATGTGGTAAAATCTGACGAGAAATACTTTAGAAAGCTTATTTTTTAATGACTGATATCAATCACGTGCACCGTGAAAATTTTTAAAATTAAACTGCCAATAATTATAAAATTATGAATCCTAACAATTTTAACACGTCCATCCGTCTGTCACAGCCGCACGGTTCATTAACCAGCTTGCACTGTTGCAGATAATTTCTACAAATGGAAATCTTTATTAACATGTAGCAAAATTTATTAAAAATAATTAAAACAGAATTGAATTACTTCATAGCATTTTTTCTTTTATTTCTAAGCCTCGTTTGGGAAATCTAAATAATATTTTACACAAGTCTAGTAAGTAATATTTGAAGTTCTGTGTTGAGTCAGTAATCATTACAGTTCTTACTTTATTAAAATATTACTTAATAGACTTAATATAATATTTTAATACTCATAGCATATTTATTTCAAATTATTTTGATCATATTTTCTTAATACGAGTAACTTTGTTTTTATGGGACGTTTACGGGACCCCATTTACGCCTAAGTGCTTTGTTTAACCTTTTTCTAGGATTTAGTAGCCAAACTGGGACCCTTATAGTTTCGCGATGTCTATCAGTCTGTTTGTCTGTTCGTCTATATGTCATGACCGTTTTACTTGCAAACTCTTAGTGCTATAGAGCTGAAATTTCGCACGGTTTTACATATTTAGACTACGTGATGTAGTGTTATTTCTATTTGATTTACATTCTTTGCCACGACCTAGGTTTCGTCGTATTACAACATCTTCAGGAAGGTTAATCTTTGCCAATAGCCCACCTGAAGATGTTGTCATACAACGAAACCTAGGTTGTGGTAAAGAGTATAAATAAAGCAGAAACAATACTACATCACGTAGTCTCATTTAATTATGATTAATGAATTTCTACTAAATTAACGCCAAAAATATTCACTGCCAACAAATTTATGATATAATAAAATCTTTAAAAAAAAAGGAATTTAGGGTACTTCTCCTATATTTGAAGTGGGGGTGATTTTTAGCATACTTCATTGTGCAGGGTAACGTAGAAAAGGTCTTTCAAGAATATTGGAGGTATATCATGAGTACTTTTTCGACACAGAGATCCGTTTATGAAATATTACTTTGAAGTAATTTTTGTTAGAGCTACTTTCCCACCCCCTATCAATTAAACCGCTATTTTTAATGCCTTAAAAGTATAGAAAATAGTGGTATATATAATAAAATTAAAAGGAAAATCAAGCTAAGTATGCTCTAATAGTTTACGAGTAATAGCCAATCAACTTACGACATGTAGTTGGGTCTGTAGAAAGTTTATGGAAACGTAAGTACAAGTGACTTAAATTAAGTGAAGATGTAACTTTGTATTTTAAAATATATATTTACTAGCGTGACCCGTGCGAAGTCTTCGCATTATAAATTATTCAACTCAATTTAATAAATCAAAATTGATTGCAGGTATTCAATTCATCTCTAATTTTGCACACTGCTTATTACGTTTTTATTCCATTATGAAGCTCAGATGACAGATCAAACAAATATTTTACTAAAATTGACATATAGAGGCGCAAGTATCAAAAGCATTGAGCTAAAGCGCCACTTTATTTATACGTGAGTGGATTTGAAATTAAACAAAAATTTTACCGACCGTCAATCATATTGACGTTGAGCCGTTAGATGGCAGCATTGCTGTTTTGTGTATATAATTTTAATAATTAATTAATTTGCAAAAACAATAGCAATAATAAATTTTTTAGTTGTGGATGCCGGTAGAGCAAGCAATTATCTATAAAATGATATATAATTTATGTGGATTAGTTGTGAGGTTTTTTCTAAAAAGGGAGAGTAACATCTTAACCTTAACGTATTAATATATATGATGATGATGATTATGTGTGTGAAAGATACACTAGGCAACATACTTATGTATTTATGTGTAGAAAAGTCAAATTATTTAAATATTAACCATATTTTAACATCTATGAAAGATATAGTGGACAATATATTTGTGTTGTGAAAAATTAATATTTTATGTTGTGAAAAATTAATGTTTTATGTTGTGAAAAATTAATGTTTTATGTTGTTAAAAATTAATGTTTCTAAATGTTTTACTAGAAATACGACGTGCTTTTAAATGTTTATGAGTGCCTAAAAAAGTACGGAATCCTCCTAATACGAATTCTACTCGTAATTGATGGGTTTTTAATTTTTTAAAAGAAAAAATATATTATGGGTGGGATATATTATATACTAGCTACGCCCGCGACTTCGTCCACGATTAATTAAAAATAACATGGGTCTAGTAACTACTATTGTAGACCATACGAAGAGAAAATTGATCTACCTGTGGGAATTGAATCCACGTCTTCGGCGTACCGTTCCAACGTAGTAACTATTAAATCTCGGCTGATCCAACTGACCTCTCGAAACAATGACTACTATTATTAATATTATCATCAATATTATTCTGTTTTTTATTTATTTTTAAAATATCAATGAAGATAAAGTTTACTATAAACGCTAGTATATTGCGTTTGCAGTATTAATTTTTTATGTATAATGTCCCGGTAAAAGGTCACCCAATATTCTATATGTTGCTCGAAGGTGTAAACTGTTACCACACCAAATTTCATAAAAAAATCCATCCAGTAATTTTTACGTGATTGAAGAACAAATTAACAGACAAAAATTCTAAAAACAGGTTTTCTGACTTATAGTATCATTCTATACACTACAACAATCACTTATTTTAATATATGTATATAAATATATATATATATATATATATATATATATATATATATATATATATATATATATATAGATTTAATTATTTATTTTTTGAATTTTGAAATATTTAGGCTGATTTTTTACAAAATTTAATTCACGCTATATGCAAATGAGTTTGATAATTTTGCATATCCTTCATATCAAAATCACTCACCATACAACTTGAATAAAAAAAAATTAACAATAGCACGAATAGCGTGGATAAACGACAAACAGAATTATAAAATTTTGACATACCTTTCTGATTATGTCATGTTGAAATTTGACTATATTTCCAAATATTTCTGATTATGATCAGAAATATGGTTATATTTCTTGACAGCAACGAATTTATATTATCACTGCTCAGTTCTCTAGAGACGTTTCACAACGGTGTATTTACCTTTAAGCTTCATAGGCATCGTGCGATGTAATTACTATATAATAACTATATATTATAACTATATTTAAGTTTATTATAACTAATCTTAAAAGACATTTGCATCATCCTTATTGACTACTCATCTCCAATTATTTGGAAAATAATTGGATAATATCAAAATAACACTCGCAAACTTGAATTGTATTGATCAATGAACTCTCGGAGACGATTCTTATCATCACAGCTTTTGATGACTTAAATAGACAGAAGTTGATGATGTCAGAACTGGTGAATAAGGGGGATGTGGAAACATTTCACATCCCAGCTCCATAATTTTAATGGAGTAATTCTTGCCATGTGCAGACGGGCATAATCATGCAGAAAGAAAACTTTGTCATGTTATCGTGTGCTAATATCTCACCGAATACACGACATTATCTTTTTGTGATGTCCATCCCTTGTCCTGGGAATCCTTTCTTGTGAACTATTATTTTGAAATAAGATTTTTGTTTAATTATTTATTTTAAATATACCCCCAATTTAATCACATAAATATTGATAATAATCACTGTTTTACATAGAGTTTAAAACATGTAAAATTATTGAATTAAATTAGTTGCAAAACAATCCTAGTTTCACTTCAAACGCAAGGATTTATTGAATTTTTTATAATTTTTCAAAATACTCTCCTATACCATTTCACTGTAATTATTACGCTAAATCCTTTAATTCTACCATCAGAAAGGCATTGACAATTTATAAGAAAAAAAAACAATTCAAAAGTCATACGGGACAATTAATCTGGTACAGTTATTTTGGTACAGTTATTTATCTTGATTCCTTATTAGTTCTGTACCGGTTGCTTCTTCTCTATGCTAATATTATATATTGTAAAAGTTGTTTACATAGCAATAAGTACGATTGAAATGTGTAAACGGTAAGCTTTTAAATATAATCAAATAAATAAATACAAAACACCTTTCAACAGACATTAAATGCATCCAACGCAGTCGGCAATACAGAATACGCCGGCCAACTGCTCTCCGGGCAGATCGCTATCTCGCTGCAGATATAATCGCGAGATGTTTAATTGAAAGCTGCACAAAAATGGTCCAGGCGAGCTGCGCACGAGACAATGCCGCGTAGGCGCTCCAGATTAGCTACATCTAGATTTGTTAGAAATATGATTTGTGGCCGCTGCGATTCGACGGTGATGATTAGGTGGAACTGGCGAGGATTGGAAGATAATGATAAGATGAGGCGAAATTCTATGAGCTGCCACTGCTACACCTGAAGTGTAATAAGTACGTAAGTGCATATATGCGTTTTGTTTATATTTAGATATTGAAATATACCAAAAGAAAAACCTCATAAAAATGAGACAGAAAAAGCTTGAAACCTTTAAGAACATTGGAAATGGGAAAATCACAAAAAAATATATTTTCGGAGTGAAATATGTTTTGCTCTTCCCCACATATGATACATATATAAGAAAAAGATGGACACGTTTTGTTTGTCAAAGTGAGACAACATTAAATCGACACATACATCTCAACGTTATCAGCTGTCAAATGATTGACTTACAAAAGGAGATCGGTGAAAATAGACCTAATTTTACAGAAGTAGAGTATTTAAAAAAAGGTTATATTTTTTAGAATACAACAAGCCAAACGATCCGTGATTCACAATCGGAAAAGGATAAAAAATTAAAAAAAACAACTTATGACCAGAATACAAAACAAAGTAAAAGCCATTTGCGCAACTGCGCATATATCGGATTTTTAACATTTCCAAATTTGTTTAGTGTCTGGCTGAAACTGAGCTTTCAAGCTGAAACCGAATTTGGTATCTTTAACAGTTTTCGCCGAAAGCGAAACCAAAAAGCTCATTAATTTTATGTTAACAGAAGTAGTTTTTTGCCTGTAACGTAGAGATTATTACTTCTATTTGTTTTAAATAGGAAAGTGCAATATCTTATTAAAACCAATACACTGTTTACGTCATTGGAAAAAGTGTTATAAAACAACTTTTATTTAATGAAATTAAACAGTAGTATGAATCAACGCTCGTCATTATATATGATATGTAATAATACAATAATAACAAATTTTTAACATTTCCAAATTTGTTTAGTGTCTGGCTGAAACTGAGCTTTCAAGCTGAAACCGAATTTGGTATCTTTAACAGTTTTCGCCGAAAGCGAAACCAAAAAGCTCATTAATTTTATGTTAACAGAAGTAGTTTTTTGCCTGTAACGTAGAGATTATTACTTCTATTTGTTTTAAATAGGAAAGTGCAATATCTTATTAAAACCAATACACTGTTTACGTCATTGGAAAAAGTGTTATAAAACAACTTTTATTTAATGAAATTAAACAGTAGTATGAATCAACGCTCGTCATTATTATATCATTTTTATATTTCAATAATAAGATCAAGCTAAACGGAAACTTAGTTTTAAAAGGGATAAGTAAAACTACAATTGATATGTAATAATACAATAATAACAAAAAAAGGTGCAATGGTACATTAGAAGCTAGAAAAAGATGGAAAATTCTGTACAGCTACAATCGGATATCTTGAAACTTTTCAATTTTGGGCCCTGATCAAGTTTTCTTTTTATCAATGGATGACAAAGTACGCGTGTCATTATCTATTACAGCAGCAAATGCCCAAGCACCAATATTAATACACCTTGACTATCGTGAAAATTACCGAATCATGATTTCGTGGTCGCTGAAAAACATAAACTTATCCCTCCTGATTATGCAGGTATTGTAATAAAGAAAGATGGTAAAGGGAAACCTGAACCTGAAGGGAAAGTTGTGACATACTCTGGGCCTACATACGTAGTGGAAAGCATTCTTCCTCTCATGCAGAAAGTTATGTATGTCTCTGGTATGAGACATACATAAATTTTCTGAAATACATGATTTCAAAAACTTAATGAGAGCTCGAGGAGGTTTTGCAAAACCCGTATTTATATTTACATGCAATGGTGGTCCTGACGAAAGTCCACGATACAAACAAGTTAATTCGACTATGGAGCTGGGATGTGAATAGTTTCAACCATACAACATTTTAAGGATTTTGACTTGGAAGTTATTTACATTGATACAAATGCTCCAGGAAGCTGCATTCAACAGAGTGGAACGAAGAATGGCGCCTCTTAGTCGCGAACTTACTGGTGTTATATTAAAACAAGACAATTTCTGTTCACATCTTGACTCTAATAGTTGGACTACTAGAAAAATGGAACTTTGAGAATGGATGCACAGTGTTGGTTCGTTGAAGTATGACAACGGTAGAGTTCGCTCTTATGCGTATGCGTGCTAATTTTTATGCGTATTATTTATATTTGCTAGTCATCCCCGCCCGTAAAACATTCATATACGTAATAAAAAAATATGTATTCATATACAATAAATAGAGCACTTTTTTCCATTTTCCACAGTGTATTTAGCAGACTCTGGATATAACCTTGGAACAGAGTACTCATCGAGGCAAATAGAATAAGCTTAGAACTCTAGGTAATTACATCGTCTTATTATGGAATTCCTGTGACCACATTCTGTCTCCATAATCAGATTTTGGATACGGTCTAGAACCAGGGCACTTACCGAAATAAATCAAAAAAGCACAAACTCGAAGGAACTTTATAGCATTAATGTGGAATTATTGGCCTTTGGCTGCACCATTAGACCCTGTATACAACCTAGGACTGGAGTACTCAACAAGGTAATTCTAACTAGTATATTTATAGCGGGTATCTTTATTGTGGTTATTGTGGCATGCGAGTAGGAACATGGAACAATTTGGCTATACGTTAGCCTTATTTTATCTACTTTTCAGTGTTATTTGTTAGCAATGCCAATAGACGTCGTTAGGGTCGTTTTAATAGAGGAATGACATTAGGTGTCACATCACTATTTTAGTTACAGCATAACATCCGTCTTCCCTGAAGAAGTTACACTTCACATTTACATATTATCATGTAAATAATGGCTAAGAGATAAACATTATTTTTCCAGGCACTTCTGTAAATAAAAATAATTATAAATTGTCTAAACAAAAACGAACACTGCTTAGCCTTGATCATTTAGCTTCAGAAATGAGATTTTTGGTTAATTAATCATACAAAACTAAAGTAATATGTAAACTGAAATTAAACAGTCTTATGCATTTGTCGAAAACAATAATTTTTCGATATTATCAACGTATAATTTGCTTCGGTGATGAATATAAATTTGGTGGAAATGGAGAGATTTTCCATGCAGCCTTCCAGCCAAGGGTATGGCCTATAGTTCTTATATTAACAGAGGTAGGCATTTCTCTATAATTTTAACTCGTTACATGTCATAATTTTTTTTATTATACATATTGACTCTGTAATATTTACACGAAAACGTAATCATTATCGTGTGTATACTGAAATTCTTTGCTTTTTCCGGAATTTGTCTGTTTTAATGACGATGTTTGGCGGATTATCCAATGTGTTTTCTTTGTTATTTTGAAATGAACTCGAATTAAACAAAAACTTGTAAGGTTTTCACGTAAAGTGCCAACATTAAATAAAGTATTACCTTTCACGAATGCGTATCCCGTATTTAATGGCATGTGTAACTTTTGTTTCATATTTTAGCCTTATATTTATTTGTAGCTCTCTTGAAACAACAAGTTATGATTTAGTAAAGATTAAATACTAATAAAAATGTATTATATGATATCTCTATTAATTTTCAGTATTATTTTTAATGTTAGTAATATTGAGAGGAAAAGCCTGTCAAGTAAGATTTAGAACTCGCATTACGAGATTTCCGGAGATATTTAGACACTTGTAACCATTAATTTTTTGTATTAAACTATTTACAAGTATTAATTGTTCACCACGTAAATATATTGCCGATTTTATCATCACAGGCATGCTTATTTAAAAAAAATTAAGGTAAGGTAATAGCTATATTTTCTTGTAATTTTCTATTCAGATTTTACCAAACTTTTCCTTCATTATTGTTGGTGCACTAGCAATTAGGGGTGTGCACTATTTTCAGAATATATTTTTAAATATGCAATTTAAAATTTGAAAAAATATTGTCGTGTTCCTTACGAGAAATCATTTCAAATGATACTCATATGATGTAAAGAACATCCTTTTTAACTTATTTAGCTAGTTAAAAATAGGAGTATGTGGCTTAATGAGACGTATAACTATGCCAAATTTCAAGTTTCTAATACACATAGTTTCCGATAAAATCAGCTGCGGTCTAATTGACTGACAGACACATGAGCGGTCTTATAAAGATTTCCATTTTCCGAGTTAATTACGGAACTCCAAAAAACTTTAATTTTATTAAGACTACATCAAATATGTTTTAGTCACAATTTAAACCGTCTGTAGCAATCTCATTCCGTTTTTCATGCTATAAAAACAAAACATACTTTCTCTGTTATTACTCCAAAGATTTAAGGTGTTGGTAACGCTAGTTTGGTATTATACCATAAGTCACGCTAGTTTGGTATTATACCAGTTTTCCTAACACCTGTTTGCTACATTGCAAATGATCAATTATTTTTCTGCAAACTTTAATTACTTTATCAGTTCTCTACCAACTGAATAAGGAATATTTTATTACCAACTATATGCTACACAGCTCATTATTGTATAGTTCTAATGACCACTTTCCAGCTTTATTGGACCCTGGACACCACCTAGGACCAAAGAGCTCATCGAGATAAATCAAATTAGCCCAAACTCGAGGTTGTTACATCATGTCATTATAAACTTCGTGTGACTTGCTTTCGTGACCGCGCAACCCATTTTTGTCACTTATAATTAGGAAAAACTTCATATTCAACTGCTATACATATTGCAAGATAATGTCAAATAAATTTTCTTTTACTATATCATGTGCCCGGGCATCAAAGACATCTCACGATGAATGTATTTATAAACTTAATGTGTACAGAATGTGATTAATGTGCCTAAATGTGTACAGAATGTGATTAATGTGCCTAAATGTGCACATAATGCGATAACTGTGCCTAAATGTGTACAGAATGTAACTAATATGCCTAAATGTGCACAGATTGTGATTAATGTGCGTAAATGTGCACACAATATGATTAATGTGCCTAAATATGTACAGAATGTGATAACTGTGCCTAAATGTGTACAGAATGTGATCAATGTGCCTACATGTACACAGAATGTGATTAATGTACAGAACCCTCATGCTACTATCTTGCTTAACAGGTTTTATTTTATTTAGGAAATTTTTTCCCATATACGTGGAACTTTTCGGTAATTAAACAAAATGACAATTTATGAAAATATCAACTCATAACTTCACTACTAACGCTATTTATAAAGCCTTAAGGCTCACTTAAAGAGGTATAGTCAAATTTGGCCCCACCGCCGACTAGAATATGTATGATGCCTAAAATGAAGCAATTATTAAAAAGTTTTATGAAGACGTTCATATTCCTAAACAGCTTATACGAAATAAAAATAAAAATAAAGGTCGTAGTCGATTTCCTACTTTAAGTACATATTTTCTTTATAGTTTCGCTACGTGCTTGCGGGAAAAAAATTTCAAATGCTGTTATTAAATTGCTCATCAATCGGCAAAAAATTATTCATGAACATGCCTCAATGTTATTTTTCAAATGATTGGTTATATATTTTATTCTCTTTAAACACGATTATAAAAAATAGGTTATTTTTATAAAACCTGTGTTTACTAATAAATTGACACTATAATGTCAAATTAACATTTTTCATGGCAACATTAAAATTATATAATATGTCAAAACGTCAACGTGAAATTACTGCTTATTCGCTTTGCTATTGCTTCTGTGCTATGTTTTTAGAATAAAAACACAATGACCTAGGACATACGTTTTCAACAGACTATCGTATCAGTATCGAAGTCGGTTAAGTTAGTGTGAAATGGTTGCTATTGATTTTGTGCTTTGTTTTCAGAATAAAAACACAATGACCTAGGACATACGTTTTCAACAGACTATCGCATCAGTATCGAAGTCGGTTAAGTTAGTGTGAAATGGTTGCTATTGATTTTGTGCTTTGTTTTCAGAATAAAAACACAATGACCTAGGACATACGTTTTCAACAGACTATCGCATCAGTATCGAAGTCGGTTAAGTTAGTGTGAAATGGTTGCTATTGATTTTGTGCTTTGTTTTTAGAAAAAAACACAGTGACCTAGGACATACGTTTTCAACAGACTATCGTATCAGTATCGAAGTCGGTTAAGTTAGTGTGAAATGGTCCATATTATGTCGGCGCCAATATTTTTGACATAGCGCAGTTGTCTTGTCGACTATTGTGAAAACACTATTGTTTTATGTCTACAAAAAACCAAGATTTATAGTCACCCGACTATCATAGTATAACAGATTTATAGTCACCCGACTATTTAGTAACCCGATGGTCTGATATGAGCATTTATTACAAATTTGGGTGATTATGTGTTCTATTTTTATTTGATTTATACCTGAGTAGTTGGTTATTAGTCACATAAACTTTCTCTAATAACCAACTACATTTAAGTTTTACACTAAAGTTTTAAGATTAATTATTGACCGGGTTTACTTGTTTGTATATAATTCTGGTGAAGTTATTTATGAAAAATATTGCAAGATTCCGAGTTTAGGGTATCATTTTTAATAATCGTCTACCATTTCATTTGTGTCCGTTTTAGGGCCAAACCACTTATATAAAGTGATCATTCCCTTTTCAACAGTAATAAAACGTCACAAAATTCTATTCAGCATTTGAATACGAGCGACGATATTCTCACAAAAGACGTCACTATTTTTATAACCGCGGTTTAAGTTGGAAACGAGGCGAAACAAAAGGACATGGACAAATAACTTGTGAAGTGACAGACGGAGTGTGAATGGAAAGCTGGCGGGACGTCGTGATGAGGTAGTTAACAGCAGTCGTGACCTGTTGCGAGTTTACAGCTAAAGTTGACACTTTACTACGAGCAAGTCGATTGGTTAAAAAACACGTGAATCCGCAATCAAGGTTACTATTTGAGGTCGAATAACACTATGAACATCTAAACCATCTTAATAAAGGCTAATAAAGTATATTATAATTAATAGTTCTCATTTAAATAAACATAAATAAAGTATATTATAATTAATAGTTCACATTTATTAATACTGTATGAAATACATTTTGTTTGTTTGTAATATTAATAATTTCTATATTGTAATAAAATAATAATTGCCGAATTTTTTTTTATTACCGTATGATACAAGAATTACTAAACAAAATACAAATTATTCACTTTAAACGTAGAATATTTAATGTATTGAACAAAATAATAATTTATAAAATTGACCGAGAACAAAATGAAATTACAAAATAATCAAAAAATCAACGTTCGCGTAACGCTAGCAAACTCGCATATATATATATATATATATATATATATTTCATGCACTAGCTATGAGAGGAAGAGAGAAAGAAAATGTGCGCACCCACTGCTCTCTCTTGCTCCTACAGTGTGATACAGACAATAGGCTTGCACTGTGTCTTAGATATACGAAACATAACTGGCTATGAGAGAAAGAGTGAAAGAAAATGTGTGATCGCACCTTTCTCTCTTGTCCCTACAGTAATATACGAAACGTAACTCTCTCTCTCTTTCTGTCTTCACTAACTTATATCTCCCTTTCAACTTCCATTCGCCTCGCCCGATCACACTTTTCGTAACGCTCTCGTCACGCATTCACCAGCTTACTCCCCAAGTCAAGCGTGCGTAAAGAAGTTTTACTTCAATTAATTTTTCATTATTTATGAACCAACATATGTAAGTTATAAAAAAATACTAGACTCGTGCCTCCTGCCTTATCTCCCATACAGAAGTCAAACATGGATTTACAACACATACACAAAAAAAATTGAAACATGCCAAAGAGCCATGAAGAAAAAAGCACACTTAATCTTAAACTTAAACTCAGAAAACGACATACTCAAATAAGATCAAAAACAAACATCCAAGACGAAGGTCATAGACATTGCAAAAAATTAAAGTAGAAATAGGCGGGTCATATCACACAAATGAACAATGCAAAATGGACTATCAGTTACTACATGGGCTGTCACCACCCCGAATCCCCCTGAAAAAGGAAAGGTGATAGGTCGCTGGAAAGATGGTTAGATGAAATTAATAATGTTGCTGGAAAGAATTGGACAACAATGGCGTAAGATAGAAAAAAGTGGAGAAAACACACGTCGAGAGGTCCCTAATAATTAATTTGATCTAATTATTTAATAAGTAAGTTAATTAATTCTTAATATCTAATGAAACTTATTCAAACTATACTTGAAATTAATATGTTTAGATCATCATTAAAAACGAAATGTTTAGATATTTAATTACGTTACTCTTACTAAATTATATTAAATATGTTGCAAATAGCCTACGTATATGTAAAAATATATATCTGATTAATTTCATAGTACTTGGGTTAAAATAATGATTAACCATGTTTAACTGTTGTCAATTGTGTATAAATATTGTTTGTTTAAATATTGATATTAAAAGCAATAGCGTGATTTAAAATTGATGGCTAATTTTGAAACATAAGTTGTACGAGAATCAGAACGCGTGATGTCAAAATGAACCACATAGATTATAATATACTAATAGACAACCAACTTCAAGTAATTGTAGGAGCAAGATGGAGCTATCTCGTAACTTATATTCTATAAACAATTTAATATATATTAACTGAATAGATAGACATATATTATATATACATGTATATTAAGTATGTAAAAGAGACGGAACTTCCAATTTTCAATTTAATTGTTACGTCATGGATACATATCATATGACTAAGTGTTTTGGCGCTAAGCTTTACATATCTAAAACAAAGTAGATTTTTTTCAATTCATTTAAAATGAATTCATTTAAAATAATTTTAAACACTTTCTCCAAAAAAGTCAGCCACCCTATTCAGGATATTATGTAAAATATGAATTATATTGCTCAGTGATCAAAAGTTTCCTTACGATTATTGAATCCTCCATTTCAACAACATGAGTAGCCCAATTTAGTCTTTTAATTTAACAAATTTATGTCTGGTTATTTCTAAACTTTATATATTTCTGAGTTGTATCTCTCTGAGTTGTAACTTGTTCTCCAAACATCGGACTTATAGTAAAATCTTAATTGTTTTCTTACAACTTGAATTTTGAGTATTACGTTTTATCGATAATAATAAATGAATGATTACTTACATAGCCATTTTCAATGAAATTCGCACACAGCTTACATATTGCTCATACATCAGCCTATATACAGGACTATGGTCAGATTTTTCTACTTATAACAATGTGTTGAAAATATATTTAAGGAAAATTTTAGAAAACTAATATAATTAATATATTTTAAGAATTGATTTACTTATATATTTAATTAAATTAATTATTTACATAGCCATTTTCAATGAAATTCGCACACAGCTTCCATATTGCTCATACATCAGCCTATATACAGGACTATGGTCAGATTTTTCTACTTATAACAATGTGTTGAAAATATATTTAAGGAAAATTTTAGAAAACTAATATAATTAATATATTTTAAGAATTGATTTACTTATATATTTAATTAAATTAATTATTTACATAGCCATTTTCAATGAAATTCGCACACAGCTTCCATATTGCTCATACATCAGCCTATATACAGGACTATGGTCAGATTTTTCTACTTATAACAATATGTTGAAAATATATTTAAGGAAAATTTTAGAAAACTAGTATAATTAATATATTTTAAGAATTGATTTACTTATGTATTTAATTTAATTAATTACTTACATAGCCATTTTCAATGAAATTCGTACACAGCTTACATATTGCTCATACATCAGCCTATATACAGGACTATGGTCAGATTTTTCTGCTTATAACAATATGTTGAAAATATATTTAAGGAAAATTTTAGAAAACTAATATAATTAATATATTTTAAGAATTGATTTACGTATGTATTTAATTTAATTAATTACTTACATAGCCATTTTCAATGAAATTCGTACACAGCTTACATATTGCTCATACATCAGCCTATATATAGGACTACGGTCACCTTATACTATTTATAACAATATGTTGAAAATATATTTAAGGAAAATTTTAGAAAACTAGTATAATTAATATATTTTAAGAATTGATTTACTTATGTATTTAATTAAATTAATTACTTACATAGCCATTTTCAATGAAATTCGTACACAGCTTACATATTGCTCATACATCAGCCTATATACAGGACTATGGTCAGATTTTTCTACTTATAACAATATGTTGAAAATATATTTAAGGAAAATTTTAGAAAACTAGTATAATTAATATATTTTAAGAATTGATTTACTTATGTATTTAATTAAATTAATTACTTACATAGCCATTTTCAAAGAAATTCGTACACAGCTTACATATTGCTCATACATCAGCCTATATACAGGACTATGGTCAGATTTTTCTACTTATAACAATATGTTGAAAATATATTTAAGGAAAATTTTAGAAAACTAGTATAATTAATATATTTTAAGAATTGATTTACTTATGTATTTAATTAAATTAATTACTTACATAGCCATTTTCAAAGAAATTCGTACACAGCTTACATATTGCTCATACATCAGCCTATATACAGGACTATGGTCAGATTTTTCTACTTATAACAATATGTTGAAAATATATTTAAGGAAAATTTTAAAAAACTAGTATAATTAATATATTTTAAGAATTGATTTACTTATGTATTTAATTAAATTAATTACTTACATAGCCATTTTCAATGAAATTCGTACACAGCTTACATATTGCTCATACATCAGCCTATATACAGGACTATGGTCAGATTTTTCTACTTATAACAATATGTTGAAAATATATTTAAGGAAAATTTTAGAAAACTAGTATAATTAATATATTTTAAGAATTGATTTACTTATGTATTTAATTAAATTAATTACTTACATAGCCATTTTCAATTAAATTCTTACACAGCTTACATATTGCTCATACATCAGCCTATATACAGGACTATGGTCAGATTTTTCTACTTATAACAATATGTTGAATATATATTTAAGGAAAATTTTAGAAAACTAGTATAATTAATATATTTTAAGAATTGATTTACTTATATATTTAATTAAATTAATTACTTACATAACCATTTTCAATGAAATTCGTACACAGCTTACATATTGCTCATACATCAGCCTATATACAGGACTATGGTCAGATTATTCTACTTATAACAATGTGTTGAAAATATATTTAAGGAAAATTTTAGAAAACTAATATAATTAATATATTTTAAGAATTGATTTACTTATATATTTAATTAAATTAATTACTTACATAGCCATTTTCAATGAAATTCGTACACAGCTTACATATTGCTCATACATCAGCCTATATACAGGACTATGGTCAGATTTTTCTACTTATAACAATATGTTGAAAATATATTTAAGGAAAATTTTAGAAAACTAATATAATTAATATATTTTAAGAATTGATTTACTTATGTATTTAATTTAATTAATTACTTACATAGCCATTTTCAATAAAATTCGTACACAGCTTACATATTGCTCATACATCAACCTATATATAGGACTACGGTCACCTTATACTATTTATAACAATATGTTGAAAATATATTTAAGGAAAATTTTAGAAAACTAGTATAATTAATATATTTTAATCATTGATTTACTTATATATTTAATTAAATTAATTACTTACATAGCCATTTTCAATGAAATTCGTACACAACTTCCATATTGCTCATACATCAGCCTATATACAGGACTATGGTCAGATTATTCTACTTATAACAATGTGTTGAAAACATATTTAAGGAAAATTTTAGAAAACTAATATAATTAATATATTTTAAGAATTGATTTACTTATATATTTAATTAAATTAATTACTTACATAGCCATTTTCAATGAAATTCGTACACAGCTTACATATTGCTCATACATCAGCCTATATACAGGACTATGGTCAGATTTTTCTACTTATAACAATATGTTGAAAATATATTTAAGGAAAATTTTAGAAAACTAATATAATTAATATATTTTAAGAATTGATTTACTTATGTATTTAATTTAATTAATTACTTACATAGCCATTTTCAATGAAATTCGTACACAGCTTACATATTGCTCATACATCAGCCTATATATAGGACTACGGTCACCTTATACTATTTATAACAATATGTTGAAAATATATTTAAGGAAAATTTTAGAAAACTAGTATAATTAATATATTTTAAGAATTGATTTACTTATATATTTAATTAAATTAATTACTTACATAGCCATTTTCAATGAAATTCGTACACAGCTTACATATTGCTCATACATCAGCCTATATAGAGGACTACGGTCACCTTATACTATTTATAACAATATGTTGAAAATATATTTAAGGAAAATTTTAGAAAACTAATATAATTAATATATTTTAAGGATTGATTTACTTATGTATTTAATTAAATTAATTACTTACATAGCCATTTTCAATGAAATTCGTACACAGCTTACATATTGCTCATACATCAGCCTATATACAGGACTATGGTCAGATTATTCTACTTATAACAATGTGTTGAAAATATATTTAAGGAAAATTTTAGAAAAATAATATAATTAATATATTTTAAGAATTTATTTACTTATATATTTAATTAAATTAATTACTTACATAGCCATTTTCAATGAAATTCGTACACAGCTTACATATTGCTCATACATCAGCCTATATACAGGACTATGGTCAGATTTTTCTGCTTATAACAATATGTTGAAAATATATTTAAGGAAAATTTTAGAAAACTAATATAATTAATATATTTTAAGAATTGATTTACTTATGTATTTAATTAAATTAATTACTTACATAGCCATTTTCAATGAAATTCGTACACAGCTTACATATTGCTCATACATCAGCCTATATATAGGACTACGGTCACCTTATACTATTTATAACAATATGTTGAAAATATATTTAAGGAAAATTTTAGAAAACTAATATAATTAATATATTTTAAGGATTGATTTACTTATGTATTTAATTAAATTAATTACTTACATAGCCATTTTCAATGAAATTCGTACACAGCTTACATATTGCTCATACATCAGCCTATATACAGGACTATGGTCAGATTATTCTACTTATAACAATGTGTTGAAAATATATTTAAGGAAAATTTTAGAAAAATAATATAATTAATATATTTTAAGAATTTATTTACTTATATATTTAATTAAATTAATTACTTACATAGCCATTTTCAATGAAATTCGTACACAGCTTACATATTGCTCATACATCAGCCTATATACAGGACTATGGTCAGATTTTTCTGCTTATAACAATATGTTGAAAATATATTTAAGGAAAATTTTAGAAAACTAATATAATTAATATATTTTAAGAATTGATTTACTTATGTATTTAATTAAATTAATTACTTACATAGCCATTTTCAATGAAATTCGTACACAGCTTACATATTGCTCATACATCAGCCTATATATAGGACTACGGTCACCTTATACTATTTATAACAATATGTTGAAAATATATTTAAGGAAAATTTTAGAAAACTAATATAATTAATATATTTTAAGAATTGATTTACTTATGTATTTAATTAAATTAATTACTTATATAGCCATTTTCAATGAAATTCGTACACAGCTTACATATTGCTCATACATCAGCCTATATATAGGACTACGGTCACCTTATACTATTGATAACAATATGTTGAAAATATATTTAAGGAAAATTTTAGAAAACTAGTATAATTAATATATTTTAAGAATTGATTTACTTGTGTATTTAATTAAATTAATTACTTACATAGCCATTTTCAATGAAATTCGTACACAGCTTACATATTGCTCATACATCAGCCTATATATAGGACTACGGTCACCTTATACTATTTATAACAATATGTTGAAAATATATTTAAGGAAAATTTTAGAAAACTAATATAATTAATATATTTTAAGAATTGATTTACTCATATATTTAATTAAATGAATTACTTACATAGCCATTTTCAATGAAATTCGTACACAGCTTATATATTGCACATACATCAGCCTATATACAGGACTATGGTCAGATTTTTCTACTTATAACAATATGTTGAAAATATATTTAAGGAAAATTTTAGAAAACTAGTATAATTAATATATTTTAAGAATTGATTTACTTATGTATTTAATTAAATGAATTACTTACATAGCCATTTTCAATTGAATTCGTACACAGCTTACATATTGCACATACATCAGCCTATATACAGGACTATGGTCAGATTTTTCTACTTATAACAATATGTTGAAAATATATTTAAGGAAACTTTTAGAAAACTAATATAATTAGTATATTTTAAGAATTGATTTACTTATGTATTTAATTAAATTAATTACTTACATAGCCATTTTCAATGAAATTCGTACACAGCTTACATATTGCTCATACATCAAGGGCTATATGCAAATTATTTATTTATTTATTTATCTACTTTAATGTATCTAATTGATACATATGGCGGACTTATTACTACGAGAGCAATCTCTTACAGCCAACCATAACACCAGTTCAGCCCCGCACGACGAGCAGTCTTGAATCGAAGTCGAATTCCTGCGGTACGCCCGTCTGTCAAAGGCCGTATGCCTCGTGATCAACCCAACACACCATGATGACGACATATACTCGTTATAAGATTATGTTGAAAATATATTTTATGGAATAATTTAGAAAACTAATATAAAAAATAAAGTTTGCTTGGAGAATCCTTACCATCAATCATCTTTGATCTCGCCTCCCCTAAAGCTTTATCCTTGCCTTAGGACATAGTCTCAAAAGGACTTATTGCAATCAAAGTGTGATCTGTCGCCGCTGCCTCAGTGAGGTCTTCAGCTCTTCCTCTGACAAAGACTCGCTTTTAGGTTTCGTTTTAGAGGCGTGTGTGCCTTTATCTTCTTAATACCGTTCCCATTACATGAATCATGTGAACCACTATGAATCTAACAGTAATAATAAAGCAAATGAGTCACTAAGGCTTTGATGATAGTAAAAAAACGAGTGTACTTTAGACCACACAAATATAAACTTTATAATGAATTTACAATTGTATTCACTTTAAACGTAGAATATTTAATGTATTGAACAAAATAATAATTTATAAAATTGTTCAAGAACGAAATGTAATTACAAAATAATCAAAAAATCAACGTTCGCGTAACGCTAGCAAACTCGCATATATATATATATATATATATATATATATGTATATTTATATATGTATGTATGTATATATATATGTGTGCATATATATATATATATATATATATATATATATATATACATATTTCATGCACTGGCTATGAGAGGAAGAGAGAAAAAAAATGTGCGCGCGCACTGCTCTCTCTTGCTTCTACAGTGTGATACAGACAACAATAGGCTTGCACTGTGTCTTAGATATACGAAACATAACCGGCTATGAGTGAAAGAGAGATAGAAAATGTGTGCTCGCACCTCTCTCTCTTGTCCCTACAGTAATATACGAAACGTAACTCTCTCTCTTTCTGTCTTCACTAACTTATATCTCCCTCTCAACTTCCGTTCGCCTCGCCCGATCACACTTTTCACACACTTACTCCCCAAGTCAAGCGTGCGTAAAGAAGTTTTACTTCAAAAAATGTCATCACTTCATCCTAACGTATACGTATCCATAAATTGAAGATGACGATGTGAAATCAAAAACCGACAAATGTTGTTATGTTCCCATATTATACTAGATCCTAGTAAATTTACATCATCATTTATTCTTATCAGATCTTATTTAATTATGTCAGATAGGTCATTACCATATTTTATTGTATAAATATGATAATTAATACAGATACTTCTTTGTTCTCGCAAATAGTATAAATACCAAATAAATTGTACGCCAAGTCACTTCATATTAATTCAGTCTCTGTTCTAGTTGAGTTCCATATTAAGCTAATTGTAAATATTAAGTTATGTAATAAATAATTAAAATAAAGTTTGTTTTTTTTAATCAAATATCGCACCAGCACCTAACAATGTGTGTCGGAACAGGTCGGAACTGGCAAGAAGTAAAGTTCCGTACTGTTTACATCTCTTAAATTGTGGATACAAATTAATTGCATCAAATTGATTTCAAACCCTTGGATGGAAAAATTATGGGGTTGGGTGTGAAAGATTCGGTGCTCCTCATTTTGAAGTTAAATGTTTCATAAAAAAAGTTTAAAAACAACAAATGGTAAATAGAGCCTTAATATAATTTTAAAAAAACATATCCAGTGGTACATCGCTTGAAAACCTATCCTGTGGTACACCACTGTGATACACCGTTCGCACTTTAATCGTATGAAGAAGTACATTAAAAAAAAGTTTTAAGATTTCACTATATATTAATTGTGATGTCTATATGAAGTATTTAGTTTAAAAATTTCAGGCACATTGGTCTCAGTCTGTAGACCAATATGTATGAAATTTTGAAAGTACTAGAATGCAACAGAAGTACGGATGTGCATCACGAAATAGAAAAAAATTATTTTTTGCAATTATGCTATCTATCTATCTAACTATGTGACTCTGGAAATCAATTTTTTTATCAATCTGGAGCGGTAAATAAATTCAATGTATCGATGCAATTTTTTTTATAATGGAAATCCTTTGGGCGCAATGAAAGTAACATTTTCAAGGTGGCAACGGTTTTCATGCAACGTTTAGTTGTAACATCTGTATGTAACTAATCTATCGCAAGAAGGACGGAAAATAGGTACTCGGCTAACGACCGAGAGAGATAGATGAACACGATAGAATAAGACAAGAAGTGTACGCACGAGCGAAGACAAACAAAAATAGCGCTGTTTTGTAGCTTATGTCTGCCAAAACTAAACGCTCAAAATTTGGTCAATTTATTTACCTATTTATGATTGGTTTATTACTAATTTTGCGTGTACATCATTCAATACAAAACTAACAACATATATACTTAATTTATTTATAAATCTACAATGCACACGTATATATAGTAGTAAATATAATTTACAACAGGAACAATACATTTCGACTTCCTTCAGTTGTATTTAGCCGTGTTCTGGTACTGGCATCGCGGCTATTCTTTTAAATGACAGTTATCTCTGGAAATTTATATGAAGATTCTATATCTACACTTTCGTATATATATTTTCTTAATATTCAAATAAATGTGCTTACCCTACCTTACGCACTTTTTCGTAACTTTGAAGTGTACGCATGCACATGTGCTGCATGTATTTCAACAATTAGTTATATTTATAGTTAATGATTATTTATTTCTCTCTCCCCCCATCTTTCTTTCTCTGCCATTATACCCCTTACTATATACTTTAGAAATCGAAGTATGAGTCGCTAAAGAAGTTTCACTTCCGTCACGTGTACTGAATTGAAGGCGCTTCTTTTTTTTAAATGACAAATAGACCATAACTTAATAATGAAAACATTTAAAACATATCCTTGTATGTTAAGGTACATTTAAAACATATCCTTGTATGTTAACATATCCTTGTATGTTATATGTACTTAAAGTAATGTAAATTATCCCCCCCCCCCCCTCTCCCTCTGCCGTCCCATGCCCACCCCATGTACCCCTATAGCCCGCATCTGCCCAACATGCGTGCGGTGGATAGTTTATTTAATTTTCTAAGTAACCTTTTGTCGTCATAGCTGTGGAAATGTTTCAGATGTCACGATGAAACAAAACAAGATTAGTCCCAGAATTACTATATATAAACATGTTTCTTAATATTAATAGCGTCAGTAATTTTCGAATCCATTTGAACAGACGGAGAGAAAAACAAACAGGCAGACGGACTTTTTAACGTTATATTCGTTTTATTAATCGAATACTATATACACACAAAAATATATTTAAAGTATATAAGTGAATATAAAATATGCTCCCAAATGACATGAGTTTTTAAGAAATACTTTAGAAAACGCTTTACGACCTCAATTTCTAAATCCGGTTATTTCACCTCAAAAATCGATATTTAAAAAATCTGTCAAGCACTAGTACAACTTGCACCACGAAGGTTGCGTACACATTTAAGCACTTGGAAACATTTAAGCGTACATACTATATCTATTAAACCATTTACAAATATTCATTTTTCACAACGTAAACATATTGCCTACAATATCTTTCACAGGCCTAAGAAGAAACTAATTATAAAAATGTATAATTCCACACAGAATTAGAAATAAATATTTTTTTTAAATTTCCCCTTTACTTGTGTTTATAACTTCCCATTATGGCGACTTTCAAGATCGTAGGTCAACCGGAAGTACCCTATAGGTTTTGATGACCAGTACTTAAGACTTATTGTGTTAATAAAAATACGCTTTAAAGGGCCACATTTTTTATTGCGAAAACGAAACAACTTGAAATGTAAGGTTATACGCCTCAGTATATGATATTAATTTCAACTTGATATCTCAAATCGTTTCTGATGCAGAGAGCTTTGACAGACAGACGGAGAGACGAATAACCCAGTGATCCTATGAGTTTTCGTTTTTTTTTATTTTAAGGGGCGGAACGCTATAACATTCCATACCTACTAGGAAATAGAATTTTAAATGGGTGGTCTTTTTATCGTTATATCAATTTGCACAATCGATATAAGTGTGTAAACACGATTTACTAGTAGCTACACTGATTGACTGTAGAAGATTGCTCTTAAAGCAATAAAAATATATCTTATTTATCAGTTGTATATTCAAATGGTATATGTAATGACACCCCACTCAATGGAGTACTGAAACATATATTTATTTATTTATTGAAAGGCTCACAAAACAAGTTACAGTCATGTAAATGTATAATAAAAAAGAACAAAGTGTAATACTAGACTATTATTCTAATTATGTTGGGACAAAATGGTTAGAGTATTTATCTATACATTTTCAAGGGTTACTTGTGTTATTAAATATATTACAAGATGCATTAATCAATTATTAAAGTTAGTATTAATTTAGAATTATGTTATTTTCTACATACTGAATAAAACATTAATTCTATCGTAGGTGGTTTTAATTTATAAAAAATATATTTTGTAATTCCTTTTTAAATGTTAATAATTTCGGTTCAAAAATGTCCAAAGAAGGATGTTGAGAAACAATATCGTTATTCAAGCGGCACATTCGAATTATGGGGTTATAAAAAAGGTGTTATTGTTATAAACTTGTAGTAAGAATAATCTCTATAATGGTATACGGGATCTGAGTCGAGCGTTGAAGTTGAGTAGAGAGAGGAGATAGGGATAATCAAAATGCGAATGTATGATTTTATATGAATAAATATAATATATTAGAGGGAAAGAACTACATTAAAAGAATACTTTTGTTCTGTGTTAAGTAATATCTCCATTTTAAGCCCTTTCATATATACCAACGATATCAATTGTTTCTAAATGGTATATTCGTCGAATAAATGTCAAAATTAATGTTTTTTTTTATTTATGATTAGATACATACCCCAAATTATGTAAATTAGACTTTTGGGCAGAATTTAGGAGCATTATAAATTATTATGTCGATTTCCTGTTTTCGAAGATTCCATTTTATGATAACGCCAAATTAACTAAACTTAAAGTTATCCATTTATTTACAACTTATGTCTCTAAATATAAATACTAAAAATCATCATTTTTTTTATTATAACTTACTCCATAGTTTATAAATTAAACTTGGGAGGGGGGGATTTTGTAATACAAATAAAAAGTCGCCAAATGGATAAACAAAATCACGCGGTAAATTAATATAGCGCAACACAAGATGGCGGTGTTGTCATGGAAATATATATACTTTGACAACTGACGTTGTGCACTATTGTTTTTGTAATTATTTTTTTGTTTTAGATTTAAGTTTTAATTCGATTCTTTTTAATATTATTATTATTAAAATGTGCAGATTCTTTTGTATGAACCCGAAAAGTCTTACTTAACAATATACCTAGTCTTAAAAATAGATACCAAAGATATTACGTTAGTATCGAGTTAGTAAGTATTATTGTTTATTTAACTTATAAATATAATAGGCTTATTGTACATATTGTATATATCTATTTTTATTTCTCATTTTATTATTCCTCACATCTGTCACAATAAAATTCATAATGGCTTATCTGGAATTGAATAAACCTACCAGTTCGATATTTGGAAAGCCCTATAATTGTTATTCAATGAGGTTGACGTGTACCACAATGTTGATAGTTAAATTTTAATGATTAAATTACGTGATATCTATAGAGATGTCACGTAATTTAATCAAACTTACAATTTATAATATTGATAGCAATATTCAGAAAATAGTGAACAAGCGTCAATGACAGTCATGAATGTTTAGTTATCACCATTAATGTTAGTTTAAGTACCCCCGCGCACTGGCAACTTTTCCAAAGCAACTGTTTAGTTGTTTTGAAGAAGTTCGGATGAAACACACGGTATTGAATGCGGCCCCGCGCACGGGCGACTTTTTAGTTACCACAGCTAACAACGCACGGGTGAGTCAACTGTTCGGTTGCCGTTGATTAAAGTTGCCAGTGCGCGGAAGCACTCGGTTCAGTTTAGCAAAAATGCGAATTTCCTCTTTTTGGTTTAAATGTAAGCATATACATAAAAATGGAGTTTTTAAAAAAAATAGGGCTCGGTCGCTATTATTTTATTGTAATAAAACTTATAACCTGTCTTTACGCGATCCTTTTTGCTTACTTGAAAATTCAAAAAGTATTTTTTTCGGTTTTTTTTATCATTTCCTGTTGCAAATTCAGAGTTTAGTATTACTAAAAACCGCAATTAAGTCGTAAAACTTACAACTTATACTATTTGCAATAGCGCTTTTTGTACGGAAACTTTTTTCAAGTCGCTTTTTTAACAAAGTGATCGCCACCGAGCCCTACTTTTGGTAAATACGTCGTTTATTTTAAAACAAAAAAAAATTAAGAATTTTCGGTAAACTGAACTTATTCCATAATATTTTTTAGGGTTACGGTTCCATTCATCAAACTGAAGAACGGTACCCTTATAAGATAACTAAGTGTCTTATTAGTTCGTCTGTAATTCAAAATTCAAAATTGCATGTTTAAAAAGATATTCTAGAAAATATTCGAAAATAGACCATTTCCTCACCTCCTTTATTTCAGAAACTACTAAACCGAAACCAGGATTGGAAAAATCTGACTAGAAGATTACAGGAAAACTATTGCGACTATCCTGGACCTTAAAATGTTTAAATATGCGCTATATATGACGCCTCTGAAAGATATAGTAGTCAATATATTTACGTCGTGAAAAATTAATATTTGTAAACAGTTTAATATCAATATTAGGCGGAACCCTCTTAGTGTAAGCTCTATTCATATTTGACAGATTTTTTTTATTTCAATGTAATGATTGAAAAGAACACAATAAAGTAACTTTCACTGTAGTACAAATATTTTCGATGCGATACTGCGGCATATGGTATCATAGTACCATAACCGTTCCTCCTTAATACGCATAGGTCTAATATTTTATGACCTGTAAAGCTGTGGCAGACAGACGAGGAAATTATAGGAATGCATAGTTTAACAACGTTACCCTAAACAAACCATCCACATGCGAGTCGGGGTCGATC
The DNA here is from genome assembly GCA_039881145.1 of Druceiella hillmani. Classification (NCBI taxonomy): domain Eukaryota; kingdom Metazoa; phylum Arthropoda; class Insecta; order Lepidoptera; family Hepialidae; genus Druceiella; species Druceiella hillmani. Next base: position 14,198,018 of record JAYKKI010000031.1, read on the forward strand.
TACGAAGGTTCCGTATCTATATTACTTAAGGCCACTTTGATACATTTATTAGTATATATTTTATAAGTATATATAAATTATTTTAAATTAAAAAGTTTGATGTTTGTGTGTACAATATTTATTTATTTATACTGTAGTCACAATTAAATGAAACTACGTGATGTAGTATTATTACTATTACAACAGCATACCTAGCAAAGATCTTTGCCAATAGCTTTAGAAGACGTAGACGTACATAATATTAATATTTTTTAAAACCGTTAAACATTAAAATATTTTTATACATTAAATACAAACTCTAAATTTATTACATAAACGGAGGCTTAGTGTACTAGAATTTATATTAAAGTTTCATAATGAATAATTATATTTAAAACTGACATACTTCTTAGCGGTTTTTATATGTTAAACGTCCAAAAATTATCTAGTTGTGTTATTTTACATGTATCATTTTATGCAACCTACAATATACTTGATTCTAGCAAAATTGCCATCTTCCTAAGCTCTATCATGTAAGATTCCGTGTTCGCGCCTACGTATGCTCTTGATACAGAATTGGGTATTTGACTAAATTTTTTTTATTTCATGAATCATAATTTCAAGGTACAAGCTGATGAAGAGTGAAAAAAAATTAATAATCTTAAAAATTGACCGAGTTATAAAAGTTTAAATTTAATCTTTAGACAAGGACGGCAATACTGTGTTGTGAGGTCATTTTTAATAGTGCACATTATATTCTACAAGAGGGAAAGAGACAGGGATATACTCAACCCTATCCGTATCTTCATATTTAGAAGCCTACAACTGGCTTATTTTTCAATCAATTTTTGAATTTTTTTCAAGACTGGTTTTTAATTAACTTATATTTCACAATATTGTACGAAAAATATCAAAATTTAGAATGAGTCAATATACAACAACAACATACAACATACAACGTATTATGAGTTAAATGAAACAGCACTCGAAAGTGTTATCATCCGTGCGGTATCTCGGTGTGATTATGGACAGCCATATAACATTTCATGATCATGTCATTAAAATTTTAAAAAAACATTCCCACGATTTCCATAACACTGGACTTGGTTCTACACTTTAGACCGTAGTATCCAATGCAGTTATCTGGTCCTCGCCTAAAGTAAATTGGAGAATATATTAAAAATATTTAATAGATTTTATTTCAGAAAATGTACGGCAGAATTACGAGTTAAATGAAACTGCACTCGAAAGGGTTATCGTCCGTGCGGGACCTCGGTGTGATTATGGACAGTCATAAAACATTTCATAATCATGTCATTAAAATCTATTAGAAAGTCTACAAGATGCCAGGATTTGACATGCGATATTCCCATGATTTCCATAACACTAGACTTGGTTCTACTCTTTAGACCGTAGTATCCTTAAAACCAATTCAGTCATCTGGTCCTGAAAATGTACGGGTACTTTCCTTATTTTTCCCATCGTACTTTATAACGGGCATGATTGAATATAATTAACTTCAACTCCGACTAAAATTGCTTTTAATAATACATTGTATTTAATTATGATATAATTTTGTCGATAACCTCTCTGCCTTGGCTTTTGTAACGCTTTAAACTCCTAACTGTCACGTGAGAGAACGGAATCATAGTTTATTTCATCTGCCTAGAGCGCGCACGAAAATCTTGGAGCGCTTTTAGTTTTTCACACATTTACGTTGATCAATGCGGTACTGCCAGAAGCATCCAATCTTTATATTTTTGAAGTGAAACTCCTTAGGCGGCGATTCGATAATCGATAAGAGGATGAGAATTGAGAGTAAAATTTTAGGCGGCGTCACGTCTAAGCACATTTCGTTACATGAGAGAGAAGATAAATTTGACGTAGGAAAAAGAGAGCTATATATTCCGACGCCATGGAAGTGGAGCAAAAGAGAGCGACATATACACAACGATATAAAGCGATTGAGTAAGATAGTGTCGAGCAAATACGTGCGTTGTAGATGTACTCCTCAGAAGCTACATATGAACAGCTGAGGTACCAGGCATACGTTGTGTTATTAATATTTATTTAAGAAGTTTCACTTCTATCACGACTACGGTGATGCACGCGCAATTTTTTCTGCTCCATTGACCGTTTTAGGAATACGATTATGATGTTGCGTAGTAGTTCACGTTAAGTGTATGCACATGTCCAGCGCTTTGGGGTAGACTGTAAGTTGGACATGAGGTAAATAAATAAAAAAAAACAAAAGAATTTCGCATCACATACGAGTTTTGTATCAGTAACTAAATAAGTGCTAATGCAACAAAGTACAATTAAGTGGTCGTTTTATTGAGGCCCATTAATTTCAACTTATTGAACGTTTATGGACTTATTCTGGCTCATAAACAAGACTTTGACTCGCTATGTTGAGATGCATCGATCAGCGAAGGACTATATCATGATATATAAATATTCACAGTTATTTTACAATGTAATCCACTTTACCTGGTGACAGAAAATAAACATTTTCAAAACTAAAGCGTTCGTACGGAACCATATTGTGTCACGAGGCCTTCTCGCTCCAACTGCTATAAGACCGCAATAGTGTTAACCTCCAACTTGTCATGATACTGTTGTTGTTCCGTTGTTCCGTCATCTTTGTATCTTGGTGGAAGCCCTCCACCTGTTACGATTTTAAGTCCCCAAGATTGTCTACAAAATAATCCAAGTGTAATTTGGGAAAGTGAACTTTCAAACTCGCAGTACATACCAATTTTCCCAAATTTTCAGCAAAGGATTATTGTGAAAATGAGTCCACTAAAAAAAAAGAAAAAAAATGTGCATAATATTATTATTTTGGTCTGCTTCTCTTTACTAAGGGGGAGGGGTAGCTAGATTTAAATTATAAATTTAATTAACAACTTTTAGGACCGGAAGATTAAAAAATTACTTTTTTTTTTACTTTTGGAGTCCATTACATACGAGTAATGTTGTAAACAGGTGATCGTTGGCGCCACTGTGCCGGTGTAGGCTCTCAATTTACTTCCGTTCGCGCCATTTTGTTCCTGTCATGATGGCGGCATATACGCAGTACTGGTTGAAATGAAATAATTTAATTGTACTCTCTGATAAGATTACGGTTCGTATATTGTTATAATAAAACAAAATTACCCTAAAGTGCATCAGTTATTTATTAATGTAACAGGAAAACGGAAAGGGACTATCGGCTGTTTTTATAATGACACTTGTATTTTGTATTACAGCTGTGTACGACATCAATTAATATAACACTTCCGGCGTAATTTTTACTGTATAGCAACGAAAATCAATAATTGTTTTAATACAAATATTAAATATATTTGGCGTTAATTTTGTAGAAATTCATTATTCACAATTAAATGAAACTACGTGATGTAGTATTATTTCTACTTTCTTCAAGTTCTTTACCACGACCTAGGTTTCGTTGTATTACAACATCTTCAGGTGGGCTTTTAGCAAAGATTGTTGAAGTGTAGAATTTTTCTTTCGATCTTTGAAAATGTTTAGGGACGTGATTTGATGTCAGGATCCAGGTGATTCCAAATTTTTACTGATCGAACGGTGAAGGATTTTTCGTAAGTAGTTTTCTTGGTTTCATTCTGATAATTGTAGTGTAGAAACCAAACGTTTACTATCCCATCTATTACTAAAATCTTTGGCTAATTTCACGTCTGTTACAGGATACCAATACATACAAAAGAGGGTAGCGAAAAAAATATTTTCCCATCATGAGCGTGAAGTTTTACCTTTTTAGACGTATTTTGGTATCAGAACTTCCTTGATAATCCTGATAACTTGGAACCCGGTGTTTAAATAACAAATATTGTAATAAAGTGCAATTACAACGTTTAAAGTTACTAGCTTTTACCCGTGGCTTCGCCTGCGTGTTATCAAAAAAATGTAAAAAAAGTTTTTTCAAAGAAAATGGTGTATATTTCAATCAGCCCAGGTATGAGGTATTATTTTGAACAGAATTTGCCACACGTGACTTTTAAATTTGTTGCATTGTAGTGCGGCAATGGTAGTCTGAACTAAAACGCCATAAGAAATTGAAGGTGTCATGTTAAATGGAACATGTTACACTACTTTTAAAAGTTAAATTAATAGGAGTGCCCTTACTTTTTCATACGCGGGGCATAATTTTTTCCGAAGTTTATATTAACTGATCTACTTCTGTAAATCATAGTATATCCATATATAGCCTATCTTTTAATCTAGGATATATGTCATCTATGTACAAAATTTCATTAAAAGATGTTAACTATGTGACCAACTATGGGTGAAATAAATACAAACACACAGATAAACACAAAACGTTTGACTTTTATTATATCAATAGTGATAAGGAAAACAACATTTTTTCCATTCATCACATTCTTCATAATATCACTTTCAGGGTATCTTGTATAGTAGAAAGTTCTTTACATTAAAAAAGTTATATGTGCTGTGTCAAAGTGTATATGACTTTAAGTAATGTAAGTACAGAAATTTATTGTACATTAAGTTGCATTTCCCTTAGTTTAGGATTGTAATCTTTTTTACAATTTTTATCTACTTACCTAAGAAAATAAAACCCCGGGGAGAATACCAGGAGAAACCCAAGGAGACAATGGAAACGAATAATGGCTTCCAAAGTATCTCTCTTTTCATATTATCCAATCCGGAAATGGAAGTTTTGTTTTAAAGTAATAAAATACTTTGTAATTTTCCATTTTTTTACAAAATCTATTCTTCAGAATAAAAAAACAATTAAACATACTATAAAGATGTTAAGTCAAACGACCATATTGATTTTGGTATAATAAAAAATAAATGCAACGAAACGTGACGTTTTTTCGTCAACTCTTTAAAGAAAAAATCTCTTAGAAGAAAAAATATATATTTATAAAATTTTGGAATCTATCATTATATAGTAAAATTAATTTTTATTTTCCAATTCAACCTGAATCCAAAAGCTTTTTATTCATCACTGACTAAATTAATGAAACTAATCTTCGTATCAAGTTTAATAAACGTCAACGCCCAACTATTTCAAAGTTAATCTATATTAGATAACCAACCAAACGAATGGTCACATAAGAAACACGTTTTTCTTATTTTTTAGATACTAACCCTCAAAAACTCGTATACCAACCCCTGTGTCATTAGACTCGTCTACGCTTTACCCAACCCTACAAACGCGCTCTATCCTTAAAGCCATATCATCAGCACGGAACGGAACGCGGCAAGTACCACAGGATAGCAGCATCAGCCCACTTAGGGCATAAAGCATGTAAACGCAATCCCTATTACATATCCAGCATTTCATTTCGTACACAGTTCTTAGACCTACCAAAGTATCGCATCTCGTACAAAGCCTACATAAGGTGAACACACAACGTGGTAAGCGAAAGGTAAAATACTCTAAGCCGGGTTAATGATATTAAATTTATTTACGGATAAAACAAACGAAAAACAATGTTCTGTGACCTACGAAATACGTTTACGTTATAATAGATGCGAATTTAAAAGGAAACAAATATTTAGAGCAAAGATTCCCAAACTTTTTTGCGTTGAGCCTCCCTGGATATAAAAAGATATATCCATGCCCCCCTTTTAATTTTCTTTTAATTGTTACAATAAAAAGTCATCATTTTCACGATGTTTATTCTCAATTACAAGCAGAATTAAGTAAATTAAAACTTTGGCGTTAATTTTTTTTTAAAAATGAAGTTTAATTATATAATAAAATTGTATTAATACTACGTTTGCGCCCGCATAGGACCGAATGAATTATTGAATGTATTTAACACTTCAAATGTATTTTTCTTTAGAATATCCAAACATATTGGGCCCGCTTATGATCTCTTTACCCCCCCCCCCTCCGTAGGGAAATGCGCCCCTCTTATTGATCTAGAGCAGGGTTTCCCAACCTTTTTTTTGTTGAGGCTCCCCGGACTATAAATTATATTTTCATGCTCACCCTTTACTTTTTCATGCCCCCCCCCCCTTTGATTTAGTAAATTAAATAAAAATGGTAACTGAAGTTTGTAAATACACAAACTTACCTTTTAACAGTGGGACACAATAATTTTACACACTCAAACTGATTTCCCAACAAAAAATGTACACCAAAACGTCAAATTTTTCGCAAGTTTGTGGTAATAATAGTGAATTTGATATTTAATTTCAATAATGTTATGCATGTAAATTAAACATTACATCGTAATGTTATTTGTTAATGTTGTTTGTATATTTTTTTGTTTTCTCTTTCTAAAATGCAAACGCTTTCCGCCCCCCTTGACATCTCTCTATGCCCCCCTTGGGAGGCGCGCCCCCCTGGTTGGGAACTCCTGATCTAGAGTAAATATCAATTCTTTTAAATAATTTCACTCACTCATATAATCCACAAATAACAGAAATAATTTTTTATATCTGTGAGATAGTCCATAATTATTCGTAGGTTATTGAGAATATTTATTTGCAAAAGTCGTAATATTTTATTAAAACTTATAAAACTATTATAAAGAAAGATTTTAGAATAGTTAAATAGACTCTGCTTATTATAGCAATTAAATTAGCATATTATATTATAGCAATTAAATTAGCATATTATATTATAGCAATTAAATTAGCATATTATATTATAGCAATTAAATTAGCATATTATATTATAGCAATTAAATTAGCATATTATATTATAGCAATTAAACTATGTATTATGGAAAAAAATAATTAATATATTTGGCGTTAATTTTGTAGAAATTCATTATTCACAATTAAATGAAACTACGTGATGTAGTATTATTTCTAGTTTCTTTAAGTTCTTTAGCACGATCTAGGTTTCGTTGTATTGCAACATCTTCAGGTGGGATATTAGCAAAGATATATTTTGCTAAAGAAAGTAGAAATAATACTACATCACGTAGATTCATTTAATTGTAAAAAAAATAAGTTAAAATTGTATTAACTTTATTTCAAATACCTACAAAATTATTAATTTCTTTACGTTTGAACATTTTAATCATAACTTTGAGTTCTATCATTTCTATAATACCTAAATATAAGGACCGTACAATATTTTGGCGGCAACTGGTGATAGATTAATAAGCTTTTAATTAAGCTACTGTCATTTGTTAACAATATAAAACAAAATTTAAGTACAAGTTTTCCTTCATTTAAATAAAGGAAAACATTGGATAATTCACATCACTTACTTGTTTCTTTCTTATTTTGTTTATTTAATGTGTAATAACATAATAATTACACTTGAATATTATTTACAAACAAATTTACATCGCACATAAGGGCGATTCTCGTTTGTCGAACTATTGGATTAGTAATTTTATTTTATATTTGAGAATTAAACTCATTCACGTCCATAATGTGGCCTACCTAAACAATGTCTCCTCTTTTTCAGCCGTACTTTATCTTATATACGCAATATTTATAGACTAAAAGCCGTGTTTTACTTATGTCCAGTATTATGACACGTACGAGTAAGTAACCAAAAGTTCTTGCGATTGGTATTGTAAACGTATTTAGTGACGTCTATGTTTCTTGCACGTTAACTCGCAGAGACACTAAACTCTACACGGTTTTATTTGAGACTGGATTTTGCCCACGATTTCGTTCACATGGTGTATATATATGTATATATATATATATATATATATATATATATATATATATATATATATATACATACATACATACACGACAAAACAGCTGATTGTCGTTAAAATAAAATTTAAAAGATAAGTTTTTCTGAAAATTGAAAATAATATTCATAATTATTTGTCATTTTTTTCGTACACGCGATACTTGCGCACATTAATCACCGTCGCTCAAAGGAATAACCCGCGAACAGTTGCGAAGATATCTAGCTGCCCGGGTAAACACCGTGCTCCAGGCAAGTATTGGGTGTGTTAAAAAGAGTCATATGTAATATTTTTTGCAATCAGTTAGAAAAAGGGCGTGTTTTACGTTTTATTTTTTCAGTTTATTCCTTTATAGCTAACGAATAGCGTCTTTCTTTGTCCGATATCTGTGCACGGACATCGTGTGTATATGTATGGGTGTGTATATATATATATATATATATATATATATATATATATATATATATATATATATGCGTGTGTGTGTGTGTGCGCGCGTGCGTGTCTGTATTTATGTGTTTGTATTTTATAATATTTATTTATCATTAATATCTTCTAATTTGTGATAGCTTATGTACACACTAAGTTGTGAAACTGCCCACTCTAGACATCCCCACTAGTTGCCCATGAGAAAATCATTCTTACATCAAATTTATTTCGACCATTCTAAAAGTTTTACCCCGGATTTTATCGTTAGAACAAGTGGTACTTTCTCCGGAAACTGCAACCACTTGATGATGAATGGTACATGGGTCGGAATCAGTGGAAAATGCGAAATGTGCTTTAACAACCCTCGTTGACCGCCAATGCTATCGCCAGTCAACATCGCAGCGGAAATGACTCTATATTGCAAATGAATAGAGTGTTCAGTTTTTTACGTGACATAACCCAAGGATTATTTAAATTTATAAAAACAGAGATCTGTTTTTGAGACACCACAAACAAGTAAATTACAAAAAACTGTTTTTTGAGGCACTTGACCTACACTTTAAAATTACCCTAAATTTAGAGTAATGATTTCATCTTTTGTCTTTACATTTAAGTTTCCTCAAAAGTACTGTAAAAACTTATTACGACTCATAGTCAAGAATCTCCTTATCATATCAACCACTGCAGAAATCCTATGGTATAAAATAGTCGTGTCGTCGCCGTGATGTGTTGGGTTGATCACAAGGTAGGTATACGCCCTTGGACGGCGCGGTGAACCTCGAGGACCCAGGTTCGATTTCCGGCCGTTCGGTGAACGGGGCTGAACTGGTGTTATGGTTGGCCGTAAGAGATTTCTCTCGTAGCAAAAATTCCACCATATATATATATATATATATATATATATATATATATATATATATACACATATATGTCAATTAGATACATTAAAGCAGATATATAAAATGGAATAAATTGTAACCTGTACTATCAGCGAACAATTTTAAAGTCTATTGGGTATTGTTTGAAATGACCTCGTACTAACATACTTACAACCTTCAATTCTTTATTATATTACCAAATATATATTACAAAATATAAACATATTTAATGTTTATATTTTTAATATTTAGTATTTTTCTAAATATTAGTATTTTTCTTAATTGGATTATTTTTTCAATTAATATTATCTTATTATAACTATAATAGAGAAAAACTTTCAAAACATCGGTCTCGAGTTTAATCGTAAAAAAGTTTTTTTTCTCGAGTTCCATTAAAGACAAAGAAAATTGGGATTGATTGCAAAAATCGGTACAAAAACCGAAAATCAGATCGATAATTAAAACACGATCCCACTTTACACAATCATGCACGTTTACACTACAAACATATTTGATTCCCGATATTAATTATGTACTAATCAAATTTCTAAACACTGGCATTCGATTAGGAAAATCGTTTAAAAATGTTTTGATACACTTGCGTCAATAATTTCAATAGATACAAATATCTGAAACAACAACTGAATTCTATTTTGTACCTATTTCATTACGTCATTACGCATTTAGTCATATTTCTTCAATTATCCTTCCTAATGAAAAAATAAACCATAAAAAACTTAGTGGAAATTCTTTTAAAACGCATACTTTAATACTTCAAGAGAAACATCACATATATCTAGTAAATAAACAAAGGCGGCTTAGAGCACTGTATCTCAGCACTCGCGCAATTATTATTATCGAGCGCGGTGCGGTGTCGATGTCCGACCAATAAATCGGCCTCGAGCGGCCCCCGATCGATTTATGTCGATACTCGATAATTAAAAACGATCCTCGGGCATCCTTTTTGTTCGTCCTGGCTACTTTTTGCTCTTCGTCCTTATCTCCGTGGCGTTTTTAATCCGAGATCTCATTTCGCCCGCTCTATCGACTGCCGCCGCGCAGCGTGCGCGTGGCGGGGAAACGCAGACTAGTCTCGCTGAGTTTCTATTGTTACACTGGACTGTTACGTCTCCGCCCGCCTCGAGTAAACTGGCTATAGGTTGCATTAAGCTTGTTCGAACTAACTCTTAAGTTTTTTATTGAATATATTTGGCGTTAATTTTATAGAAATTCATTATTCACGACTAAATGCAACTACGTGATCTAGTATTATTTCTACTTTCTTTAAGTTCTTTACCACGACCTAGGTTTCGTTTATTACAACATCTTCAGGTGGGCTATTGGCAAAGATTCATAGATCTTTGCTAATAGCCCCCTTGACGATGTTGTTGATTAGCAAAGATTCAATGATCTTTGCTAATATCCCACCTGAAGATGTTGTAATACAACGAAGCCTAGGTCGTGGTAAAGAACTTAAGAAAGTAGAAATAATACTACATCACGTAGTTTCATTTTATTTAAGTCTTTTAATGAGTTGTAGCTTCATCTTACCTTTCTCAACTAATTTTAGTGCTATGTAATACACTAGCATTGCGATTAATATACATTTTTGCCTGAAATTTTCGTTAATATATTATATAGCCATATATATGTAAAATATTTTGATTTATACCGTAGAGAAAATATACTTTTTTGACGATTAAACCTTTTAAAATGTAATCCAAAATTCTAAATTTTCGACAATAATGAAACACATCGTTCCAATTTTATTTTTAAAATGATTGCTCTTATATCTCTACGTTGTATAAATAACTTAATATTATTAATAATAATTATTCATTGTACTTCAGTTGAGAGGAACATAAGGCTTTTGACGTGAATACGTCTTTAAATTTGCTACCATATGGGGGCAATCCAAAAAACCTAACGATAACAAAATCGGGGGATACAGTTTGGCGTTGCAATTTGGAATCTATCCTCTACATCAAAAATTAAATTATACCACATAGCTAAAAGATCAAAGAATTCATTAAGATAAGCGAGAACAGTGACGCATCGCGCGCGGTGGAGGGGGAAGCGCCGCCATTTTGAGGTTATTTTGCTGCGTATCGAGATTTGCAATTAGTATAACTTTTGATTCGGAAAAGCGACGATGTCCGTTTAAGTTTTAATCGTCAGCTGTAGTCAAAATCTATCGATTGTAAATAAAACATTAGTTTAAAGTAGTGACAGTGAATATAATAAGGTGTTAGAATAAAAAAATATTATCAAAAATATATAATGTCGGCCTATGCGCTATTGTAACACAATAATTATTTGTTTCCTTGCTTTTATCCTAAATACATAAATAAAATATTTTATTTAAAAAATATAACTCGTTACATAGACGTATTCACGTATAACGCACGGCCGTGTCCATGACACAGCCACAGCCAATTTTTTTATTGTTTTATTGAGTTACAAAATAAAAAATTAAACAGTGATGTATGTATGCTAGATAATTATTTATCTTAAGCCTGGAAGTTTAAAATGGAAAACTTATTAAGCGGAAAAGGATTGTATTTTTCAAATTTCATTCGATTCGATTGGCATTAAGAAAATTTAATAAGTCGACGGTTTTAACGAACATTTGTTATTGTTACTTTACTTCCTTCAAGCTGAAAATTAGGAAAGAAAACCGGAATTTTAAACTGCGACCTCTTGAATCTAAGATCAATTAAATCAAGTCAGGCTGCATTGTTAATCAAATTAAATATAAAAAAATACAACAAAAATTGGGAATTATTCAGAAAAATAAAAAAAAAAACGGCAAAAATTCAGCATGTTTTTTGAAATTTTCAGGTAATAGGTATATAAGCCTATGAATTATGCTAGCTTTGTCTAATCACAGTAGTAGAAGTAGTTACAGTTGTAGAAGTAGTAAAAACGACACGTATTAACTCAATCTTTAATATCGTTAACTACTAATTATCGAACGACTAATTTGCATCTTCACTTAAAAGAAACAATTACCAATTAAAAACCAAACGACTAATTTGCATCTTTACTTAAAAGAAACAATTACCAATTAAAAGCCAAACAATTTTGCTATTTTATTCGCTTAATCTTTTTGCCGCGTATTAATAAAATTCATCATTAATCTAAGTTCTATATATTTGTCTCGAATCATTCGAAAATTACGTAAATGATTTTTTTATCAAACTCTAAAAAAAACAAACAAAACTATAAAGTTTATACGATGTCATAAAAACTCAAGGTGAACTTTACTTTTATGTACAACAACTTAAGACTTGAACTGATCGTTTCGGCAAAAACGACTTTTGCGGAATCGTTCAAAATATTTCTGTCTACTACGCCAACCTCGGTTATATGTTATACGTGTACATAATAAAACTTAATTATATAACCATAAATAAGATTTTCAAACTTTGTAACAATTAAACTGCTGTTAGTAAACAAAATGTATTAAACATATAGCATATAGTGAGTGTGCTTTGTCATCGACTAGCGCGCCAGCCTCGAGTTGCCATAGAATTAATTACAACTTGGCGAATTTTACAAGTAATCAATTTTTAATATTGATTTTTAGAAAGAGGAGACCTTTCTCTAAAAAATGATATCACCTTTTAATTTTTTGAAATATATATTATGGTTTAAATATTGAATATATTTGGCGTTAATTTTGTAGAAATTCATTATTCACAATTAAATGAAACTACGTGATGTAGTATTATTTCTACTATATTTAATTTCTTTACCACGACCTAGGTTTCGTTGTATTACAACATCTTCAGGTGGGATATTAGCAAAGATCTTTGCTAATATCCCACCTGAAGATGTTGTAATACAACAAAACCTAGGTCGTGGTAAAGAAATTAAAGATAGTAGAAATAATACTACATCACGTAGTTTCATTTAATTGTGAATTATGGTTTAAATTTGCCTTTAAAAAATAACATATATTTTCTGCCGTTAGTTTCTAAGTATATACGCTTAAAGACAGGCTTCAGGTTGCAATTTTTAGCCCTTTTTGAAATTCTGTTAATTATCAAAATATAATCTTGTTGATTTTCATAATGAATTGCTAAATAGTTAAATTTTTATAAGCAATTCTCGACGAAAACTATCTTTTTTCATTCTCGCCGACTGTTCATGGGCTCCGCTTTATGTTGTTTTAAACTTTTCTTTTATTTTTAAATTTTCTTTATAATTGTTTATTAAGCAAACAATAAAAAACGCAGTGTGTTTGCTTTAGGTTTTATCGAAGACTTTAATCTACATAAATATTATAATGACGGGAGCCTGCCTAAAATGTTTCCCTTGGTAAAAAAGTTATTAAGCAATATAATATTTTATAAGATTAATGCAGTATTCTTAGTACTAAATGTTATTTTCTTCTACAATAGCAAAAGTTGTTTATGAAGTTTAATAAATAAAATTTTAAAAATATTGTGAGCCTTTATGGTACGCCCGGTAGAAACATCTAAATTGTTTTTCATTATTACCGTATCTCATATTTTACATTAATAAACACTTTTAACGTTTTAATACAGTTTAATGCGCAATACAGCGATATAAACGAGTCAAGTTGTCACCGTTAGTAGATAAGAAACAATACTGATACACTAACACTCACGTAAGGTAGCATATGTGTAATGTAATAGAACAGGAAGCGTTAAGCCGGAAAGAGCCGGCAAGACACGAATCTGACCGAATGGCAAGACGCGACGTGCCATCCGAACGTTTTAACTCCCATCCAAACGCGTTATTAAATTTCATATTGAAATTTGTAAAACTCCACCAATATGAGCGTAGGAAATGATTGTAGCAAAATATTTAATATATTTTGGAAGTTATCAGTGCCAGTTCCCACTTACGCCAATCTCCCCCGCGACACAAGAAAACCCGGTCGAGCGAAGCGATACGCGCACACAGCGTCGACTCATTAAACGTTTGCATATGAGAACCGGCAATCTACAACGGCGCACATGTGAGTAATGCTGTTGGCTCGCATCACCGCTTCATGCTTGCTTATTGTCCGCACTTTACGAGCATGTTGCGGTGTCTAGAGGATTAGGGATTGAATATATAATTCGGATCTATTGTCAACATCTCACCGAGGGGGACGCCGCAAGCATTAATATTTTGAATGATTCCTGAAAAGTCGATCTTGTAATAATTATTAAATTCAAGTTTTATACTATGATATACAAAGTTAAAATTAACAGTGTGTGTTTACTACATCGTAGTAATTTTATTAACCGGCCACATACGAGTCGGACTCGCGCACGAAGGCTTACGTGGCACCAAATAATATTAAACTTTTAAGTTTTTATTTCTCAAAGTTACTGTGAAAAGCATAGTTATTGCTGCGAGTCGGTACCGAAAATATTCCATATCTCAAAAACTACACAACATATTTTATTTAAACCAATTCGTTGAAAGTTTATTTTAAGTTCTAATACCTTATTTTTTTTAGAATATTACACAGGTTAGTTGAAACATTAGAGGTGGGGGAGAAACGCGTAAATCACCAGCTATTGGATTAAATAAAAAAGTTATTTTGGAACCTCTATATCATCTTTAAGACCTATCTAACGATACCCCACACGCATATGTGCACTGGATTTGTTTTCATCCCTCAGTATCAAATATAGCGTGTCACCCCTAATATTATTGCTTTTCATAATTCCATCGAGAACTACCTTCCAAAAGAGACCAGCAAAAATGGGCCCAAACGTTATAGAGATAAAACATCATTTTTAAAAAATCTGTTTATTTTAGAATATAAAAAATCAAACAATTCAGTAATTCACAATCAAATGAAACTACGTGATGTAGTATTATTTCTACTTTCTTTAAGTTCTTTACCACGACCTAGGTTTCGTTGTATTACAACATCTTCAGGTGGGCTATTAGCAAAGATTAATACTACATCACGTACCTTCATTTAATTGCGAATTTCTACAAAATTAACGCCAAATATATTCAAAATTCATAATTATAAATCAGGAAAGAGGAAAAAATAGAATTACAATTTGTAACCATAATACGAAACAAAAAACCATTTGCGTAAATGCGCATATATCATATTTTTAAAATAACAAGAATCATTAATTGGAAATAAAAATTCAGAATACATAATAACTTTTTAGAAAAGATTACAAAGAACAATCAATGCCTCTTGCTTTCTTGAATGAGTAGTCATTGCCTAAATTAATTGAAAATAAACTGTTAACAAACATTGACAATGGTTCTATTGTTGTCAAAATGAATGACTTTTTCCCTCTTATCGAGGTTTTTCCCTCTAATCGTGCTGGGATCATCATGGATTAATATGGTACATCTGTGGATGGAGGATATAACGAGACACAATCTGCACTTTGTTTTATCTCGCTAGTTCAAAGCATTCCGTATAAATTACATTTACAATCTATTATGAAAAATAACCTAACTTTTCATAAAAAAATACGAGATTTCTCTTTTGTCTGATTGAAGATTTTTATAAAACTTTTAAGGAGTTTATTGTTTTAATATTCTGTATATAACAGTGACATTGTTATTCTTGTGACACCTGGGCCCAACGCTATATGAACTTTTGCCAGTCTCCTTTCATCTATATAGTGCCAATAACCTTCGAGTAAAGTGACTTTGACATACGGACAGACATACAAACGTACAGGCGGATAGGACGAAATTATAAGGATTCCGTTTTGCTATTTGACTACGAAAAACTAAAAAGGAAAAGAAAAGGCCACAGTGGTGCTTAATATTTCCATATTGTACATTCATTAAGTAAACGTTAAAAATAATGTTTTTATTTATTATAACTTTCACCAAATTATGCAATTGAAACTTGTTGGGAGAATTTAATACCTAACAGATAAAAAGTCGCCAAATGGATAAATAAAGTAGTGCAGTAAGTACGTAGCGCACCAACAGATGGCTGTAGTGTCATGGAACATGTGTTTTGACCAGGGCTGCCATATGTAAATTCACTGTTTCCGGGATATTTCTACTACTATATCTATAACTACCAGTGATTTAAGAAAAAAAATTAGTTTGTACCAACAAAAGGTTTTTTGAACCCAAAAAACATTCAGATTAATAAAAATAAATAAAAAAGTTGTTTTCTTTTGCCAAAATACAAAATGAACTTTTTAATAAAGTTTATTGACGTATTAAATAATTATAAGTAATTTAATATAAAAACAGTCGTTATGTTAATCACATTTATCCTAATTACTAAAAGCTAACACTAATATTTGGCAAAAGAAATGTGTCCTACAGTAATTAATATTATCTAATAGAAGCTTAACTTTCGTAGATTGACAAAGACAATAATATTTAATTTATTATGTTCATGTTTTGATTTAGTTATTTTAATAAATTGAAGTTGAATTCTAAGTCTTCGCAATTTATTTGAATTTAAATTTATACCTTGATTTGATCCGTAATCATACGATTCCGGTCTTTCCATTGATCGATCTAGCAAAATATAACGCAGCTATGGCATGTATAGGTTTACGAAAAATGTCAATAAAGACAATTTTGAAGAATTACCATAATTGTTTACATTTCCGGGACAAATTTATTACATTCCTGAACACGGGACAATATCACAAATTCCGGGACAATTCCGGTAATCCCGTACATTTGGCAACCCTAGTTTTGACAGTTCGCTTTGTGAATATTGTTTTTGTAATTATTATGCTGCTTTATAATTGTGTTTTAATTCAGTTCAACATTTGTTTAGGAATGAAAAGTATAGACATAGTCAGTTCATCAAAAGTATAGTCAAAAGTATTATTGTAGGGATCTGATGTGATTTACCCACAGTATAGTTTAAACAATAGCCACAATCAAGAGTATCTTTTAAAACATACGCCCAAAAATATAATATTAAATGATAAGTATAGTTGTCTAGTAATATGTATTATTATAAGTAAAATATGGTTATGATCAAGGGCGGATACAGAATTTTTTTCTGGGGGGGGGGCAACAAGTGTCTGTTGAAGTAAATTAACGGGAAAAAACTAGCACCGATCGCTCGCTTGCAGACACGTGTGCAACTCAAAACTGTAGACTACATACATTGTAGTTAAGAGTACCAGTCCCGGTATTATTTATTCTATAATTCCGCTCACGAAAACTTCACTCACGAAAACTTCACTGCACTTCTCATCGTTAAAAACATATTTGCATGGAATTTTTACGTATATTGTGATTGTGCGAGAACTAAACAAAATAAAAAGATTATTCTGGGCCTTCTGGGGGGGGGGGGGCACGCACCCCCGTGACCCCCCCCCCCTTGAATCCGCCTATGGTTATGGTACATATTGTGTTTATTTCTTTTTGTTTATTATACAGCTGGCCCATTTAGTGATTCAATTTGTTTTTGTTTAGAGGACGTCATAACGAATCATTTAAAAGCAACATTAGTTCCGCGTAAAAACAACAGTTTAGAAATTATGATATTTTTAGATTTTTTTCTGAAAATTACCCGATTTAGTAAAATAAACCACTCTGTTTGGTTTACTATTCGATTAAGTCGAATGAAATCCGGTATGGAAGTAGAGAACACATCTAGCCTAACATGTAATGTGTTTTTAAGTTTATTCCTAGATTGTGCCATTGTTTTAGGATTTTTGTTAAGTTTACTTTAATTTATATAACAACTGCTTAATGTTTAAAAAATCACCATGAAAAAAGTCTACAATGGCCTTAAAAATTACCTTAAGATGTTGTGATTGTGTAAACATGAAATTGTAATGATGTAGCGATTACAACGTCTTCACAAATTAACATATTCAATTTTGTTTCTAGCGACCTTGTGTACCACAAACAAAATTGTACTAATTTGCTTAATTTCAAAAATGAAGATTTAATTCATAAAAAAAACAGAATTAGTTTAACTCAAATTTACATTATTCGCAAACTGATCTCCAATAGCCATAATTTCAACATAAAAAAAACTTATAGCTCAGCCAATACAAAGAGCTTTCGTTGTGTCATGCACGTGTAGGACCGCTACAAACGACCCATCCTGTATTAAATAATATTCCTCACATGTGTCACGGTTTACCACGAAATGAGTAAGTGTAATTTGTATCAGTTGCTGAGTATTTTAAAAGCCTTTTTTTATTATTCAGTAAGTTTAGCGTGTTTCATAATGTCGACAGTTAAAGATTTTAATCCTTACACAACGTGATATTTCAAACAATGTTTAAAAAAATTCTGGTTAATCAAAAATCAAACGTAATTCTTGAAACGATACATTTCGTGTTAAGATAGTGAACTCGCTTGGCGAATGCCAGAGGAAGGCGAGTTTATCTGTAAGAATGAAACAATAGGTTTATGGAAACTGAAATGAAATGTAACTGAAATGAACTGAAATATTTTATAAATACTTAAGACCGAAATTTAATTTAATATCTAAATAAAAATGCGTCTAAAAAGTTGTTCACTTGATATTATAAAACGGTAGGTTTGGTACGCCTAAAAAGTTGTTCACTTGATATTATAAAACAGTAGGTTTGGTACGCCTAAAAAGTTGTTCACTTGATATTATAAAACGGTAGGTTTGGTACGCCTAAAAAGTTGTTCACTTGATATTATAAAACAGTAGGTTTGGTACGCCTAAAAAGTTGTTCACTTGATATTATAAAACAGTAGGTTTGGTACGCCTAAAAAGTTGTTCACTTGATATTATAAAATAGTACGCTTGGTGCACCTAAAAAGTTGTTCACTTGATATTATAAAATAGTACGCTTGGTGCACCTAAAAAGTTGTTCACTTGATATTATAAAATAGTACGCTTGGTGCACCTAAAAAGTTGTTCACTTGATATTATAAAATAGTACGCTTGGTGCGGCTAAAAAGTTGTTCACTTGATATTTTAAAAGTGCGCTTGATGCGTCTAAAAAAGTTGTTCACTTGATTTTTTAAAATAGTACGCTTAGTGCGGCTAAAAAGTTGTTCACTTGATATTTTAAAAGTGCGCTTGATGCGACTAAAAAAGTTGTTCACTTGATTTTTTAAAATAGTACGCTTGGTGCGGCTAAAAAGTTGTTCACTTGATATTTTAAAAGTTCGCTTGATGCGTCTAAAAAAGTAGTTCACTTACTATTTTAAAATAGTACGCTTAGTGCGCCTAAAAAGTAGTTCACTTGGCCGATGCCAAAGGGAACCGAGTTTACCCGATTTGGCGTCACCGACCTGAGCGTTACAGCTCATTGTCGTTCACTGCTCAAAAAAAGTGCGCCGAAAGAAGTTTTCACTTCAATAAATAGTGATTAGAATTAACGTCAATAACATTGCTCGATTTCAATCGTCAACATTTAGTTATGTAAACCTTGGTTTACACTATTAATGTTTCTTTTATTTCAATACATTGATAAACCACAACAATATAAAGTAAGTTTCACTAAAATATGATTACTTTCGATACACAATGCTTTATATAGCGACGTGGGTTTTACCCTTTTTGTTTCTTAATATTTAGGGTTTCACATAAAAACGACTAACCTGATTGACATGAAATGTTAACCATCGCATAGCTTATAGTATCCAGAAGAACATGGGGGTGTATAATACCTTTTAGGACGTGAGAGTAATTAAGTAAAGGAAGACGAAGTATACCAGTTACACTTTTGGATAAACTTTTAAACCTTTAAAGCTGCTTTAAAATAATGCATGAATACCGTTTTCATATTGTAGACAATATGAAAAACTACAGTTTTTTCAATGATGTCGATAGAAATAAATTAAATTAAAATATATATCTGCGGTTTTCCAATTGTCTTTCATATATACTTTCCGTTTGCATATTGGATTACTAAAACGAGTCAAATGTGAATAAAAATTTTCTTGGCTGTACGAACGGGTTTAACTTGAAAACCACTGAAGCTATTGGAATGAATTAAACAGGTCATAAATAGTAAACCAGTGACAACTTTGTTTTTGTTTCATCGTGACATCTGACACCGTTTAAAAGTTGTAATGAAATGGTCACGTAGGGAATTAAACAAAATCGTCGAAGGGTTGTAGGAACACATGAAAACATATAGGGGGCCATGGGAGGGGGGGAGGGGCAAGTCGACCCTCGCGATATTTAAACTAAACTAATTATAATCTGTGTCTAATACAGGAGCATAAAATAAATTCATTAAAACACTGCACCTCCATTTTGAATTTCCAAATTCATTTTTACAAATTGTCTGTTACGACTCCTTTTCTGTTTGAAAATAGCAGCACAGAAGTATTTTTGATTAAAGAAACTCATCCATTATAACTACATAAAAATAATATTTCATAAAATTGGATAGAATGATGAAATCTCCAAAAAAATTCAAAATATATACAAAACATATATAAACAATTAATTCATTAAGAATACCGTAAAGTAGTTAATTCTATTTAATATAATAAATACGATAGTGACCTTGCTTTTTTATTTGATTGTCTTTACAACTAATCTGCACGAAATTTTGCTAAATCTAGCTTATGTATCCTGTAGACACAGAAAAAGTATCGACAAGGTTGAGTAACCAGTACATTTTTTCGATATAGATACGATTATACTCAATACTTTTAATAGATACTTTTACTAATGTGATTACTTTACACTAGAGTATTATCATATTAGCGGTACTGCATGCTGTTTGTAATTTGAGAAAAGACGCCGTTTGTTTGTTCTGTGTCAGTCAAAACAACCAACTTAGCGCTGAAGAACGTTTCAGTGCATAACCACGAGCGATAAATAAACATAATGCTAAATGGATAAACAAAGTATCGCAGTAAGTAAGTAGCGCACCAACAGATGGCTGCAGCGTCATGGAAATATATGTGTTTTGACAGTTCGCGTTGTGAATATTGTTTACAAATTGTTTTGTTGGTTTAAAATTGTCTTTTAATGTGGTTCGATAATTTTGTTTGAGTAGAATTATTGAAATTCGTTATTATACGAAACTGACACGATTAACTAACAGTATAGTCTAAAAATAGGCATTAACAAGAATATCTTTCTAAACAAACTCCAAAATCATTATGTTAATGATGAGTACCTGTATTTGTCTAATCATACGTATTGTTGCTATTAATAAATAAAATATGTTTGTGATACATATTGTGTGTATTTGTTTTTATTTATTATATTAGTATTCTTACATGTGTAAACAAATGAGTTTTGTGTGATTACTCTGTGGAAGAATGGTAAGTTAAAACTTTAATCAGATTCACATTGGTGTGTATTTCAATTTTAAATAAAAACTTTAACTAATTAAATTGTTAGACAAACGATAAAACATTTTATGTTATTTATATTAAGTTTATTATATACACTAGCCTTATTCCTGTTTGTATTTTGTTTTGAATAGCACATAATTGGATATCATCAAAGGCAACAACAAATATGTACAGATTTCGAATACGGAGAGTAGTTTGTAAAAAATTACTCGATACAACATTCAGGACATATTTTCGTTTCTGTATCACTTTTTCGATACTACTCATCAGTAACAGTATCGATACTAGTGACTCAATACATGTCATGAAAATAATAATAGGGTACATTCATCCCGAAATAGAATTTATCCTTTTATTGATAATTGGAAAAGTTGCTCCGTAAAGGATAAGGGTGTGAACGTAAGTAATAAACATAAGTACGCTAAGAACACGCCGAGGTGAAATGCCAGCCGTAGGCTTTCACTTACGTTTACGTTTACACTTACGTACCTTTATCCTTTACGGAGCAACTTTTCCAATTATCAATAAAAGGATCAATTCTATTTCGGGATTACAACAGAATACAATCTTCTTTCTTTTCACGCTGTCCATTCGATTCTATGCACTTCAAATTACTTTTGAAATATTTTGACAAGAAGATTTTAAACTTATTTTTAAATTACACTACAATCTGTCCCGTTTGCACGCGAGTGAATCGAAGGTGGATAAAGATATATAAAAATAATCGTTGGAACATATTTGGATCTTCAAAAATTGTCGTCTTTAATTAAATCGAAGCCGCAGATCGAAGCTAGAAAATGATATTTACTTAGGTCTTCAAAAATTCTCTAATTAGCTAATTGGCCAGGGGGGGGTAGTTATCCATTTTTTGCTAGAAAATGCATGAAAAAAGCGGAGCTATAAATAGTTTATAAAGCCCTGTTATAATATTATTTTCTCGCTTAAAAAAATGACAACTTTAATGATAAAATAAAATATTATTTGAATATATTTTAATAATAACCTAGCAAGTGAATTAAGCACATACATAAGCCAATTAAGTTAGAAATTAGAATCGAATGTCAAAAACAATTACACGTCATGAAAAAAACAACCATTTGAGGCCACTTCAGATGTTGATGAAACGAGACGTTGAATGTTCAAAAATCAGAATGCCTCGCGGAAATTAAAATATCTGGCAACATTTATTGATTCTTGATCATTGAAATTATATGCTAAATATTCGGTACTGTGACAATGCAAACCGGGTAACGTTACAAGAAAACAATAATAAGAAAAGATAAAAAATTATCAAAAGAAGTTTGCCTAAGATATTCCTTGTTAAATAAATAATTCATGTGGACAAAGGTCTTTACTAACTTAGTTGTTGTTTTTTTCATACTGCAACACAGAAATGAGTTTAATATGAAGTCGCAGATCTGTATCGTAACTATGGTGATATATCATCAAATGGTGAGATATGTTTCTTATTTTTGTATTACGTATAAAAAAAATTAAACAAAACATAAGTTAAATCGTGAACCACATGTTTCTAGCAATATTTTTATGACGAAATAAATTTATATTATAATATTCAGCTGAAAGTTCGTAGTATATTAAGTCTATGGCTGAAAGTGACATACACTGCCCTCTATTATCATATTTTAAAACTAATACGCCAATAACACAATTGTCAAATATTAAGGGTTCGTCACCGGTTTGTCGTAATTTATTTCAATGCAAATGCCACCCATAGATGGCGCTAAAGCGCTAGTTTTTTAACATTGTATGGGCGATCTAGATCTTCATAAAAATGTCGATAAAGATGTCTTGAAACTTCGCGACAATTGGGTAATTGACTAATTTTTTTTTATTTCATGAATCATAATTTCAAGGTACAAGCTGATAAAGAGTGACAAAAATGTTAATAATCTTAAAAATTGACCGAGTTATAAAAGTTTAAATTTAACCTTTAGGGAAGGACGGCAATACTGTGTTGTGAGGTCATTTTTAATATTGCACATTATATTCTACGAGAGGAAAAGAGACAGGGATATACCCAACTCTATCCGTATCTTCAAATTTAGAAGCCTACAACTGGCTTATTTTTCAATCAATTTTTGAATTTTTTTCAAGACTGGTTTTTAATTAACTTATATTTCACAATATTCTACGAAAAATATCAAAATTTAGAATGAGTCAACTACCGGATTCATTTTTCATTAATTATTTTACGTCGCCTTAGTATTAAAAAAAAAGATGCAACTCGCTATTAGTAATATGTTGAACGTCTGTGTAGCTATATAAAGCGGTACATAATCCTAATAGGCCGCCAAAAGTAAATTTTATGCTATTTTATTACGAATTTGAAATGGATATTCTATGGATGAATTTGATTTTAAGTCAAGGCTTCGTAGCTGTTTCATATACCGTCCACGTTATTTAACTTCTGGCGTACGCTGCGCCCAAAATTTAAAGATTCAATCGCATTTTGAAATGATAACAACTTAAAAGCGTAGAAATAATATTCATTTTCAGTATTAATCAATTTAAAAAATAGCTTTCCAAAATAAATAATTAAAATATTATTTTTCTTACATTTCTACTCCATAACTAATATTATTCGCTAAAAATTCGTTATCAGCACCTATTACATAATAACAAAAAGCTAGAAATCGAAAAAAATCAAAATTTACTATACAAATTTTAATTTTTTTACTCAAACTTGTTCTCGAATTTTTTCTAGTATTGATTTATTTGCCAAAAATTATAAATACTATGCTGAAATAACTATCATGGCATTTAATTTTGTTAACATAACTTTTGCTTTAAGAACTATATCCAAAAAAACGAGTGTACTTTAGACCACACGACTGAAGTAAAACTTCAAATTCACAAAATATGAACTTTAAAATAAATTTACAATTTTATTCAATTTAAACGTAGAATATTTAATGTATTGAACAAGATAATCATTTATAAAATTGTTCAAGAACGAAATGAAATTACAAAATAATCAAAAAATCACCGTTCGCGTAACGCTAACAAACTCGCATATATATGTATATATATATATATATATATATATATATATATATTTCATGCAATGTGCGCGCGCACTGCTCTCTCTTGCTCCTACAGTGTGATACAGACAATAGGCTTGCACTGTGTCTTAGATATACGAAACATAACTGGCTATGAGAGAAAAAGAGAAAGCAAATGTGTGCTCGCACCTCTCTTGTCTCTACAGTAATATATGAAACGTAACTCTCTCTCTTTCTGTCTTCACTAACTTATATCTCCCTCTCAACTTCCGTTCGCCTCGCCCGATCACACTTTTCGTAACTCTCTCGTCACGCATTCACCAGCTTACTCCCCAAGTCAAGCGTGCGTAAAGAAGTTTTACTTCAAAAATATTTTAAAAAACTAACTATTCGCAGCCTAACAATATTATATTCACGTTATAATCCCACTAAAATTATAATGAGGTAAGTTTGTTTCTTTGTTTGTATGTTTTGAACATTGAGAGAGAATTATGCAAAAACTATTGATCTAGTTATATATTATATATTGCCATAGACTACTCATACATAGTATGTATCTTGTATAATTATCAAGATATAATTAAGAACGCCAACTTAGTCAAAGAAAATGTCACTCATATAGGTGCTTTCATGACAAATGCTGAGAAAACAGTTGAAGGTATATTAACACTAGGAATAGGGGAAGTACAGGTATAACAATATATATAGAAATGTCTGAAATAGCATGTACATTGAAGTTGTTGTCATAAATGAGCTACTGTAATGGTTTTTAAGTTAAAAGGTGGGATGAAGAGAGAAGCGAAGATCATTAATTCATATTAAAGTGTCATAAATCATTTTTTAAACATTTATGGAGATAAAACTTGCTCTCCATTATAAGTGAAATAAAAAGATTTTGAGAGGGTGAAATGGGACATGCTTAGCGTGGGAATATGTTCTTGAATAAAATGTTCTAGAATATGTTTATGAAAAAAAATATCAAAAAACCTTAATAAAATACTCTAATTGTAATCTTGGTTAAGTCGGGGTAGAACCCAACCTAGTACATTTATATAAAACTGTACTTTGTTTCATGCCGTTTAGTTGCGAAATAAACAAATTGAGACTTATAAACCAGTCATCGTATCATTCAAAACTTACTTTTAATTTCAAAATTCATCAGGCAACTTTCAATAAATAAGGATTTCTAATATTCATTAATCTCGGATACCACAGATCGATAAATTCTAGAAGTAAACACTTTGTTCTCCCAAAATTGATCATCTCGCTTACGCCCATATACACCACACACGGTCAAGACTATCAGTCCATCTTACTGACAGTTAAAAACGTATTTCTGTTTCTCATTAACTATTAGTTGAGTCGGAACAAGAACTACTTTACCGACCGTACCCTATTGCACGGTCCAGTTGCTAAAGTATCCATACAAGATAGGTTTTTAACTGTCGGTAAAACTGACTGAGAGTCCTGACCGTGTGTGGTGCATATGGGTGTTAATCATTTCGACTTTCAATTGTGATCGCTTGCTAGTCCAAATGGCAAATAGGCAATGGCTTCGTTTTGTAATGTGCTACTGGTCCTGTACCTGGTAATACCAAGGGTGGTTTGTGTCCATGATTAGCTGCCGATTGCTATTTTTTCCAAAATTTTATTTTTTTTATTTTCAATTGCTTCTTCTACGTCCGTATTGGCAGCAGAAGGACATTTTATTTCTAAATTGCAATTTCGGTATTTGCAGGTATAGCCTCCAAAAATAATATTCCTCATAAATAAACAAATCAAATACCTCAGTAACCATATTTTCTTGGATACAAAACTAGTTTAGTGCAGTTTGTTTTTTACCTTTACCATATTTGATGGACGGAATATTATCTAATGGGGAACCGTACAAAATGGTTTTGAGGAGAGAACCCAATAAATCTTTTTTCTTCGCTTGCATACCCTAGCAAACAGTGATGCAATTAGAAGTTTTTTTTGAATTTCATGCCACTTTGACTACCACTTTGTAATGGTATTTCTTTCTAAATTATTTCATTCCGGTTTGCGAGAGACCATTTACTTTAAAATTCAGACTTGCATTTCTAAAGTAAATGAACAACGGAATGAAACCGTTGCGTATTAAAAGATCTTATTGTCTCTATACAGTGTCCACTATAAGAACGTCAATGAATAAAATTAATGCGATTCCCACCATTACATTAGTCAACCTGAGCATTAAGATTTTGTACCACATTGCTTGTAACATCGTATAATAAATTTCACGAATGTCTAGAAAGTTTTAAGCTTAATTCTTTTAGTTTACACATTACAAACATTTTTATGATTATTGCGGGTTGCTCGAGTGGCTGAGGAACAAAAATGGTTGGGCACAATTTGTGTTATCCCCAAAAACATGACAAGGACCATTTAGGATATTTTCTGATAAATATAAGATTTTTTTGTCTAAACTTAATACGTGTGGCTACCAATAACGAATCGTGAAATTAGCCCCGTTCTTAAACATAAATACTCACCTTTAACAATTTTACGTGGACCAGTAGAGTGACACCTAATAATATTAGGTGGCTTGGCCATCTTTACAGACATGCTGACAATTTTCTTGGCAAAAAGTGAGTTTTTCGAATATTAAAGGGACTAGGTAAAAAGGACGACCACCAACACGTTGGCTAGATGACATTGAAAAGGACCTCCAACTAATGGGAGTCAACCGGTAGAGGGCCATCTCGTCAGACAGGGTCAGGAGGAGGATCAGCGAGTCAGCCTTGGCCTGCAGAGGGCTGTTGTGCTTTTGATGATGATGGTAGCAAGTATCTTTGGTTAATGCTAACAAATCATTGCAATTAATTTAATTTTTTATTCTATTTTTTCCGCTGTAGTATTTGCATATGGCTTTAAATCCAAAATCATTTTATAAGTACTGGATTCACCATAAGAAATAAGTTTTCCATAAACGAGCTTTCGATCAGGGATGAAATTTTTAGACCCCTGCAAAAGTATAGTTGACTCCATCGCCGCAGATGACTATTAACGGTTTTTAAACCACATATGTTCCGAAGGAGTAACCTTCTTATTTTTTGCTCGAGTACAAATTACACAATTTTTATTTTGAACACCAAAACATAGTATTTTTTTTGGATGAAAGCTTACGATAACAACAGCATGCAAAAAAGCTTTGCAATTTGTTCTATATGATCTTTTTGACCAACATCCATCAGCCGTTATCATTTGAGATTTCATATTGCCAATAGACTGCGTAGGTTTGCCACAAGTCACATACCTGATTATGAAGACGACTATAAAGCTGCCAAGATATCTTTGGAACATCCAAAGTGGCTGATATGGTTTCTAAATGGCTAAAACCATAAACATCCCACGGGGCCAATCGACATAAAACCTAAAACTGCAGCTTGGTATTATCATATGGACTTTTCAAAGTGAAATTTGTAACACATAAACGGCATTTTAAACTAAATGTCAATGAGAACACTTTCGCTATCTCAGAAATTATAGTTATGTGTGTCAATTCGCAATTCATGCTTTCGAGTACAGAAATTAATTTAAGTCGGTCGAAAAAAAAAGAAAATACTATTATTCTACGACAACATGTATCCATGGTCACCCATATTCTGAAATAATAAAAGCATGTATCTACTGTATTATTTGTATGTGGCATTGAAGTGAATGGATTGCATTCAATAACTTAAAAAGGTAGCTTATCATCTGATAAGTTACTATAGAATTTTTAACATGAGATAATTCAGCTGTATGAAGCGTCATAAATATATAGTTCTACTATTTCTAAGTGTTGATCAATTCAGACGCTTATGCGAGATTACACCAACCATTTAATATTAAATGGATTAAAGAATAGACTAAAGCACATTGTGTTATATGAAAGCCAGAATTTTGCTTAAAGAGCTAATTTAAAAGTGTCAGTTTTTGATAGGTTAGTACTGTGTGAGACCATAAACTAGTAATTTTTAAACTTAAAATAAAACAAATACAACAACTTCATAGCAAAACAAAAGCATTTTCATAGTATTTTCTTTTTTTCGACCAACTTAAATTAATTTCTGTACACGGAATCATGATTTGCAAATTGATACACATCCCTATAATTTCTGAGATAGCGAAAGGGTTCCCATTGACATTTAGTTTAAAATTCCGTTTATGTGCTACAAATTTCACTTTGAAAAGTTGATATGATAATACCAAGCTGCAGTTTTAGGTGTATAGCATCTCTAATCTACGGCCCCTTAAACTAAAAACTTGAAAAACTTATGTCAAAATTGAAAACAACATCATGACGTTATATAACTTATAACCAATCATACACTTTTTCAGTCATGTTACTAATCTTGTTTTTTGTTTGTTAAGATAATCAAATAATATTTTTAATTGACTAGCGACTATATTTAACTCCATTAAAATTAATAAATCGAAATTGCTGCAATTCATAGTTAAATTTGATTAATATTAAATAGGGAACTATTGGTGACTAACCCGATATATTTTGATACGAATAATAAATACATGGACGTGTAAATACCTCATTATTCTGACCAATTTTGTCATTAACAAAAGTTTTGTTCTCCTTAAAGCATAAAATAAAGGACAATTTTCGAAAACTTCATCTAATGTTCTCCTGAAATCCATTTTCATATAATAAAAAACAATTATCTATTTTAATAATTTTTAAATTACACACATCAAGTGTATTGAATCTACAAATTAATAAGAAGTATTAACCGTTTATATCCCACGCGTACATTACAATGATGTTTCGACACTTGATAAATAAATTTAGGTATTTTTTAAAAAATACCATTGATTTTAACCGTTAGAGTGCCGAGGAGCGCCATCACGCTCGTGCGCGTACTAACTAAATTTGCCACGAACGCGATTACGCTCGCGAAATCAGTTGCAATTTAGCACGCGGTAGGGGAGGTCGCTCGCACGCATCGCTAATTTTTTATCTTTCTACGTGTTACATAAAGTGCAAATTATAACATTATTAGTAATTACAATATAGAAAGGATCCAGGAGGAGAAAATTTTTAACTCATAATGTCGGAATATGAAAATAATTGGAGTGAAAATGATTGTTTTTCAAGTTATGAAGAAAGTGATAGTGGGAGTGACATTGTGGTGCGCTCACAATTTGGTGTAATGCAAATTTTGAGTGACAGTGATAATAGTGACGATAACAATTATTTTACTGATACGGAGGATGTACCGGACTGCGAAAATACGATGTGACCTTGACTTCAGTTTTTGTTATAATTTTTTTTCACAACGTATATTTCCATAATTTTCTTTGTATTTTATTATCCTTGTACAAGTTTTTATTAAGAAAACACCGAAAAAATTATTAAAATTGGATAATTTTGGGAAGAGATACAGTTTTTTTTCGAGACAAGGGTAAATTACGTCAAAAACAATAGATTTCTTTGGCATTTTTAAGTATATATGAGTAAAAAACAATGGCACTAAAACGGATAAAGAGTTTAATATAATTATTTTATTAAAAAAAAATATATGTTGAAAAATATTTAAATAATTGACTTAAGAGTTTACTCAGCAAGAACAAGAAAAAGTGAAAAGAAACTTAAAATATAATTTGTTAGTCATTACCTTTTGTTAGTCATTACCTTAAGATTTTGTCTTCCTAGGTTTAATATACTCCTCATATTAGCTTTTTTTCATAAACAGTTTTTTTACATAAACCATCTGTAAAATTAATAAGAAATTATACAATCCTAAAAATTGGCAGTCTAAAATTATGAATACATACAGTTAATTTTACTATGTAAGTGTTTTGCCACAAAAATATGAAAAACCGATTCAAAAATGTTACATTGCATTACAAATATTTAACTATAAAATATCCAAGACTGTGAATGATTACTATAAGTAATAATATATTTATGTCGAATTATGAAACTGTAATATTGAACAGAGCGGCCGAAAACTACGTCATTGATAGCAGTCAGCCTTCGACTGTAGAGTGTAACTCATGAGTGAGAGATATAAAAGATATAGTTCACATGTTACGATTATATCTATCACTCGCTCACTTGAAATCAAAATGTATCAGTATGTCACCAGCTCGGGAATGATCGGCGTCTTTTTTGTTTCACCAAATCAGTAATTTCACTCACTCGTCGCGTCGTAAATATAGATATAAAAGTACATGTTTTGACGTTACACGAAAGAGAAAGAAAACGATCCAACTGTTTAGTCAAATATGCAACTGGATCTATGTAGACGACGTAGCTACTCGCGATTCAATGTGAACGCTGTTATAAAGCATACTTTAGCTCCCTCAAAATATTTGCGTAAACAAACACTTTTTTGTTCCATTTCAAAACTCTAATATATAAATGTATAAATACGCCAATCTATTCCAATTTATTTAATTATCATTAAAGTTATTTTATATATAATTTGAATCTAGCTTGACAGTCCTAAATCTGCAAAGTATTAAACAAAGTGGATACTCTTGTAGAATTTATTTTTATTTTCAAACAATAGTGCGTATTGTTCAGTTATTACTTTTTATCACCACATTGTAATAAATAAATTTGTTAATAACTCGGAGTACTCAGATACTGAGCTAGAAATATTATTGAGTTATATATATCTTTCAAAACAAATGTTATATACCACTTTCTTTTCACTGATACATTTTGCACGCCTCTAGTCGACTCATTGTGTATTTATTTCTGTGTGTGCTTTGTATTAATTTCGTTTGACTATTTCATACATTATTGTAGGAGAATTTAGTACGTAATTTTGGGTGATTTGAATTCGTATTTATAAAATGAATATAACACTCATCAAAACGTTGCCTGATAACTTTAAAGGCAACTATCTTCTTGATATACTGAATGTAACTTGTTATTGTAAATTAAGTTAATGGTTTAGATTATGCATCATTTAATACACCTATTTCACGATTCTTCTGAAATTAGATGACCTGTAACTTCATTAATAGACTTTTTACCTAAATCCTGCCACTTTAAAGATTTTAACTTTATAGAGAATGAGTGTATCTTTCTAATGATATATAATTTATGCACATGTGTTGCATATTTCTATAGATATAGCATCTCTAATTAGGTCTATATTGGCACAAATTGGTTGACGGCCCCTTAAACTAAAAACTTGAAAAAGTGATGTCAAAACTGAAAATGTATGAACCCTTTGACAGCCGTTTGTCAGTTCTAAACAATGGCATTATATGGGTTCATTAGCATTCTGAAAATGGTTCTCAAAAGCTCTGAAAATAGTCCTAATATATTTCACCTTCAATACCATTATCTCTTTTATTTATATGCTTTCTTGGGCTTTCTATCTCTATCTCTTATGGCCATAATATACAGTACAAAATCAATGCTTATAAAAACATTTTGAAATCGAATTTTTTGCTTAATGAACAATAAGTAGCTTTGTAACTATCCAAAACAATGTTTAATATTCAATTTCTTTAATTCAATAAAGAAAAACTGTGAAAAATTCACGATTGGTAAAATGCACTCGTTCCAATTAATTGAGTAATTTGTTAGAAAAATGTAAAGTGCAAGTAAAGAAAATATATTTTCCCTTAGATTAAAATAAAAAATGGAAAATACGGTACACTCTTACTTTATGTAAATACAAGACGGGCACCTAACAACTACACGAACACATCTCATAGCTGCGATCACAAATTGTCTACATGTAAAATTAATCGAAAGAGACAAAGCGATGCATAGTAACTGTAGTGCGAGTGAATCAAGGTATTACAGAAAATTAACAATTCGCACAGAACGCACTGCTAGTACTATAGCTTCTCACGGTGCTGCGCTTGTGCATGCTGCTGTCATTCAAACATGACGGTAATGAAAGAAAATATTTTTTGAAAACTTATAACATTGTTATATAATTACGCATGAAAAGTAACTCCATGTGTCCTGTTTTTGTTTTGAAAATGGTTAATGCATGTGGTAAAAACACTAGAAGGCATTTTCAGATCGATTTGACTGAAAATATTGGCAGTTTTAATTTCAAGAACTATACGTCTACGCGAACCGCCAGTCTGCGTTCGACTGAATTGAACAAAACACAACCAGGTCCATTGGACCTGGTTTACGCGGACCATGCAACGTTAAAGCGTACCGTATCTTCCCTTTTTTGTTTTAATCTAAGATTTTTCCTCTTCTTTTGAACAGGATTTAAATTGATCAAGATGCAGAAACGAAAATGTATAATATAATATGTGTATATTAAATAATAGTTTTATGAAACATAATTAATGGAGAATATTATTAAAAAAAAGCAGAGCAAAAATTTAAACAGGCTACAGATAAAAAGACCTGTTAATCACGAATATAAGTCATACTACAAGGGTTCCGTACACATATAGGCATTTATAAACATTAAAAGGTACATAGTATTCCTGTTACACTATTTACAATATCAATTGTACATGAAGTAAATATATTGTCTACCATGTCTTTCACAGGTGTAAAAACATCGGACACATTTCAAAATATAACTACAAATTAAAGATTTTCAGATTTTTTCCTTTACTTGTGCTGTGAGACCTTGCTTCTTTTCATGTTTCATAATTCTAGGTCAACGAAACTGTCCTATAGCTTTTGACTTATTTTAATTTTCTTGATTGCATTGACTTAGAAGCCTGATTTTTGTTATAGCTACAAGGGACTGTAGAACAACCATTTGATATTCATTTCAACTTGATACCTCCACGCTTTCCTCATAAAATCATGAACCCAAACATTTGATAGGAAAAATAAAACACCAAAATAATATGTCTCATGTACATAAGTATATTTTATTAATATTAATAATAATTTTATCTGTTAAATACCATTATTATATCATTATGTACAATTTAACCATAATCTTTATACCATTTAAACATATACAAAAATAATTAATAATAAAACTCCGCTGGTCTGGAGCGTACTGTTAAAATCGTGAATTCTGCAGCGTGGAGACAGATTTAGATTATCATCACCTGGTGGCTGTGACTCAAACCAAATACCGACATTGCCTGGTGGCTGCAATACCGGTGCTTTAACCCACTCCCTACCCCCCAAAAGACACAAAATCAACAATACCAATAAATATCTCCCATCCCATTCATAAAAGTTAACAAATAATTTAATCATAATATTATATGATGTTCTATTTTTAATAAGAATGATAATAAATAAAATAACAAAAGAATTTTTTAAATATACATAAATAAAAATAATTTGAGAGAGAGCGCCGTTAAAATGTGTTTTTGAAAATTATTAATTAATCCAAATAATAACACAAAAACAATTCATATACAATTAATAAATTACGTTCGTCATATACCGATTGTTGCAGTCATATTTTTCGAAGCTGTCAAAAATATTTCATTTAAAATTTTTTTTTTTTTCACATTTGACCCTTCCATCTTACCTATCATAAGAG
Source organism: Druceiella hillmani (assembly GCA_039881145.1). Taxonomy (NCBI): domain Eukaryota; kingdom Metazoa; phylum Arthropoda; class Insecta; order Lepidoptera; family Hepialidae; genus Druceiella; species Druceiella hillmani. The sequence goes on from JAYKKI010000031.1 coordinate 14,231,707, forward strand.
AAACCTATAAAAAGCATGAATCAATTAAATAAAAAAAATTAATGTGACAATAAATAAGTATTAACAACATCACAAAAATTTATGTCAAACTGTGGACCTCCATTTTGTAAAATGGCGTTCTTAGAAAATTGAGTGGTGGCGAAATGTCAAAGTAAAATATATTTCTGCCGACCACTGTAGAGGTCTCACTCTCTCATACAATTAGGTACTTAATAAAATAATATTACGTTGAGATAATGTAATCCTTGTCATTAAAAGTCGAAGAAAAGTTACGCGTCGGCGACATTGAGCGAGAATGCGGCCAGAGAATCTCCGCGTTTACCGACAGCGCGCGCCTGGTACTGGCCTGCGTCATCAGTTCTGGCACCGCACAATTCTAGCCTGTACAGGGCCTCGCCTTCCATGGTGAAACGATATCGTGGTGAGCTCTCGTCTATGGGCTTGCCGTCACGCAGCCATTGCATTTGAAGAAGTGGCTGTTGGAGAAACAAATGATATGTTTAGTCAAAAAGTAAGCTAGGTATATAAAAATTTATGACATCCAACTCTTTTGTAACTATCAAGAATATAAGTTTTAATATTTAATATCTCTCATCCATAACAACATGCAGACTCAATATAAACTTATTTTTATATCTATCGCACCACTAGTATTAACCTTTAATTACATTTTTCACTATATCATTGAAATTATTTAAAAAATGTCACCTACATTTTAAATGATACACCTACCTGATCAACTTCAGCGATGAAGACAGCAGGTTCGTCAGGCGCAACAGTAGTGGAAGCTGGATATGTGCGGTACTGCGGTGTTTGTGGAGTCTCACCGGGCACCAGTACGTTAAGTGTGCAAGATGAGAATGACTCGCCAGCATCGTTGAAGGCCTCGCATGTGTAAACACCTGAGGTCAAATATCATGATAGTTGAGATTAATTTTTTTTTTGAGATTATAGATACATTACAGATAAAACACCCCTTAAAAGTCTAATATTAAGTACAAACAGTCATTTTCTGACATGATGCTCTCATTCTAAACACTGTTTTCTCTGATGCAAGTCTCATTTAGATACTTGAGGTTAAAGAATATTTTTTTAAATATTTTTTAAAAATGCTTCTACAAAACTAGTTATGCAAGTAATGAGTAATTTTTTTTTCTAAATTAATATACTGTCTAAATTAAATAATTTCCGTACTAATAATGCTAATATCTGGCAAGTTCAAATGGTGTTATCCTTTTGAGTCGTCTAATGATATTTTGCGCATTAGAGTCTGAATGCTTCTACGTCGATGTGGTTTTGGAGTCTCTTTTGGTGAGAACTGCAAAGTATACTAATAATGCTAATATTTGGCAAGTTCAAATGGTTTATCCTTTTGAGTCGTCTAATGATATTTTGCATATTAGAGTCTGAATGCTTCTACGTCGATGTGGTTTTGGAGTCTCTTTTGGTGAGAACTGCAAAGTATACTAATAATGCTAATATTTGGCAAGTTCAAATGGTTTATCCTTTTGAGTCGTCTAATGATATTTTGCATATTAGAGTCTGAATGCTTCTACATCGATGTGGTTTTGGAGTCTCTTTTGGTGAGAACTGCAAAGTATACTAATAATGCTAATATTTGGCAAGTTCAAATGGTTTTATCCTTTTGAGTCGTCTAATGATATTTTGCGCATTAGAGTCTGAATGCTTCTACGTCGATGTGGTTTTGGTGTCTCTTTTGGTGAGAACTACAAAGTATACTAAATTACTTTAAGAGTTCAGTTATTATATATTATTATTCTCAACCTAAAAATAATGATATTCATTAATCAAATATTTTTTTAATACATGTAGCATCTTTAAGACCGACTTACTTGTGTAAAAAAAACAAGAGATCAGCGTTCTTTCCAAAGTATAAAAATCTACAAAAACCAACACCTCCACATCAAGGACACCAAGGATGGAAAGTCCCGGAATAAAATAACCAAACGGTTTAAATTACCACAAAGTATGAGTAAAGGAATTCATACATCTTCCTCAAATCAATATCCCTAATGCGTCTTCATCATCCCTAGGGATGTTTTTGGATGTTTTATTATATAATTATCAATAGCTCTGACAAATTTTATCATCAGTCTTAACTGTATCCAACTTCAGCTTTGAACGTTCGAACAACCAAATATTAAATTCAGAATTTGGAGTATATTTGATAGCAATTTGACAAAATAGTATTTCAAATATTGCAAAAATTCAACCAAAATAACTAAAAACTTCTGAATACTAACAAACAATTGAATTGAATCACCAATGTTACAATCAACGCTTACCGGCATCCTCAGGGAATATCTCCGCAATGTGAAGTTTATGAATATTGGCCTCGCTAGAGTACTGGAAGTCCTTGGAAGGTTTAATCTCCTTGTTGTTGTGCAGCCAGACTACATCAAATCTCTCCGCCCCCACAATCCTGTAAGGATGTGATATTATATTGTTACTACATGTCATATAACATTTAACGTCTTTTGCTCTCAAACGCAGTATTTTCATTGTCTTATAAATGCACTTCAATATATCACACAATTGAAATGTCAATCTGACAGTTTAGTAAACTATCAGTTTGACATTTCAACAGAACAAAAGTGCATTTAAATAATAAGAAACAATTCTACAGCTGCACGCACGTACCTGCACGATAATGTGACTGAGTCTCCATCGTTAAGGGTCTGAGACTGTGCGTGGGAAACAATCCTTGGTGGCTTATCACCCTTCAGTAATTGAGCACCTGCTCCTGTCTCCATTGCTGTTGAAAAACAATTATGTTTTTAATACGTATTTGGTATTAAACACAGTACCCTCTAAAAAATAAATACCTTCTTTTATATATACATTTGTATTTTATTTTTATATACATGTAACAAGCTGTCAAACGTCGTTTCATTTGTATGGTTAATATAAACATTAAATATTTTATTATATATTGATATTCTATTGTAGGTTTGCATCAAAGTTTCCTTCGACTAGAAAAAACAACTCATTAATTAGCTTGAACTTTAAGTTTAATCACAATACAATTACGAAAGTTTCTATTTATCAGTTCCTTAGCCTGCACGTTCAACTCTTGCTGCCTGAGCACCGATGATTAAATTACAAATGTTTCAGGAAATATTTGATCGAAACAAAAGTTTATTCAGATTTTAATCGATATCTTGATGAAAAATCGGTCGAGTAGTTCTTGTACTATAGCAAACAGAAAATAACAATAAACATTCAACCCTCGGAAAATATTTGATAGGGAATAAACCTAAGTTTTAATGATTTTTGAATCCCAGCAGAGTCTCGTTCAAACGAGTCTTATAAAAAAATTACTCGGCTTCTACCTTCTCCTCCCTATCCCTAATTTTCAAAATATATACTATCCCAATGAGTTGTATGCTATATTTAATCTGTTAAGGTGAATTTTGCTATGTATTGACATCACATTTCCTCCTGTCGCGAAAATGACCTACAAATTGAACTATACCAGTATGATAGCTATATCACAAGGAGAAAGGTATGTTAAAATAAGTAATTTGAAATTAGAGACTACCAGCATATAAAAGATTTTTGTATATTATAAATTGTCGATCCTAATAAATGTACTGTGTTAGATATTTCTTTTCACATTTTGTAGTAAATGTCAAATCTTATATCTTCTTTCAAACACAATCTGTGTACGTCTATAGTTACATTAGCGTTATTGAAAAACTGAATTCCGAGTTAACTTTCCATAAACCGAGGTCCCATCGTAATCAGTGAAATAGTATTTGAATTAAATTTCAATATAAATACATACGTATCTATAAACAAATTCAATCTTCAAAATTCTAAGCGTAAAACACAATTTTTCGGTAGCTTTGAACAGGAACCAGGATTTTTAAACATCATTTTCATATTGGATATCAACTTTGATCACGAAATTTCTATATTCTTTTTAATTGAATCCTATGAAAAGTGCCATGAAAATTTGCCATGAAAACGTTAGTGAAAATATGAAAACGTCACAATAATGTTTTAATGGAAGTTTGAATAAGGGAAAGACGAACTGGGTGTTATTTATAATAGGCGCAGAAGTATTTTCGAAAATAATTCTGTCTGAGTGATAAGGAATGTAAAACCTATAAAAACCGGCGTGTCACACCTTGTGTCACAGTCTTCATTATGACTCTAGATCCCACACTAGAAATAGCTAGCAAATTCTCTTTAATGATCATTAATCTAAAGTAATCAAATCTTTTATCTCGAAATATACTCACGTTTAACTGTAACTTGGCATTTGGTCTCAGATTGGCCCACGCTGTTAGTAGCGCGGCAGCAATACTCTCCTTCGTCTTCTGGGAATACTTCCGCTATCGCTAATGACGCAACTCCATTCTTGTACTTCAGATCGATGGCAGCCGATGAGGATAGCGGCTTACCGGCACGCTCCCACTGTACACGTGGCTCAGGGTCACCGCGCACTGCGCACGAAAGAAGGAGGGTGCTGCCGTCACGCGCTACCAGGGTCGAGGGGAGGGTGCGTGCCCAAGATGGAGCGCACATGGAAGCATCTGATGCTGGTACTGTGAATAACAACAAGGTTATTTATATTATTATAAGTACGCACATACATGTAAACTTTAACAGAAAATTAAAATTTTTGGGATCAACTAATAGAACCTTAATTCAAATATCAAATTAACCACTAATACTTTGGTTGCTACACCTAACCCTCATCTTGCTACCTATCATCAAAAATAGGTTTCAAAGCTTAATACATAGGAAGGGCACCCAATGAGATAAATAATGCCCAGAAATTTAGTGAAAAACTATTTTTCTTGGTTTAACTCCGAAAAATATTATAAATAGATAAGATGGCATATTAAATTTTTTATGTATCTATAGAAAACTGATGTAGCTTGATACAGCTGATGTAGCTTGAACATAACTTGAATAGAGTTTATCAGCAAAAAAATTATCGTGTATTAGCAACACCAAACTTCCAAACAATCAGATGGTACTAACATATCAATTCCTTAGTAGCGCTCCTGGACCTTGATGCGGTATCGGAGCCGTATTTCTTCTGCTTACTGTCTACCGCCGAACTCTGTGGTGAATACTTCGGCCTCAAACCCTGTGAGGAGCCTCCCTTAGGCGGAGGGTCTAGGGTAACTTTGGTACGTGTGATAACGGGTGGGGGAGCCGGTTTAAGTGGCTTCTCAATGTAGCGACGTTCACCCGAATGCAGGAGGTTGTGCGCTAGTTGGGCTTGCTCGGCTGATATTACTTCACCTGGTATTTAGAAAGAACATCATTACATTATTAATAAACATGGAATTAATGATTATTACTGCTATTAATGAACATTGATGTGCTAAACACTAACTAAAGAATGATTAAGCACAATCATCCAACATACCTTCAACGATAACGACAGCGAAGGTCTCGTCCGTGCCGTGCTTGTTGGTGGCCACGCAACTGTACTTGCCACTGTCTTCCGGCTTGCAGTCCATGATCTCCATTGTGACCACACCGTCGCTGTGGCTCATCGTGTAGTCATACTTCGACAGTTCACGCTTGTCTTTGTACCTGCGTATTAACATTTATATTACATTATTAAACATAGGCCTTATTAAAAATGTAAATCATTTGTTTTTCTTACAGTCCCGTCAAATTAAAAAAATTAAAAAATGATATCTTTTCAACATTTAAATCTTTTGAATTAACGACTCCACTTATTTCAATTAATTCTAAGTAAAACCAGTACCAATAAGGAAAATATCAATTCTTTATCGGTTTTAAAAAATTCATTAAATAGTGTACAGTGTTTGACCATTAGAGTGCCGACAAGCGTCATCGTGCTCGTGTGCGTACTAACTAAATTTGCCACGAGCAAGATGGCGCTCGCAAAATCAGTTGCTGTTTAGCGCGCGGTAGGGAAGGTCACTCGCACGCATCACTAATTTTTTATCTTTCTACGTGTTACATAAAGTTCAAATTATAATATTATTAGTAATTACAATATAAAAAGGATCCAGGAAAAGAAAATTTTTAACCCATAATGTCGGAATACGAAAATAATTCGAGTGAAAATGATCGTTTTTCAAGTTGTGAAGAAAGTGATAGCGGGAGTGACATTGTGGTGCGCTCACAATTTGGCGTAATGCAAATTTTGAGTGATAGTGATAATAGTGACGATAACAACTATTTTTTATGATACGAAGGATGTACTGAACTGTGAAAATACGATGTGACCTTGATTTCAGTTTTTGCTATAATTTTTGTTCACAATATATATTTCCATGCTTTTCTTTGTATTTTATTACCCTTGTACAAGTTTTTATTAAGAAAACACAGAAAAAATTATTAAAATTGGATAATTTTTGGAAGAGATAAAGTTTTTTTTCGAGCCAAGGGTAATCAACATCAAAAACAAAAGATTTCTTTGGCATTTTTAAGTATATATGAATAAAACACCATGGCACTAAAACGGTTAAAGTATTAATTTTAATTAGTTCTTATAATGTTTAGGTTTCATTCATTACTAGGAACTCTTATAATTTCATGAAATCTGTATCCGTCCGTCGTCGGTCACAGTCTTGTACTATTGCAACTGCTACATAATAATAAATTCGGATGGCGAATGAAACTCTTAATTTGACATGGTCCAAATTGCCACATTTTCTATATTATTCCAAAATATGTCAACAATTCCAAAATAAATAAACAATATATTCATATATCAAACATTAAAAACACAAAAATAAAAAAGTTTTGAATGTACTTCTTCAGTGTTCTATTACAAAACGGAATACAATTTTTAAATCAACCCCATCTGTTTCCAAATTGATAATTTTTTATATTTATTTCCGTTTCTTTATAGTTCTTTTTTCTATTTATACCATAAAATACCATATATCCTATATCCATTTATATACCCATTATCCAAGTCTACACATTTATTTTGTGATAACTACATATCCATTTGGTTAATTACTTACCAAAACAGTTTAAAAGTTTTTTATTATTAACTCACCATTATCTGTCAACACTTTTGCTATCATCACCTCCCACAGTTTTATTAGGCATCATACTTCTTTTTATCCTAAATTTCTAGTATTTAGAGTCCATACTTGATAATGCAAGCCACATACCATTTGACTGTAGGTGTGGGCTGGCCACTGAGACAGCACAGCAGCTTGCAAGTATCGCGCGCCTGCATGACACGTGGCCGGAGCTGGAAAGTGAATACAGGTGCGGACTCGCTTGCCTCCGCCCAGAATGTATATGGCAGAGGTTCGCGACGGCGTGGAGCTTCCGACTGGTAGACTTTCGGGACTTTCGGTATTGCTGCAATGTAAAATGAATGTGTTACCAACTTGTTTTGAATACAGCTTTAGAAATGTCTGTTTTGAGCAATAAAAAAGTATAGCTTTGTTAATGATGCTCATTGTATTCTATTAGAGCAAATGAAATATCCCCGCTATTAATTTTTAAAAGTTCATAACTTGCCAATTTTTTAATCAAATTTCAAAATTCTTTTTTACCAACACTTTATATGTTCATCTATAACTCTATATGTTCATCTATACATACTCATCACATCTATACAAGCAAACATACGTTTTTTTGTAATTTAACAGAACAAAAGTATAACACCGAAATTATTTTAATACAAGAAAACTTTTCCAAAATAAAAAGGTAATTTATTAAGAAATCTTAACAAAAATACTAAATTTATCTAAAAGAGATATTAAAATCGGTTTAACCATATTGTCTTTTGCCACGAGGTTAAAATGGATTTTATAATACGTATATTTGAATGTAAACTACTCACGTTGTACATTTAGGAAGACGACTTCTTCCCGGAATCCGTAGTGATTCTCGGCACGGATGATGTACTCTCCTCTATCCTCCAGCTTGGCTCTGTTTATGATGAAGTAGTAGTCATCGCCTGCGTACCTGTGTTTAAAAAAAATTATTTTTTATAAAAATGTTTATAAATGGTATGAAACCATGTGAAGTACTTCTCTTGCTTCATTAATTGTCATATAATATCCTCACCTGTCCTTAAATATCTTAACTCTATTTCAAAAAAATTATTTTTGTACAAACAACATATTTGAAAATTATCTTCAAAGAAAACAATTTCTTTCGACCAGTATTTTGTTGACTTTCTTTGTTAGATTTTTTTTTCCATCTATTTTTCTTTCTTGACCTCGTTATGTTGAGAGTAAAATTATTCTCTTTTTTTTTACATTACAAACTATTGTTTTGAAAACATCAACAAACTGATACCCATGAATAATCAAAGCCATACCTCTTCATGAACTTGACACTCTGTCTCAACTCCTGGTTGTTGCGAGACCAAGTGACGGTGGGTGTAGCCACACCAATGATGCGGCAGTACAACTTTACTGACTGGCCTTCGTAGCAGAATGCCGATTGCGGTTTGATTACGAACCTCGGTGCCGCTTGCCTACGGTCTGTGAGAAAAGGACATATACAGTATTTCCATAGCCTCTCACATTATAAATTGATAATTTGAACTAAGTATACTATATATCCTTGAACTATATATTCTTCGACAAATAAAAATGACGAAACTTACCAAATGATCCATCATATATCTTCCACTTGTCGATCAGCAGCTTACGCAGAGACGAGTACTCGCTCAGCCTGCCGATAGGCAAAGCGTAAGCGCCAGAGTAAGCCGCACGCAGACGCTCCAAGAGCGCAGCGTGTCTTGCATTGGACAGGACGCGAGTCTTTGACGACTCATCGCCTGCGAGCCAAGCGTGTAACAGACACTCGTGAGCTGTGAGACGCTTCCTAAAATATAAGGAAATTAAATATTTTATTTTTTCAAAGCAATATTTGAAAATAAAACTTAAAAATATTATTATAAAAGTGTTATTTTGTTTACAAAACTGTTCATGTCGTAAGATTAATTAGAAAGAGACATTGACACACTTAAGATCACTTTAAGACCTCAGAAACTGAATGAGATGAATAATAAATTGGATATTTCCACACCCCACTGGCTTTCCCGTATATAAAATTTATGGCCATTATACCAAGTGATGTTTTAAAAGTTGAGAATAAATATCACACAGAGGTTATGTAGTTATCATCTTAACAAATTTTTTTCCTGGCATGAAATTCTTTTCAATAATACTTATTTATTTTAAGATAGGAACGGAAATCGTTCCATTTTCTAATTTCCAAATTTTTTTACGTAGAAATAAAAAATGCGATATTGCGTTGAAGTAATAGAATGATTTTTAATACCTTTATTTTATTTATTATATGCTAATAATAATACTTAACTTTACCACGGTGATAATTGGCTATGTATAATAGGCCATTTGACTTGATTTTTTAAATTGTTTTAAATTGTTCCATTTTGGATTATAAGCACACTACTTTCATATTTCCAGGATATACGCCGTATTTTTTATATAAAAAACTTTTAAATTTTGAATTTTCGAACTCGCGCTAAAAACGCAATTTCTGTGATAGCATCTAACGTGACGTCACACACAATGTGTAAACGTAAACAGTCCTGCCCGCTGAAGGGGATTATTGTTTATTTTCATATTAAAATGGTGTGTAGTGACACAATATACAAATACGTCTATAAAAAGTCCACACAAAGTGTTCGTTTCAGTGCCAACGAATCATAACAGACGAAAAAAGTGGCTGCAATTAGTCCGAAGAGCATTATAACATTAGAAACAGCATTATAACTCACTCAAATGTTTTATGTGTGAAGATCATTTCGATGTAAGTAATATTTGTGTTTTAAATATTATTATCAGTATCAATACCTTTAAACCAAAAGAATAAGACATTAAATTTTGGTATGAACGCGTCTTACTCATCTGCGACGCTGATTGAATTTCAAAAAATATTGTGATTTCTTTACGTTTTTTTTACAAAATATGAATTTATTTTTTCGAAAATGTAAAGAAATACGCTTATTTACATTATAATCTAATAGGATGACTACAAATTGTGGTATATTTTCAATGTTGTCAAATAGACTATTGTGTCTATTGTATGTGAATACAGGAAAAGCGTAGATTATTGCGCCTAACTATAGACTGAATCTGTGAATTGTTTAAATGTCCCATACGTATCCTTGATTACATGGCTCAAAAAAACAAGTCCTCAAATTCAAGGCACACCTGTTAAGCGATGGCATTTGCTCATATGCATCGCACACAATAGTTGCTATACAATAGTTGCTTTTTAGAACTGTAACTTTTCAGAGATATCAAGATAAAAAAAATATAGGTAACCCTTGAATATCTACTGTAACTATGTAAGTTCAAATAACATTAATCCTTTAGTTTTTATCTTAAAACCAAAAAGACATACATTTATTTGACGACAACACTCTTCAAATAAACTCTTAGAGAACTTTTAAATGTTTTAAAATTAAAAGAAATCAATTTTGGTGATTTTGCCATTTGTAATTATTTTTTCTTGTAAATCAGCTCAATCTAACAGCGTAAACTAACAGCGATAAATTCTGGAGTCAATTGGCAAGAACATTTCATTTGACTAAAGAATATCTTAAACACAACACTTACTCCTTGTTTTTGACTAGTAGTCTCTTGATGAAGTCCTTGGCTTCCTCGGAGACATGGGTAAAAGCCTCCTCATCAAACTCCCAATCGCAAGCCTTTACATTCTTCAGGGTCTCAATGTCATTGTTGCCAGCAAACGGTGATAGACCAGATAATCTGGAAAGAAATTTTTATTTTACATTAATTTCTTCAACCTTCAGGTGCTACACCGATTTATGTTATATTTATAATTATTATAGACCCATGTAGTTTATTAGGTATAAAGTATGAAAAGTTTGAGTTCACACACTTCTGTTAGGTTTTCCATGGCTAAATGGGTAGCTAACTGTAACCTAAGATTGGAAGGGTTTACAAATTTACTTTGCTCTAAAATTGATTGTAAATTTGCAATTGAGCGAATACATTGTTAGTTAATTTTTAAGTAATGTTAACATTCTCCAAAGACTATTTGATTTCTAAAAAAATAAAATACAATACGTGTATACTCACAGTACGTAAGCGAGTACACCTACAGCCCACATATCAGTGTAGAATCCAACAGGCTCGCGCTCGACAATCTCGGGTGCGGCAAATTCAGCAGTACCAGTCGATATCTTCACAACCTCATTGGGATCTAGCTTCGTGGCGAGGCCAAAGTCGATTATCTGCAATGGAAATGTTAATTAACTTTAGTAGCCTGCTATTCAATTTTACAACCATTTTTTTAGCTGACTCCACTGATGGCTTAAATATAATATATGTTCTGACAAGTTGACCATTGCTGTACTGAATATTCTTATTTCATTTGCCCTATAATCATATGCCGTACAGTTTTTTTTCAAATGTCAGTTTTTCAAAACAAAAAAATTTTAGTGCTTTAAATAAAATTTTCTACGGTCTGTTGAAACCTAGTTACGAAGAGTTCCATACATTACAATTTAACTGCATTTTTAATGGTAAAACCAACATACAATTCCTTGTTGCAGACTATGTAACGATACGGTTAGTTGCCTTTTCTATTCTTACAGATTTTCTCTAAAATAACTTGAGTTAACATACGTTGCAGCATAGAAGAGAAATTTGTTTAGTGAAACTTATTTTCCGGTTGTTAAATGATGAAATTGTATAGCCTAATTTATTGGAAAAAATCTATTTATTGATAACTACTTGCACTCGCAAATTTGTCATCTTTTTGCTATACTGTCGTCTAGAACTAAATATCAAAATTTCCTACTTTCCCACGATATACAATTGCTCCCATCACCTGATTGAGGTTGCTACACTCTGGTGAGTGTGGTTGTGATGAGTGAGAATAAACTTCTTGAAGTAGGTCACCATTGTGTATAGTAGTGATATTGAATTTATTTAATTTCACAATTAAATGAAACTACGTGATGTAGTATTATTTCTACTTTCTTTAAGTTCTTTACCACAACCTAGGTTTCGTTGTATTACAACATCTTCAGGTGGCCTGTTAGCAAAGATTAACTCTTAGGAACATCCAACATCATTTATATGTTTCAAAATAATAACGGAAGCTGGGTTTGTGTGGGTTTTCCCACTGCTTACGTTAGTGAGTTTATTGTAGGGGAGTGGTGTAGGTTTTATTATACTTCCGAGAGTTATACGATATACAAGTATTTTATTAGTTAGGGTAATAAATTAAATTGATGTTATTCTATGAGGTTATACAATGCAAATGTCCTGGTGACATTTGCATACTTCATTTTACTTCCTTTAATTAGGTTTAACAGTACTAACATTAAATCGCATATAAAATCTCTACCACCCACCTTAACGTTAGTTGACTGTTTCGTCTGGCACATTATGTTCTCAGGCTTGATGTCGAGATGGATAATGTTTTGCTCGTGCATATGCCGCACAGCTTCGCACACCTGCCGCATATAATGAACCACCTCCGCCTCGCTCATGCTGTAGCCCGGCGCCGTGATGCGTTCAAACAACTCACCGCCAGAGAGGCTGGGAGAACGAAGTACAATTACAAAATTTGTTATATTTGAAGATGCAAGTTTTTAAATAGGCTGTACAAGGACCTATCATGTGACTTTTGCATAATAAATATAAATTACTAATAACAGCTGCTACTTTACTGCTATACTTATTGTGTTGTCTCTAGTAGCAAAAAAAAACAGAATCGAAAAATAAATTATTGGAATTTATATAAGATATTACTCTATAACATTTCCACACATCAAAATCATACTCACAATTCGAAAATGAGCACCATCTCATCATCGTCCTCAAATGCGTCGTGCAGATTGATCAACTTCGGGTGATGCAAGTGATTCATGATGTCGATCTCGCGCCTGATCAACTCGCGTTCCATGGCGTGCGGCGCGGGAACAAACTTGGCAGCAAAGATGTTGCCGGTGGCGCGTTCGCGGCAACGATGCACCACTCCGAACGCTCCCGTGCCTGCGTGGTAGCGCTCTACGTTCACAATCTTATGGTAACTCTTGGGGGTGATTAGTTTGGAAGCATGGTATATGTTTAATAAAGGCTATTAGACTACTCTAAAGGGAATTTTAGCAATGAACACAATAGATTCAGTCAAAGTTCGTTAAGCTATGGTTAACACAATTATAGGTAAGGTTACATCATATTTACAAGATAATTTGGAAGCTGATTAACTACAAATTGGGCAAGACATAAAACAGGATTAACAAATATCATAATAGCTATCAAAATAGCTGTTTTCAACATGTTTGTTCCGGCATTCCGACAAAAGACAAGAGAAGATGAAAAATGTGATTCAATGAGGGTTTCCTCATGAAAAGAGCTTTTACAATCAACGTAATTCTGTCTATTTAATATTTTCACTTTAACAACTTGCAAAGAAACAATCAGCTCACAACTGTTATTTAATGATACAGTTACCGCGAGGACATTTCCGAAAAATGTCATTAACGTTTTGTGAAATGAAATTTTTTAAACACTGTCTTGAAAGTGAAATTTGTGATAAGTTTGTTTACATTGTTATAAACGTAAAGTTTGTTTGGGATGTTGAGATGCTGGCTTTGTTTATGTGGTCATAGTAGTCAAGTAGATAATTAATGTAAAGTGTTTTTGGAACCATCGCATAATTTTAAAGCTCTATATAAAAATACAGTAATACGCCAACTTCATAATCCTGACTTGCGTAAATTCAAAGTTACGTTTACCGTCTCCCTGATCCCCACACATATGAAGCAAACATTTGGGTTTGTACAATTTTTAGGAAATCATTTGATGATCGATTACTGTAATATATTATGTCACGTAAGCTTTATTTTATTCAGTAAACTATATATTATCGTCAACTTGGAAGTCGACAGAAGATAAGAATGATGAGGAGACTTGAAAAAGAGGACTCTAACCCGAAATAATTAAAAAAATTTATGACTATTAAAAAATTAACTGAATTTTCTTAAACATTGTATTTAAATTAAAGATGGTATTTAGATTTTGGAAGAACTGGATACTGATAAAAAATTTGCATTGACCGCAAGTCAAATCATACAACAGTCAATTGCTTTATATATAAAAATCTTAGAAGAGATGAAAAAAACTTCCAGTCGGCAAATGAGACGCCTCGATTTCACGTAGTAATATGATTTGTATTTAACTCTGTAGGTATACTAATTGTATATAACTGTGTAGGTATGATATCAAAAAAATTTTTGATTGTGAGAAGTGAATATTCTTTCAATTTTCAAGGTTTTCATCTTCTCTGACCTTAATAACACATAACAAAATACAATCAGACAACTACCTGAAAGAATTTTATGTGTATTGACTTTAAAATTTATCTAAATTCAAAAATCTTTCATATCTCGTTTCATTTGGCCTAATAAAAGACACGTTTTTAATAATAAATTTGTTACTCACTTTTTAAAGTTTCTTGATCGCCAACAAGTGTCATTTAAGATATTTTCTTCATAAATATAAGAATATTATTTCTGTTCAAATTGATTGCATATTACTGTAATTGTTGTCCTCTTAATAAATTTTGAGTATCACACATATTCTTTTCTTAAACTCCAAAAAAAGAATAAAAAAATAAACAAGAATATAAAAAAGAATAAAAAAAAACTGCTGTTTTTTTCAATTGTTTCAATTTGATGGAATATAAACATAAATCAGATGATTTTATAGTAAAGTGTCGATAAGATACTGAACAACAAAAAAAAAACATTTTTTATCATGAACATAAATTTTTGTTTACGCAAAATTTATTTATGGGCAAACTGAATACATCTCTACTTTCAATTAACGTGTAATATAAATAAATTTTTCTCGATAAATATCCCTTTTTATTATATTTTAATACTAGTACACACAGACATATAGACTCACCAATCTCCTCCAGTATATCGTACTTGTCGTATACAGACTGTGTGGATATGTCGACGGGCTGTGGCACATACTTGCTGTAGATGTCAAACACATAGCTGTCGTAGTCCTTCACCGGGCCATGATCTGCATTCGTGCGGATCTTCTTGCCGTTCTCGTCCACTAGAAAGATAAAAAATAGATTTATATGGAAATGATTCATTGTGAGAAAAAAAATATTTGATCTAATACAATACGTGTATGTGTTGCTCTATATGACATACCTGGATATTCCTTCTTCTTGAACTCTTTCTTGATAATGCTCTTAGTAGACACTATGCTGGTGGTATCTGAAGGTTCAGAGCGGCCGTAGATGTTCTCAGCTGATACTCTGAACTCATACTGGTGACCAGGAGCCAAACCGGTGATAGCCATTGTGGTGAATCTGTGCGAGATAACCAATGGTATATATTTATTTCATTACGTCTTGATAACACATTCTGATATCAGGTTGAAATTGAAAATATTAAAACTTATATCGCAATAAATTCACCAATTGTACTCATTGTTGTATATAGAAAATCCCTACATAAAATAAGAAATAGAGTAAGAGGTGCTCAATATTTAGTTTTTGAGTCAAACAGAAAGACATAGTTAGAAAATGTTTATATATTTTTCCATATTATTGCTTATGACTCAATAACAACTATATGGTCTTTGGTTTAGAGTCTAACTTTCTATATAGAATCTACAAAACTCTGGCATAGCTATAGATGACTGAGTAACAGAAAATTTTCAGGTGGGTAAAATTGTAAACTAATTAAGAGTATCAATAAATTCTGATTTCCATTATGATTAACAGTAGACTTTTTGTGATTTATTATAGTGTCATTTTCAATACCCATAAACAAATAAATATTTATTAAAATTGATTTACAAGTTACATAGGATCATCTATAGATGGTTTTTAAGTCTTACAATCCCTCACCAGTTCCAATATAAAAAACAGCTAGAGTATTTTAAATTACAATTATAAGGAAATTGCTTATGATGAAGGTGGATAAAATTAACCAAGTATGTTGATGAAGATCCACTCCAAAGCTATTCCTACAAAATTTCTTCATGATAATACTATCCCCAATGTACAACATCAATTACTTACCTGGTGTTACCGACGCGAATCCAGCTGGTCATAGGATGCTCTCTCTTCTCCACCATGTAATTGGTAATGTCCGAGCCGCCATCCCAGACTGGTGCCTTCCAGCTCAGCGCCAACGAATCAACGCCAATATTGTCGGTGGATGGGAAGCGAGGCGGATCAGGACGATCTAAATTTAAGAGAATTAATTTTTTACCAATTTAAGTAATAAATTGAAATAAAAATTTCTGATGTTCCCAGGATATTATACGAATTAGCATTATGATATACAGAACAAAAAGTATAAATCATAACAATGGACGAGTCTTTTACCTTTAGCTAAATAGTCTTGCGTTACACATTTTCTTTAACTAGCACATTCAATATGAAATTAAAAGTGTGAAATGTCCCATATAGAAATATGTAGTCTCAATTATATTTTGGCTAAAACTTGTTTGATGATTTACAATTTAAAAATGCAAACCACCAAAACTATATATGAATAATGTCAGACTGTTCCATGCATTCCCAAAAACTTGTACAAAAATCATTATACATTTCTTATCCGTTATTAAAACAAATAAATTTCTGGGACAACCTTATAGGGACCGTGTAAGATGCTATCGGCGACACCGAGTGATAAATGGATAAATTTTGGTTACACTGCTGCAAATTTTCCATGTTAAGTCCCCTTAGCGTACACATTATAATTAATTAAAATGATTAAGTATTGTGTGGTGTGTTATATAGAAGTATTTTAATAATTGGGTATTTGATTAATTTTTTTTATTTCATTAATCATAATTTCAAGATACAAGCTGATGAAGAGGGAAAAATTTTTTTAATAATCTTAAAAATTGACCGAGTTATAAAAGTTTAAATTTAACCTTTACAAAAGGATGGCAATACTGTGTTGTGAGGTCATTTTTAATATCGCACATTATATTCTAGAGGAAAAGAGACAGAGATATACCCAACTCTATCCGTATCTTCAAATTTAAAAGCCTACAACTGGCTTATTTTTCAATCAATTTTTGAATTTTATTTCAAGACTGGTTTTTAATTAACTTATATTTCACAATATTGTACGAAAAATATAAAAATTTAGAATGAGTCAACTACCGTAATAAAAACAATACTGTGTTTATTTTTATGGATACTCTTATTTTTTCGAAAATCAAATATCACATTCGTTTGTAAGATAACCTTTTTTCATCCAATAATGTTTACTATTGTTTGTCGATAAAATACTGGCCTGATATTGAAAAACATGTGACCAAAAATTCTCAATTGTGTCGCTTTCAACCGATCTCTTAGTTTCTTTTACGGTCCCTAAATTAGTAATATAAACATTTTTCTAAAATTAGGAAAAATAAACGTTACGAAATAACTGTCATTTTTCAACACAAGATAATAATGTTTTGTCTATACTCACCGCTGATCTCGATATTGATGATAGCAGTATCCTGTCCGAGCTCATTTTCAGCAGTGATACGGTATGGACCAGAATCCAATTTGCTTGCATCCCTGATCGTCAGGATTGCATGCCTCTCTATAAATTAATGAAAGAAAAAATGAGCAAATTTCATAAAAAAAGAAATATTCATATAAATCCATATGAGGAGAGGATGGTTGCAATATCCTGCATCTCATCACCAGTTGCTAAGAGCTTTTTTTGTGCAGTGCACATTATTTGAAGAATATTAGTTCTAACAGTATATTAAACCCAGCCCGCACTATATTAAACCCAGCCCATCCCAGTGTTCTACATAAGAGAGTGTTTAGCACCATCATTCACTTGAAAACTATGGAGCTACGAACCCCTTCTAATTGAGAAGCCAGAAAGTGATACTTTCATCACTTTGCTCTACAAAATACAAATAATTCAAAACTGAAATAATACTTGTGTCAGTGTTCCTCTTATTATCACATGTACAAATAAAATGATTGAGAGCAAAAGAGATAATTATTTTTTCCACTCTCTGCTAACTTCACTTTCTCTCTAAGTCCCTCGTAAAATACCCATATAAATTATTGTCCGTAGTGTCTTCAGTAAGCCTGCCGTACACTAATGAAACGGTTGTACCTCTATGACTTGAGCTAAGTTGCAAATAACTATGCTCTAGTCCAACATTTGAAATATGGTGCCGAGGACCTTCTCCGAACATAAGATCAACCCCACTCTTGGTTTATTTAGGTAATTCAGTAAAATTGAAGTCCACTATAAGTTTAGAATATACCAGCAATAAATAGAACCAGGGTAAATGTCAAAAATAAACATATTGAAAAATATTTATTAAATTAACATTTTTACTTGTCTTCGCAGTTTATATCTTTCTTAGATCAGTCAAAACAATTATTATTTAAATTCCGACAATACTTAAAACCCTAATAAAAAAATATGACAATATAAATGAAAATATGCTTTCGTTTATATCTATGGTCAAGCATAACATAATGCTTCTATAGTAGGAATAGTAACAAACAATTGAGAAAGCCATATCCAGACATGGTTGCCTCTATAATCTATGAAAAACTATATTTTGACATAAGGCATTTCATAACCTCAAATTTAATCAATCTATGTTTTAACCTTACCTTTCCTTTCCACATGATAATGGCCACCGGACTCAATGGTTTCACCCTCGCGAACCCATGTGATGCGTGGAATAGGATGACCAGTGAATGGAATCTTGATGATCACATTCTCACCCTTATCAAAGTAGGCGGAGTCACGGAAGCGAGGTGGCACATTAAGTTTCGGTGCAGCTGAATAGAGAAATAATAATTAGTAACTCTTTAAATATAAATATAGCTACAATTTCTATAAAAAAAAAATTACTCACTCATGATTAGGAGCTCGGCACGTGTGCTCTTGACACCAGCACGATTGACAGCGCGGCAAACATACTCATCGGCGTCCTCACCGAAGACATCCACCACAGTAAGGAAGTGCTGATCGCCCTCGCTCCATATGCGGTGACGCGGTCCATTTGTTATTTCACGAGCGCCTGCCAAGCAATGGGTAATTGATCAATATAGCATACAACTGACTAAAAATGAATACCTAAAATTGTTGAGTTTAGCATTGATATATTTAAAAAAAAATCGAGCTGTCATGGGACGCCTGACAGTCCCTGACCTGGTCGATGGTGTGGTTATTTTGCAAAGTAACAATTACCATTACCAAATATCTTGAATCACGGTTAATTTACTACCTCCATTAAGGAATCTCGTCGTTCATCTTCAGAAATTATCATTAACCCTGACCTGGTCGATGGTGAAGTAATTTTGCAAAGTAACAACTATCAGCAGAATATATCTTGAATCACAGTTGATTAACTACCATACGTTAAGGAGTTCCCATTGTCATCTCCAGAACTCATCATCATACTGACCTGGTCGATAGTGAAGTTATTTTGCAAAGTAACAACTATCAGTAGGAAGTAAGAATGATTTTAATTTAGGGTCCTGGGTCCGAGAGGTCCCGGGTTCAAATCCTGGACCAACCATATTTAAGTAAATCTTAATATTTTGAGATTTTAAAATAAAAAGTTGTGCGAATATAGATTTGAACCAACTATATTTAAGTAAATCCTAATATTTTGAGATTTTAAAATAAAAAGTTGTGCGAATATAGATTTGAACCATGCATTCAGTATAGCGTCATCAATCGAAAAATATTGCCATAAAAATTTTAGTCATATATATCAAAAATTTCAAAAACACCAATAACGGCTCGGTCTAGGAGTATGATTATCGTTTAAGGTGTGAAAGATCCCGGGATCAAATCCGAGATTAACCCAACTATATTTATGCAACATTTTAATACAGTTTAATGCAATGGGTATATTTTATAAACGAGCTGACCGAATTAAGTCGGAAAGATCCAACAAGATGCGAAGCTGGCCGAAAGGCAAACAAGACGCCAAGAAGGCTGAATTAACTCGGACAGAATCGATAATACAATGAAGATGGCCGAATGGGGAATTAAGTCGGAAAAAGCCGACAATACACGAAGATAACCGAATGTCAATGCGCAACTTGACATCTGAGTATTTTAACTATCATCTTAATGCGCCATTAGATGTTTTACATAAACAAAAATTGTCTATTAATGTCAAAGAATTTTTTTTAACATTATTGCATATGATAATTTCAGGATAACTTTTAATTACTCAAATGTTACAATAATTAAAAGAAAATAACTTCTATATTTGACTTTCGGTTTCAGTAATGGAGGTATAGAACTTCACTGAAATTTTAAGACGTTCAATGTAATTAAAATTGGTGAGTACGATACATTCCACTACTACTTAAAAACAAAACTATAATTTTCGGTTTCACTAGAGATTACGAACAACATTTTTTAGTTCCTAAACTCATTTCATCGGTGATTGTATTTAACAGTGATTGTATTGTAAACTCATTTCATTGACTGTATTAACGTTTGTGATTGTATTGTAAACTCATTTCATTGGTGATTGTATTTTCATTAGTGATTGTATTTAACAGTGATTGATTTCATTGGTGATTGTATTTAACAGTGATTGATTTCATTGGTGATTGTGTTTAACAGTGATTGATTTCATTAGTGATTGTATTTAACAATGATTGTATTGTAAACTCATTTCATTGGTAATTGTATTTAACTCATTTCATTGGTGATTGTATTTAACTCATTTCATTGGTGATTGTATTTAACAGTGTCATAAATAAAGCAGTGCGAATAGTGCTCTGATGCATGGCATAGATTTTAGAGAAAGCAGAAATGATCGTTGAAGGGCATAATAGACACAACCAATAAAGATTAGCCGTAAGTTGGGGTAGTTACAGCTCTGGGGCTTAAAATATCTGTATGATAATTTTGTTGGTAAAATTTTCCTATAATTCTTTTTCATACATGTCCTTACCTTTGTACCAAGTAATATTAGGTTTCGGCTGCCCAGTGATGGTGCAGGCAAATTTGGCGTTGTGCATTTGAATACAGTTCGCGTTCTTCAACGGTTTCACGATCTCAGGTGGTGTAGCAGCTGTGAACAAAGTTAAAATGTTTAATAAGTGTATAGCAAACCAATAAGCAGCTAAAGTAAAAAAAGTAATTAACGGGTATCTCACCCTTAGGATCGACAATCTTGACTTGCTGGCTGTTTGTGCTGTACGGTGAGAGTCCAGCTTCATTGACCGCGCATATCCTGAACTCATACTGGCGACCCTCGATGAGGTTGGAGCAGTTGATCTGGTTGGGTAGGCAGAGCACGGCGTTGACGCGCTGCCATGATTGCGAGCCTACTTCGCGCTTATCGATCCAGTAGCCGAGTATGCGTGAGCCGCCATCGCTCTCGGGCTTGGTCCATTGCAAGTTGACGAAGTCACCGCCGACCTCGGTGATATCGGGTGCGCCCGGTGCTGACGGCGGATCGAACGGAGCCTTGGCGCGTATCGGATTCGCGCCCTCGAGCGCGGGGCCGGCGCCGTTGTCGTTGCAGGCATGGATCCTGAAGTTGTACTCGTGACCTTCTGTTAAGCCTTGGACGGTGAAGGTGGTGTCACGCACGGAGGAGGCGATCGTGATCCAGGCCGTGCCGGCAGTGTCGTTGCGCTCAACGATGTAGTGAGTGACGGGTAAACCACCATTATAGGTAGGCGGTTTCCACGCGAGCGTGCAAGTGTTGCGAGTTACGTCCGTTGTCTCGAGCGGACCTTGTGGCGGTCCTGGCAGTCCCGTCACCGTTATCGAGAACGAATCGGTGCATTCACCGGAGTTGTTTCTTACTTTTAGCTTATAGGATCCCATATCCTCCTTCGTTATGTCCTTGACAAAAATGAGGATATAGTCATCGAAGACTGTGTACTTAATGTGCGGGGACTCGATCACCTTATGGCCGTCCTTAGTGAGCTCCACTTCAACAGGCTGATCGCCGGTGTAGAATATTTTGATTTTGGTGTTATCATGCTCGGGCAAGTGTAAGTCGCCGGGCATACGCGTGATGCGCGGTGGGTTGCCGATCTTGAGGTGACCCGTGCTGTAGATGAAACCGACGCTATTGACGGCCTCGCACGTGTAGTCGCCTTCATCCTGCTCGGTGATCTCCAATACGTTTAGTCGGAGCACGCCGTCGCGCGACTCCGCAGCAAAGCGAGTGCCTAACACAACCTCGCGGCCGTTCTTCAACCAGCGGCCGGTGGGAATGGGGTTGCCGGTCGCGACGCACTCGATAGTAAATGGTTTACCGAGAGGAGCGGCCATGTAGGGTGGCATCTGGCGTACCCATTCGGGTTTAGTGCCGCCGAGTTCATCGCCGGTGCGCACCGGCATAGTGCACGTCGATGGCTCAGACTTGCCAGCCGCGTTCACCGCTATAATCCTAAACTCGTAATCGGCTTTCTCTATGAGGTTCAGAACAGTAAAGCTGGTATCCTGCACGTTGTAGTCATTGCACTTGACCCAAACGGCACCGCCGACATCGCGGCGCTCGATGATATAACCGGTTATGCGGGAGCCACCATCAGAAGTGGGCGGCTGCCAAGTAAGGTCGACGTAGTTGCGGCCCACCTTGACGACGCGCGGCGCAGCTGGAGCACCTGGCGGGTTGAACTTGGGCTTCACCTTGAACCTGGAGGACGAAGCTGAGTACTTGCTGAATCCGGCGGCGTTCTTGGCGCGCACGCGGAACTCGTACTCGTGACCAGCCTCGAGATTATATGCTTGATAATTGCAATCCTTAACAAGGTAGTCGCTGCTATTCCAAACACCGTCCTGCACATCGCGGTACTCGAGTTTGTAGCCCTGGATGCGGGAGCCGCCATCGCTGCGTGGGCGATCCCATACGAGCGAAGCGCAACCGGCGTCCCAATCGGTGATGCGTGGGGCACCAGGCGCGTCGGGTACCGTGAATGGAAATTTGGCGGTGATGGGCTCATCCATGGTGAGCGCGTCGGATATTCCGTACTGGTTCTCGGCACGCACGCGGAATTGGTATTTATGGTTTGGTTCCAGACCCATCACATTATAGTGGCAATGGCGGACGAAGGAAGATATCTTGACCCAAATGCCGCTGGTGTCCATTTTCTCTACTACATAGTTGGTGATAGGCGAGCCACCGTCATCCAGTGGTGGTTTCCAGGTAAGCGTGCACGTGTCGGGCGTAATGTCAGAGGCTTCGAGCGGACCCACAGGTGGCGTCGGCTTGTCAACGACGAGTACACGACAAGTAGCACTGTCGGAGCCCTCACTGTTCACCAGCTGAATGCTGTAAGAGCCAGTATCACTCCTCTTGGCTGACGAGTTAAGGAACACTGTATCTACGTCGGAGGTGACGAATCGAATTCTACTGTCGGGGAAGACCTCGTCGTTATTTATGATCCATGAAACCTGGCAAAAGAAAATTTTTGACAAATTGAAAAATTACACAGATCATTGAATAAAAGGTACTTAAAACACATATGTACGAAAACTTGAGCACGAAACTAAATAAACCAAAAATATATATTTGGAAACCTTACCTTTGGCCTGGGATTACCGGTAAACGGAACGGTAATCTTAATTTCTTCACCAGCAATAACGGTGATATCGCGAAGGCTGAGGTCACTCGTGATCTTTGGTGAATTGGCAGGTGCACGCGCTTTAATGCTATCGGAGCTCTGAGACCAGGGACTCTGACCCGCTGCGTTCACAGCCGCCACACGGAATTCATATTCATGGTTTTCTATTAGACCTGTCACTTTGTAGGTCGTGTCTGGTATGTGGGCATGAGATGCCTTCGTCCACTTGTCCTCAGTGATCAAACGTTTCTCGATAATATAACCGGTGATGGGGGAACCGCCATCGTGACGGGGTTTAGTCCAGGTAAGAGTAATGGAGGACTCCGTAGTTTCCACGGACCGAGGAGCTCCAGGCGCGGCAGGAGGATCGAACGGATGCCTAGCCTTGATAGGTCCAGACGTTTGTACAGCATCAGACTGACCATATTGATTCTCAGCCATAACTCTGAATTCATATTCTCTGCCGACTGTCAAATTCTTGATGCGCAAGAACGGCGTCGTAACGTAACCGGAAACCTTGGTCCAGTTGGGAGCTCTGGCTTCCTTCTTTTCGACCACGTAGTTGGTAATCTCTCCGCCCCCATTATCCTTGGGTGGATTCCAATAAAGAGTGAGGGCTTCGCCTTCAAATTCATCTGCGCGCAGATTTTCAGGTTTGCCAGGTCTATCGAGTACGCGTACGTTGATAGTCGCAGTATCATAACCAGAAGGATTGCGGAGCTGGAGCCTGTATTGACCACCGTCCGAGCGCTTAGCGTTCTGGACAACAAGGGAAGCTGAGTCTGGAGTGATCTTCTGGAAGATCCTTTTATCGCCTTCCACATCCAGCAGATTATCATCGGCGAACCAAGACGCTGTAGGTTGTGGGAATCCGACGTAAGGTACGTGGATGGAGAAGTCTTCTCCAGCGCGTACAGTGATGTCACGCACAGCGCCGAGATCCATGCACGGCTTGTTGGCTTGTTCCAAGATGGTGATGTCGCCAGTAGATTTGCTCGGGTTAGAGCGGCCGATATCATTTACGGCGATCACTCGGAACTGGTAGTCCTCACCCTCCTTCAACTTGGGCACGGTGTAAACCAGATTGGGTACAGGATCTTCGTTGCAATCCTTCCAGTCTTTATCGTCTTTACCCTTCATTTGGACGATATAGCCCTTAATCTTGGCTCCGCCATCATTGCGTGGAGGCCTCCATGATAATGTGACTGAATCCTTGGTGATGCGATCGGGTTTCGGCGCTTCGGGTGCGTCCGGTTTCAATCGTTGGGTTTCAGCGGTCATAGGCTCAGTAGGCTTACTGGGCTTGCCTGGACCAGCCTCGTTGACAGCTATTACTCTGAATTCGTAGCGGGATCCTTCGCGCAGGTCTTGGGCTGTGTAACAAGTGTTTGGTGTTGGGTAATTATTAACCTTTACCCAGTCGCCTCCGCGCTCGCGTTTCTCAACATAGTAGCCGGTTATGGGTTTGCCTCCACAGTTGATTGGCGGTTTCCATTCCAACGAGCAGCTGTTGGAGCTGTAGGCTGTAATATCGGGCTGACTTGGCGCATCTGGTGGATCGAATGGCGACTTAGCTACCACTGGTTTACCTTCCAAAGGATCTGAAATTCCATACAAGTTCTCGGCTCGTACTCTGAATATGTATTTCTTGCCTTCGCTAAGATTCTTTACCGTATACGAGCACTTGGGGCAGAAGCCAGCGACGGAGCGCCAGTCGTTGACACCAAATTCAGATACTTCCACGACGTAACCAGTGACTTCGCTACCACCATCGTCGAGCGGTGGCTGCCAGCTAAGACCGATAGTATCCTGACTGGTAGCTGTATACGCCAATGGTCCTTTGGGTATTCCAGGTTTATCTACAACAATCACTTCTATATCTGCAGAATCCTTTCCATATTCATTCGTTGCAGTAATAGTGTATTTTCCAGCATCGTCCCTCACAGATTTCTCAATAGAAAGTTTAGTTTCATCATTCTTAGTCTCGGCCGAAAGTCTATGCGAGGGGATGAGGGGCACTGTTCCTTTGGTCCAGGATATCTTTGGTGTTGGCGCACCAGTGATGGGAATGCTTATATTGATCGGTTCACCAGCGCGTACCTTTATTCTCCTGCCAATCAAACCATCCAGCCAGAGTTTTGGTTTTTCTTTCATCGGTTTGGCTATGAGTAGATTGGATGGATCTGAAGGCTGGCCAGCTCCAGCTGCGTTCACGGCTGATACTCGGTACTCGTATTGATGTCCTTCTTGGACTCGATCGTCGTGATACTCTGTAGTTCTCACGGGATCCTTGTTAAGCTTGATCCAGCGACCAGTAGCCTTATCACGTCTCTCAACATCATAACCCAAGATATTGGAGCCTCCGTTCGAGATTGGTGACGACCATTTGACTTTGATATGATCCTTATCCGAAGATACCAATTCCGGTTTCCCAGGACGTCCAGGTACTGTATACTGGTTCTTGGCAACGACAGGCTTATCAGTCACTAGCGGATCTGATCTACCCTGGAGATTTTCAGCAAACACTCTGAATTCATACTTGGTACCTTCGAGGAGACGCGGTACTGTGGCATGATTGTATTTGGGATTGACATAGGTGACAGCTGGTACCCAGCCACCTCCATGGGTCAAGTCTCTCTTCTCAATTACATAGCCGGTCAACTCACTGCCGCCATTGTCTTTGGGCGGTTTCCATGACAATGTAACTGATTGAGCTGTGATTTCTTCGTATGCGAATGGCGGTTCTGGCGGTGCTGGTCTATCAAGAACGATAACAGCAAAGCTACCTTCGTCTGATCCAGAGCTGTTCTTCAACAGCAAGTGGTAGGTGCCTGCATCAGATCTCTTGCAGTTAACTGTGTGAACTATCGTATGGTGACCAATTGAGGTCACTGTGGTACGATCGTTGGTGACAATTGGTTTTCCGTCATTAGTCCAAATAACCTCAGGAGTTGGTTCGCCAATAAAATCGATATCCAAATGGAATATGAGACCAGCTTTAATGCGATATTCGCGTAAAGGTGTGATGATCTTTGGAGCGAGGAATCTCTCCTTACAAGTGACCACGTCAGATGGGTCACTGGGCTCGCTTTGACCAGCGGTGTTCACCGCAATAATTCTAAATTCATAATCCTGGCCTTCAGTAAGATCTGGTACTGTTGCTTTGTTCTGTTTGGGCGGTACGTGGGCTGCATTCACCCAATAGGGGCTTCCCTTCTCTTTCTTCTGGACAATGTAGCCAGTGATGGGAGAGCCGCCGTCGGATTGAGGAGTCTGCCATTGCAAGTCGACATGATCCTTGCCGAAGTCGACAACTTCTGGCTTTCCAGGTTGAGAAGGTTCATCGAACTCATTCTTGGCCACAATTGGTCTATCTATTTCTAGAGGATCTGATTGACCGATTGCGTTAACGGCGCTAACACGGAACAGATATTCCTTCATATGGATCAATCTGGTTACTTGGTGATTGAGGTGAGTGCTCATTCCAGCATCGGACCAAGTACCGCGAGTGAGATCCATTTTCTCAATAACGTAGTGTAATATGGGAGAGCCACCATCGTCCAGGGGTAAGCGCCATGAGAGTTGACAGCTCTCTTTTGTGACATCAGATACGACCAATGGTTTCTCCGGTTTTGAAGGTCTATCCAGAACTGTGACTTGAGCAGAAGCGCTGCAGACGCCGAGGTCATTCTTGACAGTCAGTTTATAAGTACCACCATCAGATCTAACCGAGAATGGAATTTCGAGAATGATACGGTTCTGAGTCACTTGCAAATCCATTCTCTCTGTCGTATGAACGACGACTCCATTGATCTGCCATTCCACAGTCGGTTTCGGTGATGCTTCGATTGGAATTTCGTAAGCGATTTTCTGCCCTGCTTTTACAATCATATCTTGGAGCAAAGTCTTATCGAAGTGAGGAGCACAGAAGCGAGGCTTAGCCACTTGGGATGCTGAACCGTCGCTAGGTTCACCGGGTCCAGCTTTATTGACTGCAATAACCCTGAACTCGTATTCTTCTCCTTCGGTGAGTCCAGGCACAGTAGCTGAGGTGCTAGGTCCGGTGACCATGGCTGCCTTCTCCCAAGGTCCATATTTAGTTTTAGCTTCGATAATGTAGCCGGTGATGGGAGAACCACCATCCTTTTTCGGTGGCGTCCATTCAATATCCATATGATCCTTGTCCCAATCCTTAACAACTGGAGTTCCCGGCTTATCGGGCGCGTTGAACGGATCCTTAGCTGTAACCGGTTCATGTCCGAGCAATGGTAGTGATTCACCCTGCTTATTCACAGCTCGGACCCTGAAGTTGTAATCATGACCTTCAATAAGGTGGTCTACACGAATATTGCAGCTCTGAGAATCTCCCACTGGTACCCATCTAAGATTCTCTGTATCCATTTTCTCGACCGTGTAATGCAGGATATCACTGCCACCATCATCTTTGGGTGGTCTCCAAAATAGACTGCAGGAGTTCTTCGTAATGTTATCAGGCTTAAGAGGTCCTTCAGGTGGTAGGGGTATATCGAGAATAGTGACTTTGAGGGTAGCCTCATCGGTACCATTGATATTCTTAGCCTTAAGCTTGTAGACTCCAGAATCGCTGCGCTTTGAATCAACCAGCTTGAACTTGGTAACATGATCTTCATTGATAATCTTAACTCTGTCAGTGTTGAAGACGATATTATCATTTTGGTACCATTCCTTGCTTGGTATAGGTTCTCCGGCGACGGGAACCTCGAAGTCGAAGTTTTGACCAGCGCGAATTTTAATGTCGAACATGAAGTTCCGATCGATCTTGGGCGCGAGATTCTTGGGACGGGCGAGATGAGAGCCAGATGCGTCGCTTGGCTCACCCTTGCCGGCCTTGTTGACAGCGCGAACACGGAATTCGTAAGTGTTGCCCTCAATCAAATCAGGCACCTTCCCGGTAGTCACGTCGCCTTCCACCTGCGAGTAGGAGAAAATTATGTTAAATAGGTGTTAAATGATGTCTTTTTTATAATTTTTTTAAATACAATACGACACAAACACCAACCTTAGCACATTCCTCCCATTCGGGTGAGAAACGATCCTTCTTCTCAATCACATAGCCAGTGATAGGCGAACCACCATCGCTCTCAGGCCTGGCCCACTCCAACTCCACGAAGTCTTTATCAAAGTCCTTGATCTTAGGAGTACCCGGCTTGCCAGCAAGGTCGAACGGATTCTTGGCTTCTGTCGAATGAGGTGTGGTCAGAGGCTCTGAGCGGCCTTGCCTATTGACAGCACGGACCCTGAATTTGTACTTGTGTCCTGGAGTTAGTCCATCCACCGCGAGGGATGTTTGAGGTCCGTCGGTCTCACCGGCTGTCACCCAGCGACCAGTCGCTTCATCCATACGCTCGACGACGTATTTTTCAACAGGTTGACCACCGTCATCAGCTGGTGGATTCCAGGACAATTTGGCTCCGTTCGCATGCACGTCGGATACCTGCAATTTAGAGATTTTTTTTTAAAACATTTCTTTTTGCACTATATATCTATTATGTGGTTTTGGACAGAATTTTAGCATAGATTTTTTCACTTGAACTAATTTTCAAGAATTTCAAATTAATATAATAAAATCTATTGAAAACATACAAATTTAAGTTATCTCAAATTAACAATGCCTAGTTAGACATATCATTGCAGAATTATATTACGTCTTAAAAAAGTCAAAAGATTACCTTGAGTGGGCCACCAGGTGGGCTGGGAACACTCAATACAATGACTTCGACTTCGGCGACATCCTTTCCGTTGATGTTCTCAGCTGTGATGGTGTAGCGGCCGCTGTCTGCTCTAGTGGCAGCCTTACAAATCAGCTTCGTGTTGTAATCGGAATGTGTTACCTTGACTTCTCCACCCGACTTCACCTCCTTCTTGCCGAGGAACCACTTGGTCTCTGGCATTGGCTCACCAGATACCTGGCGTGGATAAGAGCAGAGAAGTTTAGATGTGTATTATTGGACATCCTAACAAACATTACCCATTTCCAAATAAGATTGTAACTCAAAAGCTTCGCCAGTTACAAATAAACTTTGTACCTACCATAGCTCTAAATCATACTCTTTTCAAAAGAGAGCTAATGAAGACATTATAACAAATAAGCTATTATAACAAAGTGAAAGCCAATTTTGCTTCATCTCTATCACTGGCTATGCTTTTTCTCCTTTCAATCTCTTTCTTATTACTTCATAATACGGTAGTACATAGACTCATTCTAAATTTTGATATTTTTCATACAATATTGTGAAATATAAGTTAATTAAAAACCAGTCTTGAATAAAATTCAAAAATTGATTGAAAAATTAGCGTTATAGGCTTCTAAATTTGAAGATACGGATAGAGTTGGGTATATCCCTCTCTCTTGTAGAATATAATGTGCAATATTAAAAATGATCTCACAACACAGTATTGCCGTCCTTGTCTAAAGGTCAAATTTAAACTTTTATAACTCGGTCAATTTTTAAGTTTATAAAAAAAAAATTTACTCTTCATCAGCTTGTACCTTGAAATTATAATTAATGAAATAAAAAAAATTTAGTCAAATACCCAATTCTTATGTAAACAGTATTCTATTTCCAAAATAAGCTTATGCTAAAAGCAAATCCTCAATTTGAAATAAAACATAACAAGTACTACATACGAGTCAAAGGTATATTGGCACACACAAATGTGGCTTAACAATTTGTGCATAACAAAATCTTATTGTGAATTTCACTTAGCAACTAGTCCATACTATCGCCATATTATATAGACTGTAAGCGAATAAAAAATTTATAATATCCAAAACAAACTATGTTGGAATGATCTCTAAGACTAAGACACTCCAAATTCCTTTTCATTACGATTGTGTATACCTTGAATGGAAAAACGGGCTCTTCTAGGAACATTCACATATCCCATACCTCCAACTGTCACAACTTTGAAAACTAAGAAATTGATTTATGAAATTAAAATGTAACACAGTAAAGCAACTTATTGAATGACATGTTTTGTTAATAGTAAGTAAAAAAAAGAAATAAAAAAATCCCTGTGAAGTGCATTATAATAACGGGTATTTGACCTTCAGCTGACAATGATTTAACTCCCAGTCTAGGAAAAACCCACCACTTCATGTCGTCAGCCAGCAAAGGGGCGGCAAAAACCCAGACCCTTCTTGGCCCAGCGAGTGGTACCGAGTCCACTCGCCCAGCCACAGCCTAGTTAGGCCCGGCTTAGGGACCTACCAGCCTATGATACCAGCCTTTATGAAAATGCCTACATATAGCAATAATCCTAAATCTCATAATTTTTGAGAAATATATGATATTTTATGCCCTTGAAAGATATACTAGGTAATATAAAGTAGTGCATTTTGCCCGTAATGACCTGTGGTGCTGAACTGTACACACTCACAGGTGGATTGATCCAGTGGAGGGAAACCTAAATAGTCACTATAGTGCTTAACATCAGCAAACTATAATGGTAATGGGGAGCCATATTTCCTGAAGAAACAACAACTTATGGGGTAGACGAGTTCTTGAGTGAAGACCACGAATCTCGAAGGACAGTGTGGGACACCTCTAACTAGATAGACGGATGAGCTAAATGGTTCTGTGGAAAGTGGTTGGTTGTGGAAAGCGAAGGACCGTATGTTACCTCCCTAAAAGCCTAATGTTCAACACTGGATACTTACAGACTGATCACTATATAGTAGAACCAGCTTTATACATTTTCGGGGGGGGGAGGGGGTCTTGAGAAAATAGTATATTAAGCAAGAAAACAAATAAATGATGATATATATATATATATATATATATATATATATATATATATATATGTATATTTATATATATATATACACTGCTGCTGATATCACAAGCCAAATTTTAAGTTTCTGAAGTCAAAAACTTTCTTATGCAGAAAATTCTTTTAAACAAGAATGTGTAACACATTCAGTGCTGCACGTGATTTTGGATCGATATTAAGAGGGAAAAAATCTTTGTAGTTTTAACTAAATGTTATTTTTCGTCAATATTTCAGTTTTAATTATTTTTATGTATGTCAAAAATTTTCGGAAAGTACCCAATATATTATTAACATGCCAAAATCAGTGAAAGAAAGTAACTTTTTATATCTACAATGTGTCTACGTATAACTTAAGTTTGTTAAGTGGACAGTACTTTATTTGTATGGTGAAAAACAAAATTAATATTTCATAAACAATGTTAGTAGTTTAATAAGAATATTATATATCCTTAAATATTTAATTTTTTATAAATAATTAGGTTTGTACGGGACCCTCATAGTGTGAGACCTACCAACCCTTCCCTAACCTAAAAATAAATCATACAGACCTTTTTTATTTTCAAATTCCTTCGTACAGTTTTTAATCTCGTCTCATGCAAGATCTAAAAAACTCAACTTATTTAGCAGTAAAATTTCATAGTGGAAACCATCAAAAATTGTAAAATTATATTTTCATTCTTCTATTGTTTTGTGGAATTTCGGAAACTGTCAACATAAATCTTAAAGCAGTAAACTTGCAAACTGCACATTACTCATTAAAAGTTTTAGCTTTCCGAAGAGATTATATAGACTCGTTTTTCCATTCAAAGTTCTTATACACTAATAACTTCCCATTATTCAACTATAACTAGTAAACATTTGATCAATTTGATATCATTGCTGCCAAGAATATCAAGTTTTGAGGCTGTTTATCTGCTGCCTCTCAATATAAATATGTCAAGTCTGCAAAGCTAAACTTACCTTAACATCAAAGCCAAACTTCTGCCCAACCTTAATCTTCACACTAATCAGGTTGGTCCTATCGATCTTCGGTGCCAAATTCCTAGGCTTAGCCACAATCGGATGCGTACTTTCGCTGGCATCACCAGGACCAGCCTTATTGACGGCCCTAACACGGAATTCGTAGGTTTGACCCTCGATTAGATCTGGCACTGTAGCATTGGTCTGCGTGGCTGGGACTTCCAAAGCCTTCTCCCACTGTCCGAACTTGTCCTTCTTTTCAACGATGTAGCCGGTGATGGGCGCACCGCCATCATTGTGTGGTGGCGTCCACTTGAGATCAACATGGTCCTTGTCCCAGTCGGTAACGCTCGGCGTGCCTGGTGCACCTGAATTTAACAAAATGATATATTGTCACAAGTGTCTATGTATGTAATAATGATAATATAGCAATAAAATGATCCTTACCAGGTTCGTCGAATGGATTCTTGGCAACGATGCTCTCTTCTGAAGTAAGAGGCTCAGATTCACCCTCAGCGTTTACGGCCGA
Source organism: Druceiella hillmani (assembly GCA_039881145.1). Taxonomy (NCBI): domain Eukaryota; kingdom Metazoa; phylum Arthropoda; class Insecta; order Lepidoptera; family Hepialidae; genus Druceiella; species Druceiella hillmani. The sequence goes on from JAYKKI010000031.1 coordinate 14,264,588, forward strand.
CACACGGAACTTGTACTCTTTGCCAGGAGTCAGACCAGTCACCTCCGCTTCTGTTAAGAATACGCAAATTTAACATTTAAATATGTGCTTTCCATAAGCAAAATTCAAAATCATATATATTAATACGCTAAGGTTAAGATGTTACTCTCCCTTTTTAGAAAAAACCTCACAACTAATCCACATAAATTATATATCATTTTATAGATAATTGCTTGCTCTACCGGCATCCACAACTAAAAAATTTATTATTGCTATTGTTTTTGCAAATTAATTAATTATTAAAATTATATACACAAAACAGCAATGCTGCCATCTAACGGCTCAACGTCAATATGATTGACGGTTGGTAAAATTTTTGTTTAATTTCAAATCCACTCACGTATAAATAAAGTGGCGCTTTAGCTCAATGCTTTTGATACTTGCGCCTCTATATGTCAATTTTAGTAAAATATTTGTTTGATCTGTCATCTGAGCACGGGTCACGCTAGTTATTATTATAAAGCTTGTCTATTCCTACCCTAATATGTGCAATTTGCATAAACAGTATCGAAATATATGAAGGTGAACGTCACTGCTTTTTTGGATCATTGGTCCTAAACTTATGATTAACAAAAACCCTAATTATTAAAATTAACTAAACAAATAAGCAAACACAGAATTAATTAACTTCTTAATTAAAAAATCAATATCAATAGCCCTGTGAATGTATAAAATAAACTAAAAGCAATAAACTAATAACACAAAAGCTTTTTAATTAAAATTACTCCGACACTTACTGGGCTCATTTGATCGTGCGCAAGGCACCCAGCAGCCAGTCTCGGTATCGAGTTTGTCCACTTGGTAGTACTCGATCGGAGTACCGCCGTCGTCCTTGGGGCGCTTCCACTTGAGCGTAGCGCCCTCTTTGTGAACATCCGAGATCTGCGAAATGCAACAGTTTGTTAGGTATTTTATATCAACACTGTTTCATAAATAAACTGCCTCTAAATTTTGTTCTAATTTATATTTTTTTTATTTCTGTACTTTAATGTATCTAATTGATACATATGGTGGACTTATTGCTATAAGAGCAATCTCTTACAGCCAACCAGAACACCAGCCCGATTTGCTCGACGAACGGCAGGGTATCGAACCTCGGTCCCCCCGGTGAACCTAACAGACAAAGGCCGTATGCCTTGTGATTAATCCAACACACTACGGTGACGACAGAAAATAAACAAAAATATATGCTAATTTTTAAATTAAAAACTAAAAAAAACAAAAAACAGTTGAAGAAACGGGAATAGATGTGTAATGAAAAACATCTTTCCAATCAAGAAATGGCTGATAAATATATGGACAAACATTTACAAAAAATTATTTTTTTTTTGACAGAAGGGTATACACCCTTGTAGGAAAGTCGAGACTTTTAATATAACAAGCCATTATCAGATAATTTGTTCCAATTTGGACCGAGATCATTTTAAGCCAGAAATAATTTTAATAAAAGCATGAAAAAAAATATAAGTCATCATATATCAACTAAAATAATAAAAACTAACAAACTTATATGCTGTATATTAGCGCAAAAAGGTATTGTCTATTAGTGGTAAATTTTTTGCGTAACGTAATACAAAAAAGGTTTATGTTGGTGCTATGTATATATACCAAAGCAAAAAATACATGGTCAAATCGATATCAGCAGATTTGTAATTACATAAAAATGGCAAATCTTATGATCCACATCCCAAACCAAGAACTGGTCAGTCCCAAGTAACCAATATAACTCTTGGATTATTAAAGTTACCATTAAATCTTTGTTTCATTATAGTTAAGTTCTTATTATTTGTTTGACAGATATTGCATTTATTTGGTGACTATATTATTAGATACCGAAACCTCTGCCGATAATCATGAGAATATTAATCTCACATATATTTGTACTTTACTAACCTGCAAGGGTCCCTCAGGTTTAGTAGGTTTATCGGTTACAGTGACATTAATAGTCACTGTGTCCTTGCCACTCGAGTTTACAGCTGTAACCGTGTACTCTCCTGAATCATCTCTCCTCGCTGGCCTAAGCACCAACTTGGTGAAGTAATCTGGTGTCTCGATTTGAACAGCCTTTGATGGCCTCAGAGGCATGTTCTGGAATCTCCAATCCACTGCAGGTGCTGGCTCTCCAGTGATAGCAGCCTCCAATTTAAGGGTTGCTCCAGCAGATAGGGAGACGTCGCGGAGGTAACGACGGTCAATTTTGGGAGCCAGGAAGCGGGGTTTGGCGATGAAGTTCTTGCTTGCCTCTGAAGGCTTGCTCTGGCCAGCTTTATTGACAGCTATAACGCGGAATTGGTACTCGTTGCCTTCGATTAAACTGCAATAATTTTGGGAAAAATAGTATTAAATAAATTTATAAACATTGACTAAATTTAAAATGGAAAACTTTCATAAATTTCAGCACTTTTTTAATAATATAGTTAAGACCTTCATTCCTGACATTAATAAAAAAAAATCAAAAACTACATACCCGTTAACAGTAGCGGAAGGCGTAGGAGTATGGGTCTCGACGGCCTTCTCCCAAAGCGGGCTGTACTTGTCCTTTTTCTCTATGATGTAACCGACAATGGGTGAGCCACCATCTGAAATGGGGGCCTCCCATTTAAGGTCCACGTGACTGGCTGACCAGTCATCGGGGGTTGGCGTGCCGGGTGCATCCGGTACGGCTAAACAAACAAAGTTTAATTTTATATACCAAAAGATTAAAGGTTCACTACACTCTTGGATTATTAACTTCAATTCCAAAAGATTGATATGTTTTTCTTTATTATTTTTTACTTCTAAGATTATTTCTTCTTACATTCGTTTTTCTATAAATGTTCTAAATTATTAACTATTATATTGTTTTTTCTTAAATTCTTTCTTACAAATGCTTTATGATTCATTGCAAAATTTTTTAAATGAATGTTTATTATATTGGTTAAAATGTTACTTCGGAATATCAAAAGGTTAAAACAGAGATAAAGACGAAACTTACTGAACGGATCCTTGGCAGTGATGTTGCCGAAGGTCTCTAGAGGCTCTGATTCTCCTTCCTTATTCACAGCCTTCACTCGGAACTTGTACTCGTGTCCCGGAATCAAACCGTCCACCTGGAATACCATGCATACGTTAAAATTATGTATATATAAAATTTATTATAGATTTATTCATACCAGCTGTTACTTATGTCTTCCCTTATAGTCAACATGAACTTATATTTTAGCTTGAATTTTAAGCTGGATCACTGGATCATTTCAGACAATTTCTCAGAACACAACACCATAGCTGCTAGGCGCAGAGAACACAACTCTATTGCTGCTAGGCGCAGAGAAGCAAGTAAAACGTTTCCACCAATTCACATATCTCAGAAGTATGGTCAGGGGGAATTGAAGAAGACATCACATCACAAATCAACAAAACTAGAGAAACCTTCGCGCAACTCTGTCCATTGTGACACTCCCAGAAACTGACACGCAGAAATAAACTAAAATATTCCAGTCCACGTCAAGACTATTCAATTATTTGGCTTTAAAGGCAAGTCCTTGGTCTTTGTCAACTGCTACTGCTTAGATGTATTTTCTGAATATATTGGCCTAAGAAAATATCAAGTGAAGACTCGTTAGCCGCAAATGGAACTGGATTCATCATACGCACAGAAGGGCATAAATCCATAACCCCAGACAGACTTTGTATTGAACCTTCAAGAGAAGAAGAAATGTGGCTGAGAACTGAAGCAAAACTGGCAGCGGACGTACTAGCAGAATTGATAGGCATCGGCAAAACCTGGAGAGAAGCAATTCATGATCCCAGGACCGATTAGCACAGCCGAAAGGTGAGTGAGAATATGATGAAAGAGGGAGAGAAGTTCTAAGCCTATGTACTTCGTTTTAGCTGTGTGGACACCAATAATTAAATTTCAAATTCCTCAGCGAATACTCGATGGATATTAAAGTTAGTCTAAATATTAGTCAACTGAAGCTCAAGCATAATCTTTGTTTCCACCAATTCGCATATCTCAAAAGTTTATATGTGGTACTATAAATAAAAAGAAAAACAGGCTGACAAAATGTCCTTTACAGCATAATCTACCGGAAAAAGGGTAACCTACCTTTTTTCATCACGCTTATCAGGTTCAATATAAATATACTCACTAAAATTATTTCATTTAATTACAGTCTCATAGAATTAGAACATAGAATAGACTCTTTATAATCTGATTATAAAGAGTGTTTATTATGTAAGACTATATCCTTAGCATTATTGCTAAAAAAAGTTTATATAACCAAATAATAACCTTCATCTCGGGCACGTTTCCGATAGTCTTGCCGACAGGCACCCAGACTCCGGTCTCCGGATCCAGTTTCTCAACGACGTAGGCTTCAATAGGCTCACCGCCGTCGTCCTTGGGTCTCTTCCAGGCCAGTGAGCATCCATCTTTGTGAACATCTGTTACCTCGAGTGGGCCTTCTGGCTTGTCAGGCTTGCCTGAATAATACAATGGGTTTATGATAACGGTATATTGTTTCATATCATGAAGCCCTATGTAATTCTTAACTGAAATTCCACAATTATTTTTTATTTTATCTCTCATTTACTTACAAGGAAATCTTTCAGCAATTTTTTCAGATTGGATTACGAATAGAATTCTGCGTATGATGTCGTACTCACCACAGATTTTATCGAAGAACAATTAAAGTATGGAAAGTTGAGTGAAAACTCCATTTTTTTTCTTGAAAGATATCTTTCCCAAACTTGGTTATTTGGTGTTATATATATTCTTATTACTCAGAATTATTCACACATTTAGTTAACTTTTCAAAATGTACTTGTAATGAAGAACTCTAAATATCAGGACCAATTAATTAATTTATCGACAATGGGAAATACTAACTATATTAATTACATTGCATAAAAGAAAATTTTCGAAAATAGCAACACAAAATAATAAAAAAAATAACTCACCGATGACGATGATCTCCACCTCAGCAGTGTCCTGACCGTACCTATTGATGGCTTGCAGCTTGTACGTACCAGCGTCCTTACGCTTGGGATGATCATTGTGGTACTTGGTCAAGTATGGTTCATCAATCACTGGAACAGAGCAGGCAATATTATATTAGAGAAGTAGCAACAAGCAAATTACTTTTCCATTCTAGCCATGATACTCTCATAGCTGCCTCCTCTATCACTCATCATTCTTCCATTTTCCATAAAATGCTAATTGTCTTAAGCCATGAACGTATATCTCCTTAAGCACAGTTCGTGTGATTACATCAGTTAGCAATTACATACACAATACTAGATACATCATGTGCATAAACGAAGTAAGATGTTCCAAAATAAAATAATTACCCTTGATCGGTCCACTGCTAGAAATAGTCTTGCCGTTGAGAGACCAAGTGCATTCGGGTGCAGGCTCTCCTTGTACCTTGACGTCGAGCGCGATCGGTTCACCCTCACGCACTCGGATCGGACGCAGATTACGCCTGTCAATCTTAGGAGCCACTACGGAACGGAAAATGTAATTATTTAGTATTTTCTTCCAGAAGAAAGTGTCTTAGAGTACCTGCTGTGAGTTATAGATAAAAGAGAAAGTTATAGGAAATCTGATATAACTGAAAATTTTTTTCTCAATATACGAGTTTTATCTTAAAACAATATTTCGAGTGTTTTTTTAATGTACTCAAATTCTACAAAAACCAATTTAATATCTTCCTTAATATATTTCATTGAATAAAATATTTTTAAATAAGGTATCCCTCTCTTCTGAAATTTGAGTATTCCATTATGCTTATCAATTCACCGAAAATCATTACAATTTTAGAACAAAATCTCAAACACCCTAAATGGCTCAATGAAAATCAAAAGTAACTCCACAATGTTACACTTACGTTTTCTAGGCTTAGTAACAATGCCCTTGGAAGCATTGCTCGGTTCACCCGGTCCAGCCGCGTTGACGGCCTTCACGCGGAACTCATACTCCACGCCCTCATCTAAGTTAGGTACTGTAGCCTTATTGTTATCTTCGGGACCCACCTGAGAGATGAAAATGATATTATGTAAGATTAAGATGTGACACTATTAGGAAAAGTTTAATTTATCCAAATTCTAAAACAAAATGAATCAATCTCGAGTCAAGTTTAACAGAAAAAAAACAATAAAAAAATTTAATTAATTTAATACAGATGGTATTTTCTTTAGATATTTTTAGAATATAAACAAAATTCCTTTTTACCAAGTCTGAACAAGATAAAAGATATTATAAAATACGTTACAAAAGACGCTTCGAAAAAAATGTAAATTCTACCAGGACAAGGTGCTGGCATCTTTCATATTTCTCTATAAAATCATAACAAAACTTCTACTCTGCAAATTGACACTTGGAAACATTCGAACGTCTAATACATTCAAGTTTGAGAAATCTAAAAAGATGTAATCCATTCACACACACAACGACCCTAAGTTTTTACACAGTAGACAAAATTAAGACGCCACCATTATAAAACCTTTTCGAAATAAAGAATTTCATAAACTTACCTCAGCGGCCTTTATCCACTTGGGAGTTCCTTTCTCCCTCTTCTCGATGATGTAACCGGTAATAGGTGAACCGCCATCATTGAGTGGCTTGTCCCATTTGAGGTCCACATGGTCCTTGTCCCAGTCCACCGCTTCTGGGGTACCCGGAGCACCAGGCTCGTCTGACAATTAAACAATTTTATTATGTGACAAAGGTATGAATATACCTTAAACAAAATAGACGTAATTTTTCCGTACAATAGTCAAAAACTATGTTACTTAGAAAAAATATATAAATCTTTACAATAAAAAATTTATGACCAAAATGAAATTAATTTTTGAAAATAATGGAATTAATGAAACTAAATAATACAAAATTGAGTCTATTGTTTTAATGTATTACGTGGTAAAAAATTTTACACATTCATAGACTTTCCCTTATTAACTAAATTTAAATAAAAAATACAAAGACCCTCACCGAATGGATTTTTGGCGACAATCGACTGCGCAGCTTCCAAGGGCTCCGACTGTCCCTCATTATTCACCGCGCACACCCGGAATTTATACTCTTGTCCTGGTACCAGATTCTCAACCTCGGCTTTAGGGTCCTTGGTCTTGAGGGCTGGCATCCAACGACCTGTCTCTGTGTCCATCTTCTCAACGACGTAGTGATCGATGGGCGCACCGCCATCATCTAGCGGCGGGTTCCACTTGAGTGAGCAGCCCTCTTTGTGCACATCACTTATCTAAGGTAACAATAAAATAATGATTAATAAAACAATAAACATAATATGAAACACTCTGAGTAGCCGCTTTCACTTGGTTCTTTAAAAAATCAACGGACGGACGTTATCCATGTAAGCTTTTTTTATGATCTGTTTTTATTAAGAGCTACTTTTTCACTGACAGTAAAAAAATAATTTCAAATTTGTTTAAAGATTATTAAATTTCGTTAAGCCTATGCTCGAAAAAACTTGAATCATTGTTCACACAATCTGTTAATCTATCAAAGCATAATATCTTGTAATTAAAAATGTTAACATGTTATGTCTAATTATGACAATACGGAATATCAAACTGTTTCAAAAAAAAATTCAAAGATGTAAAATTGTTTAAACCGTGTTAACTTAAAACTCTTGTCTGACAGAAAGACTGAAAGAACTGAATAATAACCTAAATAAAATAGTATATACATATGGATAACTACCTTCAAAGGTCCCTCAGGCTTTCCAGGCACATCTAAAACAATAACCTCTAGCTGAGCCTCATCACGTCCAGAGCTGTTCTCAGCTTTCAGCACATAGGTGCCAGAGTGTTTGCGGGCTACTACTGTCACGGAGAGCTTTATCTTATAATCCTCGGCGTCTACGGTTAGATCGTCACGGCTCTCCAGACGAGCCTTGTTGTGGAACCTGGAAGAGAATAAAATATTGGTATTAGAACGATAATCAAAACTATTATTAACATAAAGAAGAATGTCAAGAGAACTAAAAAATCAGAAAAAGAAGGCCTTCTTATATTGTTTAGAGATATTATATCCGTTAGTAATAAAAAATTTTATATGAGTAGAAGATGAAACAGAATTATGGAAAATAAATCCATATATATACAAAATATTATTACACATAGCATACAATACATAAGCAAGGTTTACATTTTGTCATATAAAGACAAGGAATTTATCAATAAAATCTAAATATTGATTTTATTATCTAAAAATAATCCCCTTTCAAAAAAAAAATAATCCCCTTTCGAAGCAATAGACTTTTGGCAATGAATAATTCAATTATCGAGACACTGCTATAGCCAATTTCTTGAATAACTTTCGCTTACTTCTGCAAATTATGTTTTATGGCATTAATAGACTCAAAATATATTCCATGAAGTGACAAGTCGAGTTTGGGTAGGAAAAGCCACGGAAGGCATATATGATTTTTGGCTAAAAATTTACATACAATGGTTAAAGTGGGGGGACAGCACACTATAATTGTGCAAATCCCAAAAACTACTTTTTCACAAATTTGGCCTTTTTCGATGAACTTTATCTTTGAAACCCTTAATAACAACCAAATAATGTTGTTTGACAACTGTTTGTCTCTACGGAAGGAATTCCGAGTAGACAACACCACAATAGTAAAGGAAGAGTCAACATGACTTTGATTTTCTTGCTTTGCACATTGTTTTTTCGCATGTCAAACTCATCACATTTCATGACACATTTCATGAATAGACAGACAAAATTAACTTGTCCAAGCAAGTCTTCAGCGACCTATTTACAGTATGGTTTTTGAAAAAAATTAGCTCCTTCAGGACAAGTTATTAGCTATGAGTTTCATATTAAAAACATCAAATATAATGGTGTGAAAAATTTTGGAGACATGCCCAAATCTAAAGCCATCTCTCTTAAGCTTGAATGATGATTTTTATCACCATTTCCTTCACATTGTTGATGTTTTCACCCGTCAAAGATGTTGAAGGCTGAACGAAAAGAGACAAATTTTCGACTGGCTTCTCAGCATTCTTTAAATACTTTGCACCTCTCATATGCTCATGTTTTGAATACAACTAACTCACCTCAATTTTTGTTCAATATGTTTATCCCTTTTAAAAAGTGTAGACACTTAAGATATGCTAACTTCCCTAATAGCTATAAACAATGATTGATAGATCACATCAAAACTCTAACGTGACAATTAAGAACGTTAGTACCAACTTCGAGCAAAAAAGGCATGTCAGTCAAATTAACAGCCTTCAACTGGTAATAACAGGTCCATAACAGGACATTGCAATTTAGCCAGACATAAAAAATACAGTTTATAGATTCAGCACTCTGTCCTGTACGTGGAAAGAATGAAGAACATTCAAGAGTATGTTTAATGGGATGATTAATAGTGTTCGCGCAGCCTAGGAGACTACTCTTCAGAAGTCATCTCATTGGATTATCAAGGCAACTTTGCCGAATAACTTTAGCAAACTTTTTGTCTTCTTATGCTAAATAACATATCTGGCAGTTTAATAGCGCTAATAATTAAGAAGCAGTTTTCACATTCACTGCAAGCTTCAGGAACACCAAACAAAACATGACTTGTCATTTAATGACCTTATTTAGTTTCCGAATAATATAAAGCTAACATAGCTTGATGGAATAGTGTGTGATTTAATAAACAATTCTTACCAAGTCTTACTCGGTGGAGGCTCACCGCTGACCTTGATGTCCAATCTGATATGCTGTCCAGCCTTAATTGTAATATCGCGCATATTCGTGCGATCAATCTTAGGCGGAGCTGAAAATTCGGAAGAATAATTGACATAAATATTTCAAATGAATTTTCTTAAAGTAAATTATTCGGAATAGTATAAGCGTTTAATTTACTTATATTAGCGTTTAATTTTATATTATATTATATATTTATATTATGTGAAATGCCATGATGTACAGACACATTACTTTTTTCACATATGAGACATGATCAAACTAAAAAATTAAGCAATTTTAACAGTAAAACTTAGAAATAAATCCTCAGCCCCTATATACCAAATTTAATTACTAATAAATATATATATATATATATAAATATTAATTTCATATATTTCGAAGCAATCAAAATGTAAAGGTACGTATTACAAGTAAAGTTAAACATGTTCATAATAAAAAACTCACCATATCTATCCTTGGCAAGCAAACTGTCGGAAGCCGTGGATGGCTTGGACGGGCCAGCCTTGTTGATGGCCTTCACACGGAACTGATATGTTTTGCCCTCAACCAAATCAGGCACGCGGGCTTCGCACTTGTTGCCTGGTACCTGAATAAATGAGAAGAATCATTCCCAAATCTAATCTAAGTCTCTTATTGTATTATATCACAATAATTACGAAATTGTTTTACTATTGTTAATATAAGTGTGATTATTTGAAATGAAATATCGCTAAAAGAAATATGTCGTACTCTCAAACATTCTAAATGGCATCGTAAAGTTAAATACTTACTTCGCAGGCTTTCACCCATTTGCCAGTATCACGATCCTTCTTCTCTACCAGGTAACCAGTGATGGGCGCACCGCCATCATTGGCCGGCTTCTCCCATTTAATATCTGCGTGGCTCTTATCCCAGTCCTTGATCTCGGGTTGACCAGGCGCATCGGGTTCGCCTGCAAATGGCAAAAAAATTAATTATAAAAAAATGAATATAAAAGATCAATTATAAATTTATTATACAATATTTGAGCACTTCCAACAATGTAGTAAACATGCCATATATGAACTCACCGTAAGGATTCTTGGCGGTAGTAGCCGATTCGGTAGTCAGCGGTTCACTCTCACCCTCGGCATTCACTGCCTTCACCCTAAACAGATAGTCCTTGCCTTCGTTGAGGCCAGCCACTTCTGCCTCTGGCTGTTTGGTGGTACAGACAGGAACCCAGCGACCAGACTCTGTATCCATGCGTTCCACCACATAGTTCTCCACTGGTGCGCCGCCGTCGTCCTCTGGTGGTTCCCATTTGAGCTTGCAGCCGTCGGCTTTTACGTCTGATACCTGTAAATGAAAGACGAATAAGTGTTTCCAAAATTTCTTGGGCCCAATATGTTTTAAAACTTGTAAACTTCTTTGCAAAATATTTACGTGTTAAACAATACCCATCCGAGAATCCCGCCTTTATTCCCTGTAGGCTGTCTGGCTTATGTTTACAAATGGAGTATGAAACAAATTACTAATATTACTAAAGAAATAAATGAATAGAGACCAAATTATGTATAAAAACGGTATAAACGGTATATAAAAGAAGTTACCAACATTACAAAAGAAAATAAAAAGTTCTCCATATATTTATAACTCACCTTCAAAGGTCCCTTCGGCTTCGAAGGCTTGCTCACAACCTGCACCTCGACCTCCACCGTATCAGTTCCGCTATCATTCTTCGCAGTCACTATATAAGTGCCAGAATCAGCCCGCTTCATGCTCTGTTTTATAAACAGTGTATGGTAATCCTTATTCTCAATCTTGGTTCTCTCATCGTTTTTAAGCACTGTATCCTTAAGTGTCCAGGTGATGACCGGCTCGGGCTCACCCTTCACATCGGCTTCCAACTTGAGAGGCTGACCGAATTGGATGCGTTTCTTCTGGAGGAATTTGCGGTCGATTTTCGGTGCCACTGGAATTACCAAATGATGTCATTATAGAAAAATATGTGTGGCGCATGGTATAAAAAGAATTTTTGGATAAACAACATTTAAACTTTAATTTAATTTCTGTGTTTCTTTTGTGTTAGTATTAATATTGGGTCTTTAACTTAATTATTTTTAATAAATGATATATTATTTAAAGTATTTTCAGAAAGCAAATTAGTTATGCAATAGTAAATGCTTTGTTTTTGAAGTAATCCATTTATTGAGCCATTTTCTGGAGAATGAAGACGGTGTGACAAGACTTCCCATCGAAGAAGGGATTTTATTTTTTTTCACTAATTTTGCAACATGTGATCGAGCATTGTAATGAGGCAAAATTAATTTAATAAGTCTTTAGACATATTTCACTCATTTTTCTTGCAATGTTTGGATTCAATTCCTTAATTATTTTGATTAATGACTAACAATGATTGTTAGCTTCAGTTTCGGTAGCTCATACTATATTAAACTCTGAAATTTCTGATTTAAATATCACAATATTACATTTCATTTGAAAATTCTACAATGAAAGAATTACTTCAAGTACTTGTTATTATTAAAATAAATTTATTGCTTAAGAAGAAACATCGACGACTCACAGAATCTGGGCTTGGCGATGACCGAACGTGACGGTTCTGATGGTTCTCCGGGTCCAGCCTTATTGACGGCAATCACGCGGAATTCGTACTCGTGACCCTCTTCTACATCGGTCACCTTTGCTACTGGACGATCACCGCTGACCTTTGCACAGTCTTGCCATGACCTGGCGAAATTGTAAAAATTCGTGTTTTGTTAAAGAAGAAAATATATCATTTGTTTGTTTTATGACTCTTACTATGACAAAATTACGGTCAATTGTTATCTGAAAGAGTTCAAAGTAAATACTCATTGATTTAAATCACCTGCGAGTACGCTGCTTAGTTTCACTAGCTAATTTAATTAAGATGTTTCCAATTACACTGTTTTCTGACATTAAACATTAGAAAAAATGTCAAACATAAAACTTATTGTATTAATTAATGATGGTATAATGATATAAGGTGTACTGGGGTGTTTGGGCCCAAGTGGTTATTAAGCCATAGGACACATGCATACAAATATATGGGTATTTTGAAATATAACAATGGCAACACTGTATTTAGACATTTCTCTTTCTAAAATATTTTCATTTATGGTTCACATGTAGCTGAGCTAAATGTATGGAACCCTTATATTGAGTGTAACAGGTTTTTTTTAAATTTGTTATTAGATTTCTTGACGTTGTTCGGCTTGTTGTCATTTAGTGTTTCTGTTGACAGTGCATGATTTTCCATGTAAGGACACATAATTACATAGTTGTTAACAATTACACGTTTTTTTATATTTTTTCTATCATTTACTAATACCCCTTAAATTAAATGTTTATGAAGGATGGTGGAATGAATATTATTATTTTTTTATTTAATCCTTACGAATTAAGTAAAGTGATAATGTTATATGTAATGTATTATTTTTAAGGGTATTTATTGAGTAATGAAATAATTTAAGTTTCACATCATAAATAAGGACTTAAACATCCATCTAGTTTAAAATTATCAAATACAAGACCCATTGTAATATCATGGCCCACATACCGCAGCTTGCCTTACATTTATATAGAATAGATGTTCTTCAACACATAATTTTCAACACACTAATTCCGAATCTTTGGCACATTCTCATTAAAACTCATTTAATAAAAAGAAAACCAAGAGATTTTATTAGAAACATTAAAAAAAGTATTTTACATACCTTCCACCCTTCTCCCTCTTTTGTACGACATACTGGGTGATGGGAGCTCCACCATCACTCTTTGGCGGGGCCCATTCCAGGTCCACAAAGTCCTTGTCCCAGTTTTTGGGTTCGGGACGCCCTGGCTTACCAGGCTCATCTATTATGGAGAAACAAGAGTATATTTTATAAAATTATCTAATGCTAATGACAATTCTAAAGCACATTGAAAAAAATGTCACCTTTATTTAAAAAAAATACCCAATTTTTTTTCATCTGATAAATATGTACTAACTAACAATAGGAGAGACGAAATAATGACATAGAAAATTATTCAAAAATTCACATTTGGTTTTTTTATTGAATGCTAATAAGAATATTAAAATAAATTACTTTTTTTATTTGAATGCTAATAAGAAATTAAAATATTTTACCAATTATTACATAATAATGCATAATTAATTTTTAAAAAGACTTATAATTTCTCTGTATAATTTCTCATGTAATTATACCAATTTGAACCAATTTTAAAGACAAACTAAGGAATTTAGTTTCAGCCACTCACCAAATGGATTCTTAGCAATGATAGTCTGCTCTGTCTCCAACTCCTCAGACTCTCCTTCCTTATTCACTGCCTTAACCCTGAATTTGTACGGCTTGCCCTCCTGCAATCCAGTAACTGGTGCTTTGGTATCTTTGGAGGTTCCACAGGGCACCCATTGTCCAGTGAGAGGGTCCAACTTCTCGATCTCATAGAATTCGATTGGTGAACCGCCGTCGTCTTCGGGCTTCTTCCAGGAGAGAGTGCAGCCCGATTTCGTGACATCTGCCACCTCCAGTGGTCCCTTGGGTTTCGATGGTTTGCCTGAAGTAGAATATGAATATTAATATGCAGCTTACTTGTTTTAACCTGTATGAAAAGAGTGAGAATTTGATACTTTTTAGTCTATTTTCGTAGATTGTTTCTAGGGAAGTCTCTCAGTGACATTCAACAATTAATGACCAAGCAACACATGACAATCGTTATGTACATTTGTTTTGCCTTAGCCAAAACCTTACATAAACATGATAATAAATAACAATTGGGTTACAGACTAAGGACACTAGTCCCATTTTTCTTTATTTTTGTATAATTTTAAAAAATTTTCGCTCTTCATCAGCATGTACCTTGAAATTATGATTATTCAAATAAAAAAAATTAGTCAAATACCCAATTATGAAATTCATTTTCTATATCTAGTGAAATTATATCAGGATCATGAAAACTGGCTATGTCGACCTGTTAATGGCAAAGCTTTGTTAGCTATGAAAATTAAGTAAAGATTTTATTTTTTATTTAAGTTTCAATTTAATGAAGAGATAGAATTATTTTTCAACATTAACACTAAATAGATCATGTACTTAAAAAATGTAAACTGTTAAACGAGGATATCGTTTAACAGCCAGTTTAAATTTTTTTTTCTATTCCCCGTCATTTTAATATAAAATCAATCTCTTTCAAATTTTATATTACTGTAACAATAAGTTTTGTATTTCTTTAACATTATTGTAGTACATAAAGTGGACATCATTTACATAAAGGTTAACTGCAGGGTTAATCATTTAAATAAAGTTAACTTACCCAAAACAGTAATTTCCACTTCGGCCTCGTCCTCTCCCACTTCGTTCTTGGCCTTAATAACATACTTTCCGGTGTCGCCACGTTTGGCCTTCATGATAAGGAACTTGGTGTTGTAATCTACATTGTCAATGCGGATGAGTTCTGAGGTCTTCAACTCCGTGTTCTTAAAGAACCAGGTAACCTGTGCTGGTGGTTCACCACTGACTTTGACGTCCAGGCTTACAGGCAAGCCGGCCTTGACAGTCAGCGGTTGTAAGTTGGTGCGATCAATGTGTGGTTTCACTGTTGGATACGGTTTGAAGTTAATTTCGGAGACAAAAAGACGAGAATGTAAGTAAGTATTAGTTCTAGTCTGATTGCGAATATTGGTAGGACTAAAAGGATAGATTAAAATCTTTCTAATTTATGCGTATTTATGGTTATTTATATACTTATTTATGGTGGAAATAGGACTTAAAGTAATTAAACTGTTTGATTCAATTTAACTGTTAGAATGCCGACGAGCGCCATTGTGCTCATGCGTGTACTAATTAAATTTGCCTCAAGCGCGATGGCGCTCGCGAAATCAGTTGCTGTTTAGCGCGCAGTAGGGGAGAGAAGTAGTAGAGAGAGGTCACTCGCACGCATCGCTAATTTTTTATCTTTCTACGTGTTACATAAAGTTCAAATTATAATATTATTAGTAATTACAATATAAAAAGAACAATAGATCCAGGAAAAGAAAATTTTTAACACATAATGTTGGAATACGAAATAATTCGAGTGAAAATGATCGTTTTTCAAGTTGTGAAGAAAGTGATAGTGGGAGTGACATTGTGGTGCTCACAATTTGGCGTAATGCAAATTTTGAGTGATAGTGATAATAATGACGATAACAATTATTTTGGTGATACAGAGGATGTACCGGACTGTGAAAATACGATGTGACCTTGATTTCAGTTTTTGTTGACAATATATATTTCCATAATTTTCTTTGTATTTTACTAAATGACAGTTGGGTAGAATGACAGAAACCTAGATAGCTGATAGTTGGTGCAGCCATATTACCACGGTTAATCTACTGTGACAACATGGCCACCCGGCCAGGCTGACAGGTTGTACATATAATCTACAGTTTAAACTTTCATCGAAGTTAAACCATCATTAATCTTACAAAATTATGACTAAATTATCGTTTAAACTCCATCAGTGGTTTAAACTATTTTAAACATCTAAACTAATCAGCAGAAAATTTCTTTAAATATGGTAGTTGCATTAGTTTCTGTATTCTGAAAATAATATCCAAAAAATTGTTCGGTTCTCTGATATTATGAGCAAAACTAATTTTCTTAATAAAATTTCTATCTATATATATTTTTAAATATTGAAAACAGTAGTGTATAAACCTGAAATTGATTTTTCTCAGTAAAAAAATTCAAAATGTTGAGAAACTCGAAAAATAAGAGAAACTCACAGAATCTAGGTTTAGCTGTGTGCCAGTTGGTATTCTCAGAAGGCTCCGACTGTCCAGCTTTGTTGACAGCACGGACGCGGAACTGATACTGGTTGCCCTCTTCCAACTTAGGTACGGTGCCTTTGCATATATTGCCTTGTATCTCTGCTGCCTAAAAATTGCAAATAATCTTTTTAAATATATCTATCCTTACTGAAAACTTAATCATTACTCTAGAACAGCAAATCAACAATAACTTACCTTAACAAACTCTCCCCTGAACTTATCCATAACCTCAATAATATAACCAGTAATAGGAGCTCCATTATCCCTAATGGGTGGCTCCCACTTGAGTTTAGCCGACTTCTCGTCCCAGTCGACGATGTCGGGCAAACCAGGCGCCGAGGGTACATCGAACGGATTCTTCGCAAGAACACCAAAATCTGTGTCCAAGGGCTCGGACTCACCCTCCTCGTTCACTGCCTTCACGCGGAACTGGTAGGTGTGTAAGGGTTCCAATCCTGTTGAATTAAATTTTATTTGGGTAACAACAAAAAAATAATTTTTTTATGGTAATTTTAAATCAGTAATGTATAGCAGAGAATTTTTCTTTAATTTTTAAGGATAACTTTCTAAACATGGAACATGTTTTTACTATGTATGATATTAAGATGCAAGCTGGAAAAGATTCTGAAGTGAATCACATGCTTATCCAGTCTGCTCTTTGCCAGTTTTAAATTTGTTCAATGTACCAAAAAACACAGAATTTGCTATTACCCACAATTTAAAGTCACCACATAAAATAGCAATACCAAAACTCCTGCAAATACAGATGGTACATATTGTTCGAAATAAACATCAAATGTTGTGCTCACCAGTAACTTTGATCTCAGTCTGATCGGGTGTAACAGATCCGGCCGGCACCCACTTGCCAGTGAGTGTGTCCATCTTTTCCACGACGTAGGCATTGAGTGGTAATCCACCTGTATGCTTCGGTGGCTTCCACTTGAGCTTGCAGCCCTCCTTGTGCACGTCGGAAACCTCGAGCGGACCTTCTGGTTTACCGGGTTTATCTGTTGGGGCAAACATATTCCGTCGTGGATAAATAAATCATTTTTTAGATAACTATTTAAATTAAGTATTGAATATATATGTTCATTGTGTCAGTATTTAGTAGATTTAAAAATTTAAAGTATTGTCAAAAAATCGCTTTTGAAAAAGTATATTATATATTTGAAAATAAGCACATCCGTCCAAAACATAAATCATATTATCGTTAAAATAATTTGTAGAGATTTTTAATTTTGCCCCAAAACAGAATTAAATATAACTCACCGAGAACAGTAATCTCGACAGTTGCCTCATCGGAACCGGAGTCGTTGGTAGCCTTCAAAGTGTAAACACCAGAGTTCTTCCATGACGAGTCGAGGATCTGCAGCTTGGTGTTGTAATCCTCATTTTCCAATTTAATGCCAGGTGCTGTTTCGATCACCTGGAAATTATTTATATATTTAAATAAGCATAATATCAATAGATTTACTAAAATAATTTTCTCTCTTAAGTAGATAGGCTATTAGACCGATGACAGCCTGCTGCCTAGTCTTTAAAATGAGATAGTCCATAACCAACCATTGTACCATGGACATATTGACATCTGACAGCTAAGTTTTTAAGGTTCCATACCCCAAAACGAAAAACAGAACCCTTATAAGAGGACTCAGGTGTCTGTACATCTGTCATAACCAGTTTTCTCAGAACCACAACCTAGAGACTTGAAATTTGATATAATAATAAAACATTAATTAGTACACATCTTAACAGTTTACAGGAGGGGCAAATTAAGTACTCAAAAAAGGTTTCTTTTTATTCCACCTATAGTGCGGGATTTTATTTGAAAGGACCAATAATAAGGGACACAAAAAATGTTTATTTCTTAATTTTAAGCAGTAAATTTTCAGAGATGTACTGAAAGATAAGCCAAAAAAATAAGTTCACACCGAATTTTCATTAACGAATATTATGGATAGTATTTCTATTATACTATAGACTAATATAAATTTTTCACAATGTTAATATATTTCCTGCTACACCCTTCACGAGCTTAAAAACATGATGTATTTTCAAAAATGACAAAGTCTAGGATAATCACTACAGATTTTTTGTAATCTACCAGCCAGATTTTAGACTAAGTTATTTTCGAAACTACTCAAAAAAACTACTAAAATTATGAAAATGTAGGGTGGTATTTTAAAAGCCTATTCAAAGGGTGTAGAAAAACTATAGCGATTCTATGCAACTATGCGATTCTATATCTTACAATTTTTGAAATACTTCCACCATACTGACATAAAAATATGGTGCATTAGCAAAATATTTAGATCGTGAAAAATTAATATTTGTAAATTGTTTAATAGAAATATCATATATCCTTAAATGTTTATAAATGCTTAAAGCATATGGAACCCTCGTAACGCGAGTTCAAATTATACTTTAAGGCTTTTTTATTAATTTTAAAGTTAAATGCACTTATGCTTAATTCCACCAAAAATCTACAGTACAGAATGCGACAGTAAAAAAATCAATGCTTTTCAATAACGACAAACCTCTAATAAAATCATTTGATATATGTTATAAAAACAGATTTCAATATAATTTTTTTTTCATATGATATTAAAAATCTATGGTCTGATAGCAGTAAATTGGGTAACGCTGTAAATAATTAGCGTTTGCTTTATTTAATATTACAATGAATTATCATTTTGATAAAATGTAGAAATGTATAAGGTCTACATTTCTTCAAACCGTAGAAACGGCGATTCTCATACCAACCTATAACACCGTATGATATATCATACGGTATGATATAGTTCTAAATCACATGAACATCAGAATTCTCTCCATCATTAAGAATGCTTAAATAATTTTATAAAATATAAATTAATCAATATAAACACACCTTATTGGCGAAAGTCCAGACAACAGTCGGTGGAGGTTCACCCTTAATGTCGACATCCAATTTGATGGTTGCGCCAGCACGTACGCGTATCGCTTGCATCTTGTCACGGTTGATCCATGGTTTCACTGTTGGATGGGACAATACAAAAGATAAAGTAATCAAAATATATATTCTGCATTTTAATTTTACTGTTACGCTTGATCCAAACTGGGAATTCTAAAGATGTTCATAACCAACTGTAATAAAAAAATTGTGAAAAATATTTAAGATATTGAAAAAATTAATTATAGGTTTTATCTAGTCCATAGATCAAAATTAACCTCATCTCTAAGGCAGTAACTCAAAGTAAGGTAAAGTTAGAACTTGTTTTCATAACAATACCATAAAAGGTCCATATAGCTCTTGATTTCAGGAGTTATAAATATAGTTCTACCAAGTGATAAATAAAGTTTCTATTATCAAAGAACTTTCTAGCAATAAACTTAATAACCACACTCAGTGACAAAAATGGTAAGTGCACAAGTATATAATACCCACAAAGGTGCCAAAAATATGTGCAGTTGAATTGAGATCTTCAATACTTTTTTCCAAACAGACTGAATTAAAAACATAGTTGGAAGACACCGACCCTTCTGTACAAGTGGATTTGAAGGGTCTATACAGTCACACAAAAAAGAATTAAAAAAGATAAAATTCATAAACAAACTGACCCTAAGACATACCTAGCCTTGTCCTACTTGCTTTCATTTCATGCTATCCCGTCTCATTGCCATCGCTCAGACTTTATATCACACATAATCAATCATGTCAATTAAAAGTTGACTTTAAACAACTTTCATTTTCTAAAACAAATCAAGACTCAATATTTTCTCTTGAAATTAAAATTTAATTGAAACTCACGGAATCTAGCCTTCGCAACGTGTGGTTGCGTGGCATCGCCAGGTTCTCCAGGCCCGGCCTTGTTGACAGCGCGCACTCGGAACTGGTACGTGTTACCCTCCTTCAAATCTGGCACTCGAGCTTTGCATTCGGGCGTCTGTAAAATAATATTTTCTGCTAATAATACTTTTGAAAAATTGAGAAAAACGCAAACTCTAAAAACTAGTATGAAAACAGTATGCTCCACTTCACGTATAACAGAACCTTTCTTATTTTCGAAGCGATACAAATTATCTCTATCTCTATTAATATATGACTCCTGACAATACTTTACTACCAAATCTTATGGTTTTTGAAACAATCAATATTTTTAGTTTTTTGAAAAATTTCTTACAATTTTTAGCTGGCAGTACAATAAATGATACTGTAATAGTTGTTACTTCAATGTGCGTTATTAAAAATTATTTACTAGACCATTAAACATGTTAAGGAAGATTGTTCCAAATTTACAAAAAAAAATTCTTTTCATGGGATAATGAGCCTTCAGAAATTTCTATGTTACAAGAGTAACACTCATATGTTTAAATGCATTCAGTAAATGAGCTGTAAATGGTCGCTCATCTAAAAATTGGTGTGTAAATGGTCGCTCATCTAAAAATTGAACCTTTATTTTTTCAAACCTTTTGTTCTCTCTTTCAATATTCTATATCACAATAAACTAAACAACAATTTTATTTACTTAATTGTATAGAAATTATGATATTACAAAACGATATGCCAAAGACAGATTGGAGTACATAGTTATTATATATTTGCATAGAAACGTTAAATCAACCCAAAAACTTTTGAACTAAAACAAAAAATAAAATCTACTAAAATAGTGTATATGAGGAACCAAAAGACATACCGTAGTAGTTAGCGCCTCCTGCCAAGATCCGAACTTCTCTTTTTTCTCAATAATGTAGCCGGTGATGGGTGCACCGCCATTGTTCTTGGGCGCCTCCCATTTGAGATCCACACGGTCCACATCCCAATCTTCCAAGGTTGGAACAGAGGGCTTGCCAGGAATATCTGCAGCATAACATCAAAATAGTGTTCAAAAATTTGTTTAATCTTTTATTATTGACAAATTGTCCCATGTAAGAAATGGTAACCATTAGTAATATGTGAAGATATATCAATTCCAGAAACCTCAATAAGAGTATCCGACTGATAGTCCAAAACTACTTACCATAAGGATTCTTCGCCAGAATGGAGCCATCTGTCCTTAGTGGTTCTGACTCGCCTTCCTCATTTACAGCCTTTACCCTGAACTCGTACTCCTCGCCTTCCTGTAGTCCACGCACCTCCATCTCTGTACCGTCGGTCTTGCCAACTGGTACCCAGCGACCGGTCGCCTTATTAAGCTTCTCAACCACATAGCCAGTGATTGGTTTACCTGAAAAGAGAAACCATTAACTTTAACCTTCATGAGAAAATTTACTGTTTCATATTTGTGGTACTTAAATGGTTCTTTAAGCGGTTCAAGTAATAGGCACATAGTTCAGAGGAGTTCGACTAATGTCACTAATTTTCAATTTAAAAAACTAAGCAAGTCTAAAAAATCAAGACCCAGAAAATAAATTTTTCCTACTCACCTCCATCATCCTCTGGCTTCTTCCAGCTAACCTTGCAGCCAGATTTAGTAACATCAGCCACTTTCAATGGACCACCAGGTTTGCCTGGTGCCGACAACACTGTGATTTCCACCTCCGCTTCATCCTTGCCATGCTGGTTGGTGGCCAGGATACGGTAGACGCCTGATTGGGCGCGGACGGACTCTTTGATATCCAGTTTGGTGTTGTAATCAACATTGATTACGTTGGTCGTGTTCTGAAGATTAATGTTAGAGAATAATTGGTTCAATTTAATTAAGTCGTACGAAATGCATAATTTTGTCAAATAAATCTTTTTGTCTAGGAAGCCCAAAGGAAGTATCATAATTAAAAATAAAAAGATTATCAACTGGCATCATCTATGATACAATATAAATTTCAATTATTTTTTTATTTATGATTCAAACTTTCACTCTATTTGAAACATTATGGTTAGATAGAGATAAAAAAATCTAATTAACAAGTAATTTCTACAGAAAAATGGCTGACAAGTATAAAATTATATAACTATGGAAAAAAGAAACATTAAAAATTATTATCAATTTAAAATGTGCTTATTAACTCTATGGTGCGATTGGCATATTGAGAATGTTAACTGTCAATTTGAAATCAAATTACTGAATTCATAACAAACAATTAATAGAGAAAAAAATGTTTTTATCTATGACTAATATTAGAAAATGATTTTATTTTGCACCAGTGACAAAAAAAATTGCATTTGATAATATTTCATTTTTTTTACAAACAGAATAATAATTAAACCCTATGATTAGTTTATGGTGATAGAAAGACTTCACTATCATAAAAACTTGACAAAATCAGATAAAAATATCTCTGTTTCCCTCTAACTTCAACTTCATCACTTTACCTCCTTCTCCTCGTTCTTCCACTTCTGGAACCACTGCACCTTGGGTGCAGGTTCACCTTTGACGTTGACATCGAAGAATATCGGCTTACCCTGGCGTACGACCAAGGGCTTCAGGTTGGTCCTGTCAATGCGTGGTTTCACTAATGGTCGGAGAGAAAAAAAAATATCAATACATATACAATACACAATCTCAATGGGTTTTTAAAATGTAGAATTACCAAAAGTCTTTAATTGCGTATAATAAAAAAAAACATTCTGTGTATGCTATTACCAAGCATATGTAATGCTAATACTAAGCCACTCAAACTATTTAAAACACAAGTAGTATAAACATAGATTTTTTTAAATTTGCAAATTGAAATCCATATCTTTTTACATTTCACCTCTCACACAGCCAACCATCTATACTAAACATTTTCGAAATTAAATCGTGGAGACTCACGTGACTTATGTCTGATTGTGGTCATCTCGCTCGGCTCGGAAGCCTCGCTTGGACCGGCTTTGTTGACAGCAATGACGCGGAATTCAAATTCACCACCCTCTGGTAAATCAGAGACTTTACCAGTTGTCTGGTTTCCGGGCACCTGGAAAAAGAAGTTCAATAGAATTGTATTTTACAATGAACCAGCAGTAGTGGATTTTTAGCCACTACCTCAGAAATATCATCTAAAAGAATGATATAAAACAAATATATAGCACATACATTTTGGACGTGTTAGTATAAATTTTATTCACTGGCAATTGCATTGTAATTTTTTTTAATACTATAAAAAATTGGCAGGTTTATTTTAATAAGAATTAAGCTTTGAATAAACAATACATTATATTTGTTGTCAGTTTGTGTTTCATCCAGTGTTGACCACAAAAAAACATTTTTTTTACAAAAACATTTTCTTCAATTTTATATCTTATCGCAGTTGTCAAAGTAAAAACAATGTCGGTTGTTTTGATGGATGCAGGCATAAAATATTCTATATGACAACTTCCAACAGTAAATTTTTAAGTTTTAAAACAAAGAGATAACGTAATTAAAGTTTTCTTTTAGTATATTGAACTTTCTCACAACTCAAACTTTTGCATTCATTTAATATATTGAACTTTTTGCATATTGTTTTTTTTAGCAGATTGTCGCCTCTCAGCAATGCAGATTTAAACAATATTGATCGATGCTCTGGAATAACACATGATAATTACAACTGATCCGATGCGAGATGATATCTGCCGTTATAAAATATATAAAAACGCTATGACATAAATGGTATTAAAGATATGCTTCCTATTTTGCCATAAATATCCTGTCAAAAACAACAATGCCGGCCATAATTTGAGGGACTTCTTTGTCGATAAAAATAAATTCTTTATGTCCATAGTTTTAAAAAACATACTGCATACATAAAAATAAATCTTCATTAAAATTTAAAAAAATTGGCTATTGAAGTAGTAAAATGCATTTTTCCATTAATATCTAAAATCTGACTCTTATTCTCTGTAACATAAAAAGAAGTTCCCGTACACGACAAATAGGTTCTTAAAAGTTTCAATGAAATTTAACAACTCCAGAGGGTACTGCCAAACCTTGATGTCTGGCATTTTTCAAAGTAACTATGATTTAAAAAACTATGATTTTTGACAAAATTAAATATAACTCTAGTGGAAAATTTTCTCTACAGAGCTATGAAGACTTTGAAAGTCAAAGAAAATTGAACCCACAAGTTCTATAATGTCTGTGAAAGAAATAGTAATTTTGGAACATAAGATCGTGTACTACATTCAGTAATAAGGACCAAAGAATTCTTATAGGAATATGACCTGGAAAACTTTGACACGTAATTTTGCCATCATCACCGCACAACACTGAATCATGTTATTTGATCAAATGGTAAATGACAGTGTAAACAAAATTCGACAATGTAATCGACACATGACATCTCCAATCTCTCATCATTCAATTTCTCATGATTGTACATAACTAGTCAGTTCGGAGTACACACATAAGAAGCTTATTAAATAAACCAACCTCAGCAGCATTTTCCCAATCGCCACCTTTAGGCCTCTTCTGGATAATGTACTTCTCAATAGGTGCCCCACCGTCTGACTGAGGAGGCTCCCACTTGAGCTCTGCACTTGAGTTGTCATTGTCAGTCACCTCCACCTTTCCAGGTTTATCCGACTTGTCTGTGATATAAACAATAGATTAGACCAAACTTTGCGCAATTTTTTTGATAAAAATTTTATAATATTTATTAATTTATTAAATATTACAGAGACTTAGAAATTTAAATACAAAGATGATGGACTTATTGCTTGAGAAACAATCTTTTACAGCTAATCACATTTAAACAAATTTATTGAAGTATGATAGGGCTATGATAGTTGTAATGACTGATAACGACAATGACGATAGACAACTAAAAACGACAGACAAAAAAATATTGAAGGCATTTAAACATAAATGAGAATCGGAGATACTTTAAGATAAATATGAAATTAAATAAAACACATATAAGCAACACATTGGGAATAGAGAGGTAATAAGGTTATGGAATGCAGAATAGATTTGTACACAACCTAGAAACTGTACTTTGTAAGTTAATATTTATTTTATACCATAGTTATGTGGAATATATCTTGTAAGTGATTCTCCATAGAAAGCAGTTCTTTTATCGAGAAATTAACAGGTCTTCTTATCTTTCAAAATAGTTCTAGACCATGTGCTAAAATATGTCGAAATTTAAATCGGAGATATGAAGGAGTAAGAGTATTATTGCAGATATTATAGAAAAACAATAAGAGATGTAAATTTCGTCAGTCACAAATTCCTAACCTGACCATTTTAATTGCGAATAATACTAAAAAAAAATATTGTTATGCTTTTTGAAAATGTGTTGAATATAACATAACAAATTAAAATATTTAAGTGGGTTACACAGTCAACTAATTACTACGAAACTTATTGTTTTAAATAAAAATTATATTCCAAAAATGTCTTCAAAAACATTAAATCTTGTAACATTGTGGCTATTATCATTACTCGTAACTAAAAATGTGATTGTTGGCTATGCTAATTATCTTGAACTTGCATTAAATTTCTATTACAACATAGCTTGTATTTAAATCAGTCATACTCAATGTGATTATTGTTAGCAAAACACAGTACATAAAAAAAATTATGAGTGAAACACTTACCAAATGGATTCTTAGCGAGCACAGCCCTATCAGTCTCAAGGGGTTCCGAATCACCCTCGTCGTTGACGGCAGTCACACGGAACTTATACTGCTGCCCAGGAGTAAGACCGGTTACGTCAAACTCTAGAGGCTTCTTGTCTCCAGGCACCCTTAAAATTAAACGTAATTTAATAACAAAATATAATGTACTTACATTTTATAAATGTACCATAAACTATGTATTTAAATATTTCTGGATATTATTTTTTTTAGAGGTGCAATTACAAACCTAGATCGTATATACTGAATGGTCATTCTCAAACATTGCATTTTATTCTATAACACGCTGTATATACGGATAAATTGTGGAATTAGTTAGATCTCAACACAAAATCATCCTTCTCTTATCCACCACTAACTGCCCTCACATCCTTTATTATGTTCAACTTTGTTTTTTTTAAAAAAACTTCTACCATAGATTTATGATTTCAAAATGTCAGTTTCATAAAAAAAAAATTGATGACCACACAATATAAGGGAAAAATTTTAATTATCTATAATTATGTTGGTGTTATATGATAAATATTATTAGGTGATTCAGGAACGTCGCGAGATTAATATTTTAAAATGTAATATGGCGTATTATATTAAACTACTCTGAAATAACATTTTAATCACTAACTGTATACACTTGAATTATTACACTGATTATGTACATAAACATTCACGTATTATATAAAATTATACTCAAATAAAATATTAATTCAAAAGTGCGCATAGTGAGCTTAAAAAAATTAGTTCACTTGATATTTTAATATATTTGACTTGGTGCACCTAAAAAAATAGTTTACTTAGCTGATCCCAATGAAAATAGAGTTTACCAAATTTAGTGTCACCAAACCTGAACCTTACGGCTCAGCTCTGCCGAGCATTATGACTCAATTTCATTCACTGCTCAGAAAAGTGTAATGGTGTATGAAGTATGCGGGCATTTGCGATTGTTGCGAAATCAAAGAAATTTAATGACGTAAAAGCATCTCCACATCCTATTATAATTACAGGCAAAACCACTAACAGAAATTTATTTTTTGAGAAATTTAACTCAACTTAGATAATAATTTCTTAAATTAATTTATAGGTCATACAAATGCCTATACAAAGTAAGTACTCACTTGCCGACGCGGACCCATTTTCCGGTGGCAGTGTCCATCTTCTCGATCTCATATTCTTTGACAGGACAGCCGCCATCATCTTCTGGCTTCTGCCATGCCACCTTGCATCCCTCGGCTGTGACATTAGACACCTCCAATGGACCTGTGATTTATTGTTTACAATTATACCGATTAATTTTAATTTGACACTATAGATAAAAAAGGAGAAATAATATTATATATGTATAAAATCATGGCCAATTTGTCTATTAAAAATAAGATGCATTTAATTTTCCCTTGAAAATCTCTATTTTAATTCTAACCATAAAATTGAACCAACAAGTTAATGACACAGTAATAATACTTAAAAAATATCTTCATAAAACTTTGGACAAATACATAACCAATTAGCAATAATGAATAGCTCAAATGTCTATTAAATTCCCGGTATGTTCCCATTCAGATTTTAAAAAGATGTCAAAAAAGTGGCTTTTTTTCTATAGACAGGATATTCTTGGCCAAACTAGTTTTGAACTATGCTTTTTTAATGTTTCATGTTTCTATAAATCTTTTAACAATTTACTACATCAAATAACTGTGAAATTAAAAAATACACATGCTGAGAAAAAATTATGAAAAGATGGCATTATAAAAATTATTTTGCTTATGTCCAAAAACAATTTTTAGAATCCATTACAACTATATTGTATTTATTGAAGCGCAAATTGATGTGTTATATGCAAGTACGCTTTTTCCAAATAATAATTTTTATATACAAGTTTGTCATATACCTTTAGGTGATTGAGGCTTAGCAAGCACCGTTAGTTCGACTGTCTCTTCATCCTTGCCGTTACAGTTCTCGGCGCGCAGTGTGTATTTGCCAGTGTCGCGGCGCACAGCAT
This sequence comes from Druceiella hillmani, assembly GCA_039881145.1. NCBI lineage: Eukaryota > Metazoa > Arthropoda > Insecta > Lepidoptera > Hepialidae > Druceiella > Druceiella hillmani. Next base: position 14,292,663 of record JAYKKI010000031.1, read on the forward strand.
TCACTATCGTGAAGTCTGTATGGTATTCGGAGTTCACAATCTGAATACGTTCTGTGTTGACAAGTTTTATGTTGTCACGCCATGACCTGGAGAGGAATTTTTTAGTGTTATCAGTTAGCAAAGGCTCTATCAGATCTAATATTAAGTACTTTTACTACTGACCAATATACAATAATTTCAGATTCCTGTACCATGGACGATTTTTTTGCTACTAGAGATTCTTCTATTTAAGAAAGTAAACTATCTCATACAGATTTTTCTATGGGTCAATGTCATATAGAAATTTACAAATCTTGCAGAATGTACTCGATAATCTAGAAAAACAAGGCAAGGCAAATAGCAGATGTGTGATAAATAGATATACTGTTTTCACTGTCACATATTCCTCAACATTAGCTATCGCCCTTTAGAAATGGATGTTATGGTTTAACCCCTCGAGCGCACGTGTTACTTATAAGTATCGCTTGCGCCCATACATTAAAATGTATATATTTCAGTTAAAATGAGATAAGTATGTAGACAATTACATATCATAAAAAAAGAATGAAATAATGAATCGAATGGTGGTACATTCGTCTATGGTGTACAATTATTTTTATCGCTACGACTTTTGTTCTGTGCGAGATGGCTATCGTTAAGTTTTTGGCCAAAAATTTTATTATACTAAATTTTTATTAGGATAAGTGGTTTATGTACTGACATTTACGTTTAATTATTGTTTATACTTTTTATTAGTTAAAGAAATGACAAAAAGTATACCAATAATTATATACTTCACACTTTTAATAACTTACGGATATGGGTAATTTTTTTATCTTGTTCATTTTTTTTTATATTCATAACTACAAATATAAATCACAAATACTTCGACTATGTTGTAATTACATTTTTTCTCTATATACGTAAAAAAAATTTGTTACAATAAAATCAATACTTTTGGAGTTATATGTTTTTTTAAAGACGAGTGCTGATGTTTCGTAAAATTAGTGGGCCTGCGTACTTAAGAGGTTAATATTATTAAGATCTCTGACATTAACCATTTTACACAACATGTACATGTATTAACATGAAGATGAAAATTACAATCATTTCTCTGGCATATTTTGAGACAAATAAACAAAATTTCTTTATAAAAAATTTGGGTTTTTAAACATTTTTTATGATTAATTGAAACACAATCTTGTAAGATATTTACTAAAATTTCTAAAATATGTTGGGCATGAGGTGATATGTACAAACTTTAAAACTATACTATAAGAAAATGTATGCTTACCAGGTCATGTCTGGTGGAGGTTCACCAGTCACATCGACAGACCACTTATGTGTGCGCCCAGCCTTGATAATGACCGATTTGAATGTGCTTCTCTCGATGCGCGGTCTCACTGTAAATGGTAAAATATATTATAAAAACCTGTCCATTTATTAATACATATTTTCTATCAGTATTACACAAAAAAGAACACTCACAGTTCCTGTGTTTGCAGAGATGGTTGTCGGTTGGCTCGGATGCATCACCAACTCCAGCCTTGTTGTAGGCCTTGATGCGGAATTGGTATACCATGCGCTCCTTCAAACCCTCCACCTTGTACTCCGTCTTGGTGTCGCTGGTCTTGACAACCTGCATATTAAATAAATGTGTTAAAGATAATATTAGAATTATAAAAAATCGCACATCAGTAGGACTACACAAAAAATTCTATCACCATATATTACATAAAGCAGTTAAATCCTAATATCCATATTAACTTGGTAGATATTTCTAAAGACCACATAAGTTAGCATATTGCTTAGTGACCGTGGGTGTGTACAACAAACCCAATCCCGTTCAAATACTCTCAGCTGACAAAATCGAGATGATGACAGGTGTAACTGATACATGAAGACAGATTATCACATCACACTTACACATGTCAACACTACAGTCCATTTCACAAAGAAGTCCACTTGGCAGTGACAAAAAGTTGGCTATCCCTGATACCGTGACCTATAGAACCAGTATCGTTGCAAGACATTAAGGTCCTATATTGGTAAGTAAGCTAAATCTAGTGTTTCTAAATGTGGACACAAAATCATTCTCACCTTGACAGAAGACTTTAAATGTGTAACAATAAAAAAAGTTTGAGAAGTTTGTCGTACCTCATTCCAATCCACAGAGAACTTGTCCTTCATCTCCACAACATATCCAAGGATGGGGCGACCTCCATCGTCGATTGGCGGCTCCCACTTCAGCGACACGCTAACATTGTCATAGTCCACAATGTTGGGCTTGCTCGGTGCTTTTGGTGGATCTGAATGGGCATTATATGTAATGTTTTTATTGAAGTAATTGTAACTTATGTCATGAGGTTTGTACTTTCAAAAGCTGATGCTATGTAAGAATATATTTTTTTATTTCATGGCTATTTAAGTTTTGCCTACCAGCAACTTAATTATACTACCAACTTTAAATTGGTATTAGAAATTTTCGCCAATGTTTACTTCTAAATAAGTACAGACCTAAAATAAACAGGCTTGCGTCTAAATCATAAATGTAGATAACATAAAACTTGATTAAACCCACCATAAGGATTTTTAGCAACGATGGGAGCATCGCACTCGAGAGGATCAGATTCTCCCTCCTTATTGACTGCCTTCACCCTAAACTTGTACTTCTTGTTTGGAGTCAGTCCCTTCACCGTAAACTGAGTCGGGTCAGGACCCGTCTCACCACACGGCACCCAGTTGCCCGTGTCCTGCATTAGGAAAACAAAGCTTGTTTTTATGTTGGCTAACTTCATTTCCTAGTTTTGTATTAAATCACATAGATTAGCAATATAACATTTTCATTAAATTCATAACAAATTAAGTTTTGAGATATATTAGGGAGGTAGTAATACAAAATAATCTAGGTTTTAACATGAAGTCTGATCAACATGAATTTTCAAAATACTTTATAAAATATCATTCACCAATGAGGTGAAAAGAGAAAAAAAAAGTTGAGGGAAACTTAAAATTAATATCAAAACATTTTAATTTTTTTAACATCATTAATTATCAGGACACACCTGCTAATTTCGTTACAGTTGGCTTTACCATTGAATGTTATCAGAAAAATTCACAATTAACATAATTTAGTCACTCAGTCAGAGACCCTAAAATCAACAATATCATTCTACCCAAAAACCTTCACAATCTGTTCAACTCTGATTCAAAGTTTCAAAATTGTCTATAACTCACCATATCCATTTTTTCGAGAGTGTATCCGGTGATATCGGAACCTTCCCAATCGTCAGGTTTCTTCCATTTGACAGTGGCACGCTCGGCGCGTATGTCTGTCACTTCTATTGGCCCGTTAGGTCTGTTTGGTTTATCTGTAATTTGTGGCAATTAAAAAGTAGAATAATCAATTTTGAGCAAGAAGCTAATATTAAACACTTTCAAACTCAAACACTCAAACAAATTTTTTCACTGCCAAACATTTTAATATAAACTATTGTTTACCAAATCTTCTTTACTTTTTTGTATTAGTTTGATACTACAGTACCAAATTAAAATGAAAAAGTAAGATTCCAAGGAATTCAATATTAACTCTATGTGATAGCGAAAATGAACATAGTTTTTAGAAGTAAGACTGTCAGTGGCACTGCCGAAGTGGATACTGTGGCGATAATATTTATATTGGTCATATTATGACGTATTGACACATGAAATGTAGCCATCTTTTCCGGTAATATTGGGATATCCTTTGAATTTCTCCAGACTCTTAACTTACATATTTGTGAGACAATATTAACTATAAAATAAGAGACTTAAACACTTCTTCATCTTTGATATATATGACGTGCGTCATGTCTGGTTTACAGTTTTTTATTATTGTTTTTTTTTTATTTTTGTTTTTTAATTTTGCGTGTATTTTGTAAATTGTTCACATAATTATATAAACTAAGGAGACAAAGCTATGACATTGTAATTATTTCGGTTTCTTCCATTGCCGAACGTGAAGTGAGTGATGGAGCAGTATATAAACACTCACTGCCCTATATCCAGCAGTGACAGTGTTTAGGGAAATATACCGATAGTGTCTGTAGCACGGCAAGAACTCAATGTAAACTAGGCATAGGACATTCGCAAAAAGGTATTATTAATACAAAAACAATTCTTTCTAATTAACTAATTAAAGAACACAATAAAAACTTACCCAACACAACGACATCAGCGACGCCCTCGCATGTGCCGGATGAATTAGTCAACACCAACTTATATTTGCCACTGTCAGGCCGAGTTGTCTTGCGGACGTTCAGCACGGTATTCCTCTCATATTTGTCAATAGTTATGCGGTCGCCGTCATCGCGTATAACTTCCGTACCCCTCATCCATTTCACTTCGGGCTCGGGCTCGCCACCGTACTTAATGTCATAAGTTATGACCTGGCCCTTCTTCACAACCAGGTTCTGGAGTCCATCGCCAATTATGAACGGTTTAACTGTGGAGAAAAATCAAATCAATAAACCTCGAGAATGATGAAATTTAATGATAAAAACAGATTTCTTTTTATTTATTGAAAAAATTTATTAAATAAACAATGGAAATGTTGCTCCTATACCACCATTATAAACACGAAGATATACTCGAACATGCTTTAAAATACTTTTAATCATTGGCGTTTTTGACACCTTAAAAGTGACCATAATAATACAGCATAAAGAAGCAAGCGAGTTTTTTTTCATCGTAAATAAAGAATGCATTTTTAGGGTTCTAGGGTCAAACAACGAACTCTTACTTTGCCAAATATGTCTGAGTATCCGTGCGTCACTCTGTTACAACATCACCAATATGATCCTAAGCGTGTGGAATACCAGTTTTTTAAATGTCTTTCCCTAATGTAAATAGCGCAAAATCTTTTTATTCGCATAACTCATCAAGTGGCATATCATTGACGAGTCTTACAAAATAAAATAGGGATTCTCGGTAGCGAAATATTAATATCAATAAATTCAAGATATAGATAATACAAAACCATTGAGTGTTGGTACTTTATCCTTGTATTTTCATATTTTCTTTACTTTAGTAACAAATAACACAAATTATATATTTTTACTATTTGTTCTATGTATTCTTTACTATTTGTTCCTTGTTCATTTATCCATCTCTGTTGACTGCATAAAGCCAAATGGGATTTTAATAAACATATAATACTAATATTTCCCTACAATCATTAATATCACTCTGAAGCTCATAAACTCATAACAAAAATTCTCACCGAATCTGCACTTAGCCACAATGGGCTTGGTTGCATCCGAAGGCTCACCAGGGCCAGCCTTGTTGATGGCCCTGACTCGGAACTCATACGTGCATCCCTCCTTAAGACCATCCTGGGTGGCCTTGGTCACATCGCCGGGCACTTCAACACCTGTTACCCAGTCCTTGCCGAACTTCTCCTGTTAAGGATTGATAATATTAGTAGTATCACGGAATTGCAGCCATTATTTAGGATGTATAATATGAATGTGTCAATTCGATAAAAGATTGTCAGGTGTGACAGCGCATATCCGCATATCGGCACCGTTTAATTGTTTTAAACCATTTCCAATGGCTAAACAGACACAACTTCTAATTTACAGAATTACACAACAAAAAAGAGAATAATTTGAGTTTTTACTAAAAACAGAGTATTGTGAAAGTTATTGTGGTTAAAAGACTGCATGATTGGTAAATTTTATTACTAAACTTCAACCGTGAAAGGTTTAAAAAAATTTATAAGTGTTTTCAAAAACATGCTGGCATCAAACTGTACAATAACTTTTTTTGACAGTTTGAAACTGACATTTCTTTTTAAATATTTTTTTTATATTATAACTCAAAATATGATTAAACTTGACATTACGATTGGCATAATTCTATATAGACGATGCACGCCTGTAAAAATAATCAAACATACTTTGTACTCAATAACGTATCCAGTGATTGGTGCTCCGCCATCGTTGTCCGGCTTCACCCACTTCAAGTCTGCATGATCCTTGTCCCAGTCCACCAGCTCCACGTTCTTTGGTTTGGATGGTTCATCTGGAATGTTCAATGGCCAATAGTTACATAAAATATGTGACATTTTGGTATAAACAGTTCGCAAAAGTGCGAATTATCAAATATTTACGCTTCATTGTTCTAGCTCTGTGAGACGTTTATAATACGTACATAATTTGGAGTAAAATATTGTTTTTGATATTTCATATTGCTGCTTCCTAGTGCGAACTTACAATGACACATTTGCTTCCTAGTGCAAACTTACAATGACACATTTGCTTCCTAGTGCAAATTTACAATGACACATTTGCTTCCTAGTGCAAACTTACAATGACACATATGCTTCCTAGTGCAAACTTACAATGACACATTTGATTCCTAGTGCAAACTTACAATGACACATTTGCTTCCTAGTGTAAACTTACAATGACACATTTGATTCGTAGTACAAAATTACAGTTTTTCATATTAGATAAAGAAAAGAAAATTATTTTCACTAAAAATATATACTAGAACTAAATTTTGAAAAACCTGTAGAGTACAAATGGACCTTGTGCAATGATGGTTCCATATACACTTATAAAAATTTAAACCTTGATAAGTACATCATATACTTATTAAACAATTTTAATTCTGATTTCTCTTAAATTAATAGATATCAAAATTAAACTTATTAGTCATTGTTAAGTCAAAAATACACTAATTACGTAAGTTTTTATTTCATGTAATTTAAAAAAAAGATTTAAAAAAGTGTAAAAAAGATTTAATTTAAAATGCAAAGATTTAATTTAAAAGATATGAGTTCTAAATTAACTTGGTTTTTAGTCATTATTTTTGCTTGTATTAAAGCCCACTGAAAAATTATTTTGCCATATTTGAATTTGGCTCTGACATCATTTATATAAATTTTATACGTATATAATTTGCAGCTTAGAAGCTAGATGGATAGACAGTTGCATCAGAGCAATGGGATTCCATCCAGATACTTTTGGGTACAGAATCCTAAAAAGTAAAAATTTTTTAACATGTAATCAAGAATCACATCACATGCAAATCCTAACTTCTTATGAAAGCAGTTGGCTAGTACTGGATGTATGAAACTAAACCGGAGTGGAATACCCCAACGGCAGTCTTTGAAAATGGCAACCAATTTTGTTAATGTTACCCAATAACGAGTTATTTTGCACCTACCCCAAGGATCCTTTGCGAGTACTGGTTTGCCAAACAATCCAGGCTCACTGGAACCAAGCTTGTTGACAGCCCGAATTCTGAACTTATATGTCTTCTTGGCTATCAAATCTTCCACCTTAAGCTTAGTTGGTTTGCCGACTTCCACCTCAGCCACATTGTCCCAGCCAGCCTTCAGCGACATATCCTATAAATAACAATAATTTATATAGGTAGGAAAGCAAAGACAATAAAAAATATAAAGCGATTTGTTGATGACATGAGTTTGTTTATGGACTATGTAATATTATAACTGACCTGTCTCTCAACAACATATTTGAGAAGTGGAGCGCCACCTTCGTCACTCGGAGGCTTCCAGCTCACCACGCAAGATGTCTGGAAGATTTCAGATACGTTGATATCCTCCGGTGGTGATGGTACATCTGCAAGTTTCAGTTTAGTTTTATTATATTAAACCACTAGCGACCAACTGGCGATAACCATTTAAAACACAAATAAACTAAGTTTTGTTTTTTTAGGTCTTGTTTATTCAAATACATATATGGTTATTCATATTCCCAATAAATAGTTTATTTTTTAAACGTCAAAGCTATTTTTTGCAGTTTTAGTATAAAAAAAGAAAATCAAAAAGATACAGTAGCAACTGTGTTGCTACTTTCATTGTAAAACTATGCTGCTAACGCAGCCTTTGGATATTTTCTGGTCAACATTTTTTTAAATAAAACAAATTTAACAAGGTAATGTTATGTGGCGATAGTTTCCATATTCTTTCTGTAATAGAACACTGTACAGACAATATCTGATACGTAGTATTTTTTCTGATGACTCAGTTTGTTCTTTTTATAGGACAACATAGCATACAAAATTGTGACACATATTCAAGGCCTATAAAACAGAGAGCTGGCTGCATCATTACAAATTAGACTATACATTATTATTACTCTACTATTCTTCGTGTCACAAAAACAAGAGTCAAAAGTTTGATATATTTTCGTGCATTGTAGTCTCGAAGGACCCAAGTCTAATTAGAGAAAGACTTAGTTTTACATCAAAATAAAGACACTTTCATAAACAATCAAAAACTACGTACAATATTCAATGCGCTAAGAATGAATTCTTTTGTCACATTGTTTAGAACAAAGTTTCAACGTATTCCACATGGGGACAGAATTATACCAAATCAGACAAAACACAAGTTAGTGGTTAAACTGATTCCAAATGTTAAGTTATTCGACTTATGTAATTTCCGGTCATTAAAAAATTTGACATATTTAATGGGAATAAAAGACATGAAATTTTTAGTTTCAAAATTTGAATACAATAATATTCCTTGCCTAGAAAATAATTTTTGCACAACTAAAATATTTTTCTACCACCCTATTTGAACTGAATCCGACCCTCAACCCCGCAAAATCACACCAATAAAAATAAATTTAAAATTTTAACTCACTCTGCATCGTAATGGTGACGTCCTTTTGATCCTCTCCCTGCCCGTTGGAGAGCTTGATCTGGTATCGGCCTGATTGCTCACGGGAAGGCTTTTTAACTTTGAACAGGACCTTCTCCTGCTCTACGACCACCTCAATCTCCTTCACCGGCAAGGCCTTGCCATCCTTAAACAGTTTACCCTCGACTGGTGTCACTCGCGTGCCAGTTACTGTGAATGAAAAATGTGAGGAAAAAACAAATAAAACATCAGTCATATTTGATAGTTGGTACTTCGTATTTAAAAGTTAACCAAAGAATATAATCAATATTTCTTCAAAGAACGAATTTAACGAGTGTTTCTTAAAATTTTCAAAAACCAACAGGCATACAGACGAATTTGATGCATATTTATGCAGAAAAAATTTCAAAACTCAATAGTAAACTTGAGACAAACGCAATCCATAGATCATTGTTTTAATATGCTAGATATATTAAACCATTATATCGGAATGCATTAAAAAAATTAACAAGAAGTTTATTATCATACTGTTCTTGAAGGCATATTCATATTTTTAAATGCAATTTCTAATATAAAAAATAACAGAAATATTCCATAATAAGCAGTCGAAAAGTGCTATCTCGCTCACACACGCTCATCTATTTTAATTATTTCAGATATACATTACAGAATGAGGAACTTTTTAAAAAAATTTATATTAATCGGAATAGCTCATCATCAATTTTTCGAGTATTATGGTCAAATACCAATGTATCCTGAATATACAATTCCTCCGTAACAAATTCTATTATATCAGGACATAAAACAAAGTAGATTCTTAATATTAAGAGAAAAAAATTAAAGGCTACTGACCTTTGTATGGCACTTCAATAACAAATGGATGGCCGCTTGGTCCGAAGAACTCTCCAGGACAGTTTATCTCCGGCTTCGACTCTCCCTTCTTCACCGTCAATTTACAAGAGGAGCTCAATTTGCCCGACTCGCACAGGATTTCGCCCTCATCCTCCATTTCGAGCTTGTTAAAGATCAGTTGGTGCTTGCCACCGCCCAAGTTCTTTATTTCAACCCTGAATTACAAAATGGGTTTTCAAAACATTGATTATGTATTTAACAAAATGAACATCTGATGTTGCACATTTTTCTAACAGTAACAGAGTTTAGTGTAAGAGTTTTCTTCGCCGTAAAAACACTCACCTCTCATTGGGCACAATGGGTGTTCCATTGAAAGACCAAACAGCTTCTGCAGTTTGATCCTGCAATTCCACTTCCAGCACGACCTTGTCACGCTCTATACCCTCGGTGTCCTTCAACTTCTTGTTGAATCGGTTGGAATCTGTAGGTGTACGAATTAAAGAAATAGTATGTAAAATCTGTATTATTTAAAAAATGGAAGTCTTTCTTCTGACTCACATATGATTATTAATAATAAAATATGACTTTGTGACTATAATAAAACATTCTTCTGTACCATCAATCTGTCGGTCAATGGTCAGCAAAAAAATTGAATATCATTTTAATTAAATTCTTGATGCTAATTCTTGATGATTGACGTTATTTTCATAAACAATTGGTTGAAAGCTCCAAACTTTCCACTTTTCATCTCTTTTACAAAGATTTAAGATCTATAACTATAAATATTGTAGACCAAATGATACTTTTTAACCACTATGACCCACCCATAACTTTTGGCGCATTTTTGAAAAACACATCAAGAAAAGAATCCACCTCTCTAATATGTTGGAAAAAATGGTAACCCTATCCCAATACAACTGTATTACAAAATTGTACATTGAAATATAATAAGTTTTCAAACCTAAGATGAGAAAAATTACATAATTTCGTATAATTGAATTTTTACTGACAAATTTTCTTTTCGAAGCAAACCTAGGATTTTCATTCACTTTTCAATCTAATAAAGGGACCAAACCAGCTGAACAAATGTTTTCTAATTTCTTGGATTCCACTTCTTTCACTCCACGTTCTATCTTCTATCTCTATTTTCTTACCCTAGCTATAAAGTTTCCCTGTTTATATTCATGAATGAATTTCATTTTCCCATTCATAAAACCTTTAGCCAAAAGGCTATTAAAAATATCACGTGCAAAAATGTATAACTTGGTAAAAATATTACGAGATAAATGCAAAGCATTGACTCACAGTTGACAATAAGCTCGCAAGCAGTCTCGTCGGCGTTACTGACACACTTGAAGTTGCCGGCATCCGTGACCTTGGCATCCTTGATCACCAATTTGCGCTTGCGGCCTTCCTTCACGATCGAGATGCGCTTATCAGACTTGACTGGCTCATTGTTCTTGTACCTGTTCGTGATGACACATTATTTTTATAAATAGAACGGAACACGGTTTTCAAAGTAATATGTTAGGTAATTCCTTAAAGAAAACAATGCCTTAAAGACTAGTCAGAACAATTTTAAAACACTTAGGGGCTGATAAAAAAATGCATGAAAAATGTCATTATAATCTTTATACATATATTTCTTCTGTCCGCGTGTATGTGATTGAACTCCTCCTAAACGGCTGAAGTGATTTTTATGAAATTCATTCTCGAATGAACATAATCACACACGAAAAAAAATTTTAAATCAATGTGGATTATTTAACCGTTTTAGTGCCATGGTTTTTTACTCGTATATACTTAAAATTGCCAAAGAAATCTTTTTTTTTGTCATTTACCCTTGCATAGAAAAAAAAAATTTTTTCCTGTGTTTTTTTAATAAAAACTTGTACAAGGACAACAAAATACAAAGAAAATTATGGAAATATATACCAAAATTATAACAAAAACTGAAATGAAGGTCACATCGTATTTTCGCAGTCCGGTACACCCTCCGTATCAGCAAAATAATTGTTATCGTCACTATTATCACTATCATTCAAAATTTGCATTACACCAAATTGTGAGCGCACCACAATGTCACTCCCACCATCACTTTCTTCACAACTTGAAAAACAATCATTTTCACTTGAATTATTTTCGTATTCCGACATTATGGGTTAAAAATTTTCTTTTCCTGGATCCTTTTTATATTGTAATTACTAATAATATTATAATTTGAACTTTATGTAACATGTAGAAAAATAAAAAATTATAGACACGTGCGAGCGACCTCCCCTACCGCACAGTAAACAGCAATTGATTTTGCAAGCGACATAACGCTCGTAGCAAATTTAGTTAGTATGCACACCAGCGCGATGGCGCTCAACGGCACTCTAACGGTTAAACAAAAAATGTATGGTAAAAGAAACAAAAGAACGGTCCAAAAGTGTAAAATTAAAGATTTTACATGTCCATTGTTTGATGAAAAGACCTTTTTAATATTTCATCATGCTCCTAAATTATTCTTTATATCTACTATCTACTACGTAAACATATCTTACACAGGGCCATTATGGTAACATTTAGTATCTAAGAGAATATTTACTTTTAATAAATAACACATCTCCACACGTTACATTTACTCCATATGGAGACTTTACAATGAATCATATCTAAAATGAAAGCAACTTCATTATTATGCTCACCATTTAACATCACCAGCAGCATCGTCCAACTCACAAAGCAATGTGATAGTTTCTTTCTCGATGGCTTGGAGCGACTTGAGTACCTTCGTGAACTTGTACGGGTATTCTGATGAAGAAAAATAACAAATTATTCGTTGCATATTATTTTCTGACTCACTTCTAAAATTCTGTAGCTGCGTTTTAACTATATTTTAATTTAAATCATTTCATTAAAATATTATTTGATTTGTCTCATAACATTTGTTGAAGTTCAATATTGCGGATTCAAGATTGCGGTCAAGCATATATATTCAATATATTCATAAAAAAAACTACATTCAATTGAAGTAGGAAATTCATTTTGACTGATTCATTCAGAATTAAAAGCAATCAATTTATGGTTGCTTTTAATTCTTGAATAAATATTAAAAAGACCTAATGGTGAATAAACCTGAAATAAAATTGTATTTCATCATCCCATAATAATGGACTATCAGTCAGTTTGTTCTGAACTTAATTTTGTGTAACTGATTTAATTGCATAATTTCTGTTAGAGCTAACATCCACATAATCTATATCTGCAAAGCAAAACTTAGAAAGAAATAATAAAGACATTTTTACATAAAATATTTACAAATCTAAATATAGAATAAAAGATCCAGATCTCTATGTCTTATTTGTTTGGATGAGTGGATGAAATTTGGTACAAAGGCTACTAGTTATCAAATCATATTCGATTAGTACTCAATGACTAGTAAGATTCTTAAGTGACGATCTTACTATGTAATATTACCAATTCTTAAGGGGAGACCTCACTATGTAATAATACCTATTCTTTAGGAGCGACCTCACTATGTAATAATACCTATTCTTTAAGAGCAACCTTACTATGTAATACTATCTATTCTTAAGGGGTGACCACACTATGTGATACTACCTATTCTTTAGGAGCGACCTCACTATGTAATAATATCTATTCTTTAGGAGCGACCTTACTATGTAATACTATCTATACTTAAGGGGCGACCTCACTATGTAATACTACCTATTCTTTAGGAGCGACCTCACTATGTAATAATACCAATTCTTAAGGTGAGACCTCACTATGTAATACTACCTATTCTTTAGGAGCAACCTCACTATATAATAATACCAATTCTTAAGGGGAGACCTCACTATGTAAAACTACTACTCTTAAGGGGCGACCTCACTATGTAATACTACCAATCCTTAAGAGGCGACTATGATTGGTCAAAAAAAAACTATTTCTATTTTTTCTCATTTTCTTAAAGTATATTCTTTCTAAAGATTGCATTTATTTTTTAAGTCAACCCTCACAAAAATAATGTCATTATAGCTGTTTAAATAAGACCAGCTAGCTTTGAACACCATGGCAATTGGAGTACCTACAGCATTATGATTATATTGGTCCCATTTCCTTTCCCGAATTTACTTTATATAGAATTAAAATAGCAAAAGTGAACAACTTGCCTAAAAGACTTGGTGTAAATTGATGGCTTACTAAAAAGGTTGCCAATGTTCTGATTAATTATTATGGCCTTACAATATGTCATCATTCTGGTAATATCATCTATATGTAGTTATTTAGCAGTTAATGCATATTATAGCCTTTTATTTTGAAAAGTATTATTTTTTCAGGTATAACAAAATCAAAAAAATTTTCAAAGTTAGCAAAATTGTAAATAAAAGAAAAGAAAAAACTAAGAGGAACGAAAAACCATAAGAACAGTTAATATTAAAAAATGTTTGAACATCTTTTTAGATCTACAATTCTCCAACCTGGTTGTTAAACAATAATTTTTACATACTATATTGTATTATTACTTCATCAATCTTAATTACTTTTAATAAAATTTGGTATCAAATTAGAATTGGTCCATTTAATTAAGTTAGGTGTAAAAAATTCAAGAATACAGTTTTTTTGGCAGGGTACAGACTTGTCTCCCTCAATCAACTAACAGATTACAACTGAGTCGATGAGTAACAATGTGTATTTGTTTTAAATATAATTGTTATAAATTTGTAGAAGAACTATTAACAACTTATGATCTCAGTAGTTAATTAAAAAAAATAAATTTATAATTCGCAACCAGATATAACATATAGTAACATACATAATAGTAACTACAGTGTAGACAATATTTATTAGAATCAAGGGCGTGTTCCTTGGTGCACTTCGGAGATGAAAAGTTTGAAGAAAGAATTAAAAATTTGTAACCCAGGACAATTTTCCTATGCGAAGAAAAGTCTGCATTGATAGTTTAAATAATAAATTTACGGTGAAAAATGCATAATGTTGTGGAGATTACGATTGTATTTGGTTTACTTGTCAGACTACATTTTAAGATAAGCTGTATTCCTACCCTTCGTTGACAGTTTCATCTGTCATATTAAGCTTATTAAAAACTTTTGACGACTCCATAGTGTCATACGGTATTAACACGATTTTTATCTTATCAAGTATATCGTTACTTGGCTCAACTCGTTAGTCTGTAGTTTTCTTGAACTGAATACAGTCATCTGGTCTCCATATGGAGCTATTTATATCCCCATGTTGGAGAAAATATTACAAGTGTAATAGGTTTTTGTGTTACAAAATGTATGCATATTATCTTATTTATTCTCCTCAAATTTTGTTATGGGTATAGTTGGATTGAATACCCTCTAACTACAACTTTTGATAATGCATTTTTTTAAGTTATTAAAAATTACATTGATAGCAAAATCAAGGGACGATTTTGCTACACAAGAGGACAAATTCATAGTTTATTTTACCTGCTTAGAGCATGCACGAATATGCTACAGCGTTCACTTGTATTTAAAGCAATATTACAAGACGTGTCCAGTCTAGATATTTTTTCTGCTCCATTGACTGCTTCAGAAATGGGTTATGGAGCCCCACTTGGTAATTTACGACTGATCACTAGATGGTATTTATTTGAATTTATGGGTGCTTCTGTCTTATTCGTTATGTTTACTACTGTTTTATCTTATTCATTATTGTTTTATAACTATGTTCTTCTTTGGGTAAATCTGTATGTTAGGCATGGGGTCTCCAAAAAACAAGTAAACAAATAATGTTGTCTTTGGTGCTAATTTCAACTTGCATAATGCCAGATGCCATTGTTACTCACGATAGCGATTTTCAACAATGTCAGTTATCCTAAAAACTTATTTCTATTATTTCAAATCAGAAATCTAAAATATTAACGATTGAAACACTCTTTTTTAACCAAGATAAAAATCAAACTTTAAAAAACCAAATTCTGAGAAAGAGTTTGGTGGTATTCATTGGTACTGTTATGAAACTTTGTCATTTTGTTGCAAACATCAAATTGGTTTTGGTATGGATATACTTAGGGCCACAACAGACATGATTAAGTAAAAAATTACACAGTATATGACAATGTTTCTAGGCTATCAAAAAAAAGTTGGATAACCTCAATTGTTATCTATTCTAGGAATGAAAAACACCTCCATGAGGATATACGTACATATTATAAGTCATATTTTTTCAATTCCTGTTTACCTTATTATTATAATGTACATTGATTTGTCAAATCAAATTTTCACCAAAGTAGCACTTATATTGATTATATAAAACCATATTAAAAATACTCACCAATAATCTTCACTGTTGTCTCAGTTTTGTCAGTCTGTTTCTCAATCCTGCAAGAGAAAGTGCCACTGTCCTCCAAAGTCGAAGACTTGATGACAAGTCGGCATACTCCAGACAATTCCTTGGAAATAGAGAACTGATCGCCGTCCTCTAGCTTGGTGTTCTCGCGCCACCATGATACTATAGCTATGCTGTTGCTCACCGTACACTCGAGAACCTGTGAAATCATTTCGTTACTATATAATTTTGATCGTTGACGTATGTGAAAATAAAATATCAGAAGCCTCCTGATTATGATATCAATATCATATTAAGTTTTAATAATTCTAGTAACGTTACGTACTATATTGCAACATAAGTTTCACTTCCAACGGGATTCATTTATGGAAAAATATTCGCAATCGGAAAGAAACATATAAATAAAAATAGAAAAATAGTACAAAATCTAATTTATGTATTAAAGTCTTGTAGAAAAAAAAATTACAAGTAGCACAGTTGCAACTATGTTGTAACTTTGAATGCAGACCTACTCCAGTACTCTTTTTATAAAGTTTATCAAATTAACAGTAGATGGCGTTCATTTCTTACTAATCTTTTTTTTGTGTAATAGAATCTAGTGCAAACAATAACGGATAGATGGCGTCAGGTTCTAATGGCTCACTTTGGTTCATGTATAGAATATAACATAATAAATCATATGAAATTTAGCTAAAGTTCCTAATGTTTACTATATTCAAGAGTTAAAAGTGAATATTTGTATATGCCAATGTAATCCATAAAAAGATAGCACAAAGTAGGATATATCCCAATTCTTTTCTGGATATCTATGCCAGTTGGGAAGAACTGGAAGGACACAGAATAAACAGAAGGTGTCATCGAAACAGACTTGGGTCCTCCTATTTGCGCTTTCAATCTTCAACCCATATTCCGAATGTACTTACATAGGATTCTTGAACAGTATATATCAGTAAATAAGTGAGAGGTCTCATGTCATAACTGTAGAATACTTGGTTTCATATACCTCTTGTGCACAATATGGTACCCTTATCATAGAACAATTTTTTTTATATCAATTTTATGGAAGGTTCAAAATAATGTAACATCTAATTGATGTTGATATGGTTTTATGGATGAATATATTCATACAAATATGTGTAGACATAATACATACCGTCTCATGCTTAGTGAAACCTTCAATCTTCTTCGCGAGTGGCTTGGTGAATGTATAAGAAGGATCGGGTTCTTCAACAGTGAGGAAGGCCGTGCAGGTAATACCACCAATCTCAATGGTTATCTTGCCAGTGTCGTCAACCTTGGGTGACATAATGATGAGCTGGTACGAATCCTGCTCATTTTTGAACTTGTATTTGGAGCCAGCGAACAATTCCTACAAAAATAAACATTGAAGTTGCTTGATAATTTTAAAAATAGCGTAAAGTTGCAAATTTGTATTTTACTCAATACATAAACTCCGTCAACGTTAGGCAATTTAATTAAATTGAGGTCAATATAAATAACATTTTGGCAAAATTGATAAACCAAATCAAAATTTTTTTTTATTATTTGACACGCAATTAAAAAATGCAAGAAAAGCTTTCAAAGGTAACTCATTCATTTTTTGTTAAATATTGACTTTAGTATTTTTCTTGAAAACCATTTTTTTTCCAAATTTCCAAATTTTTCTATAATATCAAAATCAACAAAAAAAAGCAACCACTTCTGCTTAATCAGTTTAGTAAAATGGAAGTTTAAAATCATATAAAACACATGTTGATTATTGACCTATTCAAACATATCTATTTCAAATGGACGAAGTTATCCCAAGTTTACATGGCAAAGGTAATATTAGCTTCGATAATATTATTTGATGCTACATGGACACTCAACGTTGCTCATTACCACTATAAAAGATCAGATGCGAATCGACTATCATGAAAATAAATTTTCATACTATTTTTAAACCTCCCTAATCAAACTCTTATAATATCCTTCAATATTACTCATTAAAACCGTAAAACACATAAAGAACAATGAAATTTTAATAATTTGAAACACTTACATCCTTCCTGAAGAACCACTTGGGCTTGCAGTTGGTCTTCGTGAAGAGAGCTTCGAACACCACCTTCTTGTCCTTGCCTTCCTTAACAGTCTGATCCACGAGCGGCTTCAAGAATGACTCTTGTTTCTGTAAAACGCGTCAAAGAGAATACAAGCCTCTAATCAGAAAATGTCATATCCAAATAATCATATGTGCTCCCACATGCAGTTATGTTGCGAGTAGCCTATAAGAATTGGCTCTTTATATATGTCAATCGTTTAATATGTAATTGAGACGTATTGCTTCGTTTTCGCGGCATGTCATGCTACGACTCTAATACTAAAATTGCTACGTTACGACAATGCTACGTCTCTAATACTAAAATTGAAAAGAGAGAATATACTTCTATAAACACAATCTAGTATTATTTTAGTCAGGGGTAAATACTAAACTTTTAAATTTCACGTATAAATATTAAAACGGCACTCTTCATGAGATACGACAAAAAAATTTATCAACCACATTTTTCCATCAGAACAAAACGTGGCACCGAGGCAGAACATGGCATCGATCAATGTAACTGTAAAAAAATATTCCTTTACAGTCTTAATCACGGTTTCCTTCATTTTATTGTAAAACTTATTGATGTCTTAAATTTTAAAAGTCATGACGTAGTTTAGTCCAAAATTAGTAGAAGTTTATGATTTATCAAAGCAAAATTTAAAAAAATAATCTTTCGTTACTCGAAAAAACCGCTCCTTCCTAAAAAAATTATCTTAATATAAAAATTAGTAAAAACTCAATGAAATAACGAACTCCTTCCACATTCCCTGTAAATTCCATAACCAAGAGTGGGAAACTATATAACAAATGCATTATCATTCAAGTGTATGTGTGCGCACATGCATGCAATGTGTGTGTATGTATGTATATGTGCATATAAGGATGTGTTCACTAAACATACAATGCATTAAAATATATATCCTACCGGTATATATATATACAGCATGTTGTTAAATTAGTACAGCAAGTCAGCTTCTATGATTTCGCCAGTACGAAATAAAACTATAATAATCAATAACATTTTCTTTTATCTCATACCATTATCAAGATACGCTATTTCAACCGTAATTGAAGAATTAGATGTCGGGAAATGCACCGTATACTGGGCGCCATAAAACCCTATCAAAACAATATGACGCAACGCGGCGAAACCCTCATCGGGAATTAATTCTTCAGCCATACAAAATTTAATTACATCTAAAGAAGTTTCGACTATATTGCTAATTCAGTGTTTTTTAAGTTTTTTTTCCATTAAAATTATATTTGTAATAATGAGATATTTAATATTGATTGCAAAAATGATGAAAAAAATTTTTTTATTAAAAAATTATTTATTTTACGAATCAGAAAATGTTACATATTATTTTCCGAGGAATCCTAAAAAAAATTCTTGCCATACTAATTAACCAACAATCTATGTATTGTTTTTCTTATACACAATTAAAACCCTATTGTTAGGAAAAAAACCTGTATTTACATTTAATAACAAACAAATATAACTAGTGCAACCTTTATAAACTTGTGATGAAAAATAGTGTCGAGTGCACACAGTGGTAATTATCCATCATGTGCAAAGAATATATTTCATTCAAAAATGGTGCAAATAATATACAAACGGTTGTGCAAAAAGAATTGCAAATAAAATAAATATAAACAACGGCATCCTCTATCGACAAAAAGACCCGAAGAAAACCAAGTGTACAGAAAAGAAGTGAGATGCGACTGTAACACACAATTGCTGTAAAGAAAATACAGAGTGAGCAAACGCGTTAGACATTCGGAAGACTGTGTAGAGCATTTGTCACGATACATCTAAAACCTGAACGTGAATCACAGAAAGTGTCATTGCTCAATAAACTATATTACGTCATAAAGACAATGCAGTGTGTGGCACTATAACAAAAGATCCAAGCCATCGGTGTTCGGACAGCAGTTTGTGTCGTCGGAGTTTAATACCAAAATGCTGATTTAGTGAGCGAAGTGTAAATTCGCAAATATTTCAAACCTCGGCGCGTCGAATCGATTGCAGAACGGGCCAATCGGGGATCAATTCGGCCAAGGAGGGACGTCTAATTTGGTGTCTCTATAAAATTACATTCGCTACATTAAGTTTGTAGTAGTCACTTTGCTTCACGTCTGCGTGAGCCGTAGTTTAAGAGATTATAATAGGGAGCAGCTGTAATTAAATTAGGTTAATTTATTTTTAATTTTAACACAAAAATATTGATACAAGGAATTGCAATGAAAAAGAAAAAAAAAACATTTTTGATGCCAAAATTTGACAGAAACACAATACTTTTGGAACAAAAATTTATCATACTCCTTATTCTGTAGAAATGTAGTAACGAAAGCAGATTATTTGCTTTAAATTTCATTCAAACGTTTCACTTGACTGATATACCTAAAAAGAAATTTTTTGTCACACTTAACATAAGAATGGAATAAAAATCGTATATCAAATCAAGATAACATTTGTCACAAACACTCTTTCTTTAGAGCGAAACAATTTTTCTATACAAAAATTGTAAGCACTTAAAATTTGTCACAAGAAACAATGGCACAGTTTTTTGGAATGCTACTAAAATGATTGTCATAATGTTCAACGAGTTCTTCAGCGAAATTACCCTAATAAAACAAATAAAAAATATATACAAATGTTAGCTACATAGTAATAAATTATAAACTATAGTACCTTTTACTAAATGATCATAATATTCCTTCAAATGAACCTAGGATTAAGCTGATATTAATTTGTACTACGCTCTGTCTAATGTGAATGTGTAGGGTGTCTCTAAGTTATTAATTCTCAGCAAGGACGCAACAAAATTAAACTATTACGATAAAAATGCAGGCTCAAACGAAAAAAATTAACAAAAACTATCCTTAAGGCTGGTTATGGTTAAAGGTCCTTTACTTATTCTAAGGCAAAGGATGCAAATTATGCATTCCTCGACATTCCCATGCTAGCGTAATTAATTTTATATTAAATCGTCTATTTTTTTTTATAAATGAAATAATTCTCATGTGACGCGCACGTGTTTATCGATGATTGTGAACGGTATGCTATAAAACAGTTCCAAAATGCTCTCAGAACTAACACAAAACATATTAACGAGTTATTAAAATAATTCAGGACATGTCACCTTAGTTCAATTCTTTTTTTTATTATATATTATGTTAAACTTAAAATCGGCTAACCACTCTTCCACATTCGATTCCCAAACAACATCACTGAAAATAAACGTCTAAAATCAGGCATTTGCTCGTCATGTTTGAGTTGGTTGTTTTATGCAAATGGACATTTTCCTTTGATAAATTTTTGATGCGAAACGGTAAACAAAACATGAATATAACTTGATGCATATCGTCACTTAAAATGATCGTTAGACATATTCCTGTTTTGTCTTATGTACATCATGAATTAAATACATTTAGAGATATCAGTAACTTGAAATTTACTTGCGGCAACATTGAATAATACAGTAAAAATATAACAGATCAAACTAAATAAAAATATTAAAAAAATCAAAGGAAAATATCCTTATAATTATTTATGTTAATATATAATTATGTTATACTTTTAGTTCACTCTTTTAAGTTTCATTTTAATTCAATCATATTTAAGTGCAAAACTATGTTCAAGTCCAAAGTCACTTTGCTTATAACTTTGACACATGACATAGAATTTAATCCTTTTTAGTTTCCTTTTTTTTAGCGAACCTTTGTTTTAACAGCTTCAATTAAAGTTGGCCAGTCTGGTATGATTTCCCACAACGATTGTCGTCGTTTGATGTCAAAAACATCCTAAAAGTTTTAATGGCCTGCTTGTAACATGGATTACGGGGCAACTATTAAAATATCTTGACATCACCTTACGCCAAAATCGCTCGTGAAATATACCCAACTTAGTTTTATTGATTTTTAAAAAACAGTATTAAATAAAGACACTCATGAAAAACTTGCAATTTTAATTTTTTATAATAGCCTTAATTATTCAGTTATATTTAACTAAAAAGTTTCAACTATGAAACAGGTGCGTAATTAGTTTTCTAACAAAGTAATCGTATGTTTAAAAGTTTCTCTAGTATATAATTTATATTAATTGACATCAATTAATATATATTATATACTAGACAAACAAACAAAAGTCATACTTTTTATAATTTTTAAATAATAAATTGAGTCTTTACTTAATTCTATTTCATTCATTTTAATATACATAATTTCATAAATAACTTGAAACCAGAGAGAAAAAACAATTTTAAATATATTTATGAAATCATGTTATTTTTCATGTTTTATATTTAATTGGTTCATAGACATTTAAATAACGTCCCTTCATTTTGAATGTTGGTACTGAAACTTGATTTTAAATAAGAAAGGAGACATTGAAAACGAAGGAACAATACATGAAGCTTTTTAATACTCATATTTTTCAGAAACATTATATATACGAGTAAAAAAAAATGAAAACAGAATATTTTTTTATAAATAAACTGTAGAGAATAGATGAGCATAAAAAACCTTCATAACACTAGAGATCAAAGAAATATAGGCCATATGATTATATAATATTTAGAAAAATTTTATATTCTTAAATAAAATTTATTTTCGACTATTCTTTAGAACATTTGTTTTATTATAATTTCGTAATTTTCTTTGATCTATAGCGACAACCTTATTAAACATTCAACACAGTTGCATAACTTGACGGAACTTGGAAATATGTACAAGTAACATACCTTAAATATTTTAGTAACTTTTTTTACTAAACTTTTTGCCATGAATTTAAAATAGTGTTAAGCCCAAATATTTCAAATAATTAAATATTATTAATATTGTATGTTAATGTCACTTGTAATATAATTGAATCATCTGTTCTATATTCCAAAATATGCAAAAACCACCATCATAGTTTATTTTTAATTTTTTTCCTTCAAATTTGGCTTTAAAGATAATTTTAAGTGCCAGTATGCAACAGTATTAAATAGTTCAAAAATTCTACAGAGACAGTATTACTATTAAGTTTATTATTTATATTTTAATGTAAATTGGGTACATTTCTATAGTCCGATTTTGGGAAATTTAAAAAAAATAATATTAGAATACATTATAAAATAAAGAAATTTGAAATGGAGTTGCCAGAAAAATTGTTTTATGTCAGAAAAATCTGAATAAAGTGAGTCAATTTATTATGTATTTAATATGTTTTTATTTTAATTTATTGTTAGATTCACATGTGACATGATTTTGATAATTATGGTTTAAATTTCATTATCTTTGAAGACAGGATATGTTTCATGAGTTGTAAAAGATATATCCGTATTCATCAGGAACACTTTCTGAAACTAAAATAACCACTATGGAATTGAGAACCCTCATTTAAAGCCAAAGGGGTAACCAAAATAACCAAAATCACTAAAGCAAAGAGCAAAGGACTAATGGTAAATATTGGATGAGTGACGAAGGCCAAAAAAGAAGGAGGGGGGAACTATATCGGACTGATTTATCTGGATCGACATCTTTCACTTAAGTTATTTCATTAAAATTTTTTTCATCAAATATTACTAAGACCAATGTAACAAAAATCCCAGTCTTCAGAAACAATATATTTTTAGTTTAAAAATTGCATTTTTATATTTATAAAGTTCTTCATCAAAATATTATAAATTTTGTGATTGTAGTAAATTTGGCTCAACAATACCATTTTTTCACCTAGAAATGTTTCAACACTTGATTTAAAGTTGACTTTCTGTCATTACCCATTTAAGTGCACAAAAATGCGACACATGACCTTGGTCACTTACATACTTATATATGTATGCATAACAGGTAATGGTGCACACAGATCGTTTGAACTTCTCTGCAGTCCAGAAAACTATTTATTTTTCAAATGCCAAAAATAAACAAATTTACCATAAAAATATATAAAATTTTGATCAGGAACGTCAAGATTTTTTTTAAATTGTTAGTAACAAATTAGTTATGAGATACGATTTAATATTATTTCTTTTTAATGTTTTAATTTTGAAAAATGATTTAATTTTTATGTTCAAATTGGACCTTTAACCATGTCCATTGGGTGGAACCCCGCCTGCTTGCTGGAATTTTACATATTTCAACACCTTCAGACATAAAGATGAGAGAACCATCCTCCTCATAATATCCAGTTTCGTGGGAAGCCTGTGGCATATGGGGTTATTCTATTATTATTCCGTACCGTCATTTAGGATGAACAGAAACAAAACATAGTTTAAAAAATTCTTTACGTAGAACAAGGAAATTGTGTCAAAATTGGCATTTTTTTCCTTTATAAAGAATTTAATATATTTTATTAAACAGGCAACATTGTTCCAGATATGGTAACCCCATTCTATTTTAATTCATAGTTTGCAAAGTTTTCTCTTTAATGAATATAAGCTATGCAATTACATTATAAAAATAGATATTCTATACACGATTAAGTTAAATTTGTTGGGAAGTTGAAAAACATTAGAAATTGGGTGCCTTGGCACTGCGCTTTGAAATAATATGTTCAATTCCCACTATCATGTGGAAAATGTCAATATACATTGTATGCAGATAATATGCATTATTATATGCAACATATGTATATGAACATATTTATACAGCTGTTAAAACAATCTACAGAGACAAAAATATACTATTTAAATATCTAATATATATATATATATATATATATATATATATATATATATATATATATATATATATATATATATATATATATATATATATATCTTTTAGCAATAATAAACGACTAAACTTACAGCTAACCTCAAATATATATAAATACTCTTACTTTGACCAAGATTTTGATAAAAAAATATAATTCATTTGTTAATATAGCACCACTAACAACACCACATAAATATAGCGTACCCCAAGAAGAATTCATTTTTTCTTAAATAAACACTGCAGGAGTGATATGGGAAGAAAACATATTATTTCAGAACACAGATATAAAATACCCGTATGAGTTAATTGAATGTTAAATAAAAATATCTATCCATCTAGCTAACCCTCGTATAGAGACCTATAATTTTTTTTTTTAAATAAACCAATTAAAATTAATCATACTTACCCACGTGAGAGGTTACAAAGCTGTTCAAGAAATAATGTAAACAATGAAGACATTTATAAAGTAAAAAAACAAAAGTTAATAAATGCGTATTTTGGTTTTCAAAATGGTTCTTCCAATTGAAGCAAAAATCGAATGTAAATAAGAAAACAAACGTTGCTAAAAAATCTACAAAATCATTATTATACAAGAGGTAAAGTTTCTACAAATGAAGAGGCAAAATGGTAGCAATATACTCTATGATAACATTTACAGAAAAAAAGACTAATTTATAAAAAAAAAAATGGACTAAACAAACCTTGTATCCTTTGAAATATTTTTGGACAGACAAGAAATACATGTTTAAGAACTTATTTATGGAATTGAATAAAAGTTATAAAAAAAAGTTGATAAATTATTATTAGAAAGCTATTGATAAAAGTTACGTTATTCATAAATTTTCTAAGTAAGTTATTGTAATTTTTTTAATAGATGCTATCTTATAGTAATCTAATTAATATAATATCTAAATTACCTACCTAATTTAAAGGTTTTTATATTTATTGTGAATATTTCGTAAAGAATTTAACAACACAGAATTTTTAATAAAGAATTTCAATTAACTTTTAACTATTATCCTATATCGGTGGACACAATCTTTTTCAACGTATGGTGACAACTAAAATTTAAACTAGCATTTTCGGAAAAAATTATGGAATATATATCGCAATTAAGGAAAACAAATTTGAAACGTACATCACACATGAAATGAGATCTTACCTTTTCAACTTTCTTGAGTGCCGGTACTGGCTTCTCGACTTCCTTTAGATCACCCCAGTCTGGATCCTCCTTCTTATCACCCCACTTTTGGTACTTTCTCTTTCTAAGCATAGCACGGAAGTCCATGCCACTGGAGTCTGTGTAAATCAAGGCAATAGCAAATATGGGTTACAAATTTTTATTTGATAAACTTGAGAAGTTCGATTTATAGAATGGTTTTGATATTTACATATATAAGTATGAACTACATATCATATTTTTTGTTTATACTTATTCATAAACAAGTTAAAATAAAATATTTGTATTTTTAAAATTTCTACATTGTAACTATGGCTCCAACAACCTTTTTAACCAGTGCGTCGCCCTGTAAATTCAATCTTAAAAATCGAGTAAACGAGTAAGCAAGAAAATTATTAGTAAAGCCTGAAATTTTACTCCAGGTGCACTTCGGTTTACACGTCTGTCATCTCCACAAACCACGAACTGCCATTTTATTGTAGCTGCATAAGCAAGTAAATGCACACAAAGTGTGGTTTTTCAATAAATTTTTCAAGGTATTCGTAGATCATTAGAAAATATTCTTTCTCTTCACATAACTCTTTTACTAAATTCACATGTGATAATCACTCTCTTTTTGTAAGCAATTCTGCACTCACACCTGTTAATTTGTTTTTCTTTTGTTGTTTTCCAAAATATTATATGATAACATTCCTACATGACGTAAGACTTCCTACGAGCTAGTATATTGTATGTAAATAATGCAAATTGAATAAGTTTAGCAAATTTTATAACCATGATTGTTAAGGTCGTGCTTGTATCACTGCTTTAACGTTTAAAGCCACACTACCAAAAAAGTTACGGATGTTCTAAACGTGCAACATACGACCAATAATAAGATTACGGAAAACTCTTTTTTCGCATTGAGTTTTAGTCACCCAGATATATTCTTAGTTTCATTACTTCTACTCTCAAGAAAGAAAATGATTGAATTTTCTTGTTAACAATCTCTGCCCAAGAATTTTTCAATTCGTGCAATATTGAGAGGGTATCATCACGCACCCTAATTCTTTCGTATAACAGGGTGGGATTCATTTGTAGCTATACTGAGCATATTATAGTTATTCAGAAACTTATACAATATTTCTCATCAGAACTGAAACACAAAAAAAATTAATTTTACCAACCTGAGACATACAACTGCATCTCAGCCGAGTCTTCACCATGAATGTTGCTGACAATAATCTTGTATTTTCCCTCATCATTGGGCTTAATCTTCCTCATGCAGAGTGTGATCAAACCAGAGTCACCATCGGTGATGAACTTGAACCGTCCACCTTCTATGATCTCTGTCACTCCCTTATAGAATTTGAACGTCGGAGCTGGATTACCTTCCACTTGAACAGTGAGGTAGCCAGTTTGGTCTGGGAGCAAAGATAGATTATATAAATTACTATATTCAACAGGCCATCTGTACTTTTTAAGTTTGTCTGTTTGTCCGTCCAATTGTCAAAGTCTCACAGTTTCTATAGTTTTAGATCTCTGTGCATGAAATTGTTTAAATAATAAAATAAATTGTAATATAAAATGAGAACTAAATGTTCTTTTGCACATTTGATCAAATGAGGTATCATTACAAATTTTTTTTGAAATTCCCTTTGCAAATTTTTGGTTTTAAAGCTTTATTTGCGAAATATTAAACTTCAAAATATTATGCAACGTGTCTCCTCCATTTAATTTTTAATCGTACATTTAAAAAATGTTATAAACATTCTAGTATCTTAAATTTTTATAGCAGTTTCTAGAAAAAGTCTATTATCTTGAAGTATCTAGTATCTAACTAGTATCTTGAATTTTTTTGCAGTTTTATCAAATAAAATTATTTTGGTTAACATACATAAATACTTTCAAGATATATAGATGATTACGAAATCATACTTTATCTGTTTTTTTATATACTCTTGGCTAATTTTGTTTTTTCTTCTTTCATAAAGTACAAGAGGAGATTTGAAAGAAGCACTTTATTCCATCTATGATGAGCTTATGTGACTTCATGAATATTTTACTTTATAAAGTATATAAAGGTATTTAAAGATTAATCAATTTATTAATATCTCATTTATTGAAACGCTTTTACTTTATATTAAATATGAATGGATGAATTTGTGTTCAATGTTATATTCCCAATTAAGAAATTATGTAACATTAAAAGTTCGTTTTCTATGAATTAAATGAAACAATGCTTGAATGTTTAAGAGCATTTTTTAAAATATCCCACATTTAAACGCATCTTTTAGTATAAAATAAAATTATTTTTAATTTCGTCATAGCAGAGGGAAGTATTGATTTTTAACTATACTAGCATCTTATTTAAATACATATAAATGAAATAATTTCGTTAATTGTAGTTATAGCAAAATGTTATATAAAAATGAAATAATTGTGTAAAGTAAGTAATAGTTATAATTATAAGCAAAAGTTTTAATTTCTCTTTTTAATAAATGTAAAAATTATAAATAATTTTAAAAACTTCACATTTTACTGAAAAAAACTATAATTTACTCTGCTTTTATGTTTGACTTCGTCTAGAGAAAACAAAATTTTAACTGAATTTAATGCTAACCTTCAACAGCGGAATAGCTCTCCTGTACATCCACAATGACCGGTGGGCCTTCATTGCCAATGGGCTTAAGTGGAACCGAGGGTTTGTTGATGAGCTCCTCAATATCTGCCACGGAAGGCCTTCTAGCATCCCCGGAGGGACGACGCCGCTAAACACAACACATTTTTCATTTTTAAATGTCCCTATTTGTTTCACCCTCATCCATTGTTATTAAGTTCCAGCTTGCAAAAGTTTATAATATTATAAAAAAATAACTTGCAAATTCCGTTTAATCTTTTAACTATAATTAATGAATAATTTAATTATTGTTAAATTTTGCAAGCCAAAACTTAAATAATGGTTATTAAACCTGTTTGAAAAATCAACTTCAGTTCTGAAAGAAAATTTTGTTAATTTACGAAAAACTATATTACCTTATCAAATGTTTATGTCGTTATAAATTGAGAATTTAAAAAATATTAAAATTCAATATATTTATTGTCATACAATTTTCCACAATTTTCTGTGTTGAAGACAAAATTCGTTATCTAAAAATTTACATTAATATATATTAGCAAATGTATATTTTATAATCTTCTAAAGTATAATTTCACAGAGTTTTGTAACGAAATTTTAGAGTAAATTTTTTATCCAAACGTTTATTTTTTAAATGCGTAATATAAATTTTACCAATATTGTAAAATATTTTATTACGATCTTACCCCCTTAGCAACTGGAACAGCGAGCGGCATTTTATTAAATTAAAAAAGAACTAGTACATCAGATATATTGTATTGCAAAATGGCAGCCACAACTTTTAAAATTAATTAATTAATAAAATATATTGTCTCATATAATCACTTCAATCACACAAAAATAAAATGCTAAACTTAATTACAGTATAAATCATTTTCGTTTCGTTACTAATTAAAATCACAGAACGTTTGCGCTTTGTCAAAAAATATTCGTATTCTTAAAAAATCGGAGAGCCATGTCAAAAAACCCGCGCTTTAAGTCACTAGTTAACTGGTAAGACGTCGCCCTTTGGTTGGTACGAGTGCATTCTGGCGCGAACTTGGCCAGGTAACGTATGGAATAGAGGGGGCTTGTCTATTTCTGCACCATAATAAATCTCGGTTCTTTGTCAATTAATATTCGGATTAAAGACAACTATTTGCGCAACAGCTGCCCTGGATACAAATTTCTTACAACAATATTCAAAGACTCATAAACTAAACGCGAAACTATGCGGCGCGATTTGATGAAAAAGAGTGCTATTTCAATTTAAAATTATGAAAGCAGCTGTACGTTCACGAATATTACAACGATATTTTCACTGAGAAAATGAAGGAATGTCAACAAGAAAAGCTTGAACACTCATTTTAATCTGCTGGCTTCCTAGACAACAGCAATGTGCCGACACTTTATGACAGAGTCAAATAATTTGGATAGAATTATGAAAATTATATAAACGTTATGTTGAATTTTCTATATCGCCATTAATTTATTTGTAATGACCGTGAAGCGTATTTTGAAAATAGATTTTATTTGTGTACACAGCAAATGAGTAGGCATGGTTTTGCCTTCAAACAAATATCTGTTTAATATGTTGTCTTCAATTCGAATGTGTCTTAAATCTAAAAGCGTAACAATATTATAAATAATAACGCATTATTGATTTTAAAATGGTTTTAACATAAAAATGCCATAGACAATATACAATTAAATTATGACGGATGACATTCATTTGTTTGACATTCGTTGCTCATTATGAATTATTTAAAATTGAAATGAATGGTATGCATAAAAAGACCGTTATTACTCTTTTGATGGCACACAAAAATAAAAGAAAATATTACCTATCTACGTATGTATAAAGAGCGATCTCATCTCCCGTCATAAATAATTTGACAGTGATACCAAAGCCGAAATAGATGTGAGCCGAAAATAAAGAGAGATCAGTCAATCGTAAAGGTTTTGATCTATACATTTCAAACGGAGCGTAAACGGGTATTTGTATCATCTAAGAGTAGTCCGACAGCTCAAAAGTAATCAAATGACATTTATCTGTTTGGCTGACGCGCCGATCAGTAGCATGACGACAATGCTCTAGCGAAGTATGCGTAGGCTACATCTTCTGTCAATTGAGCTTAAGAATTCGTTTGATAGATTATACGTTCGAATTGATCACAATTTAATATAGATTTACGAAATTTACGTTGCCGGTAGGGTTCTTATTTTCATGGTCTAAATGGCGGTAATTTTGAACAAAAGCATCATGGTGCTTTTGTTGAAAAATGGTTTTAAAATTGTTCGGAACAACAAGATTTGCAATATTTGAAATATTATACATTGGCGTGGGAAAAATGCGAAACATAAAATTAAACTATTGTATCAGGTTTAATTTCTTAAGTAATTTTGTTTCGTTTCTTTCATGATTCCAAGTTTATGCACGCCCTAAAGCTTTCGTGCCTTGCTTTATCAATGTGCCATTAAAATTACAAATTTTAGTGACTGCCTCCGAGGTTTAGCTATTCTATTTTGTTTATCATGTTAAAAACATACAGTTGTTGGCCGTGCCTTCGATTGTATATATTTGTTGTTTTTGCAATGGAATTTTTCTCCACTGATAATATTTTTATCTAAAAAGAAACTTTGTTCAGGATAAAAATAAATTATATCATAGCAACAATGTTTGCATTTTATATTCTTTGAATATCATTGGCACGTCAAAAGTACCTTCAATGCTATAAAATTACTAACATTACTTTAACTTTGAGTTGAATCTCTGTTATAGTCTCAAAAATTTCTACTCATCAATTTTAAGCCTGTACACTTGATCTTTAGGGAAAATTTAAATAAAAAAAAATTTAGAGTTAAATCTATACCTTAAGTTCAAAAAACAATGAAAGTTTAATTGAAATTGGTCTAGTTTTTACATGTGATGTTCAAACAAACAAACCCATAAACAAAAAGGAGACAAACATACAAACGTCACTTAGGATATATTTGAAAGTGACAAAAGTAGTCTAAAAAATCATTTGAACCTCAGAATTAATCCTAACAGAGTTCATTTCAAATTGGTCCACCAGTTTTTACATGATACTCTAACAAACAGTTAAACACACATATTTCGTTAAATTTTTTCTAAAATATCTTTAATCTACAGACACATCTCTGTTACTGTTAGGTTTATATAAGAGTATAAATAAGACTTCTATATGTTTATAAACACCTGTCAAGGTTATATATGGAGTAAATATTATTGTGCTAAATCTAATAATAAAATCCATAAATTGACACGTTAGGTACGAAGATGACATTTACGGTAACCTACTTGAGTTCAATTTTTATGGAATTCAACTTCAATATTAAATCAATTACTGTACTTGCAGCTGTTTACATAAAATTGTAGCAATATTACTATATCAAATATATTCCTTACATTCTACGGCATTAATATTAATCAAATAAAATTGCTAAGTGCAATCATTTTATCCGTGGTCATTAAAATAAAACGCACCTGCATCGTCGCAGTGCCAACACATCATAAAATAATAAACTACTTTATATGTTGTATGCATTTAAATGCAATTATACTCCTACACTCTCCTTAACATATCTCGATGACGCCCTCAATATGAAATTGTATTTAATCTTACCTATTGTATAATTTGTTAAACTTGTTCATATAATACGTCATATAATCTTGTAATATTTAATATATTTTCTTAAAATGGAAAAAGACAGAAAATTTAGTACTAAACATTTTGTTTTGCTAAAAAATAAGCTGTGCAAAAAGAACAAAACTATTGTTATAAAAACATTTGTATTTAAACAAATTATAACTTAAGCGTTTCTTCAAAAAGATACATAGTTTCTATGGGGTCATTAATATTCCGACTTTTGATACTGATTGAAAAATCTTATATGCAATACATACAATAAAAAGATTGTGTAATAAAAATATCTAACTAATTTTTTAAAGATGTGGTTTATCCCCAAATATTCTGAAAGGATGACTCCAAAAAATTTAATAAAATATCCTAAATATATTTAAAATAAGACAAAACCTTATACTGTCCGAATATAATTACACAAGGAGACGATTCTATCATAAGATTTAATGTAATTCTTCCTAAAATCCATTAAGTGACTCTTATGTCACAAAAGAATTGCTGTTTTGATATGTTTATGGATATTGCATAATAGTTATTTTTTGCAAAAATAATTAACTATATAGATATAGTCTTGCTACAATTTTATTATATATAAGATAAAGCAGATCAAATTGATATTAAACATAAAATGAATGCAAAAAACATGTAAACTAATTAGTAGCCGTCTTCCATGCCTGGCAACCTAAGATTTAAATTATATAACGATACTTTAAAAAAAGAATGAAGATCAATCTGCCATCTATATTTAAACCATATTTTGTCGAGGGCGACAGGTGTTCTAATTAAGATGACATATGTGATACGTGCATGGTCTAAGTAGTCTGTCCGCAAATAAGTTTAGCGTTTGTTTTGTAATGAAGGCGGTGAATTATCATTTGCTTTCAGTATCTCAAATGCTGTCTGGAAAAAATACTAGACTTTACTCTTATTTTTGTACACGTTATCATGTGATACATAAATTTATTAGTAGTTTTTTCGGTAGTAGTTTTTTTTATTTTAGTTTTTAAGATTTTTTTAAAAAGCTTTACAAGCTAAAAAATCAATTTTAAATCAATTGCTTACTTGTAATGTTATTGACCAATCACGCACAATTTACTGCACGGATTTTGATGAAATTTGGTGTGGTAATACGGCAGTTGACTCATTCTAAATTTTGATATTTTTCGTACAATATTGTAAAATATAAGTTAATTAAAAACCAATCTTGAAAAAAATTCAAAAATTGATTGAAAAATAAGCCAGTTATAGGCTTTTAAATTTGAAGATATGGATAGGGTTGGGTATATCCCCATCTCTTGTCCTCTTGTAGAATATAATGTGGAATATTAAAAATGACCTCACAACACTGTATCCTTGTCTAAAGATTAAATTTAAACTTTTATAACTCGGTCAATTTTTAAGATTATTAAAAAAAATTTAATCAAATACCCAATTACATAGGGGATCTTATAATAATGTTCACTATTATTTCAATAAAATGGGAGCAGTGCTATTTACGTATTTTATTTTGTAAAGTTTCGTGTGAAAAGCTATAAATGAATATAATGAAATTTATCCATAATTGCTTTACAATTGCACTCAATTACTTCAACACAAAAGATTACCATAGCATATATCTTTGAATTTTGTAATAAACCACGGTAGCTTTTTTATTTTCAAATTTAATAGCAAAATATGGTATTGCACAGATATTTTTGAGTTAAAAATAGTGAAGTTGATAAATTTTTGAAATTACAATAAAAAATTATGCAAGATGGTAGTGGTACATGTATTAAAAAAAAACTTAAAACGTGCACTGTAACTTCATCAGCATCTATAAAATAATTTAAACATCACGCTATAATAAAACAAAAATTGTAACATTACAACATCTACACCAATCGAAATGCAGGCAAAAACTAATTAATGAGACAAAACTTTTTTAACTGGTAGCTTATAGATAGAGCATATTAAATGTCTGTTTCTAAAAAAAAATTTCTATGTTTCTTCATCCCATTGCCCAAACTGTTAACAAATCTCTAAAAAATAAATCATAGTTTTTTAACAACTAATATATCATAGCCCGATAAGTACGTTAAATAGAAAACTTCGCCCCCAACCAAAATATCAACCGTAACGATAGCCCAAATTCTATTCCACCACAATAATCAGCGGACTAATCAATCATAGGAGTACATCGACGTACCGACAGCACCTTGGCACGCTGCCGATGCATGACACACAAAATAGTCTCTGGACTGCAATAATTCATGAATGTTAACTCTTTATTTGAAGACCAAACAACATTGTTTGTTCCACAAGTGCATCCACGTCTCATATATATTCAATTAATTCTCTTGACAGTCGCAGTATGATAACGTTACTTTGAATATAATAAAGTTCATTCTGTTAAAAGCGTTGGTAATATACCTATCATATCTCTATCGAGTGAACTTCCGGCGATAAAATAACTGTTGCGACCTCATGACTCGCTTAAGATTGTCAACCTACATCATTTAAGCGCAAAAGTATGGCCTCAATTAATTCAGTGTTGAGAACGTAGACCTTGATTCAAATGTTACAGTGATAGATACATATCATCTCAGATTAGAAACGAACGTAGCGACAATGTCACTTTATATTTAATTTTGAAATGTTGACACACGCATTGTTTGGATGCCATTTGAGTGCAGTGAGCTGTAAGCAGCGAGGCGTATTATAATTGTCAGCTGCATAAAAGGATAAAGTGAACTTTGTTGCGAGTATTTTTTACGTATTTTGTTTTTTAAATTTAACTTCTTTTTTCTGGCAGCCATTTTGAATTTTATATAAATGTTTCTGATATAGATTTCAAAAGGCAAATTGGAAAATATAAACAAATAACAAATTTTGTCTAATAACATTGGTTATTCTTTGATTTAGTAACTAATGTATTAATTTGATGTATAGCTGAGAATTTATGTTTTAGACTAAGTTATAACAACATAAATCAACATATTTGTATTAGCTTTTTCAACAAAAATTTTGAGTACATAATGAAGCAAATGCCCATAGCGTTTTTCAAATTTACTTATATCTTTGAATTTTGTAATAAACCAGTTTTTCAATAGAAGAAAAAAATTTAATTTAAAATTGTTTTAACATTACGTACTTACCTTTTCTGTTCTAAAAAAGAAAATCACTTAATCGATTAAAATTTGCAATCAGACTTTTACAATTGTGTAAAAATATTTGAATGTAATATGAGAAAGTAAAATGTTTATTACTGAAGTAGTAAATTTAACGTAAAGAATTCGTTTGAGATAAAAAAAAATCTATTTTGTACTCGTGTCGGTAAACATTTTTAAATGTTTAACGTAATTTTATAGACAAATAATAATAAATTATAAATAAAATAAAAGCAATCACAAACTTATTTTTTCTTCTCAATTATACAATATTAGAATATGTAAATATACTAAGGATTACAAGATAGATTTTTATTGTTATTTTGTCTCGTATAATGTAAAAATTTAAATAAAAAAAATAAAATACTTACTCTGTTTTTTTTTTTTTACATAAAAGAAATAATATAAGTTATTAAAATATAAAACGTAAATGCTACGTTGATCACAATGCATGCACGTGTGAGGTAAAAAGCACAGATATTATGGCTACTTACTCTAGTGTTGTTCCAGAGTTAAATTCAGTAAAGCAGATTGTTAAATGTTATTATAATGTTTCATTAGTGAGTTTTTTTTTGTATTATCAAAGTGAAGTTGTAGATGAAAAATATATATTTTATTATTAACAGAATTTGTCACCAAATTACAATTTAAGGAAATGTAGAGTATTAGCAACAAAACTATTTAACATTTATTTAACAAAATTTTAACTGTAAAAGTAGAAAGAATTGAATCAACTATCGACTAAGTAAACTAACAAAAGTGGTTCTTAAATTTAATGCTGTAGATTCTTTAAAGTATTGTGGTTAAAGGGTAACTCTAATAAAAATAATATTAAAGTATTGACGACACTGAAGGAATTATCAGTGAAGATTAATTATAAATAATATTTACACAATACTCGAAATATTCAATATTATAAATGCAATTTTTTCTTAAATGCAATTTTAAAAACCCCTAAAATTGAACCTCTGCAATTTTTTATATTAATCGAAAAAAATAATTTCAATAAAAATTATATTTATTAATGAGTTTAAAAATTGGACTTTACATACAATCTATTTCCTCAAAGTATATTTTTTTTTCTTCTTAGCCATACAATACTCATAGAAAAAAAAACTTTATTTTCCTTTTATCTTATTTGAAATTATGGTTTTTTTTTATGGCCGTGATTCCATGTCTAATAAATATACATACTTATGATTTAACAATTTATTTTTCTATTCAGAAAATAAAGAAATAAAGTGTTGTACCCCTAATTTTTCGTGGCAATTTTCGCAAAATTAAAATTTATTAACTTTGTCGAATTTAATTTTTTATTGGAATGTATCTCAACTATTTTCAAAATTTTTTTTCATAATATCCTTTAATAATACATGTTATTTCTATGCACTGTTGAAATTCTTCATTAGTGAAACAAATGGTTCTTAAGGCAACTTAAAAAATTTTACGTGAAAGTGAACATTTTAAGGAAAGCTATGTTTATTTCAGTATGCTTTCGTACTTATATTTCATCTGAGACATTTAGCTAACATTTATCAGTGATATTTAGAGTCATAAACAGTAAGTAAAATGGGGATGTAACATTTTCCTAATCGTGAATTCATCTATAAAATACATGTTCCTTATACAGTGGAATGTTGAAAGCAAATCGTAATTTTTAAGAGATATGTTAGTCATTTGCTTAAATTTATTTCACATTTCCGTTTCTAACTAAAATCGCC
Organism: Druceiella hillmani; assembly: GCA_039881145.1. NCBI lineage: Eukaryota > Metazoa > Arthropoda > Insecta > Lepidoptera > Hepialidae > Druceiella > Druceiella hillmani. Next base: position 14,329,567 of record JAYKKI010000031.1, read on the forward strand.
TAAAACACATAGTGTTAGTTATTTTTGCAAACCCATAGTCAAGTTTCATTGTCTTTAAAAAATGTATACCTTAAGTTTGAGAAATATTACTCAAATTTCAAAATTTTCATATAATTTAATCTTCCTTGGTTCACGATCGTAATAGACGAATACATTATGAATTAAACTTACGTAACATTTAACAAGGGAGCCAATTGCATCACACAAATTTTTGGCAAATGGTCTTCTTTCGATACAGCCAATATTTTCTTACTGTCATCAGCTTGGTAATTAAATTCAATGCTCTTTGGATTGAACTCTTCAAATAATTTAACTTAAAGTCGCTGACGACGAAGACAAAACAATATAATTAGTACAAAATTATTATATTGATTTCTATTTAATTTATTTTATGGCTCTTAAAATATTATATATTAACAATACTTACAATATAGTGAATATTTTAAACTTTACCACATGTCATAAATAAACTTGACTACAGGTTCGTAACCTCTAATTCATCCGATTGTTATACACTAACATTGAACATGAAAAAAATTCTATATTAATAACAGAAATGCTATAATGTAAAAATATGCTATTTTCGCATACTCTCTATATAGCAAATCATTACTTGGCTGCTTCCGGTGTTTCCACTTCGAAACATTGTTAAAATTTCAATAAAAACTCGTACTATTACAAACGTTAATTCTTGTGAACACGTTGCAGCCAAATAATACATAAAAACTCGTAGGATAGCATTTGAAAGAGGCAGGCGCGTAAGACGCCATTTAAAAACCTCTGCGGAATAAGATTATTTACTAGAAAAAAAAACAAATAAAAATAACATATAAAATTGGAAATCCATTTGTTAGACACATTCTAATATGAGCTGTAGTGTAAGCTCGAAGAGAGCGTCCCTACAACTGTGACATCTAAACGAAAATCGAATACACATTTCCAGCTAACCTCATCTAGCATTTCTCCAGGTCGCATACTGCCCCGTTTCTTTATAGAGAAAAAAAATTAAATTATATGTTAAACGTTTTTAATTAAAGTTATTTGATGGAAACATTTTTCATTCAACTCATCTTTGGTAAGAAACTGATAAATATATTCATAATTAAATTGACTAACACAACAATTGAGTTGAGTTAACAAATTTCTATAGTCTTAAAAAAAATGTATAATATCAAGTATACAAACTCGTTATGGTAATGATATTAAAAATTTAATTTGCTATAATTAATTTACTTTGTTAAAAACTTGAGTTTTTTTTCAAAATTGCAAAAATAGTTTATTTTAAAGAATATAGGTACTCCATCATAATTAATATTTTAACCAGAATAAAAACATAACGGCTGCTTATGTGAAAATAATTGGAAGCCAAAAATCAATTGAAACGATATCATGTAAACCAATAATTGCTCACCAGTTTACACCTTGAAACAAAAATTTTAAGTTAAAATAGAAAAGAAAGCCAATTAATCACAATTTAAACCAAATTTTTTTTCGCAATTTAGCTTAAAGATCCAGCTTAACGTTTTACGGTTTGTTAATAGCTGGTTAAAATAGCTACAGAGTAAAATAATCTAGAAAAAAAAAGTTTACAATAATAGGTATGCTGAAAATGCTAATTTGACAAAGCGAAATTGTGTTCAAAAACGCCACTCGAGGATAAGAAATGTTTAAGTGCTGGTTGAATTACATACATACAATATATAAAGAGGGTTGGAAACTTGCAAAAGTGGTAACAATACTGACATAAGTAATTCTTGTACGTTATTTGTATTAAACGTGTTATTTGAATATTGAATATATTTGGAGTTAATTTTGTAGAAATTCATTATGTATTATGTATTATTTCTACTTTCTTTAATTTCTTTACCACAACCTAGGTTTCATTGTATTACAACATCTTCAGATGTGAATCTTTGCTAATAGCCCACCTGAAGATGTTGTAATACAACGAAACCTAGGTCGTGGTAAAGAAATTAAGGAAAATAAAAAATAATACTACATCACGAAGTTTCGTTTAATTGTGTTATTTGAAAATAAATTTTTATTTCAGATGAATTTGAAATTAATTTTTGTAATATAAAATAAAAATGTTTGATACAGTTTAGTGTGTTGTAAAATTTTACACTTGTATTCATGGCTCAGTATTATTAGCTTCAGTTATATGTTCTGACACAGTTGAATATATTGATAGGTTTATAAGGGGTGGCAAAAAGTAAGTTGGATGCTGGATGAAGATGGATGAATATCCATCTTTATCGGTAACTATTAGCAATGATGGTGAAATAAAGTAATAATGTGGTTCTCGGTACACAAACCTAAGTCTTCAAAGGACAATATCCTCTTTACCATAGTGTTTTAATGATTTTAAATTGTAAATGTTAATATCAGATAGTGAAACTGACAGAAGTTCGGACATATGTATACAACATTGTTTTCATATTAACTGAACTATGTAATCAGCGAGGTGAACGAGATAATCGGCTTTCCAGATATTTTTATTAAAAAAAAAGTCAAAAACATTTATATTTGTTTTATTTTAAAAACGGGAGAGATATATTACCATACTTGCATATATTCTCAGTTATTAGATTTTGTAATAATTATTTCATCGGTATTGTTTAAACCACATTGGTTTAAAATACCTTTACGTCACAGAGTCACAACATAAAAATTTTTATTAACAATGTAAAAACTATCACGAAAATCATCACGTAATCATCACGTAACGCTCGTTTTGGCAAAACTGCCAAAATTATCCTGTACTGATTACGTAAAATTTCATAAAGCCAAAAAAAAATTTAATTTTCACCGATAATTTATTGAACATGTTGAAAAACTGAATCTTCACTAAAAAGTGCTTAAAAATTCTTTCGAAATATTGAAAGTGTATAGGTATTGCCAATGTCGATTTAATTAGAATAACCAAATTGTTATCGGATTGCCACCCCCGCTACGGAGTACATAATTCAATTATAATATTCATTTTCAATTACAAAGTGTAGTATTTATTGTGAAATACCTTAGACACTGTGAAACGTTTTTGTAAGTGTATATGGGAAAAAAAAAATCAAAACAACCTCACAAATTCCAATATGAAAAAATTGCACTTCTAGAAAAAGATGAATCAAAAAAAAATATATAAAGGATAGATAGAGAAGAAAAAGTAGAAAATGGAAAAAAAACTCTAAAAAAAGCAGATTTTCGTCGCACTGAAATTCGAACCGAGCGGTTCTTTCTCACCTTTTTGTCGTCTAATACTTCTCCAGGTCGCAATTTGCTTCCAACCTGTCATTTGAAGAATACAAATGATAACACTGATATTGTTTTTATATTACCATTCTATTGATAGAAACCGAGAGTGTGTGACTTGGTGTAACATACATATTTTTATATATAAATATATATGTAGATAAATATATATAACATATATATACATGTTTAGAAAATATATAATAAAAGGACGTGTGTCGTTGGGGTTTTGTTAGAAGGTTATCCATGCCATTTGTGAGTGGCATATAAAAGTATTTGTTAGTGTTGTGCTGAAATTAATGGCACGCGATTCTTGGCGATATAAAGAACTGAAACCAGCGCCACCATTAATCGGTTAATGTTATGAGTGCTTTTGAAAATTCGTCATACATAGTCTTGTGCAATCAATTATCTCTGGTGTTTGTTTTTAAATGTCATTCAGCCATTCAGTTTTAGAAGCCTTCTCATTGTAGACATACTGATAGACATTTTTCCCGTGCTTAAAAAAAAATGAAGCGATTCGTGTATTGACAGCCAGCCATCGAGACAACACGTCATAATTTTGTACAATACACAATCATACTTGTGCGTCAATATAAATGTATTAAAATTATACTTGTGCGAAAAGGGTTTAGCGTGACAAGTTACGTATCACTTATTATGGTGTGAGAGAGAAAAAGATCAATAGAGAATTAGAGATAGATAAACATTCATCAGCTTGTGCCAGAAACGTAAATGATTCAGCCGTGTATAATGCTTCCCAAGATGCATAATATATGGTAAATTATTATGTCGCTCGCCGCATTTCAAATTATATATTACATAATATTGCGAGCGACGAATTTTACTTGGAATACTTTTATTCATTGTTGTTACCTTTTTCTCCTCAATCACCTCTCCCGGTCTTAGTTTTCTATTTTCCTGTGGGATTAGGCGAATTTTTTTATGCGGTAACCATTCATTCATATATTTTGCATGTAGCTAGAGTGACATTTGTGGGACTGCACGTGTATTCAAATATTGTGTCGGGTGCAATGAATTCGCTTGTTGCGTTTTGGGTGAATTTAGTGCAGTGACAATTTATTCTGTGGAGTGTCGTTTGCTAGCAACGCGCGCTAATGCATTATTGCACACTATGTAAGGAGGGGTCTAAAAAGCAGACACGGTAATGAAAACGGGATTGTTTTTTGGATTTAATTATGCACTGCATTTTATTTTGTACATTGCATTATGTTCTTTTTGAATAGCCTCTCAATAATGTTCAATTAAAGTTATAATTTAAATATTATCATTTTCATATTATGTCAGAAACAATTATAAATCATAACAAAGACAAAAAGGCTCATTCTATATTGAGAAACTATTCAAGAAGGCGAAGTACATAAAAACATTAAGATTGTGTTTTTTTTGTATTTGGGGTGTTTCAATTTTTACAAAGCTCGAACAAATATTTCATAATTGTTATACTGTACTAATTGTGTATGAGACATTTTTCAATACTTATGACCAGATTCTTTCTCTGAAAAGTAGCAAATAATTTAGAAATCAGGCTTATCTTGTCAAAGTTTTTAAAAATTAATTCTTTTGCATTCAGCCATTTCAATTTATTAAATTCTGGGCCATATTTTCAGCAATAAAAAAAAAGTTTTCTAAAATAATTTTGACAATTAAAAAAAAACAATTTTATAAAAAAATTTGGCAAGAGTTACTCTTTAGGTGATATCTTTTTTCTTTCTGAATAATTCCAAATTGAATATTTATTTTAACATTTGTTGCTTTGCTAGATCAATACAGTCAATCTTGTATAAGCAATGATTTTAGTGTTTCTAAGAATGTTGTCTTCAAATGATAAAGTAGATAAATGATATTGAAACAAAATTCTAAACTGCCTTTCAATTCTCCTTCTAATATTTTTGCAAAAGATAAACCTTACCTCATCGCTGATAATGAGAGATGGTCTGCGACCGAGTTCCTCCGGTGGAATCAGAGAGCCACGCCTGCTGCCTGGAGCACCTGGTGCTAAAGAGGTCTTTCGAGGAGTTTCTGGTGTCGGTGTTTTCTCGCGGATGACCTCGATCTTCGGTGCAGGTGGTGTGACTTCTGGGGCCTTGATTTCGGGCACCTTGGGCTTAGTTTCAGGCTGTTATCGGAAAGCAAACATGTGCATGGTTATAACAAAATGTGAATGGAGCAATCTGACATATTTTTGAAATTAAACTTCTTTTACCACTGTAGTGTACGTTTGTATGTTAAGAAACCAGATAAATAAATAAAAGTGAAACATATCAGTAATGGAAAAAACGTGCACTGAATGGATATTTCCCCTTTGCTGCCAATCAAAGCGTCAGTGAATAGCTACCTAGCAATAAAATGAACCTAGCTCGTTTCACTTTTTGTCATGGTCTCATCTATAGAGAAGTTGATATTCGTCTTTATGTATTATATAATATAGTGTCTATGCACTGCATACTAACAATTGTTGTCTCAATTAGTTTAAAAGTTTTATTAGTGTCTGTGTACTATATGGATACTTCAGAATAATAATAATTTATACAGAAGTTTCACTACCAATATCACTCACTGTTTTTGATTGTATTTGTTTTGTAGTTAATATTTAATGAATTTGATTTGCGATTAATGTAACATTGACAATAGAAGCTATTTATTCCTTATTATTTCTTAATAAAAATAATAATATAATTCAAAAACATATATCTAATAAAAGTGAAGAGAAAAGATCTCCAAAATGGGCAGAATAGACAACTGACCATACCATAGAGCATAATTAATTTCAATAGAGCAATACTCAAATTTAAAATATACTAGTGTCATCTGCTGGTTCTTTAATAATCAATATGGCACATTATATTTGCTTATGTTCTATGTGGTTTTTTAGTCTAACATGTCATGCAAAAGTAAATCATAACCAGAAATTTGTATTATGGCTAGAAATGATAGTGCCCACGTGTTACATTGAGAGACATATGTGTTTACTTATAGAAATATAAATAAAATATATTAAAGGTGGAAGACATTTATAAGCATATCTGAAACTAAAAAATGATCTTTCAAAATTTAGAAATAGAGACACAAAAAGGTTTGAATGACAATTAAATAAGATTTTGAATTAACAAAGAGAATATTGATAATTATTAAAAAATGAATGATCAGAGAATGGTCAAATCAGAGAATATAAGAAAAAAATCACTCTAAAATTAATTTGTTCAATATATGATTTAGTATTATGAAGAATCTAAATTGGCTCATCTCGAAATTGTACGGAGCAACATCAGATTGTATTTAAATTTTATTATGACACTTTTCCATATGCAGAAAACAAATCGTATTGTGCAACATTCACATAACGCAGAAACGCCCAGCTGTTTTGCTAACATCTTAATTTAGTAATAAGAATGACTAACATGAGACATATTTATTTTAAATTATGTTTTACACCACAGCTATAGCCATTGCTATGCAATGAATTTCACAGTTCGTAGGTATTGTATATATTAATTCTCAAAAGTGTTTTTGTGGTAACGCCATATCTCCCTTAATTCTTCAACAATATTAATGATACAAACACCACTTTAAAGCTTATATACCCTGCTATTGACAAAAAATAGACAAACAATTAAAAATTAGTTTTTTAACTAAATTTTTTAATTTAATTAATCGTCTTTCTATTATTTTTCAAAAGTGTTTAAGCGTAAACAATCTCTTCAACTAACGTGATAGTAATTATTTTAAACAGTGCCATCTATTGACAATTGTTATAACTAACATTTGGTGACTTGCGAATTATTTGCACAGACCATCTAATAATTTAAATAGAATATTTTTTAATCCTTCGTCATGAGTTTCGATATAACAAATAAAAATTGACGTACTATAACTTATAATAACGTCTGTGACTTAACAAAAACACATATTGAACAAATTAACATTAGCATGACCAAGTTTGTAATTTTGTTGTTAATATATTTAATACTAGGATGCATCTGAAGAGACGTGCTTCATTTGTTGTGTTTTACATATACATCTACCTCAAATATGATTGCTGGTGTCGTCTTGTGTGTGTTTTCTGTGGGTAGCTCGAGTGTAGGTATGTCAGTGGGCCCTTCTTTGCCCTCATCATCCTTTTTACGTGTAAACCAAGTGCAGGCGAAATTTTAATATAGCATGTACATAGATTGAGATGAAAAGCTATATATAGTGAAAATATTTACAGTGAATTTCAGTATTTATACTATTTATTTAAAAAAATCTGACTGTGTAATTGAAAATTTTGAAATAGTCTGTAAAATTGGATTTAAATTTTTTATACATAATTTTTTAAATCACATAAGCCTATTTTCAATTTAATTTATGAGATCACCCAAAGCATTCACTAGCGTATGTGATCTGAAAAATGTAAACATCTAAAAGCATTTTTGTCCATCGGATAAAGACACATTTATTTTTCTAGGTTTTTAAATTTATTATTAATCATTTTCTAAATATATAGAAAGAGAGACAAAAAAGGCGAACCAAATTGTTTTACCATTGAAATGTAATATTTTAACCGGGACTAAATTTTTAATTCAAATTTGACTAAATATGAAAAAAATATTAAAAGTTTTTTTTAATTGTTTTATTAAAAACTAATCAAGTCGTGAAATTTGAAAAGGGCTTATCTGAGAATTTTTTCCATTTGCACTTTTTCACATATGAGCATAAAGGAATAAATTATGAAGGAGAAGGCCTCGTATCGAATTTACTTATTGTAGAAAAAAAATGTTGTTCTAAAATAAATTCTGAAAAGGACGCATCTAAAAAGATAAATGACTTTTCTCACTGCTTTTCTGAACTAACTAGTATGTTGGGAAAACATTTCAAAATGAGCACTTTCTTAATTACACGGTTAAAATACATTGTGATCATCTTATTTTTGAAGTCAAATTTCATGAATAATTTTCAATTATTAAACAGTAATTTTAACTTACGTCGCCATATTAAAAATGACCAGATTCAAAATTACAGACTAATGGGACAAAGCTACAAAGTAAGTATGAACAAAACAAAAAAATACTAAATAATTTTTTTTCTACTATATAACAATGTACTCATCATGCATGTATAATATCTGAATACAAAAACTGATTATATTCTACTATGATTCAAAACAAACATTTCGGAGACTACTAATAAAATTTATAGCTTAAATCAAAAACGCAAAAACCAGAATTACCTTCTCCTTCTCTTTCTTCTCCCTCACAGTCGGAGTCGGCGAAACCTTCTCGTACTTCTCGAGTACTGGCCTCTCATAGTCGTCAATGATAGGCAGGTCTTCTTCCTTCTTTTTGACACTGCTGACCTTTGCTTTTTGGGCTACTTGTTCGACTTGCTTTTCTTCGACTACCCGTTTCTATGGGACGTGCAATTTTTTTTAAAATGTGATTCGATAAAATAACCATAAGATAAAGTTGTTTCATGCTGTTTTAGAAAAAGTATTGCAAAAATATTTTTGCATAATGTAATATACATGCTTTTTAGCCAATTAAATTTTTGACATTCTTATGGTATTATTTCCTCAAATTTATTTTGACACATGCTCCAGATTCTCTTATGTTGCCGTCAGTGTTGCCATTTCATTCCTCAAATATAATACGATTTGTTATCTGTGTTACCATGTCAAATGTAATGTTTTTATTCCTAAGCTTTGTATCGATCATGCCTCTAAAATTTATAAATTAGCCAAAATTATAAAAATATTTTTTTTAGAAAATCCAAAAGCAGGCATCAACTGCATAAAAATAATTTTGAACAATTATAAGTGACATTCATCATTCCAAATGTTACAAATTCTATAATGTGACGCTGTATTTTAATCTTGCATTACGCATTTGTTTTTCATTTTCAAATGTTTAAATAATCTTTGTTTTTCATTTTAACTTTAACGTTATTTAACTTTAGGTGTAATTAAATATTCCTATATGTAATTCACAAATTATATACAACTTTTTTTAACAAAATTCAAGTCCAGTTGAAAACAAAAAACAAAAATTCAAATGAAAAACAAATGATAATTATCTGAGCGAAATCATTATGTGTGTATGACAGTATTAACGAATAGGATCCTATTATGACAATAATGTTAACAATACGTAATTGTGTGTAATGTGTATGTATAACTATGTTAATGAAATATTAAATATGCAACTAAACATTCCCATTGTCGTGCCATATGCGAGTATTTTTGTTCTACGTGTCTTTGTTCTACATACATCCAGATCTGGTATCTCCGGGTGAGTGTTTTCTGTAGGGAGCTCAAATATGGGAATTTGTGTGGGCCCATCTGTTCTCTCGGGACCTTCGACCTTTGAGGGTGTGCCAATTCAGTGTTTTAGTAAAATCCACTATTATTTGTATACTTATTTTAATATAAAAGTTATGAAATGTTAATAGAAATAAATGTTACAAAATCCAAGAGTATTGCCATTTCAAAGTCTTGGACCTACTTATTTTTATATTTTTTGCTGCTTGAAATTATAAATTTTCTGAGAGTCTACAAAAAAAAACTTATCAATGCTGAAATTTCAATGTTACTAATATAAGGGGTTAATTTACAAAGATGGATCTCATAACTTAGGGTGTCAATTATTTAAAAAATAAAGTAAAAATCTATAAAGATTAACAATGAAACTGTTAAAAAATTTAATTATGTGATTAAAGATGTATCAAAAAGAAAATTAATTAAATATGGTTTTATATAAATATATATAAAACTTTTTTCACATCCCTAGTAATAAGCAATTTTTCAAACTGAGGTTTGAAAATCACGATAAAGAAACCAAGTGGTAAATGCATGAGTGGGCGACTATTATCTCATTAAAGTAATTTTTTTAATTTTTAATAACTCTGTTTCAATCATTTTTTTAATAGCTATTATGCTACATGTGATATTCACCATTCATGTGATTATTTTATGCCAATTTATGTGATATTTCCTTTCATGTTATTATTTTATGCCAATAAATTATTGTTTATGATTATTTATATAGAATTGTTGTTTATATGTACAAATAATTTTACACAAAAAAAAATCAGTTATATTTTGACATCTAAAACTCACAAATAACAAATATGTAAATTTATGATAATAGATTAAGATAAATAACTTAGTAATTATGAATAATTCTTAATAAAATGTAATATTTAATTTTAAATAAAAACCTGAATGTTTTGCAAAATGCAAGCTGGAAAAGAAAATAGCAATTTTCATATTAAGAAAATTCAAGAAAGAAAATAATTTCACAAAAATACAAACCTTCAATTTGACTTGCTCCAATTCATTAACGGCCTCTTGCTTAACACCCAGCTATAAAGAAATATCAAAATGTTTCTATAAAACTGTTATAAAGCCTAGTTCACCCGGACCGTGTTAAAAATTGTGGCGGGGTCACACAGACTGCAAGGAAATTAGGCATTACCTTTGAATATTGCCAATCATTTGGTTATCCAATTCAACAATTTGAACAAAATAACAAGGCTTTTGTATTTCCCAATATTAAATAATGTCCTATTAAAACAAAGTTAGTATTCTTTTTAGCTTACCTAACTACACTGGCCATATCAGACTACATTTTTCGATAACTTCTTTTTATGAATTAAGAAAAAGTATATTGAAAAAAGAATGCCAATGATATTGACATAAGGTAATAAAAGAAGTATGTCAGGTTAATTATTTTCATAGCTGTATAACATATGCTAAAAGAAAGAAAATATAATTATGATTGACAAAATTCAATGGTACAAAGCACGTATTTACGAGTTTGTATAAAGAAATTAAGCAATGAAAAAGCTTCGAAGGGATCTATTTTATTCAAAATAATTACTAATCTACAGGGTTTGGATTACTGAAAATTTTGTTTCAGTAAATATTACAAAATTCTTTAAATTAATTTACCTTTTCAACATTCTGTCAAAATCACAACAAATTGGCATAACTGAGTTAATTAAATAACTTATATTTTATCTGCAGTTCGTTTTACTAGCAACACTTAGTTGCATATGTTCAGTGTTGCCATTATTATAAAATTAACATAAAAATATTTATGTTTCTTTAATCGGAAGTCAGGTATCAGTTGTAAATTTTGAATACAATAAAATTTTTACAACTGACAAAAATCAATTTAAATGGATCAAATTCATAAATTAGTTTTTAATACTTGAAAATAAATTATTTCTTCACACAGGATGTAAAGCTGAATGTGACAATGATGTGAAAAGTTAATCCTCTTCAATGCCTGAAGAGAATTGTGGAAATAATTTTTTGAAATTCATGACAGTACTGGAGTTATTCAAATTCAAACTGTTTGCAAAATTATTACCATATTTTCCACCATAATTGTTACCATATTTTTTAATATTCATTCACATATAAAATATCCAATAATTCCATGTTATCAATTAAAAAATCTAAATGTTTTTCTATAAAGTAAAAAATATTTCAAAGTTTAAAAAAAATTAAAGTTTTTTTCTGTTTCATAAGTCAGTTGACAATTAAGTACTTAACCCACAAGCTGTCAACCAATTTTTTTTTAACTTTTCAAACGGTAATAACTTTTTCCTTATGCAGAATTTCAAAAGACGGTTTCCACTCTTCTCTTCAGGGTATAGAAGGGCCTCCTCCTCATGGCTTTGCCGTATTCAAATTTACACCCTGCCAATGTCAGTTTTGTAAAAAGTATTAACAATGATTGTAATTTTAATGGTTTGTTTAAGATCTTAATAAAGCTTAGCAGAAGGGTGTTTTGAAAAATATAACATTCTAAGCAAATAATACTCAAAAAACATGTTTCTACTTCTATGCTAATACTAAACATGAGGGTATAAGCTTTGTCATTTGAAAACAGAATACCTATTCTACCAAAATTTAAACTAACTAAAACCGAAGTAATGAAGATGCATACTTTAGCTGTTGATTTCTTCAGGCCTGTGATCTCTTTTTGTTCAGCGACAGTGGAAACAGAAGACTTCCTGCTTTCGGCAGTTTCCTTTGTGAACTAAAATGACAAAAAAAAAAAATAAATGTTGGTTTAATACACTGTTACATATTCAAAAATAAAATTGTTACATTTCATAGCAGAATCCTATTTTTATTCGTCTACTTGTCTGCTTGTACCTGACTTCTGGCCATTTAGTAGATAGGTGTATTTCGACAACACGTAAATATTGATTACTTAAATAAAATTATACAAAATATAAAAAATTAAAAACGTTTTATTATATATAAGTTTGAACGTTTTTGTTAATTATAAAAAAATATTATGCTTTATTTATGTTTAATATTTATAATTTTAGGAAAGAGTTGAAAGACTATGTAAATACATATGTCACACACCTCCATATATTTTCAAAACCATGTTAACAAAAAATGTGTAATGTTTTCATTTATAGAGGAACACATGTTAATAAAGTTAAAACTTAAAAAGATATTTTTAAATTTTGTTTTGTTTTTTAGGGTTCTGTGCCCAAAAGTTTTAAATGGAATCTTATCGTACGGGCAACAATGTGTTTCTGTTCGTCTATCTGTCAGAGGCCATCTCCTAAATGGAATAAACTACTGACCTAAACGTTTGTAGACCTATTTAATTATCAGATTTGTCTGATAAATTTGGTACTCGGGTACTAAGGTGTCTGAGGCTCTCGATCAATATTGTAAATACAAGATATTAATTAAAACAGGGAATGTTAAAATTATGTTGAAATATAAGACCTGGTGTTTACATATTATTTAAAAGCGTGCTTGTTTGCTACCAGGTAGCGTGCTTGTTCATAGCATACTCCCCATGTGAATATACTTGCTAGTATGCACAGGTAGAACAATTTGAGGCCTACTCATTTTGAGCATACCTCTTTTGCTGCGTGCTTATATTGAGTCTGAGACATGCAAACTTTTACACTGACACCCGATATGGTGGCATCCCATTTAGATAGCATTACATTACTACTTTCTTTGATAAAAAGTAATTTTCGAAGAAAAAGATGAGACGGAAAAGGAAAAGAGAAACAAAACCAAAATTAACCTGCTTGCATTGAACATATTCAGACTTGCTTCTGAGAATATTCACCTCTAAATATACCCCCATCCAAAAAAGTATGGATAAATAGGCTATTATGCAATTTAGTAGCATGCTCTTTTTTGTACAAATAATAGTTTGCTACTAAGTAGCATTTGCTCGAAAGTAGCATGCTTTCATGTTCTTTTGCGGTATTTGTATTCAAGGCCACGGTTCTGTACGTTATTCACTTTAAACAAAATGTAAAACAATAAATCCAACAATTAAATTTTTAAAAAATATAGATTTTTTCATCATAGTATATGCGGCTTTAAATAATGTAGGTATGGAACCCTTGTAGGGTGAGTCCAACTCGCGCTCGGTCGATCTTATTTATAACTCTTAAGTGTAAAATTATAATTAAGATAAAGTTATCAGATATTAGAAATGTCTCATAAGATTAAATTTTTTTCTAATAAGTAGTAAAGTTTATTTAATTATGGGAAACAGGTAAAAATGGTCTTCCTGCGATTTCTGATATCTTCATTTTTAACTAATATGAAACATATTTTGCTATGATTAATGATTTTATCATTGCCATATAACAATTACCTTGACAGCCGAGTTTTGTACGATCGAACTTCTTCTGCTATCCACTTGAATTTCTTCTTTGTACTGTAGAAAAAAAAATTAATTAATAGAAATAAAAAAACATTTTTATTCAGTTATTTTTCGGGTCAAATAAAATAAATTTACAGAAATGCTTAAAAGAAATATTTATATATTATAATTTACTTCTAGTAATATATAAGCGATATATCAAAAAGAAAATGCGGTAATTCAGGCATGCGGAATACTAGAATTATATTTTATTTTTCTTGTAATTCACACTAAAATAGCAAGAAAAAACTAATTCAAACTAAGTTAACAGTATTAATGGGATTTTTTTGCAGGTAATACTCTAATCGATAAATAAATAATCTACTTTTGCTTTCAAGAGTATAGCTAAAAAATTAACAAACAAATAATATTTTTTTTATTTGTGCGAAAAAAGAATATTTTATTTGAACGAATTTTCAATAAAACTAATCACCTACCTTCATGATTTCACCGAATGCATTATTTCACTTATACTAAAGTTAGCAGTTAATTTTTTTTTAGTTATTTTTGATCCCAAGAAAAATATATAATTTTGTAAAATAGATCACATTCTTATACTACTGAATTTTATATAAAAGTGCTTAAAATCCCTTTTTAACCCTTTGACTGTGTAGAGTATCCTTAGACACCTGATTCAAGATTATTTACAATGGACTGCCAATAAAAGGATTATCTTCTGTGGCAAAAAGAGCTTATAGGGTCTCTTCAACTCTTATTAATTTTTTTAGGTGTTAAAATTCTATTTGCATAAACCAAATTAATACCTTTACTTTTCCAAGAAACATAAAAGCGACGCAATAAAAACTAATTTAGGTGATTTATTTTTACTAATTATAAAGAGTTCAATGTTGGTTGTTGCAGCTGAAGGACTGCATGGTTAGCATATTTTGTTTCTGCATATTCCACAGTCAAAGGATTAAAAATAGAGGAGTTATAAAAAAATTAATTTCAATAAAAATACATACCTCAGATTGTACAGATGATCGTCGACTCTCGGTCTGTGATAATGCAATAAATATTAAGAATTAATTTAATTAATTTATAACAAAATATAAAACCAATTAAAGTGTTTATAAAAATCTGATGAAGTTGTGATAATATTTATAATGTGTAATGAACAACGGCACAGGATTACACATGTATTTATTTGAACATTCAAACACATAAAAAAATGTTAAAAAAACTGCATATATTCCATTAGAGTATATATCTTTATGTCAGTTTTATATTTAAATATTTATAGAATAATTTTGAATATTTTCAAAAATAATATTTTTGAGAAATTTCTGTCAAAGGGCCGAACAAAAGTAATTTTAACAAAAATAGATAAATTCCTAAAAATCAAACGTTATTTTTAACTAATAGTTTTCAGATCCAGATTAAGCAACTGGTTAGACCATTTCTAGATTTAAATCGTGGTGCAAGTTTAGTTGAGCATGATAAAAAAAAGAATCAATGGATTCAATACAATACACTAAATCGTATTGAAATTGTTTATTTCTTTATAACCCACGGCAGTATCAGGCTGTCGGTGGATTGGAATTTCAAACTTTTAATTTATTTAGGAATTATGAAAAATAAGAAATTATTAAATGTTCCATTGATTGAGTTCTTCCTTTCAATATTTCACTACTTAAAAATAATTCAAAAAAAATTAACAAAATTTCTCTATTTATGCATCGTAACTAAAATTCCACTATTCTTATCTTAGTTCTGCTTACAAGCTAGAAATTTTTTTAGAAAACCATAGAGAAGTTTGGCCATTTTGTATACAAATTTTAAAAAAGTGCACAAGACTTAACTGGCCTTCAAATTTTGTATTTAGATAGTGTGTAAAATTGAATACAATCAAGATGTAATTTCCTTTTGATGTTATAAAAATGAAAAGAGTGAAAACCATTTTCTGAAGTTCTGCATAATAAAAAAGTTATGACTGTTTCAAAAATTTATAAGTTAATTATAAATGTGGATTTGACCGTTCAACATTAAGTGAAAACCGCGGCAGTACTAGTTGTCATAATTACTTTAAAATAGTAAAATAAACAGTTACGCCAAAAATTTAAAAATAAATTTCAAAAAATTTAAATAGCATTTTAATATTGCTTGCTCGGCACTTGGTCGCAATCGAATCAAACAAAAATAGTTGAAATTACACATTCACAATTTAAACTATGTTCGAATAAATAAACCGATTTTTGCTTCTATAGGGGACTCGTATCGTATTATAACTCTTATGCCACAGACCTAAGAATGGTTTTATTATTTGCTTGTCATTAAAAAATAAAATAACTTTATACGAAGGTGTTAATGTGGCAACGTATATCGGCCTAGTGAATTCTTGAGGAAAATAAATTGTGTTTGAAATTACAAACCACTTAAAACTATTCCTGTGACTAAACTACTGAATTTCATTCATTAATTTTTAGTGTACTGTTGAGAAATAGTATCTAGTATATTAGGATTCATTTAATGTCGAATGGTCAAATCCATGTCGTATAACCGTCAACGGATTTATGAAAAAGGGAAAGACATACATTACATTCCACTTTCTCTAAATGCAATGTACCTTTTACCTACATTACGAAAAATGATATTACGGTTAATGTATTTTAATTAAAACATGTCTAATCCGCTCTTCTTAATCTCGCTTCTCTAACACATATTTAATATGCTTTTCACAATGCGCGTCACAAGATTTGTTTAAAATATTTTTGTGGGTATTTTATGCTTTTTTGGTTTCATAAAAAAATTTGTTCGATATTTTATAGAATAGTATGAATTTTGTAAAATGGTTTACATTGTTCTCTTCAGGACATCGAAAAGAATTACCTTTCCACAGATTTACGTATTCAAATTTACAACCTGTAAACTAAGTGCTATATTGAAAGTATTTCATTGACAATTAGTAATAGCTTTGATAAATATTATAGGTACATATTTGTTTATTTGTTTATTGTCCTAGCAAAAATTATGTAGTTTGCATAAAAATATATATATATAAATATATATATTTAATCAAGCGAATGCAATAACATTCTGAATACTATGCGAGTAATATGCTTCACAGTTTTGTATGTGAAGTAAGGCTTTTAATGCAGTGCAGAAGGGTTTATAAACCCCTTAACACACCCCTTTTCTCCTCATCCCTAATTATATACTAACCTTTAGTGATTATAAATATTTACAATTTTTAATGAACATTATCCATGTTCACTGATAAAATGCATACAAAGAGTATATACAAAGGTCAAGGTTGTGCAAAAAAATCTTAAGCAATCTAGCATTTCACAATCTACCTGAACTTGAAGTCGCTGAGCAGAAACTGATACCTGTTGTTCAAAGTTATAATTAATAATTGGTTTACAGTTTACATATTAATTGCAAATGATATTGATGTGAGCACAAATTAAATTTACTCTTCAATATCAAGTGTCTCGGTTCAATAAATATTTAAGTATTTATTTTTTATTACAACTATATGCATTTTGCAATTTCATAATTTTTTTTAAATTAAAAATTCTCAAAACAACGTTTAAAATATATACACATTTATCAATTTTAATGGCTCCAAGTTTTAATTGAGGATTTTTCAAAAATTCATAAAAAGAACTCTTATTTTTTTTGAAAATTTATTTTTCGTATGTTGTCAAAATGAATTTAGTAAACTGCCAGTAATTTAAATTTATAGCAATTTCTACATCATTGGTATTTATCTTTTGCTGATGCGGATTGCTGAAATAATTGTAATAAATCGAAAATCGAAACAGGTTTTTACAACAATGCGACTAAAAAAGTGGTCATTTAAAAAAAAATTTTCTTTTCGTAAAAAAATTGTCTTTTTGTAAATATTGAGAAGAAACAACATTTTTTAAAAAGAGACTAGTTACCAGATTTAAGAAATAAATCTAAGTTATATTACAAATTTTAAATTTCATAGCCTATAAAGGAATATGCCATATTTAAAAAACTATACTTTTCAAAATATATTATTAACATCACCTAAAACATTTCTGTAATAAACCACAGATCTGTATGTAATTTAACTGTATCACAAAAAGCAGGAATGACTTTTACTTTTCAGGTAAAAAAATTAAACCCCACTGGAGGATGTTATCATAGTAACATGATAAAATTAATTATAAATACCTTCTCCTCTGTCTTCTTCTCTCGCACAGACGGAGTTGGTGTGATCTTCTCATATTTCTCGAGTACAGGTCGCTCATAATCGTCAACAAAGTCCAATGTGAACTGCAAACAGATATATTTATAAAATTAACTTAGGAAAGTTTTCTTTTGGAACAATTTTGATCTTTGAAAAATTTCACAAAAAAGTAGCATTTATTAGCTAGAAAAGATTTAAAAATAAGTTTGCAAAGCTAAATTTGTAATGGCAGATTATTAAGGAAAATTAAAATAAAATACTACCCAAATATTATGATATAAAAAATCGATTAGTTTCTCTTTTAACAAAAATTATATAGTATGGAAAATTAATTTACACTATATATTTAAAACTTAAACCGAAAATGATTAAATTAAATTAAAAAAGATTTCCATAGTAATATTATAGTAAAAGAAATTGGTTTAAAATAATTAAATATAAACATAAATACACACATATCATGCAACATAAATAGAAAAAAAATCAAACATATATACCACCTTATAAAAACATTTTATTCTTCTGAAATAAATAACTAGAAAAAAGAAAATTATTTTTATTATATAGCAATGTTAAGATATAATTATTATAAAACTGTAATTAATAAATATTTGCTGTGTTAATGTACATTAAATTATTTGACATGTGTCGCTTGTAAATTAAGTACGCCGTAATGTAGTAATTAAAAAGCTGTAGAATAAATAATATGTTGTAAATTTTAATAAGCAAGATGCGTTTTGTGTGCGAGATGAGGTTTCGAGTTAAATAATTTACCCCATTGTCGGTGGCATCGCCTTTTTTGACTGGCTTTTTGGTGGTCTTCTTAACTTTTGGCTTATCTTCGGCGTCATCCTGAAATTATTAAGTTATCCTGAAATTATTATGGTTCCACATGAATACAAGTTCTTCAGTTTTATAATCTCTTTATTTATATATATCAGTAATGTGCCCATTCGATGAAAATATATTTTGTTTATAACAATCGGTAAAAAGTGTTTATAAATATTTGTACATTTATATTTTTTGTAAAAAAAAAAGACACCGGCAAAAATAAGCCTACCCCTTACACTAGAACAAACTGAATTGATTTGTTCACCAATTCAGGGATGCCACAATATTAAATATGTTTGTGTCATCCCTGAAACCCATAATATACTGAAGATATTTGCAAAAATATTATCTTAACATTTTAGGCAATACCTGCTTTGTAAAAGTATCGAAAATATTTTCTTTACATCTCATGATTGCCATATGAGAAATAATATTTATTCTTAAGCGATTTATAATTAAAAAAATATATATTTGGTTCTATAATACCCATTACTTGACTATGATTTTTAAATAATATTTGCCCAATAAATACCTTCAGATTTGTATACTGACATCGTGATTGATTATCAGTTGGGCAACAATCTGGATAGTATAAAAAATATTCAGAACAATTCATTCAATGTTATGTGAAAATAATTATATTCTTTACACACATTTGCTGGGATTTATTTTTTAAATATTATTTTCATCCCATAATCAACAAGGCCATTGCTTTATTCATTGTTTTCAAATGTCTTTGTAGTTCAAATATAGCCATTTGCATTATTGTCTATCGATATTTACAACTGAGCTTGATTAACTATGATTGTGCACTGGGCTCCTTTCAATGTAAAATATTTAATTTTAATCATCATATCTTTTATATTTATTAAATATGACTCTAGAATAAAAGATTTTTGTAATCTCTTTAGCGGTCAATGGATGTGACATTAAATGTGAAAAAAATTTTAAATTAATTGTTTTGAAATATGACCAGTCAAAGTGGTTAAGAATAAATTTATGTTTTAAAAATGTATAGAGCGAGTTAAGGTCATAATACACGCACGATCAAAACAGATATTTTTTTACCTTAAGCGCAATTTGTAACGTAACTTTTATTATTATATAATTATATCCCATATCCCAAGCTTATTTAAAGAAATATTGAATATATTTAGCATTAATTTTGTAGAAATTCATTATTCACAATTAAATGAAACTACGTGATGTAGTATTATTTCTACTTTCTTTAATTTCTTTACCACGACCTAGGTTTCGTTGTATTACAACATCTTCAGGTGGGATATTAGCAAAGATGGAAAATCTTCAGGTGGGATATTAGCAAAGATGGAATTACTCATCTTTGCTAATATCCCACCTGAAGATGTTGTAATACAACGAAACCTAGGTCGTGGTAAAGAAATTAAAGAAAGTAGAAATAATACTATATCACGTAGTTTCATTTAATTGTGATTAAAGAAATATACCAAGTTTGTTTAAAGAAAATAAATTAAAACCTCAATTGTTAGGTGAGAAAAAAACTAATGATCATAGGAATTAGGAGAGTCATATTATATCTGCTGTATTCAATTTTGAAAATTTATCAAAATTTTTAAAATTCAGAATGCAAAAGACAATTTTAAAATTAAACATTAGAAATACCAGATTTGTATATAAAACTTACAATTTTGTGTATGAGTTTAAAATCTGGACTATTTAGACAGGTCATATCTTTGAAACCATCCTCCGCTCAACAGGAATTTTTCTCAAATTTTTTATTTCATCGTTAAGTAACATTTAGACCAAAATTTTGAAAATTATAATATTCTTTCCTTCACCAGTTTATCTTATTTTTATCTTTCACAAAGAATAATCAAACAACATTTTTAGATGCGTCACTTGCACTTTCACATTGACAATAAAAAAGATTACTATTATCATGAATGGCAACATTACTAGTATTTAGAACAAACTTTCTACTGGTTACTAACAAAATGGTGTAAAAAACTATGGTTATTTAGACTAAATGATATTGATTCATTACAAAAATAACTTAGCAAATAAAACTCACAGTACATTACCTTTTACAATACCTCACCCTCACTAAAATAAAATAAAAAAGATTTCTTTGAGAAAAGGATTCTATTTTATTTTTGCTGGTGGCAAGCTCAAAGCTGTCGAATCTACTCAGTGTAGGTAGTCAGAAAATTTTGTTTATTATATTTTGTTATATATAATTATGTTATATTAAATATATAATTTTGGAAAAATGTTATTAAAGATTGTATACATATATTGATAAATACATATTACATTATATGTATATATACATAAATGTGTAACGTTATGTATTCTAATTTGATGTGTAATTTAATTAGCGTATTATGCAGTGAGATGAAAGCTTGTATTCACACTTCGAAAAACGTTGCTTGTGTACCTTAACGCTTTTGACTGAGGAACGCCTTGAGTCGGTAGTGTCTGGTACAATTTCAGGTTTTTTGACGTTGAGTTTAGCCGATTCGGCACCCTCCTACGGTTTACAAGTTGACATGTTTAAACATTTTATATTTAATTAACATTATGTTCGATTTGATTTAGGTGACAGCACATTTTATAGCGAATAATTTTTTCCACACTATAATTTAATCTCTACCAATTCAAAGATATGATTCTATGCAATTTTATGGTGTAATCAAGTATTCTGAATTAAAAAAAATATGCACTAACTGACTTTCAACGTCTGTTATATATTAAATGCTACTTTTATCTTAGCTATAAACTAGACATACGATATACTTGTCAAAAAACTGTGCAAAAAGTTATAAATTGCTTGAAATATAAAGTTCCGTGTTTATCTCACTACTTGTCAAAAATGAAATGTCAAGTTGACAGAAGTTTGACATTTCAGTTGTATTTGTTGCACTTATCTGATATTTGATTATTTAAAGTAGTTATTATATCTGAAACATAACTCAAGGATTTTATTATGTCTGATTAATTTTTGTAAACTGTAATTTTCTTGATCATCATTTATGCAAATTAATACTCAAAAATAATTTGATTCAAAGACTTTTACACTTTGATATACTGAAAATAGAACTTTTCTTTATAATGATACTAAACCAAATTGCAACGTCTCAATTTTAATATAAAAAACTTTATAAGATTCTAATGTGTTATGTATTGTAAGTAATTGTATACCGTAGGTACGATTTCGGCTGGTGTTTTGTGAGTGAGAGATACATCTTCTGGTTCCGGAGCCTTGGTCTTTGGTCTACCCAGTTCGACAGTCTCATCTGTTTCTGTGTCCTGGTGTTTTGGAACCGACACAAACATTTACATACATTTATACAACATCAAGTACGACAATATAATACGATGCAAATAATACATACACAATAATATACAGAACATTTTCAAAATTGCAACAGAAAATAAGTTGAGATGTTGGGAACCTAATAATTCTGTACTCTATTAGCAGTGGGTATATAATGCTTATAAGTGGTTTCAAGTCAAAAAATTATGTTTTAACGTTTACATCTCATACAAAATGCTTCAATAGTAGGTTCAGATAATCTCTACTTATGACACAAAACATAACAATATAATAAATAGTTTATAACATGACAATAAATAGATATAGATTATAAAACAATAAGTCAATTAAAGATCAAACGAAAACTAAATGATTTTCAAAATCAACTTGACTGAATGCCTTGTTACTATACGTAGAATGATTCAACATATACTTTCTAACATAAATGAAAATCATTCGCAACTCGTTTCGTTTGGTCTCTACATATAATTAAGATAATATTAGTTACTTCGGTATTAGAACATTTAACAAGTACCTTCGTCGGTTTTGCCGAAGGTCTTTTAGCCTCGAACGAGTCTTGAATTTCGGGCTTTTTGACATTGAGTTTAGCCTGCGCTGAGTCCTCCTGTATATCGAAAGTGTGTGTGTATTAACCTATTGCCATTTTGTGTAAATTTACACTTGTTTATTTTCCTTCACATTTGCAGTAAAAATACTTAATTATCACATCAAAACTCTGTCAATCTTATGACAAACCCTATTTTCAAAATAAAACCCTTTCAAATTTTATGTGGATGGAAATATATAGTAATGACTTGCCAGAAAGATTAAATCATGATCAAAAACTTCAAATATAGATGGAGTTCTCATTTCGACTCCATTGTACTTATTTATTCACCCCTTATGTATACTCAACTATCATATGGACCTCAACTTTCAACCCCAACCTCTAAGTGGATATGCCGATTTAGATGAAATATTACTCATTTTAATATCATCATATCGAATGGAAGTTGACCAATCATAAAGGTTGGAAAACCTTTTAAGGTTTAAAGTCAGTTACCACGTTATATGATTTTTTTGTCTTTGCGTGGAAAGTAAATTTTAGAGAAAAGAAGTTGAATCAACTTCTTCATTCGAAGGTAATACACGAATTTAAATCCCCATTCTCCAAAACTTGATTTGGTTTAAAGTTTTAATGGCAAATTTTTGTTATCAATCTAATCATTAACTCGTCATTAACTTGTAGTTAACATTAACTACTCAATAAAATGTATTATTATGGGCATTTAATTAAACTCTATTAAAGTCTTTGAGACATTTCAAAAGTGTTTTAAGGCTCATTTTGATGGGTCACACATTGACAAATCAAAAAGTGGCTTCAGTTACTTTATATTCAGCCCTTAAAATAGTTAATCAAAAAAATGCAAATACAGAAGGAAAATAAACGAAAAATTCACAGAAAACGTAGAATACCGTGGGTTTGATTTTGGACGGCGTTTTTTGTGTGAGTGACACGTCCTCTGGCTCGGGTTTCACTTCTTTCGGTTTAGTTAGACTCACGCTCTCCTCCACATCCTACGTAGATACAAATATTCCACTAGGTTAATTGTTATAACATATAATACACACATAACACATAGTTATATACATAAATAGTTTACAACATTAAAGACACAGAAAATATATTACTTTATCGTTTTGTGATCAACAATGCAATAGGACATTAAAAAAATATATTATCTAATGGAAAAATTAATGTGAATTTTCGTATAGACTTTTATGGTCTACGTAACGTCTCGCATGTTTTTAGTAAAAGTTGATATAGGATATAAACTTATAAATCAATGTCAAATTTTTAAATTCATTTTGACAATACAAGTATTAAACACAATTTTTTTATATGGTGTTGTTACTTTACGCGGTAATTTCGATATTTTCATAATCTAGAAGTAATAAAAAGAATTTGTGATAATTCAAATACGAAGAAACTATATGGTTTATGACAGTCGAAGTCATACTATTTATGCATATGTACTTTAGTTTTTTTCAGAGTGCTTCTGCTACATGATTCCGCATTGCGGGCCAGAATTTGATTGCTAACCATACTCAGTGGCCACCCATTTTTCTCTCAAAAATTTTGAATTACTTTCTATTTATTAGTAGTTAAAAATCATTGTTATAACTCGTCACTCGTCTCCAAGTTGTGATGCTTATTATTAATAAATCGGAAATACGAGCTATAACTTCAATGGACACTACACGCATCATATGAATTGAGAGATATTGTGTCGTCCATCTATAATGTATCAACAAATTTACACAACTATAGACTACTGTGATACACCCCATCCCACTCTATTATTTACGTAACAAATTCTTCTGATATCTGAACTGAATTACCGCTGATAAAGAACTTTTGCCTACAAATTCCTCATACAAAATTATATATTCCTAAAACTCAATGTTGAACACAAACGATACAAAAAACAAAATACATAAAATAATATAGATAAATATAAACAAATATTAAACTATATTTACAGATTTTCCATCTTCATATGAAAATCATAACAATGTGTCAATTATATGTACAAGAATAAGTACAAACAAAATATTAAGACAATATATATATATATATGCAATAAATAATATAAATCTTAATTGTGATAATGTGTAAATTGTATTTTATGTGCTTTTTGATATGTTGGTGTTGTAGTTGTGAAAATATGGAACAAAAATTTGTGTACTGTACCTTCGGTTTATCGGATTTACCGACAGGACGGCGTTTAGCAGTGGCGGTGGCTTCTGATATTGATTCCTCAGCCTTTTTAGGCTCTGGTTTATCATCCTTGGAAAGTCAAAATGCTTGAGTTATAACGTCTGAATCTTACATGTGTGTACAATGGGGATATTGATATTGTATTGCAGAATTAACTTGACTAACAACGTAACAAAAAAATTTTTATATTGTCTGTTATTTTTAATGATATTTTATTGAAATAAAAATGTGCATTTCTTGAAAACGAATGGCTCTATTTTATTTAGTTGTGTCTTACAAAAACTATTTTTTTCATGCCTGCAATATTATTCAAAATTTTCAGGTCCTCTTTAAGTGTTACAATTTTTTCAAATATGCTTTCTTTAGCACTAATACCGCAAAATACGCTAGAGGTCTTTTCCGATGAAATGTCATAAAATTATGCAAATACTAAAGGTTAAATATTGAATTTTTGGGAGAAAAGAATCGGCTATATGTTAACAAAAACCTATAAAATTAGTCATTGCTGAAACCACAGTTAAGAAGCATGGAGAAGCTCTTTCTATGTGGTCTCTAAGAAGCTAGAAATGTTACTTTTGAATCTAGATAGAGAGCAGCTAAACTGCTTTAGGTTTAACTGCGATAGTCCTCAAGGAAGCTTTGGAATGTCTAGAATTTACGAATGAGACTCTTAATGACATATATAACGAAAATAAAATCACTCCACATCTTATTGCAAGATGCAGGAGTTCGAAAGAGACAAGACATTGAATATTATGACTTTCTTCCATGCTACACTTGATATGGAACACGATAATGGGAGAAGACTTCTTCATTTTGCTTAGGAGGTCGACCTGCCAGTTGTCCAAAAGTACCAGGCAAGTATAGTCAAACATTTGTATTTACAATTAATTCTTGATAATTTTACTACATATACCATATTATAGTTTAAATATATTTTCTAAAATATCTTGTCATGTTGTATAAAATGGATCAAGAGTGAATGATTGCAGTAAAATAAAACTCAAAATACCTTAATAGACTTCCTTTTCTCGGTAGGTGTCGGTGAAATTTTCTCATATTTCTCCAGTACTGGCCTCTCATAATCATCGATAAACTCGGGCTCTTCCACCTTTTTGAAATTGTTTAAAGTAAACTGTAAATATCTAGTTTAGGTTTGATGGTTCAAAAGTGTTCTTCTCAGCAAAACCAAAATTATCGATAAAATCAAGAATATGCAGCCCAAAAATTGCTTTTACGGTACCCAAAGAAAAAACCATTAAAAACCAGGGAGTAAAATAAAAAAACGAAACAAAAAAAAATTAATAAACTCCTCTTTTATGTTTAATTAACAAAATTAACACGAAACAAAAATTATACTTGCAAATCTATGTAGATTGCATAGTTATCAAAAATGTAAAATATGTACGTTTTAGGAAACAAAATGAAACTCGGAAAAGACAACCAAACTACAGAATTAAACAAAATAATAACCTTGAATTGGGTTGTCTTTGGCAAACTAACCAATATATTGGAAAACAGAACAACACCAGTCAACTTTATATTAAAAGTCCTGAACGTAAATGAATGATGAATGGAATCAAGATTATTATTTGTACCCATAAAACACTAACTAACTTAGTCTCATGTAAAGAGCTACTGTGTAAGTGCTGGATATCAGTTCGAGGTATAGAGCGCTAAACGAACAAGTTAGAGCTCAACTTATCATTGAAGTGGCATCGGGAGTGGCATATCTTTCAAGTTAGCATTCAAAAGCCATGACATCTAGCGCAGTTCACCATCCACTTCACTGGGGAATGACGTTAAGAAACCAGCGGGAATATCTTGAATGCAGATCATGGAAAAATATGAAAGAGCCCTACATACAGTAGATCAGTACAGGCTGGAGAAGATGAAGAAATTACTTTCTATTTACTAGATTTCTGATCAATTATGAGTCGAAAGACAAATTATTAAGAAAAGAATTAGTCTTTCATTGATAATAATATTAGACACCAACGGTTTCAAAAATGTTCACTGGATAATCATTTTCAGCTATAGTGTGCAACGCCTGTATCCACTGTTCATCTGTTTTTAACAATTGTTTGTAACTATTCATATTAACGTATTACTTTTTTGTTCATATTAACGTATTATAGTACTTTTTGTGTTCTGATGTTACGTATATTACGTTAATGTTGAATTATACATTGAACCATACTTTGAATTGTTTCATATTTGAAAAGGTTATTAAATTTTATTTCTGCGTTAAATACTGGATATTCTCAAATGTTATTCGGACGACACAGTAAAAAAGAAATTATTTTGTATGATTTATTTTTACTAGAATTAAAACGAATATCATGTCCCACATTCCACCCAATTGTACGCAGTCGCATACCGATTGTACAATTATTCGGTTGTTGTGGCGAAAGCACTGCGAGATTGGTATATTTCCTTTCTGCATATTTCAAATAGTTGCATTGAGAAAAAAACCAAGTTTTGCTGAGAAGAAACTTTTTTTATGCTGGAAGTAACATGTTTAAATAAATATCTTCCGTTCTACATTTCATGCCTTCATTATGTGGTAGATTTAGCAAAATAACAGTGTCCTAGAGTACAATAATATGATGAAACATGGAGAATCATCATCACCACATAATTTACATGAACCGTCCCAACATCATCAAATTTATATTTGTAAGATTACGCAATAGTAAGTAAAAGAATTTAAACCTTTGTACTTCATGTCAGTATTTATGAACGTTTGTTTATATTGTTCAAAATTAAAAGTGTGTCTTATAATGAAAATTGAATGATGTGATAGTAAAATCGACATAAAATAGTGTTGCTTTAAAAAAAGAAGTGATAGAAATAAATTAGTGTCATATTGTCATTTAATTATAGCTTTTATGCCAAACAATGTAACAATTACAATAATCCATAGAATCGGAATATTATAACTGTATATTGTTTGAAATAAACCTGCAAAATAGGTTTACGGAAGCACTGTGATTGTCAAATGACATCAGTGAGACTCGTTAATGACAATGTGACACTACGAGCAATTAGTTACAAATGTGTGTATATACATAGTATGAAAGTACCTTTTTGTCTTTTACCGAAGGCCGTTCGTCGGCAGTTGGAGTACTTGTCTCTTCCAGTACATCCTCGGTTACATCGACAAGCTTGTACTCCTTAAGAATAGAATTGATTGACAGAAGTCGTATTAAGTAAATTTTGATAAAATGGATAAATCGGAAAACAATATATTTCATTGAAACGATCTAGCAGCCAATTTGCATTCTTCAGCCTACGTTATTCTTTCGTTATTGAGGCGTCTGTTTTGGGAATCAGTTTCGAAAATACGTTTGACATGCTTCATGCGGTTTTTAAAATGTAATCGTTTCGTCCAACCGGGCAATACAAAATTTTAATAAAAAAATCATATCCTTGCCTATCATACGCCCATTTCATTGCATGTCTGCATGCCAACAAGACATCTTTTAGTACTTAATTTACAGCCAATGAATTATATCAATACATACAACGTAATTTTGATAATTATGCTCTAAAAATATGACTATCATAAGCATAAACTTAAATTAAAATGGTATTTCAAATTCTCTACATACTAATTAATTAATAATTTTAAATTTGAATTAAAATATTTTTACCCAAACATACATAAGCCAATAA
The DNA here is from genome assembly GCA_039881145.1 of Druceiella hillmani. Taxonomy (NCBI): domain Eukaryota; kingdom Metazoa; phylum Arthropoda; class Insecta; order Lepidoptera; family Hepialidae; genus Druceiella; species Druceiella hillmani. The sequence continues at coordinate 14,358,267 of JAYKKI010000031.1, forward strand.
ACATCGAAACTAAATGCAAGCAAATGGAATGACAAAAACAAATTTTGGAAACATAAGCATACTTTTTAGTTTTACTGATATTTTTATGCTTAACGTAAACTATTTTACACTAGACTTAAATTTTCAAAATTGTTTGCTTATCTATTTGTTGTCTATAGTTCACTGACACCTGTCAAAATTTCTAGGTTATATAAGTGAAGATTTTCTGGTAATCATTTCAAAACCTTGCTCTTAAACTTAAACTAAGTAAATTTTATAAGTTCATACTTGGGATTTTTTAATATTCGTTAAAAATATCGAATGAGTATAGTAATTAATCACATAAAAACGAAAATCTAATAAAATGGACAAAATCTATGAAAAAAAATTATTTTCTGTTTCTTAATTTTAATATTAAATTTATTTTCTAGAATATATTAATCCTATATACATATATACTTTGTATTATATACATGTATGACTGAGTATCTAATGAACTTTTTGTAGGGCAAAACGGCATGAATTTTTCAAACCAAAAAATTAATTTTGAATATCCTTTTTATTGTTTTCCGGTAAATCCTGATATTAGAAACTTGTTTTGTTAGTAGTGCATTCAAAAAGACATGAACCGGGCACATAATCTCTGTCGGTGATACCTCTCCGTCTTTAATCCATTTTCGCTTCTGGACCTTAGTCGGTACCGCTTCTGGTTTATTTTGTACTTCCGGAACCTTGTTTTCCTTGTTAATACAAAGTAAGACAATGTACAGAGATGAAATTTTATGTGTAAAAACAGAAAAGATTAAAAAATTATATTTTATTGTGCTGCTTGAGGCAGTGGTTCTAAAATATAGGTAGGAACACAAATATAGTATTTTAGCACATTTGAAAGTCAAATTACAGTTAGGTGAACATATATATTAAACACAGTGAAATTAAAATATTGGAAGATAATACTAAGTTTACAATTAACAATGCTTTATGCACTTTAACTTCATACAAAATTGCACGGCAAAATCATTTTTATACACCAATATAGCAACAATGTTCTTAAGTGGGTAACCAAATAGAAAAATACATGTATATGTTACTATACTAGTTTATATACTTTCTTGAATCAAAAATTATGCCAAAGATAGAATTTTTTTCATAGAATCGTGGCCTAAATGTTAACTTGTAATGTGCATGATCGTTCTTTGCAACCGAATATTTAAATGCATGGCTGCTTTGACTGAACACTTAGAACACATTTTAATTAAACTTAGAACACATTATAATTTCAGCATTTAACTGTAAACTTAATTCAAGCATTATACTAGCGTCTACAAAATTACATGTCAGAATGTATGTAAAATTTTAGCGTATGTATAAAATTTTTTAAACCAAATGTGTAAGCTGAATATTGTGATAGCTGAAACCTAATTTGTAAACCCGTCAAGTGTGCACAGAGTGCAATCAAATTGAAAGAGACCGACCAAAATGTTCAAATGTGGATTAAACAATTCTAACCAAAATGTAAAGTAATTTTGGTCGGTCTCTAACTTAGTTGTCTATGGCGTATTGTACGCAAGAGTCTTTAGTGTGAAAGAACATTTGTGTGAAAGAGAAAGCGTGTAAATGCATCAGTACCTCTCTTGGTTTTCTCCAAGGTGCGTCTTGTACTGTTCTTTGTGTATCATTTGTTTGTGTATTGTCTGTTGGTGTGACCATTTGTTTTTCCTGTTATTAATAATTTGTTTTAGACTATATAAAAGTTAATTAACAGTACTTGTACATTAAATGATTTTAGTGTAAGTAAAAAATACAAAAATATGTATATGTATTTCTGTACCTTCTCCTTTTCTTTAACCGATGGCCTCTTTGTTTCAGTCGGCTTATCATCAGAAGGTTTAGCTTTGGGTTTTTCTGCTGGCTTTTTAGGTTCTTCATCCTTAAAAATTGTATAGTAACGAGTGTTAAAGTGAATTTGATGGATATTTGATAAAGTAATATTGTATTCTGACTAAATGTAGTGTATACCTGTTCCTTTTTGATCGAACGTCTTCGTAATGGCGTGCCTACTTCCTCTTCCTCCTCTTTCGGTTTTCCTACCTTGCCTTTAGGCATTTCGGGTACTTCCTATTACGTAAAAAATGTTGTCAGTGTCGCTACTTGTCATAATTAAATATTAGGTTGATTAAAAATTATAGGTTTTATAGTCATTGAATTCTTTTTTGTAATTCTGTGATACTTCATAAATTCTTTGAAAAATTTAATAATATATTTAACACGTTTTTTTGTCAGGTAACATTGCAAACATTCTTTTTCATCAGTGGCTTATACAAAAATATTTCAAAACCTACAAAAAATTAAAATATTTCAATAACATAACATTTTCGTTCCGTCTAACATTGATAACTATGAATTCATTCATTCTGTATTGTGTAAAAGAACTAAAGAGTATTGTGATATCTTAAAAGGAAAATTATTTTGGAACGTTTACGAGTTAAATTTTTTTTTGTAACATGCGGGGCATGTAATTCAAAAAATACCTTAGTGTCACTAGGACGACGTTTCTCTGTAGGTGTTGGTGTAATTTTCTCATATTTCTCAAGCACTGGCCTTTCGTAATCATCAATGAACTCTGGTTCATCCTAAACGATGTAATATAATAATTTATATTTTTTTAAATATATAGAGTTTCATAAATTAAGGTATTGTCTAAAGGTGAATTTTGTGAGTATACTTGTCAAAATTAAGTGAGAAAAATTTTAAATATTTCAGCAAATTACAATAGCAACTAGTGTAATTATTGTGATGTGTACCTTTCTCGTAAAGCGTTTTTCTTGTTTGATAGATTCCGAAACAGATGTCAGAACGGAGGTTTCCTCTTCACTCGAGTATTCGCTGCTTTCCTGTTGTGTAATGTCAAATGTAGTGTGTATGTGTATAAAATTAGAATAAAGTTGAGAAGTTTATCCAGAATATAATACATGAAAGGTTTACTATGTGACTCTATGCATATTAATAATATAAAAGCAAAAATTTTAACCTCTCTCCGCATATCCTTTACTATAATTTCCTTTACAATAATAACCATTATGCAGAGGACGAAGCTAATTAGATAATTACAAAGAATTCATTGCAAAAATTTTCATCAATTGCCTAATTAAAGAAAAAGCAAAGAGGGTAATCAATGCCTACTACCAATACAGTAGCTATTGCTAATAGCAGTTAACCGCAAAATAAACAGAAAATTAGGTTTGAATAGTTTCATAAAATTTAATTTTTGTTTTATGTCTAATAATCATATCATATTGTCAGAAGAGCATAGTATACCTTGCGTGTACGTGTCGGTGAAGTTTTACGTGTAGTTTTGCGCCCTATAACTGTGTCGGAAACCTCTTCGTCGCTTGAATATTCTGATGGTTCCTGTTTGTGTGATGGTTTTGTTGAGTGTACAATGTATTGAAAATCAAATATCAGAATTAATTTTTTAATTGATGTACTGTAATTGTGTAATCGCCATATGAAAAAAGGTAGTGTAAATGTGTCAATGCAATGAGATTTAAATGGTTTATAATCTATGTTCTAGAGATGAGGCACAATTGTCTATTCTAGAAGGAGGTAATTTAAAAAGTAAATATGTCTTCATAAAATGTCTATTCACTGACAATTATCATTTAAACAATATATTTGTTTATATGTTTACACATTGTTGGTAACCCTTTAAAAAATTAATAATTTTGACATTTCGAAAGTACCCAAGACAATAATAGAATATTTCATATTTCTAAATTTGGCAGTCATCTTGGATCTGACATATTGATTCCCTATAAAATTATTTAAACCAAATAAAATTTCCATGTCCAATTTTTTAATTCATAATTTTATTTCTTTTCATTCAAAAAGCAATTTTTTATGAATCTCTTATGTCCTTATAAATATTTTTTTTTATTATGTTATTTTATTAAATTATTACTGGAAGACGCCTCACATCCCTCTGGCATAGACAAGTATACTTCGATGCAAAGTGAGTAAAGTGAATATATTTGTGTAAAACCATGTACCTTCTCCCTTCCATTTTGTTTTTGTGGCCTTTCGGACGGTGTTGGTGTAATTTTTTCATATTTCTCGAGTTCGGGCCGTTCGTAGTCATCAACAAATTCAGCTTCTTCAGCCTTAAGAAACATTATTTACATTAAATATTCTTTTCGTAACTCGACAAGCGCATTATAATTTCGTTTTTGATAATTCATGTTGAAAACTATGATTATTCGTAACAAGTGAAATTGAATTAACAAATACGAAAGTCCTAGTGCATAGAGCTGACGTTGCTTATACACATATTAATTATCGAATTTCAAATGAAATACAATCGTAAAATATATACAAATAAAAATATTTTGTTAGCACATAATTTACATGCAAATGCAATATTTACAAATGCCTGTGACTATACATATATGTTTGTAAAAATTTGTTTTTGAAAAAATTATGTGGTAATCAATTTGATAATTAGTATATATAATGTAAGATTCGTTCGTTTAATCTGAATTATGAGTATCAAGCAAAATAGTAATTTTTTGTCAATAAATAATATAAGGTCAAAAATGTTTGGTTTGGTATAACCACATAAGGATATTAAATTGCTAAATAAGACAATCATAAGCATAAAGTTTATGCCTCTAGAGGCATATCGTTTGTGCCTCTAAGAGCATAACTATTCCAATTTCTAAATATCTTACTACCATCTTTCTTATTTTTTATTCTTCCACCTTGCCCAATCCCTAAAAAGACGCTTTTAATAGCACAAAAAATTGTCTGCTTATCGATCAAAATCTTAGCTGGCAACCTCAAGTAAATAATGTTACCTATCGTATTTCCAGCAGAATGCCCTCCCTTCAGCGTCTTCAAAATTTTTTAGACGTTAAATCTAAAGCTCACATCTGTCAAACACTGATTGACTACGGAGATACATGCTACCTAGACAAATTGTGCTATGTTTATGGTTGCAAAAAATATTATCATGTTTCTGAATTCAGAGTGCGACTTAAGTGGATAGAGGTTCACAATCGACGCAATCTACATATTCTTACACTTCTTCGTAATATTATGAACAATTCTACTTATCCAACTTATCTTAGAAATAGATTTAGTTACTTATCTGCACATGGTATAGGGCTACATTCTGAAAACTAGCTTAGTTTCTTTTTTCCTAAACATGCCACCACTTTTTATGAAAGATTCTTTGCTGTCCAAGCTATAAAATTTTAGAATCAACTGATACCGGAACTCGCCCTCTATAAATTCGTTCAAAGATCATCTCAAAGATTCCTTAGTCCTACCCTTCCTTAATTCCACTTTATTCCCCTGTATCGAAATCAGTGTTACCACAATCAGTGTTTTTGCAAGATACTAAAACCAACAATTTAATCTAAATATTGAGATGGAACCTAGTCATATATTACATATTGTCACAAAACTAATTTAATACCCTTATATGATAGCTTTAAAATAATTCTGAATTTGCTCATCATGTACCAAGGCAGAAATATTACTTTATACAATTATTATTGAGGCATTCTTGCTTCGTAGATAAAAATTTAAAAATTTTATGGACAAAACTACCTTCCCGACTGGTTTTTTGACCTTCTTTGCATCGGGCGCTACACCATTTTCTTCCTTGGTCTTTGGAGCGACCTTCTTTAATGTAGGAATGGCTTCTGGCTCTTCTTCCACAGGCTGTTTGCCCTTCTTAGTTATACTTGGACGCTTAACTGGTTCGTCCTTCTCATCCTTTTTGACCTGAATATCATTGGGTAACATTATTGGTTTGCGCAACTTAAAAAAATCTACGAATAAGCTTAATTAGAGTTACAAGTTGATATTGTACAACTATGTAAACTATTAAAAAATAATACGTATTAGAATGGTGAATTCTTTTTATGAACCAATTATAACATTGCAAATATTTTTTTTGCAAGATACTAAAACTAACACGAACTTAAAACAAATAAGATATTACTCCTAAATTAGTATCTTGTTCGTTTTTAACAAAACAGGATTTTGAATATATTTGGCATTCGTTTTGTAGAAATTCATTATTCATAATTAAATGAAACTACGTGATGTAGTATTATTTCTACTGTTTTTAAGTTTTTTACCACAACCTAGATTTCATTGTATTACAACATCTTCAGTTGGGCAATTAGCAAAGATTTTGTTGTCATTTTGTTGCTGAAACTTCAAAACAAAGCCCGTGCTTTTAATATCATCTATAAATAGCACACATATATAGATAATGGAAATTAAACATGATGGCACTGCTCATTTCAGCCTATCAGATTCCGTAAAAATATCTAGATCTGGACATATTGGTAAAATTGCTTTCATAGCAATGACTTCTATATTTGTACGTCTTGATAAAATTACTTTGATCTATTGCATATAATAATTACATTTATATTTCGATATCTCGATATGCAATATAGCAATTGAATTGCCACATAAGAATTTTGTGCGGCACCTTGAAGCAAATAAAATTTGTGCTTCTGCTACCAAATATCACGCCGTTTACGCAAGTTTTTTATTGGAGTATGTAACTTATTTGTAATTTTAAACTTTGGTTACATTTTTTTTTACAATTGTCGTCATTTAAGTTTGATTAAGGGTTATATATATTCTTGACTGCATAACACCTACTTTCTATTATAGATTGCCACTATCGATTAATTAAGAATTTTGTGACACGTTCATTGGAATATGCTTATGCGATACTCGAAAAAATGTTGTACCTTGCTAACCACAGTGTCCTTAGTAGACACGGCAGTCGATACCTCTTCCTCTGATTCATATTCTTCTTCACTTTCCACTGTGGGCTTTTTGTCTTCTCCAATCGTGCCTCTCTTACTCTGCATTGGAATTTATAATTATGAGGGACGTTTGTTTATTTTAAGGGATACGATTTTTTCATTGTAGACAGTTCAATTTGTGAGACAGCACCAAAAATGCTTACTTAAAATGATTAATTTACCATAATATATCTATGCAATATTGGACAGTATAAGTCATTTTTAAAATTATAACATAGTCGAATCATGCCTATCTTGCGGCATATAGGAGCTTACTTCAGATTATCCTCGCTAATATAATTAAGATTATGGTGAGATACGGCGAAGTGCGTAAAAAAGCTGTTGAAACATCTAGGACTCATTAATAAAGTCCTGTGTTCAAGGTATGATAAGCATAAAGAAACACTTCTTCATCTTATAGCCAACTGTAGGTGTTAAGGAACTCGTCTGTTGAATTGTGGGTATAAAGGAGTCGTGGCCGTGGTGTGTTGGGTTAATCACAAGGCATACGGCCTTTGACAATGCGGCGCACCGCGGGGACCCGGGTTTGATTCCCAGCCGTTCGTCGAACGAGACTGGACTGGTGTTATGGTTGGCTGTAAGAAATTGCTCTCGTAGCAGTAAGTCCGTCATATGTATCAATTAGATACATTAAAGTAGATAAATAAATAAAATGAAGAAAATCAAGTGATGAATTGTGGAATATTATCTTCTGGGAAGATTACTCTGCACCAAAAGGGGGAGAAAGGAGGATTAGAAAGGGAGACTGATCATACAATTCAAAACCATAACAACTTAGACATTCGGTGTGGAAATAATAAATTTGGAATTGATAGCTATGATATTAAGAAAGTAAACATTGTGGTTTAATGCCAAAATTTTGGTTCAATAAAAATATTGACATAAATTTCTATTCAGTTTGTGGAATCTTGAGTTTTATTTTTATGTATACTCGTATAGTATGAACTCATTAATTCTCCTAGCTTGTTAATTCAACTAGTTTATTAATTCATAAAAGTGAGATTAATTCACAAAAGAGACAAAATGAAATAACTTTAGTCTATACATTGTGTAAAGTTGAATACGACAAAGCTGCGGACAGACAGTTCTTTTCAATATCCTAAAGAGAACAATGTCAGAATTATTAAAATACAAAGTTTAAATATTTTGTAACTTATTACCTTACTTTCTAAAAAACCAAAAACGTTTCAAGGTTCAGAACGGAATGTTGTTCTTGTCTACTTCGGGAATCAGTTGACTGTTAGCTACTTAAATCTCAAGCAGATAACCGCTTTTTTGTAAATTATTCAAACAGCCTTAATGCAGAATTTCAAAAAACGGTTTTCACTATCCTTTTCAAGATATGGAAGAGAATCACGTGTCCGGTGCTTCGCTGCACTCAACTTTATACCCTGTACATAATAAAACGGTAATAATAGTAACGGATTCTTCAGAATCGATAACAAAATGTGATGTATATTACTGTATATGGTGGTACATTACATGAATTTGTAAAATCTGTCTAATCCTAAATTAATGATGATAAAAAAAAACAAACCTTAGGCAACTCGCTCTCCTTCTGTTTCTTAGCAAGCGGCGTCGGCGTTATCTTCTCGTACTTCTCCAGGACTGGTCTCTCATAATCATCGATGAAGTCCTCCAGATACTGACGAAACGAGGGTGTTGACACAAACATATATAGATAGATAGATAGATACAAACAACATTACTTGTTACCACAAACACACGAGAAAAAACCAGTTAACACAATGTTTGTACAAGGTGTCTGTACCGGGTTGCGAGCTGGCTCAGCTGGCAACTTTACATGGTGACAATGGCAACATGGTTACAAAATCTGATCGCATTTAATGATTGTTTACGAAGTAAGTCAGTCTCTTTTATACTTGATTACTTTATTAATGCTGATCATCAGAACCTAACATCCATCGGCCCAATAGGGAAGATGATAAACTTAGTCTCATTCAACTCAATGTAATAAAGGCTAGATTTCTTGAAGTTGCATGTCATAAACTAATGATTATTTGCCAACTAGCCACTTTTCATTGCTGGCTATACCTCATATGACATGGTCATATAAAAAAGTAAATAAATGGAAACCAAATATTTTATATTTAATTTAAATTTTATCATATCTATTTAGTGAAGTCTTGATATTGGAGAACTTCTAAAATTGGGTTATTAACTTTACTCTAAAATAATATTAAATTTAAAATCATTTGAGAACCATTGCCACGACTTTGCGTTAACCAATGTTTTATCTTATTTAATATAAATAATAAATTAAATCTATTAATTTGAACTTTTGACAGATTAGCTGTCAGTTTGACATTTCGTTTAACCTATTCATTTAAGGTATATTCCACTTGCCACCAGCTTGTAATTTTTATATATTAATCAGTGGACAATAATTTACACTAAGGTGTAATTTAATTTCTGTAAGAATTTGTTAATCATTTCCACGTTTTGTGTCTTCTGGTCTAATACCTATTTCTATTACTTTTCAGAGTTGCATCAAGTGATTCTCTCAAAACAAGTTAAAGTTATATTGACAAATGAATAATCACAACTAACCACAAATATTTTGATATGTGGATTGGCATGGGCTTGAAATATGATCGTGAACAATAACATGATCAACGCGCTTTTAATAGTGACAACAATGATTGTGGTCATCAAGCGAAACAATACGATGAACATTTTGAGTGTTGGAATCAGCTAGTGGAATGTACCCTTTTGGGACTAAAAAAAACTGACCATAAAACATGATATGTCAAAAACAAATGACGAATTATAATTACAGGTCTCATGTCTGCAATGATTAATTGAGATAATTAAATATTAACATTAAGTGAAATCATATTTTCCATATTTAAAAAAAAATTGGGTAATAAAAAATGTTGTGTCGAAGTCTAGTGATCAGATTTTGTAATCAGATTCAAAATATTTTGGAAAACACTTTGAATTGCTACCAATAAACAAGGATAAAAAAGTAATGACCAAACTATGTCTAAGACTCACATCTTCCTCCTTTTTAGCCACCTTCTTCTTCACAACCTTCTTCTTTTCTTCGGTTTTTTCAGTCTTCTTGAGAGTCGCGCTGTCCTTCTTTGCTTCGATCGTCTCTTCTTTAGGTTTAACCGGCTTAAGTTTTGGAATAGCCTCCACTTTAGCTTCTTCAGGTTTAAGTCTGGGCTTCTTGTCCACATTGTTGATTTCAGGTTTAGCCTCTTCTTCTTTGTTGACCTTCTTGAGACCAATTTTCTTCTCTTCAACCTGCTTGACTTCCACCTTTTCTTCTTCCTTCTTGGCAACCTTCTTAACTTCTTCAATTTTCTTTGCTTCAACCTTTTGTTCGATTTCTTCCTTCTTGGATACTTCTTCCTTTTTCTGAGATTTAGAAGGACATTTATTAATTTTTTTTTTAATTATGTTGATACAAATACCTTTTTATTCTATAAAATTGGAACCTGATTTCTATCCCTTTACTCACGTTGCAACCTAGAAATCGTGAGATAAAAATAATTTTTTTAAATTTATACTGAAACACCCCAATTTTTTTATTTTACCAAACTTTACAGATAACTAGTGCTGCTAAACAAAATGTATCCCAAAAAATTAATCTGCTTCTTACTTTTTTTTACCTGATAATTCGTTAACAAAAATTCCACAATAATTTTCGTCCGACTTTTTCTGATTATTTCCTGACTTCCAAAAGCAATGTTTAGTTTTAGAATAGATTTCATTAACAACCTTAAAAATAGTTCCTAAATCAAGGAAATATTCACCATCTTCCAATTTATACCCCATGTAACAGAAAGCAGCATCAAAAAATAACTAATCTGACAGCATACCTTAATAACTTGTTTCTTTTTCTTTTCTTCAACGTGATTTTCCTCTATTATGGATTGCTCCTCCATAATCGACATTTCCTCCTCCGATTCTTCCTCTACCTTCTTCTTTTCCTCAACCTTTTTCTTTTCCTCCACCTTCTTCTTCTCAATCTTCTCTTCCTCCTCCTCTTCCTCTTCTTCTTCTTCCTTCTTCTTCTGAATGAAGAAAATTAAAGATTTTATTGAACAGAATGTGTCTCAAATTAAATATCCTATACTTTATTAATTATGAAAAATTGGAACTTTATTGGCGATCTAAACCTCGATTTGTAAGTATATAGTAAGCGGTAAAACAAGAGCGGGAGAGCAAAAATATACTAAGTAAGTAAGTATGTAAGTTCATAGATCATACTAAATCCGTATAAAAAATTTTATGACATTTAGAAAAATTAATAAAAAGTCATAAAAAAATCGGCATAAACGTCTAATAAGATTTTCATATAAATTTACATAGCCAATTAAAAAATAGCCAAGATGCTGTACCGAAACAAAGTTAAATATGTTTGAAGGAAGTTGGAATGTATTGCTCCTGTTATAAATTATATTTATGATAACTACCCACATATCATTCATTGCGGATTTACAAGTAAATTAAGTATGTATGTATGGTATTAGTCTTGTAATGGACGAAGTACACGCAAAATTAATTATAAATCGATCATAAATAGATAAAGAAATCGACAAAATTTTGATAGTTTACTGTCGACACACATAACCTACAAAACAGATGATGTTAGCAGTAGTGAGCACCATTTTTGTTTGTTTTCACATATGTGTAGACTTCTTGTCTTATTCTATCGGTTCATCTATCTCTCTCAGTTATTAGCTAAGTAACTATTTCCTGTCCTTCTTATGATAGTTTCGTTATATTTAAATGATACAACTAAATATTGCACAAAAACTTTGCACGAAATTCAACTTCGACATTTTACTCTTATCGTGTCCAAAGAAGTTTCACTTCAAAAATAATGGTATTTAAATATTTCATACCAAGTTTATTAATTATTCTTTCAATGACATTGAATCTTAGACAAATTTAATAGCTCTCAAATGACCTTGCATTTCGTTGATTATAAGCTCTGGTAGTTCTCGCAATTATGTTTTTTAACTCAGTCCTAGAGATATTGTCATATTTCAGACTTTGCTGTGCAAGTCACAGCTTTAAATTACAATCATGGAGTATTTCATTCATAGACTTTGTGTATGAATCTTAAGTGGGCAATTTTCATTACTAAGACAATAAATAGAAGTATGTATGTGACAACTTATTCAAAAAAAAAAGAAAAAAATATATGTATATATATATATATGTATACATATATATATATATATATATATATATATATATATATATATATATATATATATATATATTTATACAATGTTTCACGTAACAAATACGGATGCTGCATGTGTGCATGAAGCATGTCCGTACAAACTTTTGCAAGCTCAAACTGATTGATACGTTACGTACCGGCGGCTTTTACGTGGAGTAAGAAACTCATTATATCGCAGAGTGAACAAGTGAAAAATTACTAACTTTGAATTTCCGTAAATTATGGTATTTCTGTTTAATTTTACGCTTTTTATTTTATCACTGTTATGTTTTTATTTTTTCTTTTACTTTTCTTAATTGTTAGTGTTTTTATTTTAAATAATATTGTATTACAGGGTACAGAACCCTGAGTCAGGAAATAAAATCTGGGAAAATAAGTTAATTAAAAAAATTCTGTCTTATAGTTTTTTCCTGTGCTTGCTTGCATATCATTTTCATCAAACGTGCTATGTACTTTTACGATAATTTCATATTATTAGCTGTGGCTTTGCCGACATGGACTTTCAATTAATAAGCAGGTTTTTGGATAGTCAAGCAATAATTCATTATACATGTCGCCTCCTCTATCAAAAATGTAATACTACATTTTTATTATTCCTAAAAAGCACAGAGTTTCATTCTACAAGAATTAAGTTATTTTGGAGGAAGAGCGGCCAAACAGAGTTTAGGATATTGGTATACAAAGCAAGCAAAGCCGTGAATACTATCCTATATGTTACTTTGCTACACCGACTACACACATCATGATTCATTGCTTGCTTGTAAAGTTATTAAATAACTAACAAAAAAAAAACATCACTGTCACATTTACTCGTATAATATTATTTGTTATATATTCTATCACTCACTTTCTTTACGTTTAAACTTTTCTTTTATTAATATATAATATAAAAATCTCCCAAAAAAAACACGTCTGTAAACTAGACGTGGCTAACAGGTGTATGAGTGAATCAAGAGAATCGATGCAGTATGCTGATTCCCTATACTAAATGACTTGCTTGAAATCTTTTTGATTCATTTGACTCTTCGATTCAGGAATGATTCAAGAACGTTGCGACTTGCGTTGCATTAACTTCATGACTCGTGCAGTATCCAATTTGATTGAAATAATTCTTTACTTTTGAATATGCATTCATTGTTTATATTAAGTCCATCCTTTTTCTTTTCATACAGAATAATGCAAACAGAAAATCAATCTATTACAATAAATTTTTAAACTCAGTAAATATTTAAAACTTAATGCAAAGATATTTGACACAGAATCAAATGAATTGTAGTGTATTTCGCTCGATAAGCTCTACTTGTTCATTAGAATCATTGAGTCGTTAAGGTGAACCGTTTCATTTTACTAATTCAGATTCAGGGAGTCATTTCACTTAGATGAATCAAGATTACTATTATGGACATTTTATTAAGATTAATCCAATAATAATAGGTCTTATAAACAAGCTCATCTCTCTATTCATATACATATATTAACAAGAAATACAACATACTAAGTTATCGCGCTCGTAAAGATTCCAATATTTTAAATTTATTAATAATGTGAATAATTAAATTAAATAACAAATAATCACAAACCTCTTCCGTAACAATCAAATCAGCCGAAGATTCGTCCTCACCAAATTCGTTTTTGATGATGACTTTATAAGAGCCAACGAACTTAGATGACACTCTGCTGATGACCAGCCGTGCATTTGTGCCGTCGAAAGTGGAGCTCGTTTCTGAGGATTCCCGAATCACCGTCGAGTTTCTGTACCATGTTACCTTACAGCTCTTGTCCATGGTCTTGAGAACGGCAATAAATTCGGCAGATTCATTCTCCTTTCTTGTCTGTGTGTTGAACAAAATTGTATTATGTATGAATAAATTTTAAAAATATTTCGATACAAAAAAAATTATCGACACAAATAATTTTGGCTTTGAATCATTACCGAAATTTGTCTTCTTCTTTTATTCTAAACAAAAATACATTAAAAAAAATATTTCATTTTGAAGAATGTAAATAAACAATTTTGAAACATACAATTGTACGACATTGCCAAAATTAAATTGAGCAGTACCGACAATGACATCTATGTCATTTCAAGCAAATGTAGACATTTTCAACTTCTATATTTGTAACTCGTAAAAACATCGAGGTATACTAGCTTAAAAACTGGAAGGCAATGGCACAGAAAAAGTCAACCTAGAATCGATCCAGCCTGGGCTGTTGTGCCACAGAAGAAGAAGCACTAAAAGTTCCATTATGCAAGATGTTCTAATCTCCAATGAGAGATAGCGTGTCCATATTTGCAGATAGACAAATATTTATAGATATTGGAAAATTTTAGTCTTTCAACAATTTTAGGTGATTACATTTAACCCCATAAAAAAGTATGATTAAAAAACATATACTCACAATGCTCCTAAGGCCTTTGATGATAGTGGGCTTCTCACCCTTCTCTTCTGGGATCTCCGTGATCTCCACAACTTGGGAAGTAGCCTCACCCTTCTCATTCTTGGCCACAAGCTTGTAGGAGCCCTTGTCGACTTGGGAAATATTGGATATCTCCAACTTCACCTTGAACTCTCCCTGTAAAGAAAATATGACAAATGTTAATTTAAAAATATTCTCAACCCACACACAATGCACTATATTTTTCCCTTGATTAACTTAGGCACATGCGGCATAACTAAAAATATATAAACCATATGTATCTCCAAATACGCTGTCAAAATATGTCTCTATGTCAATCGTCAATTTTAAACAATATTCTGAATACTTAAAAAATGAATTAATTTTTAACAATCTAAAAGAAATACTTTATGTATTTGTTTACAGCTACTTACAAATATACTAATAAAATATCCATTAATAACACTTCGTACACAAACAACGACCAAAATCGTAACTTTCGACTAATATTAACTAAAATATTTTCAATAAATTTGCATACCTCTCGAACAGGCTCGATGAGGACTGTGTGCCTGGAATCTTCGCGAATAGCTTGAGTCTCTTTGAACCACGTACAGCTCGGAGCAAACTTGCTCTGGACGTGGACCTCCACAATCACCGTCTTCTTCTTCACAATTCTGATTAGTTTAGGCTTCTCCTTGATTACTGGAATGACTGTGAATGAATAATAAATTGGTTAATGTTGTTACCAGCTTGTACTCATAATTCTGATTGGATCTGTGTATTTCCGATTTTATATTATGAAAAATGTTATATTGCTTGTTGCTTTATTTGTATGGTTTATACCTGCTTCATACTATACTCTCTGTGGCAATTCAGCCAATAAACAAGCGGGACCTAAAGACGTAAATTATATTTCTCAAATCTTGTTTAACAAATCGAGATTAAACAGAAACGAAAACAACTTCTCAAAGTATCTATTATAAAGTTACCTATGCATGTTACTTATAAATGGTAAAGTGATTTTAGAACCAACTTGTTTGAAAAATAGACAATATAAAAGGAGATTGTTTGAATTTAGGAGAAAAGAAATTGACGTTCAGGTAGAAACTATATATCTTATTCACAATTAAATGAAACTACGTGATGTAGTACTATTTCTACTTTCTTTGATTTCTTTACCACGATCTAGGTTTCGTTGTATTATAACATCTTCAGGTGAGAATTAGCGATTAGCAAAGATCTATCTTTGCTTATTAGCAAAGATAGATCTTTGCTAATATCTCACCTGAAGATGTTGTAATACAACGAAACATAGGTCGTAGTAAAGAAATCAACGAAAGTAGAAATAGTACTACATCACGTAGTTTCATTTAATTGTGAATAATTAATTTCTACAAAATTAACGCGAAATATATTCAATATATATCTTATATAAATGTGGAAATGCGTATTATACAAATATAATTTATTTCTTTTGTTGTGTTGTATTTTATGACTGTCTTAGCTAACTTAAAACCTTTTGAGAATTATTTTTTGAATGTTTATTTATCCTCTAAATTATTCGATATTAATAACTACTAAGATGTATAATATTTCACTTTTACCGACTTAAATTGTAAATTAAAAGAATGATTGAATTTACAAAATACATAGTTTGTTAGTTTATAGCCTAATAACTGTGCAAGCAAACAATGTATCTTTACCAAAATTAAATTGCATACAGTTTGTGTGACGAAGGTCATATAGACCTTTATTCAATTGCATTTAATTCTATTAACACAAAATTATGTTTGGATGTTTGTTAGTACTACACATAAACAGTTGGAAAGATTTCATGAAATTTGGCATAAATATTATTTACAATTCAACTAAATTTTTACTTTTTAACTCGTGAAATAGAGCAAAATTTCTTTAAGATGAGCATTAAGATTGATTCCTCAATGTAAATTTAACAAAGTATTTCTTTGATACAGAAGTTATACTAATTTGTTTCTTTTTCTTGTTGATTGATGGAGATTGATTACTAAAATTAAACTTTGAATGAAATCATACAAAGTCAAAGTAGGTTATACGGACTCCTAAGGGTTGATTTCGATTTGCTTGCTACATCAGAGAGGAAAAGGTATAAAGGTCCACGATATATAAGTGGAACAATGGGTCTACTGAGCAAATCCCATTTAGGCAAGTCATCATCAACCTTCAAGCTTTCCATAAATGACACAATACACGTAACACAGATTATGTATGCCAGAAAGGTATAACTAAATTATTTATTTTAGATTTTATAACATTGATTTAATGTAAATAAACAACACCATATTTGATGTTTGATATTTTTTACAAATTTTGTGTCTAAAATTGTTCATATTAATATCGTATAAGTTAAAAATACAAGAAATTGGTTAATCTTACAATTCAAATTGTACTCACTTTCAATGTTGAGCGTGAGATTGGCGTTAAGTTCTCCGAGTTCGTTTTTAATATTGCACTTGTAAAGTCCAGAATCTTCGATACCGGGATCGACCAGCTCCAGTACGATAGTGTAAACATCCTCCTTCACGTCGATCCTCATCTTGATCTTCTTTGACTCCTTGATGACTGTACCCTCATGATACCAAATGATAGTAGGTTTGGGGCTGGCCCTAACCTTGCAACCCATAATAACCAATTTCCCGTTGTCCTTCGACTGTATCGTTGGCTTCTCGACGAACGTTGGACCCTCGCCTTCTGGCTCGGGTTCTGCTTCGATGTTAAGATTCAGGTTGGCATTACTCTCCCCATATTCGTTCTTAACGTGGCACCGGTACGCACCTCCGTCAGCTGCCGACGGATTTGAGAGCAAAAGTACCAATTCGTAGACATCTTCCCCCATTTCCGTAGCTTTAATTTTGATCTTGCTCGATTCATTAACGGCTGTCGTGCCCCTATACCAGGTCACCTCAGGACCAGGCTTAGCCTTGCAGACACACCTCATAGTGATGAGGGTTCCATCTTCATTGGGAATGATGCGAGGTTTCTCCACGAATGTTGGTGCGAAGCCATCTGCGTCATCGCCACCTGATATTCAAAACAATTATTAATTCAACTTTCTTTTATTTTATTGCTTCCAATTTTGTAATTAACAATAATAGTAATTAATTTATAATCATTGAATTGTTGTAAGAATGAATTAATAAAGAAATAAAAGTAAAAATTTAATAAAACATATCACTTCATGAAATGTTTTCCATTCTATAGCAAGTAATCAAGAGAAGCACTTTAATTATAAACTTGCATTAAAAAAATTTCGATCCGATTAATGTTCATGAAACAATATGTCATCTGTCAACTTCATAAACATACTAAGGACGTGTTTAAAAACGAAGCGGCATGCTACGTAGATACTGCTTAAGCCAAATATCATGCAAACGAAATGCGACTGTTTGCGTACTAGTCTATTAATATCTATGATGTAAACTGGAGTGTTCCCGTTTATATTACCCTGTTACAGCCATAATGGTTACCTTGGAAGTTGAGAGCAATATTCGCGTTGCTCTCGCCGAAGACGTTGAATGCATTACATCGATAGTTGCCGCCGTCTTCTCGCGTTGGGTTGAGTATTTCTAACGTTAACAGATAGGTATCTTTTCCCGTCGCTTTTCTAGACATCTTCATTTTTTCACCATCTTTAATTTCCGTGCTGCCGTGGAACCAGGTAATGTCAGGGAGGGGCTGTGCTTCTAAAAGGCACTCCATTATTAAAATATCGCCTTCTTGCCTAATGGTCGGTTTTTTAGGGAATCTAGGAGGTTTTCCATCTGGAATCCTACACGAAAATGGAGTTCGTTAATAGCACTATCTAAATAATATATTGTTTCTAAATTTTAAAGCTTGTAAATAACATTTTTCCACATACTTTGGTTTACCGCCACCCTCAAAATTGAGATTGATTTTGGCGACACCCTCTCCATGCTTGTTCTTCGCCACCGCCCTATATTCTCCTTTGTCCGCGTCTTCCACGCCTATGATTTCTAGTCTAGCCATGTGGTATAATGTTTGATCCTCTTCTAATGATATCTTGTACCTATCGCTTTCTTTAATTGACTTCTTTCCATGGAACCTGAACCAGAAATTAAACCTTATATTTATCTGCATTGAGCTTTAGATTTCAATAACAAAACATTTACGTCATTATATTTGGATGGAAGCTTAATTCCTATTACAAGCCTATAAATGTAAACCATCTTCTATAAGATAGAAATGAGATGCAAATTCAAAGATCCTTCCCATAACAATGATAGGTGACTAATACTTTTTGGAGAAGTGATCGTTTAGGGGGCCTGAATATTCTTAACTTTTCTATTTATTAAATAAGGGAACTTACCACGCGACGGTCGGTTTCGGCTTGCCTACGCATCGGCATTCGAATGTAATTTTAGCTCCGTCGTCGGATTGCCTGATGACCGGCCGCTCAGTGAATGTGGGCTTTATGCCGTCCTCGGGCACCGGCGCTTCGTCGCCTGTATAACCGCACAACAAACAACTCACCACACGATCTAAACCCTCCAGCTATAAATACCTTTATTAGGTATGAAACTTAACCTGACCTAACATTACATTTGTTTTTCACGTTTTTAATATAGATTTGATCGAAGTTAAATGTTTTAAGCTGTTTTAGGTAAAATATTTCATTGTATGTAAAATGTTTTAAAAAAATTAATAAAATATTATTATTAATAAACTTTTCATAGATTAATAGACGCAAAAAAAGGTGTTCCATAAAGGATAGCCTTACACTTAATATGACTATAATTTTATATTTGATATCTCTGGTTTAGAATTTGTTGATGTTTAAGTATATTTTAGTAAAATAAGTTTTATGAAACAATTGTGAATGTTTTTAATAACTGTGTTTTAATTAAGAAAAAAGGAAAGGATTTTGTTGATAGTTTGTATTGACATCCACAAAATAAAATTAGATGTTTAAAAATTACCTCTAATCAATTTTCTTTTTTTTAATATTGATTTTCATTCATTTCGAAAATGCATAAAAGTTAAAGGTAATTAACCCGTTACAGATAAGGAACCTAGCAACTTTTAAAGATTCAAAGTTGCCAGGTGAATATATTCACGTCATTTGAAATTATTTCCAAAATTTATGTGCATAATTTAAGTATTAGATATTAAGCACAATATTAAAACTGAACAGATAAGTTTTCTGCCTTTAAATTTATGTGCATAATTTTAGTATTAGATATTAAGCACAATATTAAAACTGAACCAGATAAGTTTTCTTCCTTTAAATTTATGTGCATAATTTTAGTATTAGATATTAAGCACAATATTAAAACTGAACCAGATAAGTTTTCTTTAAGACCAATATTAAAACTGGACCAGATAAGTTTTCTTCCTTTTCAATGATGTTTAGAAAAGATTAAAATAAATTCAATTAAAATTGACGCAAACTTAATTTAAATTATAAAGTAAGCCATTGTGATGTTTTAAGTAAAGTTACAATATAGCGAAATATGGTTAACATATTGCACACAGAACGAGTTAAAGTGTTGTAAGAAGTTTTTAAAAAAAATGTCAGTAAAAAGAATGAAGCTGTCGGTTTGAAAGGTCGATGTGGAATTTCCGACATAGCCAATGTGTAAGTTCTGCAAGCTTCCGTACCTCTGAATATTGTGAAGGGAATCTCTCTGTACAGATTATAAAAATAGATTGAATTTTAGCTAAAGAAGTTTACTTGTTACAGTGTATTTCTGACAGTATTTTCCTAGTCAACGGAAATATGAAATCAATCAGTAATCAACGCAGTATTACTTTGCATTAATTTAAAATGATTAGTAAATTAAATATGAAATACAAAATAATACTTCTGCGAATATTTCAAACCGCATATGTTGTTAATATTAATTCTGAATAAAATGTTATGGATAACAATACTAAATAATGCATAAGATTTAAGATAGATGTTTTCCCTTTATTTTTATAACCAAAAATACATATAATATATTATATCTATGCCTGTTTCAATTAAAACGTCATAAAAATATTTCACTTACATAAACATCTTATGAATATATATATATGTATAGATAAATAAATTTATATATATAAAATTGAATAAATATATAAATAAAATCTGAAATAATTTAAATAGAATAACTACAGTATAGAATACTTTAAAAAGACCACCTAATGTAGTACGCAATACAGTTGCTATTTTTTTGTTTAAAACGCACGTTGCTGCAAATAAAAAAATTCAAACAAAAGACAGTGACATAAAGTGCGAAGCAAAATAAAACAGTGCCAGTTTTGTGCAAATTGACGTATCAGTGCAATTTTAAATAGCTAGTGGCATGTTTATATACATATATATATATATATAAATATATATATATATATATATATATATATATATATATATATATACACATATAGATACATATATATATACATATATATATATATATATATATATATATATATATATATATATATATATATATACCAAGCTGCAAGCATTAAGCAAGCGATCATAGACACATTTTTTCTGACACTAAAATTGTATTAATCGAATTCGTAAACTAAATAAAACTGCAATTCATTTGTGTTTGTTGCAAAGTGTAAAAATGTTATTCAAGTTAAATTTAAATTCTCAATTTTAACCCAGATTCATAGGAAAAACATGCAAAGAAATTATGCCCTCTATTCTGCCAATTTCAACGGTTGACCATAAGCACAATTTTCATAGCGAATTGTTTCGTGTCAACAAAGTGAAATTACACAATTTGTGATTAGTTTTATCTATTAATAGTTGTGTTAAATTTGTAAACAATTTAATCAACATTATTAGACGGGGGTGTATTGCTGTACTTAGTGCTGTTTAATAAAATAACATATCTGCTTTGCGTAAGTACTTTTAGATAAAGGTAGAAAACATCTTTTGGTGTATTATGTAAGAATATATGCCGATTATAAGTTGCAATAACAGATTGAAAAGTTGCAGAAGTATATTATATGTGCCCTCAAACAGAAGCCGGAAATAACATCCGATCTGTTGAAAGGTCATGTGTTTTTCTTTAAAAGCATTGTTCAATAAAGAGTAATGTAAATGTGTAAAGGTAGCCCAAAGGAAAGAATTAAACAAAACGCCTCTCGGAAATTCGATTAATCGAAATAAAAACAACAATTCGACAAATATTAGTTTCTAACGTCACACGTTGTTATTACTAATATTTATATAACTGACAATAAATTCGAAATTTTAAACAAACTAAATACGAGTACAACCAATAAAAAATAAAATTATATTTTATGCATATAAACCAGATAAAAAGATGCCATACGCATTTAAATTTATGGTTACGAACGCCATATAATCAAAGATAAATATAAAGATAATTTATGGTTTATGGAAATTATTTCCCAGATGACAACTGTCAAATTATTTTATTTTGCGGATTATTACGGTCCACACAATTTTATTTCGGGAACAATTAGAATATAAATTTCATAAGTGAATTTTCTTTTATTTTTCGCTATTAAAGACAGTAATACTTGAAAAAATTTACTTAAAACACTTTGAAAAACATTCCCTCCAAAATTTGACAGTCCCTGCTAAACAACTTGTTTATATTATTAAATTAATTTTACGGCAGATTTTTACAAGTGATTTATTATTCTCGTACTTTTTCTTTTTATATATAAACCTAAAATTATTATTTCACAATAGTTATGGCATCTTTAAATCTAATTTAAACAAAAATATTGTACTAAGTAAATCGATAAAATTATAACATGCATTCATTTTATAAATGGATATAACCACTACATCTGAGTTGTGTACTCACTATAAATATAATAACTTCAATACGTAATTGAATTTATGAATGAAGAAATAAATTTAAAAGAATGAAATGTTATATTTTGTATCCTAAAGAGTAAAAAAAATACAAAACTGTTAAGTTCGACACGTTAGCTTATGGTTTCAATGTTTATGTATATTTATGTAATTTTCAGAGAATGAATATTACTTGGTGAAATATATTATGAACACGTTATTATTATAAACATTTTGTCTATTTATTTAAACAATAAATTATATGACTATTAATTAGAACGTAATGCAATGATTCATATATGAATTATATTAATTTTGAATTACATAATTATTTATAATTAGAGAGATATCATGTTTCGTATGTTTATTTAGTAACTGTGATTTTTAAGGTTAAATTTATTTAAATAATGTTTTATTTATTTATCTTTTAATTCAAAATTAATGGTGAAATGATGAATGAGTTAGGTGGTATGGTACTCACTATCGAAATTTAAACTTATTGTGGCATTGCTCTCGCCCAGCTCGTTCTTGGCCGTAACTCGGTACTTGCCGGCATCTTCGACGGTCACATTTTTGATCTCAAGAGCAGCATAATACGATTTACCCTCCTTGTTGACCGAGATCTGGAAAAAAAGGAAAAAAATAGTAAATTTAAAAGGCTATACCCACTAGAAGTTCGCAAAATGTATCAGTGAAAAGAAAAGAGTGATATATATCATTTGATTGGAAAGGTATATATCACTCATTTATATCTCTAGCTCAGTGTCTCAGTACTCCGAGTTATTAACGAAATTATTTATTACGCATACGTTCAACGTATGCGTAATAAATAATTTCGTTGAACAATGGTATGACCATTGTACAATATGGTGATAAGTAGTAATGACTGAACATTACGCACTATTGTTTTAAAATAAAAAATAAATTCTACAAGAGTATCCACTTTGCTATATACTTTACAGGTTCAGGATTTAAGACTGTGAAGCTAGATTCAAATTACGCATAAAACTACTTTAATGATAATTAAATAAATTGGAATAGATTGGCGTATTTATACATTTAAATATTAGAATTTTGAAATGAAACAAAAAGTATTTGTTTACGCAAATATTTTGTGCGAACTAAAGTATACTTTGTCACAGCGTTCACGACGCGACGAATGAGTGAAATGATTGATTTGGTGAAATGAAAAAGACGCCGATCACTCCCGAGCTAGTGACATACTGATACATTTTGATTTCAAGTGAGCGAGTGATAGATATAATAACATGTGAGCTATATCTTTTATATCTCTC
Source organism: Druceiella hillmani (assembly GCA_039881145.1). Classification (NCBI taxonomy): domain Eukaryota; kingdom Metazoa; phylum Arthropoda; class Insecta; order Lepidoptera; family Hepialidae; genus Druceiella; species Druceiella hillmani. Next base: position 14,381,850 of record JAYKKI010000031.1, read on the forward strand.
ACTCATGAGTTACACATCTCTAATTCCCACATCTTTCATGGTTTATGGTAAACTGCGAGCGTAGAATCAGGACGTAAACTCATTTTATTACTATCTCTTTCCGCGGTTTCGCTCAAATAAATTTTATGAATGATGAAAGTATTTTGAAAAGAACCGTAACGAAAAACCGATTAAAGTTTACAAATACATTAAAATTAGTTACAATGTAGGATATAGAAGCTGCTTATTAAAATTATGCCAACTTGAAAACACCTTGCTTAATGATGAAATATATAGTTTGGCCTTTTAACCATTGTTGTCGAGTAAGACTATATGTATATAATTTTATTAATATTCATCCACTGTCTGAAAGTTACCAGATTAATTGGTATTTGATTGTATAATAGAAATCAGGAAACATTAAACTAAACGAAAAAATTCACGATTGAAAAAAATGTTTTGTTAATTTAGTTTGATTTGCGCGCCAATTTTTTCCAATGTTGTCACATTTAAAAAAAATCTTCCAAATCGATAAAGCAGAATTCAAATAACTATTCCAACATCATTAATAATTCGGTATGTATAATTCGGTACGAATCGGCTAAAAACGCCATGTCGGTTAACACACGATTAATTTGTTTATTTTAATCTCGGCGCGATTGTGCAATGGGCTATGGATAAAATCGTTGACTGCATCGACGTTGACCGAGTTTTGATCTATTTTAGTTCAAGGTCAAGGCCATTTTGACATTCGTTTTCTACTTTGTCTCGTTTTTGAATTCTTTAAGTTTATCTCCCGAAATAAAAATTTTGTAGCGTTCTTGCATGACGTCATGGTAAAATTCTTCTTAATTTTCAAATTTTTAACACTTGCTTATTTAATTAATAACATGCATCATTCTAACCGTTATTCGTTTTTAATTTATTCGTACTGGCTAAATTTAATCTGCCAGTTTTTTTTTAATAAAATTCATAACGATTAGCCAGCTAGCACTAACGAAATATCTATTGACATTGATTAATTTGCAAGTCGTCAACATTTAAAATGTTATTCAAAATAACATAAAATCTTATTAATTATTTATTTATAAAATTTTATACACAAAATTTATTAACATGGCGGACTTATTGCTATGAGAGTAATATTTTACACATCAGCCCAGCCACGCGCGAGGAGCGTCCGGTAATTGAACACGGGACCCCGCGGGGCACCGCGCTGTCAAAAACTGTAAGCCTATGATAAACCATGGAGGCAATAGAAATGTATAAAATATATTGCAATATAGTTATGCCGTCTTAGTATTAAGAACAATAGAAAGTATTTACGTTTTTATTGTGATCTGAATACGAATCGCAAAATTTAATTCTACTTAGCTTAAATATTTTACATACCGACAAAATCTCCGTGAATATAAAATTGTAACTCATTTCAGTCAAGTCATTTTTATCCTAACCTATTAATAAAAAATAAACTAATCATTTTGGTAATTGTGTTCCTGATTATTTTATCGAAATCAAGGCATATTGCCTTGATTTTTATAAAATAATCGGAGACCAGTTATTTTTTACAAATTCCAAAAAAGTTTCAAACGTTATTTTATTTTTTTAAATAATTGATATAGAAAACGAGATAGAGAATAAACTTTATATTTATCACACGTTTAAAACTAATATAAGAATTTCTCTTTTCTTTATTCTTAATATTCTTTCTCTTTTGTTTATAGAGGTCATTTTTATTACGTTCATGAAAATCTGTGGTAGCCTTATAATTAGTAAAAAAATAACATTGTTTCATTTGCCACACGTAATAGCACAGGATACATATTATTTTTAATTTGCTGCAAATTTAAAGATAAACCTTTAAAAATTAAATACTGATTTTGAGAAAAAATCGGTGGAAAAATTGTACAAAACCCTTTTAAAATATATATAATTACTATTAATAATAAAATCGCGCACTCAAAATACTTAATAAATTTTTAAAAAGACTTATCCAGAGAAAGAAATAAACGAATCAAAAGTAATAATTTAACCGTTAGAGTGCCGACGAGCGCCATTGCGCTCGTGCGCGTAGTAACTAAATTTGCCACGAGCGCGATGGCGCTCGCGAAATCAGTTGATATTTAGCGCGCAGTAGGGGAGGTTGCTTGCACGCATCGCTAATTTTTTTATCTTTCTACGTGTTATATAAAGTATATAATATTACTAGTAATTACAATATAAAAAGGATCCATGAAAAGAAGATTTTTAACCCATAATATCGGAATACGAAAATAATTCGAGTAAAAATGATCGTTTTTCAAGTTGTGAAGAAAGTGATAGTGGGAGTGACATTGTGGTGCGCTCACAATTTGGCGTAATGCAAATTTTGAGTGACAGTGATAATAGTGACGATAACAATTATTTTGCTGATACGGAGGATGTACCGGACTGCGAAAATGACGATGTGAATTTTTATAATTTTTGTTCACAATATATATTTCCATAATTTTCTTTGTATTTTATTATCCTTGTACAAGTTTTTATTAAGAAAACATCGAAAAAATTATTAAAATTGGATAATTTTTGGAAGAGATGCAGGTTTTTTTCGAGACAAGGGTAAATGACAATGAAAAACAAAAGATTTCTTTTTCATTTTTAAGTACATATGAGTAAAAATCATGGCACTAAAACGGTTAAGTTTAATTTTGGAACGTCAATGATATTCGATTCAAAGTCCCATTTATATTCCATACGTTCGTGTTCGATAAAACAATTTCCGCTACAAAGCAAAAAAAAGAAAGAAGAGATAGAGAGAGCTAAAGAGAATGGATTACGAACCTTGTGCCTGGCCGACGGCGCCACCTCCGCCGCATTGTGCCACCAGCTGACATGCGGCGTCGGGTCGGCGTCGATCCTGCACTCGAAGATGAGACGCTTGCCGTCGTCCTCCTGACGTATGGCCGGTTTGCGCGCGAACGTCGGCGCCGTGCCATCCGGTTGTCTGCCGAACAAACCGACCATGAAATTGGAAATTAACTTTTATGTACCTACGCATTTATTCCATTAGTCGTTAAGGGGTATAATATAATACTTTTACACTGGCCATATTGCCATATTGTTGTAGAATCGCAGAAATGGACTACAATATGAAAATAAAATTTTAAAAAATTATTTCCTAATTTGAAAACCGGATAATTAATAAGCAATGATTGACAAGCCTGACAACTAAAAGACCATAAATACGGATTCGATGAGTATAGACGAGATATTCATATACAAATAAATAGAAATTTGAATCAATTGATATTTCAAGATATCGAATGAAAAAAAAAGAATTTTGAAAAAATCATTGATAATTATAAATATACAGGTGTGTGTTTTTGTCCGAAGACTCGTATTTAAGTATTATTTATTTCATGACAGAGATAAATTTTCAGAATAGAACCTAGAAGAACATTATTTTTCTTACGTAATTAGTATAAATTATTTAACTAGTATGTAATCAAAAGAGACTAGCTACGACAACAAGAATTTATAATATTGTAAATAAAATGAAAACCACAAACTCAACTCACTTTTGTTTGTCCTCGTCGGCGGCTGAAACAAAAATAATTAATGTTTTAATTCAATTTATAAAAATACTTTAATCAAGCTATACTCAGAAATAGACATATTTCATCTTACGATGCTCGCACATTTTATGCATGGCTAAGTGTCATGCTAGTTCGATCAACCGAATATAATACTTTCGTGTATTACTTGATCGACAAGAAAATTATATTTACTCATATTTGACACAAGCAAATATCATGGTTGCACTCGATTCGGGAAATAAAAATTGAAACTTGAAAATATATGTCAAAAATAATGTTAGTGTATAACCTCTACGTGCTCTATGCATTTAAAAAAAAATAAAGTTTAGTCTATGCTTCTGACAAAAGTTACAAACATAGATAATAGAAAACAAACAATAAAGATGACGGAAATTCAAATTTAAACGTCAAACTCCCTTATTATTCTTAAACAATTTAGGTTATGTTAAAGGAAAAAATTGTTTGCTACTTTTGAAATTTATTTGCTAAAGTATGTTGATATTAATAAATATTTTTACGATAATCATATAGGCACTGATGTTTTGTATCCTCAGATGATATCATCATATTATGATATTCTATATTTGTAATTTTATTTTTTATTGGCAGCCCCAAATTAATAATGTCAACCGTGATTTCTTCAGTAAAATACCATTTCAAAAGGTTTTCAACGTTTCATTCCCCTCTAGACTGAAATTCGCATGTATCAAACAAAACTTTTGCTTTTACCGGCCTACACAGATGCTCTATAGCGACGTGTGTAGCACACGTCGCACACGTTGATCTTTCAGAACAATTGATCGACGCTTTCAACATTTATATACTCGTTACATTTTGATGCTTAACAAATTTGAACACATCTCTTGCTTCTGCTTCTTTCGCTGCTTTAGAATATCTTAAAAATCCTTACAAAAAGAACTTGTCTTATTGAGAGACTTACAGCCCTTTCTCTTCCTTGCCTGAATGTACGTTTTGAGAATCTTCTCACTTTCCTTATCCTCGAACATGGTACATGGTTCTTCCTACTAAGTTATGGAATAAACTCAATTCAGATAAAGAGCTTCCACTGTCCATTTAAGGATTCAATAGTCGTCTGAAAAAGACATACCTCTTCTAAGCTTACTTTCCACATTTTATTTCCTTTCACTTAATCCTTCTCCTTTCTTTTCCTTCCCCTCAATCTTGCTCCAAAAGCCCTCCTGACGTATCAAAATAAGATATTTGTTGTCTTTTTTATTTGTTCTCAAAAATTTATTTATCATGTTTTGTACCTATAACAGGTACAAAACGTGGTAAATAATATTTTATATTCCTCTCCCTAGAAAAAGCCACAAGAGGTGAGGATACCTATTTATAAGGTATCCTCACCTCTTGTGGATTTTCTAGGGATTAGAGAATAAATGTGGAATTTTAGGAAAATTTGTTGATAATTTATATATGCACATATTCAATTGTATATATGCACAGTGTCCGAGAATAAGTGTCGGACAAAGAAAGACATTATTCGTTGACTGAAAAATAGTTGATTATCGTTAACATAAAATTTAAAATATGACTTCTTTCTTAGAAAATTGAAAATAATATTCATAATTATTTGTCAGCTTTTTCGTACACACGATACTTGCGCACATTGTTCAGCGCCGTCCGGGGGAATAACCCGTGAATGTCAGCGTAGATATCTAGCTGTCCGGGTACGCACCGCGCTCCAGGCAAGTACTGGGTGTGTTAAAAAGAGTTACGTGTAATTTTTTTGCATTCAATTAGACAAAGGACGTGTTTTTTACGTTTTATTTCAACGACAATTTATTCCTTTATATCCAACAAATAGCGTCTTTCTTTGTCCGACACTTATTTCCGGACACAGTGTATACACATAGACAGAGAAGGTAGGAGAAATGTGTCGTCCTTTTCTCACTATAGTAAATAACATCAAAATGTATATCTAATGAATAAGAATGTATTTAGATCATATTTATTCTATTCTAGCACTCGCATTAGATTTTTACAACATAAAACTATCATATTTTCACTTCTTATGAGTATTATCTTTTCATCTAGAAGAGAAAACCTATACAATTGCACGTCAACGGCGAGTTAGCGATTCGACGGTGATAAAGCAGCGGTTTCTATTTGTGACCTGGCGCCCGACGAACAATAATATTTAGAGTTGAACCGATGCTCTGCGAATTTTTATGTAGTGCCAAGCGATGGAAATCAGTGCCGCATTAAAACGTCGGCTATTTCGAGATGGTCTGATGGTGCCGCACATCGCGTTCGGCGATAAGTTCAGCTCGTGCCTATACGTTAATAAAAAAATCCCAAAGTTTTTCTAATGTGAAATATATATAAATGAAGTTTGTGCGATTATAATAATACATAGTGACATCTAACGTCTATTGCGGAAAAGCTTCTAATTCAAAATGGCGCTTAGTCATTCAAATCCATACTTACAATAAAATCTTAAAATGGACCGAAACATTAAAAATATTTTTGAAGATTGTTTGTAGGTTTAAATTGAGGCTAGCAGAAGTTAAAACAAGTTTTCAAAATATTTGCCTGTTTGTAGGTCTGTGACAGTTTTTCCGAGCACTCAAAAACTACTAAACGGATTGTATTAAAGGAATTTAATGCAGTTACATTTCGCATCCTAGATCATATCTAAAACACGTTTATGACGCTAACCTACAAAGAAAAAATACTTAAAATGGATTGGTTTCAAAAACTTGCTAAAAACGATTTTGGCTGTTTGCATACAGTTGAAAGTCATAAAATATTTAATCCGTTTTCATTACGCTATTCTTATTATTTATCAGATAAAAATCACAATAATATTACGTAAAAGTAATTAATTAATTAACCCATTATTACATAATTATTTAAAAGTTCTTTCTTTTAATAATTGTATATTCGTTCTTTTAATAAACGATCGTCAACAACTGTTGTACTAATACGTAATTTTATAATTTTCCACCACATGGCAACATTTACTTTATTTCAAATTAAACGTAGATTCATAATTCACCGTTAGATGACGGTATTTATTTCCAATAAATATTTTTAATTTATAAATGCTTTTATACCAACATATTAACAAGAGCAACCTCATCATTATCTATCAGGTACTATAGCATCCACTTGGATATACCTCAGAGGAAAGAGTTTAAAGTTCTGAGTGGATTATTTATGTATTGTATGTCTAGTTATTTTTATAATTTCTTAATTTTCTTAAGCGTAAACTTTATCTTGAGGTGACAAAAATTGAATTAATTCAATCCACAATCGCAAAACCGGATAAGGAGCGCCACTAACTGTTTTTAAAGATTAAAATGTAAATTTTTTTCTGAAGTCAAACAGTGACACTTGCTAATGGTGATTGTCTATATAATATATAAAACTAAACTTTTAAAAGCCTTTTATTATTTAATTTCTGCGTTAATTTTCGATCTCTTTAATTGATGCCTAACAGTGGAAAAACTCGGTTTTTTTTCTATGTATTATGTTGGTTTCATTATACTAATAATATAGTTAGTTTGAAAATAATCAATACTCACGGCTGAAGTTAAGGTTGATGGATGCGGCCACCTCGCCCATCTTGTTCTTAGCTTTAACCTTGTACAGCCCCGCGTCGGTTTCGATCACGTCGTCAAGTTCTAGCACCACCAGGAACTTGTTGCTGCCGATACTCTGAATCCTGAAAACCAAACACGTGATAGTTAAGTCACTATACACTAAAGCATCTATACATTTACTAAAAAAAATTTATGATGAAACCTTTTAAATTGGACTCAAACTACGCACTACCAACATTCTACAATAGATTCAACTATTTACAAATATTAATATCATTGTTCGCCGTGTGAACATGTTGTCAGCTATATCTGCCAGAGGCGCAAAAATGCCGTGAATTTCCAAAAAAATATATGACTTTGCTCTATGATCGCTATAGCTTTCCTATAAACTTTAGCACATGAGCTTTCACATTTTGAGATTTTTGTAACTAAAACTTCTTGGTAAATGAAACGCTCATCGCTAAGTCTATAGCGTTTCATTAACATATGACATTATCCTACCGCCATCTATCGGTCAATTAGTATATTTCCATAATGCTATTCGATAAATTCATTAAAATGAATGTTGTAATTTGAACGCAGACCACAAATGGCGCTGGTCATTGTTATTAAAATTTTAAGTAAATCATTCTGTGAACTGAAATATTATGTAGTATTTTATATTATTATAATAAAAAATTTATTTTTATATATTAAGAAAGTGATTTGTTTATGTATACTTTTCTATCTAAATTCTCCACTTGTAACGAATTCTTTTCAAAGCGTAAAACAGCGAATAATACCTGTTATTTTTAGACACTAAAACCTTTTTATCAATGCTATAGGTGAGAGTAATCAAGAGGCAAGCCCATATGGCTAAGACTGTAATAGGCCAACTGACGCCTTTGTGACAGGACAAAAAGGTCCCCAATATCAGCAAAGTCCAGAATATGATTTTCCCGATATTTCCATATGACTCGGAATCGTGGATGATTCGCTCAGTGGAACGAAAGAAGATTGAGGTCTTTGAGATGTGGTGCTGGGGAAGGATGCTCCACATACCGTGGACTGCCAAAAGAACATACTACCTTTATATAATTATAATTATATGAATAAACTACCCTTAGGCAGATAAACATCAAAGCTACGCTAGCTACGACAGTGGACGATGATCGTCACGTCTCAATGGCTAACAGTAAACCCATCGAGTTTGGGCTCGTTTGGCTTGTTTCAATGAGTACTTTGGTTAGATATTGTAACCACTGATAATGGAGCAGAGAGATGGTTATGGGAACTTCTCAATGTTTAATAGTAACCCCATCGAGCGTGAACTCGTTCGATTTGTTACAACGAGTCCTTTGGTAACGACAACCTTTTTTAGTTTTTGTAAAACTATAAATTTTCATATTTAAATAACAATCAAATAATTATCAAGTTATTTTTTCTTAATGCACCAAATAAATTTACGCTTTTGTAATTTTATGGATGTTTTATTGAAGCAACGTGTATTTATTTATTAAGTTGGTACCTGATAAACACGCTACTTTTTCCAGCAGTCTCGGAATCTTTTAAAAACAACTTCAACATCTCTGATCGGAATTAAATGAAACTACATGATGTAGTATTGTTTCTACTTTCTTTAAGTTCTTTACCACACTTACACCTGTTTCTTTACAACGAAATCTAGGTCGCGGTAAAGAACTTAAAGAAAGTAGAAATAATACTACATCACGTAGTTTCATTTATTTATGTATAATGAATTTCTACAAAATGAACGCCAAATATATTCAATCTCTGGTCGGATTATTGTCTCGATCTTCTGTTCTGTTTGAAACTCAATTTTGGCGAATAAAGAACAAATTAAATGTAGAAACTTCACGAAGAGAATTTTCAATGTTCTTTCTTCGTGTATTCCTTTCAGGTTGAAAAGAGAGCGAAGTAACATGCAATATTTGCACAACGATGATTGAAGGTTTAATGTACTAATAGACAAGCATTTGTTCCAAATATTCGAAGGACGAATTTAAATATGTACCATAATCCTTATCCAGATTCAAATTCAATGTTAATACGTATTATTTAACAGAGCTGCTTTTATGCTCGCATGCTGCAATGGAAAAATAGCTTTATTATTTGTTGAAGAAATGAAACTATTCTGTTTTGCCACCACATGAGCTAACACCGATTAACTGAAGTAGCGGTTTATTAGTTGTAGATTAACAACTAATAAACTGTATAATACTGTAACAATATCCATGTAGCATAAACAAAGTGTTTCCTGCTACAGCAAGAAATTAAACTTGAGGAATCATCAAGTCGGAGGAAACATCAAGTCTTTGAGGAAACATCAAGTCGGTAAAATATTTTACTCCACATATGAGACTTTTACCCGATTATATCACGCACAGAAAACTTGATACATATAATCAACCCCATAATTACTTTATGAATAAACCAAACCTTACGGAATGATCAGCCTTTAAGCAGACATCCGCATGTTGTATCACCACGCAACTTTTATATATTTGACAGCTACGTACTTTAAAATGGCGCCTCATTTCACTTTACGTAAAGGTAGCTAACACAGTAGACGTTAAGGCTGAGTTTATGCGTTATTTAAATATTTCTTTCGATAATTTAGTAAATTTAGCCTTACTAATATAATTAATTGACCAAACTGAAAGAAAAAACGACGAATTTTCATAGTTACGTTATAAAAATTATATTATGTATTAAATTACATAGAAACAAACGTCATTATATACTTTATCCACATGTAAAGTATTTTGCATTGCCAGAAATACTTGTAAAATTCGTAATAGAGAATTGAGAGATGTCACGAAATCTTTTACGTTACTGAATAGTACTTTTGTAAAATACTTTCGACTATCTAAATATATAGCAAAATTTCGACAATTTGCGGCTGATGTTCAAAGTGACACGGTGAATAAATCTTACTTTAAGCGCAATAAAACAAATTAACCTATGAAAATTCATCTCTTCTCATCATAGACAAAGTATAGAAATGTCATCGATGACAAAATAGCTCCGTCTTTCCTTTCTGCTCGTAAAATAACATGATGCTATTCTTTTCTCTCAACCCAACGATCTTTAACGGAAAATAAAGGCAAGGATAACGCGAGTGCGATACAGGATGCAGATTTTTAAACCAAACATTATGACAACTGTTATTGTCGTGCTTTAGCTAACGTATAGGCTATAAAGTGAATATTACAATAACAGGGTTGAATATCTACACTAAAAGAGATACGTTAAAACAACCTACGAGTGGTATAATTATTATTAAGGGTTACACATAAAAGTCTTCCATGGCGTATAAATATTTTCTTTAACTTACGATTAGCGCCATTCTATTTCTTTTTTAAGCATCCTTATTGAAACACATTATTTATTTAATAGAATCTAATTTGAATTCTAAATGAAAATGTATTTTATAATATGATACCACCATTTAAACTTGAGATGATGTTATAATGTGGGTAAATGCTTTCATTCCACATAGGAGACTTTGCCTTATTATAATTATGTTCAGAAATTTGATGCAGACATTCAGTCCTATTTTGTATCATGCATATTACTTAACGTACACATTAGTTAATGCACGACAATAACCGTTGTCTTAAGCTTCACTTTAAAACTCAGCATGTTGGATCGCATAGGCTTTGCTCTAACCTTTATTGTTTGTTAAAGTAACTCTATTTTCGTTAACTTGAGAGAAAAGAATAGCGCCATATAATTTAACGAGCAAAAAGAAAAGGACGGCGCTATTTGACAGTTCTGTACGAAGTCGGCATGTTGTATCGCACGGGCTTTGTTCTAACCTTTATTGTTTGTTAAAGTAACTCTATTTTCGTTGACTTGAGAGAAAAGAATAGCGTCATATAATTTTACGAGCAGAAAGAAAAGGACGGCGCTATTTGACAGTTCTGTCCTCTATCTATGGATGGCAGGAGATGATTATTTATAGGTTATTTTGATTTATTGCGCGTCAAGTAATATATATTCGTCGTGTCATTTTCAACGTCGGTCTCAAATTGCTAATTACAAATTTTATTATCTTTTTGATAGCCAAAATACATTCCTCAGTTGTCGACTACGGACTTTATTGGCGTTTCTGCAAATGCAATATAATTTTTATTAGATGCAATATCTAATGATTACTAGTATTTAATTTAACGCATAACATAAGTTTCACAAGATAACTATAAACATTAGTCGTGCTACTTTTCAGTTCGCCCAATTAATTCCACTAATAAGACTAAATTAATTATATTCTCGAAATAAATATTTAAATAATCTATGGAGTCAGCCTTGACGTCAACTGTGTTAGCAACCTTTACGTAAAGTGAAATACGGCGCCATTTTAAAATACCTAGCTGTCAAAATAAAGGTTTTGTCAATGAGATAACATGCGGATATCTTCTTAAAGCCTAATTTTAGGTTATCCATAAAGACGTTTACATTGGTCGTGAAGTAGCATGATACAATAACTACAATAAAGGATGTATGTTAAAAGACCTACGAGTGGTATAAAGATATTTAAAGATTACACGTAAAAGTTCGCAACGGCATAGTCTTATTTTGTTCAAATAAAGCCCAAGAGGACTACAACAGTAGTCCTCTTGGGCTTTATTTGACTATTCATTCAGTGTAACAACACTGAATGAATAGTCTAAAACAACGCAATCACTGTAAAAAAAGACATTAAAGCACTCACTTGAATGTAGTCCTACTGTCCTCCTTGAGGAGCTCATCGCTGCGGTACCAGGCGACTTCCGGCTTCGGCGAGCCCAGTAGCTCGCACTGGAACACGAGTTTGTTGCCGTCATCCTCCTGGCGCAGCTGCGGCTTCTGCGTGAAGCTTGGCGCCAAGTCATCCGCCACTCCCATCCTGATTTGCGCTTACCACGCCAACATCGGCACACCTGCGCAGAAGAAACGGCAAAATGAGTATAGGGGTTTTTACCATATGCAAGCTACTTAAAAATTAAACGAAAAATGAAAACCGAAGCTTTTAATGATAGTAGAGAGTAATCTATGTTAGAAATACTTCTCCGTTAATTCTGTCAAGTCTTCTTGGTCTTAAAACTTTGTAAGATCAGAAATAGGCCAGTTTTATTTTCTTCTACCACTTTTTTAGTCCTTTCAGCTGTTGCATATTTCAGGAGACTAGTATTCTACAGTAAGAAGTTTTGAGTAAGAATTTTTGAGGGAACTTACAGTTAGCAGTAAGAAGATTTGAATAAGAATTTTTGAGGAAGCTTACAGTTTTCAGTAAGAAGTTTTGAATAAAATTTTTGAGGTAACTTACAGTTTGCAGTAAGAAGATTTGAGTAAAAATTTTTGAGAGAGCTTAGAGTTTGCGGTAAGAAGTTTTGAATAAAATTTTTGAGGTAACTTACAGTTTGCAGTAAGAAGATTTGAGTAAAAATTTTTGAGAGAGCTTAGAGTTTGCGGTAAGAAGATTTGAATAAAAATTTTTGAGGGAGGTTACAGTTTGCAGTAAGAAGATTTGAGTAAGAATTTTTGATGGAACTTTAAGTTTCATGAAAAATACCAAAACACTGTTTAATACCTCCTAAACCCGGGGTAATAGCAAGCTATATATCCCACCTTAACTTCAGAATTACGCAAACACACGCACATTTTTAAATGTTAACAACTTATCAAATAAGTACCGAAAAATTAATCCTAAAATTAATATTCGTTTGTTGATTATTAATTCGTCCTATTGAACATGTATTATTTACTGATATTCACTGAAACTTAAATGTTGTAGATATCAAATAGATTTAGAGACCGATTTACCATCAGTTAGTTAACTTTTAAATCTATTAAAATGATTATCTCTTAAACTAACAAATTTTTTAACTTTCACAAGAGTGCATAAATTAAGTAATGTTCAGAAATAAAACAATTTAGTTTCCATGAATACCTTATGACAAAATGAGCTTATTATAATCAATAATTTTTTTTGAAGAGAAGGTTCTTAACGAACTTTTGAGATGGGTGGCTAACTGAGAAAATGTGAAACGTCACGAACGTGGCGATGAAACGCTGTCCCAACGAGAGAATGTACGTGTAGTACGCATACGCATGTAAAAGGAAAAAGAAATCATTCTCTTACATTATTTGATATACTTAACCTGTTTATGTATTTCGGTTTTTGTTAAATGTTTTTTTACTGTGTGGTGGATAATTCGAAAAATATTGGTTAAAATGTCTATTATATATAAATTAATAATTAAAAATTGAATTTTATGCATGCGATGCGTAAGAAGCTTCGCTTCTGTCGGGTGTCCCATGACACCTCACATCTTTTTTCATATCTTGTAGCATTCTCAACATACACCATTTCAACGTAACCGGGGCTGTGCTGCTTCTTCAAAGCGATACGTATGCGAAAGAAGATGAGTCTTCAAATCAATCGAACAATAAGAGTTTGAATTATCACTATTTAGCTACAAAATTACGTAGTATGGAATACGTTATATACCTATAATATTTTATTTTATACATAATGCTATATACGAAAAGAACTTTCAGATCGGCACATAATAACAGTAACAGTAGGACATAATAAAATAAGTCATACGTGAAAGGCACTTCGGACTGGCACACAATAACAGTAACACGCAATTTTAGTATTATAAATTCGAAAGTGAGTTTAATTGTTTGTTTCGCTCTCACATCACCATTACTAAACAAACCTATGTATAATGATTAGACATATGTAGCCTATAATATGGAAGTGAATTAAGAATATAATTTTATGTCGAAATATGTATTTTTTCGTAATTAAAAGATCACCTCTTTAGGAATAAATGTTTGATAAAAGTACCTACATACTTCGCTGTATTCTATTTTAAATTATGTTCCAGTTTAATTCCTTTTTAAGCCGCTGGTGACTAGAAAAAAATAAAGAAGTTTCGATGCATAAAATTTTAAGATCAATTCTTGGAGGTATAAAGGAAAATGATGTTCGGAGCAGGAGATACAACTCGGAAATGTACAAATTTTGCCCAGATCCAGGCATCATAAAATTTGTTAAAATTAATGGACTAAATTTGACTGCACATGTTGTTCGAATGGAGGATACAAACCCTCCCAAAAGGATCTTTTTACAAAACCCCTTGGATAGAGAAGAAAAGAAATATCTAGGATGAGATGGGAAGATGCGATGGAGAAGGATTTTGGGGTGCTGAAGGTTATCATTAAGAGGGCTACATGGAAGTTGCTTCAAAGGAAAACTTTGGCCCACCCTGGGCTATAGAGCTACTTATGATGAAGATGACGATGTATTGTCATTGAAATCAGTGTTCTACTCGTATATTTGACAATACTTGCATACGAGTGTTGTAAGTCTTACAGCCCTAGTCCTACACACCCAATTTTTTTTTCATTGTGATAAATTATAACAATCCAGGATACAAACAGTATGAGATTACATTAGTTGACTCATCTTCAGATTGATATAGCTTCAGCGACAATATTTTCTACCTTCTGCAGCGCGTCTCGCAAAAGGAAACATCCCTGATAGGTCATTTACACTACTTAAAAAAAGCTATGAAAATACATACACACCTTGGTCATAAGAAAGTCTCAACGAGCTTTGAAAACATTGGAGCTTTTACGAATTTAGATAATTTCCTTTTTAAAAGTTCCTTACACCGAAAGGAAAAATACAACCGTTATTAGATCACTCACGCGTCTGTCTATCACCATCGTTTTTTTTTAGAAACTGCTGGACGTGGAAACTTATAATTTCGAGAGTAATAAAGTATATTAATCCATATAAATTTGAATAGCTAACATTCAAAAATATTCATGTGGAAATTTTAAGGGGGCAAATTAATTACTAAATTTTTTTTTATCCT
This sequence comes from Druceiella hillmani, assembly GCA_039881145.1. Lineage (NCBI taxonomy): Eukaryota > Metazoa > Arthropoda > Insecta > Lepidoptera > Hepialidae > Druceiella > Druceiella hillmani. The sequence continues at coordinate 14,396,850 of JAYKKI010000031.1, forward strand.
TTATATAGTGTGGGGTGTCGTTTGGAAGGGCTAATAATAAGGGCCTCAGAAATATTTTTTAATAATTTTAGGCAGCACATCTTCGGACATACATCAAAAATACGCAAAAAAGAATTCCCCCCCCCCTTATTTTCGAAACTACTCTACCTAAAATTATGAAAAAATAAGCTTTTTGGAAACCCACGCAAATGTTGGAAAATTATAACAATTATCTTAAATCTTATAATTTTTCGCATAATATATATAATTTTTCAATAAGCACCATGTTCTAAGCCTGTGGAAGATATAATCGTCAACATATTTACTCTTAAATGTTTATGTCCCTAAATGTGTATGGAACTTTTGTAGTGCGAGTTCTACTCGTACTTGACAGGTTTTCGTTTTTTTTTCAATCTCTCGATAGCGATATTTTTAATGCAAAAGAAAACCTGACGGCAAATATATTGTCCATATCCGAAAACGAGCTACAATACTAGCTGAACTGTGATAGCAGCTGATTTTTCGTCTCTTTTAACATTAATCTCCATAAGTTCTTTTCGACATACTCCCAATATAATTGGAACTAACCTTAAACACCCTCTACACTACTCGCGAAGTTACCTCGACGAAGTGCTCGCCGAAGTTGATCGCAGTCTGAAGTACGTCTGAGGTACAGTCTGAAGTACGCACAAATCGAATCGAAGTACCTCTCTACACTATTCTCTTCGCCTAACTTCGATCAACTTCGCGAGTAGTGTAGTGAAGGTTTTAAGATGAGCTTAACTACTAGGCTCAAAAAGAAATTGGAAACTGAAAAATGACAATAAGCGAAGAATAATTTTTTGAAACACTTTCGATATTACGCATTAATAAACATATTCGACGTTTTCACATTATTATTACAGACTTTTAAATTTTTTTTATGCTGATTTGGTATTTCCGCTAAGAAAAAAATTCGCCTATACCAGTGGTAACCGCCTCGCCAACATCTAAATCAATGTGGCAACGCTCGAGCCAGACGTTGCCAACATTTCGAGCATAAAATTTAGTAAACAAAATTATTTATAACGGAACATAAAAATATCTTCAGTGCTGCGGAGCCAAGCATAATATCTGATATAGTTACGAGTTGTTACTAATTGGCGTTATGTAATGAAGACGACGAAACTGTGAATATTTTGTTTTATAGTCTAGTCACGTCTGAGACAGTCTAGATTTATTGGGCGGAAACTTTAAACCGATTTTATAAACCACATGTCTTTTATTATCTATTGGTGGAAATGATCAGCTGTGTATATCTTCTTACCAACTTCTTCCAAGTGTACCTTTCCAACTGGTGATGTTTGGCAGTCAGCTCTGCGTATTTGGTATTGTCAATTGCAAGGCGAAAGAATTCGGCGGCTCTCATAATCCCTGTCTGTCCATTCTCGGGTGTTACGCAACCATGACTTTCTTCTACGACCGGTTTTCCTTCTATCAGCAATTGTTTCCATCTTTATTAGTTGCAATGGCTTGTGTCTCTCATGCCGGAGCATATGCCCTAGATATACAACTTTACGTGGTATTATGAATTACAAAAGCTTGTGTTTCTGGCCACCCCAACAACCTCCTCATTGGTGACTTTCTGAGCGCAAGATGTGGACATTATGCCTCTATAGGCTCTACATTTCTATTGTTTCTATAATTTTCGACGCTTCTGAGATTTTCCTTAATAGTCCAGGCCTCACATCCATTTAAAAGTATGGCCAGATGTAGCGTTTCAGAAGACGAATAACTAATAGAATCACACTAACTTTATAAAACAAAAAAGTTTGTTTCTTGTCTATGATTTGAGAGAAAAATACTTATTCAAGTGACATGTAACTTCACCTTCATGTAGCTTATGATGTTCAGATGTACATAGTTTATTTGATATCATTTTAAAACGTTTGGATAACGAGAATTAACGATTTAAGTGAAGAGATTTGATATATATAGAAGTCAACTTTGAACCATTATAGATACGTTAAAATGATATCATAAACAAACAAATTTTTAATGTCTATGGTTGATATTATAAGATTGTTTATTAATGTTTTTTTTTGGAACAAGGTTTGTTTAAGCAGCACTCAAGCTGTAAACTGTAAGTTGTCGTTGAGTATCAATACTGCTACTTGCTTGATATTTTATAATATTCAAATATTTCTTTTCAATCCTTCTCTTGACTGCACCAGATCATTTTCTTTTTTTCCACGTAGATTTATTTTCCATTTTAAAATATAGCAGTTGCGACAAATTAAGAGTAGACTCGATCTCATCGGTACAAACTAAAGCTATATTATAGCTGTCGTTTATTTTTGCAGTATTGCAACACTTCTCGAAACAAGTGTTATAAAACCAGACTTTAAAAAATGTGTAATTACGTTTTAAGAATGACTTTTAGACCGGTTTTTGCATATATCATTAAAAAGACAAAATTATTGAGTGATACTGTAATAATGTTTTAAGATGTGATAAGTTAGTAATAAAAAAAAACAAATGCAGTATTTACACAGCTTTAATCATAAAAACTAGCTTGAAATGTAACAAAATACTTAAATCTGTATAAAAAAACATAACGTTTTTATGTCCTTTTTATCATCCTGAAGCTTTTGTTTAACACTTAATCCACCTAACTTCGATCAATTTCGCAAGTAGTGTAGTGAAAGTTTTAAGATGAGTGTTAATCCAACCTTTATACAGTCTGACCTGTATAATTGCCCACAAACTGCTCTTTTAAAGCCAAAAGCTGTTTTAAAGCTCTTTTAAAGCCAACGTTTTGATTGTACAGTTCCACACTCTATTAAATCACAGGATAAATAGCCGAACCGTTGAGTATACCGTTAATAAATTAATCGTAAGTAATGATTGCATAAGAAAGTTATTACCATTTATCATGTAACTAAACTGATGTAGAGATATCGTCAATTACGTTGAGAAATATCTCAAAAGTAATTATTACTTTTGAGATATTTCTCTAGTTTATTGTTCTCAAGATCTCTTTACTAACAAACTTTATCTGATACTTTATTTATCGCCTCGGTACAAAATCTGTACATTTAATAAAAGCATGAACTTTAGGTATTTTGTACATTAAAAATATTTGCAAAAAAAATTATTACTGGAAAATAATCTCAATGCATCTATCATAGGATAAATGATAGATGCATTGAGATTATTTTCGAGATTTTTGTCTGTTTGTCCACGTATAACATAAAAACTACTGGTCCAATTCGAACAAAGTTTACAAAAAAAACACAAAATAACAAATAGTTTTCACTTGATCACAATCGGTGTACTGAAACAGAATATATGCGAATTTAATATTTTAACAAATTCATTACTACAACACACTAATGAAGTACTTAGCTACTCGACCTGTAATAATTATAACAATTTAAACCTATAAACATCACAGATGGCGTTACGTGTTTTTTAAATCATGCAATAAAGTTTTTCACCCGGACATAAATTGGCGGAACGAGCGTCGCTAGACGTAAAGTCTTGAAATATACTTATAAAAGCTAACGTCGGTACGTTTTTCAGTGATCTGCGTATACGAAGTCACGGACACGGTGGCAAGAAATATATAGGATACAAATTCAAATTTTGCCTGCAGCAAATTGACTACTTGGCCTCTCAATGTTGCGTCTAGTTATTTTAAATAAATCCTTGTACATTAATAATATTTTTTTTTCTTGCAAAATAAGCTCGCAAAAGCTTTTCTAATACAGCATAAGCTTAAAATTAAACCGATGATAAGTTATAATTTATTTGAATCCATTGTAGAGTTTTAATGTGAACAAGAAAAAGAAAAGTTAATTTGAAAACCTATCGATTTAAACTTAAAGTTTCCATCAATAATCCGATTTACAAGTACAACCCTGTGTAATTTTATTATATGTATGGGAAACGTCCAAGAAACATAGACGTCGCTAAAAACAATGGTCAGAACACTATATTACATGAACTTTTGTGTACGTAGGTGTCAATGTCAGTGTATTTTTGTTTTTATGAAATAGATGGAGCAATAAAACACGGCTTGAAGCCAATAAATATTTACAGAATATAAAAAAAACGTCTGAAAAAAGGGGGAAATATGATTTAAGGCAAGCCACGTTATAAATGTTACCTGATTTAATTCTCAAATAGAAATTAAAATTTTTGATCAAGTAGTAACACAAATAAGAATCGCCGTCATGTAATATGTTGGTAAGTAATGTTCAAGTGTAGTTATTCCGTGATTACACATTAAATTAGCACAATCAACAATTGAACAAGTAAGTGAAGTGATTATTTACTGCTTTTTCGTCAAGTTATATGTAAATATGTTGGTAAGTAATGTTTAAGAGTAATTGTTTCGTGATTACACATTAAATTAGCACAATCAGTAATTGAACAAGGAAGTGGAGTGAATTATTTACTGCTTTTTCGTCAAGTTATATGTACATATGTTGGTAAATAATGTTCAAGAGTAATTGTTTCGTGATTACACATTAAATTAGCACAATCAGTAATTGAACAAGGAAGTGGAGTGAATTATTTACTGCTTTTTCGTCAAGTTATATGTACATATGTTGGTAAATAATGTTCAAGAGTAATTGTTTCGTGATTACACATTAAATTAGCACAATCAGCAATTGAACAAGTAAGTGGAGTGAATTATTTACTGCTTTTTCGTCAAGTTATATGTACATATGTTGGTAAATAATGTTCAAGAGTAATTGTTTCGTGATTACACACTAAATTAGCACAATCAGCAATTGAACAAGTAAGTGGAGTGAATTATTTACTGCTTTTTCGTCAAGTTATATGTACATATGTTGGTAAATAATGTTCAAGAGTAATTGTTTCGTGATTACACATTAAATTAGCACAATCAGCAATTGAACAAGTAAGTGGAGTGAATTATTTACTGCTTTTTCGTCAAGTTATATGTACATATGTTGGTAAATAATGTTCAAGAGTAATTGTTTCGTGATTACACATTAAATTAGCACAATCAGTAATTGAACAAGGAAGTGGAGTGGATTATTTACTGCTTTTTCGTCAAGTTATATGTACATATGTTGGTAAATAATGTTCAAGAGTAATTGTTTCGTGATTACACATTAAATTAGCACAATCAGCAATTGAACAAGTAAGTGGAGTGAATTATTTACTGCTTTTTCGTCAAGTTATATGTACATATGTTGGTAAGTAATGTTCAAGAATAATTGTTTCGTGATTATACATTAAATTAGCACAATAAGCAATTGAACAAGTGGAACGAATTATTTACTGTTTTTTTTAATTGAAAGCAAACTTGTACTTAAAAATTGTTTTGTAGAGTAACAAATGACAGTAGCGTAACCAAACGTTTATTAATTATTCGCCAGATGGCTCTGATAGCATCTCGCGCGGTGGCTATACATAAATAAAACAATAATGACGGATGAATGCCAAGAAATTTATTTTTACGTACAAAAATATACAACTTAGATCGGCTTAATATTTTGCGATCGGATCAAATCGTTTGCATGCGTTCGCAACCTCCTGGAGTTAATTTGGTGCCAGACGGTTTCTTAAACGAGATCGATTAACAAAATGAGGATATCCTCAGAAAAACAAAATTTCATCAAGAAAGAAAAACATAATAAAATAAAATGATCTCCTTCATAATTGTGATGCGAGTTTTCCACGATTAATGACTCTCCAGCGAGAGGAAAATTGTAGAGTGCAATTTTTGGGAAAATTATATTGATGTAATTCTGATTAGTACATAATATATAAAGAACTAATCGGCTTTTCTCTCATTTAATTTAGTTCTTTGTGTATAGGGCAATAGAGATTTGTGCTGGCCGGCATGGTCTCTAGATTTGACGGCTTCAGTTTTAAAAAAAAAAAGTTTTATACATTAAAAAAAAGTTTTAGTCCATTTCTGAAACTCAATGATAATATCCATGAACAATTTGCCGCGATATAGACAGAAATATTATCAAAAGTTACGAAACTTTTAATAAAAGAAGCAAAAATATGCTTAATGTCCAGCACCAAATATTTATTTATTTATTTGAAAACAATAATATAACAGTCAACAACAATGAATTTTAAAAAGTTGGTTGTCTAAAAGATTTTGAAAGACCATATGAAATAAGACAATATAAAATAACATATGATGATGACACAGACTACTAAACAAACCGTTTAGTAGTCTGTGGATGATAACCATATAACAACACAATAGTAACACAGAAATAATAACAATACACTTAAAAAAGGCCAAAAATTAAAATACATGTGTTAACGGTTAGACGAAGGAAAAGTTTGGATAGACGAAGGAAAGGACAGAAACGCAGAATGAGTAAGGTTTAGGAGAGGTAGGGATCGTTGACTCGATGATTGAAAACATTTATCGAGGATATTTTCTTGATGTCAGGATTAGTTGATTTCAAAATTTGCTACTTGAACAGTAAACAATTTATCGTAAGAAGGATGTTTGGCAATAAGTAGAGTGTGTAAGATTTTAGACCATAACCCAAGTTCGTGAGCAGAAAGGTCTATAAATCTACCAATTATTTAATTTCAACTCTGAAAATGTGTCAATATGTTAAATAGAACCCATTTGTCCTCATTTGAGATACGATCTGTGTTCAGAAGTATGATCATTTTTTTCCTGGGGGCGAAGATGTACCGGATCCATAAATTCTGAAGGCGTTGTAGGTTGTTTCAATATTTAGTGGATATGATTTTCAAAAGTTGGCTAAAAAAATAAGATTAAGTGAAATTTTTGTAAAAAAATCTACTTTATTTTTAATACTATTGTTATGGATCGAAAAGATAACGGACTTTTGCTTCAGCCTGTAAATTACCAAAATTTGTCGAGTAATTGTCAGATTAAACTTGTCAGATTCCAAACGAGGTTTTGTTACTCTATAATAATTCTAAATAGCAAAAGACAAATGTTTATAATAACTTATTTTTAATTTATATAAAATTGTGTTCAAAGGTATAAACAGTGTAAGCCACAAATCAAATCGAAAATCATCACCTCAAAAAATTAATGGAGTCATGCGGTGACAGTTATTCATATCAAACGACATGCTATAATAGACCACTCTAGCTATTAAAGCTATTTGTAGCCCTTGAAATAATAGCAAAAGTGCCAAGAGCAATAATTATGTATCATAAATGAACGTCTCCATTTCGTGATGTTCAATTGGCATTTTCGAAAGGCGATTGTCATCTCTCTGATCATGGTTAGATCTTCATTTGTTTTTAGAATTGAAAAATCATAATAAAAACAATTTCACTTCATTCTCCCATTTTGCATCTGTTGGAAAATGAGGAAATTAAATTGAATTCAATTAAACAATAAACTAAACGAGTTTAATAATCGATTAGAGATTTATTTCAGTCAGCAACGCTTTTTACTGTCCCTAATTTCTTTGTTGTTCATAATTCTTTATTCATTATAACTTTTAATATCAGAATGTCATTAGAAAGCTAACGAGTGGTTCTTTTCTTTTATCTACGTTTTTTGCAGTCTTTTAAGTATAAAAAGACTTTGTGAAAATTCTAAAACATTTAAATTTTCTTCTATAAAACTCCAATAAAATTTAAGCAGTATACGTCAAGTTGATAGATCTCGAAGAGAACTATCTACTACCACTAAATCAAACGTCGTACAACGATGAAGTGCATGGTCACACTGTGCGGAATTATTTTAACGTGCGGCGGATTATATACAAAAGTAGAAACTGCCCCCACCCCTACATAGGTCTACCTGAAAAATATAAAGGAGTCTTTATTCCTTTATCTATGGATTGACGTTAATTTGGTTTAAGTTGCTTTAATAATTCAGAAATTATTACACTAAACTTTTCATCCCAGCGCTGTTCTTAAATTAAAGAATTGTAGGTACAAGTCATAAAATTTGGAGAAAATCTTAAGATCAGTATTTAACGAGTACGCGTTTGTTTAAAATTTTCGCAAGCATGTCTCATTAATAAGTTTACTTTGTGGAATAAACGCAGAACTCTATTTTTGAATATTGTGGTTTTTTTCTGAACTTAATTCAATTTAAACTTAGTAAGTATTAGTAATTTTCTAACAATATTAATTCTACATCAATTTTACATCTTTGTAAGAAAAAGACGCTACACATTTATATATAATCAGATTTATAACATACGTTTGTATGAAAATTGCACGTAAGTTATTATGTTATGTCATAATTTCTATTACTCGTTAGTTTAGATAACGATTTCCTCTTTGACATATTATGTTTCCACTATTCTCATCTTAAATGAGATATCACTGCTAAAACGAGATTTTTAAGCACTTTATTATTATGTCTCATTATTTATGTCCTATGGGTTTCTTTTTCCGTTTTAGAGGGGTTGGTTTTCTCCCTATTAATCGTAGGAAACTCGCTCCACAATTATTAAGGGGATCATTTTATTATATTATTTTTTATGAAGAAATTTTGTATTCATGAGGATATCTTAATTTTGTTAATAGATCTCTTTAAAGAAACCGTCTGACGCCAAATTAACTCCAGGAAGTTGTGATCGTATGCAAACCATTTGTTATATATTTTTGTATGTGAAAATAAATTTCTTGGCATTCGTCCGTAATTATTGTTATATTTATGTATGGCAACCGCGCGAGATGCTGCCAGAGCCATCTGGTGAATAATTAATAAACATTTGGTTACGCTACTGTCATTTGTTACTCTACAATGTTTAAGTACAAGTTTTTTTTTAAATTAAACAATTTTTTTTTCTTTTTTAATTGAAAGAAAACTTGTACAATTTTCCATATTGTTTATGTCGTATTGGTATTCTTTTTCCATTTTTCCTATTTTAGGGATATTTAACTTATTTAACTTTTCATCGTTTTTAAATTATTAGACGATCAATATATTGGGTATAGAGGCAAAATAATCTAATTTCATGATAAAAATCCGCAAATTACTTAGGCTATCCATCAAGGTATATAAACATATCCTATCGGATAGAATATAAACCTAATTTATTTATGGATAAACTCGGCTCCATTTAGCATCAGCCAAGTGAACTAATTCTTTAGGCGTACGAAGCGTAATATTTACAAGTATCGAGCGAACTACTTTTATCTTTTATAGCCGCGTGAAGCGCATTTTTTGATAAATATTTTATATAATTTAATATGATATAATTTAATATGATACCCGTATGTCTTTGTATTTTAAAATAATAATCCCCCATTGTTCCTGATTTTTCGAACTAATATCCTTCATATAACATCAATGTAATATATATATATATATATATATATATATATATATATATATATATATATATATATATATAATTTGAAATTTTCATTTCATTCGTGTGGTCATAAGCATATACAAGAGATGTTGTTTTATTTATATACAGTTATGGAAACATTACAGTATTAACTGGATAATTCAAAAACATTGCAAAACATGAAGATGACTTGCTTCAACAATTACTCTCACTCATCACAAACATATCATACTCTGGTGCAACGGCGATTAGGAGGTTAAGCGATTGTATACTGTAGTAGAGTGGAAAATTTCGATATAGCTCGGTTCTAGATGCCGGTAGAGCAAATATATTATAACTATGCGAGGACAGGTAGTTATTGGGTACAGAGAACGAGATTTTTTCAATAAATTCTGACATAAAGTCTTTCCACTTAACGAACTATCTAATGAAGTAATACTAGCGTTGTCAATCTCTGCACTATAAAGGGTTAAGTGCTCCACCATTGTTAACGCAACCGACTTTATTAGTTACTGAAATATTTAACTTTTTAAACTCAATTCTGTACATTCGTATAAAATGTTAAATTTTGTAAAATCTTTGAAGCTGTCGCTACGGGGGGAAATGTTTCGTCTACGAGTTATGTTGGATAAAATTGAGAAAAAATTTATTCCATTTTCCCAACCACACATTTTCCGACCTAAGAGAAGAAACATTAAAAAAATCAAAGTCAAATCGAAGTTAACTTATATAGTAAGATTAATGAAATAGTTTAATGATACATAATTAAACTGTGGCATCTGTTCATACGTCTACAATTACCCTCCAACTGAACACAAGCACATAACAAAATAAATGATTAGCTATAAACATTGCAGCTATTAAAGATTACTCTTGGCAATTGTTTGGCAATATAGTCAGAGCCATAATTATAATTAATAGCTACAATAATTAACAGCAATAAGTCATCATAGGTAGCTACTATGCTTGCTCTTCGAGTATAAATTCTACTTTATTACAAATTTCTATATCTTCAAATGAGAAGCTAACCCAAAACTTTCTACATATAACTAATTAAATATTACAAATTTCTATAAAAGGATTCCCTAGAAACCGTTAGATAAAGGTGATATTATAATTACTTACATGTAAATATGAATACGTATTAAATTAAGAACATTTCTTAAAAATTAAATAATTACCGCCATCTAGTAGAAAATTGTAAAACTATACTTTAATTATTGTTTCTAGCGAAAGAAACAAATGTCGGTGTCATTTAATTAAGAGTTTATTAACCTTAATAATTTTATTGCAGAGCCTCCAGGTATAATTGACTAGAAAAATTTCATTAAAATTCATACCCACTCGTTATTAATTTATTATATGCATTGATTATTTGGAAAAATTTTATTTTCCACCAAGGTGGAGTAGAGGATAATGACCCTATTTTCCAGCTAAATACATAATTGGAAGTAGATAAGAAGTCTCTTATTTTAGGTATTATTTTGTCTTAATTACCGCCATTTTACAATATGTATTAAACACTGTACTGATAATAATATTGATCTTATGTGTATACATAAGATCAATATTATTATCAGTACAGTGTGTATACATAAGATCAATATTATTATCAGTACAGTGTTTAATACATATTGTTAAATGGTGGTAATTAAGAGAAAATAAATACATAATGTAAACAAAGTATATGCTATTTTCCAATAAATATTTTTTTGTCCTTTATTTTGAAAAATTCTGTCTTTTTTTCTTTATTCATTCCCGTAGGTCGTGACGACACAATTTAAATTTTGTTATTTATCAATTTTTTTTGAAATTGGAAGTTTTGCTTTGAATTCCCAAATGTTATGTCGTTTAACTGAATTTAATTTATTGATGGTTGAATTTTTAAAAAAAATAACTCGTACTTTAAGTATATAGTAAGGGGTAAGGGAGCGAGAGAGAAATATACTGACTGTGAGTCCATAGATTGTTCACAATTAAATGAAACTACGTGATGTAGTATTGTTTCTACTTTATTTAAATTCTTTACCACGACCTAGGTTTCGTTGTATTACAACATCTTCAGATCGGCAATTAGCGAAGATGAATTTCTACTAAATTGACGCCAAATATATTCCATAGATTGTATTAAATTCGTAATGCGATGCGTTCAGAAACAATAATAAAATGTCCTCATAAATTTACGTAGGCATCTAATAAAATCTTCATAAAAATTTACGTAGACAATTGTCAAATAAAAAAATAGCCGCGATGCCAGTACCAGAACACGGCTAAATGTGGCTGAAGGAAGTCGGGATGTATTCTCTTGTTGTAAGTGATATTTACAACTATATGTGTGGGTTCATTGCAGATCTATAAATAAATTAAGCACATATGTTGTTAGTCTTGTAATGGATGGATAGATTTTGACACACACATAACGTACTTACAAAACAGCTGATAACAGTAGCGAGCGCCATTTTTGTTTTTTTTTGCTCAACAAAAAGCGTACTTTTTGTTTTATTCTATCGTGTTCATCAATCTCTCTTGGTTATTAACCAAGTACCTATTATCCGTCCTTCTTGTGATAGATTATAAGAACGTTGCATGATAAACGTTGCCGCATGACATTTTACTCCCATAGCGATCAAAGAAGTTTCACTTCAAAAATATTTTCATTTAACAGAACAAATCACACTCTACGGTTAGGTGATTAAACAGTCAAATAGCGCGAGAATGTGAATAATTTCGATGTGATTCGGTTTCAGACTATAGAATCGTAAACAAATTATGATTACGCGACTACAAGAAATCAGTGGGTACAAAGCATGAGAGTCTTGCCTACAATCATTGATCTAAATACCAAGATACGATTTTATGTGTGCCATCTATTGCAATTAAACGAAACTACATCGTCAGTCACATGACCGACTGTATGCGACCGTAGATATAACCTTGTCGTGGTGTTATCTTATTTTTTATTTTCCAATCAAATTAAAAAAAAAAGGTTATCAGTTTGTATGCATGTATATTGGATATGACAATGCTTAAATAGCTTGGAATTTAATCAAGAAATGACTCAAACCTATGAACATTTCATAATTACATTTCCAGTTTTATGTTTATTCGGTTTAGAAGTTTTTGAGTTATTGAAGTGAACGACAGATGGATAATTATTAATTCATTTTGTTTTTAGGTTTCCTGTTTTTACGGTACCGTACTCATTAGTCGATTTTCAAAAACCAAAGCAAAGGAAAATGAATATTTAACAAATAATAAGGTGTGAGTGACGTCCTTATCAGGTCACAACGTCGTAATTCACATACTTACTAAAAGTATAACTATTTTTCAATAATAACAAAAAATATATATATGAGACATGATAATTAACCGAAAATAACATACATCAATCTTTTTCAAAATTACTAAAATTTGAACATGTTTTTACTACACCCGACATTTTTGACAGTTCCCAGGATAAATATACTCACGACAATCGAAATGTCAACTGAAAAGAAACGTTGCTAATTACGTCATTTAGCACCGTTTCTAGTGGGACATTTTTCAGTGTCTATGGACCTGTCCTTACGAAGTAATATAAGTCTATGCGAGTCTATGTCTATAATAAATAAAATTCAAGTGATTTTATTTTCCAATTTTCACTTTTTATATACCTTTTTTATTTGCATATTGGATTACTAAAACGAACTAAATGTTAAAAAAAATTTCTGTTCATCTATCGTCCTGTCTGTATGAACGGATTTAACTTCAAAACTACTAAAGGTATTGACATGGAGATTGCACAATTTATAGATGGTAACCCTAGTTAAATAGAAAGAGACTAATTTAGTTTTTGTTTCATCGTGATACCTCAAACAATTCCGAAGTTATGACCATAAAAAGATTACTTAGAAAATTAAACAAAAATACCACCACACAGTTAGTAGGCGACATGGGAAAACGCGGAAGCGGAGAGGGAACGGGGGGGGGTCGCAAGCCGACCCGCGCGAGTTTTAAAGAAATTATTTGTTTCTAATATCAGAGCATAAAATAAACGCATTAAAATATTGCATTTGCATTTCGAAAATTCATGCGGACGAAGTCGCAAGGTGCCGCTAATTAAATTTTTTTTCTTTTTCTATTACTTTTTATTGCATTACTGTCTCACTGAGTTTTAAAATGCGAAAAATTAACACACATTGAAAAAAAATATGTTTAATTATCACAAACAATTCATACTTTGTATAAGTAGTGGAGCAACTATATACCATGCATAATTTCGATGTATTTTGTTTCTGAACTATTTGGTTTTAGATTTTATTGGAATTCTATTGATCCTAAATTTAAAAAAATGAAAAGTTAATACACTCAATATAGGGAAAGCAATAAACAAAAATAGGAAGTGACAATAATGTAACGTCCATAGACAAAATTACCAGTTTACTCATAGATTGAATAGAAAGTTATATGAGGGAACGGGCGATTCTGCATTTTAATGGCGACAAAAAATAGTTTGATACCTATGTAATAATTAACCAATATCTCGTATATCTACATAATATTTAACAATATTCATATATTTCCAGACAATTTTAAAAGCATACATACATTAAAACCACACATATATATAAATTTATTGAAAATACGACAGTACTTATATGTGTAAATATAGCAATAAGTATAAATTGTAATAAACTTTATAAACATAAACACGTTTATATGAAGACGGATTGACTTTAAAAAACCTTAGTTGAAAATTAACCGGACATTTTACATACAGTCGTATTTGAAAAACGCAATCCGGACTGATGCACGTCAAACAAGACGGTCCAATAGAAAACCAAACGGATTTCGTATGAGTACAAAAAACACAGGAATGCCTTTGTGCTCGGCTCGATTAACTAACTTTATTTAATTTTGCGCAAAATTCAGGTCATCAAGCATACTCACAGTATATTCGTTTTGTTAAAAAGAAGTATAATGAAATTGAACGCAAAGCGAAATCAAGGTACAACATTTGTTGCACCTCGAAACTTCAACCATAAATCATATCTGCACTCACCATTATGATGCCATTCAAATAATTAAATACGTTCCATTTCTTTTTTTTTCAACACAAATTATACAAACTGCCTGTATGCCTTGAAAAAATAAATTATTCTAGTCATAATTGTCTATAGTCACTGCACGAAAAAATCTCATTCGATTATATCTCGATGCTCTGGGCGTACCGAATATTTAATAGTCCGGCGGAAACAGCAAACCTAACCAATGGGATGGCAGAACCGGTTGGCGCGTTGATAACTGCAACCAATAAGAGCTATGCGCAAATGTTTGCTGTGGGCGGGATTTGTGTCAGTCAACAATGTTGCCATCTAAATAAAATACTTAATATAACAGAAAAAAAAGCATTTTATTTCTGCACATATGTAACGATTAAATGTAACGATTTAAATAAATGTAGTTTAAATAGAATACGTGTTGTTGTAACTATTGAATTTGTTAATGTTTTTAAATAATGTTTTAAATACGAGGAAAAATTGTATTATGGCAGTATCATACACTATTAGGCATGTGTTTAAAAATTTACGGGCAGATAGTATTTCGATAAAAATATTATCAAATATTATTTATTATTAATTATTATAATGTAAATATGTTGCTTAGAAAACTTGTCGCATGCATAAAAAATACAACGAATTTCTTCGAAAATGTTATATTTAAAGTCATCTTTAAGTAAGTTTTTAATAATATTTTTGGCAATTTGTTTTTTGTTTCATGATTTTAATGGCAATATCTTATAAACTAAAAATGGAATGATATATTTTTGTGGATATTTTCAAAAGTATTCTAGAACTGTCTTACGCAAAATTCTAAACCAAATAATTTTGAAATTCTTGTTTTTTAACAACAGAAAATAATACACTTCTTGCAAAATTCAATAAATACCATTTATACCATAATAAATTTCACATTTCGTATGTATGTTTTTTCTTTACGTTTCTAGCTACGTAGCTAGCTAGATACAAAATTGATAATTTAATTTACAACCGGCGCAATGAGAAGATATATAGGCGAAACCATCAAAGTACCAATAAACTTACACTCAATTTATATTTAATGACTATTTTTTTGTGATCTGAATCGCTGTTATGGTTACCAATGCCCACATTAGACAAGAAATGGGTAAATGGTTAAATAATGTAATCACTAAACAACGTTTGACGGAACGCCATATTACAATATTAAAAAAAAAAGCCGCAAGTTTTTGACTACTTTGTGCAATAATTGTGTCATTGTTTATATGCTGAAAAATTTCTTACTACATTTATTTTTAAACTTAAAATGAATATAAATCATTTTTAATCTAATTATAGTAGCAGAAAACACATAATTAATGGAAAATCTCTAAACACCCTGCAGTAAAAAGGAAATTGGTTTTACCATTTTACTGTTAAATCAGTAAAGTTACTAAAAAAAGTCTATTACGAATCGTATGATAAGTGTTGCGTACTACAAATGAAATATATGAAGTTATTATTTTAAAAAAATAGGCAGTCAGTTTTTTTGTGATGTAAACACTTGTTAATAATCTTAAGCAAACATTTTAAAGTATTTTTTTAAAAATGTTCTTTTATCAAATTTCATTTGACACACCTGTGGGGAAATCGTCCCTGTAATATAAAATCAAAGATCGATCTTACTTACGTGATTGGGTCATACATAACCGTTATTTTATAAATGTTAAGCTCTTCACGACGAATCTAAAAAAAAATTGTTCCATTCTCTGTTTTCAACCTGTCGAAATCTGATGTAAAATATCTCTACTCAATTCTGCCATTAATTAACCAAAAGAAAAAAGACACTAGTAAAGTAAAGAAGCGACACGTTAAGGATAATGAAGAAAAAGAAGATAAGAGTGGATGAAATAAAGAAGGTATGATGAAGACATGTAGGTTATTTTGGGTCATCCGACTTGGGATAACTTTCATACACAATCACCGAGATTTCATACACAAACATCGAGCATTCACACACAAACACCGAGCTTTCATACACAAACACCGAGCTTTCATACACAAATACCGAGCTTTCACACACAAACAC
This sequence comes from Druceiella hillmani, assembly GCA_039881145.1. Classification (NCBI taxonomy): domain Eukaryota; kingdom Metazoa; phylum Arthropoda; class Insecta; order Lepidoptera; family Hepialidae; genus Druceiella; species Druceiella hillmani. The sequence goes on from JAYKKI010000031.1 coordinate 14,413,208, forward strand.
CGAGCTTTCATACAAAAACACCGAGCTTTTATATACAAAAAAATATGAGTTAAACGTACGGGAACAAAGCAGTATTTAAATTCACATTAGAAACTAGCTGTGCCCGCGACTTCGTTCGCGTGGAATTAGGAGTAAGAAAAGTTACTAGGAATTTTTTTCTCTTTTTTCAGAATTCTATGAACATAAAGTTTACTAAAAACTCTAATAGATGGCGTTGGCAGCCAAATCGATTCCGCTGGTTCTGACATTAGCGTGCAATACGAAAGTAAATCAAAGATTGACGTATATTTTTTTTATTTTTAAACCGATTGAAATGAAACTAAGCTAATCTAAATAGCTTAGCCTAATATATGAATAATGATAACAAACTAATAATGATACCATAATTAAACCAAGCTAATCTAAATAGTCTAGCCTAAGACATATAAATTAGGCTATTTAGATTAGCCAAGCTAATCTAAATAGCTTAACCTAATATATGAATAATGATACCAAGCTAATAATGTTGCCATAATGACCAAGCTAATCTAAATAGTCTAGTCTAGGCTAACATATAAATTAGTTACATAATGCTAACATATAAATTAGTTACATATAATTAGTTAGTTTAACATATACACGTAATTTATGTTAGTCCGAGCCAATCTAAATATATCTCTGAAAACTGCACCCAAATCAGTTCAGCCGTTGCTAAGATTAACATCCCAACAACGGTGCGCACAGACAAACAAACAAAAATTCTTAAAACTGTTGTTTTAAGCTTAGTAGCATGTATTTAGTAGGTAGCACTTAATTTTACGTAAAAATATTGAATGTACGGATTCAGTTTTTTTTTTATGACTTTATTATTATTAAATATTGCCTCAAGAGCAATTATAATTTAACCAAAATTCTTAAAACTGACGTTTTAGGCTTAGTAGCGTGCCTTTAATAGGTAGAACTTAGTTTTACTTATAAATACTCAATATATGGACTCAGTTTTATTTACGATTTTATTATATATAACATAATTATAGTATATATAACATAATTATAGTATATATAACATAATTATAGCATATATAACATAATTATAGGCAACAGATTGTGACGTATTTAGTGTCGATAAACAACATGCGATTTTTCAAATGATAATATGACTTGAATGCAAATGTTCGACTAAGAGAGAAGGGAATATCTGAGATCGTAAAATAATATAGCATTAATTAATATTTGTATTGTGTTCTGTGATCCATCGAATTGTATAATAAAATTTAGTTTATCCAATAACCTAATTTCTTATACCACAAAGTATTCTTAAATACAGTTCTAAACCGAGAAAATAGAAAATTTCTTTTTTTTCAGATCATAATTCAAGGCTACGAGCTAATAGGCGTTGAAATTTAATTAGCAAATATGGAGGATCATTAAGAGGACTCTGTTAAACAGGAACCTTAAAGAGCAAAGATTGAAAAGTACAATAATACAGTTAAATAAAATTTAACTTTAAAACATTATCTGTCTGTCTATACAAATGGATTTAAAAAAAATTACTAAAACTATCAGCGTGAATTTTAAACAAATTATAGATAGTAATCCTATGGTACCTACACATGCGCGTTGCATAGCCCATATCATATATGTATAACTAAAACCGATCAAATATGCATTTAAATATAATTGCTTTATTCCTTAAGCAGGGTCTAATATACTTTCCTTATACGATATCTACATTTTCAATTATATTCCACAGAGCGCCATCTATAGTGTAAGAGCAAAACCATTTTCATAGGACGCCATCTATGATACAATAGCAGAAACTTTGATCATCAAAAGCTTTTATGATGAAATTACATATGGCGTAATTTATGGAGCAGTAGCAATACTCTTAATTAAATACAAATATTCATACTTTATTTCGACTTTTTTAAAATAATCTGTCTAAAGAAATCGATGTAAAAGAACACCAGAACGAAGTCGCGGTCACAGCTGTTGATACATAAAGGATATTTCTCAATGACCCCTTTTTCGTTAAGCTATATTGTAAGTACGAAATATCGTTTTGGACCTTTTTCCAGTAAAATTGACTTTGAGGACGGAGCACCTCTATAAACTTATTTTAAATTTCATCGGACAACAACGAAGCTAAAAATTAAAAACGACACCAGCAACTCGTCAACAAAAATTAAACTCAAAAATCTTCGCACAACCGCCGCATTGTTTTGTTGACATACTTGCGTCACCTGCTAGATGCAGGGGAGATGGAGCGCCTCTAAATATAGTATGGCGGCCTAGGTGAGCATTGTCACTCAACCAGCTGCTGTACCACCAGGCAAGGTTAATTATCTTGGCAATGATCCCCTTGTACACTCTTAAATAACAATTTCACGTCTGCTAGTAGCTGTCTACGGATATCGCGAAAATACACTCACGTCATTAACTGCGAGAAACATTGATGGACAGATGGTCAGAGTTACAACGGTAACATAATTTGTGAAAGACAGAAATAGAATCGAGATTTATTGCATATTCTAAGCGAGTGCGTAATAGCCGAGAACAACTAATGCGAATAGAAGAACTTAGCTCTGGAAAGAAAACTGGAATTCTTGAGAAATTCAAATAAATTAACACCTTAACAACGCAGGCAATGGTTGAATGGTAATAACTAATTCTGTAAAGAAGAAAGTTTATTTGACTTTTAAGGTGGCATAAAAACGGTTTTATCGATGGACATGAAAAATTTATCACCGTTTAATTTATAGTGCCGTTAATATATAATATCTTTCACATCATGGGGTTAATGAACAATAACCATAAGAAGAGAGTAGAACAGTTTCGGGTGTGCTTTGAAGTGTGTCGTGAATACGGGCAGAAATTCAGAACGTGTGGGTAATGAACAATAACCATTTGTGTGAAGAGAGTCAAAGTATTTCGGGTGTATATTTTGGAAAATATCGAGAGTATACCTTCAGAACGTGTGGGTACTGAATAATAACCATTTATTTGAACAGAGTAGAAGAGTTTTGGTTGTACTTTGAAGTGTGTCGGAAATACACTTTCAGAACATGTGAGTAATGAACAATAACCATTTGTGTGAAGAGGGTCGTAGTATGTCGGGTGTATATTTTGTTTGTGTGAAGAGCAATATAAATTTGTTCGAAGGCAGTCGAAATGTGTCGGGTGCGTATATTAGTTAAACTTTTTACACTGTTACTAAAAAAACATGTTACACTGTTACTAATAAAATAATTCTTATACTTAAGTTATACCACACTTATTTTGAAAATATTTATACCGTTCATAAGATTGGTATAACAAAGGTAATAATTACTACTAATTAACTCGGTAAAATGATAAAATAACTATTTCGAAGTAATTTAAAAGAATTAAACGTGGCAACGTCACTTTCATAGACAAACACATAAAATATGAGGTTATGTCTATGATTGTGAATTGTCTATGATTACAAATTACATCTGACACATCAGTGTCTTTAGAGTATCGTTAAAATTTATATCATTCTTTACTAGTCCGTTCTTATTGAATTTTTTTTTTCATTTAGGAAAGAGCATGAGATACTGAAAAAGATCACGAGCTACGTATGAAAACGTTATTACATAGCATGAACGGCGAATGGTTAATTTAAAATTTTTCAATAAAATTATGGAAAAATGCCACAATTTCCCTTAAAATATAATAACATTAAATGAGAATATTACACGAATTTTATTTAATTTAAAGTTGTCATCAATAAATATTTATTTCATTAATAAATTAAATAATACTTCTCAGCATAAATGTAGATTTTACGAATTAATTTACGTAAAGCCATTTCATTTAAAATAATCCTAAACACAATCGAATTTTAAGAACTTATGTACTGTTAAATGTGCTGGCCGTAATGTCGACTTTTTTAGGTTATACCGAAGTTATACTTGGGTCTTGGTCGGAATAGTGTTTGACAGGTGAAGCTATAACGAGCTTGTCGTATATTATTCAAAGCATAACTTTTTATTCCAAGTTTATTAGTAAGTATGGTACAGTAGCAGAACCCTTGATACCAAAAACTTTTTCGATGAAATGTCATAGTGTCCAGTAAGAATACCATTGATTAATTGTATATAATTTTTTTAATGACCTATAAAAAGTAATTAAATATCCCAATCGAATCTGCAAAAAAGTCCAGGATGTATGTGGCTAATTAAGTTGTAATGGATCATTTGTAATAAGCATTTAATAGTCCGATGGTAGGCCACATAATTTCTACTACTCAACTAATAAAGAATTTCGATAAATAAATCGAAAATTTAAAAAAAAATCTGCTTCTGAAGATGGTGTTGGAGATAAGTTAATTAAATAACGGGTTATCTAGAAAAAAAATACGAGTATTTACAAAATCCTCTCAGGTACAAGCAAACTCACACCTCGGTGGTTCCACATTTCGGCACTTATATACATAATATTTTATTAATCTATTTACAAATATTAATTTTTCACTACTTAGATATAAAATAAATAGGAATATTAAAAAATTAAGACATTTACAATCTTTGGTTTGGGTTTCTAAAAACCTATTTTTTTTAAATTTTAGGTTGAATCGTTTCGGAAATAAGGGATGAACATATCTTTTTCGCATATTTCTCAGTATATTCCTGAATATATACTACCTAAAATTTTGAAAAATATTTTTGACACCCTTATAACTAGCTATTTCAAACGACACCCCTCATTGAATTAAAAAAAATTGTGCGTATCAGCTCCGACGCGCGACAGGAGTTCACCTTAAATACGACTGCCTCGGAATGTATAAAATAGGTAACTCTGTATATAAATATTAATATCGTTAAATGTGGATGGAAAATTCATTAAAAATGCTGACAATATAATTATTTTCAAGTAAAAACATCAAATGAACGACAACAAATGAACGACATTAAATTTATTCAACAAAATTAAAAACATTTAGTAACGTCAGACTAAAACGTAAAATTAAAAGGGACTTTCTAATTTTGTAGGAGAGAAGACACCAAATATTCACACATAATGACATTTAATGATTACATATCGATATAAGCGAACGATAGTAAACTATGCGTGTCACATTCCGACGTTGCGATTACGCCATAAGAAAATGCCAATTGAATATATTGATATCTCACTCTAAAGATGCGCAGAAATGTTGCGCGGAGAGGCCATCTAACGCTTACACTAATAATTTTTTTCCCGATTCTTCAGAATAGTACTCGACTAAACCATAAACGTTAAACTTGGTTTAGCCAATATGTTTGGACTGTATGAAGACTTTACGGAATAGTAAATTGGATATATCTAGGCCATCAAATAATATTTAACTCTTTCGAGATCAGGTCATTGTACGGATAGTTCAGACTCGTTTGTTTTACTACCTGTGATATTTAAGCATTTCGGCGGAACTAGTGGAACTTAGGGAGTGTATTGCTGAAACCCATGGAAGTAAGACCGTCTCACCGACAAACGGCGGATTTACTGTAGACCCCATCGACTATAATTCATATGCATCGGCAGCTCAGAAGGGAGGTAAACTTAGAAGGAATCAGAAAAAACAATCATCTGTTTTGCTCTTGATCCATTTATTTGTATGCGTGAAAAAGAGAAAATATTTTCCACTTTAATGTTTTTAATTTTTTTACTTTCGAAACTTGTTTGGTATTTTTTGTAGTCGGATTTTTGTTTTTTTTAACGTTCCTTTTAGTTTACGTTTAGTCGATAGTTTTTTTTGGATAATGATTGAATTGGTACATACTTCACATTTCTACCACGAAACCGAGAGCCACATTATTGGACAGTAGCGATATAATGGCTACATAACTATGTATCTGTCATATCGATTTTAGCAGATGACAAGTTTTTATTTATTCATTGGTGCCTAAAAACTTCTAGGAAAATATAACGTTAATTGTATTATTCTTATTTGAATTTAATATTCTCTTATTCTGATAGTTTTATCTCTCAAACTTTTAATTTGATACCTATTTCGATATGATTTAAATGTAGTTTTGACATTATCTGAAACAATATGGCGGCCAGTGGTCGCCATATTGCATTTTTATGTAGCGTATAACACTCTTAATAATAGGAAGATTCCAACGCTACCATTTGTTAAAATTGCTCCACTAGTTTAGTTCTTAGGTTGGAACATCTATTCCAACGTAATCACAAACATAAACTGCTAAAATCATAACATTTCCTTTTCGGCCTTGTCGTAGCCTGTAAAAATGAAAGGATGAAAAAAAATTTGATAGCGGATATTTCTTAAAATAAAAATAATTTCTCAGAAAGTAAAGTTATTTTCCTAAGTTTTTAAGGAAACGAAATGTCTTTCTTTTATTTAATAATTCCAGCGCTTTCGGAAACAGACGAGAAGAAACTCATTTTTACAACGTCAATGTTCGGATTATCTTCCCAAGATAAATGCTTATAAATACACATAACATATATTTTTGAACATTTATGTCAAGGAATTTATAGTCACAAATGTTCAATTCATTCTTATTCATCATTTAATTGTTTTTTAGCATTTAAATTTTTTTCAGACAACACGTGTGTCGATAATGTCATTTCCATTAAGTGACACGAAACGATGTAAATAAAAATAATAAATTATTCTTATGACATCACTAGTTTGAATACGTTCGTCACTAGTTCTTACTTCGGACCGATACAATTTTTGTATCTTCACACTAGCTCTTTGTCACATTATTTGAAATCTATTAAAACTAACGTAGATTTATATTAATAATTCAATAAAATTACACGACATTGTTGGTAATAAGAAATTTGTTATTATATAAATTCGTATCTATCTTGCTAAATATTCGCTTTAAGTGTTCCTTTCAGCTATATTATTTCCTACATAGTTAGACACGTTAGAAAAAAATATAACTGCAAAAAAATAATACTACTTGAAACAACGTTATTATAAAAAAAATACTGTCACAAGAAAATTATATTAACCTGTATTTAAAAAAATACATATATTTTTATTAAAATAAATCTTGTGTACCCCATTTTTGATAAATCTAAAAATACACGCACTTGGAATATGGGCAATAAAATTTATAGAATTACAAATGGGTGGAGAAAAAATCTCGTTAAAGACTTAATTATCAATTCTAACAGAGATAGACTAATTAGTTCCAAACTAGAAATCCCAAAAAAACATGATGTCAAGTAGAAACCTTACAAATAGCATTTAACTTTCCTAGTTTAAGATAAGAAATTAAAACAATCCATTCATCACAAAATACTGTTGAAAACCTGAATGCCAAGTCACGAGAAACTGCAGAAAAATCTTTATTGAAAAGCTTCATTATTCTTTCGGCGATACAGTACTTATTCTCACCAGCGATACAGCGACCCACTAACCATACAATAAGACAGATGACTCATTTCCATACCGAAACTCGCATAGGGACGCTACTAAGCAACGTGGGACGCGTCTCGGCCCACTGCGAGAGTGTTCCCGGGACTATTTCGGTCCGCGACTCAGACCTCGTCGGACAGATAACAAAATAGCTTCTAGAGAGCAGAGGGAAACTGAAATTTCAACGCTCATGTCAGCGCTCGCCGTATTTTAATTGGCAGACACCACCGCTGCTAGAATTTGTGCAGAAATAAAGACACTTCTCTCAAAATGCGACAGACTTTCATAAATATCAAGATTAATTTCTCGAAATATACCAAAAATTCGAAGATCAATAGAGGCTACAAGGTCAGATTTAATTAAAAGAAAAAAAGCAGTAAATACACATAAAAATACGACTAAGAAAAGTGGCGAGGTTCTGTACCGCATATTTACTACTTTGTCGATTTTGATTCTAGATTATGTGGAAATATATAAATTAAATATTTAATAAAATAAAAAATATTATTATCAGAAAAAAAATTATATCGATTTAGGAATAATCTAATGACACATACTTGAAATAAAGAGTCAGTCATAATGCTATTAATATCCAAGTGTCGATAAGTATTTAAATATTACGATCCTATAGAATATTTAGTGTTTCCAAGTATTAATTAATTAAACAAATTTTTAACAAGCCACTTAATTAAATACATCATTTCATGCTGGATCACAGCAAAAGAGTGGTGGGAATTATTTGTTTCAACTAGAAACTGACGTTTGGATTGTCAATTCATTAACTTAGAGCGTATTAAATTTCACCAGTAAAAGTAATACTATATATATAAGAAAGGGGATACATACCAAATTAGCAGATAAAAATTAATCCAAAGGGGGTGCTATTCCGATCGAGGGCACCCGACCCCTAAATCACTACAAAATCAATAAGGCTCCAACAAGATCCGAAGGTATTGCACTCGATTCCGTAAGCCGATACCGCGTTGCAGAATAGCCGCCTAGCTTGCGTTACGTAATTCGCTGGCGACCGTGGGAAAACGCGAAAAATTGTATTTAATTTTCGCAGGAGGAGGCGGCGCGCCGCTCCGGTTCGTTTTCGATTCGTACTAGCGACGGGCGGGCCGCGGTCGAGCGGCGGGGCGGACGCGTGGGCGGCGCCCAAAGCGGCGCGCGGGAGCGACGCGTCAGCGGTGCCAGTCGCGTCAGCCGCGCCGGGGGTGTTTCCGACTGCGGCGCTGACGCAGGGCGGCGCTGAATCAACTACTTGCGACGTTACAGGTGTTCATAAGTGTTTGTTTAAGACACGATATGACTGATATTTTCAATAAAAAAAGTAAATGAATAATACAAATTAATTTATCTTAACAAAGTGCTTAATACTTTAAATAATTGTTTACAAAATATAAGTTTCATCGTAGTAAATTTCGTTAATCCATTAGTTTCAAGGTTTCTTGGGATTGCGACCGAATTTTTCAGATGATAAATACATCAAAAAAGGGAAAAAATCTAGTTTTTATTAACGTTTAGTTCACAATTAAATGAAACTACGTGATGTAGTATTGTTTCTACTTTCTTTAAATTCTACACTTCCGGTGGGCTATTAGCAAAGATCTTTGCTGATAGTCCACCTGAAGATATTGTAATACAACGAAACCTAGGTCGTGGTAAAGAACTTAAAGAAAGTAAAAATAATACTACATCACGTAGTTTCCTTTAATTGTGAATAATGAATTTCTACTAAATTAACGCCAAATATATTCAATACCGTTTAGTATTTATTACTGTTAGTTTAATATTTACCGTTCATTTTTCACAATTAAATGAAACTACGTGATGTAGTGTTATTTCTACTTTATTAAAATTCTTTATCACGACCTACGTTTCGTTGTATTACAACATCTTCAGGTGGAATATTAGCAAAGATCAATTTCAAAGCATTTTGCTAATTGCCCGCCTGAAGATGTTATAATACAACGAAACCCAGAAATAATACTACATCACGTAGTTTCATTTAATTGTGATTTACCGTTTATAAACAAGTTCGACTAAATTTCATAGTTACGTTAATAAATAATCGCTTGCAAACAAAAATACAAAGGTAACCGCGAGAGCGGATAGATTTTTAAACAATTTCATTTTCGATTTCTTGTTTGCCATTACATCACTGTTTCGGCAACATTTGCATATGGTATAATATATAATTATTCGGTTTTCATTTAATTGTGTTTTACCGTTTATATGAATAAGTTCGTTTAAATTTCATAGTTTCGTTAATAAATAATCGTTTGGAAACAAACATACAAAGGTAATCGCAAGAGCGGATAGATTTTCAGAGGTCATTACACCGCTGTTTCGGTAACATTTGCATATAATTTATATAATTATTCGGTTTAATATATCTAATTATGTATCTCGGCACATTACCATCGAATGTATCATGTGAGATCATTACTCGAAAAAAAATTATAAATATAGACAATATAAAATAAACCTGTAAAACAAAAAAAATGGTGGATATAATAAAATTCGGCATGACTTGTGAATCCAAGTAGGTTTCGCACCTACTTGGATTCACAAGTCGTGCCGAACTGGTGTACAGAATCCAAATCATGATTTAACACATTATTTGGCCATGTTTTTGTGACGATTTTTTCTTAAATACGTAATTTAATTTATTTTCAGTTTTTCAATTTAAACAGAATATATGATGGTTAAGCTAACATCCAGTTATCATCTTCCTTGCAATTGCAAAATTTTGAGATTCCGGAAATTCTCAAGAATTTAGGTTGACGGGAACACCATCACCTTACGCATTAATATCGCTGAATTCTCATTAAAAAAATTACAGGAAATAAAAGACTTCGGAAACCGCTAAACCAATTTTGGTCAAACATAACTAAAACCTTACTGATAGTATATCCTTTCAAATTAAGAAAAGCGTATAAAAATTTTGCCACCTGTTGCTGAAACATGAGGCCACGAAAATAAAGACACAAACCATAAAGCTTATAGTGCCACTCCGTATGTCAGGATTAAAGTATTGAACAAGTTTAAAAAAAAACTATAATAGATTTCAGATCAAAACATACTTGTGAATATAAAATACAGAACAAAGAGTAATATTTCTCAATGACTGTCCTCACTCAACTCATCAGCGACTCAAATGAAATGTTCCTTTTTATTTAACACACTAAATGATCTCTGTTCTTCATGATATGTTAGATTAAGACTTCAAAATTTGGCAGCATGCGACTTTGATCAAAGCCAAAAACGCTCTCTTAATACATCAGCTCAGAAAAGAATTCTATGGTGAATCTCTCAGTATCCATGTAACCAGACTCACTCGCGGTATCTAAACCTAAAAAACCTCAGAAATCGCATTATTCTTCATAACGTATCCTATCCAACGCATCCTTCGTAAATTCTTTCTTTCTGTCACGTCTTCCTATTCTACTTTCTTTGCTTTAATGAATTGAAACGTTTCTTATTCATTACACATATTTTGATTTATTTTGTTGTAATTTTATCTTTCAGTGACCAGATTAATTTTGTAAAGGAGATAGTTTTGTGTACTAATTTGTTTACTTATTAAGGTTTGACACAAAAAAGTTTTATCTTATTGACATAAAACTTTTACTGTCATATAACTCAGTGTCCAGATAGATACAGTTTCTATAACATTTTTTTAAACCAGCGGATAACGAGCAGTAACCATTTAAGCGAACAGAGCCTAAGTGTAAGGTATATTTTTATTTAAAATCTCAAACCATTAAAGCTACATTAAAATAATGTATGAAGACATTGTAGACAACATGAAACGGTATTTGTAGCGAATTTTTACTCGCTGAGTGTTGTGATCCATTTTTGGTTGTAGAATCAAACCACAGAAATGTTTGACTTAAAAAAGTTTTATCTTATTGACATAAAACTTTCACTATCGAATAACTAACAGTGTCCAGAAAGATATAATGTTTATAACATTTTTTGAAACTAGCAGGTGACGAGTAATAACCATTTACTCGAACAGAGCGGAAGAGTAAGTTATATTTGTTTACTTAAAATCTCAAACCAACTAAACTTTCACTACAGGTATAAAACTTTCACTATCGTATAACTTACAGTGTCCAGAAAGATATAATGTTTATAACATTTTTTGAAACTAGCAGGTGACGAGTAATAACCATTTACTCGAACAGAACGGAAGAGTAAGTTATATTTGTTTACTTAAAATCTCAAACCAACTAAACTTTCACTACAGGTATAAAACTTTCACTATCGTATAACTTACAGTGTCCAGAAAGATATAACATTTATAACATTTTTTGAAACTAGCGGGTAACGATCAATAACCATTTAAGCGAACAAAGAGGAAATGCAAGTTATATTTTTTATTTATAATTCTCAAACCATTAAAGCAACGTTGAAATAATGTATAAAGACATTGTAGACAACGTGAAACAGTATATTTTGCCATTTTTTACTTGTTACCTGCTATAACCCATTTCCTCTTGTAGAATCAAACCACAGACATTTTTTTGGATTTAAATACTAAATCTTTATAATTATGTCGAAATAAAATTTGAAATTATTGCATTTGACAATAAAATTTACAAAAAAGCTCCAGGATGCGATTGATTATATTGCTACAAAGTTTCGTACGAGATTGGATTGTACAGTTCTGTACTCTCGAAGAAATAATTTAACTATTGAGGGTACCTTTCAGAAAGAGCTTTTTACAGCTGTGACCCTTTCTTGCTGGACAAAGCCCAGGCGCGAGCTGATAACTTACAATCCACCACAATACTCTTTTTTATACTTCTGGATTGTTTTCTCAGTAATATTTAAGTCTGCAGTTAAGTATTTTTATACAATACGGTACTTGACTCATTCTAAATTTTGATATTTTTCATACAATATTGTGAAATATAAGTTAATTAAAAACTAGTCTTGAAAAAAATTCAAAAATTGATTGAAAAATAAGCCAGTTGTAGGCTTCTAAATTTGAAGATACGGATAGAGAGTTGGGTAGGTCCTGTCTCTTTTCCTCTCGTAGAATATAATGTGTAATATGGAAAATGACCTCACAACACAGTATTGCCGTCCTTCTCTAAAGGTTAAATTTAAATTTTTATAACTCGGTTAATTTTTAAGATTATTAAAAAATTGTTTCACTCTTCATCAGCTTGTGCCTTTAAATTATGATTTATGAAATAAAAAAAAATTAGTGAAATACCCAATTAATGAGAATATTTCTTAAGTTTTTTACATATCCTGTCCCTTCTTAAATCACATATTTTTATTACACCTGCCATAAATACGACGCCCGCTCATAGCATTGTCAGAAGTGATGCAAGATGCTAAGTCTGTCTCAGGAGTGCCAATGTGATGATGTTTTATATTATTCACAAATGTGTTTATTGTGTCTAATATTATAATAACAACGGTGACACGTGTAGGTACTTTTATTCTTGAATTAGTCGCGACAAAATTAATTCACCAGAACCGTTGTGTTTAGCTTAATAGTTTTTCATACGATATTTATATAATGTTCCCGCAATATTTAAAGATTTGTGTGCATAATTTTTTACGCTGTTGATTTGCTAATTTTCATGATTTCTGGTTAAATTTAGCTAGAGATTAATGTTGCTTAGTATTTGTGAAATTGGCTTTGTTACGGCATTTGACGTGTGTTGCTTTCAGAGTACAGTGTAATGAAAAAATATCAAAACTTGGAGCGCTATATCTCTGAAGCTGATAATCGTAGAGTAATAAAAACATATTATTATGTACGTATGTCGATACGACGGTCTCGTCACGGTGGGCTTACTGGAGACGCCATTGATAATGATTTATATATAACAGCGAGGAGGGGAAAAAATAGTCTTCTGTTTCGCTTTCTATCGTTTTATTGCACATGCGTGAATGAGAGAAAAACTGACATAAGAATTATTTGAATTTGGAATTATTTATATTTTGCATAGAGGAGTATCACTTTCGCTATCCATTGCGAAAGTTGCGTCACTAGAGGGAGGTTAGTAGATCCATAGCACTGATTTAACGTATAGCTTCAACCCTTTTCCTTTTACCCTTGAACAGAGAAACATAGCAGAGTTTAGTTAAATTTTGCATGACTTTATGTGCTATTTTCTTGCATATGAAACTTAATGAGACATAGGAAGTTAATGTCATCTATTGAAAATATCAACACTACGTTTTTTTTATGAACTGGTTTTCTCTGTCTACACTGTAAAGACTTTAGTGTGAGCCATGTTTGTTATTGAGTATAATATTTGAGTGTAAAAGCATGTGGCGCTTTGGCTAAAAAAATGAATGATGCTGAAATCAAATTAATATTATGTGAATGAAAATGTTTAACATTTCTATTAGATTTCGACAAAAAGCGCCCCATGCTTATTTACTCAAGCATTATACTCCATAACAAAAATGACTGACACTAAAGTCGTTACGGAGTAGACCGAGAAAACATGTTCGATAATAATTTTTTACCTTTTAATGCAGTACTCGCATTTATAAAACCTTGTTTTTTTAGTTTTTTTAAACTCTTAATTTATTTAAAATAATTTTGTAGTTATGTAGCACTACGTTAAAGTTTGCGGTACCGTTGCTACTATCCCGCCTCTTTCATTTACATATGTATATATATGTATGTATATATGTATATATATATAAATATAAATATATATATATATATATTTATATATAAGCTTTTAATTGTGATAACGATTTTCAATAAACATTTCGTTTTTACTGTAATAATTTAATATACCGTAGATTTAACGCCGTGTACAGCAACGTTTCAACTTTGGAGTAATCTACGGTTATATTTATTATTTGTATACTACACAGTAGTGTAGTATACCCGTGGTAGTAACTAGGGTTATATTTATTATTTGTATACTACACTACTACTACGGTTATATTTATTATTTGTATACTACACAATAGTGTAGTATACCCGTAGTAGTAACTAGGGTTATATTTTATTATTTGTATACTACACAGTAGTGTAGTATACCCGTAGTAGTAACTAGGGTTATATTTATTATTTGTATACTACACAGTAGTGTAGTATACCCGTAGTAGTAACTAGAGTTATATTTATTATTTGTATACTACACAGTAGTGTAGTATACCCGTAGTAGTAACTAGAGTTACATTTATTATTTGTATACTACACAGTAATGTAGTATACCCGTAGTAGTAACTAGGGTTACATTTATTATTTGTATACTACACAGTAGTGTAGTATACCCGTAGTAGTAACTAGGGTTATATTTATTATTTGTATACTACACAGTAGTGTAGTATACCTGTAGTAGTAACTAGGGTTATATTTATTATTTGTATACTACACAGTAGTGTAGTATACCTGTAGTAGTAACTAGGGTTATATTTATTATTTGTATACTACACAGTAGTGTAGTATACCCGTAGTAGTAACTAGGGTTACATTTATTATTTGTATACTACACAGTAGTGTAGTATACCCGTAGTAGTAACTAGGGTTATATTTATTATTTGTATACTACACAGTAGTGTAGTATACCCGTAGTAGTAACTCCGGTTATATTCTTTACTTGTATACTACACAGTAGTGTAGTATACCCGTAGTAGTAACTAGGGTTATATTTATTATTTGTATACTACACAGTAGTGTAGTATACCCGTAGTAGTAACTAGAGTTATATTTATTATTTGTATACTACACAGTAGTGTAGTATATCCGTAGTAGTAACTAGGGTTATATTTATTACTTGTATACTACAGAGATCACTAAGCAACGTCTTCTATAATGCTAACATATACCGTTTGAAAGATTAAAATGGTTGCAACTATACATAACAAACATTACATTGTTAACTTGTAGATTTTTCAAATATTTGCAGAAGTAATTGAACAGATTGGATGACACGTCAATTTTCGTACGATCTACTTTATAATTTTACTTTTTCTAATAATTATTGTCAGACATCATTGAGCAACATTTTCCATGATTTATACACGTTTATTTCGATTTTCGCCTCATTTACGGTCATTATACCTATCACAATAATCATACACTAGTACTTAAAGAATAAATGATATCACAGGACAGTATAGTGAAAACACTCAGTTCTGGCAGTTAATATGTTTAAGGTGTAACATTAGAATACTTTTACCAAAATAATTATGAATGTTCTCCACTAAACACTAGAAACTAAGCCGAATGTGTTATACAAGATTAGATTACAAGATGTACAAGATTAGAAGTGTCATTGTATAAACAGCCGATAGTCCTTTTTCACCTTGCTGTTACAACAATAAACAGTTGAAGTAGTTTAGAGTAATTTTGTTTTATTATAACAATATACGAACCGGAATTATATCACTGAATGTAATGAAATTGTTTAATTTCCACTGCATACGCGGTATGTGGCGATTGTGACGTGATCAAAATGGCGTGAACGGAAATAAAATGACGGTCGCTGTGGCACAGTGGCGCCAACGATCATCTAATGTCGATGTTTTGTAACCGGTTCTAAAACGTCATTTCCGAGTTCCGGTCATAAAGCTTTTTAATTAAATGTAGAATTTGAATGAAGGTAGGTTTTTAAGATGTGTTTTGTTAATACATTTGGATTATGCACAATTTTTTTCTTTTCTCCGCGTCGCGCCCGTTTTGAGCATTATCATTTGATGTCATTAATTTTTTTTAAAAGCAATAATTTTAAAGTGATTCTTACTGCTAATAATTATTTTTAAAGTCTTTCCCTTATCACCATTGACTCGCATTATATTACACAATACATTGAGAAGGAAAAGGATAAATGACAGGCTGACAAAGGAAGGCCACGAAAGGAGTTATAAAAAGAAAAACTTCCCTGGCGGTTTCTGTATGGATAACATAAGAAATAAGAAGAGAACAGGAAGAAAATCCTTGATTTTTCACAGAGATTTAAAGGTATAACCCAATTCTTTCTGGACGAGAACCGCAGGCATTTTGCTAGTCTATTACATGCATTTCAAAGACATAATACGTAAAGCGATTACAAGAGAAACCTTCCTCTACATAACACGAAAAGTTATAATCTGAACTGATAAAAATATTCAAAAGCTGTGAATGAGCAAAAGACAAAATATATATGAATAGAACTCAGAACACAAATGAATTGAGGCTTTTAATTACATAAATCGTCTTATATTTTATAATTATACATAAAAAATTGTTTCCACTCGATGAGGCTACATAGGAGTTGCACTCAGCAAGCAAACCCAATATTATGGTTATATTGTAAGAGTGTATACCCCTAGTTTACAAAGCCAGTGCTCTAACCCCTTACTTATGTATCCATAAATAAGGGGTTAGAGCACTGGCCTTGTAAACTAGGGGTAAAACCTGAGGTATTGAACAGTTCTGATTTTTAAGGGGACCGAACTTTAGTAAAATTTGGTATTAAACCCGAAAACTTTGTACTATTTAGCCTTAGGTCCATTATGAAACATTGAGAACATATTATCACCTCTCTATTAATTAGTTTACATTTGTAACAAGATGGTCATATGTTAGATAGGTACTAAAGCTATAGAAACTTTGAGCCTGTGACTGATGGACAGACGGAAACGGCGAAATTATAGGGTTTCCTTATTTTTTTAAGGAATCCTGAAAACTATGATAATCAAGTTTGAATGACAATAATCTATTGTGGCTTTATGCTTTGACCAACAATATCCCCATCACAAAAACATATTAGTTTAGTCAAGTCAAATTTTTATTTTTTATAAATATTGCCAAACATACACTCCATATCAATTTCGACTTCGTGATAAAATATACTGATAAAACTAATTTATTAATTGTTTAGACTAACTATAAGTTTGTTTGCTTTATAATTAAAAATAAATATATACGTCGATTTAAATATGTTTATGGTTCCGTAACTCAAAAAAGGACAACGGAATCATGAAAAGATTACTCACGTGTCCGTCTGAACGTCTGTCAAAGCCGTTTTTCTCAAAAATCGCTTGACTTAGAAGCTTAAAATTTGGCTTATAATGAAGCGTAATAACACATATTTCAATAGTTAACATTTAAAAATATTTACATTAATATGGCCCCCCCCCCCATGGAGAAAGGTATGGGCAACTAAGTGCTTGGAAAAATATTTTTGAAACTCCATATATTATGTAGATTATCATTTGAAATAATTCATAATTTTAGTAATAGGGTATTTAATTATATTTTTTTATTACTAGAATAGAATAAGTAATAACATAAAACAACGGTTAAAATAAATATATCGTACCTAGGACTTTTTATTACGAAGTTATAACGACTTAAAAACTGACGAACTACGATTCGCGCGAAAACGCTCCATACAAAAGACGACTGGCTTATGACGTCATTGGCCAGTAATTTAGCATTCATTATAAAGAAGTTTATGAAATATTTATAGTATCTCCTTAAATATTGCGTTTAAGTTATATATTGCATTTTATAACTTTCTAATCTTTTGTGTGGAAACTAAATTCATAATAACTTTTTCAATTGAAAGAACAAAAAACTGGACACTTTTTTCCTATTTAAAAGTTTCGATTAATTGTTTGTTATATGCATTATTTTTTCATCACAATCGACGTCAGTCAAATACCCTATTGTAATATATTTTCAGACATACTGAAAACATGGAAAAAATATGTCTCTCGTTTATTTCCTAATTACTGAACATAAAATTATGGAAAAAAACAAGGCTTTTAGAAGCTTACACAAAGGTCATAGGAACACTAGAACAATGATTTTTAAAATATTGACGATAGTATGCGTGTCTCACTTATTTAACTATATTATGTATTACTAAATATTTGTTGGGCTGAGAAATGTATATTGCCAATGACTGATGATAAATAAAGTAATTTCACTTGAAGCGAGATACGGAACCACCGTTGAGCGAGCCAGACTCGCACTTTGCCGATTTTTCAGTAATCATTAGTGCTCTAAATTTATATTAGATCGTAAATCATTTTATCACCATTGGACGGCGTCCCATCCGCTCTTCAGTAAATCATCATCACTTAACCGCGCCCACGACACTGCATCCACCTCGCGGTGCATACCGACTGCAGATCCTAGAGTGCGGCGCTCAGGAATTGCAATTACATGAGTCGCCTTGGCCCAGATTCTGGTCCCTAACTACGTCGGTATTATTTTTAACTGTCTCCGCCTAGCGTCTCTCGCCCGCCCGTCAGTCGTCGGGGTGCTCGCTTCGAGTTATTCCGACGCCCACACGGAGATGTATCTTATTTTATTTCGGTTGTACTTGAAGCGTACAGCTTCGATTTCGAGTTACAATGTCGTCAGTGGCTCGATGCAGAGACGAATTGGTGTATAATATTATGAAGGTTTTTTTTTTAATATTATCAAAAGTTTTTTGTGCTAACTACAAAAACTAGTTTAACACTGATTCGTTCAAGTAATTGATACAATTATTTAAACTAGTGGTTGCCTAGTGATCGAAATTCGACAGTAATGTACTTGTTGAAAACATCGATTGCAAGGCGAGAGTAATTCAATTCGGATTGTTGTTACGAAATGTTCTTTTTGCAATAGATGTATATTGAGCAAGCATATTTTTCCTTTTGCGGCAGGTGTATATTGAGCAAGCTTACATATTTTTCCTTTTGCGGCAGGTGTATATTGAGCAAGCTGACATATTTTTCCTTTTGCGGTAGGTGTATCTTGAGCAAGCTGACATATTTTTTACCTTTTGCGACAGATGTATATTGAGCATGCTGACATATTTTTCCTTTTGTGGGAGGTGTATATTGAGCAAGCTGACATATTTTTCCTTTTGCGACAGGTGTATATTGAGCAAACTAACATATTTTTCTTTTTAAAGTAGGTGTATATTAAGCAAGCTGTATTTCACTAATATATAAAATACAGATATCTATTACACAAGATGTAAAATACACCCCTTTTTTGGCTTGACATTAACTCCACAGACTATTGAAAAAAAAAACATTTGAAAGCATACAAAATCCTTAGTTCGAAACTTGTTAAGTCAATGTGACGTTTTAAAACTTGTTAAGTCAATGTGACGTTTTAAAACTTGTTAAGTCAATTTGACGTTTTAAAACTTGTTAAGTCAATATGACGTTTTAAAACTTGTTAAGTCAATGTGACGTTTTAAAATTCTTTTACGACAATCTTTACTCTGTGCGATTGTTTAACCACAGACTATTACGTGTTTAACATTGACAGTATGAACGTAAATAATGAATATTTTAATGTATTTTTAACACATATTAAATATAAATTTTAGCTTTCTGCACTCCTTCTCCATATACACTTTAACTATTCCAAATCGCACACTTCTCCGTGTGTACAATATGCTTAAAAAGGCGTACAAAGTTTTCTCTTCGCATATTAATATATAGATAAAAAAAATGTTTATAAATATATGTATATACATATACAAATAGATATATATATATATATATATATATATATATATATATATATATATATATATATATATATATATTAGCTTTTTCCCGCGGTTTATAGTTAGAAGTTTGCAGGGAAAAATTAAAATATGCAGCGCAATCTAGAATGATAGAGAAAAATTAAATATTTCCGTCTATGACTGAGATTAATTAAAGAAATTTATTCTATTGCTCCATTATATTGCGTAAGTAGAGTTTCCAAAAATCGTGTCGATCTGTTACTCCATCGCGACATTGTTGAGCTATTCCGTTTATGTACTTTTTCAGTTCCAAAAAAAATTTTTTACGCAGAAGTTACATTTTCCACGATAAAAAGTAGCCTATATTATTTCCTGTTTCCTCAACTATTTCCTTCTCAAAAATCACGTTGATCCTTTGCTCTGTTGTGACGTTCATAATATTAGTTATGATATTAAATATGAACTTCGAATTTAATGGTTAACAAATACCACCGTAATGGATTAATGAAATCGATTTTATTTTCTTACATTTGCTTTTAGTACAAACTTTCAAAAATATGTGCTATTTTTTACGTAAATATTCCCAAAAATTAGTAAAGCATAGCTTTATAATTAAGTTGGACTACTAACCGCATGAATAGGATAACTGCTTTAAACGGATGGTCCTATTATATAGCTTACTTTCTTTAACCGAAAATTTGATTCACCGTGTGAAAAGAACATTTGCTTTAACCGTAAATTTCACTAAAAGTATGAGTAGAATACATACTTTTTTTTTAGTAAGTAGAAAAAATTTTTTTTATAACAAAACAGGTGTTAAAACATTTATTCGCATTTTCCTCGCAACGATTTTTCCCGAACCATTTCCATTTATCACCAATAGACAGTTTTTAATTTGTATTTTTTTTTTGGAGTTTGCTCCTTAAGAATCTATTTTCATACATGGCGTCCGGTATGAATTTATATTAGGAGTAAAATCAGAAGTTCGGAGCGTTAAAAAAAGTGTAACAGTTTGTAAGTTTCGATGTAGGCCATAATCTCCAAAACTACTCACCCGATTTCATTTCACTCATCCGACTTTACTAGCATACTTCAAATAGCAACGCTAATAATTTCTGAAACAGAGCGAAAATTATGGATCTACTGACAAGAAATTATTTGCCTAAAGATGCATGGAGAAAATAGTGACGTTATTAATATGACAAATGTTGATTATAACGAAGCCTAAGTCACAAACACAAGTTAAACAATATAATTTATCAACCATTTAATTTATTTCCTTGTTTTTTTTTTAATATTATTTCATTTGTTTTTAACCCGTTTTACGTGTTTACATAAACAAAAAGTGTCCATGCTAATTAATGAATACACTAGTAAATGAATACAAATAGACAGTTAAATGCAACTACATGATGTAGTATTATTTCTACTTTCTTTAAGTTCTTTACCACGACCTAGATTTCGTTGTATTACAACATCTTCAGGTGGGATATTAGCAAAGATCTTCAGGCGGGATGCTAGCAAAAGAATACAAATTGAAATTGTGAAGATTACAGAAAGTATAAACTTACTGAAATCAAGAAAAGATTTTTAAAATATTTGGAACGTATAAGAACAATAAGCACATAATACATCTAAATAAAAAGGTTGTAAGTTGCACTTCGTACAATGAATGTCTCGTATGGGTAAAACCTTCTAACAATGAACAGTTCTAATATTCGCCTTAGCGCTCAGAACTTATTTTGAGTGAATTAGTTTTTATATCAATAAAAAGGGTGTACTTTCCTCCATTTACGCTAATTTTCATAAACTCTTTAGGGATCTGTAAGGAAACAGGAAACCTTTGAAATCAAAATGTGTCCGTCCGATCGTCCTTCCATCACAGGCGCGTATATTATTGTACGTAAAACATTTTGCAAAATGAAAATAAAATTTTATTGATCATTTTTCATTTTTAAAATCCAATATAGCGTTCCCACCATTTCCATGGAAATAAGTGTGTTGTGACTTCATTCAACTATCTAGTCTGTAATGTCCTTGAAACCAATGCAGTCATCTGGTTTCCGCATGAAAAAACTTATACACTCGTGTTGGAGAAAATATTAAAAAAAGTTTATTAAACTTAAAATAAATAAATACCTTACTCAAAACTGGTGACAGTCGACAGTGAGGTCTCTACCTCAAACTCACATCGAAATTGTCTGTAACACCTTTAGAAAAACGAAAAATATACTCTGCAATCGTAGCCTTAAAATTCTCACTTCAAATTCGTCTTCTCCATTGCTATATGTGGCCAATACTTTTATACGGATGCGAGACCTGGACTATTAAAAAAATTCTCAGGAAATGTATAGAGACATTCGAAATGCGGACCTACGGACGATTGATGTCTACGTCTTGGACTTAGAAAGGCCAATCCGTCTTAGAACCTATTCAGATTTTACGACGGATTGGCCAGAAACTCAAAATTTTGCTAACCATCAAACATGCTCCCGATATCCATTAAAGTTGCATATCGGGAGCATATGCTCAGTCCTAATAATAACAGATACCAGTTCTTGCAACTAATAATGATAGGAAAAGTTGCTGGGAGAAGGAGAGGCGGTCCTAGAAGAAAGTCACGGTTACGCAACATCCGAGAATGGATAGCGATTACGAGTGACACCGAACTCTTTCGCCCTGTCAAGGACACGACCAAATACGTTGAGCTGACTGTCAACCTTCATTAGTTGGTGAGGCAGATTAAATTAGAAGAAGAAGATTAAATTCCTTTCTTTCAGATTTTATGACCATCATTATCGAATGAAATGCCTTTCAACTCCGACGGAAAGTGCTTCTGATTATGCATTTTTTAAAATTATTAAATAATTACGTTTATAACCCTGGAACTTGGGTTTGGTATCGCTTTATCCTCCTGACTGTCACGTAAGAGGACGGACTCATAGTTTCTTTCCTCTGCCTAGAGCATGCACGAACATCCTGCAACGCTCACTAATTTTTCACTCACTTACGTTGATCAACGCAATATTGCGAGAGGCGTCCAAATACTTAGTGTTTTTTCTGGTTCGTCGTCCATCTTACGATTACGATTATGGAGTTGCTTAATATTTCACGATTTATTAATTAATTAGTTTCATGTTTAATTTTTAATTAATGAGTGTTTTTTTTGTTTTATTATTTATTGTTTATATTATTATGTGTACATTAAACTATTAGGCTTTTGGTGCTTGCACATGTTCCATGCTTTGAGGCAATATGTGAAGTTGGACGTGATTTTTTTTTCGTACATAATTAAGTCATTTTTCCCTTTTTAACCGTAGATCTGAAAAAAATGTTATGAAGGCTTTATATTTAATACAAAACTTTCAATTAAAATGACTTCGGTTTAATTTCATTAACAATTTAAAAAAGTACACTTTGAAATCCTTTATACGTTTACGTTTTCCGACACTCTCTTGGTCATTTATTATATATGTGTCTATGGAAGATATAAAAAAAGTCTTACCCTATCTTACAACAGTATTTACAATATCAAGAAACCGAATCTTTGAAGACGAATTCCACACCTAAATATTTGATTTCATTGTTCGTTCTTTCTTCTCCTCGTATTTAACTTGCGTTATCAAACCAGGGGGAATATTTTTTTAAATTTCAATTATACGTAAATATAATCACCAATAATAAACTATGTACATCGAGTAGAAGTGAAGATTAAACAAAGTGAACAATTGTATCAAATCAATATAATAAACGTAACCAAGGTTGTCAATGTAATCAATGAAAACAATTTAATCAATATAATCAATGTATCCGAAGCAGTAATCAATTTTAACTTCATAATAACTATAAAATATATAACTATATTTTGATCTAACCTGCACAGTGTAAAAATCTATTTAGGGAACTATCAGTGTTAATCCTATTTCGAACAGTATTATGAAGCAAAATATTAGTGATTGGTAAGTAAATTTCATCGTTTGATTCCTATCAATACGTGACGTGAAAATATTTACAACACGAGCTAACATTTTCCTGCAATCCTACCTCGAGGTATGTTTGTACAAGCATACATTCACATTCTCTCTTATGATTCACTCTTAAAGAGTGATGACCGATTTTTAATAGGACATTTAATCGCTAGGGAATGAATTGAGAAAAGAATGAATGTTGGACGGCGGCCACGAGTTCGGCGTACGATGTCGGTGCCAACACGCGAAAGTGAAAAGCGCGCTGTCCGCATGATTTCTAGAAACATAACAATGAAATACAAGGTTCGCCGATTGGTGTTGTGGAAAATTGATAGCAGAATATATTTATACAACGTGAGTTAGCGTCTCATCCAAGTCGAATAATTTTCTTTTAATACATAAGTAGCGTAAAATGTCATAAAAATAGTGAGTTTTGGATTCGAACCAAGAATAAAACTGCCTAATCCCGCATTGGAACGTCTTTTCAAGCATTATTTTCATTTATTTCGCTTTTTCTTCATTTTTAGGAATAAATAAGAGTCGCATGGGGCCAAGTCTGGGTTGTAAGATTGGTGTTGCAATATTCGGAAGCTGCACTTGGGAAGGACAGCCATTACAACATGGCTCTTGTGTATAGGTGCATTGTCGGGCGAAAGTAGCACACCTTTCGCTAATTTCCCCATTTTTTACTTCTGTAATACTTCTTTAAACTACTCCAGCAGACAAAAGTAGCAGTTTGTTGTTTTAGAAACTCCCTTAACCCATAAAACGGTGGCCATGGCTTTTCCGCCCGAAACTTTAACACTTTAAACTTCTTAAGAGATGAGATACGATTTTTGTGCCACTGCGTGTACTCCTGCTTGGATTCAGGCACATAATTATGAACCCAAGTTTCGTCACCCGTAACAATTCGGCTTAAAATTTGATCCGTATCCTGTCTACAGAGATCCTAAAATTCGCGTAAACATTCGACTATTGTTTTTGCGGTGGTGAGCATTCTCGACACCCATCTTGCGCTGACTTTTGGTATGCCAAGATTATCACGAAGAATATTCAAAATGGTTATAGACGATGCTCCAACCATTTCTCCATGCTGCTTTTTCTTTAATCGGGCATCTTTCGGGCATCAACACAAATTTTTCAACTTATCCAACAATATCGGAGAAGTTAATGACACAATTGAGCTGAAACTTAGTATATATACTCGTAATGAGTATTTTATTAGCGACTATATGAGTAAGCAACCCCCACCCCTCGCCATCCCCTCTATTCCGCAAACTTTTTGACCCAGCCTCGTATGTAAATATTCTAAAATAATCGGCGAGCATTGCGTAAAACAAACCAGCCAGTACAAGACTTAGTATTAGTTTTTTTCAATTAAACAAAGGAAAAAATTTAAAAATTCCATTTTTTCTAAAACGCATTTGTACTTTCAATATTATTATATAAACGTACCAAAAAATATATTCAATATATTTTTTGGTACGTTTTTGTTTTTTATTTGGTTTCTTATGTTCTTCAAGATTCAATTCCTTTGTTTTAATTTAATATTCATGTGTTGTATTGCAACTTTTACTCATGGAAATATGTTTACACGTTTGTCTTGTCTGACGTGTCTCTTTTTCGCGGAAGAACATAACTGAACACCGAATTAGCGAATATTTTACAGTTTGTTGATTAGTTAGGTTATATATTTTGTGATTTTTTCGATAGTTTTCGGTTGTTCGTCGTTTTAGTTTACAAAAACAGAATGGTTTATCGAACTAAACCATTCTATTACCTGTTTTCTAATAGAACTAAACCATTCTGTTACCCGTTTTCTAATCAAACTTAACCATTCCGTTGCCTTTTTCTAATCGAACTAAACCATTCTGTTACCTGTTTTCTAATCTAACTAAACAATTCTATTACCTGTTTTCTAATCGAACTAAACCATTCTGTTACCTGCTTTCTAATCGAACTATACCATTCTGTTACTTGTTTTCTAATCGCACTAAACCATTCTGTCACCTGTTTTCTAATCGAACTAAACCATTCTGTAACCTATTTTCTAATCGAACTAAACCATTCTGTTACCTGTTTTCTAATCGAACTAAACCATTCTGTTACCTGCTTTCTAATCGAACTATACCATTCTGTTACTTGTTTTCTAATCGCACTAAACCATTCTGTCACCTGTTTTCTAATCGAACTAAACCATTCTGTAACCTATTTTCTAATCGAACTAAACCATTCTGTTACCTGTTTTCTAATCGAACTAAACCATTCTCTTACCTGTTTTCTAATTGAACTAAACCATTCTGTTACCTGTTTTCTAATCGAACTAAATCATTCTGTTACTAAACCATTCTGTTAGCTGTTCTCATAACGGTTCCCTGGTTTGGCATATCGATGCAACAGGATATTTGAGTCGTAACAGTTTGTAGTTACGTTTTGAGATATCTGACTAGTTCCTAGTGTAAAGAAGTTTAACTGACATAATATTGAGGTAACAAATGCTACAAAGAGCTACACCTACAAAGAAATGAACTAACTCACACCGAGCAGATAACTGGGACAAGACGGTCGAGTTGAACAATCTGATGGGCGACCATTGGCACGAGAAGACGATCGCCGTACAGATGCGGGCGCGGCGACGTCCAAGGTTCTTCTAAATTTACCCGAGTGAGCCATGTCGGGTCGAGCGGGTCGCGTTGGCGTAACGGCAGGTAGGTAAAGGTGGGGCTCGTTGTAACTGACCGCAGGTATCCGCTAACTGGACCTCAAGTTATCTGTGCTCCGTAAATTATATCCAATGTGTTATATTACTGCATAGACATGGAGCATATATACTGAAATCCGTGCGAGTACGAACTACTTGCATGATAAGGGCGTAGTAGCGTATGGCATACCACAGATATATGTTACAAAATACGCAGTGTTTTGTCTCTGTTCGTAATGACTCAGCTACTATAGGAGCAAAAGAAACAAAACGATTACGGACATACGCAGGTTATCCCGTTCATCGTATAAATATATTTTTAGGAACGAATGAAACAAAAAACATTCCACGAAATAGGGTCATATTCATAGCATATCGTACTCTTGGATAAAGTAATATTCTGTATACTCGTACTTTGTGATTGCTAGGTATTCTTCGTGTGATCCGTCTAACTCCATTGTATGTATTGATTCACGGCCCGTTACAAAAGGTTTTAGAAGACTAGGAAATTAAACATTAGATTTTATTGACGTAAATACGTCTTTAAATTTGCTACCATACGGGGGCAATTAAAAAAAAACGAATGATAACAAAATCGGGAGATAAAGTTTGAAACAGTTTCGAATCTATCCTCTACATCAAAAATTTAATTATACCACTGGATAGCTAAAGGATCACAGAATCCATTCCGATAAGCGAGAACAGTGGCGCATCGGGCGCGGTGGAGGGGGAAGCGCTGACATTTTGAGGTTCGAGATTTGCAATTAGTATAACTTTTGATTCGGAAAAGCTACAATGTTCGTTTAAGTTTTAATCGTCGTCAAAATCTATCGACTGTATATAAAACATTAGTTTAAAGTAGTAACAGTGAATATAATAAGGTTTTAGAATAAAAAAATATTATCAAAAATATATAATGTCGGCCTATACGCGTCGAAAAGCTAAAACCAAATACAGAGATCGTATACGGTTGGAAAGGGCTTCTCAAGAACAATCGAATGGTAATAATAAAACACCATATGACCGACTCAAGCAGTGCCGGGAACGTAAAAGAATGGATGCGGCCCGGTATTTTTTGTGGCTTTTTGTTTAGTTTAACTAAAATAAGTGAAAGACTTTTAAGAGAAGCTGTCACCATTAAATAATGAATTTATATATAACAACTGACAACTTTGAAAGCTCTAGCCGTAAAAACCCTATAGACCATCAGTATATAGCTTACTTATATTTTCACATCCATTTTAACCAGTATAGGAGCCGATATTTTCAATAGCATACAGTTCTAAGCTTACATATAGTATAAAGAAACGTTTCCAATATCTTTTATTGCTTCGTTTTCTGTGGACGCTGCTGAAAATACTTTATAACAAGCATTTACGTTGTGTACTCCCAACAGAATACCCGACAAGTATGTGTGCTGCGTACGGCCTACCATTTTGTAACAGGTATAGGTACCTATTTTTACATACTCGTAACAACGTTACTTAATACGGAAAAATACTAATATCACACATCTCTATCGCTAAAGGAGAATGTCACAAGTGGAACGTTTTATAGACACAATATTTTAATTGATAATACAGAATCGACTTTCGTCATCGGAAGCAACAGCCTTTGCACATAAAAGAGGTTGTCGAAATGGGTTTGGTGTTACAGAAATGGAATACCGTATTCTGTTTCTATGACTCCAGACTCCATTTTCGTTGATATCCTTTGTATTGATTCTGACAGAAAATGTAACTTTTATTTTGTAATGGTTGGTAACATTAGAGCAAGAAAAATTACAAAATTGGACTCTAATTAAGCACGCTTTTTCCGACCCGCAAGAACGGGAGACAGAGACAGTGTTTAGTCTCAACTTTAGATTAGATTCTTTAAATATGTATTTGAAAGACTCAATTGTTTATTCTAGGTCACACAATTAGAAAAATATAGTTTTCACAAGTTTTAAACTTCACTTCATTGTTTTTTTAATAATTTTTTAAACATATTAATTTATACAAACATACATTAAGTATGTATAATAAATACAAAATCTAATCGTTGCGTTTACTTATCGTTTCTTAAAACAATAGGAAATACTATGTTTTAATTATTTATTAAGTAAAAAAGTCGCGTCATAAATGTGCATTTTAAATAAAAACTGCCTTTTTGAAGTAAAATTTCCTGAGCTATGTCTGAATCAATCGGTCGTGATAAAATTCTATAACACTTGAGGAATCAAACGCCGAAACAAAATCCAATGAGCGGCTGAAACGACCAAACGGTAACGACATGGCGGTCAAGTACCTATGTTAAAAAGTTATTTAAATGCTAATTTGTCGATAAAACCTTAAGTGATCACGGATTTTCGCGCCTTTCGTACGGTAAGACACTATTCGTTGGCTGTAAAGGAATTAACTGTAGTTAAAATAAAAGGTAAAACACGTCCTTTTCCTAATTGAGTGCAAAAAAATATTACGTGTGACTCTATTTAACACACCCAATACCGCTGACGCACGCACACAAGCTCACTCTAGTCGTACGCAACCACACAATAACCCGAGCGGTGCTGATTGACGTACTTAAGTACACGATACTTATGGAAAAAATATTATTTTGATATTTCTGAAAAAAAATCATCTTTTAAATTTTATTTTGACGACAATAAACTATTTTTCAGTCAACGAATGACGTCTTTCATGAACAGTAAGCTTAGGTAGGCGAAGCTCACGTCTTTTTTTAATAATTATTTGTATCTCTTGCCGATTTAAATAAAAAAAAATGTTTTCTGAATAATTAAAAAAAGATACTCTGATATCATTAACTATTCAACATATTTGATTAATCCTTTTCTAGCCTATTAATTTTATAAATATTGCAATGAGTTTCTTTACAAAAATGATATCCTTTCTCTTACAAACCTTTCGTTATTACATGCCAATTAATTACATAAATAATTTGCTTAACAGCAACATTTTTGAGATAATATAATTTTTTTAACTAATGTTGCCAATATTACGCCCTAGTACTATGAGTATTCGGATTGTGAACAAAAAGCTACAGGTTCAAATATCACTGAGACTGAATTTTTTTTCACCATTACGATAAATTCTGATTTCTACCACCAACGAAACAACAATTGGGATTAACATTTTTAAACCGCCGTAAAATGTTAACGATGTGAAGATGTGAATGAAATATGACTTCCAACATTAGTGTTAGATTTTTTAAACGTGTCGTTTGACGACTTTTTACGATAAAACAAGTCACACAAATTACGGAATTCTTCGTGGCTGTATCGCTCTTCAAAACCTTTATCCAGTCCAATCTCTATCAGATGAAATTATTGCATTTGTTACAACGATCCTATATGCGCTGTTAATAATAATAATCAAATGTTAATATTGTTTGTCGGGTATCCGCAAAATTAAATTTTATTATATACGACAAATACCTTTAAGAGCAAAAGAGAAATACGGATGATCGTAAAGATTATACGAAATTTTAAATATTTGTTTAATTCACAATTATAATTACAGCCATTTATAAGCAATGAATGGCTCAAACACATTTAATGTCCCCGCAAATTTACTCTTTCGTTTAATGTAACTATCTACAAAGTCATCAGAACACAATACCCTATAACAAATGTATAGAAAATATAACAAATCTGTAAAAAAAAAAAACCAATAACAAGAAAAACGTATCTATTACTGTTTTGTAATA
Organism: Druceiella hillmani; assembly: GCA_039881145.1. Lineage (NCBI taxonomy): Eukaryota > Metazoa > Arthropoda > Insecta > Lepidoptera > Hepialidae > Druceiella > Druceiella hillmani. Next base: position 14,443,430 of record JAYKKI010000031.1, read on the forward strand.
TTATTAGGTGATTCTATGCATCAAATTGAGTAGAAAATGTTCAGGAAATATATACAAATTCTCAACCGTTTTCAGAACAATCACTGTCAAAGTTACGATTCAGTGAAAGAAACTTACATTTTTTACAGAGTATCAGTTTGACGCAAATAATCACCTGAGTAACCAACTGAGTATCAGTTTGACGCAAATAATAACCTGTCTGAATAATAAATACGTCTTAGTTACACTCTGTATAAAGATTATTAACTGCAATAAAAATGCTCCACTCACTACGACCATTTTCTATTTCACATTCGGCATTGCCTGAAAGAATCGAATCGTTAGTTAAATCCTTCATTAAACTATATAACTCTAATATATTAAAAATAACTTGAATTATAAATAAATGTTCCTATTATTAAACTTTGTTCGGTACATACTTGAATACAGTCCAAAATAAAAAGACTTATAACTCATCGAGGAACATAGAGGTAATAAACAGCGATCCAAAAATAAACCGGCCATGATTCAGAGGTTATTATTAGTCACAATGAATAAGACTAATTGTTGTTCAAACTTCTGCGCGTACACTACAAGCATCAATATATCATTACAATGCTATGCAGTAATACAATCCGAGTTGCAATGCTTTTTGCGTGCGTCATTCAAGCATAAAATTATTACCGCAACGTTTTGCCGCGATATTATCCGGGTATGGAAATTGTATGCGCCTATGCGCAAGCATTAAATTAGATACGCAATGCTTCTTTAGTACATTATCTAAATTGGGGTAACATATAAATTACACAATCATACAATACACAAGTGCATATTCAATTAATAACCGCAAATTTGTATTTGTAATGTTCCATTGTAATAATTTATAAAAATACAATTGATACTATTGAAAATTCAAGTATTATATACATAGGTTTTGGAATGTTTTCCCGAATTACTTTTGCATTTGGCAAGAAAAGCATTCTGTAATTAAAACAGTGTAATTAATAAGTGCTATTTTTTAAGAAACTGTTAATCAGAGAAACATGTTATATAATTTAGCAGAAAAAATCGAATGGAAGCAATAAAGAATTTTTTTTTTAAATTATGAAATACTAATTTAAATATTTATTTTTAAAATACTTCAACGAATATCCGAAGGTCGCCATTATTTTTTTATCGCTAATTATTTTGAATTTTTGTTGTTTAATTGGCTAAATAAATAATCGCGAATTCGTTATGTTATACTTTTGTCGACATATTTTGCAATTGACATATTTTGCAGAAATTTACGAAAAATTACTTGAGGGAATGTAATAAACGCAAAAAATATTTCAGAATTATTTTTTGCCTTTTAGTTTGTTTGTTTGCGTACACGTCACGTAAAAACTACAGACCTAATTTAGTACAGTTAGTTCGCTTAATCAGAAGACATACGAATTTAAAATGTTCAAAAATTGACTAATATTCCATTAGCAAAAAGCATATGGATGTGCCTAACTCGAGGCGTAGTCATTACATAAACGCATAGTATACCTAAGTACATAAATAGATGGCGCCACGTATATTTTAAATCGTATTTTAGTGAAGTAGTCTTGGAGTGGTGCAGGAAAAGAAGTTTGGAGTGGTGCGGGAAGGGTAGGTGCTTAACCAAGCATATGGGGGCACAAATTAATCAAACTGTGAAATAAATTTATCTATACATTGAATATATTTATAAAAAGTGTCTTAGGGCAACATAATAAACGTAGTAAAACACAAAAAAATATTCTTTTTGGATTTATCTTTTTTATCTATGAATCTGTTTATTTGTTCGCGCATCATGCATAAACAGTTAAAGGGATTTAGATGAGGATGGTCTCGAATAATATATAAGATGTGTTTCATGGCAATCAACTAATTAAAAATAAGATACGCCAAATTAACATCCTACTACAAAGCGCTCTTACTTAAAAAAAATTTTACTTTTGTAATTGTTATAATAGATGGACAATACTATTATAGTTAACTTAATAATATTGTATTAATATTATAGTTAACTTAATAATATTGTATTAATATTGTAGTTAACTTAATAATATTGTATTAATATTATAGTTAACTTAATAATATTGTACTAATATTATAGTTAACTTAATAATATTTTCTAAAGGTAGCTGAACGGATGGCTAGTTACAAATATGAACAAAATGAAATATTGCACCTCTGTAACATTGCAATAATTTCTGATGCAATCTGGATTTAAAATTCAAAACAAGATGCAGTCTTGGCAACTTTAGTAACTGCGTCACAATCGGGGACTTAATCAAATAGAGAGCTTCCATTATTTCAACTGTCACCTTTATCAAATCACAATGTTCAAGTAGCGCAGCGAATAATTCGTTAATTTAAAATAGATTCAGCGCATTTAATTCCGTTATGAAATCCCGGATTGCAGATAATTTAAAATTATAATTTACGTAATGCAGTTCGAGGTGGCATAATTACGGACAACCTTGTTAGGCGGCGAGCAAAATGAATAAATATAGATTGATGCAGATGCAGAAAACAGATGAAAAAATTGCATTTTTTTAAAAGATTTGAGAAATCGGAGATATTTTTCAGAATATTTTTTATAATGAAAGTTCCATGTTGTAGTTTTGTTGCTGAAAAGAAATAGTGAATAAGATTCGGCACATAGTTAATACTTCATAATATCAGTAATGAAAAAGCCAATAGAACTAGTTAACTTTAGCGAAAGTGAAAATTTCATTGTGTTAGGGGAAAGGAAAAAAAGGAACCATTATAGGATCCCTTTGCTGTCGCCTGTCTGTCGGTTAAAATCCTTTTTCCCAAGAATGAGTGTATATATCAAGTTGGAATTAATGTGAAATACTTAGGTCTACGGTCTTTTCGAGCTATAAAAAAATCAAGCTTCTAAGTCAAGGCAATCAAGAAGAACCCTAAAAATAAGGCCATTTAAGCCGCATATTTTCATATTCGCAAATAATTCAAAACCTATAAGACACTTCCCGTTGACTTAGAATCATGAAATTTGTCAAGAAGCAAGGTCTTACAGTACAAGTAAAGAAAAAAATCCGAAAATCGTTAATTTGGAGTTATATCACATAAAAAATATTTTTTGACGTGCGCTGTGAAAGAGAAAGTAGGCAATATATTTTCGTTCTAAAAAATTAAAATTTTGAAAATAGTTAAATAGGAATATTATGTACCATTAAACGTTTATAAAAGTCTAAATATGTACGGAAACCTCATAGCGCGAGTTCCACTTGTGCTTGACAGATTTTTTTAGTTAATGGAAGAAAAATGTATACTTAACATTGTTTTACGAGTAGATACTCATGAACGTCGTCGATGGCACATTTTTTTAAAACTATGTTTTTGCAACGAATCATCAAATTGTTTCAAGTTTATTCGCATTTTCGGTCAAAATTATGCAAACAGATCGTTGAACCATTTATCAATAGTAAAAACATGTTTAATATAGAAGATCATTCATCAATATTATAAACAATTTAATATTAGATTAATATAGGAGATCGTTTGTCAATAGTATAGGCATTTTAATATTAAGACATTTTGTCAGCGGTAAAAACATTGAACTATTTGTCAATAGTAAAAGCATGTTTAATATGGAAGATCATTCATCAACACTATAAACATTTTAATATTAGATGAATATAGGAGATCGTTTGCATATAGTATAGGCATTTTAATATTGAAGACATTTTGTCAGCGGTAAAAACATTGAACTATTTGTCGATAGTAAAAGCATGTTTAATATGGAAGATCATTCATCAATACTATAAACATTTTAATATTAGATTAATATAGGATATCGTTTGTCAATAGTATAGGCATTTTAATATTGAAGACAGTTTGTCAGCGGTAAAAGCATTGAACTATTTGTCAATAGTAAAAGCATGTTTAATATAGAAGATCATTCATCAGTACTATAAACATTTTAATATTGGATTAATATAGGTGACCGTTTGTCAATAGTATAGGCATTTTAATACTGAAGACAGTTTGACAGCGGTAAAATCATTGAACCATTTGTTAAGGTCGAACCGTTATTAATTAACATATATAACTATTTAATTAATTATACATTGATTTATAACTTAAAAAAAACTACTACCATGACTACGACGAAAGACTACTACCATTCAATTAATTAACGATTACTACTGAATTCATAATGAGGGCTTTGGAAGAATGGGAGGGTGGCAGCTCAGTAGGTGGCACCAAAATTAACAATTTATGATATGCAAGATAACACCATTCTCTTTGCGACGTCAGAAAAAGAACTAGCTGACTTGTTCAAAAGAGTAGAGTGTGAAAGCGAGTAGGTCGGCCTCTTATTAAACAGAGCTAAAACGAATGTCATGGTTATAGATAAAGGCATTGGAGATGTGGTGTTGGAGACGAATACTGCGCATACCTTGGACGGCCAGAAGAAAGAATATATCGATTCGAAAACAATTCAGAACCAAAACCACACCGTCTACCAACTACTACCAAAGAATCCTCAGTTACTTTGGTCCCACTGCACGCAGGGAACCAGATAACTTAAAAAAGCTAATGGTTATCGGGGAAGTTAATAGTAAACCACCTCGAGGTAGATTTCCTACCCGATGGACTGACCAGGTTACTATGCTCATAGGCCTTTCAACCACACCTACTATTAAGATAGGGCGTAATGAAAAGAAAAACTAATAAACGAAGCCACCAGGACTTTTTAGGATGGGCACGACCTTCAGAAATGAAAAATGCAACTTTGAACAAATAACAGTGACATCTATTTTTTTCTTAGCTACCTTAATTAGTGTGTACTTTTAAAATTCTCCACTAGATGGAGGTGTTTACGTTGCATTATTCAGGTTGCAATCCAAAGGTGCTAGTTTAATAATAAATTTCTGATGAATGATACGAAACAAATAGAGAGGGGGGCAATTTAATGACAAACAAAATTAATTTCTGTCATTATAATTGAAAATTTGGTTTAATTTTCTGAAAAATTAAATCATTATAATTAAATAATGTTGTTTTATCCAAAAACTGGAGCAATAATAATTAGATCGTGGCCACATAGAAAAGATAAGTGATATCAGATTCTCTTTAAAAAATTACTTCACAGACATAATTTTGTGTACGTGAGTGTGTATGTTTATATATATGTTGTGTATATATATAAATAAACAAATATATCATATATTTATCTCATTTTCACCAAGATCATTATAAGATTTGTATATATATATATATATGCAAGTATGTACAAATATTTACCTAGTTTTATACTTAGTTGAAGGCGGAAACTCTCATGTATAAGATGACGCATTTCCTCAAGTGAAATTGTTGAGAAGCGTAAGCTATATATATATCTTCGCTTCATCTCCCAGATCAGTGGGGTGGGCAGCGATTGTGGCAAGATCAAACTAACATAATTCTCCATCATCCCACGATAAATTTGTTTTCATGAAACGTATTTAGAGATCCGTCGAAAGCAGAAAACCGGTTAGTAAGCAAATGTATCATGAGTCTATATATGTCTTAGCAAACAAATGTATCAACCGTTTATGTCGGTTCGTATACCTACAAGAGTAATTCAAGTAAATCGATGCTTGGAGTAGAAATTTAGAAAGTATAAGCATAATTGGAATGTACGACTACCCAAAAAACTACTACTCAGAAAAACTACTACTCAGAAAAACGACTGCTCGGAAAAATGATTACACAGAAAAATATATAGTTGTTTTGGGGTTCCGTACCTTAAATTGGAAAACGGAATCCTCATAAAGTCATTCACGTATCTGTATTTCGCAAAAACTAATTCTGCCACGGACGATTTTCTTAAAAAAGAATCTTGAAATTTGATATAGTTAACTTTTTTTAAATATTTATATGAGAATGAGAAAGGAGATAAACCAAGAATTAAAAATTTATTGTTTAATGTCACGTGGGATGTCATTTGAAAGGGTCTGAGGTATGACGAAGACCAATTACGCAGTGCTGACTGCCAACCTTCACTAGTTGGAGATTAGAAGCCATTAGAAAAAGAAAAAATTATGCTTTCGTCTCGGAAATAGCCTTCACCGGAATAAAAATACCTTATATCTTAACCTTAGGTCAAATTGCTGTAAAACTTTTGACAATTTATTTTTCATCAGCTTTAAGCTCGATCGTTTAATCTTAAAGTCTAGGTGCTAATAATTGAAAAGCTGAATTAAAAAATTATTTATATTTTAATATTGAACTTAAGCGTTATCCAGGTAAAAGTCTAAATTTTTTTTACGTAATACTCAAACAAACATGCCACCAGATAAACAAGTAACAAACTAGAAAAATGACTGTAATGAAATATCCAAAACGGAGAAAAACAGACTAAATTTTCATGTCAATCTTAAAGATTATTCCAGTGAAAAGTCAGTAGTTCAATTACACTCAAAACAAACGTAATTTCAGTATATCTCGGATCCCATAAAGACTATGCGTGAAAATAGCTAATCCTATCAGATAGCTGTCGACATTAAAAAGACCAGCTAAAAATATGAAAATATTATTAGCAAGCTTAGATAAGGAAATATAGGAAAATAAAATTCTTTTAACATATATGTACTTTGAATATAAAAGTTTTGATTTTTGAGCAATTCAAATTTTTGATGAAACGCGATGGGAACACTTGGAAGACTCGCGAAAATAAACCTGCCGTTATAGAAATAGAATATAATTATTTAAGAAGTTGGTATTTTTTAGAATATAAAATTGAAACAATTCATTTTTCATACTACATAAAATAAAATTAATACAATATAAAAATGCTATGTTCAGAATTAAAAAAAAAACAATGTCGATCACTTTTTTTAATTTCGCCATTGTCTAATTTCATTAAAATATACTTTATCTTCTATTCAGTTTTACGGGGCTTTTTTGAGGAGGCATTTGGGATCGCAAATGTCGTGGATTAGTATCTCACATTTGCATATGGAAGATGGACCAAGACACAATCCCACGGCTATTATACAGTTGAGGCCCAAATTACCCACCACTTCAGCCCCGCTCGACTTCATGTCGTGAGATCCCAAAATGGCCTAAGTCCTTGGTAACCAGCGGCTGGGAATTGAACTCGAGACTGGTGTGACGTCGAAGGCCATACGCCTTTAATCGATACGACACGCCAAAGCCTACAAAACTATTTATTCGGAATTTTATGATAAATATTTATTTATCTATTATAGTATTTTAATGCATATAATTGATACTTATAGCGGACTCGTTGCTACGAGAGAAATATACAAGTCCAGCCTCCTCGACGAGTGACCGGGAATCGAACCCGGGTCTTCGTGGTATTCCTCACCCTCACAGGCCGTACGGCTTGTAATCAACCCAACACACCACGGAGACGAGTGTGTGACAATACTTTATTTCCTTTTTCGTTTTATTTCCTTTTTATTTCTTCAGCTGACGATTTAATTGGAACATTTATATATTTTATTTACTCTATCTTAAAGCGCCATTTTTATTCTAAATTCATAATTCCAATAAAAAATAAATTTTCATCAATCTCCCATGTTAATAATATTTTATAACATTATTTATTACTATAATTAATTTAAATCGTTGATAAATTACAGTTAGACATTAAATAAAATTCTTCAAAGGCAACCCTAATTTTTCGGAGGAAATAACTAAGAACAGTAATTGCCAGCACATCACTAGTTATTAGAGGTTATGATAATAAATTATACGAGTGTACATCAACATATGCGAATTGCTGGAACGGAACGAATAGCAACACCATATGTATGCTTCACGTCTCTTCAAATCCGATGTGCAGCGATCTGTTTAAATTGGTTCGAAATTACATTTGCTAACCCGGTTACCGCTCGATGTTGAGATAAACAAACAAGTCAATCAAGATCCCGTCTGCGAATCAGATTTAGCAACATTTTCTGCCAAAGTTAGCAATTCACCTGAATTGATAGAAAACTGTTTCTGCGATTAGATACGTGGGTCATTATTGCTGCCAAACTTAGAAATTCATCTGAATTGCTAGAAAACTGTTTCTGTGATTAGATAAACTTAGCAATTCGCCTGAATTGTTGGAAATTTTTTTCTGTGATCCGATTCATAGGTCATTATTGGTTTTCAGCATTGTTACTAGAAAATGAAGAACTCTTATGGGGAAATTAAAGTCACTACTGTTAGATTAACGTAGCCTTTTAATGATTGAATTGTTTGACTGGTAAACCTAAAGTTTGGGAAAGTTGTGGACATTTAATGATTAAATAATGGTTTCTTTAAAATAACTTGCATAGTGTCATTGAATGAAAGGTAACGAGAAAAATTTTAATATATCCTATTGACACCACATCGATTATTTTAGGATTACAAGTGTTCAAAATTAAAAGCATCTTTTTTTACTTCCACAGTTATTACTCTATTTACACCACATCGATTACACGTGTTCAAAATTTAAATATACTCTATTGACACCACATCGATTACAAGTGTTCAAAATTTAGACATACTCGATTGACACCACATCGATTACAAGTGTTCAAAATTTAGATATACTCTATTGACACCACATCGATTATTTTACTATTACAAGTGTTCAAAATTAAAAGCTTCTTTTTTACTTTCACAGTTATTACTCTATTTACACCACATCGATTACAAGTGTTCAAAATTTAGATTTACTCTATTGACACCACATCGATTACAAGTCTTCAAAATTTAGATATACTCTATTGACATCACATCGATTATTTTACGATTAAAAGTGTTCAAAATTAAAAGCATCTTTTTTTCTTTCACAATTATAAATTCGGTCAAAAATATTTAAAAAATAACCTTTTAATTACGAGTAGACCTCACACTAGAAGAGTGCCGTACACATTTTGGTCTTATCAATATTTAAGGGAAACGTTTCTATTAAACTATTTACAAATATTAATTTTTCATAACGTAAAAATATATTGCCTAGTAAGTTTATAGGGTCGTATGTTTTAGAAGCGCAAAAACATGATGCATATTTAAAAAATTATCGAATCTAAAAAAATATCATAGCTATAATTTTACCACAATCTTTATGTAGACCTCTAAAAAACCATATTTTTCATAATTTTAGATTCATTAGATTCTGAAATAAGGAGATGGATATATTTTTCGCATATTTTACCGTATATCTCCGAAGATGCGCTACCTAAAATTATAAAAAAATATATTTTTGAGCCCTTATACCTTAAAAATATTTTAGGGACCCTTATAACTAGACCTTTCAAACAATAATCTACACTGTACATGGAATTTTAAAAAATCGTGTACTTAATTTGAAAATTAATCAAATTAACAAGTAACGTTGAATTACAGTACAGAATATTGACATTTAATGGAATGGAATAAAAGAAAGACAAGATTGTAAATTCCTGGAATCAGGATTCATTTGACTGCCAAGTTTAAAAATCATGTACTTAATTTGAAAATTAGTCAAATTAACATATAACATTGAATTACAGTACAAATATTGACATTTAATGGAATGGAATAAAAGAAGGGCCAGATTATAAATTTCTGGAGCCAGGATTCAGTTGACTGCCAAGTTTAAGAATTGTGCACTTAATTTGAAAATTAATCAAATTAACACATAACATTGCATTACAATACAAATATTGACATTTAATGGAATGGAATAAAAGAAGGGCCAGATCATAAATTTCTGGAACCAGGATTCAGTTGACTGTAAATTTTAATAATCGTGTACTTAATTTGAAAATTAATCAAATTAATACATAACATTGAAATACAGTACAAATATTGACATTTAATGAAACGGAATAAAAGAAAGGCAAGATTATAAATTCCTGTAATCAGGATTCAATTGAGTGCCAAGTTTAAAAATCGTGTACTTCTTTGAAAATTAATCAAATTAATACATAACATTGAACCACAAATATTGACATTTAATGGAATGGAATAAAAGAAGAGCCAGATTATAAATTTCTGGAACCAGGATTCAGTTGACTGCCAAGTTTAAGAATTGTGCACTTAATTTGAAAATTAATCAAATTAACACATAACATTGCATTACAATACAAATATTGACATTTAATGGAATGGAATAAAAGAAGGGCCAGATCATAAATTTCTGGAACCAGGATTCAGTTGACTGTAAATTTTAATAATCGTGTACTTAATTTGAAAATTAATCAAATTAATACATAACATTGAAATACAGTACAAATATTGACATTTAATGAAACGGAATAAAAGAAAGGCAAGATTATAAATTCCGGTAATCAGGATTCAATTGAGTGCCAAGTTTAAAAATCGTGTACTTCTTTGAAAATTAATCAAATTAATACATAACATTGAACCACAAATATTGACATTTAATGGAATGGAATAACAGAAGGGCCAGATTATAAATTCCTGGAACTAGGATTCAGTTAACTGCCAAGTTTAAAAATTGTGCACTTAATTTGAAAATTAATCAAATTAACACATAAAATTGAATTACAGTACAAATATTGACGTTTAATGGAATAGAATAAAAGAAGGGTAAGATTCAATATTAGAATTCTGTTAAGATTCTGGTAAGATTCAACATTAGATTCAATATTATCAATATTAGAAGACGATCCCGTTATTGTATAAATTTATACATTAAAAAAGACTTTTATTATTTTCTTTGTGATTGATATAAAGAAATAAGAGAAGAGCAAGTCTGCACATGCTACACACCAGATAAGATTAATCTTTTTAACCTTCCACTCCATTTTTTTTTATTCTGAGGTACGGAATCCGTTGAGGTACTGTGATCATTGTTGCGGTATTTGTAAAAATAGTACTGAAACTACGGTCACTTGAAAATTATTCCATTTGTTTTTGGATAAATCTACTTCTTTACCATCTACTGTACCCTTACCAACCTCTATAATGACACACTATGATACAATAACCAACATAGAAGAAAAACTTTATAAACCATGGAGCTACGAACACCTTCTAATGGAAAAACCAAAGCGATTTTCACGGTGGGCACCGAAAGTGATACTTTTATCACTTCTATATACGTAATACGAAAATTTTACCAAATAGTACTCGTGTCACTTTTTCTCTCCTTCATGCATGTAGAAATAAAACGATCGAGAGCGAAACAGACGATTATATTTTCCGCTCTTCATTTACTTCAACTCCCCTCTTAATTGCTAACGCGTACCCGTATAAATTATTACCAATGACATCTCTAGTAAAACCGCCGCGCGTCGTCGAAACGGTCGTACTTCTACGACATAAACATATCAAATTATAGAAATTTCTTGAAATAATTTGAATACAATGAAACAAAATGTATGCAACAGCTTGACACATAAATCGAGCGTCATAAAGATATAAAATTTATCCTGACACTTGGACGCAATCTCAACATGAAAGTCTTCCATATATCATACGACTTAAAACGCAGCGTCATCATCAAAGATGCATCTCACGTTACTACGATCAAAGGAAGATAATGCACAGTCATACTTGTCATTCTTGAATTGCCGTTGTGACGAATATAGTTCTCAACTGACTTTAATATAGCTATGTATATTTTAGGCGCTCCAGCGAGAGACAAAGAGCCAAAGGATTAATCGCACTTCTTTGATGTAACACTGGTCCTTTTAAAACTAGAAGCAGAGGCGTTGGGAAACCTATAAATTTAAAACATTCCACACACCTGTTAGGGATCAAGTCCTACAAAAGAATATCTTAAATCAATGTTAGATCTAATCGTAGCAAGTTTTAGTTTAATTATATAATCGTTGCCACATGTGCGACTTATTATGATATAGCCATCAAAATCTTGTTCCTTACCCCACTTAAACTTGTACAGCATCTAACATTACTAACTAAAAGTCGATTTTTATAATTTAAAACAAGTATTTAAAATTAAGCTTTACAACAGACTTGAAATAATCAAAATACGAGACTTAGTTGGAGCTTTTGCCGTACAATGTCGTCTCCGAAAATAAATAAATTTACAAGATATTGCTTCTGCTAAAGATTTTTGGAATCTGTGCCAAGGCGACACTTCTCTTTCTCTCCGATACGTACATATGTGAGTGCCACATTTCACTTGCCCACACACTGGAGGTATACCTTTCTATATAAAATAGAATCATCCAAATCGATGGATAAATGCCGAAGATACAAGGTAACATTAACAAAAAAAATACGGTCCTACCGAGTACTTCACTATCCAAGCAGCAAACATTTGGAATTACCTGGATCCTGACATCAGGAAAATCGCGTCTCTAAATATTTTCTATATATCTCTTTGTCCTTTCTTGTCTTACCCATCCCAAATTATGTCAATAGTACTTTTTTACTTTACTTTTGTTTTTTAAAAAATTTTTTTTTAACGAATTTTCATTGTAAAATCTTTTACAGTCTACCAACTAAATTTCAATACAAATTGTAATGGTTGACTGGAAGACATTGCTCATATAGCAATAAGTTTGCCATATGTACTATACATAAAAGTTAATAAATAAATACATAAATACTTCCCCTTTTTTGATATCGGTTAAAAATAACAATATACCATACAGCGGAAGAAGTGTATCAGACACTAATATTCCGTAGACCAAACAATAGAAGTAAAACTTCTACGATATATTGATTTAGTTTCATGAAATATAATTAAAAAAGTTAGATTCAGAATTAAGTTGCACATGCATAAAAATTATATATTTTTTTCCCAGGAATGAATGAAATGAATTCGATGGTACACATAAATGCTAAAAAACTCTCCATAACAAAAAGAAACACGATTATACCAATCAAAATAAATATAAACGACGAAATAAATCATATAACGAGTATGAAAAACCAGACGATTCCATTTTATTTTTTATTTCAAAAACTCCATTTTAAAAGCTCACGCAATATTTCGGCACCAATCAAATGTTTTACTAAATTTAATCCATAATCCTACACAATAGCTATTTTCAATAATATAATATTTACTATAAGCGACCAGACAAGAAACGGTACCAATCATATATACTTAAGTTCAACCCTATGTACGCATTTGAAACTAACTAAATTCAATACGGAAATAATGTAGAGTCAATAAATAAAAAAATAAACGTTATAATTTTCCGATTATTTAGAATTTTTGAAAACGTTTCATAAAAAAATATAGGTTTAATATTTCAATACGGTATTTAAATATATTTTTTATTACCAAAATAGAATAAGTAATAACATTAAAAACGGAATAATATATCGTACCTAGGCCTTTTCATTACAAAGTTATAACGACTTAAAAACTGACGAACTACGTTTCCCGCTAAAACGCCCCATACAAAACACAACTGGCTTATGACGTCACTAGCCAATTAATTAGCATTAATTATAAGGGAGTTTATTAAATATTTTTAGTATCTCGTTAAATATTGCGTTTAAATTGTATAATGCATATTATAATTCACTCATTTCTTTTGTGTGGAAACTAAATTCATAATAACTTTTTAAATTTAATGAACAAAAAGTTTATACTTTTTCTTATTTAGAAATTTCGATTAATTGTTTGTTATATGCGTCATTTTTTTCAACACAAGGGTTTTTTTACACCTACTCTGTAGTTTTAAAACATTTTTACAAAAAAATATCAACATCAAATACCCTATTATTGTTGAAGTATTTTAAATCATTCTCAAGGCTCATAAACAATCGCTCTAAAAAAATGAATAACCAAATCGCTGCCCACGTACAAAATTTGCAACTGTATCCAATAAATAAGCAGATGTTGCATTGCTCTAACGCGCGCACAATACTAGCAAAAACACAATCAAGGTGAAATCTATTGTGGATAACCTTGCGGCGACGAAACTTATAAACAGCATAACAAATATAGATCTCCAGCGAATCAGACACCGCCGTTGGGTATTCCCGAAATTCCTGCAACAACAGATTCGAGCTGTTGCAAGAAACGAGTAATTAAATAAGCGTGGCGTATATTAAATCAGTGTAACCTAATTCAAAATGTTTTCAATTTCAATCCGGAGCAAAATCTATAGTGGATAAATTTGCAACAAATGAAATACGGTCTCAATATGATGAATCACACAACAATTAATTATATACTTTCTTTCAGCGTTCGAAGCACACATTTAAGACTGCGTTACACAGAACAATTAATTAAATAAGCATGGCGTATATTACATCAATCTAACCTCTTCAAAATTTGTACAAACTCAATAAAGGCCAAAGTTCATGGCAGATAATCTTGCAACAAATGAAATAAGGTCTCAATGTGATGAAACATACAGCAATTAATTGTATATTTTCGGCCAATATTTGGAGCGCACATTTAAGACTGCGTTGCAATAAACACATAATTAAATAAGCGTTGCATATATTAAATCAATCTAATCTCTTCAAAATTTGCACAAACTCAATGCGGGCCAAAGTCTGTGGTAGATAACTTTGCAACAAATTAAATAAGGTCTCACTAGAATGAATCACACAGTAATTAATTGTACACTTTCTGTCTGCATTTAGAGCACACATTTATGTCTGCATAACACTGAACAAGTAATTAAATAAACGTTGGATATATTAAATCAATCTAACCTCATTCAAAATTTGCGTAACTCAGTGAGTGACAAAGTACATAGTGGGATAACCTTGCAACAAATTAAATAAGGTCTCTATGTGATGAATCACATTGCAATCATTACGTATCCGTGTATACTTTCTACATGTATTTGGAGCACACATTTAAGTCTACGTTGCATTCCTGCAATGAGAACTAGGTGGATGGTTGTAATAAATTAGAAACGAGGTATATATTATTCCCGTAGCGTTTGCCGCGTCACTTATATCCACAGCGTCCGCCCGGAGTATGTCTACGCAATTGCAAAGTAGGTTAAGTATACCACTCATAAAATGGATGATGTTTGATTTTTGATGTGTGTCTATGTAGATGGGAAGGTGTGAGGTGCCACTCTAAAGTTCAAAATCTAGAGTGTGCCAATCTTGACGGTTAATTATTTTTCTAACGCGTGGGCTGTGAAACA
The DNA here is from genome assembly GCA_039881145.1 of Druceiella hillmani. Taxonomy (NCBI): domain Eukaryota; kingdom Metazoa; phylum Arthropoda; class Insecta; order Lepidoptera; family Hepialidae; genus Druceiella; species Druceiella hillmani. The sequence goes on from JAYKKI010000031.1 coordinate 14,458,483, forward strand.
TGTAGACGGAGTTAACCTACGCAATTCTCGTCATGTGTCGTTGTAAATATATCTTTTCAATTGACTTTAGTTATGATGCAATGCTGAATGTACCGATTTCATTCGCTCATTGTATTTCATGGATTTATTGGCTCATAAAATTTACTTTTCTCTGGCAGATTTAAAAAAAATTCACACCTACCTCATAATCAAAGATATCAGAGAGAAAGTCTTACACTTGAAATATTTCTGAATCAAAGAATTGAATCAAATATTTCTTTAAGGCTGTTGTGACTGTAAAAATTAATTAATTGCATAAGTAGGTATATTCCCTTAGTTTGAAATCAATCTGTACAAAGAAAAACCAATTTTAGGTCAAAATAAAAACAAAAAAGGTCTTGTAATTCACTGTACACGTAAGACGTAATAGGCACTTTAAATTACAGTATTAACTACTAATTATTAATATTATAAATGCGAAAGTATATTTGTTTGTCCTATTTTCACCCCACAGCGCCTTGTTTTATTTTATCTTTTTATACAGAGATAGTTGGCGGGTCAGGAAATGGCTTGGGTTACTTTTTGTCCTGAAAAAGTTTATTCCTTCGGAAAAATTCTTATTTGGAAAGGAAAACGGAATATTGAAACAATGTCGCAACGGAGTATCAGATGGAGACGATTTACATACGCAATGTAAAAGAATAAAGGATCACTCCATTTATTTCCTAATTTAGAGGGAAATAGTTGTGTTTTCATTGTCATTTGTATTGTAAAGTAACGTAAAAAAGACTTAGTACTTAATTGCTTTAATTTCTCCCTATAAGTTTGTAGCTATTAACATGCCAGTTTGTAGCTATTAGCTGCAGGTAAAAACAAGTAGTTAAGTAAAAGGGATTTTTTTCGGTAAATCGCCTTCAACAATAATGGATTTTTAAGATATAAATATAGACTTTTTCGAGTTGTCTCTATAATTTAAAATATATTGGTTTAAATCATCCAGAACTTAAATAGAAACATGTTTAAATTCGGAATATACATCTTACGTAAAAGCAACATTATATTTTTCTTTTACATTTCTGAACAATCGCTGACGCCAAAATTTGTGGTCAAATTTGAGCAAGAATATTGCGATCTTCTATACTGTTTTATTGGGCATTTATTTACCAAAGTACAAGCTTTTAGATTTCCATCCAAACTAACAAAGCTCATTATGCTGGGAAAAATTTTAGATGTTCCTGTTGATCCCGGATAAAACTTTATATTGTGATCTTCTATACCGTTTTATTGGGCATTTATTTACCAAAGTACAAGCTTTTAGATTTCCATCCAAACTAACAAAGCTCATTATGCTGGGAAAAATTTTAGATGTTCCTGTTGATCCCGGATAAAACTTTATATTGTGATCTTCTATACCGTTTTATTGGGCATTTATTTACCAAAGTACAAGCTTTTAGATTTCCATCCAAACTAACAAAGCTCATTATGCTGGGAAAAATTTTAGATGTTCCTGTTGATCCCGGATAAAACTTTATATTGTGATCTTCTATACCGTTTTATTGGGCATTTATTTACCAAAGTACAAGCTTTTAGATTTCCATCCAAACTAACAAAGCTCATTATGCTGGGAAAAATTTTAGATGTTCCTGTTGATCCCGGATAAAACTTTATATTGTGATCTTCTATACCGTTTTATTGGGCATTTATTTACCAAAGTACAAGCTTTTAGATTTCCATCCAAACTAACAAAGCTCATTATGCTGGGAAAAATTTTAGATGTTCCTGTTGATCCCGGATAAAACTTTATATTGTGATCTTCTATACCGTTTTATTGGGCATTTATTTACCAAAGTACAAGCTTTTAGATTTCCATCCAAACTAACAAAGCTCATTATGCTGGGAAAAATTTTAGATGTTCCTGTTGATCCCGGATAAAACTTTATATTGTGATCTTCTATACCGTTTTATTGGGCATTTATTTACCAAAGTACAAGCTTTTAGATTTCCATCCAAACTAACAAAGCTCATTATGCTGGGAAAAATTTTAGATGTTCCTGTTGATCCCGGATAAAACTTTATATTGTGATCTTCTATACCGTTTTATTGGGCATTTATTTACCAAAGTACAAGCTTTTAGATTTCCATCCAAACTAACAAAGCTCATTATGCTGGGAAAAATTTTAGATGTTCCTGTTGATCCCGGATAAAACTTTATATTGTGATCTTCTATACCGTTTTATTGGGCATTTATTTACCAAAGTACAAGCTTTTAGATTTCCATCCAAACTAACAAAGCTCATTATGCTGGGAAAAATTTTAGATGTTCCTGTTGATCCCGGATAAAACTTTATATTGTGATCTTCTATACCATTTTATTGGGCATTTATTTACCAAAGTACAAGCTTTTGGATTTCCAACCAAACTAACAAAGCTCATTATGCTGGGAAAAATTTTAGATATTCCTATTGATCCCGGATAAAACTTTATATTGTGATCTTCTATACCGTTTTATTGGGCATTTATTTACCAAAGTACAAGCTTTTGGATTTCCAACCAAAGTAACAAAGCTCATTATGCTGAGAAACATTTTATATGTTCCTATTGATCCCGGATAAAACTTTATATTGTGATCTTCTATACCATTTTATTGGGCATTTATTTACCAAAGTACAAGCTTTTGGATTTCCAACCAAACTAACAAAGCTCATTATGCTGGGAAAATTTTTAGATATTCCTATTGATCCCGGATAAAACTTTATATTGTGATCTTCTATACCGTTTTATTGGGCATTTATTTACCAAAGTACAAGCTTTTGGATTTCCAACCAAAGTAACAAAGCTCATTATGCTGGGAAAAATTTTAGATATTCCTATTGATCCCGGATAAAACTTTATATTGTGATCTTCTATACCGTTTTATTGGGCATTTATTTACCAAAGTACAAGCTTTTGGATTTCCATCCAAACTAACAAAGCTCATTATGCTGAGAAACATTTTATATGTTCCTATTGATCCCGGGTAACACTTGGTACGATTCCTGAGTTTAATTTAAATAATAATATTGAAAAGATTTTTATTTGACACTAAACCAGGAAACCGAATTAGACGCGGCTGCGGGCATCGAACGGGTCATAAGTGGTACGTCCACACTCACGGCTCTGATACGCTTGCCCCGTCTGGCAGACCGTCCGACATTCCAACGGCCGCCCAGATATAAAAATAATCACTTGTCTTTATTATTATTGTCGGCTTTATGAAGCAAACGCGGACTCTCTCGTGTTTCGCGACCGATTTATAACTGACAATCGATTTTAAGATCGCGTCAAGAATTTGGGTTAGTTGCTACCTTCCGAAATGTTTGTTGCCGTCCGAATATTTCCGAAGACAAAAGAGCAACTAAATAAATTTTAAATTTCTGGAAATGAGGCTATTGTAAAAATAGTTCGCGTTGGAAAATTAAAAACGAAATCGATAGAGAAATACTAATTGCAGACATGGTACTGAGATAGTCTTATCAAGACTTTTTACATGGACAATGGATATTTAAGAGAAACAAAACAAGAATGAGAATAATTGAAAAAAAAACGCCACGTTAAGAACAAATAAAACAAGTCCTTAGAATAAAAACAAGTTTAGAAACAATATTTATAAAACAACAATTTAATAAAACAATATTTCAAATGAGATGAAACAAACATGCGAAGATATTTATAGTTAATGGGAGACGATATGAGGATGCAAATAAGTTTAAAGAGATTCCCAACAAAAACAAGCCCAAAGCATTTACATAGATAGCATTCTTGGTTACTTCTGATCGGATATAATATAAGGTTGGCTAGTTTTTAGCCGCAACATCGAGATTTTTCTAGAAATATTCTCGAAACACAATGAGTTGTCATCGTATAATTGTCAACAGTTATTGACATTGAAACGAAACTTCGACTTAGTAACTGGCAATGAGAAGTGGGTTACATACATTAACCATACACGCAAACGTCAATGGCTGGATGTCGGAGAAACAGGAGTTCCAGTAGTCAAACTCGAAATAAGTACCAAAAAAGTGATGCTCAGCTACTGGTGGAATGTCAAAGGCATTATTCATTGGGAGTGACTTCCAGACGGATCTACAAGATATTTACTTAATGCATATATTTAACAAATTGTATAGTCAACAGGATCGAGTTTATTTTCTACATGATAATGCTAGACCCCATGTTACAAAACGTACTCGTGACTAGAGGAGATCGATTGAGTTCTACTCACTCATCCACCATATTTGCCAGACATTGCGCCCTCTGATTATCATTTATTCAGGGCTATAAGTAAACATTTTCGTTAAAAAAAAATTCGACTTCAAAGAAGAAAATGACCACGCACAGTTTTTTGAATCAAAGTCACCGGAATTTTATAAGACAGGCATATTGTCACTGCCAACTAGATGGCGACAAGTAGTAGATAGTAATGGTGCACATTAAAAATTAAATTTAGGGTAACATATACATTTTTTCATAAAAATTGTTGATAGCATCTCGGGACTAAAAACTTATTAGCAAACCCAATAAGTAATCTCTAGATAAGTGCCATGTACATAAGTGATAATGCCTTCAAAATGGGTTAAGGCAAACTGGGTTAAAGAATAAACCAAATGGGTGAAAGAACAAAATGTAGTTCAATAATAATAAACGATGCTTAGAAATGTATTAAATGCAACCTACAAGCAAAGAAAGATTAATAAATACAATAAAAAAAAGGAATAATGAATAATAGACCACGAGAACCAGAGAACTCCTTACTTATTTAAAAAACCAAGTATATTCAAAAGTTCGATAAATATATATAAAACATTGAATATTTAATATATTTGGTAGTTAATTTTGTAGAAATTCATTATTCACAATTAAATGAAACTACGTGATATTATTTCTACTTTCTTTAAGCTTTTTACCACGACCTAAGTTTCGTGGTATTTTAACATCTTCAGGTGGGATATTAGCAAAGATCTTTGCAAATAGCCCACCTGAAAATGTAATACAACGAAACCTAGGTCGTGGTAAAGAACTTACAGAAAGTAGAAATAATACTACATCACGTAGTTTCATTTAATTATAAATATAAAACAGTTTCTAAATATAATCATGTGTTCTTAACACATAGTTGGAGAACAAGAAGTACCAAAATAGATCATTATTGACTAATTGGGAGTACAAACTTCATTCCTTATGAAAACTATAATAGGACAAATTGATAGAATCAAATCGAATATAAGTGTGAAGACACCCTCTATTTCATATATCGAATGCATGTATTAAACATTACTTGCCCCAGTTCACACGTTAACTCAAATCGACTCGGTCTAACATGGGTCCATAATTATTGGATAATACCCTTGTAAAATTAACCTTACCTAAATAGTTCGACCTGACGATATGATTATGTAAATATCAAACGACCGACGATATGATATACGATCGACGATACGACATACGACCGACGATATGACTATGTAAATATTACTTAAAAAATAATTTTACACAATTTAGGGACAACAAATCGGGGAGTAAATTAATTTTATCGTGATATCTCAAACATCTCCGAAGCTATGATTATGTAAATGTTGTTTAAAAAACAATCTCCGCAAAACTCTTCTGATGGTGGACTGCAGCGGTCTGTAGGGAGCGGGCGGGGGAACGGGGGAGGAAGCGCAATTCGGCCCGCGCGGAATTTAAACTTGACTAATTATAATTTGTGTCTAACATAAGAGCATAAAATAAACACATTTAGAAATGAAGAAAAAATTGAAGAAATAATAGTCTCCATCAGCAACCTGATGTTGCACCTAAAACAACAACAAAACAGTGCACAATCCTCTCGCTGCAATACAGCTCTCAAATGGAATAACCAAAACCAAAGTATATACTTTAAAAATCACAACCAGAGACACCTGCGTAACCAGCCGAGATTAGATCACCTAGTTACTAAATAAAACTTCATTATTTTATTTGGACCGCTCTCAAAAGACTAATTAAACCCACCGAGTTTTGGTTACATTGTAAAGACCTCAATGGTTACCCAAACAGCATGCAAAAGTTATAAACCTTTCGGCCGCGGCACCCAAATGTTGTTTTAGTGAACCGGTGGTGCGCAATAAATCCTGATAATTACATCGAATGACATCACAGTTTCATATTTATACTTATCAAAATCTGAGACCGTAAATCTTGGAGCAAATACCGTTCATAAATACGTGAGCAGCTAAAAATGGACGCTGAAATAACACACTAACGACTTCTTATTAAAATTTTAAGACTGACCTTAATTTCTTGCTACTTGCAAAGGTCGTTTCGATATAAATTTAACGACTGAGATTAAATATGAAAATGAATCTTGGAGGGATCAAGGCAAAACTATATTAAAAAACCTTTACACTTTTTCTTTGTACACAGGTACTTACAAATATTTAAGGGTACACAATACATATATATATATTACGGGTACACAGTATTTTAACTATTTACAAATTTTAATTTGTCAGATTGTAAATAAATTGCTTACTATGTCTTTGACAGATTTATATTCAAAAGAAATGTATTATTATAATAAATAATTAATTTTTGGATTTTTTTCATTAGTTGCGCTGTAAGATCTCGCATTATGGCGACTTTCAAAATCATGAGTCGACCGGAAGTACCCTATAGGTTGTGTTGACTAGTAAGTAAGACTATGGTAAAAATAAGGAAAAAGTACGCCTTAAATGGCCATACCTTTTTGTTGCGTGAATCAAAAAACTGTTAGGGCAATCTAAGGCTATAGACCTCAGTATATGAGATTAATTTCAAATTGATATCTCAGCCGTTTCTGAGGAAAAGGACTTTGACAAACAGACAAATGGACGGACAACAAAGTGATGATCCTATAAAAGTTCTGCTTTTTTCCACTTTGAGGAAAGGAACCCCAAAAAGATTTAATGCTTGAAAAGCATGAGTACAAAGCATGAGTACAAAGCATGAGTACAGCACTTATAAATATCTAAAAGACACATAGTATTTCTATGAAATTATTTACAAATATTAATTTTTCATAACATAAATTTATAGCCTACTGTAACTTTCACATGCGTTAGAAAATGGTACTTAGTTCAAAAACTGTAATATCCAGGATGCTCGCTATAGTTTTCCTGTAACCTTCTCCTGAAAACATAATTTTTGGTCGAGCATATTCGAAAACAATGGGGATTGAACAAATTGTTTTCATATTTTTTAGTATATCTCTGCAGATATACCACCTAAAATTATGAAAAACACATTTTCCAGACAGTCTTTAATAGCTCTTTAAAAAAATGACCAAAACCACACTATAGATAGAACTGTTATTTCCGAGTATTTAATTAACCCTTTCAAAATTTCCATATGAATATTTTCAAGTTATCTATTGAGATTTAATCTACAGTTTCTACTGATATTTAACTCGAAACCTACTACAGCTACCAGCTTAATTTTACACAATTCAAGGACAATAACTCTGGGACTAAATTAATTTCATCGTATTATCTCAAACATCTTCAAAGTTTTGACTATGTAAAAATTAATTTTACACAGTTTAGGCACAGCAACTCCGGGTCTAATTTAATTTCACCATGATATCTCAAACATCTCCGAAGTTATAATTATGTAAATATTACTTAAAAATTATTTTTACGCAATTTAGGGACAACAACTCTGGGACTAAATTAATTTCACCGTGACATCTCCGAAGTTATAATTATGTAAATATAACTTAAAAATTAATTTTACACAATTTAGGGACAACAACTCTCGGACTAAATTAATTTCACCGTGACATCTCCGAAGTTATAATTATGTAAATATAACTTAAAAATTAATTTTACACAATTTAGGGACAACAACTCTGGGACTAAATTAATTTCATCGTGATCGGCCCGCGCGGGATTTAAACTAAATTAATTATTATTTGTGTCTAATATATGCACATAAAATAAACACATTAAAACACTGCGCTTGCACTTCAGAGTTCCATGTGAACGAAATGGCAAGGTGCCCCTAGTAATATGTATATTAATACATGAAGAGAAAAGCTTGTACCCCTTTTTAAGCAAATTGCGCGCACGGAGGGGTGTGAGATAACATAGTTAAAGTTTATATGGAGAAAGAGTGCAGAAACCTAAAATTTATGAATAATTTTTGTTACAAATATATTGAATTATATATTACAACCGCATTAAAAGTTTCTTTGTTTATGTACATTCTGTCAATGTCAAACACATAATAGTCTGTGGTCAAACAGTCGCACAGAGTGGAAATTGTCGCCAAAGAATTTTAAAACGTCAGATTGACTGGACAAGTTTCAACTTATGAATTTTGTGTGATTTAAAATGTTCCTTTTCCAATAATCTGTGGAGTGTATGTTAAGGTAAAAAACGTTTATTTTATATTTTGTGTAATAGATAGCTGTGTTTTATATATTGGTGAAACACAACTTGCTTAGTTTACACCTGTTGCAAAAGGAAAATTTTGTAGCAACAATTGACTTACTCTAGCCAAACTTTGATAAAAGAACCTCAATAACGTTCAAAATTAAAAATTTAATAAATAGAATTTCGTCCCACAGAGTCGAATTTCGACCACTGGGCAACTTTTAGTAAATATAACTGCACACATTCTATTATATTGCCGTGCATTGCACATACACAGTTGCACGATTAACATCATCATTGCGTGCAACCTTATAATAATTAAAATCTGCCTTGTTTCCAATTTTTTAATTCGCTTTTTGACCAGGCTTTGGCCAGTTTTTAAAAATTCAAAGTTCAGAGACTCAAAGACAATAGTTATTTAATATCAACTAATATAGTTGAGTATTTAATATCACCTAAAATAGTTGAGTAATATAGTTGAGTATTTAATATCACCCAATATAGTTGAGTAATATAGTTGAGTATTTATTATCACCTAATATAGTTGAGTAATATAGCTGAGTATTTAATATCACCTAATATAGATGAGTATTTAATATCACCTAATATATCCTCCTATTCAAAATGTATATTACCTTGAGTTTCTTAAAAACGATTATATTTAGATTCGTTTTCACAATTATCCTATAATCTTTGCGTATTTTTAAAAATCCTGTCTTTTTTCCTAATTTTAGTTTCAGCAGTTTCAAAAACTGTGCTTTTAATATTTTGGTCTTTTATTATTGCCTTTTTTATCACTATACAGGCTGAAAAAAATTAAAATAATATAAAAATGTCAGTGTATGTTTTAAAGCCATTTCCGATTGGCTCCACTAGATGGCGTTAGATGAGGTTAACTCGCGTTTTCGAAGTCAGCTCGTATATAATAGTCCAAGCGAACGTGGTAGCAGCAAAAGCATTTTTTTTAACAAACTTGCTAGAAAAATTAATTTTAATTACATAATTACTTATTAACATAAGAAAATATGTTTAAATGAAAAAGTGAACATGTAAGAGGAAAAAACAATATTTTTTTGACTTACTGTTCGATAATTTCCTGGAGATACTGTTATTTTAGTAAAGGTAGGCTAAGTTTAAGTCCAAAAGTCTTAAGTCCAATAACTTTATATTAAACAAATATAACAATAAAAAAAAATATTTTCCATAACATTATTTTGTAATGTTAAACTTGTTCAAATATACGTTTTCATAGTTTTGCGTAATGTAAGTTCAGAGATGTCCTGACCTTTATTTCCGAAATTATTAAAGTTACCAAAAAAATTAGGTTTTAGGAACCTGCACAAAGTCTGTAAGATCACCGATGTAGAGATGATTGTAAATATCATAATTTTTTTAAATAAGCACCGTCTTTAACGCCTGTAAAAGATTTAATAGACAATATGTTCATGTCTGTAAACAATTAATATTTAAAGTAGTTTAGTATAAATACTGTTTATTCTTAAATGTTTATGGGAGCCTTAATGTGTACGGAACCCTCGTGGTGTGAGTTCGACTTGTACTTGACAAATTTTTATTCAAGTCATATGTTTTCAAGCACTAATGATCGACGTAGTTTTTAAGTTAACAGAAGATTATGTTAAGACTTGTGGACATTTTTTTCACGTCCAAAAAACAATGTTTTACCATTACATTTATTTTCAAGCACTAATGATGGACATCGTTTTTAAGTTAACAGACGATTAAGTTAAGACTCGTTTACATTTTTTCATATTCAAAAAACAATGTTTTCCCATTCTAAGACTAAATTTTACATAAAATGGAATTGATTTTCTTCAATACCCCGTTTCTTCTAATGATATCATTGAAAAACCATCAAACAATTTGTTTAAAGAAATCACTATACAGAAAACCTATTATATGAAAAAGCATTTGCATTTTTCACGCTGACATTTTCACTTTTATAGAAATTGTTGTAACAAATTTTCTTCAGACAAATTCTTTAGAAAGAACGTTCGTAGGTTTTAAGTTAGTAATTGATGAAGGATTGAATTATCATTATTATGTCGATTACAAAAAGCAATGTTATTGTTTGCGAGTTGATACCATCAAGTAAGGTGGAACCACGACCGTCCAAAGAAGACCTGACAGCGGACTATGTTTATAGAATTGAAAACCATCAATTAGCGAAGCGAAACGTGATGATCAGAATCGAACAGCATGTCTCAGCATGGAAATACTCTTTGCTCCATCAAAGTGACTTGGGAAATGAAAAAGAGGTACGTAGAAAATAATGCCATGCCTCAAAATTAACTATAAGCATGATCTTCGCCAATTATAATGATGTATAGAACTTCCTAGTAATTGTAACTATGGAATATTACGCGTACATTATATGAAAATTGGTAACATTTTCCTTTAATTTAGGAAAAATAAAAAAATTTCTAAAATATTTTTCCCGCAAATTTTTTATTTTTTTTTTTAAACAAACAATATGACCAAAAAAACGTAGATACGTATATTTCTTAAAAGTACGAAAATGAGAATTGTAATGTTGCCACACCTGTAACTTAAAAAAACAATTGACCAAAAAAGTTGAAAATAACTAAAATTATTAAGAAAATGTAAATAATATAGGTTGATAAATAGAGGATACATCAACCAGTTCTTTTTTTAATTATTAGATGTTAGTTATGTACTTAGAGTTTTGTATATGTTTGGGACTTCAGATGACACGTAAGCGATCAACCCTATCATATTGATACAGATTGGATTTCGACCCAGGTTAAATTTTATCAATAGCCACAGTAAACATATAAAATAATATGCTCAATTGATGACAACACAAAACAAAAAAAATATTTCAAAATTAATTTAATTTACGCTTCAAAACCGACAGTTCAAAAATTCACCATCCTGAATCTGGCAACTCGAAAAGCTCCATACTAAATTTAAACGTTGACCCAGAGACATAATTACCGTATTTTCACATTTTGCAGCAGTTTGACTGCCAGCTGTATATTTTCAGACTTTTACACGCGCTGTATAAATACAAACACTGCATTTTTCTCGATGTTATTGAAGAAATGCAAATTAGAAATTTCTCGATTTGGGTCAATTCCCCGACCTGTGTATTTACAAAGTTTTCCACCAACATAGTGTAAACACTGAATTTTAACAAAATACCCTTGTGTTATGGCGTTTTTGCTGCCGTCATATGCAGATCTTCCATTTTAAAAGTGTTATTTTCTTAATTCCCACAGCCAAAGCAATAACTTATAATATTCCCACTAATAATTTTCTTCAAATCTCTCTTCATCTAGTTTTCCCTCATTTTATTTAATTTTCATGCGACATTGAAATTCGATCCTTCAATTCTGGTAAAAAAATTATTTGTAACACTTATTTTAACTCTAATTATGTGATCGTCAACTTTGAACAGTTTAAGAGGTGAAATTCGTTTAAAAGTTTACGATATTTAAATAAACTCTCCATTTCCAAAAAGGTTTAGGAAAAATATAATTCAAATCAAAAATATAATCATAGAATACTTATCTAATTAAGACTCTACTTAAAATAATTTGAAAGCTCCATTTAAATTGGAATTAAAACTAAATATTTTTATGTCAAATTAGATCAACTAAAAACGCGACTGATATTAAGCTTGTTTTTTTAGTTCAAATTGAAAATTCCGTTGTACAACCAACATTTAAATTTAGAAAATGTTACCCTATGCAATTTATATCCCAAGTGTTGCTACATCAAAAAAATATTAAAAATTTTGTTAACAATACATAAATTCAAAATAACAACTGCTTATTTTTCCGTTTGTCAAATGGAAAAATAAGCAGTTAATAAATTCGTCAATGAATTAATTATTTTTAAATATAGAAAAATGTATATATATATATATATATATATATATATATATATATATATATATATATATATTAGAGAGAGATTGTGCGTGTAGGTTGTAAATCTTTTAAATCTTGTAAATATTTGCATTATATAGCAAAAAGTCTCAAAACACGAATTTATGTTTGTTTATTTGTCGGTATATTTGAGCTACTTTATATAAAAAATATCTAAATAGAGTTCAAGAAAATTTTCACTCTTCTAACTAACATAGAGAATATGAACCATCACAATTTGATGTCAAAGAGTTGAACTTTAGAATAACATCTTAGAGAGTCAACAAGCGCTCGGGCGAATTGTATAATCAAAACTATTACAGTGTATAAAATTATGTAACTAATTTTCTGCACCAAATTTAGAAAAAAATCTTCGTAAAAACAATTTATAAATCCACGCAAGCTAAACAGTTGGCACAAGCTAGTGAAAAAACAATGTAATTGTTTTCTTCTATTATTTTCACATATATCTACTATCTAATTACTTCAGTATTTTATGTACATTTACATTTAATTTAATTTTATGCAATTTATACGATTTAATTTAATTTTAGCGTAAAATATAAATTTAAATTGTCTTCCACCTTTCTCTGTAATATGTAAAAAAGGATAATGTTGCAGTATGACTAAAAATATATTTACAAAGAGCAACTATTAACGGATATTCTAAATTATTTCCTTTGATCAAATGTTACTTAGGTATACTCGTAAGTATTACACTCAAACCGAATGCAATTTTGCCTATGCAATTACCAACGACAATTTTCTCGAATTTTCTCACCCAAATACTCGAAAAAATGCGCTAAAAATGAATCATACAATTTCATAACGGGACGCGCTGCCGGATTAACGACCGACGACGGGAGCAGTCTACGGCTCTCAGGCAGAAATAGCCGCGGCAGCGCCGGCAGGAGACAAAAATAGCCAGTTTGGCGAAGCCCATTCCTGCATACAAAAGTGGTCAGTCGGGCCAGGAACCGGCACCGCTTATCAAATTTCTCAGCCCACACCCACGCCCCGAAGTTTCATAACCACTGCGCCCCGCCGACGCGAGCGCCGAAAAAAACGACAATTTTAAACCTAGCGACGAGAGAAAAACAAATGTGCACCTTCCAAAACGTAAATATCAGACAGTATGTCAAAACTATATATAATTCATACATTTATTTCTCAATAAATAAACCTGAAAAAAAACTAAAATTACAATTAATACATCTAGATTAAAAAAAAATAAAAAAGAACATCCACATCATTTAAATCCTATCCCATAAAATATGTTATTATTATTACCCAACACACAGAAAGCACTTTCAATTATGAATACATAAATATTATGAATTAAAAAAGATTTATAACAATTTACATCAATCACTAAACAGCGAAGTTTTGTTATGTTAAACTCGAAAAATATTAGAAGCACTTCTTAGCCAATAAAAAAAACAAAAGAGAACAATAGACAAATAATGAGACAAAAAAATTAATAATATTCACACGAAACGACAACTTACACAAAAATAAAGAGTGCAGTATGAACGTATTGACTTTTGGGGTTTCGGAATCACTGCCTCAGAAATTCATAGTCCCACACAACGGGCGCTATTGTCACAGTTAAAATCTACGAGTTGATATTTAGCAAACTCACTTAAAACCGGCAAGGATCGATCGGCAGACTTTAATAAAGATACACCCTAAAGTAATGCTAGCAAAATAGTGTTGTAAGAATTTAAGACTTTTTTCGATTATTTTTTTATTCGTTTCTTAATTTAATTGCACTGACAACACTGGCGCTGTCGCAGCGACGCTACGCGGCGGAGTCGGGCACTACGTTTGACAGCTGCGCTGTTGGGCGTACCGCGCGCAAGCCACGAATAAACTGCTTGTAATTTTTTGCCCCCTACTCATGAGCTTACCATTTCAGACACAGCACCAACACAAGCGTGCCGGTCTATTAATACGGCATTATATTTTATTCCCGTCTACGTATCAAATGGAAATACATCATGGAACTGCTGCGGGCTCCGAGTCCAGTTATTTGTTTCGAGCGGATTCGTTAAAATTCTATTTTCAGTAATTTCACAGGATTTGCGGATAACATTTTGTAGGTTTGTTAATTTTATAGCACTTTCTTATATCAATTCTCGTTCCAAATAGAATTCTGAAAAGAATCGTGAAAAGATTACTAAAAAAAACTATACTGCACTTATAGCTTTACATAGAAAGACATGATGCAATTTACTGTACATTTTCATTTCTATTAACATACTAAAATATTACATCTAGACTAAACTTTGTGCCTCTCAATCTTCCAGCGTACAACCCACAGGTATAGAAAAGCACGTCGAGAAGCGAAAACTCAATAAACAGCAACATAATTAAATCATCAAAAATTCCTCAAAATATTCTTATATCATGAGTGGAATATCCTCAGAAAAATGTGGACATATACATCAACAATGCATCTGGGTTACCTACATTTAAAAACAGTCCAGAAAAGAAGCTGAATTACTTATTTACAGCAAACATCTTCATCAGCATTACATCGCCAGTTTCAGTGCTGGAAAATCCGACTATATTTATAACATTACTGCTGAATCATCCTAAAAGTCTTTTTTCGTTACAAATTTTTCCTGCATTATCCAGAGTATAACACTGAACCTTACTTACAAGTGAAACTGATGTTGCTGAGATTATAGTACAATAACTGATTCAACCTTTAAATATTTTTTCCTCCACTTGTTTTCATAGCACGATTTTTCTTTAATAACTCCAAAATATGCGTCAACTAATAATTTGGATAAAAAAGAAGAAAGAAAACAAGAGAAGCAATTTCAAGAAACTGTCTGTAGAGCGCTGATAATAAAGCTATGACTACAAGTTACTGTTTCGGTGAACTGCTCATTGCTTTTTAGGGTTTTTAGGGTTTTAGGAGTAAATACCTAAAAGAGAAAAAATGAAAATCTTATGATGAGTTTTCGGTGTCCGTCTGTCCGTATGTCACGGCCCTTTTTCTCAGCAGTTTTTGTGGTATCTGCCCGTTTGTTATTGTCTCTTTTTGTGGTGTTTGACTATCCGTATCATAATCGTTTTTTGTCAACTTGAAGTCGATAGCGAGAGTAGCTTCTCAGAATTTGGCGCAATTGGAGAATTTTCTTGTCTACATCTACATATAATCCTTCCACTATTTCCTAGGAAAGGGTTTGGGAATTATTTGTCTTTTATTTTTCAAAATTGAATCTGAAATAGGGATTGAAATTTAAAACGGGAACAACAGGGTGAAATTAGTAAAATATGAAAGGGTCAATCGAGGTATCATATGTTTACTCAATCCAAAACTTTTTTTTACTTTTAAAATACATGCTTTTTGTTTATGTTTAAAAAGATACGTAAGAGATCACTACCACTTATCTTCAAAGTTTATGAACTAAAGAATTATAACTACTTTATGGCATTTATCATATCAAATCAACAGCCTATTCCACGGCTAGAAATAGACCTCTTCAAAGAGCGTATCATTGGAAGTAATGCCTACAATCGCCACACTGGGTAGGCGATTTAGCGATCGCGGCGCATAGCTTCTCGCATCAATGGTGGTGCTGCCCATGACTGGTCGATAGCAATTTAGCTACATGATTTTAAACACTACTCCAGCCCCACTCGATGAACGACCGGGAATCTGAAGCTGGTTCCCTCAATCTGCCACACCGTCCAAAGGTTTCGAGGAAAAAGATAAGGTTTTAATTTTTTTTTCCTCTTTGACTTCTTAATTCGTAGATCATAATCTTGTACATATATGTAATGTATACCTATATATAATGATAATGTATTGTAATTTTATCAATGCAATTCATAATATCCAGGGTACGAAACACTCGGTTCGTCAATTTTTCTCGGGCTTAATGGGTTTTTACATGTCAATGATCAATAAATTAATGGTTCATAGAAATACTAAATAGTTATTTTTGCAACTATGGCTGTTGATATAAACACTGGACACATTTTAGGACAATTCATTAGTCCTAGAATGTGTATTTCTACGAACCATAAATTTATTGATCATTGACGTGTAAAAACCCACTAAATCCGAACAATGAATTGGTCTATGGATGATTGGATTTATGAAGAATTCTCAAACCTACCTGGTTAAAAGAAAACAAAACAAAAACAAAGAATACCGTCTAACTGACTTGCTTAAATCGTTATTTATTTTAAGTTCGTCATATTTTTTGTACATTTCTTTTGCCGAATTCGAACAATTACATACATAGTAATTAAAAGTTAAACAAAATGTTTTCAAAATTTTTTCAATAACTGTCTGTGCAATTGAAAAGTTAGATTGCAATTTAAGGACATGTAATTTCAAACCCTTTTATTTATTTTATACTAGATAGATGTTCCTTTCGTAGTTCCAATCACGAAGGGTATACTCGTTTATTTCCAGACATTTTTTATTTAATATTAATGTATCTGTCACCTTATATAAAAAAAATTCTGGAATATGCTTTTGGCCACACGAGAGAAGTAAAACTTCTAAATTTAGAAGTTATATATATATATATATATATATGTACATGTATATATATATATATATATATAAATATATATATGTGTATATATATATATATATATATATATATATATATATATATATATATATATATTTACATTGTTGTTATGTGATGGATTTCAGTTCAGAGAATCAGGAATAATGCGAGATTATTATTTTTGAATATAATAACAATCGCGGATTATATTAAATTATACTCAAATATAATATTAGTCAAAAAATGCGCCTTAAAAAGTAGTTCACTTAATATTTGAACATATTACACTTTGTGCGCTTAAAAAATTAGTTCACTTGATATTTTAGTACTGCGCCTGGTGCGCCTAAAAAAGTAGTTCACTGGGACGATTCCAAAGAGAGCAGAGTTTACCCGATTCAGCGTCCCTGACCCAACGTGGCGAGTCAGCGTCACCAACTCGAACAGCCGTACGAACGAGCCGTCAGGCTCAGCGTCACTGACCCAAATGTTACAGCTCAGTTTCGTTCACTACTGAAAAAAAGTGAGTGAGTGAAGTTTTTTAAAAAACCCCATGCCCAGATTAAAAAACATAAACAAAGAGGACACACATCACAGTAACTAGTGATCAATAGTAAACCACCAAGCACATTCATAATTTTCTTCCTGAATCCCTCAACGGAGCAAAAATAATAACAAGACCAGACACATCTCGCAACATCGCGTTATAAAATGTAAATGCGCGAAAAATAGACAACCGCTGCTGAGTACTGTGTGAGTTCTAGACAGGAATTTATGCTATGATTTCGTTTCCTCACAATCAAAAGCATTATTTAATAATTTAAAAAAGACAACCAAATGCAATTTCTACCAGAATCAAGATTACACCCATTGCTCATTATAAAATAAAAACGAAATGGATAAGGGCTGCACTTTTCACATTCAAATCTTTTATTTTTTTTTATATTTTTCCAATACAAGTACATAAGTCTTCCTCACCGGCGTGGCGTGTTAGGTGGATCACAAGTCATACGGCCTTTGGGCACGAGCACCGCTGGGATGCCGGTAAGATTCCCGACCGCTCGTCGAGCGGGGCTAGAGTGGTGTTCTGGTTGGCTGTAAGAGATTGCTCTCGTAGCAATAAATCCGTCATATATATCAATTGTATACATTAAATCATAAATAAGTAAATTAGTTACTTCATATAGATATCAATAGTTCTTATTTTCTACAAGTGGGCTACATTGAAACCTATTTATCGTTATTATAATGATAATAATATTTTTATTAAAATTAACATTTTAAACCTGTAAATAATTTGATTTTACCTCTTTATTGGATAGATACGTTAGACCATCCCGAATATGGTAGAATTGTTTGAGATGGCAGGATACTAAATCAGGAAAAACGTGCAATATGGAGTTGTGTAATGATAAAAATGTACATTTAGATAGTTGTTTTCAAGTTTCTTAACTAAAGTTTTGAGTAGTTCTTTTTGTTGGTAGAACAATAAAATAATAAATAGATAATTATTTCATGGACAGACCTAAAGTTTACCAGTTTATGATCTTGATGGAAATCTGCAACAGAGACAGTACTGACACTGTAAAACCGATAAATTTGAAAGTCTGCATTCTCTCCTAGTCTTATTTTTAACAAATTTAAATATTATTCATGAAATATCATGAAAACGTATATACGCGTCAAATATTTTATTCATGAAGTATCCTTTCCAATAAAAAAACATTCGATTTCTCTTTCCTGAGTAATATTATTTTAAATTATATATAGTAACACTAAATTTTTTTATCCAATCCTCATTTTTCACGACATTAAATCGAACTAAAGCAGGAACATTAAAAGAAGACGTAGAGTCAATATATGAAAACAAGCTTATTATATGAATATGACAACTGATGTATTGTTTGTTTACCACGCCAAATTTTCTTTAAAACTGTTTAAATTACCCGCTTGACAGTCAAAGTAATTATGACTTCAAAAAATGTGATGTGACATTAAAAATGTTAATTTATGTATCAATAAGAACGTGGTAGAAAAACCGCCGAGAGATACTTGTAATTGCATAACGTTTCACCGACACATAACGCTATCCTATACGATGATTTATAAGATTGTTACATTTATCGGAATGAATAAACTTCAAAGCTAAACTGCAGACCACAGATGGCGTTGTTCATTATTGTTAAAACTTAATATAAATAACTTTTGAAAGTAATATCCTGACTTAATAGTAATTTTTTCAATTTTTTTAGATATAATATTCAGGTTTAATTACAAAAATCGTGCAAGAAAAGTTTACATCACTATTATAGATATAATAAGACTGTACCTTGAAAGTATTTACAAACTGTACCTTGAAAGTGTTTACAAAAAAAAATTGTTCTGGAGATAATAGAAGTATTGTGTTTAGATGTATTGTCTATTTCTATGCGTTTGTTTGTTTGCTTATTCACGAATGATGGAAGAAGTACTAAATGGGTTCTATTAGGGTTTCAACTGGTATATTTGTAGGACAATGGGGTCTGATAGGGTCTAATAGGGTATTCATTGGGGTCAACTGGTATATTCTAGTTAAGGTAACTGTCGTGTGACAGTAATATCCAAAAATTATTATGAAATTTTTTAATGAACATTTTTTTTCCAAACTGTTAATATAACATTATTTTAACAGTTTGGAAAAAAATTATTTTTGCGTTTCTTCTTGGGTTTTTTAAATAAAATGAAAACACGTGGTGAAAACGTAATTTTTCTGTAACTTTAACTGTAAACAATTTTCCAAAAAAAATTTTGAGAGCGATTTTTGTCAAAACTTAACGTTACATATTTCTTTTTAAACTTTAGTATGACATAATTTTATATTAACTTAGTTTTTTAGACAAATCGCTCGATGGGTTTTGTAAAAAAAATAAGTCTGGTGAAACTACTTTTCCTGTAATATTAATTATAAACTTTTTGAGAGCGATTTTTACCAAGCGGTAAATATTTTTTCATATTTCAAAATGTTAATATAACACCATTTTACATTGACTTAGTTTTTTAGACAAGTCGCTCAACTCATTGTTTAAATAAAATTAAAAGTGTGGTAAAATTACCACTTTTGTATGTACCTGTAATGTTGATTCTACAATATTTGAGAGGGATTTTTACCAAAACTAAATGATAAATAAGTTTTGTTTCTTTTTCAAAATGTTAAGATAAAATAATTTTATATTCACTTAGTTTTTTAGTTAAATCGCTTGACCGGTTTTTTAAATAAAATTAAAAGCGTGGGGAAATTACTACTTTTCCTGTAACGTTAATTCTATACTTTTTGAGAACAATTTTATTTTAAAATAAATGATATATTTATAGTTTGAATATAATGCAAAAAAGTCAACGAATTTCCTCGACAACGCCCTTTACAATACAACTACCTAAAATTAATAATATTTTCCGAAAGTTCACGTGAACGAAGTCACGGGTACAACTAATTAATAATAATAATAATAATCAGTGCTATACGTAGAGTTTACTACAATTATGCAAATATCTACAATTTAATGAGTTATAAATAAATAATTCGCCATAAAGAAGTTTCACTTCAAACGATAATAAAAGAAATATTTTGTTTCACCACCCGCAACTGTAAAAAAGAGCTCACTTCCAACCCACAAATATCACACTAAACTCCCCCTCCAATGCTTTTATTCCAACTGCATTAGTCTCGCTCCCATTCATTGCGTTCGTTTATTTTCTATTTGCATTGCCCCCATCAATTACATACCTTGGCATTCACGAGTGCGTCTCTGAGGAGTCGACAATTAGATTCACGATTATTACGCGAGCACGGACAGCCTCAAATATATATGCCCATGACACACAGTACAACAATAAAGTTTCTAAATAATGCATCGACTATCATATATTATTAACCCTGGCGTCGCAAGTGCCAACTGATGTATTACAAAACCACTGTGCAGCAGGCGAGTTTTAAATAGGCTTAATTGCTGTGCGGCAAGATCTGATGGCAATATATAGATGGCAGAAATATGAGGGGCAGGAAAATTGTGAAGTATCTGTGACGGAAAGTAACGTTTAATGTAATGACAGAAAAAAAAACAAAAAAAAGCAAAAAGCGACCAAATTAGAGTTGGACTCTCACGTGACAGGATCGACATCCGCATTATTATTGTTAATAAAAAAAAAGTTCTAGACTCGTGCCTGTTGTATTGTCTCCGATAAATCACAAACATAGATATATCATAATTATGTAAATAAAAAAATCCATATATTCCAAGAAACAATGGAGTGATTATGTTAATTATGAAAGAATTAAAAAGAAAACAAAACAAAACAAACATTACAGATGCTGGAGAAAGAAAGCGAACATTGTGATGGTGAAAGAAATCAAACATTACATATGCTTTAAGTCATTGTAAAAGAATGAAATGGAATGGACTTGACACATAAACATTTCACTGAATAATGACAGTACAATTAGTATAAAAAGTTTGAAAAGTGTTGTATAAACTTTATTCCATTATTATTAAAGAAAAACTGTTAGGACATATTTGAAGCATAAGTTTATTAAAAATCAAAGTTTATTAATCATAGAGATAAATGAAATTGAAATGCGGTTTTACAACCTTTTTCCCGTTTACATGTTCGATTATTAAAAGGAATCTAATGTTGAAAAAATTATCCTGTTTGTCTGTCGGTTTGTATGAGAATAAATTTAACTTGACAACTACGAAATTTATTGACATGTATTTCACACAGGTTATGGATATGTAACGCTGGGATTAGTTTAGTCTTTGGTTATTTTGATATCTTAAATGGCTCCGAAGATATGATCATGAATAGATTACATAGAAAATTAAACAAGCGGCGGGCTGTTGGAACAGGCGGGAGCTGGCGGGGAACAGGAGACGGAGCGCAAGTCGACCCGCGCGGAATTTAAACGAAACTAATTATAATTTGTGTCTAACATAAGAGCATAAAATAAACGCATCAAAACACTGCACTTGCATTTTAGAATGCCGATGAAGTTACAAAGTACCACTAGTTTAAAATAATAATTTAGTTAAAATGTATTATTTATATAAAGTTCAAATGTTGACCCACGATTTGTTGTTAATCCACGGTTGACCCACGAATTTGATTAAGTCAAAAATAGCACTTGACGTTTAGAATGAGTTTTTAGAAAACCAGTTATTTAAAATGTCTCTTTCATTGGCAATATTGCAGGGATCAGGGGAAACCGAGGACTCTAAATCGAATATTCAGAATTTTTCTAAATTTCTTTCCGCAAATCTCTTGAAAATTTTTAAACACATTTTCTCTTTCCAATAAAGTATCCTTTTTTAACTTAAATAACTCAATTCTTTTGAGCCGCATCCCCATTTAATTAGCTTTTCACAAGTAACTTTTCCCAAGTAAAATACAATACTAAAAATGCAGTTAAACAATTAGGATCATAACAACGTTGGGCATTACCTGATTCCTTATTAGAAACGTATTTTTAGCTGTATTTTCACTTTGAGACTATAGCTTTTGTAAATCACATTTTTGACTTAAGTTTTAGGTATTCTTATTCAAAAGGAAATGCATCCTTACAAACTTGTCAATTGAGACATTTTGAGTAAGTGGTTGCCCAAAACTGAATCTAAACCTCGATACGTGCTATACATGACTTAATCAAACTATCTTGATATTATCGTTTTTTGACTTAATTAACTCAATTCTTTTGAGTCACATCCATATGTGACTCAAAAGAAATGAGTTACTTAAGTCAAGGAAGGATAACATCAAGATCTAAAGGATAACATCAACTATCTTTTCACAAGATACAAAAATACAGTTAAACGATTACGATTCTAACCAAGTTGACTATCACCTGATTCCACATTATAAATATGAAGTTTTCAACTGTATTTTCACTTTTAGATTCTAGTTCTTGGGAATCATATTTATTGATTGAGGAAGTTGATCCTTGCGGGGTAAAAATCAAAGATATTAGGTTCTGTTTATGGGGAATTTTAGATTTGTCACTTAAAAAAAATGTTTAGCCTCCAATATATATTCTAATTTTTGTTTTGTTCAAATCTTATCTGATAAATCGAAATTCGAATTGATTGTAATCTGTTTTGGGCTCTGTACCAAATATATCTCAACTCTAAATGGTCAGCTCTATTTGTTTTCGATTGCCGAAATACTTTTTTTGGAATCGAATAATATGGTAGCCGATGGTCGATCTATTCCATTCGTCCAGTCCGTGCTTTAATTGACAGCAAGCTAAGCGCGCAGCGTTTCGTCAACGCCTTCGGTTCGTTTTTTTTCTTTTGAATTTTGACTTGCATGATGTCACGGTTTACCATTAGGTATAGGCACGGAAATCGTCTCTTCTTTAACAGAAGTTGTACATTCGCATTTTATCTTCGAAATATATTGAGACAGATTATTTAAAAAAAAAACTGAAGAATTCAGTAGCCATTTCTGCGGTTCGTTTTGGTGTCAAATTTATGTATATATATATATATATATATATATATATATATATATATATATATATATATTGCAGAAGTGGCTACATTACTCAAAATCCTTCATTACTCAAAATTACTCAAAATTTTCCTAAAAATTTATTATATTTATATATACATGAATGGTCGTAGAAATCCAAGTTACTTCAAGAGGAGCTATTTATACTACCTATTAGGTATTGATTGCAAACATATTCAATCTGTTTCGCAACGGTTATTAAAATCGGTTGGGATAATTGGGTTGAAAATTTCAATATTTCTTGGATTTTTTTACGATTATTTATAAAACTTCAAAAATGCAGTTAAAACTACAATAGATATTGAAATATGCTTCTTGTTCTGTGTAATGTTCCCCTAATCTAACTTCTAAAAATGACTCGTAAGTTTATATAAGAAATCGGTCAATCGGAAGTGGAAATACCATTGACAAAATTTATTCTATGAATTTCTCGTATTTATTTATTCACAATTAATTACAATTTGTAATATAGACTTCACTAGGTATTTCTAGAATTTTTTTAATGTATGAATTTCTCGTATTTATTTATACACAATTAATTGGAATTTGTTACATAAATTTAATCTATGAATTACTCATATTTATTTATTCACAATAGATTACAATTCATAATATAGGCTTGATAAGGTATTTCCTGATTTTTTTTACATAGATTTAATCTATGAATTTCTCGTATTTATTTATTCACAATTAATTACAATTTGTAATATAGACTTCATCAGGTATTTCTTGAATTTTTTTTACATAAATTTAATCATGAATTACTCATATTTATTTATTGACAATAGATTAAAATTCATAATATAGGCTTGATAAGGTATTTCCTGATTTTTTTACATAGATTTAATCTATGAATTTCTCGTATTTATTTATTCACAATTAATTACAATTTGTAATATAGACTTCATCAGGTATTTCTTGAATTTTTTTTACATAAATTTAATCATGAATTACTCATATTTATTTATTGACAATAGATTACAATTCATAATATAGGCTTGATAAGGTATTTCCTGATTTTTTTACATAGATTTAATCTATGAATTTCTCGTATTTATTTATTCACTTACAATTTGTAATATAGGCTTGATTAGGTATTTCCTGATTTTTTTTTACATAAATGTAATCTATGAATTACTTGTATTTATTTATTTACAATAGATTACAATTTGTAATATAGATTTGATTAGGTATTTCCCGAATTTTTTTTATATTTTCCTTGCATTTATTATATATAATACTTGGTATTATAAAATATTTTCATGAGTTTTTGGAAATTTTGGTCAACAAAGATTTATTCTCATTTTAATATAAACGGTACGCCGATTTTCAAAGTTCATTTTATCATACAACTTTTGTACGCTGTAGGATATCCAAGGTGTACAACAACTCCCAACACCAAACATACCTGTCACCCCGCATACATATATATATATATATATATATATATATATATATATATATATATATATATATTTATGTGTGTGTTTTTCTACGTTTCTTTGTTTATTTTACGGCCACGCAAAAACTATTAAATAGGATCTGACGTTTCCCAATGTTTACAAGCGTAGAATTATATTTAAAAATACCCCTAAACTATTAACAATAAACGTATATAAAAACCCAAGCAACTTACCAAAATATTTTATCACATTTCGTTAATCAGAAATAAGAGAATATAAATGAATGTCGAAATGAAAAACAATTTAATAATCTCCCATACAAATTGTTATATAAAATCATTCGAAGAGAAAGTTGATCCTTCTTAAATTTAATTAAACAGCCAACTAAAACAGCCGACTGCAATAACGCTAGTCAAAAGCAAAATATATTCTTAAATTAAACTACCTCAAATCTGAATCCAAACGGTCACATTCAACCGTTTATAAACTCACAACAGATTCCCGAAAACAAAACAAAGTTCATCTAAAAACAAACAGCTCAAACCGCTGATCAGTCAAAGTCAACAGCCATGAAAGACAAATGCACTTCGCAGTGGTCACCAGCCAACAATACCAACTGGTAATTAACAAAACTACCAGCAATCATATCCAAATTTAACTTTAACTGCGAAATAAAACCGACGATGTATAAATATACACGTGAAAGTGATGAGTGCCAAGACCTTGTGGAGTGCTGCCCGACGAATGCGTGGGCAAGTCGTGCAAGAGAAGAAGATGAAAGAAGAGAATAAAATAATAAGAAAAGAGGAGGAATTTTCAAAGAAAATATATGCATTTTTCGACACTCAACAAGTCGTTAAGTTGGCGACGACAATGCAATGTTGATCAGGCGACAATAATGCAATGCTTCGTTAACAATAAAAATTATAATATTTAACTTTGGAAAGTAAACAGGTATGATTTTGTTTTAGGGTATTTCCCATTTAACAGGAAAAAATTATTTCTTAGTGTCTAAAATGATAATGAAAATTTAAGATAATGTTAATTTTTTTAATAATACGTAACGTTTTCATAACTATTATTAAGCCATCAAAAAGCTAAAGGTTAAAAGGGTTAATCTGTATATATAACAAAACTGTAAACTTTGCGTGTGTATCATTGAAAATGTTTGCAAAAAAAATATTTTGAGGATGAAGAATTACAGATAGAATACATTAATATCGTTTTTAGAATTTTTGTCTGTTTGTACACGCATCACGTCCATCTACTGATGCGAATGGGGTTTTTTGAAAAAACAAACATAGAAATTAATTTTCTGTAACTCACTCAATTAGACGAAAAACGAATTTTGTATTTTAAGAAATTCATTTAAATAGCATTAATACAAAATATATATATACTATAAAACCGTAAACTAGGTGTTTGTCCCTATTGAAGATTTCTCAATATGATTTTGGGTACATAAAATAAATATTATTTTTATAATTTTGCTCTATTTGTCTGTTTGTGTCTGAATATATTTAGCTGTACGCGCATCTCAAAAGAATTGTTAAGGTTATTTGATAACGTTTCCGTTTAAGGATATTGTACGTCCTGTCATAACGTATAAGCTTTGTTAGATGACTCACTGAAAAATAAAATACCGAAATTTTAAATTTCAATACAAAAGAGGCTTACTTGACAAAAGTTTGCTTTCATACTCATTATAAATGGTGTGTGTGTATTAAGTTTACAATTAAATTAATAACATTATCCAAAGGTCCATGCGAAAGATGTCGTAGGTACAACTAGTTGTAAATAACACAACACATATAAGTGTGGACTAACATGACATGACAAGAGATTGAAGCATCTCACTATAAACGTATGAAAATAGACGAGATATTTTGTTTATTTACAGAAATTTGTAACAATGTATAATGATTTTAGGGTATAACCTCGTAAACAACTTTAGCAATTTCTATTTCTTATTTCTTCGGTGAAATAACACTATAGTGGGAAACGCAAGAACTCTATTTGAAAACTTACTTCTAAGTTTTTATCTCATCATTACAATTCCGCAAAATCTGATCTTCATATTTCGATACGAGGTAATCTAAACTATTGTACAATTGTGGTGGAGGTATTCAATACATTAAATTTGAAACAAAATTGGGAGACCTTTTGATAGTTAATTTTATTTCCAATTCAGGCAATTATTTGAGGACGCCTTCAAAATTTCGTGCATCCGTCACATTTTTTGGTCATAATAAATTTGCACATATTTCTCTATTCAGAACGTAGCTTTAATGGATGGAAGATCTACGGAATCATGGGTGATCTACGGAATCCAGATACATTTCTTTATAATATTTTAAACAATCCAATATATCTTAGAAGCAGATTTAATTACTCGTCTGCCCACGGTCTAGGACTACGTTCCGAAAACCAACTCCGTCCCCTTTTCCCAAACACACGACCATCTTTAATGACAATTCCTTCTCTGTCCGAGCTGTAAAATTTTAAAATAAATTATATCTGATTACCGAGAATCACCCTCTGTAAAAGTTTTCAAAGGTTGTCTGAAGGTCTTCATCTCATAATCCCTTACTCCTACTCTTCTTTCATAATCCCTTACTCCTACTCTTCTTTTGCTCCCCTTTCCGCGATCATGCCAAGTTAATAAGATTTGTAATTAATGTTGTTTTTATATTTAATTTTATTTTTTAATAGTTTATTTGTTTATGATATTTTTTTTGCTTATTCTTTAAAGAATGTACATTTTAATTTGTAAATGATATAATAGAATAAGTTATCTGGAATCCTCCTGGAAGCAGTTTATCTGGAATCCTCAAAAAGCCAAGTATTTTCCAATTCTTTGAAGAGTTCAGAATACTTTTTCCAGTTACTTATGTGGAAATAAATATGGTTAATATTTTTTTATATTTATTTTATCCTCGGTACACTTACATTTTTTGAAACTTTGTGGGAATTTTTATTTTAAAAATAGTATTCTAAAATGTGAATCAAATTCATAACGTTTTTATCATAGATAAATATATAGAGACTCGCGAAATTCCTCTACTGTGATTCCATATTATACCAAACAGAGGGCCAGAGAATGAATGTTATACATACAAAAAAATCCATTGAACCATAACTATGGATCTTAACTTACATATAAATAGTCCAAACATGTGAATGTGGCGTATTTGCAGCAAACGAAAACGTATACAAGTATTATTGTGTTCGTTCTTTGTCATTGCGTATTCATTTTATTGTGTTTTATCGTTTAAATATTATTTGCTTTTTTTTTTACTCTTCCGTACCTTAAAAGAAAAAACGGAACTCTTATAAGATAGCTAAAGTGTCTGTATGTCTGACTGTCACAGTTTTTTCTTAAAACCGCCCGACATAGACCTTTAAATTTGGCATAGTCATAAAACATATTATCCCTCACAAATCTCAATACCCAACACTCAAAAATGTTAATACGGAAATTTGAAGGGGGGAAATTAAACAACAGTTTTTTTTTAATTAAAAAAAAATCTTATTATAATTTTAACTAGTATACCCTCAGAGGTATAATGAAAAATATACCATTGTTTCCAAATTCCGAAACTGTTCAGTCTGTATTTATGAAAAGAAATACTTCAGAAGCTTACATAAAGATTGTAGGAAAAATATGACAATTATTCTGGATGTCTTAATTTATTAAATGTGCACTTATTTTTACGCCTATGAAAGACACAGTAGTTATTTACGTTGTGAAAAATTAATATTTGTAAATAGCTTAAAAGAAAAAGCTAAGTACTCTTAATGTTTGTAAGAAATTAAATACGTACAGAAGTCTCATACAGGTTTTGTTGGTAATGATTTATTCTTGAATAAAATAATGGTAATGATTTATTCTGGATTTAAAAGGTGTTTAATTAAACACCTTTTAAATCCAGCACTTTGCAGTGTATCGTTTCGTGGATTTACGAAATTTTGATATTATGTGCGATAATGACACACGCCATGATGACAATTTCGAAGACTGGGAAGTTTGGAAATAAAAAGCATAAATGTGAAAAAAGTAAGTTCTCTTTAGATCATCGTGTTAGCTGATGAAAGGATTGAAATTAAAATACTCGTTAAGTTGCAAATAGTTTCCCCATATCAAAGTGGAATATAATTTAAATTCAAGTATTTTTGAGTCATGAACAAATTTTTTATGTTTGAAAATGGTCGTTTTTGGAGCAACAATATGGTTTTCTTGATTTTAAAAACCTACCGAGTTTGAATATAAACTTTAAATATTTCTACAGGTGGAAAAAAAAATAATTGGTCAGATAAATTTCTACTCAAATTCTTTTGTTGAGTGGATGAGTTGAGAGATGATTAAAAGGTACTCATTAAACAGGAATTTTCTTCTTAATTTAAATCACGAGATAACACGACGACTTTAATGAGATGAGAGATGATTGGAAGGTACTCAAAAATCAGGGCAATTTTCTAAACTCGTGATTTGGCGCCAACGACAAAACCATGAAAGATCTGTTTAATATAAATCATATGGATTTCTTCCTAAAACAAAATATGAAATTGCATATCCGAATGTCGAATTGGTATCTAAACTTGATTTGTACACTAAACACACCCCTCAATGTAGGCCACATTGAGGGGTGTGTTAAATAGAAAAAATATGGAGTAAAACGACACAGTGGATTAAATAATTCTGTTCGAGATTTAAATTTTCCCCGAGGCCAAAACCCAATTCAGGTTCCAGATTCCAATAATAGAATATATTTTATCCAAGTACACATTTTCATTTATACCGCTTAAGACTGCATTTGAACATTTCTTCATAGCTAAAATGCTTTTAACGTTGTGTTAATTTTGAAAGTCTTATGAATAACCGTATTTTTTTGAAGATATTAATATCAAGAATATTTACCAGATCATTGGAGATTATTCATTCATCTGTTCAAGTTTTTAAAAGCAGTTTATTACATAATGGCTATAAATTCACATCCACGACCATTAATCTTCTCGAGAAAATTCAGTACGAGAATATTCGGCAAAAAAACATTTATAGATCTCAATATAATTGGAGTATCATTTGGGATACAAGGAGTCCTATAAAAACCTGTTGGTTTTTATACGAGTGAAAAAACATTTAAGATAGCTTTAGGTGTAGCCTACCAAAGTAATTTCAGCTCTTATGCATAATAAATTAGACCTGATGAAAAACTATGTAAAAGTCACGACAAGCTATTTAAATTAATATAAATTAAATTAATATAAAATATAATAAATTAAAAACTGTGTTTTCTAAGTTAAGCGAAATGATATTTAAAGAAGATAGATTTGTAGGACTTCAAACAAAAAAGGTCAAGGTTTGTAACAAAATTAAGAAAAAAGTCATGACTTCCTTTGTTAACGTTACGCGATACTTTTACGACACCACTATCACACATATGTCAAAGTTAAAAGGACTCGTTTTTTAAATTTGTTACAAGACTGTAAAGCTCTGCGGTGTAATATGCCCCCTTATATTTATATTTCAGATTTCCATTTAAAATGTTTATCTCAAAGTCAAAAGGGCTCAAATTTTAAAAGACTATGAAGCTCTGAGATTTGATATATTTCCAAATATTCCTGTACTTTATATTCTCATTTAAAACGTTATTTTCTAGTTAGAAGGATTCAGTATTTAAATTGTTCATTAAATATGATGCTCTAAGATGTTGTAAATCTCTAATGATTCATATTTTAGATTACCACTTCAAATATTTGTCTCCAAGAGAAAAGTACTCAATCGCTAAATGGTTAAGAGTTTATAAATCTCTGGGATGGTTAAGAGACTATGAAGCTCCGGGATGTAATATGTCTATGAAGAATCATATTTTAGATTGTCGTTTAAAATTTTTATATCCAAGTTAAAAGGACTTAATTGGAACTGAATTATTAAGAGATTATAAAGCTCTGAGATATAATATTTCTCTAAAGTTTCATATTTTAGATTCCCATTTTAATTTTTTCCAGCAAGTTTAAGTCCTGTAATCTAAATGCATCTACATGAAAGATTCCATCAAAACATCATAATGATGGAATAATATATTAAGGCAAACAGTAGCATAATAAGCTTGCAGATGTTTGTCGCATATTTATAAGCTATATTCTATCATATTTATATAAATTTGATTCCTACTTCTACGAGATTTCTCTAAAAGAAGTAAAAATAGATATTTTATTTTTTTACTTGATTTGGATTACGTGTAGCATGAAAACTATAAATTTTGTAATATCTTTACTACTTAAAACTACAGCTCTATTACAGATATCCTAAGAGAACTTAATAGTGTTCCTAACGGTCGACTCGAACAGAATCCCAAAGATCAACGCACTTCAAGGCAAAACAATCTCGAACTATTCCCATCTCCAAATACCGCCCATATCTTCAGCTCCATTTACAAATTCCATTCATCATCAGCCCGTCGCCACATAGAGGCGACTGGGCCACACCGGCCGTCTATAAACGTAACCGAAACTATGCCAAATATCTATTTCGGCATTCACACCGCACGTCGTCGGCTCGCTCTCGGATTCCTCAGAACGCCGCGAGCGTTCGCTGTCCCTCGCAATGACCATTTGAACTATACATACGTTTCTATTCTTTAGAATTCTTTCAAATTTTTAAGAATTTTTTGCGTAAAGTTTTTCTTTTGTAGACCAAAACTAGTTACCTACATGTATTAAGCTATTGGGTTGGTAGGAAAGTATTGAGCGTTATAGTTACAAAACAATTTTTTAATCATAGTTCATTCATTGTTAACCCGTTGTCAACGTGCAGATAAAGCATGGATTTCTTCTGCTTAAAACTTTGGGGCTGTATCACAAACAACCTAATAAGGAAATCTGGCAACTCTGCTCAATCATCCAACTTTTTACCATAAATGTGATTATTTAAAGACTAATAAATATGGTGGATGTTGTAGAAGCTCTCAATGAAAATCCAGTAATTTCTGACGGACGACATTATCTATATGAGGCCGGGCGTTATCGTGAATTAAATACACTTTTGAGTGTTCTTTACGTTTGTGTTGTGTTTCTAAACGAAGTCGATCAAGTTGATCGCAGTATATTGTTGAGTCTACTGTGGACATTTCTAGCAGTTCCCGATACAAAATTACTTTTACGTTCCACGAAGCAGCTAACAAAAGTTTCTTTTGATAAAGTTCAGTTTTGGAGTCGATATCGATTATTCGTGTGAGCTTAGCCATTGGTGCTTTTGCATGTAGTTTACATACAGAATCCACTTTTCATCTCCAATTACCAATTGGTGAAGCCAGTATTGGGTGCATCTCAGGAAAAGAATATTCGTACATATAGTGGCACGTTGGTGTAACTGAGACGTAGTCAGAATATATGGTACGGTACACACACCCCTAGTTTACACAATTTATCCAGTTAGTGCAAGGGTTCTGATACCTGCATATAATACAACTGAGCTCTACTACCAGACAATGGGAGGTAATCCAGGGATCTCTTTCAATTAATTCTTTAAAAGGTCTATATTAACTTCCGCTGGTCGTCCGCTACGGGGATTTTTTTTAATGACTATTTCCATTTCTGAACTTCTGAAACCAACGTCTTGCTATTGTAATATAGACTATATCTTGGCCTTCTGCATTACGTACATCTGGAGCAGCTACAAGCTGCTGAGTGGTCTAAACGAAACTTGTACAAAAGACAATAACGTATATTATCTCTTGTCGCTTTTATATTCTAGTAAATACTGAAGCTGTTCGGGGCAATTGACACATACTTATATAGTTTTACCCCACCACTTTCTATTATTTCACTTTAAATATTTCTATTATTTTCTATAAAAAAATAGAAAATAAAAAAACGCTTACTATTTTCCAACCACCCCAATATACGTGTTATATTTGTTAATAATATTAATAACTTGTTAATAACATTATTATATATACTTGTTATACTAATAACTTATAACTTGTTATATACTAATAACTTGTTAATAACGTTATTATATAATTTGTTAATAACTTGTTAATAACATTATTATATTAATGATAATCGTTAAATCATCGAATCATCCAAAAAAACGTGTGAGGTGCGTGGAATCCGCGGCTATTTCACAAAATATCAAACAATACATATTTCATAAATCTCTTTCGTGCACGACATAGTATGTCGTTGGTAGATGAATTAGGAATCTAATACCCTGATAGTTGGACTTATTATTGTTATCCATCTTCTGTATTTTTTTTTTAGATTAAGTATTGAAAAACATATTCCAAGAATTTGCATTACCTTAAGTATTTAAAAATCAACACAAGAGACACGATCTTCTCTAAATCTGCGTAAATTATTGCATACGCCAATGACATTGACATTATTGCTAGAACTCAAAAAGACCTCAAACAGGCATTTCCAGCACTAGAAATAGAGGACAACAAATGTAGCTCTCAAAAAACCAAATACATGCAATCTGTGACCAACTCTAACTCCTCCATTCATTTTAAAATCGGTGATTGCATATTTGAAAAGAAAAGGTGAATTCCTTCATCTACCTTGGATCTGAAATCAATATCGGCAATGATTTGGCTCCAGAACTGAGGAGACGAACAACTGCAGCCAACAGATACTTTCATGGACTAAGAAGATTTTTGAAATCCAATAATATCACAAGAGACACTAAACTACTGTTATATAAAAGCTTAATCAGATCAGTACTTACATATGCACCTGAAACGTGGACATTGTCCCAAACTGGTGAAAAAATCCTTGCAATTTTTGAGTGATCCTCAGATACCTATTTGGTGGGTTCTTTGACAATGGGTTTTAAAGAAGAAGAACTAATGCCGAACTTTATTGCTTATTTAAAGAACCAGATATAATAAAATTTATAAAAATTCAACGTATGAAGTGAGTCGGCCATGTAATTAGAATGAAAGAAAATAGAACGACAAAACGTATTTTCCTGGTCAAACCAACTATCTCAAGAGGAAGAAGAAGACCCAAATTAAGATAGGCGGACTGCCTACAAAGTGTTTTCGATGCTCTCAACAAAACAAATTGGAAAACCGTGGCGCCCAGAAGGAACCATTGGAAAAGTCTGCTTGAGAAAGCCAAGGTCCACCAAGGACTGTCGAGCTACTGATGATGTTGACGGTACATTAAGTATACTAACAAGCTCAATAATTTTCACCCGCGTTATTTCCATACATACATATTTAAGATTCTTATTGAATTTCAAAAGTAATGAAGTTCGATTAAACCAAAAATAATTTTATCTGAAAGCACTCATCAAACTCATTTTCGTTTTTCCCCGATTTTACAGTCTTGTTTTGAAATGAGAGGGAAACACATCACAAATTAATTAAAAGTTAAATATTTCGTAAACGGGGCTAAAAATGAAGCGGCTAATGAAACCTGAACTCCATTTCAAAAATGTTTAGCGCACCTCATTATAAGAGGCACGCTAAACGTTTGTAACCTTTAAAAAAGGAAAAAAAACGTTTTTCTCGATATCAATTGAGATCTTCGTCTGAGGCATGCCTTTGCAACATTTTATGTGCCCAGTTCTAAAACTGTAGAAATTATAAGTGTTCCGTATTTGAGTATGGAACCCTAAAAATGGAAGAATATATTTTGTTTTAATGGAGTAAACTCGAAGATTTCAAATTATATAACGAGGCGTTGTGACAATTTAAACTGTTGCCCGGAAGTTCATTCGTAAAAATATCTAATTAGTATGTTGAGTATTTACTCAACTATCGCTACCTGCCATTTCCTGCTTTAACATTTATTGAAAGAAAAACTTATTTTACCCTAATAGAAAAAGTTCATATGTTGAGAACAACTTTGTAAAGGAAAAATGATTTTTCAGCTTACAAGCCAACTATGAATATAATTAGTTTGAGGATGAAGGGGTGAAAAACAAAGGTTGAAGGAGTTGAATGAGAGGTGAATGTCAGGATATCACGAGAGAGGGATGATGAGAAAAAATTTGAAATGTAGAGGTAAGAGCGAATTGAGAGTAAGGAGACAGAACTATGGGAGAGAGAGAAAATGTGATGGGAGAGATAGCGAGGAGTAAAAGGAAAGTGGGTAGTGTAGGAATGAAGAGAGAGGGAGAAGAAAGAAAGAAAGAAAAAGAGAGAGTAGTTAGGAAAGAGACAAATAGATGATGATAGACTGACAATGACACACATAGAGGAAGGAAAAACGATGCGCTTCACTTCTAATGTGGCGCCGCATCTTTTTTCTTCGCCGATCTTTCGTGAAATGTTGCTCGGAAGCAAACATAGGACTTTTAATTGGACTTTTAATTTATAGTAAATGGATCGTTTTAGTCTTATTTTATTAATTTTAAAAATATTTTTCAGGTAAATTACATAATATTCGTTTATTTAACAAAACACAATAGTTTCATAATGCTTCTGCCTTTTACAGCCTCTTTTTCATTTCTGTGTATCTCAAACTACTCAGCCATTTCGAAGCTAAAAATTCTTACCAAATATTAGTGGAACCTGTTTAATGGTAAACAAACGTTTAATGCTGCATAATATTTCTATTAAACTATTTACAAAAAAATTTTAATTTTTAGAACGAAAAGCCTACTTTATATATCTTTCACAGGTGCAAATTAAGAATTTTCCGATATTTTCCCTTCACCTGTGCTGTGAGACCTCGCTTCTTGCCAAATTTACTGATTCTAGGTTAACGGAAATTACTTTATAAGTTTTGATTTAATTTGCGAGTGTCAAAAAATGTGGCACAAATGACCCTATTTTTAGGATTTTTTATTGCTTTAACTTGGAAGCTTAATTTTATTACAGCTCTAAGAGACTGTCGAATTAAGTATTTTACATTAATTTCAACTTAATACATCCACACATTCCTGAGAAAAAGGGCGTTGACAGACGGACGGACGAAGTAGTCCTATAAGTCTTTTTTTTTCTTTTTGAGGTACGCAAGCCTAAAAATCAATGTTGAAAACATTATTTTTCTATTTTTAAATTGCAAAACCATTTTTTCTCTCTTCGGAAGCGAAGCCGCGGGACAAAGTTGTACTAACATGGAATTATTATACAAAAATTATATTTTGATTAGGTTATTTACCATTCTACTCTATTCCACTAAATACTTGAATTTTCACAATAAATAGTTTAAATAATACTGGAATACTATAAAAATAAAAAAATAAATGTTAGGGTTCCGTACGTCAAAAGCGAAAACGAAACTTTTATGAGATTACTCACGGATGACAGCTCGTTTTGAATACCACATTACAATAACCAATAATTTATTTAACTAATTAGTGAAATTATTTAATAACATTACTTAACTAAATTTCATTCTACATAATAATAGGGAAAAAATTAAAATACGAAAGGCATGTAAACAGAGCTGCGTGATGGCGTGTCGATTGAAATGAAGACGTCAACACTTCTACGCGTTGTCCGACTACAAGCAATAGACCTCAACCGAAAATCCTCATGACGGAAAATGTTACAGACGTGAAATAATATATTACTATTTCCTATTTATGGTTCCGTACTTCAATAGAAGAAAATAGAACACTTATAAAATTACTCAAGTCTGTCTGTCGTACTCAAATTCATCTCTCTGTTGTACCTTCCATATGGCCCTTTGTCACAACCGTTTTTCTAAGTATCCGTTTGTCATGGAAACTTGACATTTGGTACAATAATTAAGGTCATTAATTCGCATATACTTCAACAGTTAGTATTTAAAAAGAATTATATAAAAATTTTAGACAAACAAATTTTAGATCTCTGAGAATTCTACAAACGTTACT
Source organism: Druceiella hillmani (assembly GCA_039881145.1). Taxonomy (NCBI): domain Eukaryota; kingdom Metazoa; phylum Arthropoda; class Insecta; order Lepidoptera; family Hepialidae; genus Druceiella; species Druceiella hillmani. Next base: position 14,495,101 of record JAYKKI010000031.1, read on the forward strand.
GTTATAAATGTTATGAAAAAACGATGTTACTTGCAGTTTACCTAAAGTTCACTGGAAACTATGACAAATATTCTGAATGTCAATATTTTTTAGAAAATTCCGATATTATAATTACACATATGAAAGAAATGTTAGGCAATATATTTATATAGTACAACTTAATATTTACATAATCTACATAATTTAATAGAAATACTATATGTAAATGGTTATATATGCCTAAGTGTGTAAAGAACCCTCGAAGTACGAGTTTTACTTGTATTTAATAAGTTTATTATTGAATGTATCTAATTGATACATATGGTGTAATTATTGCTACGAGACCAATATCTTATAGCCAACCATAACACCAGTCCAGCCCCGTTCGATGAACGGGGCTGGACTGGTGTTATGGTTCCCGCGGTGAGCCTCATCGTCAAAGGCCGTACGCCTTGTGATCAATCCAATACACCACGGCGACGACGAAGTTTATCTTGTGTTATGACAAAATCAAGCATTTGCTACAAAGATCTGAAATAAAAAGTTTCAGTTTCTGGAATAAAACCTCATTCTATGAATATTCCTACACCGTTAATTATTCCAAACTGTGAAATCAGTTGGACCCTGATATCCGAATTACTAATGAAAAAAATCCTTTAACTCCAGATATTCAGAATACTGATGATAAAAAATCCTTTGGTAGTTCTCCATCGTCCATTTCCTGGGAATATATCACTTTGTTTTTTAAGTTTCCCGTAACGGTAACTAACATATAAAAGCACGTAAGCATTGTCTAGTAATGTGCGTCTACTTTAACTTTTCTATCTCATTAGGAAATTGACAGATATATAACAGGAAAAATTCACTGACTGACATGTTAACCCCCAGCCTCGACCACTGTCGATAGAAACATGAAACTTAGAGGTAACCTTCCTTATACAGACTGTAACAAAGAAAGAGTGCATTGTTCATACAGATTATTCTATGAGAAAACTCTCAACTACGAAATTTTAATTAATCCCATTAAACTAATTCGTTAGTGACCAATAAGCCAATCTTTTCAGACACTTAAAACTATTCAACTACAACTTTCAAATAATTTTGCTTAAACTACTCTTGTTATTCACCGACAAAGCTATCTCTTGAGCACTTAAAACTATTCGACTATAACTTTCAAATAATTTTGCTTAAACTACTCTTTTTATTCACCGGCAAAGCTATCTCTTGAGTACTTAAAACTATTCGACTATAACTTTAAAATAATTTTGCTTAAACTACTCTTGTTATTCACTGACAAAGTGATCTCTTGAGCACTTAAAACTATTCGACTATAACTTTCAAATAATTTTGCTTAAACTACTCTTGTTATTCACCGACAAAGCTATCTCTTGAGCACTTAAAACTATTCGACTATAACTTTCAAATAATTTTGCTTAAACTACTCTTGTTATTCACCGACAAAGCTATCTCTTGAGTACTTAAAACTATTCGACTATAACTTTCAAATAATTTTGCTTAAACTACTCTTGTTATTCACCGACAAAGCGATCTCTTGAGCACTTAAAACTATTCGACTATAACTTTCAAACAAATTTGTTTAAACTACTCTTGTTATTAACCGACAAACGATCTCTTCAGACACTTGAAACTATTCAACCATAACTTTTAAAGAACTCCGTTTAAACTACTCTTGTTATTAACTGACAAAGGGATCTCTTCAGAAACTTAAAACTATTCGACTATAACTTTTAAAAAATTCCATTTAAACTACTCTTATTATTGACCTACGAACCGATCTTTTCACATACCTAAAACTACTCGACCACAACTTTTTAAAAATTCCGTTTTAACTACTTTTGTTATTGACCGACAAACCGATTTCCTTGGACATTTAAAACTACTCGACTACAACTTTTACATAATTCCGTTTAAACTACTCTTGTTTTTGACCGATAAACTACTCTTGTTATTGACCCACGAACCGACCTCTTCACAAGCTTAAAACTACGCGACTACAACTTTAAAAAAAATCCTTTTTAACTACATTTGTTATTGACCTACAAACCGATCTCTTCAGACACTTAAACCTACTCGACTACAACTTTTAAATAATTCCGTTTAAACTACTCTTGTTATTGATCAATAAACCGATCCCTTTAGACACTTGAAACTATTCGATTGCAATTATTAAAGAACTTCGTTTAATTTATTCTTATTATTGACTAAAGAGACAATCTGTTCAGATACTTAGAACTAACGACTACAACTTTTAAATAATTCCATTTAAACTACTCTTGTTATCGACCAACGAATAGATCTCTTCAGACACTTGAAACTACTCGACTACAAGTTTTAAATAATTATGTTTAAACTACTCTTGTCATTGACCAACTAACCGATTCCTTCAGACACTTAAAACTATTCAACTACAATTATTTAAGAACATCGTTTAACATACTCTTCTTATTGACCAAAGAGTCAGTCTGTTCAGACACTTGCCACTTATCAATTGTTATTGATTAGGTTAAACGACTATTCGTTAGAACTATAAGAATACAACTATTAAAAACTACACTTAAATACTCTTGTTATCGATCGACGAGCCTTTCTCTTCGCACACTTAAAACTACTCGATTACAACTATTAGGAAACTCCGTTTAACCCACTCTTGTTATTGACCAACGAGGCTATCTCTTCACGTACTTAGAACTACTCGAGTATAAATATTAAAAAAAATCGGTTCAACCTACTCTTGTTATTAACCAACGAGGGGATCTTTTCATGTACTTAGAACTACTCGAGTATAAACATTAAAGAATTCCGTTTAACCTACTCTTGTTATTGACCAACGAGGCGATCTCTTCATGTACTTAGAACTACTCGAGTATAAACATTAAAGAATTCAGTTCAACCTACTCTTGTTATTAACCAACGAGGCGATCTCTTCATGTACTTAGAACTACTCGAGTATAAACATTAAAGAATTCCGTTTAACCTACTCTTGTTATTGACCAACGAGGCGATCTCTTCATGTACTTAGAACTACTCGAGTATAAACATTAAAGAATTCCGTTTAACCTATTCTTGTTATTGACCAACGAGGCGATCTCTTCATGTACTTAGAACTACTCGAGTATAAATATTAAAGAATTCAGTTCAACCTACTCTTGTTATTAACCAACGAGGCGGTCTCTTCATGTACTTAGAACTACTCGAGTATAAACATTAAAGAATTCCGTTTAACCTACTCTTGTTATTGACCAATATACTCTGACTAATTGAAATTTCTCGCCAAACGAATTTAAGATGTTTTTATGAGGCTAATATCCCGGGGCAGCGAGCCAACCAGTGCAAGCTACTGTCCAACCCTGACACGGGAAGACAGCTGCGCTGTAAAAATGCTTTGAGACCAAAGTCTGCTTCGTTATTTGGAATTCGGAGTCGCATGTAAGATGTCTGAAGCGAAAGTGTCCGCAGTAAGCCAACGGAGAAATTAGTAAAAATCTTTATATATATATTTTTTTAATATTTAAAAAATTCTAAAGTATTTCGTCGTATAGGCAATCTGCCTTTCCGTATTCTTTGCCTACGTCTATGAAATCAAGATCTTACCTCGTACCCTTGCTATTTGTTCTAATAACAATCAATCATTACTGGGAGATTTTTATTGTTTACCGGTAATCTAAAGCTACCGTATTCTTTGCCTATATTCTTTGCCTTCGTCTCCGAAATCAAGATGTTAACTAGTACTCTTCCTATTTGTTCTAGTAATAATCATTACTGGGAGATTTTTATTGTTTGCGGGTAATTTAAAGCTACCGTATTCTTTGCCTACGTCCTCTAGATGTTACCTCGTACCCTTCCTATTTGTTCTAATAATAATCAATCGTTACTGGGAGATATTTATTGTTTGCGGGTAATCTAAAGCTACCGTATTCTTTGCCTATATCTCCGAAATCAAGATGTTAACTCGTACCCTTCCTATTTGTTCTAGTAATAATCAATAATTACTGGGAGATTTTTATTGTTTGCCGGTAATCTAAAGCTCTTTACAAAAATTAATTCTGTAATTGATCTACTTTTTCGAAAAGCGAAGCAATTTTTTTACAAAATATTTTCATGATCTGAAACATTTTTTCTCTAATAGAGAATTTGCTCACAATTAAATGAAACTACGTGATGTAGTATTATTTCGGCTTTCTTTAAGTTCTTTACCACGACCTAGGTTTCGTTGTATTACAACATCTTCAGGTGGGCTATTAGCACAGATCTATGCTAATAGTTCACCTGAAGATATTGTAATACGACGAAACCTAGGTCGTGGTAAAAAAATTAAAGATAGTAGAAATAATACCACATCATGTAGTTTCATTTAATTGTGAATAATGAATTTCTACAAAATTAACGCGAAATATATTTAATAGAGAATCTGCTCTCTGTTTTCTATACCTCTGATTCAGATGTCAAAATTATAACACAAAGCTCATATTTCTTCTTACCTAAAGCTTTTTACAAAAACAAACAATTACAGAAAAGAAGATTTATCTCACCAAATAGGAAACAACAACTAAGCATTACAATATCAGTATCTTAAAAGTAGAACGGTTTTCATTTTTAAAATATATTTCATACTAGCGTGACCCGTGCGAAGTCTTCGCATTATTTATTCCATTATGAAGCTCAGATGACAGATCAAACAAATATTTTACTAAAATTGACATATAGAGGCGCAAGTATCAAAAGCATTTAGCTAAAGCGCCACTTTATTTATACGTGAGTGGATTTGAAATTAAACAAAAATTTTACCGACCGTCAATCATATTGACGTTGAGCCGTTAGATGGCAGCATTGCTGTTTTGTGTATATAATTTTAATAATTAATTAATTTGCAAAAACAATAGCAATAATAAATTTTTTAGTTGTGGATGCCGGTAGAGCAAGCAATTATCTATAAAATGATATATAATTTATGTGGATTAGTTGTGAGGTTTTTTCTAAAAAGGGAGTGTAACATCTTAACCTTAGCGTATTAATATATATGATGATGATGATGGTGAATGATGATGATGATGATGATGATGATATGATGATAATTCTATAATTTTTTAATAAGAATTTGCGGTCTGTTTTCTATACATCCAAGTTTGATGTCAATATGATATCACATACACCTTATATTTCTCTTAATGATATTAATCATTGACCTCTAGCTCATAGTGCAAGCTTCACATTGTTTGCTAGTAAAATAAAGCTCTTTACAAAAACAAACTATTACAGAAAAAGTGATTCATCTTATCAAATTATGAATTCAGCTTTATAATATCTTTAAAAATAAAGCGGTTATCATTTTCAGAATACATTTCATGTTATAAAACTTTTTTATAAAGAATTCCCCGTCTGTTTTCCATACATCCGAATATGATATCGAGATAATATCTAATACACCTCATAGTTAGCATAATGCTTTTAACCATTCGCCTCTATTTAATAGTGCAAGCTTACTATTGTTTCCCAGTAATCAAAATCAAACAATTACAGAAAATATAATCTACTTTATGGAGAAATGAATTCAGAGTTTGAGTTTAATCTTGAACACAAGACAGAAAAGACAATACATAAAATAACTGGTTTCTAGCTCGCATTATTTCTGTGCGTTTATCGACATGGCTATGAACGGTGGCTTTAAATTGCATATTTCTCAAGGCATTGGACAACATTCTCCCCCACGATGTTGTGACTGTGATTTTTATTTTCGGCAGACGGTCTGGTCAGTTCAGTTTTTAAATTGAAGCAGCTGGTCTGGTCAGTTTATCCCAACCTTTTTTCCTCCACCTTGCCATAGGCCTTGGCATATTTCTGCTGCTTCTTTTAAGCAATGTGGATTAATTATTACAAAATCTTTATTATTTTCTTGAAATTTTTATTTCTTGAAGAATTGCTATATTGGTCATACATTATCTGCAACATGACCTTTGTAGCATTGTCAAACTTCCCGCATTTAAAAGGACGCTCCACATTTTTAACCATATTATAAGCGTCTAACCTTCGTATGTCAATAAAGAATGAACGAAGGTTGTAAGAAGCCTTGTTCTGACGCTGTTCTAGTTGCTCGCCCTAGCTTCCTCGAAATAAACGTAATTGTAAAAATGTTCACCATAATTATAACGTAATGTATATTATGTAAGACAAAAAAACTATAGCTTATATTAAAAAAAATAAAATAATTAGATTATAAAATCCCATATTTATTTCGCTTTTGTCACAATCAGTCCCTCATAGACGAGAAAATAAATCTGGTAACACTACACCGTAGCATTCACCTCTAGCATCATACCTCGAAAGTTTAATACCTTTATGGTCGGGCGTTTTCAGTATCCGTATCTCAGACCGAGTTTGGAATTGATCTTTAGACTGATATTTTATCTTTCAAGATTTTAAGTAGCATATAAAGCATAGCCTTTTTATTTTACATACAATTGCATCTTCGCACGACACCTTCGTTTGAGCCTGAATCTAATGACAGAGCAATGTAAATAAAGCTTTTTTTGCTTCTTCAAGACTAGAGTATCTCGATGAGCTCCAATTTATTTCTTCTGTTTACCTGTTCACGGAAAGCACCAGTTTTTTGCTAATTTTCTCCATTCCATTTAGTAGTCATAGTTCTTGCTATACCTGCAGCTCCGATACAAGTTCTATCATCTAAGTAGTATAGATTTGTAAATGTTATTTCTGAAACCTAGTAATTTCACAATCATGAATGGATAGTCCCCATTAAAGTTTTACGGGACCCTAAAAAACTTATGTTGACAAGATACCAACAGTAGGAGTAAACATGTATCGAAAAGTTCTGGATTAGATTTTCAAGGTATTGTAAGAGGTAAACGTTAGAACTTCTAAAATGAAGCTGGCCCATATTCAAATCGTTTGATCGCGAAGAAAATTGTATGCTATTGGGGAAAAGCGTAATGGCTGAATTAAACAGCTAAGCGATTCATATCGAATACACTCTTGCGAATATATAATTAAAGATCAAAACAGAACATTCGTCCATCGCATCTGCTCGTCGCATTTCTTCGCATAAATCGTCTTGTCACATTCATCAGCATTGTCGAAAAAAGACTAAAACACGCGTCCGACCTCGGCCGAAATACGCGGCGGGCGCCAATTTCGCTGAACAATTAGGTCATCGAAATGGTCGCTGATGCATTATTTGCCCTCGGCAAAGAGGTTATATTGTATGTACATACTAACCTATTAATACAGTAATTTTTATTTTTTGATATAAAATTGATTTCTGTGAGACAAGAAGTGATTGAAAACAACCCGGCATTATCGGAGTGAACCGATTATACGTTTATGAAAGTAACAATGATGCGATCATTTCTTATATGGATGACCATAAGGAAGACTACGTGATGTTAAGCTTCGTTTTTAGAAGTGATGCTTCCCTTCAACCTGGCATGCACAAACAATTTTTCCTTGCGCTAAATTTCAATTAAACTATTGCACTAAGTGAAATTACCATTTTTATCAAAAGTCACCAATAATATGGGTCTCTGACCACAATAAATATTTAACAACACAATTAAATAGGGGTGACATATATACTATTATATATGTCCCAAAAACGATGACATCTACAATCATCGAAAATGTTTCTCATACACACTGCTTATTAAAATCTTTTCAACATAATTGTCATTTTTAGTGACACTAAACATTGAATATTCAAATACATTTACACAAGAAAGAAAGTAATTCAAAACATTTGAATAAACAAGAATGATTACGTAAAGAGAAGCTAAAAATTTAATGTTTCATCAAAATAAACTATTCAAATATATCTTTTCTTATTAAAATCTCGAGCGGTATTTTTTTGATTAAGTACGTTGGTATCGGTTAATATTCTTTCATTTATAAAAAGAAATATTTCAAATTATCGTCATGGCGGGCCCGACATTTTATTCAAAATACAACTATCGCTAACCGCAAATATTGATCGAAAATTGTGCACAATACATTTATTAAGAATATATAATTTTTAAATTGGCTTAGGTCTATCATTCAGAATTATATTATTTGTTCAATAAAAAATTAATTCGTAAATCTCACCTGCATGGCGATATAAATTACATTGTTTTAAACTGTCACGACGAAAATACACAATAACAAAGTGAATACAAACAAAGAACGGGCATCATAATAACTATTTCAATTAATTAAATTCAGTGACATAATATAATGGGTGTCTTTATAAAATGGAAAATTAAATATTTTTACAAAAAATTATCTCATTAAAGTATGTTTATTTCGACTAGTATTTGACGGTTGGCAGATCATTACATAGTGATTGTGTGCGTGCGTGCGTGCATGTGTATGTGTGTGTCCCCCACACTCTTAATATAACAAAACACGGGTTATTTCACTCTGAATATAGCCAAAGGTAAACTGGGAAGTTACAGCTTATTTTTTCCCTACAAATCGGCACTTAAAATGACAGTCAATTTTAGTTCCTCACGGTAAACTTTTGCAACGCAAGGTTCCGGGTAATTTGATAGGCTACCAAATTACCTGGAATCTTGTTTACACACACACGTTTGTACGTTCTGATCATATATATATATATATATATATATATATATATATATATATATATATATATATTACCAAAATGGTGGACGAATTTTTTAAGCGTTAACAAATTACCTGTTAACAAAACTTTTCTCAATAGATCAATACAATATTAAAAATATCGGATATGGATATGAAAAAGTTTGGAAACCATATCTTTTAGCAATAGGCTTCGTTCCGATTAGCTAGCGGATATTGGAAAACTGTTCCTTAATAGTTTATGTACTTTAAATAAGGATGATTTCAATAATATGACCTTTTAACAATTTAACATATATGTATTATTAAGAGGATCAATGTGTTTTAGCTAAAAGGAAAACTTCATAATTTCGGAAAGCTTGCTCCTTTCTGTTCAATTAACTTTTAATAACATTAACTTTAATGATAGACAGTTAGAGGACTGGCATTTTTAAACTTTAGTAATAGCAAAATTTGCAGCCATTGGCTTTTGTGCGATAAGTATTTTCAAAAAGTTGTGCGTTGTATCCTGGGTTGCTCTTCATCTCTTACATATACTTAGAGGTTAGCGCGTTAATATCATATATTAAATTGTGAAATTCGCTTGAACACCACAATTTAAATATGTTTAAATATTCATAAATCTATGAGGTGTATAGATCAGATTTTCAAAAGAAGCTACGTGTAATTGCTTATAGGCACTGTGCGCCACTGAGGTTATTATGCTTTAATACTATACCAAATTTCAAACTAACGCGTGAAGCGGTTCCAAATAAAAATGTCTAGACCACAGGAGATTTTTCCATTTCAGACAGGAAACCCTAAAAATACACATTAAAAATGTAAATTTACATAAAAAATATTGAATATATTTGGCGTTAATTTTGTAGAAATTAATTATTCACAATTAAATGAAACTACGTGATGTAGTATTATTTCTACTTTTTTAATTTCTTTACCACGACCTAGGTTTCGTTGTATTACAACATCTTCAGGTGGGATATTAGCAAAGATTAACTCTTAGGAACATCCAACAGCATTTATATGTTTCAAACACAATAGCGGAAGCCGGGTTTGTATGGGTTTTCCCACTGCCTACGTTAGTGAGTTTATTGTAGGGGAGCGGTGTAAGTTTTATTATATTTCCGAGAGTTATACGATATACCAGTATTTTAGTGAGGGTAATAAATTCAGTTGTTGTTATTATATGAGGTTGTACAATGCAAATGTTCCGGTGTATGTAATAAAATTAAATGGAAGTTATTCTCGGTAATATATTTATACAAAAGCAAGGGTATCTGAAAGTTAGAACAAGGTTATACCACTAATTCTACGTATATCTGATTTTATTTGTTCATATGTTTATTTATTTATTTCTTTTAATTTTTTTTATGTATTATAATAATACTTATATTTATATGTATGTTTGGGCTGAAACAATTTAAAGAGTACTGTAGTATCAATGTTGTCTAATTATATTATGACTAAAAGATATTAAGTATGGGTGATGATATTATATTTAGTTGTTCGTTTAATATATTAACCTTGGTGTCTTTTTTATTTTTCTAGTATTTGTTCGTGTATTTATTTGTTATATAGGGGGCATTATCAGTTTGAGGGTGATGGTTATTTTCAATGAGATGTTTAGCAAAGTGAGATATGTCTGGTTTGTTAACTTAACTTAACTTGATTTGGTTTGTCACAACAATATTACTTGCACAGAATTACTATTTTATGATATTATATAATGTTACTACTTGTACAGAATTACTATTTATCTATCTGTTACAGGTTATTTATCTGTTACAACCCCTCACACGTTTACAACCCCTGTTCTTTTCTCAAAGTTTGCAACCCCTCACACGTAGCATCTTCTTAGATATGTAGAAACGTAGAATGACCTATAAAATATATAAAATGAAGGTAAAAAGAAAATCTTACCATAACCTGTGAAATGGGACGCGGACAAACTTAATTTTCTTCCTTCTTGCGTATTTATGCTTATCTTTTACTTTTTAATCTTGGAAATCTAGTTTTTTTTTTAATTGTACCATATACTTTAGAAAAGTAGATCCAGCCTGAGTTGGATCTACTAATTAAAACGTACCTTTCGTAATGCGAAGGCAGTTTTATAATTTTCTAAAAGATTGCAATGATCGACAGTTTATGGCATAAATTTTTAATTAGTCCACCATGTTGGTACTCCTGTTTTGAATTTCTTAAATTTCATAGAAAATTTAAGAAATTCAAAAACAGATTCTCGTTCGAATTGGAGCACAAATGATAATACTTGTCCGCCATTTTTGTGCCACCATCTTGGATTTTTATTACGTCACATTATATTATACGAAATATACACACATACTAAATTTTATGTCAATAATTTACGGTAAAATTCACGTTACCAATATTATAACGTGACTAACCTTTCACGACGTTCTTTCATCCAACATGCATTTGACAAGTTTACGCAGTGGTTTTGGAATACAACGTAACGCGTTATCTCCAATCCCGTCACTTTAATTTCATCGTAAATTTTTGTGATGCTTCATATGTTGATATACGCTTTACTGCACGATAAAAAATTTCGCTTCCAAAACTTTTTCAGTCAATTTATGAATATATGTTCCGGATGTTGAGAACACATTTTGACAGCTTTGGCAGTGTAACCAATATACTAACACATTTCGCAATATAAGTTAAATTTACGCCCATGTCGTATCCGAAATCACAATCATCAGGTGATAGAAGGAACATTTCAAAGTATCCAAATGCACTACAACATAACGACCAACATTAAGCGTCGACCACAAACACGACTGTTTGTTTAGACTACCGTTGCAGCGAAAATAGATGCTAGTGTTTACGCAACGTGTCAATTCCTAGTTATATTATCAACTCTATTTACAATTCGTATTTTGAATATTGAATATATTTGGCGTTAATTTTGTAGAAATTCATTATTCACAATTAAATGAAACTACGTGATGTAGTATTATTTCTACTTTCTTTAAGTTCTTTACCACGACCTAGGTTTCGTTGTATTACAACATCTTCAGGTGGGATATTAGCAAAGATGGGATATTAGAAAAGATTCATCTTTGCTAATATCACACCTGAAGATGTTGTAATACAACGAAACCTAGGTCGTGGTAAAGAAATTAAAGAAAGTAGAAATAATACTACATCACGTAGTTTCATTTAATTGTGAATAATGAATTTCTACAAAATTAACGCCAAATATATTCAATACAGAGATTTAATTTGTCATAAATCTCTGTAGTTGGAAATATATATATATATATATATATATATATATATATATATATATATATATATATATATATCGTACTACAAGTTTATCTAGTATGATATTGTTACATAGCAATATTGTTTCTCAACATCTATCTTTGGACATTTTTGAACCGAAATTATTAACATTTAAAAAGGAAATACAAAATATATTATTTATAAATTAAAACCAACTACGATAGAATTAATGTCTTGTTCAGTATGTAGAATATAATATAATTCTAAGTTAATTCTAACTTTACTATCGATCAATACATTTTATAATATATATAATAAACACAAGTAATCATTGAAAATGTATACATAAATACTCTAATCATTTTGTGTACACATAATTAGAGTTATAGTCTAGTTTATACTCTGTTCTTTTTATTATATATCTACGTGATTGTAACTTGTTTTGTGAGCCTCTCAATAAATATATAAATTTCAAGTTTTCCAAAATATTTGTGATGTTTCGAGTTCACGCAGCGTGATGTTTCGGGTATATAATTTTCATAGTAGTCTTACAAAGCATCAGTGTCACAAAGAAATTTGTGATGTATCACAAGACACTTGTCCTTCTTTAAGGACGATAAGCCCGGTAGGCTCATCAAAGTAACTACTCACAAAAATGTCCATGCTATCAAAAACCTGATTATGAAAGACTAGCGAATTACTTACCGCCAGATGGAAAACGTAGTGAAGAAAGGCGCACCAAAAATGCATCACATTATGCATAAAGAATTAAAAGTTAGAGAAAGTTTGTTCATTCTGGATACCACATTCGATGACTGATACTTTAAGGGAGCGGAGGGTAAAGTGGTGCAAACGAATGCTTAAAAAATTTGATGACAGCCACTCCAGTGATATTAATTCAATCACTATGGGTGATGAAACGTATATTTATTACTACGGCGTTGTTACTTAATCTCAGAGAAAAAAATGCGTATTTGAAGATAAAGAACCACCAATAGTAGTGAAACAGACTCGGTTTGTTCAAAAACGGATGGTTGCAGTTTTTGCAGTAAAAGAGGAATTTTGGCTACAGTTCCCATAAAGACATAGTAGGTAGTCACAGCGTCCTGGTACATAAATGAATATCTCCCCAAAAATTTTCGAAGCCTTAAAAACGATCGCCCAAATTCAAGACTCGATGTTTGGTTCTTCCATCACGACAATGCTCCATAATATAGAATCAGTTCTACAACCACATTTCTCGAGGAATCTAAAATAAAAGATTTTAGTCATTCTTGCTTCAGTGTGGACTTAGAGGCATGCGATTTTGCTGTTTTAAAGAAATAGTTAAAAGAACGAAAGTTTTCAGGCAACCCAGAGTTACTAGAAGGGTTTGAAGAAATTTGTGATAATGTTCTGCAGTTTTTTTTAGAAGGAGACCTTCGCCACTTGGTTCGCACGTATGAAAGCTTGCACATAAAAGCAAAAGATGCATATAAAAGAAAAAAGTAACTTGTCTGCGAGTACTACAAAATTTATCTGGCAACCCCAACTACGTGAAGATAAAACGAAAATTTATATATAATATTTATTACAAACATGTTAAATTATATATTACAAATACATTAATGGAATCATTGTTAACGTTCAGTAATAGAAGATTCATTCGTTACGTTCATACTGTCAATGTCAAACACATAATAGTCTGTGGTCAAACAGTCGCACAGAGTAGAGATTTTCGCCAAACAAATTTAAAATGTCAGACTGACTCAATGAGTTTCGAGCTGTGAATTTTGTCAGATGTGGAGTGTATGTCAAAGAAAAAAAGTGTATATTTTATATTTTGTGTAGTAGATATCTGTGTTATAATAAATACGAATTCAGGTTGTAATTGTTTTTTTTAGCTCAATAGTTGCTAACATTAAACTTTAAATTTCATAGGTATTACAGGGAATTAAGACAAACAAAACACCAACAACAAATATGACGTATTTGTACACGCTCTCAGCTGATGTAATAGAAACAAATAAAAAAAAAACAAATTATATGCAATGACTAAAGAGATATACACTTTGACAAAATAATATCAATAATGTTCAAACTTAAAAATTTATTGACGAATTTCGGGCACTAGGCGACCACTAGTATAAAATATTACACTAAACAGGATACTCTTTGAAACATCTTCAAAATTTTCTACCGATTAAAACAGAAATCTACCTTTGTCAAACACTCCTGTTACCACTAATTGATTAGGGAGATGTGTGCTATCCTGATCTTAATGAAGAATATTTGGACAAAGTGGAACGTCTTCAAAATTTATGCATCCGGTACATCTTCGGCCTCAGAAAATATGGTCATATTTCTGAATACAGGTCACTTCTCAAATGGCTGAAGATCGACGTCAACTTCACATACCTACATTTCTTTTTAATATATTAAAAAATCCTCAGAGCCCAAACTATCTTACTGGCAAATTTAAAGATTTGTCTACTCACGGCCTTGGTCTACGATCTGAAAGTTTACTCATCCTACTTATTCCTAAATATACCTCTACCTCTTACAAAAAATCCTTTATTGTCCAAGGAGAAAAAAATTGCAATCACCTGGATCCTGATACCAGGAAAATCAAGTCGCTAAATATTTTCAAAGATCGAGTGAAAAAATACTGCCTCTCCTGAAACCTTTTCCTTTGTTCCCTTGTCCTGTCTTTCCCATCCCCAATCATGTAAATAGTTTGTATTATTAATACTTTTGTACGTTTTTTATTTTTTTTCCTGTCAAATGTACTATAAATAATTTTCATTGTAAAATCTCTTACAGCCTATCAACTAAATTCCTATACCAATTGTTATGGTTGACTGGAAGAGGTTGCTTATGTAGCAATAAGTCCGCCATATGTATTAAGCATAAAAGTTGATAAATAAATAAATAAATCTAGTATAAAAATATTGATCTCGCTTAATTTTGTGAGCGGGAATACAGGTCACGGCTGTGTAACATAATGGTAATGCAGAAGATGGTAAAGTATAAAATTTCCTACACTCCCTTTGGTGTTTTTGTAAACCCAATAACCTCGTTTACTCAATTTATGCCGTTTTGGTTTTTTTGTACACCTAATAACCTCGTTTAGTCAACTTATGCCGTTTTGGTATTTTTGTACACCTAATAACCTCGTTTAGTCAACTTATGCCGTTTTGGTATTTTTGTACACCTAATAACCTCGTTTAGTCAACTTATGCCGTTTTGGTATTTTTGTACACCTAATAACCTCGTTTAGTCAACTTATGCCGTTTTGGTGTTTTTGTACACCTAACAACCTCGTTTTCTCAATTTATGCCATTTTGGTATTTTTGTACACCTAATAACCTCGTTTAGTCAACTTATGCCATTTTGGTATTTTTGTACACCCAATAACCTTGTTTACTCAATTTATGCCGTTTAGGTGTTTTTGTACACCTATTAACATCGTTTACTCAATTTATGCCGTTTAGGTGTTTTTGTACACCTAATAACCTCGTTTACTCAATTTATGCCGTTTTGGTGTTTTTGTACACCTAGTAACCTCGTTTACTCAATTTATGCCGTTTGGGTGTTTTCGTACGCCTAACAACCTCGTTTACTCAATTTATGCCGTTTGGGTGTTTTCGTACACCTAATAACCTCGTTTACTCAATTTATGCTGTTTTGGTGTTTTTGTACACCTAATAACCTCGTTTACTCAATTTATGCTGTTTTGGTGTTTTTGTATACTTAGTTACCTCATTTACTCAATTTATGCCGTTTTGATGTTCTTGTACATCTAATAATCTCGTTTACTCAATTTATGCCGTTTTGGTGTTTTTGTACACCTAACAACCTCGTTTACTCAATTTATGCCGTTTTGGTGTTTTTGTACACCTAATAACCTCGTTTACTCAATTTATGCCGTTTTGGTGTTTTTGTACACCTAATAACCTCGTTTACTCAATTTATGCCGTTTTGGTGTTTTTGTACACCTAATAACCTCGTTTACTCAATTTATGCTGTTTTGGTGTTTTTGTACACCTAATAACCTCGTTTACTCAATTTATGCCGTTTTGGTGTTTTTGTACACCTAATAACCTCGTTTACTCAATTTATGCCGTTTGGGTGTTTTCGTACGCCTAACAACCTCGTTTACTCAATTTATGCCGTTTTGGTGTTTTTGTACACCTAATAACCTCGTTTACTCAATTTATGCTGTTTTGGTGTTTTTGTATACTTAGTTACCTCATTTACTCAATTTATGCCGTTTTGATGTTCTTGTACATCTAATAATCTCGTTTACTCAATTTATGCCGTTTTGGTGTTTTTGTACACCTAACAACCTCGTTTACTCAATTTATGCCGTTTTGGTGTTTTTGTACACCTAATAACCTCGTTTACTCAATTTATGCCGTTTTGGTGTTTTTGTACACCTAATAACCTCGTTTACTCAATTTATGCCGTTTTGGTGTTTTTGTACACCTAATAACCTCGTTTACTCAATTTATGCTGTTTTGGTGTTTTTGTACACCTAATAACCTCGTTTACTCAATTTATGCCGTTTTGGTGTTTTTGTACACCTAATAACCTCGTTTACTCAATTTATGCCGTTTGGGTGTTTTCGTACGCCTAACAACCTCGTTTACTCAATTTATGCCGTTTTGGTGTTTTTGTACACCTAATAACCTCGTTTACTCAATTTATGCTGTTTTGGTGTTTTTGTATACTTAGTTACCTCATTTACTCAATTTATGCCGTTTTGATGTTCTTGTACATCTAATAATCTCGTTTACTCAATTTATGCCGTTTTGGTGTTTTTGTACACCTAACAACCTCGTTTACTCAATTTATGCCGTTTTGGTGTTTTTGTACACCTAATAACCTCGTTTACTCAATTTATGCCGTTTTGGTGTTTTTGTACACCTAATAACCTCGTTTACTCAATTTATGCCGTTTTGGTGTTTTTGTACACCTAATAACCTCGTTTACTCAATTTATGCCGTTTTGGTGTTTTTGTACACCTAATAACCTCGTTTACTCAATTTATGCCGTTTGGGTGTTTTCGTACGCCTAACAACCTCGTTTACTCAATTTATGCTGTTTTGGTGTTTTTGTACACCTAATAACCTCGTTTACTCAATTTATGCTGTTTTGGTGTTTTTGTATACTTAGTTACCTCATTTACTCAATTTATGCCGTTTTGATGTTCTTGTACATCTAATAATCTCGTTTACTCAATTTATGCCGTTTTGGTGTTTTTGTACACCTAACAACCTCGTTTACTCAATTTATGCCGTTTTGGTGTTTTTGTACACCTAATAACCTCGTTTACTCAATTTATGCCGTTTTGGTGTTTTTGTACACCTAATAACCTCGTTTACTCAATTTATGCCGTTTTGGTGTTTTTGTACACCTAATAACCTCGTTTACTCAATTTATGCTGTTTTGGTGTTTTTGTACACCTAATAACCTCGTTTACTCAATTTATGCCGTTTTGGTGTTTTTGTACACCTAATAACCTCGTTTACTCAATTTATGCCGTTTGGGTGTTTTCGTACGCCTAACAACCTCGTTTACTCAATTTATGCCGTTTTGGTGTTTTTGTACACCTAATAACCTCGTTTACTCAATTTATGCTGTTTTGGTGTTTTTGTATACTTAGTTACCTCATTTACTCAATTTATGCCGTTTTGATGTTCTTGTACATCTAATAATCTCGTTTACTCAATTTATGCCGTTTTGGTGTTTTTGTACACCTAACAACCTCGTTTACTCAATTTATGCCGTTTTGGTGTTTTTGTACACCTAATAACCTCGTTTACTCAATTTATGCCGTTTTGGTGTTTTTGTACACCTAATAACCTCGTTTACTCAATTTATGCCGTTTTGGTGTTTTTGTACACCTAATAACCTCGTTTACTCAATTTATGCTGTTTTGGTGTTTTTGTACACCTAATAACCTCGTTTACTCAATTTATGCCGTTTGGGTGTTTTCGTACGCCTAACAACCTCGTTTACTCAATTTATGCTGTTTTGGTGTTTTTGTACACCTAATAACCTCGTTTACTCAATTTATGCTGTTTTGGTGTTTTTGTATACTTAGTTACCTCATTTACTCAATTTATGCCGTTTTGATGTTCTTGTACATCTAATAATCTCGTTTACTCAATTTATGCCGTTTTGGTGTTTTTGTACACCTAATAACCTCGTTTACTCAATTTATGCCGTTTTGGTGTTTTTGTACACCTAATAACCTCGTTTACTCAATTTATGCTGTTTTGGTGTTTTTGTATACTTAGTTACCTCATTTACTCAATTTATGCCGTTTTGATGTTCTTGTACATCTAATAATCTCGTTTACTCAATTTATGCCGTTCTGGTGTTTTTGTACACCTAATAACCTCGTTTACTCAATTTATGCTGTTTTGGTGTTTTTGTATACTTAGTTACCTCATTTACTCAATTTATGCCGTTTTGATGTTCTTGTACATCTAATAATCTCGTTTACTCAATTTATGCCGTTTTGGTGTTTTTGTACACCTAATAACCTCGTTTACTCAATTTATGCTGTTTTGGTGTTTTTGTATACTTAGTTACCTCATTTACTCAATTTATGCCGTTTTGATGTTCTTGTACATCTAATAATCTCGTTTACTCAATTTATGCCGTTTTGGTGTTTTTGTACACCTAATAACCTCGTTTACTCAATTTATGCCGTTTTGGTGTTTTTGTACACCTAATAACCTCGTTTACTCAATTTATGCTGTGTTGGTGTTTTTGTATACTTAGTTACCTCATTTACTCAATTTATGCCGTTTTGATGTTCTTGTACATCTAATAATCTCGTTTACTCAATTTATGCCGTTCTGGTGTTTTTGTACACCTAATAACCTCGTTTACTCAATTTATGCTGTTTTGGTGTTTTTGTATACTTAGTTACCTCATTTACTCAATTTATGCCGTTTTGATGTTCTTGTACATCTAATAATCTCGTTTACTCAATTTATGCCGTTTTGGTGTTTTTGTACACCTAACAACCTCGTTTACTCAATTTATGCCGTTCTGGTGTTCTTGTACATCTAATAAGCTCGTTTACTCAATTTATGCCGTTTTGGTGTTTTTGTACACCTAATAACCTCGTTTACTCAATTTATGCCGTTTTGGTGTTTTTGTACACCTAATAACCTCGTTTACTCAATTTATGCTGTTTTGGTGTTTTTGTATACTTAGTTACCTCATTTACTCAATTTATGCCGTTTTGATGTTCTTGTACATCTAATAATCTCGTTTACTCAATTTATGCCGTTTTGGTGTTTTTGTACACCTAATAACCTCGTTTACTCAATTTATGCTGTTTTGGTGTTTTTGTATACTTAGTTACCTCATTTACTCAATTTATGCCGTTTTGATGTTCTTGTACATCTAATAATCTCGTTTACTCAATTTATGCCGTTCTGGTGTTTTTGTACACCTAATAACCTCGTTTACTCAATTTATGCTGTTTTGGTGTTTTTGTATACTAAGTTACCTCATTTACTCAATTTATGCCGTTTTGATGTTCTTGTACATCTAATAATCTCGTTTACTCAATTTATGCCGTTCTGGTGTTCTTGTACATCTAATAAGCTCGTTTACTCAATTTATGCCGTTTTGGTGTTTTTGTACACCTAATAACCTCGTTTACTCAATTTATGCCGTTTTGGTGTTTTTGTACACCTAATAACCTCGTTTACTCAATTTATGCTGTTTTGGTGTTTTTGTATACTTAGTTACCTCATTTACTCAATTTATGCCGTTTTGATGTTCTTGTACATCTAATAATCTCGTTTACTCAATTTATGCCGTTTTGATGTTCTTGTACATCTAATAATCTCGTTTACTCAATTTATGCCGTTTTGGTGTTTTTGTACACCTAATAACCTCGTTTACTCAATTTATGCTGTTTTGGTGTTTTTGTATACTTAGTTACCTCATTTACTCAATTTATGCCGTTTTGATGTTCTTGTACATCTAATAATCTCGTTTACTCAATTTATGCCGTTCTGGTGTTCTTGTACATCTAATAAGCTCGTTTTCTCAATTTATGTCGTTTTCGTGTTTTGTTTTTGTACAAATATATAAATTCATCAATTACAATAGCTTATATAACTTAAATGTTTAATAATATATAACTTAAATGTGTAAATTTATAAGTCATATAAGCTATTATAGTTGTTGTTTTGACACGCTTTCTGCATTGATTCACATATTTTTCTTCAAGATATGTTAACATTTTTAAAATTGGTAGCAAAATTGAACAGTTACCTGTACCACATTTTTTTATTTAAATGTTTTCAATGTTTTTAATTGTTTTTTCAAATAAAAGTTCTTAAGAAATATTAAAACGCGATATAGAAATATTAATTCTTAAGAAATATTAGAGACCAGCCCCGGCTTCGCAAGGGTGTAATGTAAGTGCTAATGTGATATAATTGTGGAGCGATTAATAATATTATTGTCATTCACACGTCTCCACCGCCCGTCGCCGCCGCCGTCCGTGCACGGCTTCGGCATAGCAAATACTGATTTTTGGTCATTTAAATCTGTAATATCTTCTAAAATATTAATGATAATGATCTGCTGTGAAGAAGAAATTTTATCTACATTAAATGCCGAACGAAACCAAATTATTTAATTAAATAAAGATTAATATAATATTGATCAAAATAACTTCGAAATTATAACCCACAAAAAAAATTAATTAAAATGGTCACTGTGGGTTATTCGTAGGATATAGATATATGCCATCAGGAACTTTTTTGTAAATGTTTTTAAAATACACAATTCCATAGTACAACATTTTAATATATCTCTTAAAGTTTAGTCAGCGTTAGCAATGAAAGCTCCCAAAATTATACTTTTTTAATAAACATTGACTTTTTAATATTTTTTGTAAATATAACATGCATGTATTATACACCTTCCGGAAGAAATTATCTGAATGATAGTGAAAACCCCTTCAAAATCCGTTGCGTAGTTTAAAAGATCTATACTTACAGAGGGACAGACCGATGCGGGAAGCCACTTTGTTTTATACTATGTAAAGATTACACTATTCAAGCTCCTAGTTAATGCAGCGAATATTCGGTGCAATCTTTTGATAAACCATGAAGTCACACGAATATTCGGCGCAATCTTTTGATAAACCATGAAGTCACATACAAATTGAATGTTGAATAATCATACATCTTTACATATAAAATATAGCAATAATATAAATAGCTTTAATATTGTTAAAGTTATGAACAGTTAATATCTGCATAAAGCAGTTTTCCAGCATTTTTTTACGATGAGGCTCAGTCGCACATCAAAATCATACATGTCCTGAATTTATACTCTCCATTATTCCTCTGTCCAG
This sequence comes from Druceiella hillmani, assembly GCA_039881145.1. NCBI lineage: Eukaryota > Metazoa > Arthropoda > Insecta > Lepidoptera > Hepialidae > Druceiella > Druceiella hillmani. Next base: position 14,516,321 of record JAYKKI010000031.1, read on the forward strand.
AATGTGTTTGTTTTACAAACTTGTTTTTTGACCAGAACCAATTTCTTTACCATTTGAAAACCATAAAAAATAGCCTAATTCTCTCTTATAACCGACTATTTTCTTCACGATTTCTACATTTGCAGGCGGAATACATAAATATCCGGTGTCTATTATAAAATTAATAACAAAATAGTAAATACAATAAACAATCTCATTTAAATTTGTACAAGGAAATTCAATATAAAAACCTTAGTTTGACATATATTCATTAAATTCAAATTTACTACAGTTGTTTAATGATCGAGATTCGTTTCAATATCAGAAAAATTATAACGTACCAAATCACACGATAAAAGATTGCTTCCTAAAATTAGGATATTAACCGCAAATAAATCGCGCTCATCATTAATATATCGCGCTCGTGCGCGTAGTAACTAAATTTGCGATGAGCGCGATGGCGCTTGCGAAATTAGTTAATGTTCAGCGCCCGGTAGGGGAGGTCGCTCGCACGCATCGCTAATTTTTTATCTTTGTACGTGTTACATAAAGTTTAAATTATAATATTACTAGTAATTACAATATAAAAAAGATCCAGGAAAAGAAAATGTTTAACCCATAATGTCGGAATATTAATATAATTCGAGTGAAAATGATCGTTTTTCAAGGTGCGAAGAAAGTGATAGTGGGAGTGACATTGTGGTGCGCTCACAATTTGGCGTAATGCAAATTTTGAGTGATAGTGATAATAGTTACGATAACAATTATTTTGATGAAACAGAGGATGTACCGGACTGCGAAAATACCATGTGACCTTGATTTCAGTTTTTGTTATAATTTTTGTTCACAATATATATTTCCATAATTTTCTGTGTATTGTATTATCCTTGTATAAGTTTTTATTAAGAAAACACCGAAAAAATTATTAAAATTGGATATTTTTTGGAAGAGATACAGTTTTTTTTTCGAGACAAGGGTAATGACATCAAAAACAAAAATTTCTTTAGAATTTTTAAATATATATGAGTAAAAAACCATGGCACTACAATGGTTAAATTTGCTACATATTATGCAAACTGACATACCGATCTTATTTAAACCAACCGTTAAAAACTTAAGTCTATTTATAGATCTACATCCTAACAGACAACCAGAATAACTGATGCTAGTTGCCGTATCTTCAGCAGAATATGCTTTCTCAAACCTCTTTAAAATTGCCTTGCGTTGTAATCAAACCCCACCTCTGTCAAACAGTTTAACTACCTTTGCTCGACTATATTGATCTATGTCTTCATTTCCGTTATTGAGAAATATCTTTAAAAATTAGAACACCTCCAAAATCTGTGCAAACTTCACGTTTTTGGCCTCAGAAACTATGACCACATTCAATACAAAGTGGAAGTTAAATAGGTGAAAGTTCATGATCGACGAAATCTATATATAGTTAAATTTCCTTAAAATGATTTAAACGTCTAGCATATCTCAGAAGCAGATTAAATTATTGTTTTGTCAAGGATCTAGAGACATGCTCTGAAACTCTTGTGAATCCATTTTCTACAAACATACCATAATTTTCTATGAAATGTTCTGCTATATCCAAAGTGCAAAACTCTGGCATCAGCTGGACTATGATGCAATGACTCTACAATTGTATAAAATATCCTAATTCCATCTTGCCCCGTTTCTTTAATAATGTAAATATTTATAATTTTCAGGATTCCGTACCTCAACCTGAAAAACTGTTTAACCTGAAAATAAGGGTTCCTTATAAGAGCACTCACGTATGTGTCTGTCCGTTGGTCAAAGCCCAAGATTTTCTCAGAAACTATGCGATATATATTGATATCTTATTGAATAACATATTTAGCAATAGTTTAAAGAAAATCTTCAACTTTTTCTAATTTCATATACACGTAGGCTTCATTTGAAAAGGTTCGTTACGAAGAATACTATAATATTTACTTTTTACGTAATTTTAAATTGCATATTTGAAAAAAAAACATTCTAAAAATATGTGTAAGTAGAGCATTTCCCCTCATCCTTCCACATTTTGGAAAACAACCCTTTCACCAAAAATTTCATAAAAAAACAGGGTTTGTAAAATCTGACCATAAGTAAAAATATAGCTATTACCAGAGATCTTATATTTTTTGAAACGTCACTATATATTTACGTACTTTCAAGATATAGCAATAAATAGCAATAGACATATATTGTAAAAATTTGTATTTGTAAGTAGTTCAGACAGTAACACTGTGTACCACTGAAAGTTTATAAGTACTTAAATGTATAAGAAACCCTGTGGTGCAAGGTCTATTCGTGGTTGACAGGTTTTTTATGCGAATCGTAATATTTTCATCGTTTTTTTCTTAACTGAGTGAATTTTACCATCGTTAATGTTGTAATGGGGTAAATTTATCAATCCTTTACCATCTTCCTTAAAAGTAAATTTTCAAATATAACCTCTGTATTGGCTGGAAATATATGTATACTTATCTACGTGTACGTTAAAGTCTGCAAATAAACAATGTTATATACATAGACTAATGTTCACTTTGACTGCATCAATAAAGCGTTGTGATCGTAGATACGGGACACTATTAGGGGACTTTCGAAGGTCCCCTTTCTGTATGAGGTGGGTCGTTACGGGTCCCAGGAGGGGCCCTGAGACTACCCGGGTGGAATGGCGGGAATAGTGCATCAATATAAAATAACTGTGGCATTATTTGTAAAAAAATGTAATATACTACACGGCTATGAAAAGCCTTCACTATAACTATGAAAAGCTTTCACTGTAATTAACATAATAACTTAAAATTGAATTTGAATGATCATAATAAAAAGATAGAATGAAACTATTTGTGATAAACATAATAATATAAAATTGAATTTGAATAATCATAATAAAGAGATAGAGTAAAACTATTTGTGATAAACGTAATAACATAAAATTGAATTTGAATGATCATAATAAACAGATAGAGTGAAACTATTTGTGATAAACGTAATAACATAAAATTGAATTTGAATGATCATAATAAAGAGATAGAGTGAAACTATTTGTGATAAACATAATAACATAAAATTGAATTTGAATGATCATAATAAAGAGATAGAGTGAAACTATTTGTGATAAACATATAAAGAATTTGAATGATCATAATAAAAAGATAGAATGAAACTATTTGTGATAAACATAATATCAGAAAATTAAATTTGAATGATCATAATAAAGAAATAGAGTGAAACTATTTGTGATAAACATAATAACATAAAATTGAATTTGAATGATCATAATAAAGAGATAGAGTGAAACTATTTGTGATAAACATAATAACATAAAATTGAATTCGAATGATCATAATAAAGAGATAGAGTGAAACTACTTGTGATAAACATAATAACATAAAATTGAATTTGAATGATCATAATAAAGAGATAGAGTGAAACTATTTGTGATAAACATAATAACATAAAATTGAATTTGAATGATCATAATAAAGAGATAGAGTGAAACTATTTGTGATAAACGTAATAATATAAAATTGAATTTGAATGATCATAATAAAGAGATAGAGTGAAACTATTTGTGATAAACATAATAACATAAAATTGAATTTGAATGATCATAATAAAGAGATAGAGTGAAACTATTTGTGATAAACATAATAACATAAAATTGAATTTGAATGATCATAATAAAGAGATAGAGTGAAACTATTTGTGATAAACATAATAACATAAAATTGAATTTGAATGATCATAATAAAGAGATAGAGGTAAACTATTTGTGATAAACATATCACCATAAAATTGAATTTGAATGTTCATAATAAAGAGATAGAGTGAAACTATTTGTGATAAACGTAATAACATAAAATTGAATTTGAATGATCATAATAAAGAGATAGAGTGAAACTATTTGTGATAAACGTAATAACATAAAATTGAATTTGAATGATCATAATAAAGAGGTAGAGTGAAACTATTTGTGATAAACATAATAACATAAAATTGAATTTGAATGATCATAATAAAGAGATAGAGTGAAACTATTTGTGATAAATATAATAACATAAAATTTAATTTGTATGATCATAATAAAGAGATAGAGTGAAACTATTTGTGATAAACATAATAACATAAAATTGAATTTGAATGATCATAATAAAGAGATAGAGTGAAACTATTTGTGATAAACATAATAACATAAAATTGAATTTGAATGATCATAATAAAGAGATAGAGTGAAACAATTTGTGATAAACGTAATAACATAAAATTGAATTTGAATGATCATAATAAAGAGATAGAGTGAAACTATTTGTGAGAAACATAATAACATAAAATTGAATTTGAATGATCGTAATAAAGAGATAGAGTGAAACTATTTGTGATAAACATAATAACAAAATTGAATTTGAATGATCATAATAAAGAGATAGAGTGAAACTATTTGTGATAAAAGTAATAACATAAAATTGAATTTGAATGGTCATAATAAAGAGATAGAGTGAAACTATTTGTGATAAACATAATAACATAAAATTGAATTTGAATGATCATAATAAAGAGATAGAGTGAAACTATTTGTGATAAACATAATAACATAAAATTGAATTTGAATGATCATAATAAAGAGATAGAGTGAAACTATTTGTGATAAACATAATAACATAAAATTGAATTTGAATGATCATAATAAAGAGATAGAGTGAAACTATTTGTGATAAACATAATAACATAAAATTGAATTTGAATGATCATAATAAAGAGATAGAGTGAAACTATTTGTGATAAACATAATAACATAAAATTGAATTTGAATGATCATAATAAAGATATAGAGTGAAACTATTTGTGATAAACATAATTACATAAAATTGTATTTGAATGATCATAATAAAGAGATAGAGTGAAACTATTTGTGATAAACATAATAACATAAAATTGAATTTGAATGATCATAATAAAGAGATAGAGTGAAACTATTTGTGATAAACATAATAACATAAAATTGAATTTGAATGATAATAATAAAGAGATAGAGTGAAACTATTTGTGATAAACGTAATAACATAAAATTGAATTTGAATGATCATAATAAAGAGGTAGAGTGAAACTATTTGTGATAAACATAATAACATAAAATTGAATTTGAATGATCATAATAAAGAGATAGAGTGAAACTATTTGTGATAAACATAATAACATAAAATTGAATTTGAATGATAATAATAAAGAGATAGAGTGAAACTATTTGTGATAAAAGTAATAACATAAAATTGAATTTGAATGATCATAATAAAGAGATAGAGTGAAACTATTTGTGATAAACATAATAACATAAAATTGAATTTGAATGATCATAATAAAGAGGTAGAGTGAAACAATTTGTGATAAACATAATAACATAAAATTGAATTTGAATGATCATAATAAAGAGATAGAGTGAAACTATTTGTGATAAACATAATAACATAAAATTGAATTTGAATGATAATAATAAAGAGATAGAGTGAAACTATTTGTGATAAAAGCAATAACATAAAATTGAATTTGAATGATCATAATAAAGAGATAGAGTGAAACTATTTGTGATAAACATAATAACATAAAATTGAATTTGAATGATCATAATAAAGAGATAGAGTGAAACTATTTGTGATAAACATAATAACATAAAATTGAATTTGAATGATCATAATAAAGAGATAGAGTGAAACTATTTGTGATAAACATAATAACATAAAATTGAATTTGAATGATCATAATAAAGAGATAGAGTGAAACTATTTGTGATAAACATAATAACATAAAATTGAATTTGAATGATCATAATAAAGAGATAGAGTGAAACTATTTGTAATAAACATAATAACATAAAATTGAATTTGAATGATCATAATAAAGAGATAGAGTGAAACTATTTGTGATAAACATAATAACATAAAATTGAATTTGAATGATCATAATAAAGAGATAGAGTGAAACTATTTGTGATAAACATAATAACATAAAATTGAATTTGAATGATCATAATAAAAAGATAGAGTGAAACTATTTGTGATAAACATAATAACATAAAATTGAATTTGAATGATCATAATAAAGAGATAGAGTGAAACTATTTGTGATAAACATAATAACATAAAATTGAATTTGAATGATCATAATAAAGAGATAGAGTGAAACTATTTGTGATAAACGTAATAACATAAAATTGAATTTGAATGATCATAATAAAGAGATAGAGTGAAACTATTTGTGATAAACATAATAACAAAATTGAATTTGAATGATCATAATAAAGAGATAGAGTGAAACTATTTGTGATAAAAGTAATAACATAAAATTGAATTTGAATGGTCATAATAAAGAGATAGAGTGAAACTATTTGTGATAAACATAATAACATAAAATTGAATTTGAATGATCATAATAAAGAGATAGGGTGAAACTATTTGTGATAAACGTAATAACATAAAGTTGAATTTGAATGATCATAATAAAGAGATAGAGTGAAACTATTTGTGATAAACATAATAACATAAAATTGAATTTGAATGATAATAATAAAGAGATAGAGTGAAACTATTTGTGATAAACGTAATAACATAAAATTGAATTTGAATGATCATAATAAAGAGGTAGAGTGAAACTATTTGTGATAAACATAATAACATAAAATTGAATTTGAATGATCATAATAAAGAGATAGAGTGAAACTATTTGTGATAAACATAATAACATAAAATTGAATTTGAATGATAATAATAAAGAGATAGAGTGAAACTATTTGTGATAAAAGTAATAACATAAAATTGAATTTGAATGATCATAATAAAGAGATAGAGTGAAACTATTTGTGATAAACATAATAACATAAAATTGAATTTGAATGATCATAATAAAGAGGTAGAGTGAAACAATTTGTGATAAACATAATAACATAAAATTGAATTTGAATGATCATAATAAAGAGATAGAGTGAAACTATTTGTGATAAACATAATAACATAAAATTGAATTTGAATGATAATAATAAAGAGATAGAGTGAAACTATTTGTGATAAAAGCAATAACATAAAATTGAATTTGAATGATCATAATAAAGAGATAGAGTGAAACTATTTGTGATAAACATAATAACATAAAATTGAATTTGAATGATCATAATAAAGAGATAGAGTGAAACTATTTGTGATAAACATAATAACATAAAATTGAATTTGAATGATCATAATAAAGAGATAGAGTGAAACTATTTGTGATAAACATAATAACATAAAATTGAATTTGAATGATAATAATAAAGAGATAGAGTGAAACTATTTGTGATAAACGTAATAACATAAAATTGAATTTGAATGATCATAATAAAGAGGTAGAGTGAAACTATTTGTGATAAACATAATAACATAAAATTGAATTTGAATGATCATAATAAAGAGATAGAGTGAAACTATTTGTGATAAACATAATAACATAAAATTGAATTTGAATGATAATAATAAAGAGATAGAGTGAAACTATTTGTGATAAAAGTAATAACATAAAATTGAATTTGAATGATCATAATAAAGAGATAGAGTGAAACTATTTGTGATAAACATAATAACATAAAATTGAATTTGAATGATCATAATAAAGAGGTAGAGTGAAACAATTTGTGATAAACATAATAACATAAAATTGAATTTGAATGATCATAATAAAGAGATAGAGTGAAACTATTTGTGATAAACATAATAACATAAAATTGAATTTGAATGATAATAATAAAGAGATAGAGTGAAACTATTTGTGATAAAAGCAATAACATAAAATTGAATTTGAATGATCATAATAAAGAGATAGAGTGAAACTATTTGTGATAAACATAATAACATAAAATTGAATTTGAATGATCATAATAAAGAGATAGAGTGAAACTATTTGTGATAAACATAATAACATAAAATTGAATTTGAATGATCATAATAAAGAGATAGAGTGAAACTATTTGTGATAAACATAATAACATAAAATTGAATTTGAATGATCATAATAAAGAGATAGAGTGAAACTATTTGTGATAAACATAATAACATAAAATTGAATTTGAATGATCATAATAAAGAGATAGAGTGAAACTATTTGTAATAAACATAATAACATAAAATTGAATTTGAATGATCATAATAAAGAGATAGAGTGAAACTATTTGTGATAAACATAATAACATAAAATTGAATTTGAATGATCATAATAAAGAGATAGAGTGAAACTATTTGTGATAAACATAATAACATAAAATTGAATTTGAATGATCATAATAAAAAGATAGAGTGAAACTATTTGTGATAAACATAATAACATAAAATTGAATTTGAATGATCATAATAAAGAGATAGAGTGAAACTATTTGTGATAAACATAATAACATAAAATTGAATTTGAATGATCATAATAAAGAGATAGAGTGAAACTATTTGTGATAAACGTAATAACATAAAATTGAATTTGAATGATCATAATAAAGAGATAGAGTGAAACTATTTGTGATAAACATAATAACAAAATTGAATTTGAATGATCATAATAAAGAGATAGAGTGAAACTATTTGTGATAAAAGTAATAACATAAAATTGAATTTGAATGGTCATAATAAAGAGATAGAGTGAAACTATTTGTGATAAACATAATAACATAAAATTGAATTTGAATGATCATAATAAAGAGATAGGGTGAAACTATTTGTGATAAACGTAATAACATAAAGTTGAATTTGAATGATCATAATAAAGAGATAGAGTGAAACTATTTGTGATAAACATAATAACATAAAATTGAATTTGAATGATAATAATAAAGAGATAGAGTGAAACTATTTGTGATAAACGTAATAACATAAAATTGAATTTGAATGATCATAATAAAGAGGTAGAGTGAAACTATTTGTGATAAACATAATAACATAAAATTGAATTTGAATGATCATAATAAAGAGATAGAGTGAAACTATTTGTGATAAACATAATAACATAAAATTGAATTTGAATGATAATAATAAAGAGATAGAGTGAAACTATTTGTGATAAAAGTAATAACATAAAATTGAATTTGAATGATCATAATAAAGAGATAGAGTGAAACTATTTGTGATAAACATAATAACATAAAATTGAATTTGAATGATCATAATAAAGAGGTAGAGTGAAACAATTTGTGATAAACATAATAACATAAAATTGAATTTGAATGATCATAATAAAGAGATAGAGTGAAACTATTTGTGATAAACATAATAACATAAAATTGAATTTGAATGATAATAATAAAGAGATAGAGTGAAACTATTTGTGATAAAAGCAATAACATAAAATTGAATTTGAATGATCATAATAAAGAGATAGAGTGAAACTATTTGTGATAAACATAATAACATAAAATTGAATTTGAATGATCATAATAAAGAGATAGAGTGAAACTATTTGTGATAAACATAATAACATAAAATTGAATTTGAATGATCATAATAAAGAGATAGAGTGAAACTATTTGTGATAAACATAATAACATAAAATTGAATTTGAATGATCATAATAAAGAGATAGAGTGAAACTATTTGTGATAAACATAATAACATAAAATTGAATTTGAATGATCATAATAAAGAGATAGAGTGAAACTATTTGTAATAAACATAATAACATAAAATTGAATTTGAATGATCATAATAAAGAGATAGAGTGAAACTATTTGTGATAAACATAATAACATAAAATTGAATTTGAATGATCATAATAAAGAGATAGAGTGAAACTATTTGTGATAAACATAATAACATAAAATTGAATTTGAATGATCATAATAAAAAGATAGAGTGAAACTATTTGTGATAAACATAATAACATAAAATTGAATTTGAATGATCATAATAAAGAGATAGAGTGAAACTATTTGTGATAAACATAATAACATAAAATTGAATTTGAATGATCATAATAAAGAGATAGAGTGAAACTATTTGTGATAAACGTAATAACATAAAATTGAATTTGAATGATCATAATAAAGAGATAGAGTGAAACTATTTGTGATAAACATAATAACAAAATTGAATTTGAATGATCATAATAAAGAGATAGAGTGAAACTATTTGTGATAAAAGTAATAACATAAAATTGAATTTGAATGGTCATAATAAAGAGATAGAGTGAAACTATTTGTGATAAACATAATAACATAAAATTGAATTTGAATGATCATAATAAAGAGATAGAGTGAAACTATTTGTGATAAACGTAATAACATAAAATTGAATTTGAATGATCATAATAAAGAGATAGAGTGAAACTATTTGTGATAAACATAATAACATAAAATTGATTTGAATGATCATAATAAAGAGATAGAGTGAAAATACTTGACTTTATCCTGATTTATCCATTCGGCTATTGCTTTCTTTCACCATTCATCACATATTGCCTTCAATTACCATTTTTTTTTGACAGAGAAAAAATAATGGTACATTACATCGGCTTACACTATTTGTGGTTAATCTTTAAGTATTTTCATTGTTTTAAAAAAATTATTATTATTAATTAATGTTTTACGATTTTTTTAGTTGAAAGGCGTTTCTTAACTTTCATCAATAACTTCTCACAATCTATTATTCCGTTCACAAAACATGACAATTTTCTCCTTCAAATTAACTTATTTTACGAACGTCATAAGTTTAATGGACTGTTAACATTTACAGTCCATTAAACTTATACCCTTGAAATATATTTAACGTACAGAGTCTCTCAACGCTGCTGTTTTATAGCACGTGTAAATTTTAATTGAAAAATTGTGTTTTACGTAAAACATTGGCAAATAAACATTTGATGATTTTTAATTTACTTCGATGTTGACCTGAAACTGTATACTTTATTATGCGTACGCTAACAGTTGTTTTTCTCGACTCCCTGTTATAAATGCACCAACCCACATTATTGGCATGGTTTCGACGTAAACGAGAATAGACGCGTCCCACGTGTGGCCGATCGACACGCAGCGAGCGACGCACGCATTGTTTGTAAGCGCAGCTGTTATGACGCCGCCCGCCCAACCGCCCGCCCGCCCTGGCGAGATGACCGGGTTTGAGCCCTATAAGCTTGGAATAATTTATTTTTGCTGGTTGAAATTTTTCTACTACTTTTATGTATTATCTGCACATGTTATTATCTGCACATGCCAGCTTTTCCCAGGGCCATGACGGAATTTTGTTTTAATGTTTTTTTTTCATATAATTATTATATACGGTTAGTTTAATAATCGTATTTTAACGGTATAATAAATTATTCTGTACTTTAATCGATTACAGAAATAAACGGCTTAATATTGTAACAGGAAAACGTGTATAATAAACAATTTACAACATCACAGGTTTGCAAATTGGAACTGTTTTCTCTTCTTCGTGTTTTATACATTTTTATACGATATTTTTAGTTGATGTTTCTTATAAATGTAACGGCTTATCTCCACTATTAAGAAATATTGTCTGCTATTATCGTATATTAAATATAATATGATAAATATCGTACTCTCAATGTAGTATGCTAAACATGGTATACTAAATATCTTATGCTAAATAACGTATGAGGTATGACAAATGCAAACTAAGTATGTTTTGCAAACGATTGTGTACTAAATATCATATGCAAAATTTCATATACTAAATATCGTATAATAAATATCGTATGACAAATAACGTATGTCAAATACCGCATGTTAAACATTGTGTGCTAAATATCGTATACTAAATACAGTGTGCTATATATCGTGTGATAAATATCGTATCCTAAATATAACATGCTAAATATCGTGTGATAAATATCGTATACTAAATATAGAATGCTAAATATCGTATACTAAATATAGCAAGCTAAATATCGCATGCTAAATATCGTATACTAAATACAGTGTGCTAAATATCGTATGATAAATATCGTATACTAAATATAGTATGCTAAATATCGTGTGATAAATATCGTATACTAAATATAAAATGCTAAATATCGTATACTAAATATAGCATGCTAAATTTCGTATGCTAAATATCGTATACTAAATACAGTGTGCTAAATATCGTATGATAAATATCGTATACTAAATATAGTATGCTAAATATCGTGTGATAAATATCGTATACTAAATACAGTGTGCTAAATATCGTGTGATAAATATCGTATATTAAATATAGTATGCTAAATATCTTGTGATAAATATCGTATACTAAATACAGTGTGCTAAATATGATGTGATAAATATCGTATACTAAATATAGTATGCTAAATATCGTTTGATAAATATCGTATACTAAATACAGAATGCTAAATATCGTATACTAAATATAGCATGCTAAATATCGTATGCTAAATATCGTATACTAAGTACAGTGTGCTAAATATCGTGTGATAAATATCGTATACTAAATATAGTATGCTAAATATCGTGTGATAAATATCGTATACTAAATACAGTGTGCTAAATATCATGTGATAAATATCGTATACTAAATATAGTATGCTAAATATCGTTTGATAAATATCGTATACTAAATACAGAATGCTAAATATCGTATACTAAATATAGCATGCTAAATATCGTATGCTAAATATCGTATACTAAATACAGTGTGCTAAATATCGTATGATAAATATCGTATACTAAATATAGTATGCTAAATATCGTGTGATAAATATCGTATACTAAACACAGAGTGCTAAATATCGTATACTAAATATAGCATGCTAAATTTCGTATGCTAAATATCGTATACTAAATACAGTGTGCTAAATATCGTATGATAAATTTCGTATACTAAATATAGTATGCTAAATATCGTGTGATAAATATCGTATACTAAATACAGTGTGCTAAATATCGTGTGATAAATATCGTATACTAAATATAGTATGCTAAATATCGTGTGATAAATATCGTATACTAAATACAGTGTGCTAAATATCATGTGATAAATATCGTATACTAAATATAGTATGCTAAATATCGTTTGATAAATATCGTATACTAAATACAGAATGTTAAATATCGTATACTAAATATAGCATGCTAAATATCGTATGCTAAATATCGTATACTAAATACAGTGTGCTAAATATCGTGTGATAAATATCGTATACTAAATATAGTATGCTAAATATCGTGTGATAAATATCGTATACTAAATACAGTGTGCTAAATATCATGTGATAAATATCGTATACTAAATATAGTATGCTAAATATCGTTTGATAAATATCGTATACTAAATACATAATGCTAAATATCGTATACTAAATATAGCATGCTAAATATCGTATGCTAAATATCGTATACTAAATACAGTGTGCTAAATATCGAATACTAAATGTTATATGCTAAATATCATATGATAAATATCGTACACCAAATACATTAAACTAAATATCGCATACTAAATTTCGAACGCTAAATATAATATGTTAATTATCGTATACGAATTATGGTGTGACAAATATCTCATTCTAAATATAGCGTGCTAAATATCGTATGATAAATATCATATGCTAAATACCGTGTGTTAAACATCGTATGCTCAATGTCCTATGCTAATTGTCGTATTATAAATATCGTAGGTAAAACACTGTACACTTAATATCATATGCCAAATATCGTATGCTAAATATCGTATACTCAATATCGTATGCTAATTGTCGTATGATAAATATCGTAGGTAAAACACCGTACACTTAATATCATATGCTAAATATCGTATACTAAATATAGCATGCTAAATATCGTATGCTAAATATCGTATACTAAATGCAGTGTGCTAAATATCGTATGATAAATATCGTATACTAAATATAGTATGCTAAATATCGTGTGATAAATATCGTATACTAAATACAGAATGCTAAATATCGTATACTAAATATAGTATGCTAAATTTCGTATGCTAAATATCGTATACTAAATACAGTGTGCTAAATATCGTATGATAAATATCGTAGGTAAAACACCGTACACTTAATATCATATGCTAAATATCGTATACTAAATATAGCATTATAAATATCGTATGCTAAATATCGTATACTAAATACAGTGTGCTAAATATCGTATGATAAATATCGTATACTAAATATCGTGTGATAAATATCGTATACTAAATACAGAATGCTAAATATCGTATACTAAATATAGCATGCTAAATTTCGTATGCTAAATATCGTATACTAAATACAGTGTGCTAAATATCGTATGATAAATATCGTATACTAAATATAGTATGCTAAATATCGTGTGATAAATATCGTATACTAAATACAGTGTGCTAAATATCGTGTGATAAATATCGTCTGCTAAATATAGTATGCTAAATATCGTGTGATAAATATCGTATACTAAATACAGTGTGCTAAATATGATGTGATAAATATCGTATACTAAATATAGTATGCTAAATATCGTGTGATAAATATCGTATACTAAATACAGTGTGCTAAATATCATGTGATAAATATCGTATACTAAATATAGTATGCTAAATATCGTTTGATAAATATCGTATACTAAATACAGAATGCTAAATATCGTATACTAAATATAGTATGCTAAATATCGTATGCTAAATATCGTATACTAAATACAGTGTGCTAAATATCGTGTGATAAATATCGTATACTAAATATAGTATGCTAAATATCGTGTGATAAATATCGTATACTAAATACAGTATGCTAAATATCATGTGATAAATATCGCCTACTAAATATAGTATGCTAAATATCGTATACTCAATATCCTATACTAATTGTCGTATGATAAATATCGTAGGTAAAACACCGTACACTTAATATCATATGCCAAATATCGTATGCTAAATATCGTATACTCAATATCCTATGCTAATTGTCGTATGATAAATATCGTAGGTAAAACACCATACATTTAATATCATATGGCAAATATCGTATACTTAATAATAAAGTTAATTAACTCAGAAATATATTTTGAATTACTATTCCCAAATTTACGAATATGGCAAAGTATGACAACTTAAACCTCTTAAAATTTTTAACGCAAAAGTAACGAGATATTTTTAAAATTTAGATTAAATTTAAAAGAAAAATCATTAACGTAAATTAAATTTTAAAATTTATATAACATAGAGTTAAAATTTAAAATATAAAATATAAACCATTTCTAACCAAGAAATTTCACAACTTCTTAAGTAAGCACTTCTTAATTACACGTAGAATTCGCACTACAAATTTTCTGTACAAACTTAGATATTCAAATTGAAGCATTAAAGGGTACGTAATATTCCTATTGAAATCTTTGTGAATATTAATATTATTGCATACCCAGCGGGTGTGTGCTTTATAACCGCCTAGCGCAATAGCTTCGAGTTTTGTTAATAGAAGTAAATATAACTCAGATAATTTTACAAGTTTCAATACACCTTTTTAGAATAAGAAAATCTTTAAAAAATAATACCATTTTTAAACATTTTAAACGCTGCTAGCAAACTCAGTATACAAGCTCGTCATAACTTCATCTGTCAAACACTATTCCGACCTTGACCTAAGATTAACTTTGGTTTAACCTAAAAAAAACTTGACATTCCGTCAAGAACATCTAATACCACGTCTGTTTTTGAAATTCGACTGTGTTTATAATTATTTTAAAGGAAACAATTACGTATTATTCAATTCGCGCAACCGAAACTCTCGAGATGAAATTTATTGCTTAGGGCTACGGTAAAAAAAAATTTACCAAAGACTATTTTTGGTAAAATCAAATTAGAACTATTTTTTTAAGTAATATTCTCATTTGTTGTTATATTTTAGGGGTAATACGGTAGTTGGCTCATTCTAAATTTTGATATTTTTCGTACAATATTGTGAAACATAAGTTAATGAAAAACCAATCTTGAAAGAAATTCAAGAATTGATTGAAAAATAAGCCAGTTGTAGGCTTCTAAATTAGAAGATACGGATAGAGTTGGGTATATTTCTGTCTCTTTTCCTCTCGTAGAATATAATGTGCAATATCAAAAATGACCTCACAACACAGTATTGCCGTCCTTGTCTAAAGATTAAATTTAAACTTTTATAACTCGGTCAATTTTTAAGTTTATTAAAATTTTTTTTCACTCTTCATTAGCTTTTACCTTAAAATTATGATTAATGAAATAAAAAAAAATCAAGTCAAATACCCAATTGTGACTTTTTTCCAAAAATTGTTGAGGAATTTTAAATTAATCGTCATTTGTTCATGCTATTCTAACAAAGTTTTATAAGCAGGTCATAAACTTTTTTCAACATATGACACTCTTTCGTAACTGGAAAAAGAGAAAAATTCAACAAAAACGGACACAAGTAAGAATAATATAAATTTTAACGATGTCCTGAAGACGCTATCTGATGTGACAGATGTAATTTATGTTCACAGTCATAGACAAAATCTCATATTTTACGTGTTTGTCTATGAAACGTGAAGTTGCCAGGTTGGATTTTTGAAGAAATTTCAAGATTTTTCAAGTTATTCTATTGTTTTACTGAGTTTATTAGTAGTAATTAACACCTTTGTTATACCAACCCTATGAATGGTATAAGTATTTTCAGAATAAAAGTAGTGTAACTTCAGTTTAAGCATTTTTTTTATTAGTAACAGTGTTAAAATTATTTATGATCTGAATTTTCTTGAAAAATTAAATGCGTTTCCGACCAACGATCACTACGTATGTATGTAGGCAATTCTTGATTGATTTTGGTGATTTTCTTTCTAAAGATTTATTCTAACATTATAGAATATAACTATTAGGATATAAACCTATAGATTTTCACAATTATGTAACATATGTAGTTTAATTTTTATGAAATATTTTCTTTAAAAATTCTTTATTCGTGCTCAACCAGTATTATAGGTTTCATTTTGATTATTTAAGAAACAATAAAAAGTGTACTTTTGTTTTTACCAATGGTTTTTTACGTGGTAAAAATTATCTTTCATCGCCTAATATTTTTACAGATTTAAGTAAAGTAACGGATTTACTTTGTCTCCTTAATTTATCGACACAAGTTGACCGAAGTAAATTTCATAGCAGTATTCATAAAAATTTTTATTTTTACCAGAGATTTTTATCGGAATGTGCTGTCCCAAAAATGTTTCTTGTCATATCACGAGATGCAGTTTCCAATAGACAACCAAGAACCAACAGATAAACGAGAGTGCTCCATCTATGGTTTCGATTTCGGCGCTAGGTCTACAGATTATTTCTGAAGAGTCGGCATGAACATTGTTAGCTGCAGTCTGCATGAAGTAAACAACAAATTAGTTTGCACAAAAGTGACCATTCGGAAGCTGGAATTGGCAGATACTATGCATGAGACTCATGGGAACCTTTTGTCACGTCCGAAGGGGTAATGGCTGGCATCGCCTCAATAGGGTTGAGAAGCTGTCTTGCTGACAGTACGGATTCCGTGAACACCTTTGTACCTTTGAACACCGTAAAGTTTGAATGAATACATCCATTGAATCGAGAGGATATCTTTGTGTTACTTTTTCTACTATATTATTATTTACAATCTCATCTGTATTCATTTCATTTACTTGAAAAATATCATATTTAGTTATGAATATTTTGATCAAAAACAGAAGGTGTTATTTAACACCAGGGCTGCTAGGTATGGAAGTGCCTTCAGCGCAATACATGTGTGTATTTAGTTATCTACAGAAAGCCATAAAAAGTAGAACTAGTAAAATCAGCAATTTGTGTACAAAATCGACAATTATAAGTTCTATTTAGTATCTAATTCATGTCTATCATAAAGGTTGTTTTTGTCATCGTAGGTTTAAATAATTTTTTAAAAAGTCAAATAAATTACCCAAGAAGATATGGAGACACAATTGTTACACAATTGTACTAATAAATTTCAAAAGTGACCCAAAAATGTACTGGACACCAAAGGACTTAAATAAAATTGGAAATACAGATATGGATTTTTTTATTTTGTGCTATTGTGAAATTTAAAGATCCCGAACTTTTCTTAAACAGTTTTTTCTATTGATGTTATATTTTCTTCCAACTTACTGAAAAGCAACGAAAAATAAAAATGTTAAGGAAATACAAAAATATTTTTATTTTTTATTAAACTAAATTTTGAGATGGGTTCTCCCGTTTCACTATTTAGTTTATCGACCAAAAATGTTTATGCACTTACATTTTGTTGAAAGGGGTCTCCTCTAAATTGGGTCCCAAAATACTATCAATCACAATTCAACAGTAGTGAACTTTTTCAGATTGTTTCAGATGTTCGACATTCGTAATCAATTGCTTTGAAGATTCACATCTGTCGAAAGAAACTTCATATCAAATAAAATACCAAATATTTTCGATTTCATTTTAAAAGACCTCCTCGGTTACATTTTATTCAATGCAGTCTGTTAGAGAAAAAGTATTTGCATTAAAAAAAATAAAGTTCTTTTCTCTATGTAGTAACATAGGTTAATATATCTTTTACAAAATATTGTATACAATAGGTCTTAAACTGAAAAAGTTATGTTGCTATTATATAAAAAAGGGCCATAACTAAATTATAGGGATGCTGTTTTACTATTTAGCAACAGAGCCTCAAAAATTATTCATTAAATCACATAACTACCTCTGAACCCGATGGCAGTAACGAGAGATCATTTCAAAATTCTTATTTATAATCTAACTATAAAATATTGCTGAAAATCTGAGATATCCTAGTCCAACTCCATCGCATTTTCTCATATCGCTATCCATCTGGAGAACTGCGCAAAACCGAGTTCGAGGAACACGGCCGCAACTATAAACAGGCAAATTTGCGTCCGGAACTCTTCACTTAATCCAGATTTCATTGCGTTTCCTGAAAACGAGTCCGCAAATACGCCGCAGCTTGCACAGGAATAGAACTGGAGAATCGACTGCGACGCAGACGGCCTCACGCCCGACTGCAAATTCATCTACAAAGATCCATTGATCCATCCACCCGAGATGAACTGTGACTCATTTAAGCGTTTTGGATCAACAAATCAGGTCGTAGATCACATTCATGGATCCGAATATAGCGCAAGGATGTATGTATTTTTGAATTAAAATACTATAAAGCTAAATTAAAACATTAATTATGTTTTATGTAACTAACATGTGGGATAACAGATTTCACCGCGGCTTCACCCACATGTTATTAGGAAATTGTAAAAAGCTTTTATTTCAAAGGTATATATTTCAATCAGTTATATAAATAGGTGTGATATAAATAAGTAAATATTTCGATCAGTTGTATAAATAGGTATAATATAAATAAGTGTATATTTCACTCAGTTGTGTAAATAGATATAATATAAATAAGTATATATTTCAATCAGTTGTATAAATAGGTATAATATGAACAAGTACAAATTTCAATCAGCTTTATAAGCAGGTATAATATAAATAAATAAATATTTCAATCAGTTGTATAAATAGGTATAATGTAAATAAGTATATATTTCAATCAGTTGTATAAATAGGTATAATAAAAATAAGTAAATATTTCAATCAGTTGTATAAATAGTTATAATGTAAATAAGTATATATTTCCGTAAGTTGTATAAATAGGTATAATATGAATAAGTATAAATTTCAATCAGTTGTTTAAATAGGGGTAATATATATAAGTAAATATTTCGATCAGTTATTTAAGTAGGTATAATGTAAATAAGTATAGATATCAATCAGTTGTATAAATAGGTACAATATAAATAAGTATAAATTTCAATCAGTTTTATAAATAGGTATAATATAAATAAGTAAATATTTCAAAAAAATACTGAGTATAGGTCCATAGATTGTTCTAATTTTTGATACGAAGATTTTAAAACTATATATTAAAAAAAACAAAATATCATAACAATTTACATAGACAGTTCTCAATTAAAAAAATAGCAACGATGCCAGCACCAGAACACAACTAAATGCGGCTGAATGAAGTCGGGATGTAATTATTATAATATCTTTATGTAACGTATTTTTTGTAGCGTTTGAATGTAACCAATCTATCGCAAATACGGAAAATAGGTACTTAGCCATCAACCAAAAGAACTAGATGAATACAATAGAATAGACAACAAGGGTACGCATAAGCAAAAATAGTAAAAAATTGCCCTCACGTTGTTATCAGCTGTTTGGGCGTTATGTGTGTCAAAACTAAACTGTCAAAATTTTGTATTCTTGTTCATGTTGTAAATTATCTCTACAGCACCTATATGCGTATATATAATCAGTTCATTGAGGATTTATTAATAAACTAAGCACATTCGTGTTTAGTCTTGTAATGGATGAAATACACGTAACATTAATAATAAAGTAATGAAAAAAAATGTTGACTGTTTACCTTGATATATATGACAACGAAACAACTGATAGCAGTAGTGAGCGCCATTTTTGTTTGTTTCCGCGCATGCGTACACTTCTCGTCTTATTCTATCGTGTTCATCCATCTCCCTCGGTTGTTAACTTAGCATCTATTTTCGGTCCTTCTTGCAATAGATTCATTACATTGAGGCGTTACAACTAAACTTTATATACATATATATATATATATATATATATATATATATATATATATATATATACACATATAAATATATATATATATATATATAGCAAAGTCCGTCACCGCATGTATCGCGTATATGTGCGCGATTTTCTCAGTAATTACTAAACTGGTTTTGTTCCAGTTTTATTAATGGATAGATTGATTCACGAGGAAGTTTTGTGGACAATTTATAAATATTTTTAAAAATTACGCAATCTGTGAAGATAACTATCGATAAAGTGGAAAAAGGACATTCCGTGTTCAAAAAACGTTCGGTTTTTCGGTGCGCAGGTTAAAACTTTACAGATACACGAAAACGGTTTACAGCATCGCTGTTCTTCTCAAAGAGTTCTGCAATGAAGTTTTGGACAGCATATATTCATACATTACATAAAATCCGTAATATTACTTATGTACCGTAACAATATATTTGTACATTACATAAAATCCGTAATAAACGTATTAATATTTAAAAAAAACATAATTATCAAATGACATAAAAACCATAATTTTTTAATGATACTAGCAGTGCTTTGGTTGGTATGAACTTTGGAATAAAAAAATTATTAGAAACTTTTTTTCTCAAATGTTTGGCTATAAATTACCATACCAAATTCCACCAAAATCAGTCCAGTAGACTACATATATATATATATATATATATATATATATATATATATATATATATATATATGTGTGTGTATATATATATATATATATATATATATATACATATATACATATATACATATATATATATATATATATATATATATGAGTGTGTGTGTGTGAGTGTATGTATATATTTAGAAAGAGAGAGGTATGAATTCAACTCAAAAAAGACGGGCAGAAGCCCATATAGTGCTGAGCCCAGGTGTTACAACAATAAAAATTACAGTCCTTAGAGGTTTCCCTAGAAGTCCTTCGAAGTTTTATCTAAATCGTCTTAAGACAAAAGAAAAATCTTGTAATTTGTTATGAAAAGTTAGGTTATTTATCATAATAGGTTGCAGGCTTTATTTCTACGTAATTCTTTGCGGTAGCGAGATAAAACAAGTGCAGATTATGTCTCGTCGCATCCTCTATCTATAGCCCTACCATATTAACCCATGACATTCACAGGCACGACACAGTCATTGAAAAAAATTATATAAAATTCGATAAGAACGAAGAAGACATTTTGACAACAACACTGTCAATGTCAGTTAAAAGTTTATTTTTTATTCATTTGGGCAAAGGCTACATATTAAAGGAAGCAAATGGAATTGATCATTTTTTGTAATTGTTTCTAAAAAATTATTACCTATTTCATTAGATTTTTCTTGTTATTTTTTATTTTAAAAAAGATTATATGATCATTTATGAAAATAGCTTTTCTTTATTTTCCATTATGATCAAAATATGTATTTTATTTTTGAATCTTTCCTGATTGCCAATCGCTGAATTGCTTGGTTTTTTTAATTCTGAAAAATACCAGCTTTTTTTTAATTATATTCCATTTCTGTAACGTCAGGCTTATTTCACTTCTTTCTAGAGCTTGTTGTACAAATCGCCTTAATCCTTATCAAATCAGTTGTCATAGTAGCTTTCCTTAACTTATATGGATCGAATTTTCTTTATTATGTAGTTTTTCAACGAATAATTTAAAAATTGTGATGGTGTTTTAAGTAACAAATCATACGCGTAGGTTTTCTCGCATTGACACAGAAATATACAGTTATATTTATAATTAGTTTACCATTCAATTTTTAGAGAAATACTACGGAAGATTATGGTAAATAAAATAATATCCTGTGTGCCTAAGCAGATAAATTTTTCTTCTTAAATTTCTGCTATTTTCCTATTCGATCTGTAGAATTTTTTTATCGTCACACCTCAGATTCAGTACCTACTTAAAGTTAGTTTCATTCACCAAGTATTCATTCACCATAAAAAGTAACTATAAGAATATATTTTAAAATTTTTGTGTTGTCAAAATCTGTCTTTTGAAAATTTTAAATAAAAACAATTATTGCATTTACGAGAAAACAGTTTTACAAATTTTGGTCGTCTGTTTTCAAAAAAACAATGAACTCACTATGGAAGTATACGTGCACTATGGAAAAAAAACATTTTAGGAAAGGGATATTGAAATTACGTTTATACTTTCATTATGAGAAAAATTAATTGTTCAAATTTCAAAATTCAAAAACCATAACATGGACAGTGTTATTAAATCTATAAAAAACATTTTACCCAATCTCATCTTAACAGGAAATTATGAAATCCCATTTTTTAATATGCCTATCTCCTTCAAAGTGCCACCCTAAACTAAGTAGTCAAAGAGATCTATCTAGATAGAGAGACAGATCTGTCGAGCTAGAAAGATTCCGCTCGATTGACAGTCCCTGAATCGTGTTTCGGGGGCTGTCAATCGAGCGGAGGAAATATCAAAATCCCGGACAGTGCTGTCCGGGAAGTCACGAAATTCAGGAATTCTATGGGAAATACGCCAGGACAATGACCCGGAATATTGGTTCGATTAATTGTGGAACGTAAAACAGTACAGGCGTTCTGATACGAATATAAGATTGAAAAGTATAAAACGAAACTAATCCCCATACTAAATGGTTATAGGTACATTGAATAATTTTACGAAGTGCGCATAAAGATGAAGTGTAACTTTAAAAATGCCTAGTTGTACCCAATAGTGTCACCCCGTAAAATTATTTTAATTATGGTAATCTTTCCACCCCCCTCGTTCCCAGCCCCATCCATATCCGCGGAATTGGTTAGCAGGGTCGACAGGAATACTTGGGATAATCAGTCAATATGTAGGCCTAGCCTCTCTCTGCCTTGCGTCACTGCACTGCCCCCATAAATTTTAAGCAGATTATATATCTTGGCGTATTGCATTGATCACAAGCTTTACGGCCTTGACAGTACGAGATCCCTGGTCCAATTCCCAACCACTCGTCAAGCGGATTTAGATTAATGTTAATAACAGGGTAGCTTAATACCATAAACTAATGACATCAGTAGCACTACTAAGTACTGTGGTCGCCAAGCCGCCTGCATGGCGTGGCGATTATGGCCACTACGTCCAACGATATCCAGCAGTGGACTGAGACAGTCTGTTGATGATGCGTCAGAGAAGGTACGGCAGAAGTAAAACTTATTACGTTTTGTGAAACAAAACAAATATACTTTGAAAGGTTGCATTACAAGACAAGAAATAAAATTACGGAATTAAGAAAAATAACTGTGAAGTTGAATTGTGAAATCTAAATAATCGAAGGATCAGAAGATTCAGAGTTAAGAATGGTGGCAGAACCTATTCATAACAAGAAAGAGAGATGCACGGAGACGTTCGTATACTGTCAGTATGTCGGGACACATGGCCATCGCTCGCTGTCGCCATTTTACTCCCGAATATTTTTTCCAGGGTGAGTCAGCCCATAAAAAACTTAATTTCAATAATGGGTTTCTTTTTATTTTCTCCGACTGGAGAATATATATAGCTATCCCAATATAAAGCCCATATTATAGCTTTAAAAAAAAATAATTGCCTACAACATTTAACCAATTGATAATACAATATTAAATTTCTATATGAGTGTGTTTTAGTAAAAGGCAGAAAAAACAAGTCATGAATCCAAGGAAGACAATAGTCTGTAAAAAAAATTACAGTTTGCTTTTGAAGCATAATGTTAATTATTTACAAATTTGATTGTATTAAAAACAATATTCCTTTTTACTACAATACTACCGATTTTGTTCTAGAATATAAAAATTAAGAGCAAAATTAAATAAAAGGTTTCTAACAGAAAAAGAATTTTTAAAATCGGATGGACAAATAATTTAAATACTCACAAAATTTAAGCGAAACCACTGATTATAGTGTATTCTGGTTTTGTAAAAAAAAAACCAAAAAAAACAAGTGACTCCATAAAAAATTACCATATTGTTTTCTGGTTCCAGCACGATTACAAATAAAGCTCAAGTTCCGCTTCGCTTAGCATGCTTTATATAATATCTGACCCAAAGTACCGCTGTAATGGTAAATTAAAAATACATTCCAAAATACGCCCACAGCTTTAAGACCTAATCCGACGAAGAGTCCGCACTTGTATGTTCGCCTATTTATTTATGTCATTTCCGTTAACTATCAAACCGGCAACACATTTCGATAGCATCCGGCATAATTTACTCGTGCCAACTATTGGAGCTAATTAAGTGGTCATTAACATAGCGCCAAACGATAACGCGGATTGATTTTACGAAGACCCCTCTCGACAGACCATAATCCCAACGATTGCAGCATCCGAGTTAGTATTTGATGGTTTAATTTAGATTTAAAACGAGAAAAATTTTGTCTATTAACTTAATTATTAACTGCAATGGGAAAATAATACTTGGGAAAATAAGCATACAATGGTAAACTCATTGCTACAAGAGCAAACTCTTACATCCAACCGCAATGAACCGAATGAGACGAACAAGAACTGTGATACAGTTCAAATTATGAGTGAACGATGGTTAATGATACTTATAAAATAATATAAGGATATTTACATAGCTAGAAATTACGTGATGTAGTATTATTTCTACTTTCTTTAAGTTCTTTACCGCGACCTAGATTTCGTTGTATTACAACATCTTCAGGTGGGCTATTAGCCAAGATGATGAAGAACTTAAAGAAAGTAGAAATAATACCACATCAGGTAGTTTCATTTAATTGTGAATAATGAATTTCTACAAAATTAACGACAAATATATTCAATATTCAATAGCTAGAAATATGAAATATATAAAATTAATGTAAAATTAAATAAAACGAAAGCAAAATGGCGACAAGTTAGTGATTAGAAAGGGCTTTTCCCTTTCCGCGAGGACAAAAGAGATTTCGATCTGCCGTTTGTAATAAGTAATTTCATTTCAGACAAATATCAAACACTAACAAAGTTACTAATGAACTTGGAATAAGAAATTATACCTTGAATAAAGAAGAAGAGAATAGATAAAAACGCTACTAATGATCTCAGTATACGACAAGCTAGTGATATCTTCAGCTGTCAAACACTATTCCGACCTCGATCTAAATTAAGCTTTGGTATAACGTAGAAAAATTGACATTTCGGCAAGTACATATAACAGCACATTAGTTTTTGCAACTCGAGTGTGTTTGTAATTATTATAAAGAAAAGAGCTTTAAATAATATTGAGAGGAAGTAGCTAGATACTATTGAGAGGAAGTAGCATTTAACTCATTGCATGTAGCTGCACAAAGAGCAATATTTATAGGTGACAATTTTTAAATTATATAAAACTCTAGTAATATTCCAATTTATTGTTATAATGTTTTAGGGGAAATTGGGACATTTTTCTAAATTATTTGTTCATGCTCATCTAATGACGTTTTTATACGTAGCTCATGCTCTTTTACCAGCATCTCATGCCCTTACATAACTGAAGAACAAACGGATAAAAGCAAAGAATACTATAAATTTTAACGATATTCTAAAGACGTCATCTGATGTAATTGGTATTCACAATCATGGACACAACCTCATAGTTTACTTATTTGTACATGAAACGTTATGTTGCCACGTTCGATAGTTTTTTAAATGACTCCAGAATAGATATTCTATCGTTTTACTGAGTTCATTAGTAGTAATCAATACCTTCGTTATACCAATGAACGGAAGAAGTATTCTCAGAATAAGAGTAGTATAACTTAAGCATAAGCATTTTTTTATTAATAGCAGTGTAACAATAAGGAGGTTATTTGTATATTTTTGTTCAGTTGATTCCATAATCCATTAGAGTATACCATATAAGATTCACCATAGAATGCAGTTCTATGCTAAGGGATCAGGAGGTTGTTCTCATTTTTGGCATTCATTTTATATCGTATCTGCTTGCTATTCTGCTAGAATCTAGATGAGAGTTATGAAGGTATAAATGGATTATTAAGGATATTTATAAAAAAAATATAAAAGATGGATATTGGGATGGCCACAAATATCTAACCATTTTAGTCGGGATCGATGCTCAGATATGGTCATATTTAACTTATAGAAAAATATCCGAGAAATAATATCCAAATTTAATTCAGTATCCTGAAAAGACGATTTTTGGAAACCATGGAGTAAACTAACAAAGCTTTCACACACGTGCAAACTCATGCGTTTGAAGGGAAACTTCTTGTTAATAGCGAATAGCTTATTTATGACTAACTTTTGCTAGCGGCTTCACCCACCAGAATTTTCAAATAGAACTGAGGAATTTATCTCTCACTTAGTACTAATATATATATATCCGTTTCAGTGCCATGGTGTTTTTACTCATATATACTTAAAAATGCCAAAGAAATCTTTTGTTTTTTGATGTCATTTACCCTTGTCTCGGAAAAAAACTGTATCTCTTCGAAAAATTATCCAATTTTAATAATTTTTTCGGTGTTTTCTTAATAAAAACTTGTACAAGGATAATAAAATACAAAGAAAATTATGGAAATATATATTGTGAACAAAAATTATAACAAAAACTGAAATTAAGGTCACATGGTATTTTCGCAGTCCGGTACATCCTCTGTTTCATCAAAATAATTGTTATCGTCACTATTATCACTATCACTCAAAATTTGCATTACGCCAAATTGTGAGCGCACCACAATGTCACTCCCACTAACACTTTCTTCACAACTTGAAAAACTATCATTTTCACTCGAATTATTTTCGTATTCCGACATTATGCCGACGATTTTTGTCCTTTGCGGCGGGCGGCGTTATCAGCACTTAAAAATTAAACTGGTTCTTCCTAGATGACAACTGTCTTCCATGCGGCGGTGTAGCGTCATCGGCACTTAACAATTAAATGTGTTCTTCGTAGATGATAACTCTCATCTATGCAGCTGGACATTTTATTGACTTAGTTAAAAACAAAATATACATGATTTGTTTTATTCGCAAGTGATAACTGTTGTCCTTTGCGGCCTGTCGGCGTTATCGCTAATTGATCTGTTTCGCGTGCGGGTACAGTTACGATGACTCGCAGGAGATATCGCTTCAGTTTAAGAGGCTAAACGAACGAACGAGTCGTATTCAATCACGTTCCACATCCTTAGCCTCATTTTAATCAATAACTTAAAAATCTTCACTACAGTTGACATAATCGCGTCGGTCAAACATTTGCGCATGCACTGATTGTTTACACAAAAGCCACGCTTGTGGAGTTGAGTGTTCAGAGAAATTACACAACGACACGCACATTGCAGCTCATGCCCCATTTCTTACTTTCTATTCCATATTCGCCTTTCACACGCAAGTGCACTTATGCATTTATACGAGTGCATTACAAAAGTTATTCTATTCTTTTTTTCTTGTTATTTCCATAGATAAAAATGCATTCAACAAACATTCAAACGTAACAGACTCTTCACCATAATCATAGCTGTGGAGCTATCAGATTTATTATCCTAAATAAAACAATTATAATAAATATCGTAAGGCAAGCTGTTTATTCAATTATTCGATATGTCATTTCATTTAACATTTTTGCATTATATCGTACACAAAACTAAGTGCACTACCAAAAGGACAAAAATCGGTGACAACTTGCCGATCAATCAAAAAAAAAAGTTTTACTTCAAAATATATTTTAGGTTAGAGTGAAAATATTGTTTTGACCTCTCCTTCACGTGTCGTATCTTTGGATAGGTTTTTAAACACAATAAATTGTATTATGAATCTTTTTTAAGTCGTATATTTTATTAGTCGTATATTAGTCAGTTTAAGCTGGTTTCCAACATTTATTCCAGAACCTCCAATTTTCCAATCGAGCATTTACAAATCTGAAAAAAAATTAATAGTTGTTTTTAGCATTTACTTTCAGCAAAAATGAATAAGCTTAAGTTCCCCAATCTGTGAAATACATAAAACTATTTCAAATTTATTCCACAGTGTTTCATTGTTTTAAGTAAAATATTGTGAAGTCGTGTAAAAAAAATTGTAAAAAAAATATAAAAAAAATATTTTGTGAAAACCGATACGAAAAAATGAAAATTAAAAAGAGACATATTATAGATAAATGATGAAATTGGACTCTACAGTGAGCATTATTTAGTTATCGTTAACTCATTTGGGAAAGACTAACGTATGCAAACTATTATGGCACCCTAATTTAATGTATATTCGGCGCGCACTTGATCCGTTCTTGTTAAAAAATATAATTGAGAAATAAAGGCTTCACATTTAAAATACCTTCTTAAGGAGGTGGGCTATGAACAAATACATCATGATTATTTTCATGAAAATCAATATACAATGAAAAACTTAAGTAACCTCCAATAAAAAAATTCCTTAAATCTCTGCATCTCATCCTCTAAATTCTAAGAAGAGAGAAGAGCGTGAGGGTTTGTTCTTGACTACGGTGAGATAAAAAAATCGCTTACACAATTTAGGATCTACCTTTACAGTGTTATATTGCACTAGCTGTGATTCGTATGCGTAAAATAGTCTTAATTACGCTGCTCTCCGTCCGTGGTCTCTAAAAGCCCGTTCGCCAAACGACATCAGACGTCAGAGTCGGGGTTGTATAGAAAGAAATACTCAGGATGATCAGTCAGAGCTGATGTTTCTCAACCTTACGGTAATTAAGCTATTACTGTTTTATCTTTTTTATTTGTAATTATAGCGTGATTATATATAGCCTATAATCTTTTTGAAATTATGTGTCTTTTAACACAAAAATAATTTTATTCGAATATGTAGTTCCAGGTATTATCGCGGACAAACAAAGCAAATAAATTACTTTTCCACTTGATCACATCTCTGTCCTTATATGAAATATCATAGCGTTATTCTATATAGCAATTGTAGCGTGATGGTATATAGTAATCATATGGTGATGATATATATAAATATATATATATATATATATATATATATATATATATATATATTAACTGTAGCATGATGAGGTATAATAATCGTAGAGAGATGATATATAGTAATCGTAGGGTGATGATATATAGCAATCGTTGCGTGATGATATGTAGTGGTTGGTGCGTGATGATATACAGTAATCGTAGGACAATAATATATAGTAATTATTTTGTGATCATATGTAATAATCAACGTGATGATATATCGTAACTTTAGCGTGATGATATGTAGTAATCGTAGCGTAATGATATATAGTAATCGGAGGATGATGATATATAGTAATCATAGCAGGATTATATATAGCCTATAATATTTCGCAAGCTATGAGATTTCTAACCGAAAATCATTTTTAAAACCGCACTTATTAAATGGTCTTGTATAGGTTGTATCCAGCACTTTATTCTCTGAACGGATTTATTAAATGACAATAATTTGATTAATTGTGAATAAAATGGTTAAGTGATATCGTCGAGAAAACAATAAAACGGTATAAAAACAACGGAGAGTATAATTAAAGTGAAGTGAAACGAACAAAAAAATATTCCATCGAGATGAAATATATATTTAAATTTCCCTAGACTCCAAAAATATAAGAGTGGAAGTTCAAGTAAATATACATGGACCAGATAAGAGTTTCTCGATCTCACAGTGAAAGACCTTATTCTTAGTTAGAAAATGCATTTATTTTTCTACATATTCCCCTTTTAGTTCAATGTACTTTACCTAATGCTATCCAATGAATAATTACATCTTTAAGATAGGATTCTGGAAGATCCGTTAACAAATAAACAAAGGAGTTATTGTTATTTACGATAAAGGAGAGATTTGGGGAAAAAACCATTGGGGTTTCTGATACCCCTCTTTTTTGAAAACTAAAACTATCTCTATACCATATTTTACTCAGATCAGTTACCAAATTATTCAAATATAACAGTTTCTGACGAACATGTTTTTTTATAAACTTTAAGCAATCCATTATTTTTGCTTAAGGATATGGAACACTATACGAAAAACACTTCAAAGTAATTTGAAAATCGTTTAAAGATTGAAGATAACCTCATAGAGTTACATAAAATATTTTAAAACCATGATCACTTGTGGCATTTTAATCCATACATGGCAACATTAAACATCATTTTCGTTTAAAAAACGCGCGAAAAAGCAAATCAGTTCTCGTCGATATATTATGTTAACAAACCGACTCGATGTTCCATATCTCTCGTCACTAGTTCGCTTACAAGGTGAGCCGAGATGTAATCAAACGGAAATATATTAAAATATTATTCGAAAACATTTATTGATATAAATAAAAAATAACGTCAGTCGAACATTTGTTCACTTAATATTAGGGTTGAATCATAATAAAACTGCCAAAGGTATGATTACGGCTAGGGCTGCTATCAAACATGTCACAGAAATAATTTGACAGGTATACTGTTTAGCTTTTTGCCTGATAATTGTCGATCTGCTTGGCATACGTCTTGGCATACTCAGCTGAGCTTCGTACTGTTTCAGCTGTGAAATGAACCCTTGGTTTGGATTTATGACGCCCCTTCTGTGCCTAACGTAGTTCGATGCAAACTTGTAACTGACGTCATACTTTTTCATGATGAAAGCGATTACGACAGTGGCCGATCTGGATATTCCCACACGGCAATGGACGTAAACAGCCCCAGTGGTTTGCCCTTCGTTTATGAAATCGTAAGTTATTGGAAAGTACGATATCAGATCCTGCGCGGGCGAATCATCAGCTTTAATAAACATGTTTGTTATGTTGTAATCTTCGTACAAATATCGTGGTAACGGTGTGTTGTCTAAGGTTAGGACATGGGTTATGTGGAGTTCCGTCATAAGATCCAAATCATAAGCTGATTGAATACCGCCAAGGTAGAGATTTTTCTCTATTTTGTTGTAAGGTGCGAAGCCCAACGAAAGGGAATGGCCTATGTACTGAACCCATTGCTGAATTTTCTTAGGTTCTGTGGATGTGGGTATACTTAATATTAGGACAGCTGCTAGGAGAAGAATTCTGGTGTTGGGCGCGCACGTGAACATTTCTGTGGATCTTTTTTTTTAGATTTTTCTTTAAGTAATTCTTTGAGTTTATTTTTAAATATAAATTTACATTTTCTTCTTTTTTTTGTTCATGACATTTTGTCGTCTGACGTTTAAGTAGGCATCTTTGATTTTTTTGACGGCTTCTTTTTATTAGTTTCGTGGCCAGTATTAAGTAGTGATTGCTATGATCCACTAAGTTTAGTAGAATATACTCGTATCATAATGATAATTATCAAAGTAAAATGTACCTCATTTAAAAATTGTTCTCCGGAAAAATTTCGGCTATTATGGCAATTAGGTTAGCGCGACGAGGAACATTTGTGTATCTTGATTGTTATGATAGATTCAAATGTCTGAATCTTTTTTGTTTTGGCTGTTTGTACCACAGTCAAGCCTTATTGGCCATACCGATTTCTATAAAATTTCATATAGAGATAGTGTACGTTCCGAATTAAGATATTTTCATTCTTAATTTTTTCTCCGTACTTTTTTGTTCAAAATCTTATTATCGCATTGCAAAATCAAAGTAAGCAAAGCCGCATACATAGACTGGTATAGTTATACCAAAGAAAAATTCGTAATAATTTGCATAATTAATCTGAATTTTGTAGTCATTTTAAAAGTAATAGACTTGATATTAATGAATTGACAAATAATTTAATAAGTCTTAAAACCTTCCCTTCAACGCTTTTTAAAATAAATATTAGTTAAGAAAATACGTGCATTTGTTATACACAGACTTAAAATAAATTATTTTTTTTATAAATTATTTTAAATGGTGCATTTTATTGAATAAAAAATGATTTCTTTTACTATACATTTGAAACAAAGGAGAATAGGCATTAATTTTATAAGAACTTACCCCAATAGTGATGTGATATGTATCAAGGGAAAGCTATCATCAAGAAGACCATTTGTCATTATTAAAGCTCATCTCAGTTATTAACTCGTTCGGAGTTTATATCATCCTAAATGTGACTATTTAATTAACTCTGAATTCTTATATTTTGTTAATTAATTAATCTTTTAAACGCATTGTTTAATAATTATAGTTTAATCTTTGTTATTTTATTTATTGGCTGATAAGAATGAAAAAAACTATTGTGAAAACGTATGGAATAATGAATAATGATATGGAATAATGAAAATAAAAATATGTGGAATGACAAATTCTTTTTACAAGTACATTATAAATCACTATATTACTACATTATATTCTAAAATCGTATCAAATCAATACTTTCAGCGACAAAAATACAGCTTACAGCTTTAGACACATATATTGAAATTTGTGTTAGGGTCTCATTAAGCCGCAACGTCTGTCGCAACAATAATGAATAATATTGTTAGCAATGAAGAACATCTGATGATTTGGTTTTTTGAAGGAAATGACATCTTTATAATAGACAAAAACTTTCGTGATAGGTTAGATGATATAAACTTGTGCGAATGTTAGTACATATGCCACCTGTAGGTGGACAAAACTGAAACTCAATTGAATACTATTCAAGCCAAAGACGAAACACAGATTTACAAATCATAGATTTACAATACTATAAACTATTTTGAAGATGTTCAGCACAGTAAAATTTGGCCAGCTTTAAATGGTCTAACTCGAGCGAATTATATCCCCTTCACTTAGATGGGAAAAATCATTGAAGTTAGGTTGATTTACATACATCCACTTAAAGGAAACTCTTGTTTTGTTCTCTGTGTTCAAATGTTGAAGGAAAACCCAGTCACCGATAAAAACAGATAAAAGTCTAAGGAAAATAGGATAAATCGTTAAACTCAATAAAATCGTCAAGTTCACACACACACACACACAAAACGGATGACGAACAACGGTAGAGAGCGCGGCGCGTGCATCCAACCATATAATAGCGACACAGTGCAAAGGGGAAAGGGGGAGGATGCAGTTGGATTTTGAGTATTGGATACTACAATTAAGCTTTGTGCAACTAATAAACATCTACAGAAATTAAATCGTAATTAGCAAAATATTAATATCGTATTATCATGTCATTAGTCACATTTAGGATTATGTCAATCCGAAGCGGTTAATAATTGAGAATTGGCGTGGTAATATTAATATTCTTTTGCAGTAACATTTTAAACTTTATTTTTAAGGGATGGGGCAGATTTGCCTTTTCTTCCTTAGGTACTTGTCACGATTTAATCATTTTCTCCTTCGAGTGTTACATATTTTTAATTTTTCTTTCAAAGTCCCTTTATTGGATGCTCTTCGTAATGATTTACTTAAACATTTATTCATAGATTACTTTATGACATTCTAAAGGGGATTTTTGAAAAATCTTTATCCGCACTGTTCAAAATAAATCAAATAATGTGTTATTGCTAAAACACATGTGTATATACCTGTTTACGTACAAATATACACGCAGAATTAACACCGCAACAGTTACATAAATAAAAATGGTATATGAGAAACAAGGCCACACTCTAATCCATTAAAAATATTCTAAGACAAAAATTAGGTGTTCATATTTTTCTTTGGAGCAAGAGCACAGTCTACCTACTACACATTTTTATAACCCAAATTAGTTAGTAACAGAGATATAGCGTTCAATTTTATTACAACAGTTTAAGACAAAAAAAAACTATCTGAAATAAAGTTCAGGAGACGTATCATTATTAAAAATGAAGAAAATCAGCGTTAAAGGTATTTTTGTTAAATTATGAATAAATTTCTAAGACTTAGTAGTTGAACAACTGTAAATTAACAACAAATAAATTTATAACAACTTAATTTAACAACAAATAAATTTACAACAATTTACAATAACAACTGTTAACTGTAAATTTATATTTTTGTACCATTAGTGTATCCAGGCATTTCCATAATTACATATATTGTTAGGTCATTTTTTTATTTAAACTAGTGATAAAATTGATACTGTTAGTTGGTATATGAGCGTAGTGCGCTTTCAATCCTTCCATGAAATTACTTCCATCACAGATTTTTATGATGTTTTCTATCAATTTAAATCTTACAAGAAATTTCTGAAAATACATTTTAATTCATCATAGTCTCCAAACCTTGATGTATGTACCTTCGCGCCATTTTACTCCGGCGCTATTTAACTGTCACACTGCGCTTTTTATAATTACTGATAAAATACCTCATCAAATAATAAAAGCCTCACTAAGGATACGACATAAAATTAAACACTTTTCTCTCATAGAACAAAAATATACCTAAATTATAATCTTCCCCATACTGATCCTAAGACATGGTTATTATCGACTTCATAACTTACTGTAATCCTTTACTATCATATTCCTTGATTTTGTATTGGAGTCAAAATCACGTATTATTTTATATCCCTCAACCACGAACCAATTTCCAGAATATACCTAAGTTATAATCATTCCCATACCAATCCTAAGACATGGTTATTATCGACTTCATAACTTACTGTAATGCTTTTATTCATTTTTACTGTAATCCCTTTTATCATATGCCTAGATTTTCCATCATATTCCAGAATGTCCAAGATATACTTAAATTATAATCCTTCCCATACCAATCCTAAGACATTGTTGTTATGGACTTCATAACTTACTGTAATCCTTTTATTCATTTTTACTGTAATCCCTTTTATCATATTCCTAGATTTTATATTAGGGTCAAAAGTATATGTTATTTTATATCCCTCAACCACGTACCAATTTCCAGTAAATTTCTATTATCATATGCACTAGCATCTTCCATTCGGTGTTAAGCACTATCTCAAATGTTGACGTTTTCTTCTATTCTATATATACCTACCCAGGAAAAATACTGAAAGTTTTTTGGCGGATATACAATGTGAGATAATGTGTGATCGTAATAGTCATAATTTTTATTTTTCGACAAATTAAATAGTAATATTGTAGTAAAAGTAATATTGTAATATATTTTTATAGATATGTTACTTATTTGACTTTTTATTAACGCTACATATTGGTCAAGAATATTTAATTCGACAAATATTTTGCAGAGGCAATAACTGTGGAAAATATAGTCATAATTTTTAAATGAATCACATAGGAATTTACTTTTACGTCATGTATAATTACTTTCTAAATTAGATTACATAATAAATTAAGTTTGTAAACCTTACTATTCTGGATAATTAGATAATAACATCCGTCCAGGATAATATTTTCCGGTAAATATCCCCTCCGAGGTACAATGCCGATCTCCTTAATTTTAGTGCACCAATCGTCTTGATTCAAACTAGATCATGTGGCTGAATGAACGGCGCGCCAATTGCCCAGTTTTCCTGGAGAAATATTGGCTCGAAGCGCGTAAAGTCGGGCGCCGCGTGACGCGCGCCCGCGCTATTTCGGACGCGGCCAACCTGACACGGTTCGGCGCTAATTCTGTCACTCGCGACCGCTCTCTTATTATCAGCGTGCGCGACATTATTGTTTATGTTAGATGGCTGGATCGCCGCACCTCTACTTGCTGCGGTTAATACGTGAAAACTCGGATATTGGCTTGGTTGAAAAGACAAATCTTGAATCGGAAACGCTGCGGGTGCCGTCTTGATGGCCTATTTCCAGTTTATCTGTAGTTGTCGATCAAAAAATAAGAAGTTTGTTTTTAAAGGTGAAAAGTAATTTATTAAAGTAGAAAAACAGGTAGATAATTGGACTCCAAACCTCCCGTATCCATCCTATAGAATTAAAACATTCCATACAACAAGACAAAAACAATGTTTGATAATTCTTAAAGTTTAATAATTAATATAAAATGCTGACACTGCTCCATTGCTCTTGATTTTTGAATGCAATCGCTTTAAAATATGTTCTTACTCTGCATAACATTTATCAAAAAACCTATCAAGCGCGAGCAGAATTCCCACTACGAAAATTCCGTATGTCTTTAAGCACTTAGTCAGTAAGTAAGGGCACATAACATTCCTATGAAGTTATTTAAAAATAATAATATTTTACCACGCAAATACATTGCTTGCTAAACCTTTTATAGGGTTATAAACCTGGGGTATATTTAAAAAATTATGAGATTTAACATAACTGCTGTACATTTCCTGTAATCTTCTGTTTATATTTTGTCATCCATGTTATTTTCATTGTTTTGGTTCGGTTGTTTTGGAAATGAGGGGCGAATGATTTATTTTCGTATGTTTTTTTAGGAATTCATTTTAAATTTGCCTTTTAAAATTGTGAAAAAATATTTTTATATTTCTTTTAACCTTCCCAAGTTATATTAGGATAATACATAAAATTAATTTTTTTAAGTGCTATATTATTCCATCTTTAATTAATTATATGAATATTGAACAAAAAACCGTGAAAATTTGTGGATTAATAACATATATCAATAGGCCAAATTTCAAGTTTCTACATCGCATGGTTTCTGAAAAATCGGTTGTTACAGGCGGGCAGACAAATATATATGTGAATAATCTTATAAATATTCCATCTTGCAGATTGAGGTATTTAACCCTAATAATATTAAAGAATGAGCTGTTCACGTAAATGAAGAAAAAACGTATTAAGTTTTTGTTAAAGTTTCAAAACAATAAAATAAAAAGAATTATAATATGCCTTGATTATATGGGAAAAAAACATGTTTTAGCACGTATAATAACAACAGATTTAAATGATCACTTCAGAACGCAAACACTTAAAATACCGATGTGATAGGTAGGAGGCAAGGAAACCATCACCGGTTTCATCTAGGTCTATTCCTTTTTACACACGATGGAACGGAGAAGGTATATCCATTTAGGGTGAGAGGTTGTTTGTGTGTGCAATCCAATGTTCCCATTTGTCTCCCAAGCGGTTTAACCAATTTAAATGCGGTTTTCTGCAAACTATTTGAGACTAATTGGCGATGGTTCTTAGATAGGTACTATGGTGATTACTCACCAGGGGGCGCCGCAATAAAAATTTTGTCTCAAACGAATGTTCCCATTTTACTCCAAGATTGTTTGACTGATTTAGACAACGTTTTCTGCAAAATATTTGGAACTAATCGATGATAATTCTCAGATAAGTATTATGGTGTTAGTTAACCAGGGGACGCTGCAAAATTTTGTTACAAACGGTTGTTTCCATTTATCACCAAAATGGTTTTACCGAACTAGACACGTTTTTCTGGAAAATATTTGGGACTAATCGGCGAAGGTTCTCAGATAGACGTTATGGTTTTAGCTTACCGGGGGTCGCCGTAACATTGTATTGCAAACGAATGTTCCCATCTATCTCCAAAATGGTTTGACCAGTTTTGACACGGTTTTCAGTAAAAAGTTTGTGATTTAACGGCGAAGATTATTAGTCAGGTGTTATATTATTAACTCGTCAGGGGGCGCTGCAATAAACATTTTTGATAGACTAACTACTTTGGGGCCTTTCTTCGGCTTCGTTGATGTGTGATCTACGTAACATGTCTTTCAAGTGCTCTAATTCTTCCAATGCTATGCTATTGCGTGGATTGTGGAAGAGTTTTCTTTGATTTAGATCAGTTATTACTACTAAAATCTCTAAAAGATCGTACTCTACTAAGAACCACATGAGTTTGCCCTTTGGAGAATGTTTTTTTAGAAACTTAGTTATTAAGACTAATAATAAAAAGCAAAATTAAAATGTTGATTAAGCCCACGACAGATGTAGACATTTCAATCCATGCTATGGATTTGCCTGAAATTTTGCAGTTTTATCAGATCGTGACTAATTGAAATTTTCTTATTATTTTGATAGTGGGAATGGAAATGGCAACCCCGACGGATTTTTTTGGGTTTTTAACTATATTAATAGGTTATTACTTTCTTTTAGACCGGCGGTTTTCAAAAAAATTATTTAATCGTTTTTCAATTACAACGAATACAACCATCTTTTTCAAAATTTTTAATTTTGCTATTTATTTGAATTCCGAAAACGAAAATTTCAAATGAAATGAAACTCAATGAACAATTCTGTTGCCTATCTAAGTTTACGCTTGATATAAAATCAAGCCTAAGTTTACGCTTGATGTAAAATCAAGCCTAAGTTTACGCTTGATATAAAATCAAGCCTAAGTTTACGCTTGATATAAAATCGTTTTTCAATTGTATAAAATTGTACTCCAATTCAGAACGTGCATAGATATAAAGAAAAGAAATGGTGTGCGTCTCACCTAGATAAGCTCACGGATGAAGTGAAATTTCTTTAACGATCCATGTTAGTTAATAATCCATAAAATCTCATATATATCCATGTTAATTAATAATCCCTAATATCTCATTATTTATAGACAAGTGTGTTCTTTTTTATCTTGTCATTCTGATTGAAATTATATTTTCATTAATTTAGCAATATATTTAATAAACATTCACTCGAAGCCATTGGATATATGATAGTGTCATACTCACTATTATTTGCTCATGTTTGTTGCATTATACCGTATATAAAACCAAATCCGCGACTAATGGTGCATAAATCAGTGATGGCCTGCGAATTCATTGGCAGATTAACGTTTGACTAAACCTTTTGACAATCTCGACCGCCATTTTGTTAGCGCTCGGTCGTTTCCGCCGCCATCGGATGCGTTTGCCATTTGTTTTCTCAAGCATTACACAATTTTAACGTGACAGAATAACTCACACGTCGCTAAAAAAGTTGTACTTCGAAAAATTTTCAACTCGATCAAAAAAAAATTGAACAATTCTCTTGATGTTCTATTATTTTAATGAAAATCAAATTAATGTGGAGATACGAATTATGGATTTTGAGAAGAATATAAGCTGACTATGAACTAGTTTTATTGCGTTTAATATTACAAGCAACTGCTTAAATAGCGGACCTTAGACTATGCTCATTTCGGCAAAGTATGGCAAGATGGAAAACTTCATTGCGTGACTTAAAATACACGTGGTGCCATCTATCGATGTACATAAGCACACTACACATTTGTGTAATAACTAAGTGTCAAGTAGCTAGGGCCCCCGTTTGTTGCTGTACTAATGCAGTGTAACTGATTTTTTTTAAATATTAAATTCCGTATCTTCTGATTGAGTGAAACGATTGTGATGGATTAACTCTTATACTTTACTAAAAACTGTATCTGAATTGAGTCACTAGTTTTTACGTGATGCGCGTACAAGCCAATACATAAAGAGACAATAATACCAAAAATCACTTATCCTCCATCGTCCCAACTATTTTTTTTCAAATACTTTCAATGTGCAAACATGCTAAGTTTACAATTTTTATGCAGATATGAAAGTGTCTTTGAAGTTTACTCCTTAAGATTCGATTTTCACATATAGCGCCCGTTATGAAGCTTTACGAGGAGTAAAATCAGAAGTTCAGAGTGTACGAAGTTCAGAGCGTTAAAAAAGTGTAACTGTTAGGTTCTGATCGCACAAAGTTCGGAGCGTTAAAAATAATGTACCGTTAGGTAGCCTCTCTGTGCAACATTTCTGCGTATATTTAGAGTGAGATATCAATATGTTTATTTAATATTTTCTTCTAGCGTAATCGCAATAACGGAATGTGACACAACATGTTGGCATTTTCTTAGGGCGTAATCTCAATGACGGAGTGTGACACACACAGTTTACTATCGTTCGCTTATATCAAGATGTAATCATTAAATGCCATTATGTGTGAATATTTGGTGTCTCCTATTCTACAAAATTAAAAAGACTCTTTTGATTTTAATTTCTTTGTGTGACGTTAGTAATTGTTGAATGTATTTGGCGTTAATTTTGTAGAAATTCATTATTCACAATTAAATGAAACTACGTGATGTAGTATTATTTCCACTTTCTTTAAGTTCTTTACCACGACCTAGGTTTCGTTGTATTACAACATCTTCAGGTGTATCCCACCCAGCAAAGATTGTTAATATCCCATGAATCTTTGCTAATATCCCACCTGAATATGTTGTAATACAACGAAACCTAGGTCATGGTAAAGAACTTAAAGAAAGTAGAAATAGTACTACATCACATAGTTTCATTTAATTGTGAATAATTGTGTTTAATTTTGTTGTATAAATTTCATCTTGTTCATTTGTATTTTACTTGAAAATACTTATATTGTCAGCATTTTTTCTTAAAGAATTTTCCATTTATTTTCCAATGTTATCAATGTTACCTATTTAATTTTCCAATGTTACCTATTTTATACATTCCAAAACAATCGTACTTAAGGAGAAAACACCAATCGCGCGTCACAGCTGACACGCATAATTTTTTTTTTGTTGCTTGTACTTAACAGCTTTTTAAAAAGTAAACAAATCCTTATAAAATTAGGCACGCTTATAAAATATGTTATGAACGGACATATCAATAAGTTTATATATTGGAAAAACTCACATAACTATCTTTTTAGGACGGCACTAGAGGGCGCTGCTTTTACCATGTTAAGTAAGTAATTTTTTATTCCAATAACTCATAATATTTATATATTCACCAAACGATGCTAATCACTCCAAAATGCTACATACTTAACATCAAATTTTATCATAAATACATTTTTATGCGGACGAAACTTTGGATAGCAGCTAGTATTTAAATAAACAAATATTTAGTAAAATTAAAATATTGTATTTATTATTAAAATAAAATATGATTAAAATTAAAATCATATTAAACTATCAAAACAGCATGGACGTTCGTACTTCCCTGAGGCAGTTTTTAGGGAATTTCAATATTCAAAAATTAAATATACAACCGAATTTCGAAAACTGTAAATATAATTTTACAATGAGATCATAAATGAAACTTGAAATAATAATACTCGATAATTAGAGTATTTTTACTTTTATTTTGAAAAGT
This sequence comes from Druceiella hillmani, assembly GCA_039881145.1. Classification (NCBI taxonomy): domain Eukaryota; kingdom Metazoa; phylum Arthropoda; class Insecta; order Lepidoptera; family Hepialidae; genus Druceiella; species Druceiella hillmani. The sequence continues at coordinate 14,557,713 of JAYKKI010000031.1, forward strand.
GAGAAACGGAAAAAGCTTCCGTATTTAGGTTGTTTGATATTCATCACATAAAAACCACTAAACTAGATGAAATGTACGTTTTTTTTATTTATTAAATCATTATCTATTAGTTATTCTCAATAAATTATTATCTCTTAGCAAAGTTGTTTAAATTTTTATTATTTTGAATTAGTAAACTAATACACAGATATTGAAGTTAAGCATCTTTAATGACGGCTGAAATATTCTGTCACGTTAAAATTGTGTAACGCTCGAGAAAACGAATGGCGGTCGAATCCGACCGGCGGCGAAACCAGCCGATCGCTATCAACATGGCGATCGTTCATGAAAATATGAAAAGTTTTCTCCAAAAACTAACCTTTCTATGAAGATGCAGGTCGTTACTGACTTTCGTTCCTTACTCGAGCATTTAGTTTTGTGTACAGTACAATGCAAAAATTGTAAGTGAAATGGCGTATCAAATCATTGAGTAAACAGCTTGCTGTGCGATATTTATTATAATTATTTTATTCAAAAAGATAATAAGCTAAGTTATGATTAAAAATTTAAAGACTGTGATATTACCTTTTAATCAATAGCTTTGAGAGAAAAATGATTAGGTATATTACTGTATATTAGCAAAAATATAGTTTTTATCAGTATAATAAGATTAAAAAGAATATGCTTCTAGATATCTAATGATTATTATGAATTATTATCTAACATGAACCGTTAAAGAAGTTTCACTTCGTCCGTGCGCTTATTTAAGTGAGGCTCATATTTTATATATATATATATATATATATATATATATATATATATATATACATATATATACACACATTGCATTCGCCGACTAGATTTACTTCTTTCGATAATTTATGCTTGATACGGTTGCTTTTCATTTATATTTCCTAATGATTTTCTCCTGGATATGCTAAATTTCCATACTTTACAGTTATCTTATTTCGTTAACAAAATTTATTTTCGACTATGAAATGAAAAATTATGATAAAAGAAAGAATTTTGTTAAATAAAAAGACTATTTTAAATAAAAATATTCCTTAAACGGAAACATTATGTTAACGGAAAAATGATTTTTTTTTAAATAAAATTATTGTTTAATGGAAAAATTTTGTTAATAAAACATTTTGTTCAATGAAAAGAGTTTCTCTTCTTTCTACCTAACAACTTCCTAAGCTCGCGTAGCGAATATAATCTTTTTGCAATATCGCCATCTAGAATCAAATTAATATTGCAATTCTCCACTTCTCCGTGGTATTAAACTGCTCAATACCCTGATCGCAATTGTACCAGAATATGATTTGTTTGTCATAAATAAGAATATATTTCTTGTAATTTGTCATTGTTATAAATTACAATGTTGATAAATTTAATTATTATTATTAGTCCGTTAATCATTATTATAATGTATAGATTTATAACTATAATATTCATCTATCTGAAGATATATTTATAACTAAATAAATATGTAAAATACCCATGAAGATTTAAAAGCAACCAACTAAGTCTAAAGTAGAAATAACCATCTCGGTAATACTTGATTTCAAATATAAAATGCTCCTAAGTAAATTGATTGAATAAAACTCAAAACTATATAAAATGTATCTAAATGATGCCGGTTAAATTTGTATAAAGGCAAGAAAGAACATAAAATAAATTTGAGAATAGATTATTGATTCAATGTACGAAGTTGTGGTCCAATGGCATCATACAGACAACAGGACTCATTACTATCTGAGAGTACAAAACAGAAAAACCTAGAGATCTGTGAAAGAAACATATACCCAACGGATAGATAACGACCAGAACGAAGATGATATGTAACGCGCTGTTCCAATTTTTTCTAGTGCAGACTTTACTACATACATTCTAAATATTTTCCAGATTTCCCAGTCCAAAATTTTATGAGATACAATAGTGTTTATGGATTCCTCATTTTATTAGTCAATGCATGAAATAACTATGTTTTAAAAAATATTCATAAGAGTTTAATAGATTTTTACATCATAAAATGTACGGTTATTAATCTTCAAATTTTATATTCAATCTTCGGATGCACAATGCTTTCTTTTAGCAAAGACTATCGTCAATAAGATCTGAAACTGTGAAAGCGTTGAGTGCTTGTCGATCCAGTAAAATATGATAAGTTTGTTTATAGCACTTATAATTTCACAATTAAATGAAACTACGTGTTGTAGTATTATTTCTACTTTCTTTAAGTTCTTAACGCCAAATATATTCAATACTTATAATGTCCTTCAACTTCAACGAAAAATTTTCCTTCAACTTCGAGGGGAAACTTTCAATCATGATTCTTTTTTGGCCAGAAATTTCCTTCAACTTCAACGGGAATTGCTTTTTCAACTTCAACGGGAAATTTTCTACAACTTCGACGGGAATTGCTTTTCACCGTGATTCTTTTTTCGAAGGGAAATTTCCTTCTACTTCGACGGGAATTCCTTTGTTACCTTCGATGGGAAATTTCCTTTAACTTCGACACGAATTGCTTATCACCGTGATTCGTTTTTCGACGGGAAATTTCCTTTAACATCGACGGATTTTGCTTTTTCAACTTCGACGGGAATTGCTTTTCACCGTGATTCTTTTTAAATACCTAACAATTACTTTGGTGACAAAGACCCCCAAGACTGAAGAGTCTTGATTTTGATAGCGCTTCGTGCTCCTGTTGCAAGAAAGAAGAAAGTCATTGTTTATTTGACCTGTCTACTTTTTTTTGAAGTGAAACTTCTTTGGGCGCAAGATTGAATTTTATATAGAGAACTTAATATTCAGAAATCAAGTTTTTATCAGCCCTATACCCCCTCAATTTACTTAAAAAGTTTTTTGTTGAACATATGCTTAGTACGTCAACGTTTCAAGTTTTGTAAATGTGCAGTTGACCCCTATAACAACATTAATAATTCAGGCTTTATGGTTATAACATATACTTTATATTATATAAATTATATATATATATATATATATATACATATATATATATATATATATATATATATATATATATATATTGCCTAAAAAGCTAAGTCAATATAAAATTACGTTTTTTAAAATTTTGGGAGAAAAAAATTATTTACCGTTTCATTTTGGTAAAAAGCACTATCAAAAATAGTACAAACAAGATTACAGGGAAAGTAGGTATTTCAACCGACTTCACTCTATTTAAACATTGCAAAAGTTATTTTTTTCCAAACTTAAAATTATGTTATAAATCAGTTTGGAAAAAGGTATTGTTCAATAAGAAATTTTATAATAATTTTTGGATGTTACAGTCACACGACAACTACCTTAACGGTTTAAGATGTAATCATATATCATAGGCGTTTCTAGGAATAAATGTCTTTTTTCATTGAAAACGCAACTTTAACTGTCATTTTTTCAGAAACCGTTGAGAATTTTCATATGTTTCCTTAACATTTTCTACTCATTTTCATACACAATATCACATGTATGAATAATAAACATGTTTTAATTACACCGGTATATATGAATAAAAGTGTACTAAATAAAATGCATATTATTCATACAAGTGAATCTGCACTATGTACTTCAAATTGCTTATATTTTACGAGTGTTGCTGTAAACAAATATAAATCGTTTTCTACTTTTCCTTCCAAACTTCAACGGTGATTATTTTAGAAGCCGTTGGGAATTTTTATGTTTCCTTAACATGTTCTACTTAATTTGATTCACAATATAACCCCTATGAATAATAGACATGTTTTGGTTACACCTGTATATATGAACAAAAGTGTACTAAATAAAATGTATATTATTCATACAAGTGATTCTGCACTATGTACTTCAAATTTCTTATATTTGACGAGTGTTTCTGTAAACAAATATAAATCGTTTTCTACTTTTCCTTCTAAACTTCAACGGTGATTATTTTAGAAGCCGTTGGGAATTTTTATGTTTCCTTAACATGTTCTACTTAATTTGATTCACAATATCACCTCTATGAATAATACACATGTTTTGGTTACACCTGTATATGTGAATAAAAGTGTACTAAATAAAATGTATATTATTCATACAAGTGATTCTGCACTATGTACTTCAAATTGCTTATATTTGACGAGTGTTTCTGTACACAAATATAAATCGTTTTCTACTTTTCCTTCTAAACTTCAACGGTGATTATTTTAGAAGCCGTTGGGAATTTTTATGTTTCCTTAACATGTTCTACTTAATTTGATTCACAATATCACCTCTATGAATAATACACATGTTTTGGTTACACCTGTATATGTGAATAAAAGTGTACTAAATAAAATGTATATTATTCATACAAGTGATTCTGCACTATGTACTTCAAATTGCTTATATTTTACGAGTGTTTCTGTAAACAAATATAAATCGTTTTCTACTTTTCCTTCCAAACTTCAACGGTGATTATTTCGGAAATCGTTGAAAATGTTTATATGTTTCCTTAACATGTTCTACTTAATTTGATTCATGTAATCGTCTGTATGAATAATAGATAAGTTTTTTGGTATTAGACAATCGACATGATAGAAAGAAAACATTTAAATGATTACATTTAAAGAGAAACATTTAAATATTTATTTTACCCCCCAAAAGCGGGTTCTATTAACACTCAACAGCTTAATTTAATTTTAAAATTAAGTAAATATGTGATAAATAATACGAATATATGGTCAGCGGGATCACTCTGAATCATCTGGATGAGGTCGTTGGTTTCTGAATCAAATTTAATTCGCGATTTGCGTTTTGTGGGCACACGGTGGATACAGCATGTCTATATTTTTGTATAATCTCAAAATAGCTTAATATATCTACAAGATGAGATTTTCGATGAATTGATCTAATATACTCACTCATTTATTTATGAAACTTCACTACAAGCTTATAAAATAAAGCTTAAAAATATGTATACAGTGGTGGACTTATCGCTGTAAAGATAATATCTTACAGCCAGACATGGGAAATTAAATGATAAAAACAAGTACTGTGATTGGCTAAATAATTGGTAAATAATATTGCAGTACTGACACTTCCATTACAAGATGAGGATATTAACATAGACACAAATATGAAAAATACAAAATTAATGTAAAATTAAATAAATTTAATCTGCTTATTAAGACAGGGAACGTAATTTCAGACGACTTTTGAACACAGACGATGAGGGTGCACTTTGTATACGTGTGTTCAGTTGATTTCAGAATATAATAAAATACACTTTAAAGGATTCACCATAGAAAGCAGTTCTATGATGAGGGATTAGGAGAATATTCTTATTTTTAGAACGTAATTCAAGGTCATGGGCTGACAGGTATGGGAGTCTAGATCGGGCATATGAAGGTGTGGTGGGCTTACTTAGAATATTGTATAAAAAATATACAGAACGAAAATCACGAATATCTAACCTTTATATCCTAGTATGGCTATAATCCACTTATATATCCCACTTATTCTGATAGTATCGAGAACATACAAAAAAAATTTTGAAAGCTCTTCAGCATCGTATAAATCAGGGTTTCCCAACCTTATTTTTGTTGAGGCTCCCGGACTATAAATTATACTTTCATGCCCTCCCCCCCCCCTTTACTTTTTCATGCCCCCCCTTTGACTTAGTAAATTAAATAAAAATGGTAACTGAAGTTTGTAAATACACAAACTTACCTTTTAACAGTGAGACACAATAATTTTACACACTCAAACTGATTTCTCAACAAAAAATGTACACCGAAACGTCAAATTTTTCGCAAGTTTGTGGTAATAGTGAATATGATATTTAATTTCAATAATTTTATGCATGTAAATTAAACATTACATCGTAATGTTATTTGTTAATGTTGTTTGTATATTTTTTTGTTTTTTCTTTCTAAAATGCAAACGCTTTCCGTCCCCCTTGACATCTCTCTATGCCCCCCTTGGGAGGCGCGCCCCCCTGATTGGGAACTCCTGGTATAGATGGTACTAAATTATCGTATAAAGTATTTCTTAATAATTACAAATGTGATGCCCTCTATCACAGACGTTCATTATTAGAGTTGATGATTATGTTCAACATCTGTCAAGGTAATTATGGCTGTCCATCTCTACTGAGTCAGATAGAACGATAACGGAAAGATTCGAACGTCCAAACTTACTCGTAACCATGTCTTATTTCATGTCGATAATGCACGAACAAACGCCGGTGTCAGAGCACCGCTACGGCGGCTGTGCGACTTGTACAATAAAGAGATGTTGACACTTGACATGCTTGCAAGTCCACTCCTCCAGTTTCGATCAGATGTAAAGAACAGTCTCCGTGAAATTGATGCACAGCAGACGGATCAGTAATGTTATTATCATTTTACTTTATTCATTGTTTGTCCAACTTAGTTAAATAGAGCGCCTTACATAGGTAACTTGTAATCCATAATTGCAGCTTTATTTAATTGATAAGTTAATAACAAATGTTTTCCGCATTAATTTTATGTCTTATCCTAAAAGAAAAAATATTGTTTCATTTACTTCAATTAACATTGTCACATTTATGTATTGTTGTATTTAATTGGTTATATTATAAATGTATTCATTTTTCTTTGTTCTTTGTGGAAATGTAAAACACAAACTTATTTCGTATTTAGTGTTAATAGAATATTTCAAATAGTTTGTGTTTGTTTTTTTTCCTTTTACATAAAAAAATAAAAACAATCTACATAAGACTATCAATCAACAAGAAAAATTGCGGAAATTACGAACATTTGAAAAATCAATGGAAATGAAACAATGGGGGAAAATAATGAGGAAATTGGAGTAATAACGTGGAAAAGCACCTTTAAATGATTATGCTATTAAAAAATATGCCGAACCTGTGTATTAGCAAACTGTATCATTCAATGTACATAATTCTACGTGGCTTGAAAAAATAACATTACTGCGAGCGAAGTTATATAAAACAACCGGCCAAGTGCGAGTCGGACTCACGCGCGAAGGATTGCGTATCATCAAACAATATTAAACTTATTTCGTATGCGATAAGTTCGTATTTCTCAGAGATACCTTGGAAAATAAAGCAATTGCTACGGTCGGTACCGAAAATATTCCATATCTAAAAAACTACCAACATATCTTATTCAAACCAATATTCGTTGAAAGTTTATTTTAACCTTTATCTTAATTTTTTTCAGAATTTTACACGCTTTAGTTAAAAAGTTAGGGGGGGAGAGACATACTTTGTAAGGCTTTAAAAGTGCATATGTCACCAACTAATGACTTAAATAAAAAAGTTATTTTGGAACCACCACATCATATTTTAAGACCTATCTAACGAGATCCAACACGCCTATGTGGATTGAATTTTTCAACCCTCAGTTGCACGTATGGAGTGCGACCCCAACATTATTTTTTCATAATTCCACTATTTCATTGTATAACCCTTTATAGAAGACACCTAGTATCCAAATTTCATTTATATACTGCCAATAGTCTCGGAGTAAAATGGCTGTGACATAAGGACAAACAGACGGATATGATGAAATTATAAGTGTTCTATTTTGGTCATTTGTTTATCTACTTTAATACATCTACTTATTTTACTTATTAATCAGCTATGGGGAAGAAACAGATACACGTCATAGTGAGATGCTATAAACAAGTTTTTCAAGTATTAGGTTAACTTGTATCCTAACATTCCCACATCAAAATAATATTCTACGTACAAATATCCTCATTGTTATATAAATATTTGTATGATACATTAAATATTCAAAAATTTTATAAGATATATTAAATAAAATTATTAAACATGTAATATTGGTAAACAAACAATAAATATTTAAAATGATCGAAATCAGTCTTACATCCAATATTCATTATAATAATTATAAGTAATAGAATTAATAGTAATAAGTATTTTATTTGTTATAATATAGATTTGAGAAAAAAAAATGTAGTGTCCATTGACATTATATTTTTTTTCTTTCAAAGGACTAATAGTTGTATAGTATCCATTTAATTGACTGCTTGTATTGAAATAATGAGCTAGCGAATATGTCTAGAGAATGGAACAATTTAATTGATATATATGGCGGACTTATTGCTACGGAATCAATCTCTTAACAGCTAACCATAAAACTAGATCAGCCCCGCTCGACGAGCGGCCTCGAATCGAACCCGAATCCCCGCGGTGCACTCCGCCGTCAGAGGCCTTATGCCTTGTGATCAAACTATACACCACAGAGCTGACAATTAGCTATGGAACCTAAAAAACCTACAAGGTACTTTACGAATTTTAATTTCGCAAACAAACATTTTGTATCATCATTATTGTTGCATAATAACACGTCGTATTCACATCATTATTATTAATTAAAAAACATGTAAACGTAACCAAGTCAACATGAAAGACATCGTTAGTTGATGCTTTATTCGCATGTCAAACTGTCTGGTTGAACTAATGAGTGGAAAAGACAAGCTTAAATTTTTTTATTTTTAAATTTCCAGCCTCGAGAGTGCTCCATTTTAATGGCCAGATGACGAAATCAGGTTACGAGAAACGAAAACAAACACGTATACGAATTATATTTCTGCTAATTCGTTCAATATGACACGGCGGGTACTTTATTCTTTATTCTTATAATTTCGTAAATTCTTTATGGTCTCCACTTCCTGAGGATGTCAAAATGATTTTTATCATTGATAACTTCTTTAAAAGCATACTAATTATAATTATTATATCATGTCCAGGGAATCGCACGCAGAGATCGATTGCAAGTACGCCAAAATTACTTTTGTTGCTGGTTTTGAAGTGAAATTTCTTTTGTATCGCATTAATGCGTTTCACCGACATGTAACCCTATAATAATGCCATCTTTTGGTCAGTTTGCATAAGTATTTGCAGCAATATTACAAAAAATGAAAATCATGTATGAGACAATTTTGGATCTTAATGTTTCATATCGTTATAAACTTAATCGAAAAAGTTGTGTCTGTTTAACCATGCAAAATTTTAGCTTTACGATACTAAGAGTCTGCGAGTAAAACGGCTGTCACATACAGACAAACAGATGATTTGACTAGGCAACCCTTAAAGGGTCTTTCAAACTTTCATCCGTAAGAGAGTGTGAATGTATCTTACAGATTTAATCATACTGTTCAAGTCATGGTCTTTGAAATTTTGAAAACGATTTGGAGGACATATTTTTTTAAAAACCTAACCAAAATACGTTGGTAATGAAAACGCCTACTACAGATGTATTTTTCAAATACCTTGTTTGCTATGTTTTCCCTTTATAGCGTACGTATCCATGGGTTATTACTTGTATTTTTGAAAAGAGATTAGAAAAATTTGAAAATTCATAAACGAAATTTTTCTTCAAATTTTTATTATAAAGTTATGTTAGAAACATACATTTTTTAAAATGTATTTCTATATGCAGGTTCTTTTAATGAATGAATACTTACTAACTTTGAACAGATACTGAATCCACGGTGTGACCAAAAAGAAATTTCATAGTTCGTATATGAGAAAAGCAGAAAGTAGACATAATTTCAAAAAACTAGTATTTTTAGAATGTAAAAAACAAAAAATTCAGCGTTTATCAGTCAGAAAAGAGCAAGAAACAAAATATAATTTGTGACTATAATAGAAAATAAAGAAAAGCTTTATTTATAGATGCGCAAATATTAATTTTTTAAATATTGAGAAATGTTAATGGAAAATAAATATAACAAAGAAAATCCAACGAAATATATATTAACTCTTTAAAAGCAATTACCTCAATAATTAAAAATAAACTGTTAACTGACATTGATGGTTGAATGGTTGCTACCACAATGAATGTCTTTTTCGAATGGTATCTCGCATGCGTTTGGGTTATTGTTCTATTCCCAACCATTTGGCTAGTCTGCGTGTCAGAGAATCTCCAATTTGCGACTGTGGGTTTGGTGGCCTAAATCATCTCATTTTTGCATATTCATTAAATAAAAGATTCCCTTCGTTTATTTACAAATTATTAAAATATAAAATTCAATTGCCCATTAACATAAGATCACTTTAGTCTATTGTATATAAGAACGAACAATACATAACATAAGAACGAACGACAGAATACAGTACATAAGAACGAACGACATCAAAATATAGGATCTTTCATATTTATGCTCGTGTTTATTTTTGTTTTTATGTTTGTTTGTGTATTTGTATATGCTTATTTTGTACTCTTCTGTTCATTGTAATTTAATTTTTTTTCATTTTATTTAGCTGTAGTAAACCTGTTACTTAATTTTTGTTTTACTATATAGTTTATTTTTTGTTAACAAGCAACAATGACAGATATCCGAAATATAATTTAATCAGTGTTGCAAAAGGCTTTTTCCACATTTGACATTCGCAAAGGTTCTCTGTGGAGAGAACGAACGCCATGTAATGAAAGATAAAAGTCTTATCGAGTAAGTGTCATGGATTAATATGGTACATCTATGGATGGAGGATACAACGAGACACAACAAACAAACTCGCTAGTTCAAATAAATCTGTAGAAATAACATTTATAAAGTATTATGAAAAAACCTAATTTTCATAAAAAATACAAGGTTTTTCATTTGTCTGATTAACGATTTAGATAAAACTTTTAAGGAGATTATTTTTTTCATTTCCTAGTTTTTATTCTTGTAAGATCTGGGCTCAATATGGACCTTTGCCCATCTCCTTTGAGGCGAACAATTTTTTCTGCTTAGGCCTCTAGGATATTATTTTACTTACTAGCTGTGCCCGCGACTTAAACCGCGTGAAGTTCGCTGAAGATTATTGTTTAGAATAACCGCCATACGTAAATATATTGACAACGGATGAAAGAAGGTTTATAAATATAGACACAACATATATTTGTTTAAAAAATCAACACACAGACTTCATTTTCTACGAGATGGTAAAACTTACAAATACCACTAATAACTGGCGTTAGCTGTAAATTTGTTTTAATAATATAAGACAAAAACATATACAGGTTAAAAAAGTTTGATGTTTACAAATAATATCCGTGTAGTAATTACTATTGTGAACCACATAAATAAAAAGTCGAGCAATTCAGATCAAATCAGAGGATACTATTGCCACCATCCGGTGGGAATCGTACCCAGGACTTTGGCGTACCATGCCTACACATTGCAGCAGGTTAACAATTAAGTACGCCACAGCTGATCCAACTGAACTGTTGAAATTATTATAACTTATTAATATTGTTATTATCGTTATTGTTGTCATTATTAGTATTGTTATTATTATTATTGTTGTTATTATTATTATTGTTGTTGTTATTATTATTGTTATTATTATTATTGTTGTTACTATTATTATCATTGTTATTATTAATGTTGTTATTATCATTATTATTAGTATTATTATTATTGTTATTATCACCACTATTATTCTATTTTTTTAATGTTTCATTTATTTTTGCTCCATTCATAAACATACATTTTCACGATTAAATGAAACTATGTGATGTAGTATTATTTTTACTTTCTTTAAGTTCTTTACCACCATCTAGATTTCGTTGTATTACAACATCTTCAGGTGGGCTATTAATCTTTGCTAATAGCCCACCTGGAGATGTTGTAATACATCGTGCTAATGAACTTAAAGAAAGTAGAAATAATACATCACGTAGTGTCATTTAATTGTAAATAATGAATTTCTACAAAATTAACGTCAAATATACTCAATATATGAAAACTGCCGATTTGGCTGCATTGGCGATATTGTACCGTCGACTACGAATTAAAGTTCGGAAGACGATGCAAAGCATTTGGTTCAACAAAATATGCATAAAGTGTAATCTTACACCAAGTCATGTGATCATCAAGAATAATGGAACATCTCAAGCAGCCCACAAAGCAACAGCAAAAGCCTTCACCACCTGGTTGAAGAAAGAAGTTCGGGGAGCAATCATCAAGCGAGCATAAATTGTATGCTCGCTTGGTGTTGACGGTACCATATCGTAATATATCTATGAGCATACAGTTTGCCAAAAACGCTAATAGATGGCGTTGGCAGTACCATATCGCAATATATTTATGAGCATAAGGTTTACTAAAAACGCTAATAGATGGCGTTGGCAGTGCCATATAGTAATATATCTATGAACATAAGATTTGCTAAAAACGCTAATAGATGGCGTTGGCAGTACCATATCGTAACATATCTATGAGCATAAACTTTACCAAAACACTAATAGATGGCGTTGGTATCTATTAGCGTACCAATGCCCTAATATTCACGGAGTCATCTTTTTAAAATCATATTTTGATAAAAAAAAGTATCCCATATATTGTCCTCCTGGTTTAAACTATTAACATACCAAATTTCATCAAAATCCGTTCTGTGGGTTTCGCGTGATCGAAGAACAAATTAATAAACAGACAGACAAAATTTCTAAAAACAGGTTTTCTAGCTTCTGCTGTCATTTTATGTACAGCTGTAACAGCTTTATTATATGTATAAATATGAACATTGTTCCGGGCTTTATTCTGGAAATTTTTTAGGAACGATCTTGCTATAGATTGTTTCCAGATATATATATATATATATATATATATATATATATATATATACATATAAGCGCACGTATATAAGCGCACGTCAAAATACCATCTTGACATTTGACGTTTATAATCAGCGTGACGGCTATTCAGCATCACCGACCTTAACGTGATGGCTCAGTTTCGTTCACTGCTCAGAAGAAATACGGCAGCGCATAGTGCGCCTAAAGAAGTGTTCACTTCATAAAATAAAACCAGCAGGGAACCGAGAAAAGAAACAAAGGATCATCACAAAACGGAGACAGAGAACAGTCGCCGAGCCGAGTTTTCGTGGAAAATTGTTTATACAGATTAAACTATTTGACAAATCATCGTGACAATGACCAATAGGGTTTAATTCTGATAGTTAACCATTCGGTAAAAAAAGGAATCATCAAAGTCTGTCAAGAATGGCGTGACTTGTAGCGTGTCCTTATACTAACGTATTATAAATACACACACACCCATACAGAACAACGAACACAGTAATTTTTCAGACACTTATAATTCTTCAAAAACAAATTCAGATCATAATAAATAGTAGTGGTCGCCCAGTGGTCGAAATTCGACGCTAATGTACTTACCTACTCACTTTGTTGAAAATACTAATAGGCAGGCAGAGTAAGTCAATTCAGATTGTTGCTACAAAATTTTCCTTTTGCAACAGGTGTATGTTAAGCAAGCTGAAAGCTTTTTCCTTTTGCAACAGGTATATACTAAGCACGCTGAAAACTTTTTCCTTTTGCAATAGGTATATACTAAGCACGCTGAAAACTTTTTCCTTTTGCAACAGGTATATACTAAGCACGCTGAAAGCTTTTTCCTTTTGCAACAGGTATATACTAAGCACGCTGAAAGATTTTTCCTTTTGCAATAGGTATATACTAAGCACGCTGAAAACTTTTTCCTTTTGCAATAGGTATATACTAAGCACGCTGAAAACTTTTTCCTTTTGCAATAGGTATATACTAAGCACGCTGAAAGCTTTTTCCTTTTGCAACAGGTATATACTAAGCACGCTGAAAACTTTTTTCTTTTGCAACAGGTGTAAATTAAGTAAGCTGTATTTCACTAATATATAAACACAGATATCTATTACACAAAATATAAAATAATCGCTTTTTTTCCTTGACATACACTCCATAGACTATTGAAAAATTAACGTTTGAAATCACACAAAATTCACAGCTCAGAACCTATTCAGTCAATCTGACATATCACAGTACTTTAGCGACAAAATCTACTATATGCGACTGTTTGATCACAGAAAATTATGTTTAAAATTGACAGTATGAACGGAAACAATGAAGCATTTATTGTTGAACGTAAACAATGAATCTTTTAATATATTCGTAATACATAATTTAATGAATTTATAACACATATTATACATGCATAAATTTTAGCTTTCTGCACTCCTTATCGATATAAACTTTAAATACGACAAATCTTAAACTCCTCCATGCGCGCTATATGCTTAAAAGTGGGTACGAAGTAACCTCTTCACGTATTAGTACATAGACATATTATATATCCATTTTAGCTTCCTGCACTCCTTCTCCATATAAACATTAACTATGCCAAATCTTACACTCCTCGCGCAATATGCTTAAAAGGGGGTACGAAGTTGTCTCTTCACATATTAGTACATAGACATATTATGTATGCATTTTAACTTCCTGCACTCCTTCTCCATATAAACATTAACTATGCCAAATATTACAGTCCTCTATGCGCGCAATATGCTTAGAAGGGGATACGAAGTAACCTCTTCACGTATTAGTACATAGATATACTCGTATTATATATGCATTTTAGCTTCCGCACCCCTTCTCCATATAAACATCAAATATGCCAAATCTTACACTCCTCCATGCAAGCAATATGCTTAAAAGAGGGTACGAAGTAACCTCTTCACGTATTAGTACAGAGACATATTATATATGCATTTTAGCTTCCGCACTCCTTCGCCATATAAACAATAACTATTCCAAATCGTATACTCCTCCATGCGTGCTATATGCTTAAAAGGGGTACAAAGTTTTCTTTTCACTTATTAGTATATAGACATATTATATATGCATTTTAGCTTTCTGCACTCTTTCTCCGTATAAACATTAACGATGCCAAATCTTACACTCCTCCATGCGTGCAATATGCTTAAAAGGGAATATGAAGTTATCTCTTCACGTATTAGTAGATGAACATATTGTGCATGCATTTTAGCTTTCTGCACTCATTCTCCGTATAAACATTAATTATGCCAAATCTTACACTCCTCCATGCGTGCAATATGCTTAAAAGGAGTACAAAGTTTTCTTTGCACATACTAATATACAGATTTCAAAATGTTTATAAATGATAAATATCATTTTTAGAAAAAGGTGTCCTCTTTCCAAAAATCTATTTAAAAAGTTGATTACATGTGAAATTACCCAAGTTATAATTATTTCTATCGTCAAAACTCGAGGATGGAGCGCTATTTGACAATAAAGCACACACCCGCTAGATGTACATTAGAACTGCCATTGAAATAAAATTTATTTTTTATTAATAAATATAGCCCTTTGAAATAATTCCATAGGATTTCATCAATATGCAGGACTAAACTTTTATCGCTATATGAGACTATACTAACGGCATCTAACGGCCGATTTATAAAATAACGTCAAAAATAGATTCAAAGAACGAACGTCATAAGTTATCAAATTCCTAGTTTGGAATCAGCGTTAGGAATCAGCTGAATACTATTTCAAATAACACCACTAACCATCGTTGCTAGCGTCAAGTATAAATGCTAGCAACGATGGTTAGTGGTGTTATTTGAAATAGTATTCAGAAATAAAATCATGCAGTTCTATTCAAATGAATATACGCAATAATAAATTTTATACTTTATTTTTTATTATGTATAATAATTTATGTTAATAAACTCGTATATACGGCTGTAAAGATGAATAACGTTCAAGTAAAACGCGACTATATTACCGTTTTATTGCGTCTTTATTGCATTTAATGCACGTTTAAGAAAGCAAAATGAAACTGGCGTAGAAGTTTTATGTCTGCGAATATATTAATGAAATTTACACAACGCACGCGTAACTACGCAATAAAAATTTGTATGTCCCCGAGACGCATCAGAAATAGATGAAAATGCAATGCCCGTATTAATAATAAAAAAAAACTTAACTACAGAAATTGAACAGATCCCACACCGCAACATATACTTGTCAAACACTTAGATTAAAACAAAACGGGAAGATACGGTACGCTTTAACGGTGCGCGGTCCGCGTAAACCAGGTCCAATGGACCCAGTTGTATCTTGTTCAATTCAGTCATACGCAGACCGGCGGTTCACATAGACGTGGATTCTTGAAATTAGAATTGCCAATATTTTCAGTCAAATCGATCTGAAAATGCCTTCTAGTGTTTTTACCACATGCATTAACCATTCACAAAAAAGAAAAACAGGATATATGGAGTTACTTTTCATGCGTAATTACATAACAAGGTTATAAGTTTTCAAAAAAATATTTTCTTTCATTACCGTCATGTTTGAATGACAGCAGCATACTCAAGCGTCGCCCCGTGAGAAGCTATGGAACTAGCAGTGTATTCGGTGCAAATTGTTAATTTGCTGTAATACCTTTATTCACTCGCGCTACAGTCACAATGCATCGCTTTGTCTTTTTCAGTTAATTTTACATGTAGGCAATTTGTGAATGCAGCTATGAGATGTGTTCGTGTAGTTGTACCTATACCCGTTTTGTATTTACATAAATTAAGAGTGTACCGTATCTTCTCTTTTTTGTTTTAATCTAAGGTCAAACATATAACCTTACTTAAGACATCCAAACCAGAACACAAAATTTCGTAATGCCGCAATTTCGGACAATTATTTAGAAAAATATAATTAAAAAATTGCTATCGATCACATCGGAATTCCAACATTTACAACGAAGAAAATTTGTGATAGAAAGTCTCAAATTACGTGGCGAACGGCTTGACTGTACTGTACTGCGAACTCAAAGTGCCGCAGCCGGATATCCACCAACGTAATGGCAGGGACTTCCCTCACGCCTTTATAGGATTATCAAGTTCGCACTAACATAAAAATACAATCAAACAAATCATACGCAGGGGCAATGGGAGAGAACAGGCGTACATGTCACTTTGAAATACCGGCAATCCTCACATTGCTATTGTTCGATCAAGAAATATTGTAAAAATTGCTTTTTAAAGGCAGGCATAAATTGTACAATATTCTATTTACACATTGATTTCAATTGTGACTTTTGTACTTTCAAATTGTTTAATTATTTATCGAATATTCAAATGATCTTTGCTAACAGCCCACCTGAAGATGTTGTAATACAACGAAACCTAGGTCGTAGTAAAGAACTTAAAAAAAGTAGAAATAATACTACATCACGTAGTTTAATTTAATTGTGAATAATGAATTTCTACAAAATTAAGGTCAAATATATTCAATATTTATCGAAGAATCGGAGCAGTTATTATGGTTTTAATTTATGGTGTTTACGATGTTATGGTCCGTGTGGGTGTATATCCATAACTACCTACTACACGAACAGTACTAATATTTTGCTGTTACTTGTTTGTAAAAAAATTTAGAAATTGTCATGTTAATACTATAGAAAAATAGTTTTTACGAACAGAGTTGTTGGTTTTGATGAATGATTGAATTTTTTTATTATGCCTAATTTGCACGCAGTCGACTTGAAGAGATAAAATTTTATTAATATAAGTAAAATACTAACAGTATTTATTTAGACATTATATTTAGTAACTAAAACTTTTATATGGCAGTATATTTCAAAAGTACAGAAGATTAAAACTATTAATGATTGTCCAAACTCATGATTTTCTTGTTTTTTTAATTATTTTTTTCCATATTTCAATGCTAATAAATTTATTTTCTGCTTTTTAAAAGGCCTCTTCCTGTATACAAATAATAATAAATTCAAATTCATCTTGCATACCAAAAAACATTCCTTTTTTCTTTGATAATCTCTGACACCGAAATTTGTTCCGGAATTGGATATACCAATTGTCCAAAACTGATTAGGGAACTGACAAAAATCCAATATTACCGCAACATAAAATCGTAATTTTTTTTTAATCTAAGCCGCTAGAGTTTTACGCTTAAATTATATTTGTACACCAATTATATTGTACACTAATGTTATATTGTCACTGTCTAGCAGTGAAAATCTAAGGTTACATTATCAGCTCCACCAGTGGAACGCTAACGTTATATTCACAGTTTCCTGTTATATTGTCGGGTTATATTTTATGCTAAAGTTATGTTATCACTGTTCAACAGTGAAACGCTGAAATTATATTGTCACTGTCCGGTTATATTGCACACTGATATTATATTATCACTATCCGGCAGTGAAAAGTTGAAGTTACGTTGTTACTGCCTAGTAGTGAAAATCTAAGTTTATATTATCAGCGTCCAGCAGTGAAATGCTGACGTTATTTTCACAGTTTCCTGTCATATTGTCCGGTTATATTTTATGCTAAAGTTATATTGTCACTGTCCCTGTATATTGTATACTGATGTTATATTGTCACCATCCGGCAGTGAAAAGTTGAGGTTACCTTGTTACTGTCTAGTGGTGATAATCTAAGTTTACATTATCAGCGTCCAACAGTGAAACGCTGTTTCCTGTCATATTGTCCGGTTATATTTAATTCTAAAGTTATATTGTGACTATCAGCAGGGAAACGCTGAAATTATATTGTCACTGCCCGTTTTATATTGTACACTAATAAGTGAGCGAGTGAAAAGTTGAAGTTACATTGTTACTGTCTAGTAGGGAAGATCTAAGTTTACATTATCATCATCCAGCAGTGAAACGCTGACGTTATATTAACAGTTTCCTGTCATATTGCCCGGTTATATTTTATGCTAAAGTTATAATGTCACTGTCAGCAAAGAAACGCTGAAATTATATTGTCACTGTCCGGTTATATTGTACACTAATATTATATCGTCACTATCCGGCAGTGAAAAGTTTAAGTTACATTGTTACATTGTTACTCTCCAGTAGTGAAAATCTAAATTTACATTATCAGCGTCCAACAGTGAAACGCTGACGTTATATTCACAGTTTCCTGTCATATTATCCTGTTATATTTAATGCTAAAGTTATATTGTCACTGTCAGAGAAACGCTGAAATTCTATTGTCACTGTCCTGTTACATTATCCGGTTATATTGTATGCTGCACTTATTTGTCATTATCTGGCAGTGAAACGGTGACGTTATGTTGTCGCTGTCCAGCAGTGGGGTTTTATTGTAACTATCTATGATCATCATAGAGAGATTATATTGTAACTATCTATAAAAAATATTATTCTTTCTGGTTTACTAAGGTTTTTCCGGGTATAGGGAATAATTAGTGGTGAAACTCTTTCCGGTTATGTATAAAAAATACTATCCTTTCCGGAGCACAAAGGTTTTTCCGGATCTAGAGAATAATTAGTGATGAAACTCTTGAGTTTACATTGTCACTGTCTAGCAGCGAAACGTTCAGGTTATGTTGACATTTTTGAGATATATTTTCAAGTTATATTATATGCTGAAATTATAATGTCACTGTTCAGTAGCAAAACTCTGAGGTTATATTGAAGTGTATCACTTCAAGTAGTGAAACTTTGAGGTTTTATAGTCACTGTCTAGAAGTGAAAAGCTGCACTTTCCAATTATTTTGTCCGGTTATAATTTATGATAAAGTTATATTGTTACTGTTCAGCAGTGAAACGCTGATGTTATATTGTCACTTTGATCTTACATTGTCCGGTTATATTGTACGTTGCATTTATTTATCAATGTACGACAGTAAAACACGAAGTTATTTAGCAGAAAAACGCTGAGGTTATGCTATCACTATCCAATAAGGAAACGCTGAGTTACATTATCACTATCTAATAATGAAACTCTAAGATTCCATTGAATTATCTAACAGTGAAACGCTGAGGTTATATTGACACTTCCCAGTTATATTATCCAGTTATACCTGATGTTGTAGTTATATTAGCACTGTTCGCGTACATTGCCGGGTTATATTGTACGCTGAATTTATTTATCGCTATCCGACTGGAAGACGCTGCCATTACATTGACACTGGCCGATTACATTGTCCTGTTATATTTTACATGGAATTTATCTTGTCACCCTCCAGTAGTGAAAGCTGGAGTTATAGTAATACTACCCGGTTATATTGTCCAGTTGTATTGTACTCTGAAACATAGACTTAATATACTACAAATAAACGAACACACTCAACATGCTTTCCATCACTGAAATTTAATTGCCCTTGTGTGCGTAATTGTATATATGTGGTGAGTTTTAGTGATGGCTTTTCACTAACGATGTTATATCGATAACATAAAAATAAAGAAGCACGTATTTGGTCAAATTTTGTTAACGATTTAATTCCCAGAGCCCATAATTATGAACTTGCCTCGAATTTAACATATTTTTAGGAATAATTAAATTCTATAAGAGTAACTCCCGTCTCAAAAATGATTATGGAATACCTGGAATAAAGCATTTTCTCTTATAATTTTTAACCTTAAATATTTGTTTAACTTAAAACATTTTGGGTGCGTTATTTTTACTATGAAAAAATGTCAATCCGAGCGTATTGGCATAAAAATTGAAGACCAGAAATACCGCAAAAGCACTTAAATTTAGGCTAAAAACAAAAACAAAAATTTTAGCAGAAAAAATAAGTTCTTTGTGGAAAATATATACAGTGTGACTGTAGAAAAGTAGAAAAATATGTACAAATATTTAAAAATTGAACAAATAACATATTACCTAAATAACTTTTAAGTTCTATAAACAAATTATTAATTCATTCTTAAAATTGAAAAAATAACCAACACGAGTTCCTTATACAATGGCACTACAGTGTCTGCACATTGTAATGATTTCAATAACACAATTTAACTACGAGAAAAAATTACACAATTCAATAGGAAAAAAGGAATTTTCATTACAGTTCCTCACATAATGATATTATGGCACCAAAACAATTTTCATTACAGTTCCTCACATAATGATATTATGGCACCAAAACTTAAAAATCTATTTCTACAATTCTAAATAATCCTTTTGTTATTTATTATAAAAATCATTGGCCTTAAAGTAAAATAATCTTATTCAAATGGTTTCTCAAAGTCTCTTTTGCTAATTTTTTAAAGTTGTTTCATATCTTAACCTTATTTTCAAATAATTTTCAATTATATATTTTATTAATAGATACATGTTGCTATTAAAGGAATGATTAATTAAATTATCATTCCTTTAATAGCAACATGTATCTATGTATTATATACTTATATGAATGATTAATTAAATTATCAAAAAAAAAAATTCAATGTAAGTAAATTATATAACTTCTAAAACTGTTTTACTAAAAGTCGTCTTACCAAAATTAAAATTAGTTTTTAAACGCTCCCTAAAATAATGTTTGCATTTTAAGCATTCACCAAATACTTTCTTTGATGGATAAGTCAAAAAGCCCTTACCTTGTATATGAATGATTAATTAAATTATCAAAAAAAAAATTTAATTTAAGTAATTTGTATAACTTCTAAAACTGTTTTACTAAAAGTCGTCTTACCAAAATTAAAATTAGTTTTTAAACGCTCCCTAAAATAATGTTTGCATTTTAAGCATTCACCAAATACTTTCTTTGATGGATAAGTCAAAAAGCCCTTACCTTGTATATGAATGATTAATTAAATTATCAAAAAAAAAATTTAATTTAAGTAATTTGTATAACTTCTAAAACTGTTTTACTAAAAGTCGTCTTACCAAAATTAAAATTAGTTTTTAAACGCTCCCTAAAATAATGTTTGCATTTTAAGCATTCACCAAATACTTTCTTTGATGGATAAGTCAAAAAGCCCTTACCTTGTATATGAATGATTAATTAAATTATCAAAAAAAAAAATTTAATTTAAGTAATTTGTATAACTTCTAAAACTGTTTTACTAAAAGTCGTCTTACCAAAATTAAAATTAGTTTTTAAACGCTCCCTAAAATAATGTTTGCATTTTAAGCATTCACCAAATACTTTCTTTGATGGATAAGTCAAAAAGCCCTTACCTTGTATATGAATGATTAATTAAATTATCAAAAAAAAAAATTTAATTTAAGTAATTTGTATAACTTCTAAAACTGTTTTACTAAAAGTCGTCTTACCAAAATTAAAATTAGTTTTTAAACGCTTCCTAAAATAATGTTTGCATTTTAAGCATTCACCAAATACTTTCTTTGATGGATAAGTCAAAAAGCCCTTACCTTGTATATGAATGATTAATTAAATTATCAAAAAAAAAAATTCAATGTAAGTAAATTATATAACTTCTAAAACTGTTTTACTAAAAGTCGTCTTACCAAAATTAAAATTAGTTTTTAAACGCTCCCTAAAATAATGTTTGCATTTTAAGCATTCACCAAATACTTTCTTTGATGGATAAGTCAAAAAGCCCTTACCTTGTATATGAATGATTAATTAAATTATCAAAAAAAAAAATTCAATGTAAGTAAATTATATAACTTCTAAAACTGTTTTACTAAAAGTCGTCTTACCAAAATTAAAATAAGTTTTTAAACGCTCCCTAAAATAATGTTTGCATTTTAAGCATTCACCAAATACTTTCTTTGATGGATAAGTCAAAAAGCCCTTACCTTGTATATGAATGATTAATTAAATTATCAAAAAAAAAATTTAATTTAAGTAATTTGTATAACTTCTAAAACTGTTTTACTAAAAGTCGTCTTACCAAAATTAAAATTAGTTTTTAAACGCTCCCTAAAATAATGTTTGCATTTTAAGCATTCACCAAATACTTTCTTTGATGGATAAGTCAAAAAGCCCTTACCTTGTATATGAATGATTAATTAAATTATCAAAAAAAAAAATTTAATTTAAGTAATTTGTATAACTTCTAAAACTGTTTTACTAAAAGTCGTCTTACCAAAATTAAAATTAGTTTTTAAACGCTCCCTAAAATAATGTTTGCATTTTAAGCATTCACCAAATACTTTCTTTGATGGATAAGTCAAAAAGCCCTTACCTTGTATATGAATGATTAATTAAATTATCAAAAAAAAAAATTTAATTTAAGTAATTTGTATAACTTCTAAAACTGTTTTACTAAAAGTCGTCTTACCAAAATTAAAATTAGTTTTTAAACGCTCCCTAAAATAATGTTTGCATTTTAAGCATTCACCAAATACTTTCTTTGATGGATAAGTCAAAAAGCCCTTACCTTGTATATGAATGATTAATTAAATTATCAAAAAAAAAAATGTAATTTAAGTAATTTGTATAACTTCTAAAACTGTTTTACTAAAAGTCGTCTTACCAAAATTAAAATTAATTTTTAAACGCTCCCTAAAATAATGTTTGCATTTTAAGCATTCACCAAATACTTTCTTTGATGGATAAGTCAAAAAGCCCTTACCTTGTATATGAATGATTAATTAAATTATCAAAAAAAAAAATTTAATTTAAGTAATTTGTATAACTTCTAAAACTGTTTTACTAAAAGTCGTCTTACCAAAATTAAAATTAGTTTTTAAACGCTCCCTAAAATAATGTTTGCATTTTAAGCATTCACCAAATACTTTCTTTGATGGATAAGTCAAAAAGCCCTTACCTTGTATATGAATGATTAATTAAATTATCAAAAAAAAAAATTTAATTTAAGTAATTTGTATAACTTCTAAAACTGTTTTACTAAAAGTCGTCTTACCAAAATTAAAATTAGTTTTTAAACGCTCCCTAAAATAATGTTTGCATTTTAAGCATTCACCAAATACTTTCTTTGATGGATAAGTCAAAAAGCCCTTACCTTGTATATGAATGATTAATTAAATTATCAAAAAAAAAAATTTAATTTAAGTAATTTGTATAACTTCTAAAACTGTTTTACTAAAAGTCGTCTTACCAAAATTAAAATTAGTTTTTAAACGCTCCCTAAAATAATGTTTGCATTTTAAGCATTCACCAAATACTTTCTTTGATGGATAAGTCAAAAAGCCCTTACCTTGTATATGAATGATTAATTAAATTATCAAAAAAAAAATTTAATTTAAGTAATTTGTATAACTTCTAAAACTGTTTTACTAAAAGTCGTCTTACCAAAATTAAAATTAGTTTTTAAACGCTTCCTAAAATAATGTTTGCATTTTAAGCATTCACCAAATACTTTCTTTGATGGATAAGTCAAAAAGCCCTTACCTTGTATATGAATGATTAATTAAATTATCAAAAAAAAAAATTCAATGTAAGTAAATTATATAACTTCTAAAACTGTTTTACTAAAAGTCGTCTTACCAAAATTAAAATTAGTTTTTAAACGCTCCCTAAAATAATGTTTGCATTTTAAGCATTCACCAAATACTTTCTTTGATGGATAAGTCAAAAAGCCCTTACCTTGTATATGAATGATTAATTAAATTATCAAAAAAAAAAATTTAATTTAAGTAATTTGTATAACTTCTAAAACTGTTTTACTAAAAGTCGTCTTACCAAAATTAAAATTAGTTTTTAAACGCTCCCTAAAATAATGTTTGCATTTTAAGCATTCACCAAATACTTTCTTTGATGGATAAGTCAAAAAGCCCTTACCTTGTATATGAATGATTAATTAAATTATCAAAAAAAAAAATTTAATTTAAGTAATTTGTATAACTTCTAAAACTGTTTTACTAAAAGTCGTCTTACCAAAATTAAAATTAGTTTTTAAACGCTCCCTAAAATAATGTTTGCATTTTAAGCATTCACCAAATACTTTCTTTGATGGATAAGTCAAAAAGCCCTTACCTTGTATATGAATGATTAATTAAATTATCAAAAAAAAAAATGTAATTTAAGTAATTTGTATAACTTCTAAAACTGTTTTACTAAAAGTCGTCTTACCAAAATTAAAATTAATTTTTAAACGCTCCCTAAAAAAATGTTTGCATTTTAAGCATTCACCAAATACTTTCTTTGATGGATAAGTCAAAAAGCCCTTACCTTGTATATGAATGATTAATTAAATTATCAAAAAAAAAAATTTAATTTAAGTAATTTGTATAACTTCTAAAACTGTTTTACTAAAAGTCGTCTTACCAAAATTAAAATTAGTTTTTAAACGCTCCCTAAAATAATGTTTGCATTTTAAGCATTCACCAAATACTTTCTTTGATGGATAAGTCAAAAAGCCCTTACCTTGTATATGAATGATTAATTAAATTATCAAAAAAAAAAATTTAATTTAAGTAATTTGTATAACTTCTAAAACTGTTTTACTAAAAGTCGTCTTACCAAAATTAAAATTAGTTTTTAAACGCTCCCTAAAATAATGTTTGCATTTTAAGCATTCACCAAATACTTTCTTTGATGGATAAGTCAAAAAGCCCTTACCTTGTATATGAATGATTAATTAAATTATCAAAAAAAAAAATTTAATTTAAGTAATTTGTATAACTTCTAAAACTGTTTTACTAAAAGTCGTCTTACCAAAATTAAAATTAGTTTTTAAACGCTCCCTAAAATAATGTTTGCATTTTAAGCATTCACCAAATACTTTCTTTGATGGATAAGTCAAAAAGCCCTTACCTTGTATATGAATGATTAATTAAATTATCAAAAAAAAAAATTTAATTTAAGTAATTTGTATAACTTCTAAAACTGTTTTACTAAAAGTCGTCTTACCAAAATTAAAATTAGTTTTTAAACGCTCCCTAAAATAATGTTTGCATTTTAAGCATTCACCAAATACTTTCTTTGATGGATAAGTCAAAAATCCCTTACCTTGTTTTGCGAAATGTGTTCCACTTATAAATGACTCATTAATTTGTGATTGTGCCAAGGAATCTATACAAATTTTACAATGCATATTTTTTTTTTTTTTATTCATAAGGTGGATTCATATATTCGACAACCGATTTAATAAATTGTGTCTTTAGAAGTGTTGCGATGGAAACTATACCGGAAAGAATAGTATTTTTTTTAAATTTCCAAACAGTTTCCACTTTCACTCAATTTTAACTCTACATGACAAAGTATCCTTTTGTATGCAGATGTAAATTATCTGATCGTTGAGTTATTATTAAAACCACGCCTAAAACGTATAACACTGCAAAAGGTTTCCAAATGGTCTTGTGATAAAAGGTAAAAATTGCAAGTGGCCTTATTGAATGTAGTCTGCGTATAAATATTTTAGACTTATGTTTATTAAGAACCTGGGTAAGCCTAAACGTCCCGTAGAGTTTATGATAACTCAAATCTTAAACTTCTAAAATATTTCTATGCTTGATCGATTTTGTCGAATATTTCTTGATTGTTAGTTGAGCACAAAGGCTTTTTAAACCCAGAAGAAAGAAAGTTCCTGGAGTTAAAAATATAAAATATGTCATTAACGAGGATAATCAGTATCACGTGGCTTCCGTATTCTCAAATTGTGATAAATTAAAAAAAACGAGTGTGCTTTAAACCACACGACTGAAGTAAAACTTCAAATTCACAAGATATGAATTTACAATTTTATTCACTTTAAACGTAGAGTATTTAATGTATTGAACAAAATAATAATTTATAAAATTGTTCAAGAACGAAATGAAAATACAAAATAATCAAAAAATCACCGTTCGCGTAACGCTAGCAAACTCACAAGTATATATATATATATATATATATGTATATATATATATATATATATTTCATGCACTGACTATGAGAGGAAGAGCGAAAGAAAATACGCCCGCGCACTGCTCTCTCTTGCTCCTACAGTGTGATACAGACAATAGGCTTGCACTGTGTCTTAGATATACGAAACATAACTGGCTATGACAGAAAGAAAGAAAATGTGTGCCCGCACCTCTCTCTCTTGTCCCTACAGTAATATACGAAACGTAACTCTCTCTTTTTCTGTCTTCTCTAACTTTTCGTAGCGCTCTCGTCATGCATTCACCAGCTTACTCCCCAAGTCAAGTGTGCGTAAAAAAGGTTTACTTCAAAAATCATGGCAATACTGAATGGCTGTCGCAACAGACCTTGAAAGTAATTACGCATAGCTAGATCACTTTCACTTTTTTTAAATAATTAATATACCTAAATATAATTCTGTTCCCCAATTTCAGGCCTTCCTTCATTTGAATATTGCACAATTGCGCAATAAAGATATTTTCAATTTTTCTACCATTTTCTTGTATTAAAACTTTTTTGTCACCGAATATATTTCTCACAAGTTTAACAAGTGACATGGAATGATTAAAATATAATGTAAATCGAAGGTTACATTATCAGCATCCAGCAGTAATATAATGAAAATTTGGCTTTGTATGTAGAATATGGAGGATATGGTTCACTGTTTAATTTTGCGCCAAGTAAACTGGACATGTTAATATTTGAAAAAATTCCGTCAATTATAATTTAAATTACTACACATCTAGACCAATTAAGTAAATCAAGGCAAATTTTCAATAAATTTGCCTTTTGTGAAGCCGTAAAACTTCTTTCTGGAAAGAAACCAACTGGAAGTTTCCAAAAACTATTCACAGCCACAACCATAAATGCTAGGACTTTATTTGCATTTGCTGATTTATCTCCATGCAAATCATTTTCTATATTAAAATAGCCAAAATGTGTTGTGCCGAGAGATTCAGTATTCCCTAATGCTCGTTTCATCAAAAATGCTAATTATGATGCTAACAAATAATTTTTTTTTAGCCATTTCCTTTATGGTATTGAATGACTCGGCTGTAAAACCCGGTTCACAATTTACTATCTGATATAATTTCCTAAGTGTGTTGATATGTGGTAAACAATGATCAAACTTTTCACGGATATAATTATGACATCTTAGACTAAAAATGGAGAATTAGTGCAAATTTGTTAAGCTCTTCACTATATTCAGTGGAATGGGTTATTTTACCAATTTTTTTTTCATTTAGCCTATCTACTGAAAATTGCAACTTTTCATTACTGCATGATGTGGCAAGATCATTTAAATTATCCCGAAAACCATGACATTTTTTAAATTCTTCAAGCACCGATTGTAGTGTTATCATTTTTTCTTCATTCTCTTGAATTTAGCCATCAAGTTCCTGATGTTATGCTAATTATATTTTAATGTTTTTTTATTTAATTTATTGCATTTCAAAATAAGCTTCTTTTTTCTTGGCGACAATGGTGACTCTGACGTATTTACGACTTTATATAAATAATGACATTGGTCTTTTAACCTTGCTTTACCTGAAAAAAAAATGTTAATGTGAAAGACAGCTACCAATCTTATTATAAATACTTCGTGATTATATCATCAAAACAGGAAAATATTTATAATAATATTTTAAACTAAATAAAAAGAAAACTTATTTTCTATTTTAACTAAAAATGTATACGTGACATGAATTTTTTCTAGAGTCGTGACTTTATCCAGATGCGGTACAGAGTAAACGCACGCTAACTAAACAGTGTGTAGCTTGTCCAATCTTTGTGAAAACACTAAACGGTTAAAAGAGGCTTAATTGTAAATGGGAAAATATAAATTAGGATGTTGACAAACACACCGGTACAAACTCTGTAGGCGCTGAGTCCTTTTTCAAGTTTCTGAGTGCTCTTTGCACAAAATATTTTTCTATTAAAATGTTTACTAAACGCCATAGAGTTTTTATTGGGAGTCCAGTTGTGTGTATTAAAATTTCTTGTCTATTTTTCTCGTCATACAGAATTCATCGGAAACCAAAAAAATATTTTTGAGTGACATTTCGAATAATAATATGGAACACAATTAAATGAAACTACGTGATGTAGTATTATTTCTACTATCTTTAAGTTCTTTACCACGACCTAGGTTTCGTTGTATTACAACATCTTCAGGTGGGATATTAGCAAAGATTAACTCTTAGGAACAACCAACAGCATTTATATGTTTCAAACACAATAGCGGAAGACTGCTTTGTGCTAGTGAATTTAGTTATAGTTCAATATTAAATAATATGGAAACCATTATTAAAGGGTCGAATGCAAATTTCAGTTTTTCACTAATTGATAGCTTGTTTTTTATATTTTTTTTATGCACCAACATTATATAAGACCAGCTCTTATTTTAAGCTTATTTTAAGTATTGAATGATTTACATACATTCAATTGTTTTAAGTCTGAAAATATTTTTTTGGTCTGTGCATAATTTGAACCCACGCCTTTTTCGGTCACATTTATCACTAAGTGCTTAGATTTTAAATAATATTAATAATTTTTTTCGTTTCATTTCATCTACTAACAATTTCTATCGCAATCTACGTTTATTTTCTCTGTAGAAAAATATCGATATGACGTTTCGATAAAATAATACAAATCCCTATGTGTCAATCAGTAAAATTTCATTTTTCACAGATACAATATCTCATAATTATACACACAAAATATAAAAACAAATAACAAAACATAAAATAGAACATATTTGCTATGATATGTACATTAGACCAAGTCTAGTTAAAGGATAGTTAGCGGAAAATAAGTGATATAAAAAAGTAAGTACACGCATCCCATTTACCTGTGAAATGTCTCTTTATTTGGATTATTCATATATATCACAATCCAATACTGAACAAGACACCATTGCTTATTCCAAAATAATGTTGTGGAAATTTTATTTAAAAATATTAAAATAATCATTGAAATAGGAGATTATTTTAATTAATTGTTATATATAGAAGTAAACAGTCAAAACACATGAGAAAGCTATACTCCACCACACAAGCGCACTCGAAATGCGGCTATCAGAGAGAAATGACAAAATATCTTGTGACGCATCACTCGTCTATACCACACTGGCCATGGTTGCTGCCAGCACCCTGACGAGGGTGTAAAAATAAAGTTGAAGAATTAAAAGGATACTTATTCAAAAAACAACAGAATGGAATGTCCCGATACGCAATATCGAATACTCTATTGGACATTAAAATTTATAGATTTTAGAAAGACCTTTGACACGATGGAATTTCCAGGTGCATGAGAAACAAGGATAAATAAGCGATACCTAAATATCACACGTAAATTAAACGAATAAACAAAGACGAAGATAAGGCTGCATAAAGACTCTATGGAAGTCGATGGTAATTGTTTGTCATGTATTCCCAATTATTTGAACCGAGCCAGGAAAAATATTGAAAAATCCATATTTAAAAGTTCAAAAAATAAATATATCGATAAAAGGTCAAAGTTTGCTGACGACATTATCGTATGTGCTAAAAGTGGCATAAAACTGATAAGCAAAAAACACTTACAAAGCTTTCTTTCAAAAGGGACAAAGAATAGCCTAAAATATAATTTGAACTTGAATAGTTATTCCACTACAAATTCTATGTAAATCAGTATTGTATTTTTACGTGATATTCAAATGGATTAAGAAGCTAATAGCATATTTTACTATTGGCTTTGCATGTCTTGAATGTACAGATACATTCCTCTTAATTTGATAACATTATTCAAAATGATATTCTTTTATATAAAATTCTATTAACTTGAATGATTAGAATATCGTTTAAATTTTTAGAGGAGTAAAAATTCAACAAAAATATAATTTATGATATTATGTGTAAATAATGCACACCCAGATTTATTCAATCACAACATGATATTTGTAGAGATAAGTACAATTTATAATTTACTTGTATTCAAGAGAAATACAACGGTGAGAAGGCCACGTTCCTTATCTTGGTCACTGTGCTGAACTTGGGTAAATCCAAACAGTAATTAGCTCATTACATCCGTTACGTTATCTGGTTATTTATAATACGTCAACAATGATCAACAATAACTTAAATATAAAAATAAAAGAAATAAATTTAGCATAAATATAAAATTTGTTGCGTATCTGTTATATTTTTTAAATTTTAAAAATGGTAATTCAATGTAGCTAAACGACATCGAAGCAAGAAAATATTAGACACTTTTGTCTATCAAAATAGTTTTATTTGTTCACGTATTGTCATCTCTTTTTCACTCGTAGTAATGTTATATAGAATACATTATCGCTCGCACGCTTTGTTCGTCTATTCGTAGTATATTAAGTCTATGCGCTGAAATTATATTGTCACCATCTGACAGTGAAATACTAAAGATATATTGTCTCTATCCAGCAGTAAAGTGCTGAAATTATGGTGTCACTATGTAGCAGTAAAACTGTGAAGTTATGTGCCCAAATAATCATTCGTTTTACTCCTATATTATTGAACTAACTGATTAGACTTAAACTTGGAAGTTGGTATTGTGATCAGTCAACATCTACATTCAAAGTCCCCAATATAGCCTCACTTTACGAGGTTATACCTAGAGAACTCCTGTCTTCTCCTCCGATAGTGGCCTCCGGTCCTCAAATGCAAGATAAACCTCGTCTAACTTCCTCATTCTCCTTACCCAAGATAGTATCTTCTAAATCATGTAGGTCTTATCACAATTAGTAGACGTCTCTTCATCAACAACGATTGTTGAACCATCAAGTTTACCATTTTTAACTGAATTCAAAGTATGCTTTTCTTTGCCTTGCACTTGGACAGCGTCGATCCCCAGATGCATCGTAAACTTCGTTCAACCTCAACATTCTCCTCAATAATTCAGCGTCAACCAGAAATGTGTATTGATCGTCACTCACAGATTTCAGTGAACCTCCTTTAACATTAATATTGTCGAGTAAGGTTGAAAGTCGTACGTAGATATTGACTGAACCCTTATAAACCGTCTTGATCGTGATTATGCATATTTAGTAATAGAACTATTGAGACATTTAAATCTATAGCTCTTAATTAACGAAACAGTGTTAGATATAATTATTATTGGTTATATTTACCATAGAGTAAATATAAAAAATACGTATGCCTATTACCGTTTCTTCTACGGCCGTCTCGCCAGCGCACGCCGGACTAATTGGATATACTATCGATAATAATTTATATTGCCACACTAAGGGCAGCTTAGAGGGGAGGAAAGTTAGCGGGTTAGGGAAAAAATAATCGTCTGTCTTGCTCTCGATCATTATATTTGTATATACGTGAATAAGAGAAAAACTGACACAAAAATTATTAGAATTTCGAATTATTTAAATTTTGTATAGAGAAGTGATATAGTATTACTTTCGCTGCTCACCGTGAAAGTCGCTTTGGCTCCTCCGTTAGAGAGGGATTCGTAGCTCCAAGATATTTACCAATTACCTATAATAGTATACATTTTTTTGCGACAAAAAACTATTTCACGCAATTCGACTCTGAAAATGTTAGTTCAATGTAGAACAATGTAAACATTCTTTTATTTCTTTCAATAAGAAGGGGAGGAACAGTAGTTAGTGAGGACGGGGGGTAACAATCTTTATATACATTGAGAAGAAATATTAAAAGAAAAAAATTAATACAAAGAATAGAACGTAAAGGAAACACCACACACACCAGGAACAGCCACATAGTGTTGTGTCTAGGTGTTATAAGAATGGAAATGACACTATTAAGAAGAAAAAATGATAAAAGCTCTTCCGAATTTTTATCTAAATTGTCAATCAGACAAATGAGAAATTTTGTATTTCTTTATAAAAATTAAGTTACTTTTTCTAACAATTTGTAAATGTTATTTCTACGATACTCTTCGAACAAGCGAGATGAAATAAAGTACAGAAATTAAATAAAGTATCTTGTTGTATTCTCCATCTATAAATGTACCATATTACACCATACAACTCACAAACTTTACAGAATCATCGAAAAAAGTCACATTAAAACTCGAAAAGAACGAAAAAGACGTTCTTTAAAAAAAGTTCGTTCTGTCGTTGTCAAAATGCATATTTTGACAACGACAGAACGAATGTCAATGTCAGTTGACAGTTTATTTTTAATTCGTAGGCAATGGCTATATATTAAAAAAGTAAACGATATTGATTATTTTTTTTAATAGTTTGAGATCATAAATTGCATTTTAATTTTTATTCTTTCCCGATTATCAATCGCTGAATTTTTTCGTTATTTATATTCTAAAAAATACCAGCTTTTTTTAAAAATGATGTTCTATTTCTTTAATAATGTATAAATTTGACATCAAGCACGAAAAAATTAGTGCTACCTTTCACCCCGGAAAATATATTTTTTATTTAATATTTATAATCAAGCCACTACTACACAATTGTGTCAAATTGCAACTTTCTCTCTCAAAAAATCACTGATAAAAAAACTGTAACAAACGAACACAAAGTTCTATAAATGTTCTCACGACAAACTCCACGGCTATGCCCATAGTTTCTATACCTGACGTAAACAGATATTTGGGCTCTCTCTGGCTGAATGTGTAGAAGCATTGTCGTGATGAAGGAGGATTCTATTTTGAGGACATTCCTATCGGACTTGTTTCCAAAACAAAAAGCAAATAATTGCTGGTATATACGTGTACGGTATCTGCCCATTTATTTTCCAGAACAATCAGTGCATAATATCGTATTTCCGAAGAACGAGGTGACCATTTTTTTCCAGGACTTCATCCTATTTTCAGATTTGCAGGCAACTCTTCAGAAAGAAACACCTACTGTCTCTTAGTTTCGGGTTCGTAACAGTAAATATAATTTCGGGTTCGTAACAGTTTTCGCCACTTGGGACAATGTCAAATATAGCATATGAAATCTTAGTCCAATTTTTCTAACATTTGGCGACATCCATCGATGCGGTTATGTTTTTTAAAATTCAATTAAACCGTCGTGTATCCACCTAGCCCAAAAATACCTGAAACCTAAATGTTCATGCAGAATTGTCTGTAATTGACTCATACCAGTACCTATACTTGCCTGAATCTGCTGATAGATTACTCTCTGTCAACTCTATCGTAAACCGCACAGTATTAAAGTTGTCTTCAGTTGTCACTGTTGACAGACGTCCCTCAGGCAAATAATCACTGAAATTATTACAACCATTTACACACCTGTTTAACTAGTCGAAAACAGTGGCGCTGGATGGGGTTTCATCATAAAATGCCAATCGAAATAGATCGTAACCAAGTTACGAAATAGATCGTATCCAAGTTACGAAATAGATCGTAACCAAGTTACGAAATAGATCGTAACCAAGTTACGAAATAGATCGTACCCAAGTTACTAAATAGATCGTAACCAAGTTTCGAAATAGATCGTAACCAAGTTTGGAAATAGATCGTAACCAAGTTACGAAATAGATCGTAACCAAGTTACGAAATAGATCGTAACCAAGTTACGACACAGATCGTAACCAAGTTTGGTAAAGTCATAAAAACTCGTGTTAAATTTATCTTGACGCGATACAAACAATTTTCAAATTGACGCCAATTTGTAAAAACAAATGACAAATTTAAGCAAAGTACTTCAATGGATTACCAAAGAGTTCAATTTTTAAAATTTGAATTTACTTTTTTGTTTTTTTGTTACAAATGGCCAGTTTTAAGAATTTTCAGTGTTGCCCTTGTAATATAATTTCAGAGCCTAGGTGTACTTAGCAATAACGATACAAGTGCAAGGAACCGAAGTGTGCCTTGTAGTTTTAAATCTTGAGATAAAGTTTATTGCAACTACCTTGAAATAATGCACGAGCGTCTTGTATACAGCATGGATATCCACAGAAAAAAATCGAAACTGTTTTACTGCTAATTATTATATGTGTTACAACCCATTTTCTGTTACGAAATCAAACTACAGAAGAATTTTAAAGTTAAACAATGTAATATATTATGTTTACATCAAAAAAATATTCACAATAATTTTAAATGACAATGCAAAAAGCTCTCGGGACAAATCTAGTTAATTGTTGCAAATAGTTTATTATAAGTATTTTTATGTAACGAGATTGAACCATTGAGCTCTGTACTCGATTAAAGCACAAAATGAATAATTAAACAGTGAAGTGAACCATTAAGAAATTAAATGTAAACAAATATTTCATTATAAAAACGGCCAAGTACGAGCTTGACTCAAGGGTATCGAGGGTTCCGTATCTCGTGGACTTCCTAGCGCAAGAAATATTTAATAACGTGTAATATAATTAAGTAGGGGGGCATATACTTTATATAGAATATCTTAAAACCTATAACATCTAGAATTATCATTATATTTTCCTACAACCTTTGTGTAGACTTTTAAAATCTATTTTATCATAATTTTAAGTTCTTAATTTCATAATTTAGTGTTGGGACAGTAGAATTCTGAATATTTGCTATCTAAAATTATGAAAAAGTACTTATTTTTACACCCTTATGACTAGCTCTTTAAAATTATACCCCACTATATAAGGAACTTAATTGTTAGCTATCGAAGTATGAGTGGGTTAATATGCATTATTACTATGATAAATTCCAATCTTTATGTCAAGCGATTTCTAAAAAAAAAATAGCTAGACAGATGGACAAGTAGAGACTTGAGTGATCTCATCAGGGTTCCGGTTTTCCTGTTGACGTACAGAACTCTTAAAATTACTTGCAAAACAATGACTCATTTTTACCTAGACAGAACAGATACAGAGAGCTTGTAACTTATATGTAAAACAATCTAATTGAATCTACGCAGAAATTTCTGTGAATAATTATTTTCCGCCACACAAAATTTTGTCACGATAGCAGCTGACGGGTGACATCACGAAAAAAATACACTCTTAGAAGTTACAAAAAGAATAATGATTCGCCGCCGTTTGTATCGACCGCCCTTAAATCACGATAAGAGCTGACGGACGACATAGCAAAAAAAAATTCTTAAGAGTTACAAAAAGAATAATTATTCGCCGCCGTTTGTACCGACCGCCCTTAAATCACGATAGCAGCTGACGGACGACGTACCGAAAAAAACTCTTAGGAGTTACAAAAAGAATAATGATTCGCCGCCGTTTGTATCGATTGCTCTTAAATCACGATAGCAGCTGACGGACGACGTAACGAAAAAAACTCTTAGGAGTTACAAAAATAATTATTATTCGCCGCCGTTTGTATCGATTGCTCTTAAATCACTATAGCAGCTGGCGAATGACATAACGAAAAAAATACACTCTTAGAGGTTACAAAAAGAATCATTATTCACCGCCGTTTGTATCGATCACTTTTAAATCACGATACCAGCTGACGAATGACATAACGAAAAAAATACACTCGTAGAAGTTATAAAAATAATTATTATTCGGTGCCGTTTGTATCGATCGCCCTTAAATCACGATACTAGCTGACGGATGACATAACAACAAAAAACACACTTAAAAGTTACAAAAAGAATAATTATTCGCGGCCGTTTATATCACGATAGAAGCAGACGGATCTCACGAAACAAAACTCTTACTCTTGAAGGTACTCGGGTACGGAGAAATACGATCAGCTGCAGATAATGAGACTACGTTGAAAGATAAGGCGAAGCTACGCTGCATCACGCGCGCGCTCTGTTTCACAAATAGAGCCGGCGCCAAGGGCACCGCCCACGGAGCACAGGTGTGCACTACACAACAGAGAAGATAGAGGCGAGAGGGAGATACGGGCGAAGGCTAGGGCTGCCACCTTAATTCTTTGAAAAAATTACATGAGTCTAAAAAATAATTTTCGCCAAAATATTTTGTTCGAAATAAATTCACTTTGGTACCAACGAAAATATCGCAGTTTATTGGTTATTAAATGAAAATATATACAATAAAAACTTGTCAAGCACGAGTGGAACTAGCACTATGAGGGTTCCATACATATTTAGGCATTTATAAATATTTAATGATACATAATATTCCTATTAAGCTATTTGCAAAATTTTAATTTTTTCAGAATGAAAAATAATGCCTACGATAGCTTTTAAAAGCGTATATCTAAAAAAAAATTTTTTCTGTGATATAATTACAAACTAACAATTTTTGGATTTGTTTCTTTACTTGTGCTGTGAGATCTTGCTTATTACCAAATTTCATGATTCTAGGTCAACGGGAAGCACTCTATAGGTTATGACTCGCGAGTAACAAAAAATGCCGTATTTTTAGGTTTTTTTTTTGCATTGACTTAAAAGCTTGATTTAGAGATTTTTTATGGCTCCAAGGGACCGTAGCCCTAAGTATTTGACATTAATTTCAACTTGATACCTCCACGCTGAGAAAAAGGGTTTTAACAAACAGAACAGACAGACAGACGGATAACGAAGTGATCCTATAAGGGTTCTATTTTTCCTTTCAAAGTACGGAATTCTAAGAACGACAACATTAACAAAAATTAATTCCGGTCATGATTATTTTATTATATAAAATATCTGAAAAATAATCCCCATACAAATTGAGTTATTTTTAAGAAATATTTGTTATAATTTTATACTTCATTAACATTTTTAGTAACACTAAACTCTGAATAAAGAAATGCAAACACAAATTAAAAATTAGTTACAAATAACACAATAACATGGAATGTTCGACTAGAGTGCGTAAACCTAATACATTTAAACGATAATTTTATAAATATCAATATAGATAAAACTGAAGTGTCAATCTGTCTTTATCAAATTTTCACTTGTAAATACTTGTTT
Source organism: Druceiella hillmani (assembly GCA_039881145.1). Taxonomy (NCBI): domain Eukaryota; kingdom Metazoa; phylum Arthropoda; class Insecta; order Lepidoptera; family Hepialidae; genus Druceiella; species Druceiella hillmani. Next base: position 14,594,841 of record JAYKKI010000031.1, read on the forward strand.
TTTTTTTACATATTTATTTATTTATGTACTTTAACGTTTTTAATGTACTTTAACGTTTTATAAATATCAATATAGATAGATAAAACTGAAGTGTCAATCTGTCTTTATCAAATGTTCACTTGTAAATACTTGTTTTTTTTTTGCATATTTATTTATTTATGTACTTTAACGTTTTTAATGTACTTTAACGTTTTATAAATATCAATATAGATAGATAAAACTGAAGTGTCAATCTGTCTTTATCAAATTTTCACTTGTAAATACTTGTTTTTTTTGCATATTTATTTATTTATGTACTTTAACGTTTTTAATGTACTTTAACGTTTTCTAAATATCAATGTAGATAGATAAAACTGAAGTGTCAATCTGTCTTTATCAAATTTTCACTTGTAAATACTTGTTTTTTTTTGCATATTTATTTATTTATGTACTTTAACGTTTTTTAATGATGCACGTGGTGAAATTATTCTACGAGAGCAATCTCTAACAGCCAACCAAAACACCAGTCCAACCCCACTCGACGAGCGGCCGGGAATCAAACCCGGATTCCTGGGATGCGCCACGACGTCAAAGGCCGTATGCCTTGTGATCGATCCAACACACCACGGCGACGATATAATTACTGAAATCGATTACTAAAACGAATACAATGTTGAAAAAGTGTCTATCGGATCGAATAGATTTAACTTGGAAACTACTGAAGTTATTAATATTATTACTCAGGTTATAAATGTAGCACTGAGTCTAAGTCATTTTTGCTTATGATATATCAAATGGTTCCAAACTTACGATGATTAAAATGCTACGTAAAAAATAAACATGATGTAGAAGGGGCGAGAGGGGTAACGGGGGGAGCGCAATTTGACCCGCGCGGGTTTTAAATAAACTAATTATCTGCGTCTAATATAAGAGCATAAAATAAATACATTAAAACATTACACTTGTGTTGCAGAATTCTGTATCTGTACCGTCAATCTAAAATGCACCCCTAATTTATGTATTATATATTAGACCAAATATTATATAGTGTGTTTTAAGTTTATACTAAATATATTATATATATATATATATATATATATATATATATTTATATATATATATAACTTACTCTAGCGAATACGGTGATGTTCAGAATCCACGAAACTTGATAGAGGTCGTCGCAAAAAGCCGCGTAAAAATCTAAAAAAACTGAGAAAAAATTGTCTCCACAATTCGTACAAAAACAAGAAACGAATGTCACTGTCAGTTAAACTGTTTGTTTTTAATTCATTTTGGCAATGGCTACACATGCAAAAAACGACGATATTGATTATATTTTAAAATCGCTTTTAAAGAGCTATATCTTGCACTCCATTAGGTTTTTGATGCTATTTCAATACTATGCTAGCTGTATTCCCGACTTCGTTCGCATGGAATTCGGAATAAGGAAAGTTATTAGGAATAATGAGCATTATCATTTCTCTATGTTTTCATACGCATATAAAACTTACAAATACTGTTAATAAATGGCGTTGGCTGTACATTTATTTTGTTAATATTCTAAATAAAAAACCAGGTTAACAAAAATTAATATTCATAAATAACATCTGTGTAGCACAAAGAAAAGTCTATGGGCAGGTGGGAATTGAGCCCACGTTTCTAGCGTATCGTGCCAACGTGCTAACCACTACACCACGGCTGATCCGATTGACGTGACTAAACTATTCATTATTGTTATTAGCATCACTATTGTTCTACTTTTTATTTTTATTTATGTTTACAATAACTATGTGCATAAAATTTTCTAAAGACACTAATAGATGGCGTTGTCAGTACCAATATAGTAATATTTACCAGGTTAAAATTTGTTTAATCTTTGATATCCAGATGAAACGTATCCTATAAGTCGCTCAAGGACTTATAGGACGCTAACTCAACAATTATTTGGATACTACCTTTTTGCTCACCGCTTCGCACGTGTGGTACCTCGGGATTTTTCTTTGACCCAATGAAACTATGACAACATTTATCTATAAATATTGTTATATCTTTGATAATACATGTCACGTCATCAATTGGGTATTTGACTAATTTTTTTTTTATTTCATTAATCATAATTTCAAGGTACAAGCTGATGAAAATTGAAAATTTTTTTTAATAATCTTAAAAATTGACCGAGTTATAAAAGTTTAAATTTAATCTTTAGACAGGGACAGGAATACTATGTTGTGAGGTCATTTCTAATATTACACATTATATACTACAAGAGGAAAAGAGACAGGGATATACCAACTCTATCCGTATCTTCAAATTTAGAAGCCTATAACTGACTTATTTTTCAATCAATTTTTTAACTTTTGTCAAGACTGGTTTTAATTAACTTATATTTCACAATATTGTACGAAAAATATCAAAATTTAGAATCACAGTCAACTACCGGTTTGACAAGTTGCAATAGGAACATTTTTATTATTTAGCAAAAACCACAGAGTTCCATCCTAAAAGAATTACGTTATGTTTGTCGAATTAAAGGTTTGGTATGTATATTATTTGGTATATACATATATTATGGTAAATTTAATACCGAAAACCACCTCACTTGACACTATACTTAATGCCAGAATAAACAAAACAATGACCATATGTAGTAACAAAAGTAACAGTATATAGACTTTGAAAACGCAAATGAGACTAGATTTAATAAATACAATATTGGCGTATGGCGTATGTTAATCATGTCATAGATTTAATTATCATAAATATTAATGATGAAAAGAAATAAAGTTACACACTACCTTTTAAATTCTAATGAAATTAATAATAATATTTTTTTTTGCCAAGCGCACAATGCCTTTTTTCCACCATCTGATCTATCTGGTCCAATACAGAGTAAAACGTATTTAGCTTGATTTAAACATTCCATTCATAAAGACAACCCTTCATTGTTGGATTTTTTACTTCAAAGGCAACGCGCCCTTCTACCAATATAAGTTACCTAATTGAATAAAAGATTTGACAGCTAAGGAACATGATCTCACGCGTTGAATATTTGTCTCATCTTAACAAGACTTCTACTTTCTTTCTCTCATAAACGTGAAGCCCAGCTTCCAAACGATGGCACTGGGGGCAGCGACATAAAATAAGTTTGGGCGTTTTTCTTTCAGATTAACTAAAAGAACGCCCCACCCTCCTCCATTTTTTACCTTCGACTCTTAAACTGGCGATATTACAAATCTGGAAATTTGGTTTCATTCGTGAAAGACGCCTTATTTCGATTCTTATCTAATCTTGAAAGGTATCCATACAAAATTTTCATGAAAATAAGTTCTGCCGTTTACTACTTTTAGTAAGAAACCTCCAAACACACTTTTCGTGATATTAGTAATGCCCACATACGAAGCCGCTGATGCGCTGCCTATGCGTTTTTCCGCTACACGAAATATCAGCACACCAAACTTAGAGTGATGCATTGGTTGGTTGCAGATAAAAAATAGCCAATTGCAAGTTTGTTTCGCGCATGGAGGTTACTGTAACACGTCTGAAGTGAAATTACTTAATTTATCATAATTCATCACTAATATGGACTTCTTAACGTAACAAATATTTAACAATACCTAATGTTTTAAGTAGACAGGACATACGTATATATCCTTCCTACTTGATAACATTATCGTGTTTATCTCAAAAATTATGATATCTAAAATCATTGTTATATTTTTCGCGAAACCTTACGTAGGCTTTTAAAAGCTCTGCTTTTTCATAATTTTAGGTTAGTGGAGGAATACATAATACTGTGATTATCTCGAAAATTATGATATCTAGAATCATTGTTATATTTTTCGCGAAACCTTACGTAGGCTTTTAAAAGCTCTGCTTTTTCATAATTTTAGGTTAGTGGAGGAATACATAATACTGTGATTATCTCGAAAATTATGATATCTAGAATCATTGTTATATTTTTCGCGCAACCTTTGCGTAGGCTTCTAAACGATCAATTTTTTTTCATAATTTTAGGTTAGTAGGGGGATACACATATTACCGTGAATATCTCAGAAATCATGATGCGTAACCTTTGCGTAGGTTTATAAAACCTCTGTTTTTACATAATTTTGGGTTAGTAGAGGGATATACATATTAACATGAATATCTCAAAAACTGTGACATCTAAAGTCATTGTTACATTTTTCGATCAACCTTTGCCTAGACTTCTAAAAAATCGGTTTTTTCATAATTTTAGATTAGTAGGGAGATATACATATTATCGTGAATATCTCAACAACTGTGACATCTAAAGTCATTGTTACATTTTTCGCGAAACCTTTGCATAGGCTTATAAAAGCTCTGTTTTTTTTCATAATTTTAGGTTAGTAGGGAGATATATATATTGAATATCTCAAAAACTGTAAACATCTAAAGTCATTGTGAATATCTCAAAAACTGTGACATCTAAAGTCATTGTTACATTTTTCGCGAAACCTTTGCGTATGCTTCTAAAAGCTCTGTTTTTTCATAATTTCAGATTATTAGGGGCATATACATAATATCGCGAATATCTCAAAAACTATGACATCTAGAATCATTGTTATATATTTCGCGAAACCTTTGCGTGGGCTTCTAAAAGTTCTGTTTTTTTTTCATAATTTTAGGTTTAATAGTTTCGGAAATGGAAGAGAGGAACATATTTTGTTTGCATATTTTTTAGCATATATCGACAGATATACGCCTTAAAATTGTGAAATATATTATGATTATATATTAAATATATATTTTTGAGACCGTTATAACTAGCCTTTTCAAACGGTATCCCACATTATATTTATAATTTTATTTTTTGGAGTACTTAATTTGCTCCTAAAATTTCCATTTAAATATTTTTAAATGATATCTATCGGAACATGTGTGGGTTAGTCTATTACTAATTCCAAATTTCAAGTTTCCATCTCTGTAACAGATTATCTTATAAAGGTTCCATTTTTCCTTTTGAGATACAGAAACCTGATATTGCGCAATTTTCGAAGATCGATTTTTCTTTCTGTTTTGTATTCTGATCACAAATTGTATTTTATTAACAAACTTCAAAAAAAGGAAGAGGTTCTCAATTCGTCGGAATCTTTTTTTATTTATGTTCAGCGATAATTCTTTACTAAATAGACCGCTTTCGATTGTTCTTTTTTTATTTGAAAGAGGGCATTTTAGAAGTGGTCCCGTATAAATATGATGATGATCTGATGATGAAGTCCAGAAATTAACGATGGATTTTTTTAACGAATGTCAGTAAATGAACTAGGATTCTATATATTTGCTACTAGTAATTTTTTTGGAAAAGAACTACACTACTTGCCAGGTCAGGGTCTGATGACAAGTTTTGGAGATGAACAATGAATGATTAACGGATGTTAGTAAATCAACGGCGAATTAAGATATTTGCTACTAATATTTGTTACTTGGTATATTTGAAACTAGTTAGTTGTTGCTTCAATTATTACTTTGCAAAATGTGATATTGGATTTCGGATATGGAGAACAGAACTCCTTAACACTGGCAGCTACTACTGTCACTTCATTTCTGCGTATTAATGACAACCAACTTTAGACAGAGAAAAAATTACCTATATACCAGTTTTTGCCCGTGATTTTTATTAATTATACAAAATTCTAAGAAAAAAGAATAATGAAATGTTATTTATAGTGTGATCATTAATATTATTAATCACTAAAAATTCTAAAATAAAATATCTGTTAAGAAAGTGACATCAAAAAAAAAAATACTAAAACGTAAAAAATACAATTAAATGAAACTACGTGATGTAGTATTATTTCTACTTTCTTTATGTTCTTCTCTCTCTTTCTGTAAGTTCTTCAATCTTTGCTAACAGCCCACCTGAAGATGTTGTAACACAACGAAACCTAGGTAGTCGTAAAGATCTTAAAGAAATGAATTTCTACAAAATAAACGCCAAAAATATTCAATGCTTAACTTTATTTCAAAGTGAAGCTAACATAATTGGTAGGATAATATTTACAAACAAACTTGAGGTCTATTTGGTTTGTATTTGATTTGTCTATTGATTTATTGAGACAAGGCCGTTGAATTCCATCTCTGTTTGTAAATAATTAATTTTATACTTAAATTTTCGTTTTGTATTTTATAGATTTTATTTGACACATTGTTGTTTTTTATAGGTGGAATTCCACTTATTACATGATGACAAGAATATTAAAATTGAAATACTCTAGTATTATATACAGGCACTCATGTTATACCAACATCTTATTACTGACGAATGGCTGGACTTGAACAACATCTTCAGGTGGGCTATTAGCAAAGATCGTAGAAGGTTTTGTAATACAACGAAACGTATGTCGTGGTAAAAAACTTAAAGAAAGTAGAAATAATACTACATCACGTAGTTTCATTTAATTGTCAATAATGAATTTCTACAAAATTAGCGCCAAATATGTTCAATAAGTTGGTGCCAACACCGCTGATCAATTCAAACAAATGTAAAATTGTATATTATAAATACGCCCTTTATGAATCTATTCCGTATTGTGAGTACATTAGAATTAAGAAAGGATTAAGGCTTTAAATTTACATTATAAATAGAATTAAATTATTAATTTATTTAATGTGGTCGACACATATCCAAAAAAAATGACACAGTGCTGGCACTGACTTCAAAAATAAATAATATAGTTATTTATTGTGAATAAGTAGGTAATTATTATTAGTTAATTATTTTTTTACTTTTTAGTACTTTCTTTTTTTTGAAGTCGGTTTTTTAAAAGGTATTTTATTCTTTGCCCATTCTCGATTGTTACGCCCTATTTGTTTGTTTTATTATATCCTAAAAATATCACTGTTTTTAAACTATGTTCGATTTCTGTAGCGACAGTCCCATTTTCATCTGCCTCCTTTTGCATCATTACCCTAAACGCAAGATATGATAGTTTTATATTCATTAAAATGGAGGAACCGAAATTGTTTGCTTGTGTGGCAATTTAAAATGGGTGAGTGTTATTTTGTGTTTTAGTAACGAAGATAAACAAAGGACATAAAAGACCGAAGCTTTAGGTTTAAAAACGTAATTTTGGTTATAAGTTAAGTTTGTTTTAATTCTAAGTTACCTAGTAAATTTATTACGAGATCTAAAAGGCAAAAACGCAAGATCTTATATAAATTTTATATGAATAGATCATAATGATTTCAGTTTGTTGTATTAAAAATATCTCCAACAATTGCGAGATAAAATACATTTGTCTATACAAACCATATACGAGATACGAAAGTCTACAAAAACTCTACAATACATAACGATGATCAAATGCGTTTGAAATATTATCAGAGGTTTTTGTTTATATTTTCCACATTTCCTTACGATTTTTATAATCAAAGCGAAGACAATCGTATATATTTAATTCGCTTCATATCCATTGGTTCATCATTTAATTTCTTCTATCGTTCACGAAAACTACACTTTCCATTTTCCTTCTCAGCGGCCATTTTCACATATTGAAGGTGTAATGGGCCAATGGACGTGGCAAGGAATGAAGTATCGACTAGTGGGGGAGGGGTAGGCGCTTGAGTAAGCAAAGCGAATGCGGGCAGACGTCGTTGTTTGTCGTCTCCTACATGTAAAATTGTTTGGTGTCTAAATGGTCGATATAAGCTTACTTTGTTTCCTCAATTTGTTTACAATTTCAATATTTTTACAATATTTGTAATTACTTTGGTAGGTTTAGTACTAGGCTGGATATATTTGGTTGTTACGTACTTTATGGTCTATATATATATATATATATATATATATATATATATATATATATATAGACCATAAAGTACGTAACAACCAAATATATCCAGCCTAAATTATTATACGTATATATATATATATATATATATATATATATATATATATATATATATATATACGTATAATAAAACTATAGAATTGGTTTGTCAGTACATTGAAGATATTTATGGAAAAATGGTTCAAACATAACCAAATTAATAGAACCCAAAAATGTCATTTTGGAAATTTTGAGAATTTTGAAAATTTGGAACTGTGAGTCTGTTTTTAGTCATGCGTCATACAATACTAGCTAAAGCGATTTCGATGAAGTTTTCCCTGGTTCTGTTAGGCCTAGAGTAATTCACAGGCTATATTTCATCGCAATCGATCAACTAAGAAGAAGGTATTGCTTTCATGAGGCTGCGCAGTGCCTGGTGAGCGTGAACTGTAGAATGCCTAACCCTTGCATTAACGTTGACATAATTTAATTCGAGAACTGGCAGGTGACCCATTTATAGTGGTCCAAATTTTTTTTTGTTTTGTTCTTTTTTCTTTTTCTTTCTTTCTGATACGTGCACAATATAAAAGCGCTCTGCCTAGCAGAGTCATTTTACCTGAACATATTTTGTGTATGTTAAGACTAACAAAGAAAGACGTTAAGACTAAGATGTTAAGACTAACTAAGAATAACCACATAAATCGCTAATGGCATGCTTACTACATGATTACTCTATTTCCATACCAAATTTCACGCGATTAAGAAACAGTTTTTGGACAAAAGTAATTTATGTGACCGGAGTAAAAATTTTTCAAAAAAGTAACAAAAACTTCTAAACTACTAATTTTCGCAGAACTAATGTTCTTTTTTAAATAACTTATTACAGTGTTCTCTACTCATGTCAGTGATCATGTTATTTGAAAATAAAACTAAAACAAATACACTGAATTTGAATTCAATCTTATTTTTAAGTAGGTTAATTAAGGCTGAATTTAAATATTATTATGATTTCATCGTATAAATTTAAAATAATTTACCGACCAAATATTTTAATTTTTCACGCAGACAAATGCCAGACTCATATTCTAAATACCAAACATGTGGCAACCCTAATTAAAACAAGATCCATTCTAATTGTAGGTGCTTAGCTTTGAACTACAGATGATACTTGCAACACTTGGCACGAGTGACGTTTAAATATACTTGTTGTTAAATTCATAAATGTAGAACAAAACTATTATACAACAGCATATGACATAAAGACATCTCGATGATGAAATGCCCTACAACCCGGTCCTGATACACCTTTAGGTCAGAGTTTTTTTTAATTTGAATCTAATGTCTTGCCAGAATTTGAATAACGTCTGCTATGAGTAATAAGGTAACAAAAAATGTTTATGTTACAGAATTTCATAAGCAAATCTGACATGACATAACGGATATGACATAAGACATGGAATAGATTAGACATTGTTTGAGGTCTTTGATGACTTGTGCTATACCGACGATCTCTATCTGTTAAGCCACAAGAATGTAGTATATGGAAGGCAGGTAAAAGAATAATGGAGCGAAACGAACAAGACCAAACAGAAGCTTGACATTGGACTTAAATCATAAAGATATAGAAGACTAAATGAGGTTTGAATAGAAGATATAGAAGACTAAATGAGGTTTGAATAGAAGATATAGAAGACTAAATGAGGTTTGAATAGAAGATATAGAAGATTAAATGAGGTTTGAATAGAAGATATAGAAGACTAAATGAGGTTTGAAGAAAATAGCACCGATGTGGCTAAGTACACAGCAGATGAAACGTGTATACAAAACATACTTCAGGAATATAATTTCGGAGACAGGAGGAACTGAAGAAAACATCACATTACGAATCGCCAAGCCTAGGGTGACCTTTTCACAACTCTTCCCATGTCACTCAAACTGACACGTATTCCGAATATCAAAAGCGTACTGTTCCACGATTGTGAGACATGAAAAGTATTGAAGGACCTCCCGCAGTGACTTCATGTGATCGTTAGTCATTGTATATAAGCATATATATATTCTCCAAACATTTTCGCCCAAGAGAATATCCAACAAAAACTTGATAGGACAATGGGATAAAATTCCAAACGAGAACCGAGAAAAAAACGTGCAAGAGAAACTAGATTAACTAAATGATCTGAAAGAATTTTGGCCATATTATTAAATAAGTTTTAGCTTAAAACCCTCAAGGAAAGAGGCAACGTAACTGTTCAAGACAGACGGTGAAACACCATTAATTCACTCCGCTATTCTAGAAGACATACGAAATTGAATAGAAGAACCTTAGCGAACCTAACATCGGTTATTCGCGACCTTTTTTAATCACAGTTACTTGGATGTCAGAATATATTATATTAGTTCATAATAGGTTGATATGGAAAGGTGGAATTCTTTGTTGCTTTTCCCATATAGTATTTACTAACAGAGTCATCAGAAACCTAAAGGATCATTTTATTATTTTTATCTACATTTAAAGGACATACTTCTGTCTCAACCTTGTTGCCAGTAAAATTTCTATATTTATAACTTTACTGGCTTTTGAGCGCGATTTCGCTCACGTAAGTTTTTCTTATCTGCAATAAGTTTTTTTTATTTTCTTACAATGTAGAGATTTAATAATACATTAGACAAAAAAAATACAAAAGTATTAGTAATATAAACCATTGACATGATGAAATATTTACATATATATATATACACTCACATGCCATTTCTAGTTTACTCTTTGTTCTGTGATATTACCGATGTTTATCTACCACCACCTATAAATATAAATTACGACCACTAATAAATAAACACTTAATTAATTGTTTATCTAAAAAATGTTTATCTACCACCACTAATAAATGTCCACTTTATTAATAATTGTATTATCACTACTTTATTAAAATTTAAGAAAATCTGTTCAGAGATATACTCTGAACAGGTTTTTTAAATCTCGTAAACATAAATTTAGTTATAGTTATAACTAATGACTACGAAATATTAGTACTACAAACTATTAACTTGATGACATGTTTACATATATACACTCACATGCCATTTCTAGTTTCCTCTTTGTTCTGTAGTATTACCGATTTTTATCAACCACCACCAATAAATATAAACTACCACCACTAATAAATATCTACTTTATTAATAATTGTATTATCTCTACTTCACATTAAATCGTAAATTTTCATGGTTTTTGTAAAGTTTTAAGAAAATTTAAGAAAACTTGTTCAGAGATATACTCTGAACAGGTTTTTTTAAATCTCGTAAACATAAATTTAGTTATAGTTATAATGAATGATTACGAAATATTAGTAATACAAACTATTGACCTGATTTCATGTTTGCATATATACACTCACATGCCATTTCTAGTTTACTCTTTCTTCTGTAGTATTACCGATGTTTAGCTACCACCACCTATAAACATAAACTACCACCAAAAATAAATAAGCACTTGATTAATAATTTTATTGTCTCTTTTTTATATTAAGTCGTATATTTTCATGGTTTTTGTAATGTTTTTATATCTCTGAACAGGTTTTCTTAAATATTTTAAACATAAATTTCGTTATAGTTATAATTAACAATTACGAATAAAACAATTATTCGCAATAATCAGTTATAGCTAATAAAATAATTAGTGATTAATCATAAATAATGATTGAAATTTTCAATCAGTTATTGGTCATGATTATTTCAATCACTATTTTTTTGTTATGGGTTCGATTAATAGTTTTCAATCATTAGGCATGGTTAAAATATTGCCAACAAGGGCTATGGACCTCCTCTTTCTACTGTGCCATACACTTCATCTGCGTAATATTACTGTGTCTCCAACTCTATAACTATAACTATGCAATTTTCCGAGAATTTTCCTCAATTCTCTACGGTCGAAATAAAACAAAGAGCATAATTGTCTTACAAGGCGTGGGCGGCTGACAGCTCATCTCCGCGTCATGTCGGACAATCTCAGATCTGGGCACGTCCAACTCGCCAGACAAATGGCCAGTGACATTTGTTGACATAATATGGCGGGCTATTTTAGATTTGTTTTAGAAGAAAGAAAAAAAAAGAAAAGAAAAAAATCTCAAAAAAGCGACCTAAATAGGCCAGGGTCGTGTTTTGCAATTGCGAAACTTAAACCGGTCATAATACTATATAAATAAACTAGCCAGCTTGTTTATTTGTGTAATGTTTTCGGTGTACGAATACGTTTTATTTTTTCATATATGTTTTTTATTAATTACTTTTTACTTATTATTGTCTGTGGTTGTCTTGTCAGTTTGTTTGTTTATTTTAAAAGTTTCTGTACACATTTGGGCTCTTATCAAGATCGTATTTCTCATCGTATTTCTATTATACTATAATATATTTCTCTTAAACTATAATATATTTCTATTAAACTATAATATATTTTTATTAAACTGTAATATATTTCTATTAAACCATGATACATTTCTATTAAACTATAACATATTTCTATTAAACTAGAATATATTTCTATTAAACTATACTATATTTATATTAAACTATAATATATTTCTTGTAAACTTTAATATATTTCTATTAAACTATAATATATTTCTTGTAAACTATAATATATTTCTATTAAACTATAATATATGTCTATTAAACTATAATGTATTTCTCTTAAACTATAATATATTTCTATTAAACTATACTATATTTCTATTAAACTATAACATATTTCTATTAAACTATAATATATTTATATTAAACTATAATATGTTTCTATTAAACTATACTATATGCCTATTAAACTATAACATATTTCTCTTAAACTATAATATATTTCTCTTAAATTATAATATATTTCTATTAAACTATGATATATTTCCATTAAACTATACTATATTACGATTAAACTATAATATACGTCTCACAGGCGTAAAAACAAGGATCATAATTCAAAAAATATAAGATCTAGGATACTGGCTATAGTTTTCCGATAATATATCAGTGATATTTTACCAACTCTGTTTTAGTTTCAGAGATAAGGTAGGGGAAATCATTATTTCCACATATTTTTTGGAGTATCTTTTTAAATATGCTATTTAAAATTATGAAAATATTGAATCCATCATAATAAGCCCTTTTAAACGATATACTACAAAGTATAAGGTTTTATTGACCCTCATTAGTTCTTACATGAATATTTCAAAAAAGTTAGCTAATCTAAAACCAACATAGGGGGTTTTGAATTAGCTAACTTTTTAAGTTAAGGGGACCCTAACCCCACGTAGGGTTTAATAAAATTTTAATATGCCAAATTTCAAATTTCTACGTTGTACAGTTTCTGAAGAAGTCGACTGTGGCAGATATGAAGACACCTGATCTTACGTGAATTTTTTTTTCTGTTTGAATAGTGGAACTTTAAAAATTATAATATGTTGCATGTTACTTAAGGTCTCAACCTGGAGCTTATAGTTGCAAAATTTCATTTACATAGATCTAAACATGACATGACATGACATATAAAACTGTGAAGTTTTTACAGATAGACAGACGGACAGGGTGAAATTATACCGCCTTATTTGACTCATATACCGCCTTAGTTCCTTATTTCACTGCAAGACCCTAATAAATAACATGGTGTGCATCTTTTTCGCTGTTTCTCTAGCGGCGTGGCGCACATAACCAAAAACAGCATAAAAGGTGACTAAAGCCTTGGGCTATTACAGAGAATGAAGCCAACATAAATTAAACTTTCATAAATGGACAGAAAATTTATAGACAAACAAAAAAAATTACTTCATGGCAAGAACTTTTTGTTTTGTATTATTTTGACTCCAAAAACTGGGAATAAATCATGTTTGGATGAAAGTTTTATTCTGTTATCAAAACTTTCTTGAAGTAAATAGAGAATATCAAATGCTATCAAGTTATTAGACACTCCAAGAATATAAGGCACTCCAAGAGCTTACATAAATTTTAAGTCTGGCAATAATTTAAAGCATTTACGAATTCCTTCAACAAAAAAAAAAGAATGTTACAATAACAATATCTATTACATCGTTCTGAAAAGTTCTTAGAGTCCAGTTTTTGCAAATATTATACACTAGACGTTCAGTACATTCCTTTATTAATACGTTTTTACCTGTTCTCTAGGAGGGTTAAATTCGCTGGGTTCCTTTAACGGCTTTAGACAAAATAATATACTTCCGTTATCCAAGGTTTGGTTTCGGCTGCGTTGACAGATCTGCCTCCCAAGTAAGGCAAATGCCTCCCTTGCGTGGCAGATCTGTCAACGCTAATATCGTTATTGTAATGATCTGTCAATCCTGCGTATCATTATTATAAAGTGTTCAGCTCTCTCCTCCAATTATCAGATATTCGAGGAGGCTGTGGCTGGAGTAGAAGCGATTTGCAAATGTTGTTTCTTATTTTGCTGAGTATTGATCCGATGATGTAGAATCTATCGGGCCATCATCTTACTATAAACGAGATCGTAAAGATGCACCAAAATGTAACACACATTGACGACAGCTAAGTGCCGTTGCAAATTGCTGCATAATTTCTGCTGGAGTGACTCACAGTCAGCAGTTTAATTCATCGTCATCGAAGATGAATGGTCACTGAGAGTACTTACCGTCTTTGAAACTCAAACTACTGATAAACTGTTGACCATCTATCGGGATATTGTATCTTCGTCGAACTTGTTGCTAGTGTTGGTGATTGTTGCTTGCACTGTGTTTAGTGGTTGTTCGAAGCTGACGTTCGCTATCGGTGTTGCAAAGATAACGAATTCCTACTGGCGCACCCTTACATACCACTATAGTAATAGAATCGAGAAGCTTATGCAAGATTCTCATACACATTGGACTATTCAAGAAGTTTTTGGAAAATGTGATTTAAAAAAAGATTTTAATTTTTGCTGAAGAACTTGGTACTAAACCTAACACTAATAATATGAAATTTTAAAAAAATCGTTAGTCCCTTTTGGAGAAAATGAAATCTGTATTATTTCCTATAAAAAATATTTGGATTTTGTGGTTAAAATTACGAAAAAAACGATTATTGAGCTTTTTATAAAACGTTCAAATAGCAAACGTCTCCAGATTGGTCTATTAACAGTCGGACACACGCATATACGTACTCCTATACATACACTAATATGTACATGGGTGCAAAATCGCAAAACACAATAATTAATGTTCATTGTGAATAATAATGAAGTGCCAGGATTAATAAACACAAACAAGAAAATAAATAGTAAAATATAAACTGTTTAACTTATTACCTTGTAATAGCAACTTTTAACTGACCTGTCAATGACAGCTGTTTAAATTTAATTCTATATATAAAACTAGCGGCCCGTCCCGGCTTCACACGGGTGGATATTTATATTTTAAACATTTTGAGATAAACGTAGAGTAAATGCAGGAAATACCTAAATAATATGTATATAGTAATAGGGTCTCTCTGGATCACTTTCGGTACGGGACTTGATGATTTAAAAAATTGATTCTAGGTCAACGAAAAATAAAGTTGATTACCTAGGCAGACAGACTTTGCTAAGTGATCCTATAATGGATCTGTTTTTTTTCCTTTTGAGGTACAGAACCCTAACAATATAGTCGTACTAAAAAAATATTATTCACAAAATAAAATTGGAACCCGTTAATGACTTCTAGACGAAGGTTTTTTAAAGAAGAACAAAAGACATGAACGGGATATTTTTAAAAACATTTCATTTGAATATTTTTTGATAAAGATGTTTAGAATGATTTATATTTTTTGTTTTATGTATTTTATTGTTTTTTTTGTGTTACATTTCTTTTCTTACATCTTTTATTTTAAGGCTTTTTAATTTTTTAAAGTTTTTTTAATTTTTAGTTTTCCATATTTTACCTTAATGCTTCACTATACACTATGTTAACAGTGGTATTTGTAGATGGCAATAAAACGTATTGATATTCAGGAGATCCTACTCGAGAAAGTGCAACATATAATTGGCCATGAGAGAAGCACTCTTTTCTTAGATCGATGCCAACCATTGAAAAAGTTTGTGCCTGGGATTTATTTATTGTAAGGGCAAACAATATCTTTACAGGAAACTGTAACCTTTTGAAAGATATAGGCAAATCCGTCGGTATCACCGGGATCCGCGGAATGTGAGCGAGCTGCGCGGCCGCGGGGTCGGTGATGATAGTAGCTACAATCACATTGTCTCGCAATTCCTTTATCAAAAGTCTTGACCCATTACACATATTGGGCGGGCTTAAATTTCTCAATAGCGTAATGGGAGTACCTTCTTTTAATTTCAGTTCATGGGGTGGCAAGCCGGCAGGATGAGAGAATTTAAAAATGCTTGTGGGTAGTGCACTGTATCTTCGATGTTGCACACGGTGTCAATAGATCTGTAAGAATTAAAATCACTGGGTTCTTTTTCCATAATCATTTTGTTTATTTAATTTCCTGAGTCGTTTCTCGGTGACACTATTGCCCTCGAATAGAGCCAATTGAAATTTCTTTCCATAAGATTTTCGATGTCAGGATAGATAGTTTCTACCAGTATTTCTAGACTGTGAACAATTTGAGCCAATTCATTATCCAATAATACTTCGAGGCTATTTGCAATTAGAGATGGTAATTTTCTGTCGCCAAGTTTAAGTATTTTTTGTGAAAAATTGCCATCGTGGTTATTACTTAAATGTGCTCTCATATTCGTGCGCAAATTGAGTGTTTCACAAGGCTACCTATTTTATAGATGAGGACGCCCCTCTCCAGCACTTCGGTGCCTCCTTGCTATACCGGCGGCGATGACATTTTAAATTTGCAATATCTTTTGAATAGAATGTCCAATGTGAATAAACTAAAAGGTATTTTATAGATATTGAAACAATCTTACTTAGGAATTGATTTACTTGCATAAGGATCAATGCAAAGGTTTGGATAACTTGGTCTGATTTGATCGGAATTTCTATTATTATAATAGTGACATAATTACAATAGATAGACATATGCTATACGAACATTTTTTATAGATATTGATATGTTCTTTAATATTGTAGAACATTTTTTTGTTTTATCGTCAATAGTTTTCGCAATTTTTTTTACACCTTGGGTTACATTATTGTCGTTTTATCAAGGATCCTTATTTTTTTCCTGTAGATAATATAGTCTATATTGATCAGCAATAATGTAGCATTCAAATTGTGAAAGAATTTTTGAAATTGGTTCAGTAGTTTTTGAGCCAATTCATTACATACACATGCAAAAATACAAATCTTTCCTCTTTATAATATTAGTATAGGTGTAAAATGTATACACCTCATTTAATTATTACTACAGAAATATCACAGAAAAAACCGTATAACATAGTTCCGTTGTTGTCTATAACTCTTTAAATTGTTGATAAACATCAGCCAGAATAATATTAAATCAAATGTTAGCATCTAGAATTTCTTTCAGATTTTTCAAACCCACTTTTAAAAATAGCAAAGAAACTACAAATTTAATTTTAAAAAACCTGTCTCATAATATCCGGAGTACGCGAGAAAAAAACGCAAAATGCGATTCCCGAATCAAATCATCTAAAAGCAACTTGGAGAGCGTATATTCAAACAGATAAAAAGAAGAAAGAAGAAGGTGAGACTCTACCTCATAGTAGATCATTTAATCTCATTAAATCGTGAGAATCTCGCCACACTCCACTCAACACCGCTGTAGCCGCGACGAACTGAAAACAGTTTCACATTGACAACAAATAACAAATAACGTACTATATTTATTTATTTGTGTACATTAATCGATACATTACAAGTAACCTATTCGTAACGATAAGAAATTGTGAGTTAACAAATTAAAATAAAAAAATATAGGTATGTACTAAATATTAATAAAAAGAACTATGAAACATAACGACGACCCATTTAAACAAGTTTACTTTCATTTATCATAAACAAATCACACTGGTGCGACCATGATCAGGCGGTTGAGCAGTTGAACACCGCGGGAAACTGGAGAGTTCCAATATAATTCGGTTCTAGAGGGTGATATAGCAAACAGGTGATTATGTGAACGCAGGAAATTGTCAGATATGAAGAATGAAAGTTTACTCAATAATACAGGGCATATATTGTTTTCTTTTAACGGCTGGCAAATAAATTTCACAAGCGCAACGTCTTTTCTGAGTTGTAAGGAATGGAAACCTAGCATACTCAAGAGGAAATCGGTAGGAAATAGAAAGGGGAAGTAACCATACTGTCTCATATATCGAAGGAACGTCTTTTGCACACGTTTAGTCGTCAAGCTATACTTGGCTTCGTGTGAACTCCAAATAATGGAACCGGATTCTAATCAAGTTTATAGCATTTTTAAGTACACAGTAACTCTGTGTACTTAAAAATGTGTACTTAAAATGTTTAAGTACACAAGTTTACAGATTGATGACATGGTTAATTTTACCAAATCTTTCAATGTCATTGTATTCAGAAATGTATTATTATTATAAAATATATTTTATACGTTATTTTTATAGCAGTACGATTATTAATGTTGAAAAAAATAAGCCCTTGAAGCATCTAATACCGGGGAACTCCGTCTAATACTGGGGAAACAACGTTTTCAATCCATTTTAAAAATGAGAAAAAATTATCTATACGTATAATAAAACTGTAAACTTATTGTGTATTTAGTACTTATCTGTACATTAAAAATATTTCCAAAAAAATAATTTGGTGGATGAAGGATAACCAGTGGGATGCATTAGGAAAAAAATTCCCAATTTTTGTCGTGAAAAAATTTGCCAATTACGTAAAAACTAATTATCCAATTCAGATGGATTTTTTTAGAATAACATAGGGATCACCTTCATATAACATTTAGTCACAATTAAATGAAACTACGTGATGTAGTATTATTTCTACTTTCTTTAAGTTCTTTACCACGACCTAGTTTTCGTTGTATCATTCGTTGTGTCAACATCTTTAGGTGTATAATAAGCAACGATTAAATCTTAGGAACGTTCCTAAGAGTTAATCTTTGCTAATAGCCCACATGAAGATGTTGTAATACGACGAAACCTAGGTCGTGGTAAAGAACTTAAAGAAAGTAGAAATATACTACATTCGATAGCTTCATTTATTGTGAATAATGAATTTCTAAAAAATTAATGCCAAATATATTCAATAATATTTAGTTTTTATTTCACCGCAATCGATTTATATTACATCAATAAATAGTACCACGTTTATTTTAAAACGCGCAATGAAGTTTTCTAGCAGGACGTACATTAGCGAAATGAGCATTGCCTGAGGAAAACTGCTTTTAATTGAAATGGTTTATTGCCTTTTTCACTTTTATTTTATGCATAATCCAAAACTTATATAAAAAAGACATCTGTAAGTCTTTCAACAGTATGTACAGATAAAGTCAGTAGGCAAGGCTTGTATATTTAATAAAATTACAGATATACAACAATTTTAAGTATCGCAGTAACAATAAAATAATTAATTTCATAACACACTCTACTGTATAATTAAAAAACATTTCAATAAACCTGTTTCTAATAAACATAAACAAACAATATTTTGATGCGATGATAACTAATTTATTGTGCTCTTAACGCCGGCGATGTGCCATAAATTCCAGAATTATACTAATATTGTAAAAATATACTTATTTTGCGAATACAAAATAATAGTGTACCTTGAACGAAATTATTCTCAATAACAACAGTACAACCACAGTGGTAACAGTACAACACACACAACAATAGTACAAATACAACAGTACAACAAACACTATGTTGGTGGTGCAATAGTACAACACGCAACACGTCAATAACAACAGTACAACAAACACTATGTTGGTGGTGCAATAGTACAATACGCAACATGTCAATAACAACAGTACAACAAACACTATGTTGGTGATGCAATAGTACAATACGCAACATGTCAATAACAACAGTACAACAAAAACAACAGGTAAATCTTGGCATGTAACAATAAAAAAAAAATTTTTTTAATCACTTCTCCTGGATAGCAAACTATAAAAACCTAGTATACTTAACAAGAAATATGTGGAAATAGTCCAGTTAGCTTAAATTAAATATTAATTACACGTAAAACTAAATCCCATTATCAGTTTTGATAAATTGGTCAGTATAATAATTTTTCGACTAAAATGTGGCCGCCGTTAATTTATTGTTAACTAGCGGTTCCTTGCGACTTCGTCGGCATGGAATGCAAGTACAATGTTTCAATGCGTTTATTTTAAGCTCTTATATTAATACAAATAATTAGGTTAAATCCTGTGCGGGCCGGATTGCGCTCCCGCCCCCCGCTTTTTCCTACAGCACGCTTCTGCTCACCATCCGTGCCGTTTAATGTTCCACATAACCTTTTCATCTTCATTACTTCAGTAGAGTTTGAGGCACCACGATGAAACTATCTATAACCTGTGTAATGCTTTAATTATTTTTAGTTAATCCGTTTGGACAGACAAATTGATAGAAAGACAAAATTTATTTTAATAATAGACCCAATATCGCCAGTGTAGCCAAATCGGCTGTTTTCAAATATTGAATATATTTGGCGTTAATTTTGTAGAAATTCATTATTCACAATTAAATGAAACTACGTGATGTAGTATTATTTCTACTTTCTTTAATTTCTTTACCACGACCTAGGTTTCGTTGTATTACAACATCTTCAATCAATCTTCAACATCAAAGATCTTTGCTAATATCCCACCTGAAGATGTTGTAATGCAACGAAACCTAGGTCGTGGTAAAGAAATTAAAGAAAATGGAAATAATACTATATCACGTAGTTTCATTTAATTGTAATAGACCCAACTTATTAATCGAAAATGCAAAGGAAAAATATACAATAGCTGAAAATTCAGAAATCGCAACAAACACTCCAGTTTTATTTATCTATATTATTTAAACCGTATTGACCGATGTCAGTCTGCTTGATTGGAATTAAAAACTAATAAAATATAAATGACATTTTAATATTACCCATCGGTTTTTAATTATTATCAAAGAAGGAAAGTATAATTTTATTTTTGATAAATATTTAAATAATTCGATTATTATAAAATTATGGTGAGATAATATAATAAAAATCATTTACTTCAGAACTTTGAAGGTCTTAAGAGAATTAAATATATTTTCTTTTCCGCGTGCGAAGCCTCTTACAAAAACTAATATCAATATTATTACGAAATGGAGCAGATTATTAATGTTTAAATATATACACGTATATATATATATATATATATATATATATATATATATATATATATATATATATTAATAAGATAATTACTACCTAAACTTTTTAATAAATAAAAGAGCATTATTGAAACAAATACTTTTATATACTGAAACAAAAGTTTTGTCATATACTAAAATATTCAAGTAATTGTTTGAAGGATATAGACGTTTGAGAAGATTGGATAAATACATTGATTTACACATTAAAAAAAACAAATAAGTAAGTCATTTGGTGAATAAAATAATAGAGAAAAAATAATAATTACGAAAGCCTGTCAAGCACGAGTAACACTCGCACTACGAGGGTCCCATACATATTTAGGCTTTTACAAACATTTTAATAGTTCTATTAAATTATTCAAAAATGTTAACTTTCGTAACCAAAATATATTGCCTACTATATCTTTCACAGGCGTAGAAAAATGGAGCATATTTAAAAAAATATAATATCTATAAACATGGCAATAATTTTCTGACAATATTTGTATAAACTTCAAAAAACCCTATATTTTCATAATTTTAGATTGTGTAGTTTTGCAGTGAAGTAGAAATTATTATTTTTTTCATTTTTTTAAGTTTATCTCGAAGGATACACTATTCAAAATTATGAAAAATATTTTTGAGGCAAAATATTTTATAACTAGCCCTTTCAAACGGTATCTCATACTACATATAGAATTGAAAAAAAAATTCAAGTACTTAAAATGCCCCCCTCCCCTCCACCCCGTACTAAAATTTCCATATAAATATTTCTGAATGTTAGCTGTTAAGTACATAATATGTGCGGGTTAATGTATTTTATTGCTGTGCCAAATTTCAAATTTCCACGACAAGCGGTTTCTGAGAAAAACGGTATTGACACACAGAGGGACAGACACGTGTGTGATCTCATAAGAATTCCATTTTTCGTTTTGAGGTACAGAACCCTAGGTGCAGAACACATAAAATAACTCTTTTCGATTTCAGCCATTATGCTTCGGCGATGACAGTAACAGAGAGCGTTGTCGTGGCAACGCTAGCCGAAATCAAAATGGCGACTTTTAAAATGTCTGTTAAACAATGTCAATTATACCTAAAGGAGTTTTCACTTCAAAATGAGAGTATCCAGAGTTCGAATGCGAGCTATTAAGATATCGTGAAGGTTAATATATGTTATTAATATACCAAATATTAAGTTTTTCGTCAAACGGTTCTTGAAAAAAACAACCGACAGACAGACAAGTACATGAGTGATATTATAATTTATGTTCAATTTCCCCTTCGAGGCACGAAACCTTAAAAATGCTACAGTGTTTTTGCTAACGCTTAGTGCTTTTTTACCGGCAATTATTATGAAAGAAACGCACATTTTACAAATTGCCTTTTGTATTTCATATTCATAACATATATTCAGCTTTATTCACGTATTACGATATTAATTTTTATGAATTTTTATACCATTTGGCAACACTTTTTTGCTTTGCTTAACTTAAACTGTTAAATATCTATTAGCACAAAGTTTCATGATACGTGTGTATTTGAATAATTTCGTTCCTGAACATCGCCATTGAGGACAGCATGGCTGTGCTCCAATATATCATGTCAATTGTAAAAAAAAGCAACAGGGGGTGGAGTTTTATCACTAAATGCTCCCTGGAATATGTCCTAACTTTCACGATGATTATTGTTATTTATGGATATTTTATAAAAAAAAATCAAATGTCTTTGTAACAAAGAGTAGTTGTCAAGTGTAAAGACCAAAAAGAAATACCATAGGGTTGCAGTTCGGCTCCTTCGTAGATTTTTCGTAAAAACGTCGGAATAAAATAATTACCAATCTCACGCGTTTTCTATAATTCCGAGCATATTTGCGAAATTAAAGATGTCATATGAATTATCTTTTTTTTTTGTAGAAAATAAAAGAATTATGAAATTATGAAAAAAGCTCAATTCGCGAAAATTTTCTCGCAAACTAATTTTATTACAAGCACACAAGTATTTTAATTTTGACAACCTTATAATAAATTTTAAAAATATTAAAACGGAAAAGTTTCATTTTCAAAATTATAGCACATTTTTTTCAAGCTTACAGGCCAGTTCAACAGCTTTTATTGTCACTTGCTATTTTTTCCAAAATTATTATTTCAAAATCCGTATGCATTTATCGCATTTTAAATAACATAAAAATATGCACAAAACACAAAAATGACTAAATAAAAGAAAGAGATGAATCAGGACATTACAAATTAGATGAACGAAAAAACAACGTCAGAAGACCTTGAGAAATAGAATAAGCAACGAGCATACGAGACGGGAAAGAGAAGTCATTCTAAAAATAAAAACAGAAATCCGTCAAGATTTTGTCACTCGGTGCGAATGAACGATGAGCAACTGATGAAAAGAATATGTAAACAGGACGTGACTGGAAAAAAAATATTTCAAACCACGTAATATATAATTTGTCTAATTAAATCCGCGAAGTGTCAAAGCAGAATGTCGTAAACAGTCTAAAAATCAGGTGAACTTGTATGACAAAATGGATTACTTTAAAAGTCGTAAATAAAATGTCTGAAGTGCCATTCCCTATCTATACTGACACTTTGTCTCTCTCTGATTCATTCAGTCCGAATTGGTACCAGACCAATACAAACAATAAAAATGATATTGATTTAAACCATACTTTAGGTATAACAAATTTTTGGCAAGCTACATTACATTTAGTTGGTACGTTTAGTTTTTTAAAAAGGCACTTCTATCTATGATCATACTCCATCTTCTACTGGAATAGTAACAGTATTGATTGGATACGGAATACAGAGTGGGGGTAACAAAATCGACCGCAGCGCCCGCTGTGGCAGAAATGGAAATATCTAAAGGCTCCTGTTAAATATGCCATAGATAATATAATTTACTTACAATTATTGTCATGAGTACTTTAGGAACCAGTACAGTTTAGCAAAAATTATAATTACACTGATGTTTTTAATGAAAGAATTTAGTAAAACACGCTATATTTAAAAAAAATTAGGTTTGATTGCGAATTGTTTTATTACAACTAAATGATTTGATTAACAAAAAAATACTCACATTAAATATGTCCATTTTTTGTATTGCCGAAGTTTTTTTCGCTATTTTCACATTAAATTTATAATTAGATACTAAACTATATAATAATAAATGTAAAATAAAAGAAAAATAAAAATTTATGAAGCATTAAAAAGATAACGTCTCTCTCATTTAATATTAACAAAAACATTCAATACGAACACCCTTAAAAACTTATTTTAAAATTATTATTTTACGATTTTTTTTTCAATTATAAATAAATAACTGGAAACAAATGACTAGCCATGAAATTTTCACTTTTTATTTGACCAAAAAAAACCTAATATTTAAAATAAACAGAAAGGGTTATTAATACAAACATAAATCTACATTTAAAAAAGTTTACTTATTATTTTGTACACAATACGGTAGTTGACTCATTCTAAATTCTGATATTTTTCTTACAATATTGTGAAATATAAGTTAATTAAAAACCAGTCTTGAAAAAAAATCAAAAATTGATTGAAAAATAAGCCAGTTGTAGGCTTCTAAATTTGAAGATACAGATAGAGTTGGGTATATCCCTGTCTCTTTTCCTCTCGTAGAATATAATGTGCAATATTAAAAATGACCTCACAACACAGTATTGCCGTCTTTCTCTAAAGGTTAAATTTAAGCTATTATAACTCGGTCAATTTTTAAGATTATTAAAAAAAATTTTCACACTTCATCAGCTTGTACCTTAAAATATAATAAATTATATATACTAAATTTTTTTTATTTCATTAATCATATGAAATAAAAAAAATTTTGTCAAATACCCAATTAAATGAAACTACGTGATGTAGTATTATTTCTACTTTCTTTAAGTTCTTTACCACGACCTAACTTTCATTGTATTACATCTTCAGGGGGGCTATTAGCGAAAATCTTTGTTAATTGTTCTAATATAACGAAACCTAGGTCGTGGTAAAGAACTTAAAGAAAGTAGTAATAATACTACATCACGTAGTTTCATTTAGTTGTGAATAATGAATTTCTACAAAATTAATTCCAAATATATTCAATATTTTTTTGTAACTAAACATTTAAATGATATAATTATTTAAATTTTTAATACCTCGTTCTTTCTTGTGTTTCTGTTACTCAGCTTTTATTATTAATATTAATATTTCTATTTATATGTTTATTGGTTTGTAGTATGCAATTGGAAATTTAAAGTGAAAATAGTGAAAAACACTTTAGCAATAAAATAATAAAGTATTCAATATGAGTAAATTTTTTTCACATCAATTTTAATATGTAATGAAATAATTATCATATTTTAATACGTCATCTTTTACTTTCGTTCCAAAAAAAATAGGGACCTTCGCATTTTTGCTATTATAGCTCTTTGCTATTATAGATTCCTCTTAACCTAAACCTTACTTTTTACCCATTAATAGCGAATTTCAAAAATTAGATACGATAGTTATTGTGTAGCAAATTGTAAAAATATTTCGAGAAATAGCAAACGTAAATTTTACTGATTTTCAAAATAGAGTTAGAAATTATATCAAAGAAGTAAATATATAGCTGTCGCAAAATGTATTTCTTCTACCATCGATTGTGATTGGAAGGTTCCATTGCGTAATATTCTGATTGCTGCACTCATTTTTTTGAGCTGAAAACGAAAGAACATATTCTGGCACCGCACAACTTTCACCTTATTATTAGTCATTAATATATTATAATAATATTTTTTCTACTTTACAACAAAATAACAAAGAAAAACTAAAAGACCTTAATACGATATTATGGAAAACACAAATAATATTTAATTTTCTCAGAAAAAAACAACAATTTATATGTAGTTAGGATCATAAAATAAAGAAATATTTGAACGTAATATTAGTCACAATAGAAAATTTTGATTATTTTTATCTAATTCACGTTTACATATACCAGAGCTATTAATTGACCGCGCACACGTAATATACACGAGCCTTAAAAGTTGCGACCGGTAGACGGCGCTAATGTCACATACCAAACAACAAACAAGAAATAAAAATGATATACATTTAAAAAATAATTTAGATAAAATAATCCTATTGCAAGTTGGCACACCTGGTTTTTTTGTTATGTGTAAATTTAATCTATAATTTGCAATTTCTGAAATGACATTTTCTATTTGTATTTATACTCCACCGCTGGTCCAATCACTCCAAACTAGTACAGTATAATGAACAAGTACTATATTCATTTAAACAATACTTTAGGGATAACAAACCTTCGGCAAGCATAATTTGGTCTTTCGCGCCGAATAAACTTAATGTATAACTTATAACCTCTTTAGAATTAAAATTTTTACCTCTCTCTTTCCAGTGGATAAACCGAATAAATATGACTTCAAGTTCGAATACAACCTCACCAGATATGTTTTCTGCAAAACATACCAAAATAAAGTTCGTGTTATTCAACTTTCACAAGCAAATTTATGGAGTTGGCTGGTAATAATGAGCCATCATTAATGTTATAATTTGTTATTATCTTTCCAATTTAAAATTAATTAATGGTCTATATAATAATCACCATCATTTTGTAATATATGTCTCCAATGTATTGATATGGAAAGATTAGCATCTGCTTAAAATTTAGGTGGTTTGGAATGAAACAAATTGGCCTATGGACTGTCGTAGGTGGTCTTCATCATCAAAGTTTTTTTTCGCGTAAGGCGTTGCTGAGCGATCTAAACAAATGATAATCAGTGGATGCAAAGTCTGGAAAATTGATGGGTGGGGGATCTGTGAACTACTCAAATCTGAGGTATATGAGGAACAGGTTACGACTACGGCTGGCCCAAGCTATGTTCATAGGGACACACGCAATTTATTTCAAGCTTTTCCCGAACAGTGTAAATTATTCTCTATAGTTCTGTGGGAGCACCCAAGCCCAGTTGCTAGCCAGCGTGTCGTTATTCGGCTATCTTCTTCAATTAACAGTTTTAGCCTGTCGCTATCCAATACCATCGGTCGACCAGAGCGTGGTTGGTCACTCAGGGAATAATCGCCGCTGTGAAACTGTTGTTATCACCGTTTTGCAGTAGCTTCAGATGTTGCTTCAGGAGCTACGCGTTAGTATATATTACGCGTAGCTTCGCCGGCAGAGTGACCAGATTAGAGAGGTACTCGTAGATTAGAGAGTATCTTACATGCGTCTTAATGTTGTCCATATTTTATACGTGTTAACGGTGTGGCGTCTTAGTTACTAATAAATCAGTGAAAGCGTGCCGCGCCCTTTATATATCTTCGATCATGGAAGCTTCTAGAACGTTCCCACATTTTCTAGATAATTTTGCGAAAAAACGCTCATTACTTCTTAGCCAACCCAGTATTTGTGACAGCTGCAAGAACTTTCCATGACTTGAGTTATGATTTTAATAAGAATGAACATTAATATCTGAACAAATTATCAATCAAAGCCCTCTCTCGTCTTGTGGATTCAGTATATAGTCCAAATCCGTGATTTTGAAATAACTTTGTACACGGTTACACTTATATAAACTTGGAATAAAAAGTTATACCTTACATAAATAGGAAATAGATAAAAATGCTACTAATAACATCAGTATATGACAAGCTCGTTATAATTTCATCCGACAAATCCTATTCCGATCTCAACCCAGGTTTAACTTTCGTTTAACCTAAAAAGTTGACATTTCGGTAAGTACATCTAACAGAATGATAGTTTTTGCAATTCGATTATATTTATAAATATTATAAAAGAAAAGAGCTTTATATAATTTGATTCGTAAAATTGAAAGTCTCGTGGAGAATTATTGTATAATTTAGAGCTATATTTATTGATGATAATTTTTAAATTAAATAAAACTCAAGTAATATTCTCATTTATTGTTAGAATATTTTAAGATTAATTGCGATATTTTTCCAAAATTTTATTACAAAATTTTAAATTAACCATTATTTGTTCATGCTGTTCCAATGAGGTTTTCGTATGTTTCGTTTCCTTTTAGCATCTCATGCTCTTTCGTAACTACAAAAAAGAGAGAAAACTTGAACAAGTACGCATACAAGCAAAGAATAATATAAATTGTAAGGATGCTCTAAATGTGATACCCTCTGATGTGACAGATGTAATTTGTATCCATAATCATAGACTCAACATCATAGTTTACGTGTTTGTCTGTGAAACGCGACGTTGCTACGTTGGATTTTTCAAATAATTTCGGAAAATTTATACTATCGTTTTACTGTGTTTATTAGTAGTCATTAATACCATTATTGTACCAACTATATAAACAGTAATAGAGTGTTCTCAGAATAAGAGTAGTATAACTTAAGTTTAAGTATTTTTCATTAGTAATAGTGTTAATGTCTAATTTGCAAATACAGTTATAAACACTAGTAGTAAATTACTTATGTGAACATTTCCTTTTTGTAAATGGATTATCTCGTAATTTATAACTTTATTATTCTGTTGTGTTATAGTTTTTAAAATTTATATTAAATTTCATAATATTTGAGATATTTACGTCAGTGAAAGGTATAAATACTAGACAATACATTTTCATGGCCAGAAATAATATTAATATTTGTTAATATTCTAATAGATATGATATGCGCCATTGTTTATACATGCCTAAGCGCGTACGAAACTATATCAATGCTTATCCTGCGCGATTGTACCAGGGTTTTTAAACGAATTGCAACAAGGTAATAACATAAAATACCTTTTTTATTTCGTTCTATCTGATCATCTGTCACATCTATATGCAAGAAATATTGCAAGATGAAGATCTCAAATACAAATAGGAAAATATGAAAATAATTGTTTACTGCATCTTCCCATAACACAGTTCC
Source organism: Druceiella hillmani (assembly GCA_039881145.1). Classification (NCBI taxonomy): domain Eukaryota; kingdom Metazoa; phylum Arthropoda; class Insecta; order Lepidoptera; family Hepialidae; genus Druceiella; species Druceiella hillmani. The sequence continues at coordinate 14,623,778 of JAYKKI010000031.1, forward strand.
CATAATCCCAGATACGTACTTTCGACAACTAAGTTATGCAATTGCACGATTTTAATTGGGTACAATCAGAAGACATCTACACTCCATCAAATTGAAAACATAACAAGAAACACACCTTAATGTGGTAATGAAAAAGTTCAATGAACATTTCATTGCCAAAAAAACATTATCTTTAAGGATATACTGTTCGTCAAAAGAGTTGGAACGGAAGATGAGACAATGAATGAGTTCATTACTTGGGAAAATATTATAAATGTGACGAGCGATAAGACGAACTTATTCGTGACATAATCGTTGTTATAATAAAACACAAAGGTCTGAGTGTATAATTACAAATGGATAACTTACACTCGCAAAAGTAAGAGAAAAAATCAGTTAAGGGAATCCATAAAACGTCAACAAGAAAAACACGTGGAAAGTCATTTTTGACTACATTTCATATCACACAACATACCGAGAACTAATTTTTAAACAGGATATAACTTAAATAAAAACAAATAGTATCCGAAAAATAAAGTGTACAAGAATTACACCGACTCTCAAACCATAGCGTGAGTGTTGTAGAAGATAAAACCATGAAAAAATGGTGTGTCCAGTTAGAGATGTCAAATATTTAATTTCTTGATAAACAAAAGTGTGGTCCTCGTAAACAAAAGAATATATATATATATATATATATATATATATATATATATATATATATATATATATATATACGGCAACGACAACGGATATGATAGACGAAACAAACATTAAATGAGATAGGCCTTTCACCTGACTGCCTATGCTAAAGAGAGTATTATGTTTAACAATCTCCATATATATATATATATATATATATGGATACTAAAGACCTAACCTTTTACCAAATTTGGAAAATATATAGTATAAATAAATTTGAAATCACAAGTTTGAATTGGTAATACTGTCTTAAGTCGAACAAGTAGCTTGAAGTTCACGAAATTGTAACAATTCACTCGACAACTTTCTGTATATCTCTGAAAAATTCACTGTAAATAAGACATCCCGTGACAGAAAAAAATTAATACCTATTAAGACGAGATATACATTTATATTTTTGAAGTGGTTTGAACGACTACCTTTACTTTACGTGGTGTTGCTGCAGCTTTGCTTAAGTGAACCACTTCTCCATCAAATCATCAATTGCAGACTGACTTTTCTCTAACATCTTTCTGTATTTGTGATGTGCAAATATCTTACCCGACGTTTTAGTTTGTTAATATATTAATCTTCTAAAATCAACATTCATCTCTGTCGATGAGTTATCATAACACTCATTTGAATCCATAGCAACTGTAATTATTTAGCTTCTTATTTAAAGACAAAAATAAAATCTGTCTCTTGGTGCTAATGACAATGTACGAATCGTTAAATACACATGAGGAATGCCTGCAAAAACAAGACACCAGATACTAAATTTTTAACGTTTTTCGGGATAGTTATATTTATAAACCGAGATATATTTTTCGAGATAGTTATATTTATAAAATATAGTTTAAATGTCACCAAATAGCTAGTCCTCGTTCCGTAAAATTGGAGATAGAGAAAATTTATTGAATCGACAAGATCTCTCTCCGTCCGTTCATCATAGCCATTTGTCACGGAGACTTTAGCACATAAAGCTGAATTTTAGGTATAATTGTACTTATCCGTAGCCAAATAGCATAAAACTGACCCCTTATAGTTTTGTCTGTCCATCCTTACGTTATAGCATCATGACTCTTTCAATTTAAGTCGGATCGTGATGAAATTTTATAGGAGTACATAAAAATAATTATGCTAATATATGAATAGAAACTATAATTTTTATTTATTTTTGTTTTTGATGGACCTCTCCTTGATGGAAACTTGGGGCTAAAATGTATTTATTATTGAAAAGGTCTCATAAAACGAAATCGAAAATATTATTTGCTCTTTCGCCAAATAAGAGTTTACAAAACGTCAAATTGTACGCCCTAGATAAAATGTACTTACTATATAAAAGGTCTTATAAAATGAAATCGAAAATATTATTTGCTCTTTCGCCAAATAAGAGTTTGCAAAGCGGCTAATTGTATGCCCTAGATAAAATGTACTTACTATATAAAAGGTCTTATAAAATGAAATCAAAAATATTATTTGCTCTTTCGCCAAATAAGAGTTTACAAAACGTCAAATTGTACGCCCTAGATAAAATGTACTTACTATATAAAAGGTCTTATAAAATGAAATCGAAAATATTATTTGCTCTTTCGCCAAATAAGAGTATACAAAACGTCAAATTGTACGCCCTAGATAAAATGTACTTACTATATAAAAGGTCTTATAAAATGAAATCGAAAATATTATTTGCTCTTTCGCCAAATAAGAGTTTACAAAACGTCAAATTGTACGCCCTAGATAAAATGTACTTACTATATAAAAGGTCTTATAAAATGAAATCGAAAATATTATTTGCTCTTTCGCCAAATAAGAGTTTACAAAACGTCAAATTGTACGCCCTAGATAAAATGTACTTACTATATAAAAGGTCTTATAAAATGAAATCGAAAATATTATTTGCTCTTTCGCCAAATAAGAGTTTACAAAACGTCAAATTGTACGCCCTAGATAAAATGTACTTACTATATAAAAGGTCTTATAAAATGAAATCGAAAATATTATTTGCTCTTTCGCCAAATAAGAGTATACAAAACGTCAAATTGTACGCCCTAGATAAAATGTACTTACTATATAAAAGGTCTTATAAAATGAAATCAAAAATATTATTTGCTCTTTCGCCGAATAAGAGTTTACAAAGCGTCAAATTGTATGCCCTACCTCTAACTTTTAAACTATGCTAGTGAAAAGATGTGAAAAAATTCCAATTTTCCCAGCCGCATTTAGTAAACTTTACAAAAAAAGATAGGTTTTATTACCTTTCCTAAACAAAGAAAGAGATACAACAAATCAAGTTATTTATCTCAAACTTAAAAGGTTTATTATTTAACGGTCTTATGTTACTCAATTTGCTGTCAGCCAAGATAATAACTTAGGTCCACTTCTGTTTCTCATTGTGATAAATGATTTGCCTTCAGTTATCAGCATTGCTCGTTGCCTTCCGTTTGCTGATGATTTAAAATCTTCTTAAGTGTCAATACCCGATCTGATAGTAAGCTGTTCCAATGTGATATCGACTCAGTATTCCAATGGAACCTGAGCAACAAGCTACATTTTAATGTAAACAAGTGTGCTATGATGACATACTCCCGCTTACATGTCCCCCTTTTGTATGGTTATGTGCTAGGAGGAACTACTCTCGAAAGAGTTTCATCTGCCCGGGATTTTGGTTTAATTATGGTTAATCATCTCCCATCGAGTAATTGTAGATCTCTACTAATTATAAATCTCGGTGTAATTGTAAATAATCATCCCATATTTCACTAGCATATAATCGAAGCCAGTTAGAGAGCCTGCAACGCGCTAAGATATGTCTTACGGCATTCTCATGATTTCTACATGATATCGAATGTATCATAGCTTTAAATAACTACTTGGTCCATGGTATTCTTGGAACGAATGCATTCATCAGATCTACATATGCAGGCACTTATATCCTCGTACTGGAGAAAATATTATATAAATTCAATCGTTTTTTTTTTATAAAATGTATGGATATTATTTTTCCCTTCCAAATTTATCCTTATTTTTCTCTTCCAAATTCATAATGGATATGATTGGATGTAATTGGGTATTTGGCTATTTTTTTTTATTTCATTAATCATAATTTCAAGGTACAAGCTGATGAAGAGTGAAAAAGTTTTTGAATAATCTTAAAAATTGACCGAGTTATAAAAATTTCAATTTAATCTTTAGACAAGGACAGGAATACTGTGTTGTGAGGTCATTTTTAATATTGCGCATTATATTCTACAAGAAGAAAGGAGACAGGGATATACTAACCCTATATATATCTTCAAATTTAGAAGCCTATAACTGGCTTATTTTTCAATCAATTTTTGCATTTTTTTCAAGACTGCTTTTTAATTAACTTATATTTCACAATATTGTATGAAAAATACCAAAATTTAGAATGAGTCAACTACCGTATTCCCATCAACCGAGAATTTCCCACCATCTGACAGGAATCGCTTTTGGTGATACATTTTTTTTAAATGACCAAACTATGATCTTTATTTTAGTAGCACTTAATGCTCCTGACTGCATACGAAAGGACGATGTCATAGTTAATTTCCCCTACCTGGAGTGCACACGAACATCCTACAGCGTTCACCTGTTTTTCATACACTTACATTATTTAATGCAGTATTGTGGAATGCACACAGTTTATAAATTTTTCTTCACCATTGAACGCCTCAGGAATAGGGTTATGGAGTTGCTTGGTGGTTCACGACTAATTACTAGTTATTTGCTATTCCATTCTTCCACATACCCAGCGCTTTGTTTAAAACCTATAAGTTGAGCATGGAGTTATCAAGAAGTAAATGAATAATATAATAAATTATTTCTTTCACTTTTGTATAAAATAGTTTTATATAAATCTAGACTAACATCTCGTGTTATAACATATTAATGGCCGTAAACGAATGATGTAAATAAATTATGTCTTTCACTTTTGTATTAAATAGTTTTATATAAATCTAGACTAACATCTCGTGTTATAGCATATTAATGGCCGTAAACGAATGATGTAAATATGTTATTTCTTTCACATTTGTATTAAATAGTTTTATATAAATATAGACTAACATCTCGTATTATAGCATATTAATGGCCGTAAACGAATGATGTAAATATGTTATTTCTTTCACATTTGTATTAAATAGTTTTATATAAATCTAGACTAACATCTCGTATTATAGTATATTAATGGCCGTAAACGAATGATGTAAATATGTTATTTCTTTCACATTTGTATTAAATAGTTTTATATAAATCTAGACTAACATCTCATATTATAGCATATTAATGGCCGTAAACGAATGATGTAAATATGTTATTTCTTTCACATTTGTATTAAATAGTTTTATATAAATCTAGACTAATATCTCGTATTATAGCATATTAATGGCCGTAAACGAATGATGTAAATATGTTATTTCTTTCACATTTGTATTAAATAGTTTTATATAAATCTAGACTAACATCTCGTGTTATAACATATTAACGGCCGTAAACTAATTTCTATAAACCATTTTCTACAATAACTCCATTATTCGTACTTAGCACCTATTCCCAACATATTGCGCGAATTTTCTTGTCCTGATCTCTGCTTCCTGGTGTATTTAAATGTTAAACATTTTAACTTTTTTTGATTAGGTTTACGACCAAAGGTGTGATTGGTGGCTACGTTTTTCATTGATTTTTCCCTGATTATTATTTATAAGTAATCAATATAAACTTATCACCTTTATCAGATATGATAAATATGAAAAAAATATGACCAATATGAAAACAATATTAAAAAAAAAATTCGGAATTTGCATTTTTAGTTTCACCAGAAATTTGATTAAATTATTTAACTCATTCTTAGAAACGAAAATAACATATATTAAACATTAGAAAATCAACAATTCCCATTCCTGTTACATGCGGCTTTGTGAACCTTTTTTTTCAACGACACCCATTTATTTCATTTGCAGTCTCAATTACATCAGAAACTGCTTCCATGATATTGATCATGGAAGTAGTTTCTGAAATAAGAAAATTTTAATTTAAAAACATACAAAGTTATTCATACATGAATAGACTAAACCATTTCCAAAAACAAAGTCACTATAATAGTTCTAAACACCATTTAAAAGTAATCTTAAATTATTTCCTTCAAAATATTACAAAATTCAAGTTATAATATCTGGAGTAAGAATATTTAAAAACATATTTAAAAAGGTATGTAAAAATATATCCTGTCACATTAACTGCTAGTCATATATGAATCTACCAAACCATTTCCAAAAACAAAGTCACTGCTATAGTTCTAAGTTTTATAGTGACTCGTTTACAGTTACTCGTCATCCATCACATTTACGCTCGTCTAAGAAAATGCTAAACCATTTCCAAAAACATCTTGTTTTTGGAAATGGTTGGCACTGCAAAAGTCCTAAGTAACGTTTAAAATTATTTTTAAATTATTTCCTTCAAAATATTATAAAATTTAAATTATAATTTCTGGAATAAGAAGATTTCAAATAACAATAGATACATAAAAATATATTCTATCACATTTACAGCGACTCGTCTATGAAAATGCTAAACCATTTCCAAAAACACATTATTGCAAAAGTCCTAAGTAACATTTAAAATTATTTTCTTGAAAATATTAAATAAATTTTCTTAATATATGGTAAAAAGTTCAATTCTCTTCGACACGGTAGGGTAAGTTCGTATATTGGAAAATGAGAACGTAACGAAAAATTAAATATATCAGTAGTGAGAAAAGCAGACCATGGAAGGAAGGAAGTAAGTCGGAGTTAAAAATGTCAATTTAAATAATTTTTTTTTACTATCCATAATATTTTTACTGAAAACTTTTAGGATAAGAAAAAAACAATATTTTTAATATCAGTATTTATAAAGATATCTGATTTACCACAGTCGGTACTGAACGAGATTGTAATTCTCTACTCCACTACTGTCAAAGATCTGGACTCATAATTGATCAAAACCTCATTTGGCAACAAAATATATGACTTTATCCGTAAAACTCATAATTGATAAAAACCTCACTTGGCAACAAAATATATGCATTTTCATATCATTGTAAAATTTTCAGCAAAATACATTCTCTAAAGCGTTTTAAACATTTTGTCTAACAAAAAACTGAAATTCACCTGTGTGTTTAAATAAATTAGAACGACTTCAAAATTTATGCATCCACTACATTTTCAGCTACAAGAAATTTGATAATATTTTTAGGGTTCCATCCCTAAAAATAAAATAAGAACGGAAACTTTATAAGATTACTTTTTCTCCTTCCATCCCTCCGTCTATTTGTCAAAACCCTTTTTCTCAGAAACGACTTGAAATATCAAGTTGAAGCTAATACCGTATACTGAAATCTATAGCTTCATATTACTAAAAAAACGTTGATGTTTTTCAGTAAACTTGACGTGTTTTGGTTCACTTGGGAAAAGATATGGCCTTTTAAAGAGTATTTTTTTCATTACTGTTATCATAGTCTTACTCACTAATTATCAAAACATATAGTATGCTTCCGGTCGACCTACAATCTTAAATCCTGTATACCTAGATTTGATACTATCGATCGACGTATGCCAGAATATTAACTTAAAGTATAATACGGAGAGAGTGAAATATGAACGGTTATTTAATTTAACCCTTTAGTGTAATTTATAGTCAGTGGATTGAATATGTTCTAACATTTTAATTGCGTTTGAATAATTAAATGTTACTTAAAGTTTTAATTTAATTTTAATTTCTCTGAGACTCAATATTTTGCCAATGACAGAAATAACTTTTGGAATAGAAAAAATCACCTCATTTATACTCAGAAACTGCTAAATCAGAAATTTAAACCTATTTTCAAAGCTTTAAGCTTCTAATTAAATATTAACATGACCTTGATGGGAAAATTAAAATAGAAAATATCATATGTCGATAGGAAAATCTCCGTCCAATGAAATATTAAAGTTTTCTTCTGAAGTAATACGCCCAGAAAATTTCTATGTCTGTTTTAACTATTCGGGAGTATTGGCTATAAATTCAAGGTCTGTGACGTATTGTAAATTAACATTTTATTCACTTTAACTCCTGAATATTTTCTGCGAATTATTTTATAGATTTAAAACAGCAGTTAAATCCTCGTAAAATTCGTGTCATTCTATACACAAATTTATGTAAATCTCAGAAATATTGAAATATAAACTCGTTACATTTTATAACCCCATAATTCGAATTTGCCGATTGCATAACGATATTGTTTCTCAACATCCTTCCTTTGACGTTTTTGAACCAAAATTATTAATATTTAAAAAGGAAATACAAAGTACATTATTTATAAATTAAAATCAAGCTAAAATAGAATTAATGTTTTGTTCAGTATGTAGAATATATTATAATTCTAAATTAATACTAACTTTATAATTGATCTATACATTTTGTAATATATTTAATAACAAAAGTAACCCTGGAATATGTATAGATAAATACTCTAACCATTTTGTGCACACATGATTAAAGTTATAATATAGTTTAATACTCTGATCTTTTTATTACAAACTTACGTGACTGTAACTTGTTTTGTGAGTCTTTGAATAAATAAATATTCTCATTCCAACTTCTTTTATCCTCCATATGTTTTTTCCTCCAATTTTGATGGAATATTGCATTTTCATTTTAAAACACTTGTTTCAAATATCCTTCTTCATATCCTATAGACGCATGAAAATGTGTGTACATAAACAATAGAGGTATGGCGACCTCGATCCCAAAATGATCTATATTGGTGCACCATATCATGCAGTAAACTTACACCCTAATGGCGAACATGCAAAAAAAACCTGTAAGTCAATATTGTTTTATTAACAATTTAAAAAGGCATGTAAAAAATGCAAAAGTAAAGTGTCCATTTAAAAAATACCTTATGCAAAATGGATGCCTTCCGACTTACCTCCTAACTTGTGACGTCATCGATGTTGTTCCGCGTCATTGCTTGCCATTTCACAATAACAATAATAATGACTATTAGACTATAAAATATACAAGTAATTTAATCAAAGAATATAAAGCTATCATAATATTAATAAAATTTATAAAGGTTTTTGCAAAAGTAAAGTGTCCATTTAAAAAATACCTTATGCAAAATGGATGCCTTTTTAAACACCAATCAGAAACAAGTGACGTCATCGATGTTGTTCCGCGTCATTGCTTGCCATTTCACAATAACAATAATAATGACTATTAGACTAGAAAATATACAAGTAATTTAATCAAAGAATATAAAACTATCATAATATTAATAAAATTTATAAAGGTTTTCGATCCCTGAATAACAGTCACTCAGCGCATTAGTACTCAACGCATATCATCGGTCACAGCAAAAATTAATTTTTATTTATAAATCCTACCATTAACTTTAAGTTTTCTACATGCAAACTTCTTGTTTTTATTAAACGATTACTTTTGGAATATTAATATGTAAAGATATTTCACTTCTAACGCTTGTCTGCCACGTTTTTTTTTTCATAAATAGATAGTGAGTTTTGCTTTCACCTTCTTAACTTTATTTCATAAACGATATTATTAACTCTTATACAAAATAAATAAAATAATCTAAAATATAATCTAATGATCTGCAAATATAAGATTATATTCTACAAGAATAAACCTGAAAACATCGGACGAAATTTTAAAATACTATCAGAAGATGAGCTGTTAGATAACGCGCTTAATAGAACGACAAAAAAGAAACAAGCATTCTGGAACAAATAAATTGTCGGCCAGCGCCGGACGAGAAAAGCGAGAATTATAACAAAAATAGTCGAGTGACGCCACTCTCTTAAAATTTACGATACAGAAATAGACCGCCATTTTATTTTCCCTTTGTCTCGAGGCGGCGAAAGCAAGATTTCTATAGTTATCTCTTTCCCGTGCATCGTCCATCTCGCCGGGATTATTCTTTTTTCACGTCGATGCGCTCACCGACTTAATCCTCTTGCATTATTTTAATAAAAACAAACGGTCTGGAAACGTTTGTTGATTTATTTTATTTTTTTGCTTTTTTTTTTGTTTATTATAGGGAGTGAGATGTTTTAAAGTTGAAACTAATAATATTATAAGATCAATGAGTAGGTATGCCAGCTGTATACAATGTTAAATTTATGTCGGCAGTAAATTTTCAATAAATATTAGCGATAGTAAAATATGCTAGAAAAGCGTTTTTGGTTCAGCTCTAGGTTATTTATTTTTCACTATGGTGTAGTCGAGCTACGTATTAACGGTATAAATAAGTTTATTTTTAAAGGCGTTACAAGAACGATTACGTCAAGACGAGTAAATCTTTTTAGCGTGTTTCCCACATATGCGAATAATAATGTAGGTACAGCGGTGCGAAGTACGTGCGATGCTGCACGCAGGTCGCGAAGAATTGTGTTGGAGTAGATGTTGCGCGGGTTTATTTATGTTTTTAACTTTTTAAATTTATTTTCTTGTTGTTTCGCGTGTTCAAATGTTCAACTGAACATAGTTTATCCAGCTATATATCTATATTGATGACAGCCCTGTTCGTGGACGTTATTTCTTTGAAAAACAAAATTTAAGAACACAAAAACGGATGGCTTAGTTAATACTGTTACATAAAATAGATTATTACGTAATTCTCAAGGTAACATATTTTCACATACTCATTTATAAAATTTAGCAACTAAGAACTAAATACATCTTTCGTACACATATTTCTACGAAATAAATCCCTTATAACTAATATGTCATAAACAGCTGTAGCAAACCACAAAACAGAGAGTAAACAACGTGTCTATGATTCGTACAAGTGATTATGTATTAATTAATTTGCGACTTATATTTATTAAATACAGACTAATCGTCTGACAAGGAAGATATATAAAGTTTAGAAATTATTTGCATACCATCGATCGAAAATCCGCAACGTCCGAATAAAACCCGAGAAACCGACTGTTGAAATCGAGATATTGACTAAAACTCTTATCTTCTCTCTTCGAAGTTAGAATAAGATTATGGCTCTATGTATTTGTAGCTGAGTATTGCAAAACTGTTGCCCATTTGGGCGCGAATGTATCCCCACACCCGGCATCGATTTGTTCACTTAATTCACCTGAAACTTCTGTAAAATTTCATTGCAATTGTTCTTAAATTATGTTCTTAATTAAAGCTATGATGTTATGTTCTTAATTAAAACTTCGATATTATGTTCTTAATGAAAGCTATGATGTTATGTTCTTAATTAAAGCTATGATGTTATGTTTTTAATTAAAGCTACGATGTTATGTTCTTAATTAAAGCTATGATGTTATGGCCTGAGGATAAAAAAGCGAATATGCACAGTATTTATAAAACTTTCGTTTTTGCCATTTAGTTACGCAATGCTTTTAGCATTTAATATATATTTATGCCAAAAAATAAATGGTTAATATCCTTTTCGAAAGGAATACCATTATAAATAGTGACGGGCACGGTAGGATGTAACATTCTACCGTGTCCGTTATTCCGACGGAAACTACTATTGGTCCTACGTTTTTTTCAAATCATTTGTAAATTATATAGACTCTCGGGTTCTAGTTGCACTTTTGTTCGTTCCTGCCTGCCATATGATAGGACCGAGCTGTAATTTATTTTACTTGGTTAGAGCTTATCGCGCGCTACGCAAAAGCACTTTTATCAACGCGCTTCAACAATTCGATTACAACTCAGTTTTTCATCATCGATCATTACTCAATATTCTGTTAATTCAAATTACTAACAACTATACAATTTTTACACTCTGTTAGTCGTTAATGTTTATATATATATTTTTTTTAAATTGTTTTTTTGCATATTTTGAAACAATTTGTTTTTTATACCTCATTATGTCTACCGCTTTGTATTACTCCGTACGTTGACATAAAATTTGTAGATGTAGAAGGTATGGGTTTATCAGGCGTATTAACAACAAAAATATGATATAAATTAAACTTAAATAATATAAAACATGTCAGATACAAATAGAAAAGAATTAGAAAGACTCAAAAGACGAGGTGGACTAGGGAATCGATCTGTAGGATATGTTACATAATGCGAATTTCAGAAAACTTCTGCATGGTAACGCTGAGTATGTCATTTGTATATTTAGGTATATTAAATTAATTCCATAATTTATGGACGCATACAGAAATATTCCCAACAAAATTCATTCCAGGATGCCTTAATATCTTTATATGTAAATCAGACATTTAAAGACATTAACAAAATTTTAGAAGGTATAGATTGTACTGAACAGAAATCTCCGGCTATTTATGTCGTGTCGACGCTCACATATCCGGTAATATTTATTAGTGTCTTTATACGTAAATAATACACTTAAAGACATTATACAAAATGTTAGAAGGTATAGTTTTTACTGAACAGAAATCTGCGACTATTTAGGTCGTGTCGGCTCTCACATGTCCGGTAATATTTATTAGTGTCTTTATACGTAAATAATACACTTAAAGACATTATACAAAATGTTAGAAGGTACAGTTTGTACTGAACAGAAATCTGTGACTACTTATGTCGTGTCGACTCTCACATGTTCGGTAATATTTATTAGTGTCTTTATACGTAAATAATACACTTAAAGACATTATACAAAATGTTAGAAGGTATAGTTTGTACTGAACAGAAATCTGCAACTATTTATGTCGTGTCGACGCTCACATGTCCGGTAATATTTATTAGTGTCTTTATACGTAAATAATACACTTAAAGACATTATACAAAATGTTAGAAGGTATAGTTTGTACTGAACAGAAATCTGCGACTATTTATGTCGTGTCGACGCTCACATGTCCGGTAGTATTTATTAGTGTCTTTATACGTAAATAATACACTTAAAGACATTATACAAAATGTTAGAAGGTATAGTTTGTACTGAACAGAAATCTGCGACTATTTGTGTCGTATCAACGCTGACATATCCGGTAATATTTATTAAGACGGAAAATAAATCGAATATACAGCTTTTTAATTAGTTCTAATTTGTGAGAAACTATTAGTTAAGTTTAGATTAACATTAAATGAGACATATTTCTAGAATCTGGAATAGGCAGAAGCAGAGTTTGGCTAATAATTACTAGTGAAACTCTGTTTTACCCATTCTAGAGATTTTCTTCGAAATAGTCTCCACCAAACGTAGTCAAAAGTTTATCTCGCTTCAAACTAATTCACATATTACATATTATAGTACGTTTCCGGGAAAATATTTTGAAGAAAATGTTGTGACTGATCATTTATCTGAAAAACTAAGTGAAAATTTGTTCAGTTGGTACATTTAGATTGTTTATAGTGTAAGAATATAGTATTAAACACTTGTTTAATGACAAATATCATTAAACCAGTTATGAATAGTTCTAGTAGACTTTTTGACTACCGATAATGCTACCAATATGGAGACTTTTTAACTACCGATAATTTAAAATTTTTAAGCTACTGATAATGATACCAACAACGATATATTTTTAACTACCAATAATGGCAGACTTTATGACTGCGGATAATAATATTATAACGATAGTTTTCTTTAACTACCGATAATGTCAGACATTGTGACTACCGATAATAATACTATAACGATAGATTTTTTGACTACCGATAATGGCAGACTTTTTGTCTACAAATAATGACACCATAAACGATAGGTTTCTCGACTACTGGTAACGATACCAATAACGGTATATTTTTGACTGCCGATAATGGCAGACTTTGTGACTAACAATAATGACACCATAAACGATAAGTTTTCTGACTACTAATGACGGTACCGATAACGGCCTATTTTTTATTACCGGTAATGGCAAATTTTTGATTACCTTCATAATATTAAACTTTATTCATAGTGTTAAATCGTTTGACTATCTTTATCTTATATCTAAAATTATAATAAAAATATACTTTTATCTAAAATTTCATGTATGTACATGTGTAAATATATTATTTCAAAAAATAATATAAACAAATTGACAAGATAGACTTATTCTAGACAAGAACTGATATCTATATTTTTAATAAAATAAAAATATGTTTTTACCACCTTAACAAAATGTTTTAAACAAATGCCTACATTATAAAAGACATTGTCCAAATGTAATTATTTATTTATTTCAGACGTTAATGAGCACGTGTAAAACAATATATGCATTGAGCGGACTTATTGCTACATGGACAATATCTTTCAATCAACTACAGAGAAATTTGAAATTTAAATTTTTAAATTAAAAATTAATTTGCGATATGGTACAACTAAGCAAACGAACATGGTACAGTTAAGTAAATTTGTGTCATGGTATAATCAAGCAAATAGACATGGTATAATCAAGTAAATTTGTAGCATGATATAATTAAGCATAAGGACATGCTAAATCAATAATCAAATACATTTTTGATATGGTAAAATCAAGCAAAGGAACATAGTATAGTTTAGTAAATTTGTGACATGGTATAATTAAGCAAAGGGTCATGGTAAAATCAAGCAAAGGAACATAGTATAGTTTAGTAAATTTGTGACATGGTATAATTAAGCAAAGCGTCATGGTATAATCAAGCAAAGGAACATAATATAGTTAAGTAAATTTGTGACATTGTATAATTTAGCAAGAGTGCATTGTATAATCAAGTAATTTTGTGAGATGGTATAATTAAGCAAAGGGACATAGTATAATTAAGTAAATTTATTACATGATATAATTTTGGCGTTATAATTAATTAAATATAATTAATCAAATTTATTTATAATTAACTAAATTACCACGTTATGGTACAAATTCGAAAAATTAGAATTTAAAGAGGATGAGGCAGAGAAAAGGGATAAGAAAGGTGAAACTTTTTAAGTCTTTAAAGTCCCACCTTTCTTATCCCTTATATTAAGTTCCTACTTACATTAAGTTTATAGCAGCCTGGTGTCATAGCAGAGCCCTAGACCACGAGCAGACAAATAATTTAATCTTCTTCTAAGATACGTTTTACAAATTTGTTAGTTCAACATTTATAAAGAAATATAAGAGCAAGTTCAGTCAAAGTTTGCATTTGACAAGCAAGTTCTGTGCAAGAAAAGTGACACACGGATCAGGTCTTTATTGTCAGATTCCTATATTAACAAACAACTAGATTATGATTAATATTAACTGCATCTTTATGGACCTTGAGAAATCCTACAGTACCCATAGTTTAATTATTGTCTTCCACAATTCTAGAAAGAGAAAAAATGGTAAAATATATTATATGTGTTGAATGAACTAGTAATTCATGGAATAAAATAGTTATTATAATATAAAGAAGACTGAAGAAAATTGAGTTAAATCTGACGGGGAGTTGATCTACTGATTTGAAATCAACGGAGACATCAAACAGTTGTACGTTTTGTTTGTGTTGTTGTTGTTCAAAGTGTATTTCGACAGTAGCATGAAAACTCTTCACACTTTACAGCATTCCTACTTAATTCTTGATCTAAAGATCCACCTTGAGACATTTCATTGCGTCTATCATCGGGCAATATGAAAAATTACCGAATGATAAATGCAGTGGAATATCTCAAGTGTTAATAGACATATGAATGCTGATAAGTGTAAAGTGATGATAGTTGAAAAGTGTGAATAGAAAACGATGCGTCAAATAAAAACCGATAATTCGATGTATGTGAAAAAAGCAACAGTTACAATAATATTTTAATTATCCTTCTGCTACTTACTTTTGTGTTGCCATAAAAATCGTCTCGTTTTATGTCGAATTGTTTTTACAAAAAAAAATATTTTAAGATTTATTTATCATATTTTTTTGTAATAACGAACACGGCAAATTCTAAAAGCATAGCCCTAGACTACGAGCAGACAAATATTGAATCTACTTCTAAGATACGTTTTACAAAAAAATAAATTAAAAAAAAACAATGAACGGCGATTATTGTTTTGTATTTATTGTTTGTATATTACTAAACTAGTATTTAATTATAACATTATAATTTAATCGAATTCCATTATTTTAGTAACAGAATGTTGATGCAATTTTTTGTTAAAATAAGGATTTTTTTCCTTAATATTTTGATATCACAAATTTGTTTATTTATTTATTAATCAAAAAACTCCATATCCTTACAAATTACCCCAAAACGCTAGACATGTCAAACACTAAAAGTATAACCGTTTACATTACACATAATAACATAAATAATAATAAACAACATAAAAAAAACAAACATAAACAAAGAGCAACGTACATTACAAAACAAAAATACAAAATTTTACATTCGTCTGATTGACGATTTAAAGGAAACTTTAAGGGGCTTATATTTTTTTTATTTTTCCATACAAGAGTGTTATTTTACTCTAGTAACACCTGGGCCCAACACTATATGCAATTTTCCGGGTTTCTTTTCAAGTCTCTAGCCAATCGGGGAAAGGGTAAAATATGGAATACAACATTTTTACAAACAGTCAATAAAGAGAGCAAAATAAAATTATTTAAAATAATTGAAATCCAGCCTTTTCTCTCAATGCCCACTCTCTGGCACTCGTCAGACAAAGGGATTATTGCCTATAGCGATGAGCGTTTTTAAATTACATTATTTTCGGTAACGTAATATTTTCAATAACACTATATAGTATTTTTCAGGTTTCTTTTTAAGTCTATAGCCAATCGGGAAAAGTCCAGCTTTTTCTCCCAATGCCCACTCTCTTGTACTCGTCAGACAAAGGGATTATTACCTAAAGCGATGAACATTTTAAAATTACATTATTTTCGGTAATGTAATATTTTCAATAACACTATATGGTATTTTCTAGATTTCTTTTCAATTCTATAGCCAATCGGGAAAAGTCCAGCCTTTTCTTCCAAGGCCCACTCTCTTGTACTCGTCAGACAAACGAATTATTACCTAAAGCGATGAGCATTTTAAAATTACATTATTTTCGGTAATGTAATATTTTCAATAACACTATATGGTATTTTCTAGGTTTCTTTTCAATTCTATAGCCAATCGGGAAAAGTCCAGTCTTTTCTCAAAAGGCCCACTCTCTTGTACTCGTCAGACAAACGAATTATTACCTAAAGCGATGAGCATTTTAAAATTACATTATTTTCGGTAATGTAATATTTTCAATAACGCTATATGGTATTTTCTAGGTTTCTTTTCAAGTCTATAGCCAATCGGGAAAAGTCCAGCCTTTTCTCCCTAAGCCCACTCTCTTGTACTCGTCAGACAAACGAATTATTGCCTATAGCGATGAGCATTTTAAAATTACATTATTTTCGGTAATGTAATATTTTCAATAACACTATATGGTATTTTCTAGGTTTCTTTTCAAGTCTTTAGCCAATCGGGAAAAGTCCAGCCTTTTCTCCCAATGCCCACTCTCTAGCACTCATGAGACAAAGAGATTATTGCCTATAGCGATCAGCATTTTACAATTACATTATTTTCGGTAACGTAATATTTTCAATAACACTATATTGTATTTTCTAGGTTTCTTTTCAAGTCTATAGCCAATCGGGAAAAGTCCAGCCTTTTCTCCCAAGGCCCACTCTCTGGTACTCGTCAGACAAAACGATTATTGCCTATAGCGATGAACATTTTAAAATTACATTATTTTCGGTAATGTAATATTTTCAATAACACTATATTGTATTTTCTAGGTTTCTTTTCAAGTCTATAGCCAATCGGGAAAAGTCCAGCCTTTTCTCCCTAAGCCCACTCTCTTGTACTCGTCAGACAAACGAATTATTACCTAAAGCGATGAGCATTTTAAAATTACATTATTTTCGGTAACGTAATATTTTAAGTAACACTATACGGTATTTTCTAGGTTTCTTTTCAATTCTATAGCCAATCGGGAAAAGTCCAGCCTTTTCTCCCAAGGCCCACTCTCTTGTACTCGTCAGACAAACGAATTATTGCCTACAGCGATGAGCATTTTAAAATTACATTATTTTCGGTAACGTAATATTTTCAATAACACTATATTGCATTTTCTAGGTTTCATTTCAAGTCTATAGCCAATCGGGAAAAGTCCAGCCTTTTCACCCAAGGCCCACTCTCTGGCACTCATCAGACAAAGAGATTATTGCCTATAGCGATGAGCATTTTACAATTACATTATTTTCGGTAACGTAATATTTTCAACAACATTTTATTTCTTTCCATCCAAGTGTATTAAATTTTAACTATGCGCATTTATTTTTAAATATAAATCGCCTTTATTTCATCAATCAAGATTTATTCAATCTGTTCTTAACATTTTTTTTTCTTTCAAAACGAACGAAACAAAAAAATATCAAAGAACGCAACATAAATGAATGGACAACAAAACGTGAAGAAATGTGTGTGAGCGCCGCACGGCCTCAAAGAAGCGGATGTGCTAATAACGGCCGAACGAATGATATTAGTACAGACTCGAGGAGTGAGAAACTAAGCATGTAAGGTCAAATCTCTAATCAAGGCCAAATACAAATAGCAGTATAACTTTATTAAATTTATTAAGCTATATACAATTTTAATCTATCGAATATTTTATCGATATTTTTATCACACTGTCCATCACTATTATTAGTTCCATGGACGCTCGCTGCTATGGATGTTCACAATCAGCGCCAAAAATTCGAAAATCAAATTGCTTTATTATGATTTGTATAAAGCCAGTCCAGCCTGCCAGTGTAATAAAGATTTTTAATGCTGTGTATATCTATACAAGTAAAGTTAAATTGACTACATGGAAAGTTCAATGTGTGTACACTGTGCATTGATTAATTTGTGTTTTAGTCTCTTTATTATTTTAATTTCTTAATTATAGGATCACTGTGCAATACAACAGGGAGTGCTAAATATATTAATATTTTTATATAGAAAAATGAATAACAAACACAAAGCATTCGTTTTCAAATATTTCCAATATTCGCATCAATATTTGAGTTTCAAAATTTGTTATTATTTATTTTTTTTATTTATTTTATATTTGACCTCTGCAATATATCATGCAATGAGTATATCATAGTGGCTTTGGAATTATCTTACTAGTGTGGTGAAACGGATTTCTAGTTGTTCGATAATATTTTTGTCACGGATTTTAAAATTAAAAATATTATAAAACCACTCTTATTTCATATTTTTAAGTTTTCACTTCTGTTGGTAGTCCCCATGACTTCTTATGTTTTTTTTTATTATTTAATTAATTAAATGGTAGCTTTTTTGGGGAGCAGTATTAAATATCTTAATGCCAATATTAATCAACAAGCGCTCATTATTATCAACAATGTTTTGACACTTTTGAGTAAAACAAGAGCCATTGAAGTTAAACGAACTTAATTTTAATAAGACGCGAGAACTTATTGCAAAAATTTTCGGTGAAAGTTTAAGAACAGCAGATAACATCAAAAAAGAGTGTGCAAATGGTGAACCTGGTTGTAACCGTGAATAAAAAAAATACGTTTCGCTACGTAACCAGTCTAAATGTTTTTGACAAAAGTGTTATTAAACAAATAGTTTCATCGTTTGCACTAATGGTGAATATAAAAGAAATGTTTTGAGGGTTTTCAGTGTGGTAAAACATAAATGAAGAAAATTTTCTCATGTAGATCTCATCAACTCATGTAGATGAAGATTAAATATATTTAAATCATATCGTTTGATTTTAATTTCGTATGTGGCTTGTCGATAATATTACGACACGAGCGTTATGCATCACTAGCCGTTGTCATAAGACCTTTGAGCGCGCGCTATATGACCCCCTTTTGCTCACACTTTTTATTGGTTGCATGCAAGGAGACCGCGGCCATAGTTATAGCGAATGAATCGACCACCGTTTACTCACTTTCGTCTTCATCTTACAAATAAATCGGAGCGACTGCGGCCCACTTCGGCCGACTGCCACCAATTTGAACGTTACGAGTAAAATGATAGAACGTAAGACAGAACACACGCAAAAGGAGACAAAAGACTAGCTAGCGACGCGCGCACTCGTTAGTTAGCGGCGCGCGCTCTTGTTTTATATTATGAGACGGTGGACCATCGGCCATCGACTATGTCCAAGGGAAGTCGTCAGTTGTAGACCGTCGATGAAAATCGCCCAACAACTGCGCATGACAGACAAAACCCGTTTGTCGCGTTTTTTTTCATTTTCCAATTTTCTATGGCCTGTGCTTCTTGCCTTAGTGCCAAGTAGGTCGGTTTTAATGAAATTTATATATCTATAACAGTTGCTTTATTTAAGAGTTGCTTCAATTTAAGGCATCCATATTGTTCCACCTGACCTGTTGTGGTATAACAATTGCTTTTCCATCAGCTTGTTTGTATTTGGCAGATGCAAATTATACAGATTTGACCTGCTGAATAACATCATTTGCATTTAAGTCGTGCGCTAAGAGGTTTAAGATGTGAGGATGTAAGCTAGTATATGTTTGTGAGAAGTCAGTTCTTCTTGTTGAACTAAATCTCTCCGCATTCTGCTCATGTTCGCTGCATCATATATTACGATGCTTCCCACATTGCAACTGAAGCTTTCACATTTGTCACCTGATTAAATTGCTATTTCCATGAAGTAATCAGCTATGTGGCTTTTGGCGCCTGTGTCTATTACATATTTTAAATGAGTTCTGTTGGTTAAAACATCATATATATCATCATCATCATCATCATATATATTAATACGCTAAGGTTAAGATGTTACTCTCCCTTTTTAGAAAAAACCTCACAACTAATCCACATAAATTATATATCATTTTATAGATAATTGCTTGCTCTACCGGCATCCACAGCTAAAAAATTTATTATTGCTATTGTTTTTGCAAATTTATTAATTATTAAAATTATATACACAAAACAGCAATGCTGCCATCTAACGGCTCAACGTCAATATGATTGACGGTCGGTAAAATTTTTGTTTAATTTCAAATCCACTCACGTATAAATAAAGTGGCGCTTTAGCTCAATGCTTTTGATACTTGCGCCTCTATATGTCAATTTTAGTAAAATATTTGTTTGATCTGTCATCTGAGCATCATAATGGAATAAATAATGCGAAGACTTCGCACGGGTCACGCTAGTATATGTATATATATATATATATATATATATATATATATATATATATATATACACATATATATATATATATATATATATATACATTTTTTTTTTGTCATATACCTGAAACTTTTCTATGGTTCGTAACCAAAAAACAATTGGTACCATTTATGCACCAAAAGAGAGAGTCGACAATTTATCTGGTTCGAATCCAATACATATTTTTCAAGTCGGTGGAGAATATTGGTTTAAATTATAAGGACTCATATCTTCACAACAGTATGCATTTCCTAATCCTGAAATATACCATTATGTAAGGGAAAGTAGGCCATAAGAAGTACTCCGCCTGAAACAAACCTTTGGATGTGTGTATCATAAATGTTAATGAGGATGGTAGAAGGCAGTACAGGTGGGTTGTTTATAGACCAATCAGAGACAGTCACTACTCGCGACATGCCCGCATGTATTTTAGAAGTAAGACAAAAACAAAGTTTTTTTTTAATATCCGCTATAGATATTGAAATAGTTTTAATCTAAATCTTAGATTAAAAATCTAATTTTAATTTGATCGTAAGTTCTGAGTGAATGCGAAAACAATTAATATAGGCAAGTACAAATGAACCGGTTTTTCTCAAAAGCGCCACCTGTTTGAATTACTCTCAAAGTGGATACTTCGAAGAGATTTGTTTTTAAATACTTGTTGAAGAAAATTGTTTTTGACGTCAAAACATCTGTAAATTCGGTTTAGTAGACAGGTCAAAATGTTCGATGCAAAGAAATTATGCCGAATTTCGTGAAGCGATAACTCTGTGAATAATGGACCCATCGGTAATTTATGGATTCAATTCAGAAAGCTTAATCTTTTAAGATTCTGGCTGATTTCTTTTTCTGGTTATTATAATAATTAAAGTAATCTAAGAGAATAGCGGCCGTGTGCAGAAGAGACAGAAATATAGATGTATGCATATTTTACAGGCGACCGCCCGTACCTCGTGAATGCGTGAAGCTAGGACGCCAATCGAAGGTTACATGGGAAGCCCTTAAGTAGTTCTAGTAAAACCTCAAATGATATTAGCTTTAGTAATAATAATCAAAATTTTATGACGGTAAAGTTGAAACATTATATATTTTTTACAGAAATTTCAGCCTATATGAGACGAAAATATGACCAAAAGTGATTGATTATATGACAATCAGAGGAAATGGTTGATCAAGAAGAACCATCCTATCCTACTACAAGAAAAATATCCGATTGACATTTAATATCCAAATTTTACGTTTTCACATAAAATCCTACGGCTCAGATACAACTGATACTACGTTTCATTTTTTTTTATTTCAAAAACTTTTTTTATAATAAACTTGAATTACGTTCTTAAGGCTTTTTTTTTAATTAGAACCCTTGGCTTACCCGTTTTAGATTACTTTGCCACAACATTACAGACATTAATCTCTTAAAGTATACCATAGTTAATTTTTAGTATTATTTTGGCATGTTGATGCAAAATTAGAAAAAAAACCAACACTTATAGAGTCAACTCAGTACCTGTCTATCTGTCGTAGAATTTTTCACTAACGATTAGTAAAGGCACAAGAAAGAAATACTTTGATTCAGCAAAACGAATGAACAAAATAGTCATTGTGTAACGCACAAATATGACATTTATTCTTAGGCTAAAAAAATGAATAATTGTTTAAATTAATGACAAAAATTATCTTCAATCACGAATTAATAACACTAGTACATTTATAAATTACATTTATGGTAGGGAATAATTTTCATTTGAGTTTATATAATGTGTCCATCAGTGAACTATACTTTTAAAAATTTTACTATAAAATGAGCATTAATGTGCAACTTCCTTCCGTCAAAAATAATAATAATTAATGTTATAAAATAATATATTCCATATTCACGATTTAAAATTCAAAATCCCAAATTACACTAAAAAAAACCAAACAAGAAAATCCATTAAAAACTCATCATTTGATTTCATATAGGAAATCAAGAAAAAAAATATATATATATATATGTACATATATATATATATATATATATATATATATATATATATATATATATATGTATATGTATATTAACGGGAAATATAATAATAGCGTAACTAAAATTTATTAATTTATCACCAGATAGCAGCATCTCGCACGGCTTCTAGAGGAGTCAAAACAATTCGAATTTTTGTTTTCTAGATCTTAGAACATCATACAAAAATTACTGAATCTTGAGCAAGTTTTAATTCAAGATAAAATCTAAACTTAACTAAGCCTTTTGTTCTGATAAAAAAACTTGAACTGCGCAATTAAATTTCAAGCTGAGATATAAACTACTTTTTTCCGCGTCAAAGGTGCCTTTGAGATGAAAACCTTATTACTGGCTAACCATCACAAATGAAGCAGCTAGCAAAAGCTAGTTTGTCATAAAAATAAATAGAAATTGTTTAACTCCCAAAAACAGTCGATAGATGACGTCACGCAACAAAATAATAAACTTTTCTTAACAATGACCCTTGCTCTTACAAACTTTCTTTTGTTCCAACACGAGTCATCGAATAGCACGAAAACGGCAAAAGTATTCGATATATTTCGTGCAGGCACGTTGCCAGTATCAATTACACAAATCTCAAGGTGCTTAAAATAAGAATAAAACGGATTTAGAACAGCAAAAAGCGGATGTAGCTCATAATTGATATATTCTCTCTTTCGCACTAGAGCATTTCATTCTTTTGATAATGTCGTTACTGGTTCACAACACGATAAGATACTCGTAAATAATATCAAATACATTAATTTTCGATTAGAAAAACAATGCGCCTATTTCTTATATAACACTAAGAATTAATTAAATAGAGTTTCTTTACTTTTCGAATGTACATAAATTCTCTATGCGTTTATATTCACAACAGATGTTATAAAATATTTATAATAATAATATTCTGAAATGGTCATTGTATATCAAATTGACAACTTATTCTTTATGTATATATATTTTTTTAAATAACAAAATTACCTTATTTCCAGAAACTTTTATTTATTTTTTCAAACTGATTGCGACATCTATCAGGCTATTTCGTAGCAGAACAACGCGCCATCTGTTACATATCAGTTCGTACCTGTTTCGTATTTGAGTAGTTCTAATTCTGTGGTTTGAATAGAGCACACGTCAATAAAGAAATCCCGTTCTATAGAATATTAGTTCCATAGAATATTATTAATATTTTAGTGGCAGTATTACCTACTAATATTTCGTTATTATTCTTAACAAATACACACTTATATTTCTAAAGTAATTCAATTTGCCTTTTTTGTAGAATCTATTAAGTAGAGATCTCTATCATCATATTTAATTGCCCTGTTCGAAGTTCCTGATTCCACAGTTCTATATAAAGCCAATTTAAAATGAAATAAAATTTACATTTTTTTAATATGCATTGTTTATCTCTTAAATTCATACATATTATGTAACAATAACCTATAAAACACTGATAAATGAAATAATAATATGAATATATTCTCTTCAGAACAGGAATTGTCAATCGAAAAATTCGGAATTAAGGACATCTAGCGTCTTATTTTGATACTATAGTTTTCAGTTTGCAAGCGCTGGGAGCCATATTTTTATTTTAATAAAAAAAATATAATAACACTGAGCGGCACTGAAAAAAAAATATAGAAATGTTTCAAGTAGCATTTAAATTTATACCTTAATAACAGCATTAGTGTAACGAAAACATCTAATGTCATATTTCGATAAATTTAGACATTTATTGGTCCTAAAAACGAAGTTTAAAGGTTTATTTGTATTGAATTATAGAAATCACGTTGTTAATAATAAATATTATTATTTCAATAAAAATATTGCAGTATTGATAAAGTCAAAAGATTATCAAAATTAAAATATCCATTCATTTAATAAATATTGTCTTTTGATATTTTTTTTTATATTGAATTAACAAAATTAAAAGATCCATTCATGTAATAAATATTGTCTTTTGCCACAGTTAAAATATTAATTTTTTCTTCGTCACATTTTCATTACTAAAGGTCATGGCCATCCTGAAATGCCTTACTAGAAACGCTGGCCGGCTGCTTCCATGCTGCCCTGTATTCAATTTGTCTCGGAGCGACAGTGACAGGAAATCTCGTGATCATTTTAATCTGATCAGGTTAACGTATAGTGGTCCGAAAATCATGTTTCATATACATACATAGAATTTGCAAAAGTTCAATTTTTTTATATTTTAATCTATTGGAAGTGCTTCAAGACTATATTTTAAAAAAAACATTTGCTCTTGTATGAGTCAAAATATACTATAAGGCTATTAACCGGAATTATTAGTCAAAATATGCTATTAGGCTATTAACCGAAAAAATACTATTAAGCTATTAGCCAAAATTTCAAAAATATATCATTTTTATGGATGATTATGGATATTTTGGCAATGATTACGGATGATTGTGAATCTTTTGACAGTCTTTTAATAATGAAAACGGATTTAAAATAAGAGTTCGTTTGAAGATTAACTTAAGGTATGTTTGCACGTTGACAGTTCGCCCGACGTTACCATCGTGACAGTAGTCATGACAGTGTTCTGTCATGGTAATATGGAGGTCCGCCTGTGTATATTCGGCGAGTTGATGCAACACCTTCTAGTATTAAAGTAGGTGTTGATTGATGACAGTGCTACCGCGTAAACGCTGCTTTAGGGATTTCTATCTAAAAACAATTCATGTGACATTGTTGAAAATGACAATACTGAACCTTACTGTCAATTTCTCCCGCTATGAGATTACCTGTACTATAACGTAAACATCATAGATAAACATGATGTGACTGTGTGTAATTTTCATACGTCTGCTTGAGGAGTATTAAATTTCATTGCGAAGGTTACATCTCGATTTATAAAAAATAACGAGTATGCTTTAGACCACACGACTGAAGAAAAACTTCAAATTCACAAAATATGAACTTTAAAATGAATTTACAATTTTATACACTTTAAACGTAGAATATTTAATGTATTGAACAAAATAATAATATATAAAATTTTTCAAGAACGAAATGAAATTACAAAATAATCAAAAAAACAACAAGCAAACTCGCATATATATATATATATATATATATATATATATATATATATATATATATATATATATATATATATATATATATTTCATGCACGGGCTATGAGAGGAAGAGAGAAAAAAAATGTGCGCGCGCACTGCTCTCTCTTGCTCCTACAGTGTGATACAGACAATAGGCTTGCACTGTGTCTTAGATATACGAAACATAACTGGCTATGAGAGAAAGAGAGAAAGAAAATGTGTGCTCGCACCTCTCTCTTTTGTCCCTACAGTAATATACGAAACGTAACTCTCTCTCTTTCTGTCTTCACTAACTTATATCTCCCTCTCAAGTTCCGTTTGCCTCGCCCGATCACACTTTTCGTAACGCTTTCGTCACGCATTCACCAGCTTACTCCCCAAGTCAAGCGTGCGTAAAGAAGTTTTACTTCAATAATTATACATCAATGATGTGAAAACATAGTTGTCCATTTATTCCCCGAGGTCATAAAACGTCGGAAGCTCTGAGTCGCAAAAACTTTACGATAACAAAACAAAGCCTCAGTTTTGTTCAGAGTATTCATTTTATTTGGATTTTTTAATTCTAACATTATTCAATATCCATAATTTTTCCTCGTGTTTTCTCTTCACATAAAAATTTTCAATTTTACACGCCACAAAAATCTACTGCTTATTTGACAGCTAATTTTATTATATGATCTGTGATTTTAATCACGTCTTAGTTCGGTGGCGCCATCTACAATTAGCTTTGCGCAAGATTCCCCATTGTAGCAACAGGAATTTATAAATACTGTTAAGCGTTACGAAATGTTCCTGGGTTGTATTAAAAATATCATATGTTTTTATTATAAAAATATTTATATCGTATTGCTTAATTTTTACAAAAAACTTTTGATCTTAGTCGAGTCCAACAAAGTTTATATCTCGGAATCCAATTTAGCTGAATGGATATGCAAACTTTTTTTCATTGAGTTACTAAGGTAAAAAATAAAAACTTAAAATGTAAATAATATGTAAGTAATATATTTTAGTGTCAACTTAATGAATACTTTCATTAATTATAATTTTTAAGGACAGCCTTAAGTCCTTAAAAAGCAGGTGAAAATATAACCGTGAATATGTTGAAAAGTCAAGGTGGTTGAAGATAAGAAGCGGCAAATGTTTTCTATCTTCAACAGTAGTATAATTTTGTTTTAGAGTCTACATAGAATGTTATTTTTAAGTTTTTTTATGCGTTTTTACAGTCGATTCTCATTTGAAATCATAAAACAATTCTTTTATTAGAATACAATTATTTTCACCTACAAGTGTTAAATATATATA
Source organism: Druceiella hillmani (assembly GCA_039881145.1). Lineage (NCBI taxonomy): Eukaryota > Metazoa > Arthropoda > Insecta > Lepidoptera > Hepialidae > Druceiella > Druceiella hillmani. The sequence goes on from JAYKKI010000031.1 coordinate 14,650,941, forward strand.
ATACAAAAATATTTATAAAAAAATAAGTATATAAAAAAAATTACTCGTATTATAGAAAAAATGATTTCTTAGAAAATAATTGATATACTAATACATGGATATCCTAAAAGTATGAGTTTGTTTATTTCTGTGAGAGCAACCTTCCAACAATTACAAAATATTTCTAATTGAGAAGCTCTCGGAAGATATGGAGAAATTACTTGAAAACCTGTAGTTTAATTTATTTTAATTGCTTTATGGCTATTTTATTTAAGAGTTTTATTCCTCTATTCGTTAATGATTTTTGTCTCTAAATACCGTTAGATAAAAACAAAGTTTTGTTTATTTACCGATCGTTTTCAATGCAGAATTCGAAATAATTTTCCATTTCTGCTACGTGACACCTATATTTACAAAAACGGAGACAACTATTTCCCTTAAAGATGTTTTCGTTTGTTTCTGCCTAGATTAAGGAAAATGAAAACCATGCAATAAACTCACTGCAACAACGTCCTCGATATATTGCTAGTTCTTATTAAAATCAACGCATCCATAAGTTACGTTCTTAAAAAAATAATAAAGTGCGAGTCACTCCACGCATAACTTTTATGTTTTATTGAATGCGATAGAAAAACAAGGAAACGAGACAGATAAATTAGAGACCTCTCTTAGAAATTTATGTAGAAAATCTGCAAAAAAAAATTTTAAAAATGTTTATCTAGGTTCATCCACGGTTACCTTAGTTATCCCTAATCCATTTGAAATAATTATTACAACGTCAAAATTATAAAAATTGACTACTAATATCGCTTAACTAATCTTCCGTAGTTGACAAAATTACACGTACGAATCGTCACAAAACGTAAATACGACATTTTAGCAGGCAGGTTTACTAGAGATGCTCCCGATAAAAACTTACATGGAAACCAGGAGGCAGCTCAGAGGGAGGTTAATTAGCAAGAAGCGGAAAAGATAATCGTCTATTTCGCTCTCAGTCGTTTTATTTGTTCATGCGAGAATAAGAGAAAAACTGACAAAAGATTTATTTAAATTTCGAATTATTTGTATTGCGTATAGAGAAGTGATCCGTAAAACCATTAGGTATCATTTAAGTGTCAATGAAAGCCAAATTCACTTCCGATATCTCTAAAAATCTAGTTAAAATATATTCTTATTATGTTATTTATTTTAATTTTTATCGTATATTTTAGTAAATACAAAAAATATTATCATTTCGATAATAATACTGGCGCTATTAGTGAAATTAAAAGTTTTGTTTTAAAAAGAACCCTATCATCTATTAATAAAAAATTCACTTACGCCCAGTTTATACAGATCATTCTTGATGATCATGACGGATTACACTGCGTTACAAATGAAAAAAAAATTAAGTACCCGCTTTGAAATGTCATGTTTTCTTATTTATTCCTATCGTTTAGTAAGAATACATACATATTTTCTTTCCATGACGTCTCATTTTTTTCCATGAGGATATGACAAATTATGCTAAAAATTTAAAGATTCAAACATAATATAAAGAAATCTAATAAAATGTACCTGATTTTTTTTCATTAATCGAGTTTATTTTTTATCATTTTTGTATAAAAAATACAAGAAAAATCAATGCATACAATTTAAACCCAGAATACCTTTAATTTTATCTTTGTCTTTTGTGTTTTGAAGGATCTTCTCGTTTTAGACGCCAACAGTAATCGCCTAGCATAGTTGTGTCCCAACGGCCTTGAAATCGTTCTTCAAGCTTCTTTATATCTTGGTGCCTCCTCCCTGCTCTCCTGCCTGAACCTCTCGCCCTGCTCCTCACTGACAGCACCAAGATTAGATGGAAAAAAAGAAAAGTGGGAATGAAGAAAGTGAATTTTTAACGACATTCTACAACCCAACTTTTCGTATGCTTTTAACATGTTAACTAGCTGTTCCGCATTTTCGGCTCTATGGTTCCCTAAAAACTCTTTTACAACTGCTTTCAGTGATAACCAGGCATCGAGTTTCTTGTCAGTAAGCTTTTTGTCAAAATTCAGATCTTTCATCAATGTGCGTATTTGTGGTCCCACGAATATCCCTTCTTTGAGTTTTGCGTCACTTAACTTTGAAATTACCGTCTTCAAGTATAAAATTCCATCTCCCTCCTTGTTCATAGCCTTGACAAAATTTTTCATCAGACCAAATTTAATGTGGAGTGGTGGTAAAATAATTTTTTAGGGTCTACTAATGGTGCATGTTTCACATTAGCTTTTCCGCAAACAAACTCTGATCTTTCAGGCCATACTTTTGCAGTATAGTGCTTTTCAGTGGCTCAGCTGTCCCACAAACAAAGAAAACAGCAGTATTTAGTAAATCCGCCCTGCAGTCCGAGTAAAATAGCTACAACTTTGAGATCAGCGCATACTTTCCACCTAAACTCTTTGAATTTTATCAAATCTAGTATTGATTTAATATTTTCATATGTTTATTTTAAAACATTTGAATATGCTATTGGTACTGACGCATACTTGTTACCATTGTGCCACAATATCGCCTTCAGACTTGTTTTTGAACCATCAATGAATAAACGCCAGTCTTGTGTCACATAAGGAATGTTCAACTCACTCATTAATGTTTCTATATCGTTACAGTAACATATGTTTTCAAAATTTGAATAAAATGAAGCCATTTCTTTATTACGTTTCCGTTGCACAGATACTTTTGTGTTAGGAGCCAATAACTTCCACTCTTTTAATCTAGATCCTAGTAATTCCGCTTGCCGAATTGATAAATCTAAGTCTCGTATCAAATCATTCAATTAATTTTGATTTATCAGATCGTGACGGCCCAGAGAACTTGTAGAAGGTAAAAAGTCAGGATGTTTGCTGCTGTCGTCATTATATTCTACAAGATTTGGCAAAGCTGGCGCTTCCGAAATCTCAATTTCATTTTTGGTAGGAGATAATGGAGCAGGCATTTCTTCTCTGTAAGGTACTGGTTTCGACATTGCAGGAATGTCTGGATGTTGTTGTACTGAATGTTGTTCTTGATTTTCTCTGAAAAGCCACGTATGTCAGTCATGCAAAAGTTTTAATGATTGCTAAAATGATTACTAGGTTCACGCCATAAAGCTGGTACGGCAAATGGCATTGTGGTCTTGTTTCCATTTAACCAAGATATGAGAGTAGCATAGCACGAAACACAAAAAAACTGTGGTATCCATGGTTTATCTTGATTAATAGCCCGTCCAAAATAAAGTAAATATGCATTTCTCACTTTTTCGGAAACATTTTTTGTTTGTGATTTCACAATGTACTGTCCACAAACGTAACAAAACTTATTTGGTTCATTTTTGCAGTTGCGAAGGCCACTTAGTTCAGTATTCATGTTGAATTTTTAAATAAATATGTTTAGAGATATCGAGGTTATCGAATAGAAACGATTTATGAATAAAACAAAACAATAAAAAAGTATAACACATCGAAAACCTCAACTGTTTCTTATACGCCTGAAGTGAGGGTAGTTAAAATAATGATTGACATGTACCTCGAAAACTAGACGTGATGGATACCACTTATATTTGGAACATTTTATCTGTGACTCATTACCTATTCATTCCAGCTATCAGTTTAACGGGTACCAAAATCGTGTAACGCAGTGTTATTACTCGGAATGAAAGGAAAATTGAATTCATTTTTATTTACACGAATCACTCATAATGAATTGGTCTGTTCACTTCAAGATGGCGCCACATTAACTCGGCGATGCTATAATGAATCTGATTTGCAGAGAGAAAACAAAGAAACAAAATTAAACACTTACAACAAGTGTGATAAGTGCCGATAACGATGATATTATACTTCATTTTTGAGTTTAAACCTGTCACTTAATAAATCATCCGAGTGAATCATCTGAAGTGAATGAAAATAGCTATATCTCTACTTCGTTCATCCATTATCTTGTACGATATGCGATGATCATCAAAAGTGAACTGTTGAAACTTGATATAAGGTGATGATTTAGCTAAGGAATTCCTAAGAAAGAAGATAGTTTAAAAGGTGTTGATAAAAACGATCATGGATATATCAAAAATAAATAAAATATATCACCACAAATTTAATTTCCCAAAAACTAATCAAAACAAAAGTTTTGTTGCCACGTTTAAAAACACTATTAATAATCGATTTATTTTCTTATATGTATTTGTGTTGTTTGCACGAATACAGTAATATACATATAAACATGGCACAGAGATTAAATATTTAAGTTAAATGTTTGTAAACATGATAAGGCAGTATATAAGAACGATCCAAAAGACTTTATAAAGAAATAATAATTAACCCATTGCCAATTGCTTACTTCAGCTAACCATTTTCGTAAACAATGTTGATATTCTTATATATTCTTTTTAATTGCAATGTTGTCATGTTGACTGTACGTACTTACATTATTGTAAAGTAAATAATTTATTGGTTAACTGATTATTAGTATTTAAATACTAACATCCAATCCCAGTTTTTTATATAAAGTTCAAAATATTTTCCCAAATATACACCAAATAAACTGTCAATAATAGTTGCACAGTCCTGCCATAGATGGCGCTAGTAAAGATACGGCGTCGAAGAAATCATTTTGTGACTATCGGTACTATTAGATAATATCTCCTCTACAACTATGTACTGCGAGCATGATTGGTTTTTAAATCTTTTTCTTAATTTCTTATCATTAAGCGATATGAAAAACAAACACGCTGGTTCAATAATACCACTTATCCCAGTAATGCGCTAAATTATGATAAAAGTATTTAAAATTAATTTCAATATTTACCAAAATGACTGTTGTCGATTGGAAGTGAACGAATTAAATAGATAAATGGTGATGCGTATAATAAAGTAAGCTTAAACGTATTCCTCATACATAATTATCTAAACATATACAATAGCAAAGTAAGAAATATATCGATAAGAACTATCAAATATTTGGCTGTAGATATGAAACACGCGTCTTTAAATGTTTTATTTGAATTTAACATATTAAATTTACTTTAGTTACAAAAACACTCAGAATCGGCTAAGAAAAATCTCCTGCGGCGATTTTCCGAAACGTGTGCCAACCTAGCGAGAAAAACGCCTCCACATCATGGCGGTACATAAAAATTTCTAAGAAAATAAAACAAGTTCATAGATCTCGGTACAATACTATTCATTAATCTTGACTTTATTGGAAAGTGCATTCTAATGCAATGTGCTATATAGCATATGTTGGTGTTTGCTGTGCTAGACTTACTTTAGTCCAAGTTGCTCCAACAACTTTACTTACATGGTTGGCAAAGAGATTCGCGGCTTTCGCCGGCTAGGGCAGTGACGAGATCGATAATTTTAATAAAAATAAATCATTAAAAACATTATGAAGTTGTGTTTTTATAAAGTAGATCTCAATTATCCTTTTGTAACGTTAATTAACTTTTTGTTAAAAAAGAATTGAATGTAATAAAGAAATAAGTTGATAATTTATTTAAAGTGTCATATTTTCCTTTTTTTACGTTCATAGCTTCACAAATTAAGCAAATGCCTTTCAACAAGATACAAACAGAATTTGTACTTATCAAATGTAAATTCTATATTTTGTTAATAAGGATAACTATTTATTAAATGAAGCGTTAAAGTTGCATAGCAGAATTATCAGACATTAATTTAAATATATAATGTTAATAATAATTCAACCGATATTATTACAGAATACTAAATATTCTTAAGGTATTCTATACGTGAAATGAAATATATTTTAACTTTATGTTCATATTTATATTGTTATCGAATGTATATTACTTACTAATGAATATTTTAAAACGTATAAATTAATATTAACATGCCATTTAGAATGTAATGTCTTACAGTTTTGTATATAATTAATAATTAAATTAAGTTAAGCGCTAAGTAATTGTCACTAGATAATTTTGACGTAGTGTACCATCTCCACTCCCGTTGAGCCTTCTGTTACATATTTTCCTCATTCTGCTGAAAGATTGAAAGATGTTTTTCAGAAATCAACAATTTTGTGGAGTCAATTTTCAAAATGGCGCTCAATGGTATAATATACAATAACTTTCAAATGTACAAATTGGTGTGATTTTTACACTATATTTTGAAATAAAATATATTTTCTCGCCGTAATATAATTTCGTATGTTGTGAAATCAATCAGTAACGAAAAGTGAAATATATCAGTAGAATCAAGTGCAAGCGCGATCGATTGGGTGGAGCGAGAGAGGTGAGAACAAGTCTATTGTTAAAAAATTATTATTTTTTTCTTCATATTTACATTTCTTAATGTTGATATTATGTAGAAAAGAAGGATTCTTTCTTTAAGATTAGTGATATATGAAGAACTTTATTTCTAATGCACGTGACCGGCCACGCACTCTTCTTATTTTGATTTACTAGCACCAAAAAACAAAAATCTACAAAACAAAATGACTAAATAAAATTGATAAATTGTTAAAATTTTCAGGATGTTTATAAACTTCAATTTTACGTAATTTTAACATAACATTCTTTATACTACATGTTTTAAATTAGTTTGTTTTTGCCAAATTTAAGGCCGATCAGTGGTTATTACTTGAAAGTATTGATAAGTGATTATGACGGACAAATACAAACAAAATAAAAACGCTTTAGAAATAATATTTCTTTACATAATACTAGCTGTTGCGTGCAATAAAGTCACACTTTTTTATATATTAATGCAGTTGGGTGCGACTTTGCTCGTGGGATATTAATATTTACCTATATAAAAAGTATCCTATATATCTTGCGATGATGCAAGTTATATGTATAATAACTTATTTTAAACGAAGATCGGATAAATTGCTGAATTGTAGAAGTATAATAAGCAAACAAATGAAATTACTTTTGCATTTATTATATTAGTTAAGATAAATTGGAAAGTATTCATTTTAAAATACGTTCAGTAGCACAAACAAATCTTACAGGGATTCTAGAAACTGAACTTAGCCAAATTACCTCAGTTCTTATTGTCTTCTGTTATTTTAAAAATTTTAATTGCCATTTAAAATGTAGTAAAAACTGCATTTTAAATTAAATTTCTAATCGCAATTGCATTAGGTTTACGTAAGTTATTTTAAAAGTATAGGCTTGTTATACAAATATATTTTTATTTGCATAAATAAATATCAAAATATACCGAAACAGGTAATTTTGAATTTTTCTTCAAAATTTAATTTATAAAAAACTAATTCTTTACAGTATAAACGCGTATCATAAGTCTTTTTAGTATTCCAGGACTTTCAAGAGTTTTCTAGAGCTTTTTAGGAAAAAAATATATCATAAATGTTATTGAAGGACCAAATCTACAAATATGCCAAGTTTTGTCGAAATCCATTTAGCAACTTTTGCTTCATTGAAAATATTTCTCTGTATTTCCGCCCATTTTAGATGAAATATAAAAACGACGAAATACATAAATTATTATTTTTATATCTGACGTAAGATAATCCCAAATTATGTGCATTTTAAAAAAAAACTTCAACCCCCGTTAACAATTTCCCTAATTCTAAACCTTTATAATAAAATGTGCGGTAAAAGTTTTCTGCGATTTCGGACATTTCTAGTTCTTTCACCCATAAAAACTGTTGATCTCATTGTTGGTCCTATAGAGATATTTGATTCTTATAAGGAAGAGGATCAAATGGCGTAAAAACAAATTTTGAAAAATTGCTTTCATCTTAGCATTTTTTTTTCAAAATTTGTGAATATAAATCGAAATATCTTCAAAATTCATGGACAGTTTTTAAGACCCTCTTTCTATAGCTATAAAGGTTAAGATAGCTTTTTAGGTGACCTTACTGACAGTCTCAAAATTCCACTCGGTATATAGATTATGAAGAGAGAGAAAAAGATAAATGGCAGTAATCGTACAATAAAAAAAATTTTTCAGAAAATTTACATTATTATTCCGAAATGATCGTATAACACACTCACATTATCTATTTTCTTTTAATTATATCAATAATACTATTACTTAATAACGTTTTTACGCTACATTGCGATTGAAGCAATCTAGAACTAAACATGCCTAGCATGTTTCATCTTTGTGGTATACTATTAGCTGACGCATTTCTTGACTGGCGATGGAAGGGAAATCTGCCTACCTCTTCCCAATTAGTTTATGATTATAATATTATTTAACAACCTACGACCTTAGACTACCTTGCCAGAAAAAATGTTACTCCAATAACCTTGAAAATATTCGTTTTTAGGCTTGCGTAGTCAAAAAGTGAATCCTTATAATTTCATCCGATCCATCCATCCGTCTATTACAGTTCGACATTTTTACAGTCATAAACTCGTATAAATGTAATTTTATAAGTAAATGATCCAAATGGATATTTCAATCAATAGGTGGAGAAATATTTTTAAAAATTTGTATTAAGTGGAAACTAATTTTTTTTCGCTCATGAAAGTTTAGTTTGCTAGTTTTCATTTTTATACCTCATTTGAGGAATATTAACTTCAAACTGACGTACAATATGCCTCCTCCCTCCATCTACGTTTTCTGTAATAAATTTCAAAAACCTATTAGATTAAGCCTGACAGTTTTTATAATTTTTTTTTGGGAGGATACCGTATCACGAAATAAAAAAATTAAATCCTCATAAGATCACACACGTACCCGTCAATCATTGTTTTCTATCAAATCTTTCTCATCAGCAATTATTTGACGCAGATATTTGAAATTTATTTGATAAAGCGTATTAACTCACATATAACATAATAAAAAAATATTATCAAAAATGTTTCACAAAAGAATTGCATTTTATGTGTCATGTGAACCAACCAACCGACCGAAAATACGATTTATAACCATTTCTTTTAGAATTTTATTTAAGATAATTCTGGAGATGTCCCTGAAATTGTTCACAAAATAAATGTAACCTATTTTCCCCACACTCCCCCTTCATTTTATATCAAGTTATATCAAGTCCATCAAAAACACAAGTTTATATCAAGTCCATTCAAAAAACTATAACAATGTTTCTAAACGTCATATTTTTCGAGAAATTCGCGATATTTGTATTATATATTATTAATAATAATTTAATTGAAGTATTATGTACCTATGTGTAAATATTGTGTATCTATGTTTATATAGAACACTGGTACTTTACCGTTTTTTATCTAACAAACAAGGCAACAATCTTTTGTTATTATTTATTCTTTATAATTACTCTAGCATAATATTTATATATGTATATCAATTTCTTAAAGAACATTCTCAGGGAATCTCGTTACGTACATTGATTCACATTGCTACAACGCACTCATAGCGTGATAATATAATAATACTGTTATTATGAAAAGAAAAAAAAATATGTTTGAGAAGAAATTACTTTTAGTTACATCTTTATTTCTTAACTAACCGTACTTACGAGTTCTTTCGTGAAATTCGGAGTGAGAAAAGTTGTTAGAATTTGCTTTTGGGTATAAACTATTATCATATCAAATTTCATCAAAATCCATTCAGTAGATTTCGTGTGATTAACGAATAAATTAACATATGGCCAGACAGAGAGAAAAATTCAAATTTTCTGACTTCTATTATCATTCGTTACGCTAAATTGATCACTCGTTTTAAAATATTTTTCATGTATACAACTAACTCTGTTACAAATTGATTACATGTATCATTCGTTACATAATAAATTATATTATTGTGACTAAAGGCGTTTCACTTCTAAAAAAACGTATTAAGTATATAATAATTACTAATTTACATAAAAAATTCTTAAGGTTCAATTATCTTTTATTCCTCTGTTATGATGCAAAGATAAACAAAGTACTTTCCTAAATACTTATATCTATTATGTAATAAATTGTTATTCATGCGAAGTCCATGTCCCCATACAAAATGGTAGTGTAACAAAATGACTCTTATAAAGCATCATCCCTTTATATAATAATATGATGTAAATAAGATCCGTGTATAAATGTGATTCAACAATTCCTGAAACAAAACTACTTTACAACGCAAATGACCATTGACACATACGAATCGAGAAGTGATGTCCCATCACTAAACGCATGCGCAGTCAGTGTGCGCGCAGACGCCGGACAGGTTGTTTGTTCGCGGGCTAAATTAAACGAACTTCTAACGACATTTTGTTATTTTACGCCTTATGCTTCATTCAAACTTCACAACGAAATATATTTAGACGAAACTCATTAATAAAACAAAGTGCCGTTCTGTGTTTAATCATTCAACGTTTTTGTGTTACATAATAGATCCAAATATAAAATAGAATTCGCAGTAACATTTTTCGCGGGAAGTGATGTTTTGGCCGTTTTAAATATTTGGATTAGAAATTGCTTTTTGAAACGTTCATCATTTACCGACTGCTGTAAGTATTACGTAATATATTTTATTTAAACAATACTTAATTGCTTGAATTTACTACATTCTTAATTTATTACATACTTAGATACTATGTAATAATGATATGCAAATTTGATAGTCTCCATAAGAAGGATAAAGTGTTTATGTTTCGTCTAATTTAATTAGCTTTTCTAAATAAAATAATAGATATAATATACACTTATGATTTAATTTCTTTGGAAATAAAACAATGGGTGTACATTTTAATAACAACATATTTAAATAATCAACTTCCCAAACGCTGAAACAAATGAGTTCATTGTAAGTAAATAAAACCACTTGAAGCGGTGACCTTGTATTTTTGTACAGGTTGTGGGTATTTAAATCGGCTAGATCTGCATAAATTACATTAGATTTGCTCGTTAAAAACGTCCGTCTTGTTATTGTTTTGTTAAGATTTTTTCCTTTGGTTTATTTTTTATTTCATTGTAATTTTTATTTTAAGTTTTAAACCTTTTTGTGTCTATGATCTATCTACGACGCAGTGTTTTTAGGTGTCTGTTTTTGTATTGATATATTTATAGCTGTAAACAGTTTCATGAAAACGGAACGAAAACATTCCAAAAATAACACTTTTACCAGTCGAAAGCAATGACATGCACTTTTATTTATTGGGGAAAATGTTTCTATTCTCGAATTTAAAGTTAGTTAGGTAGGAACATTATTCTCGTTTACATATCGTCTGTATTTACTAATCGTACAATTGGACACGCCAAACAACTATTGCTAATTACTAAAAAAATAGTGATGTCATTCGCGCATATCGGTGTGCACTTTTTTTTCATACTGTTCATATAATTAAAAACATATTTTTGTTTATGCAGATAATAGGTTACCGTACACTTATTAGATACTAGTGATGTACCTAATATAGATTTTTACACATTCGCGAATACGTTATATATTAATACCGCCTTTTTACATCTGACGTCGTATGATTATTATAACACGAATATTCCCGGCGAACGAATGTTTAATAGAGCTGGTCTTCTTTGCACATCTGAGCGAAACAGACTGCAAAGTAAATTTTTATAAACATATAATGCTTAACAAGGAAGGAAACTTACTACGTAGCATAAAATAAAAATGTATAGTTAAGAAATAAACGAAAAAAACACTAATTTCTATTTAAAAAAAATAAGCCCAAAAAGCTAAAAGTTGAAATATGTCAAAAAATATTTTAAATACAAATACTAATTTTTAATTAAATAAAAAATTAAAAAACCTGGAATCTGAAATAAATATAAACTAGTGGATACACAAATACAAATTAAAAAAAAAAAAAATCAAAAATGTAGAAGTTGAAATAACCCTGCCCAATCCAGACTGTGCTAAGCTGATTCAGGCCGTTAAAAAAGTATAAAGTACATTTATTTTTTATTAAGAACAATAATTTATTCTAAAAAACAAGTAGCAACACAATATTTTATTCAAAAACAAAATGGCGATGTCGTGTTTCTTTCACGTGTTTATATAGTTCGCAGTTTTATTAGTAATGGTTGTTTAAGTTAATTTAATTTATAAAAAAACAATTTTGTGGAATAAGGGATGGAAATGGTGAACATCCTAAAACTATTATTTTCACTTGCCATCAGGTTCCAAAAGTTGTTTCACCATTACTGTGTGTTAATTGTATCTAAATTTACAAAATTAATTTTCTCAAAAACTATCGATGGGGAAGTGGTACCATTAGGATGATAAAATAACCCCTTACTTCACTCCTAATCCCCATCTCCCGGATTCAGGTAGTACCTTTCAAAATCTAACCCAAATATTTTTTCCTGTTGTTGGAAAGAGTTTTTAAAGAATTTGAAATTATTTTTTAAATTTTTTTTAATTTGCTCCCCTAAAATTTTCCTATAAATATTTTATAATGTTACATAGTTATGTGTAGGTTAGTCTGTTTTATTGCTATTCCAAATTTCTACTATCTACATCAAGCGGTTTCTAAGAACTTCCTGCGGCGGTGAAAAAGACAAACCCCTATGCGAAAGAGACAAAACTTGAAAGTATGATAAAAATACGGTTCCGATAGTAACACTATTCCAAAAATTAAGAAAAACCTTTGAGATAGTTTCATAAAAGTAAAGAAATAAATACGATTGACGAAAACATATATCGGCATGAATGCCCCGAGTAACAGATCAGAAAATGCATAAAGTAAAAATGCATAATGATTTTTATATTATCTTTTTTTGCCATATTAGATAATTTAAAAACAGTAAATAGGAACTTAATCACTAACCTCTATTTAAATCTACCCATTGTGTGTAAGAAACTAAAGAAAAAACGATCTAATTATCATTAACTTGAGTTAAAATTACTCCGTAACCAATTACAGCAGTTAATATTTTATAAAATAGCGGTTAAGCTATCACAGACTGATACAGATACGTTAGTGACCTTATAAGGGTTCCTTAAGGGATCTTATAAAGATTTTTTTTCATTTTGAAATACAAAATGCTAAAAATATACAAAAATCGCTTGTACCACACTTTGCTTGTGCCATATGGATAAAAATGTTGCTGGTGTATTCATCTTGTCAATCAAATCTAATCAAAACAATAGGCGACCTTTCAAAATTCATCTTACGTGTTTGTTGTAAACAATTTAATCATTTAAATCAATTTACAATTAAAGTATTAATACGAAAAGCGAAATTATAATTATCAACTTAAATTCCACAAATTAAAATACGCATAACGTGTTTCACTAGTTCTTTTCATAGCATTTTAAATATTTATCAAGTTATCGCAATATTAACATGAGCATAGTCTGGTAAGGAATTTCCATCGCGCGAGTTATGACCCGCCCTTGACCAATTTACTTTCTTCTTTTCTGCGGCCTATTTATTGTTTTACAAACTTTTTTTCCATATTTTAATGTAATGTTCTAAATATGCTGTTTTATCTCAACAAATTCACATGTTACTGGTCTTAAAAGATCCATAAACATTGTACGTTGATATGAATTATTAAAAAAAAATGTTTGGCTAGGCCAAGATATTTTCCGATGACGTCACTTTGCAGATTTCGCGAAAATGTGGCCATCAATTATATCTCATACACTGGCGAGGATGGCGCCGGTCCGAATACCGGATCGTTTTGATATTTGGGTTATAAGTAGTTGGCCGGTTTCTATTTTTAAGTTTCGATTGTTTATCAACATGATTCGGGAGCAGCGTTGGAGATTCGACGGGAAAAATGTGAACTTTTAATGTAGAGCAATGTGAATCTTGTTAGGTAGACGTTCGTTAATGTTTGTTGAAATGTATCTATCTCGTTTTCAAAGTAAGTTTTATATATTCGTTGAATAATTTTTCTCAAATATCCGGTTGGCCAATAAATAATGAGCTTCTTAAAAAAAAGTATTTAGAATTTTTGAAAAACTTCGAGAACATTCTGCAGTTCGATATGCATATATATAGAGCGCACCACGTTCTTTTACGTCATTTATAGTTTGACTATTGATAAGGCAATATCCAAAAAATACTAATGACGTTAAAACCTACGTGCGTCACTGCTTGCTTTGTGAGTTCATTTGATCATTCTGCAGCAGAAGTCACACTCAGCATGTCAGAGGGTACCACCCGATCCTGTCTCTTAAGCGACTACAAGACGATGATTCCAGCGATCCCGAAGTGGTGATTGAACATTAAGGAACAATCTATATCTCGCTTAGCGTTGATTTTGATATCAACAAATTAAAATCCCTCAATTAAATTCCACACATTTAATGGTTTGGGTTTGGCTCTCAATTTAAATGCTCCCACGACATTGTAGGGTAACAATTACATGAGTTAGGCAAAGTCTGGTTGAGTCAGAATCAATTTAATAACCATGCATGATAAAGTGTATGTAAAACTTTATATCTGCGGCTTTGGTTGACTCAAAAGGAATTTGGCAAACCGATACCAAATTAATTTAAGTAAAAAAATCTTTTAAATTATAAGCTGTCATTTCATACCGCCATTTTGAATTACTGAATTTTGAAATTCGTGGCCAGATTATTTTTTACTAATCGGATCACAATTGCCAAAATTGTTCCGCCACATTCACGCCGCCATTAAGAATTTTTGAATTTTGGCACCAAATTTCTGATTAGTGACCTTCATTATTCCCAGATGCCAATTTTTAGTCGAATCGGATCACAATAGCTAAAATTCGGCTGCCATTTTAAATTTTTAAATTTTGACTCCAAATTCGTTTTTTGTCACCTTTGATATACCAGAAATGTCAAACTTCAGTTGGACTATAAATAACAATACTTGTCCGCCATATTGGCGTCGCCATCTTGAATATTTTTATAATAAGTATCAAATTGTATTGTCATTTTATATCCTAATCTATGTCAATCTATATCCTAATTCATGAAACTTCCTGGATTGACAGACCGTTAAAAAATCACGTAAACTCGAAAAGAGAGAGACACATACATTTGCACAAAAATAAAAAAAACGAATGTCACTGTCGGTTAACAATTTATTTTTAATTCCATCGGGCAATGGCTACACGTTTAGAAAACGATCGATATTAATTATCCTTGGTAATCGTTTCGAAAAAGGTGTAATGTACTTTGTTCGATTTTTATAGTTATATTAATTTTTTTAATAACAAGATTGAAATATCAAATTTGTAATATACGCGCATTTAGGTAGATAGTTTTTTGTTTGTTTTGGATTAACAGTACAGATTGTATTTTATTGTTTGCTTTCTTCTAATTGTAAGCTGCCAAATGTTTATATTCAAAATAATACTGGCTTTTACGAAAATTATCTTTTTTTATGTAACGCCATGTTTATTTTCACCCATGTCATTTGTGTGATTGTAGTTGAATATTTATTAGAAAATCTGATCATGTTCTGAGTATAGGTCGTGACTCGACTGAATATAGATACGCGACCGGTGCAATCTACGTTTCTCCAGCTTGTTCCTCCTGTATAAAGTGTTAAATAAACACAACAAACCGTCATACTTTTAACTCCAGATTACTCCATGGCCTTGGTGTGAAAGCTTCATTACCCTTCTCATTCCCAAACATAATGTACATAGTTCTAGCATATACAATGTACATGCTAATTTGTATTTTAAACTGTAGTCACACTAAGAGCGTTCCGTCGGTATGCGCGTTCAAATCGACACTTCCAAGAAAGAATATTGTAACTCACTTTTTGGACATTTTAAGTTATAATTATATATTTTTAGGTAATTTTATCACTAATAATTATATCTGTAAACTTTTTTTTAGTAATGTGTATCGACATAAAGTATTTTCAGTACTTTTCTATGACATTTTCAAAATTTTGTCATGCACTTTTGTAAAATCACCGTATCTATATAAATATGTAAATATTATATATGTTCTGTATCAATTCACGCGACTATTTATTGTTTTCCATGTTACTATATATTTTTATCAGAATAGCACAGCATCACCAGGTTGTTAAAGCCAAGTATTGGTCTGCTGGTAGCCTCGAGACTCCAACGTTTACCAGCCACTAACATCTCAATTACGGCACCCTTGCCTCCTATCCCCCAGTAACCAAGCTATGTGCGAAAGGAGTTTCGCTTGACATTTATTTTTTTATCTTTTTACCGCACACAGAAGGCCAACCTCAGCCGTTGAATACGACGAAGCAATTACAAGATCCGGTGTAATTATTCCAAACAGGATGTGGCTCTCGAAACCGTTATACGCTATCGAATTCTGAGGAACCGTAACGCGTTCAAATAAAAAGTTTATGCTGTAGGGGAATTGATTAATAAACTTGTTTAATGTGAATTAAACTCGCGCGCTAAAGGTTCTCCAGCTTATTTTTTGTTATAAAACAATATTAATTTAGGTAGCTATTTGAAAAAAAAATTGAATTAAACGAGTAAAAACGCAAGAGCATTTTAATAAGTTAATAGTAAAACAAATTCTCTCAAAATGAAAATTAATAAGTCGCCGGTGATCTATAAAGTATTTGGATTGTCAATAAAATTAAGTGTTAAACGTTCCAAACGTCAGTACCCTGTGTGTCCCGCAACCGTGTAATCTCCTGAAGTAATATTGAATATAAATTATTGAATCTGTTTTTAATAAAACTGTTTATCAAATTACACCCTGAAAATATTATAGTAAGTATGTCCCTGGCGAGACGTATCAATCCCTTGTCAAGACGTGTATGTTCCAAAAAAGCTTTAGAATATGTAGAATATCAACACACTCTATTATTAAAATTTTTGAACGTCAATCCCCTATGTGTCACACTCTTCTGCACTCTTCCTAAAGAAATAACAAATTTAAATTACTAAATCTCTTTTGAATAAAGCATTTACCAAATTATATTCTAAAATATTATAAATGAGTACCAATAATCCAACAGAGGTAATTGATTTCTTTAAGTAAATAAAGTTCATTACTTTATACAGTATGTCTATGACGAGACGCGTCAATCCCTTGTCAAGTCGTGTATGTTGTCAAAAAGCTTTAAAATATATAGATTATCAACACACTCTATTATTAAAAATGTTGACTGTCAATCCCCTATGTGTCACACTCTGCAGTCTGTCTGAAGAAATAACAAATATAAATTACTAAATCTCTTTTGAATAAAGCGTTTACCAAATTATATTCTAAAATATTATAAATGAGTACCAATAATCCAACAGGGGTAATTGATTTCTTTAAGTAAATAAAGTTCATTACTTTATACAGTATGTCTATGACGAGACGCGTCAATCCCTTGTCATGCCGTGTATGTTGCCAAAAAGCTTTAAAATATATAGATTATCAACACACTCTATTATTAAAAATGTTGACTGTCAATCCTCTATGTGTCACACTCTGCAGTCTTTCTGAAGAAATAACAAATTTAAATTACTAAATCTCTTTTGAATAAAGCGTTTACCAAATTATACTCTAAAATATTATAAATGAGTACCAATAATCCAACAGGGGTAATTGATTTCTTTAAGTAAATACAGTTCATTACTTTATACAGTATGTCTATGACGAGACGCGTTAATCCCTTGTTAAGTCGTATATCTTCCCAAAAAGCTTTAAGCACATAGATTGTTAACACGATCAATTATTAAAATCTCTCTAAAGAAATAATAAATATAAATTACTGAATAGCTTTTTAATAAAGTTATTTACCAAATTATATTCTCAAAATATTATAAATGGTTGCTAATGATTCAACAGAAGTAATTGATTTCTTTAAGTAAATAAAGTTTATTACTTTATACAGTATGTCCCTGACGAAACGCCTCAATCCCTTGCCATGCCGTATATGTTGCCAAAAAGCTTTAAACTACATATATTGTTAACACAATCAATTATTAAAGTCTCGCTGAAGAAATAATAAATATAATTACTGAATATATTTTGAATAAAGCGTTTACCAAATTATATTCTCAAAATATTATAAATGATTGCTAATGATTCAACGGAAGTAATAGATTCCTTAAATAAATTAAGTACATCATCTTATTCAGAACATTCCTGCGGAGACGCGTCAATATTTCAATTTGTCATGTCGTGTATGATCACATTAACATGTATGTCATGTCATGTAACATATTGTCATGTTGTTATTGATACATGTAATTTGTAGTTTTTGGCGACTTGACAATTTGTATAGGATCATTCTTCATTATTAGAAAAAATAAAGATTAATCAATATCTTAAAATGCAAATCACTCTCATCCTGCTCACTGGGGCATTTTTGTCTTTTATGAGAAACTTAGTCCCCTAATTATTACATTTTGCCAACACAATTTCTTCAACACTACGAAATAAAAAAAAGTGTAAGTGTACAGATTGTACTAAATATCTCTGTATTAAATATCTCAGTTTATAATAAATATCTCTGTATTAAATATCTCAGTTTTTATTAAATATATCTGTATTAAATAAATCAGTTTATATTAAATATCTCGTCATTAAATATTTCAGTTTATATTAAATATCTCTGTATTAAATATCTCAGTTTATATTAAATATCTCTTTATTAAATATCTCAGTTTTTATTAAAAATATCTGTATTAAATATATCAGCTTATATTTTAGATATCTCTTCATTAAATATTTCAGTTTATATTAAATATCTCTTTATTAAATATCTCAGTTTATATTAAATATCTCTTTATTAAATATTTCAGTTTATATTAAATATCTCTGTATTAAATATCTCAGTTTATATTAAATATCTCTGTATTAAATATATCAGTTTATATTAAATATATCTGTGTATTAAATATCTTAGTTTATATTAAATATCTCTGTATTAAATATATCAGTTTATATTAAATATCTCTGTATTAAATATCTCAGTTTATATTAAATATCTCTGTATTAAATATACCAGTTTATATTAAATATCTCAGTTTATATTAAATATCTCTGTTTATATTAAATATCTCTGTAATGGACAGATTCACTTGAGAATTGTATAATATTATTGCTATTGAAAGTTTCTACGAGTTAATATCTTCAAATTGTCCACCTGAAGATGTTGTCATGCAACGAAGTCGTGGTTAATAATTTAAATAAAGTAGGTATAATATACTACATCACGTAGTTTCATTTACTTGTGAACAAAAATCAAGTCATAATGAATTTCTACAAAATTAACGCCAAATATATTCAATATGTCACTAGAATAAAAATTACACTCTTATGAAAACAATTATTCCCTTAAAAATTTTATTTAAATTGTCTAATCAGACAAATGGAAAACCTTGTACCTATTAAAAAAAAGTAAAATTACTTTTCATAATAGTTTATGAACGCTATTTCTTCGGAACTATTAGAACCAGTAAGGTGAAACAAATTTCATATTGTCACCTATTATATCCTTACAAGGATTAACATATTAATACATGAAACTTCCAGCCTCCACAGGGATATTGAAAAAAAAAACACCTAATATCAGCACGATGAGAACGCCTTTAAATTGATGAACGACAGTTTCTGTCAAAGCAATTTCAAACTTTAATAACCCGGATAAAAATAGACGTAGCTTCGAGATCTTAGTTTCGTTTTAAAGAAGAAGGATGAAAGTTTCGTGTCAGCTCGCGGGAAATCACAGGAAATCTACTGGACGGATTATGATGAATTGGTATATTAATAGTTTATATCCTCGAGGTACATATAAGATTTAAATCTGAATATACATATGAAAAAAACTAACTTGGCTAATATTACGGTATTAATACTGACAACGCCATCTATTAGCGTTTTTATTAAATTGTATGATCATATATATTACGATATGGTACTGCCAACGCCACCTATTAGCGTAACAAAAGAAACAGAAATGATCATGTTCTTTATTCCTAATAACTTTCCTTATTTCCAATTCTGCGCGAAATGAAATCGCGGGTACAGCTTATATATAATTATTTCACTTAATTTATATATAAGGTAGATTCGCACATCGCGTCCGAATTTTGGCTCCCGACGATCGGCGCGTTTATTTCTGAACTTGTGTTTATGACGGCGCCGGCGCTGAGAGGAGCTCGCAGTCTCGTAATATCAGGGTTGTCGTCTCGTTTATTCACATCAAATTAATTGTTTACATCGAAACAAAACAAACAAATAAAACAATAAGGTTCAATTGGCGGTCGATACATCAGGTCTATAATAAGTATAAGATGTCATCAAGACACGGAACTTGTTCTCCAGTTTACATCTATAAATTAAATATGAATAATAAGCTCATTGTGACCTCATCCGAGTTATAACCTAAACTTTCCAGAAATAGGCGCAGAGGCTCGCCATCAGCATTGATCATAGGGTTGCCATCCATCAGCATTGACCATAGGGTTTGCCATATGTAAAAATGCTTTTATCGGGACATTTCTACTACAGTGTGCAGACGTATAATTTAAGGCAAAGTTAAAAATAAAACCACATTCAAGTGACATAACGTATTCTCTTTGTTTATACTGTACCGTACAAATCAACATATATAAGAAAAGGTTTTTTTAAACCAATAAAACCATTTAGACGAATAAATAAATAAATAAAAAGTTGTTTTTTTTGCTAAAAATATAAAGTAAACTTTTTACCAAAGTTTATTGACTCATTAAACAATAATACAATAATATAAGAACAGTTTTTGTGTTATTCAGATTTATCGAAATTACTAAAAGTTAGTATTAATATTAAAAAAGTTAGTATTAATATAAAGTTAGTATTAATACTAAAAAGGTTTGTATTAATATAAAACATTTGTAAAGTTTTATTTAACTTTCATTAATTAATATTGTCTAATTAGGAGCTTAACTTTCGTTCTAGTTAGACAAGATAATAACATTTAGCTTATTATGTTCATGTTTTGATTTAGTTACGTTAACCAATTTATTGCCATCGGGCTATTTAATGGCGACTGTTAAATCTGGAACAAGACTCTTTGCAATTTATTCGAATTATAAATTATGCCTTGATTAGGTCCGCGATCATCCGATTCCGGTCTTTCCATTGACCGAACTAGTAAAACTACAATGCAACTATGGCATGTACACGAGTAGGTTCGCAAAAAATTCCAATAAAGAGAATTTTATGAATTACTGCATTTTTTTACATTTACGGGAAAAACTCATTGCATTCCTGGACAGGGGACAACGTCATAAATCCCGGGACAATCCCGAAAATCACGGACATCTGGCAATCCCAATTGGCCCAGTCGTCGAATAAGTAATAGCCGCCGAGTGTTTTTAAAGTAAATAGATGACAAGACTACAAACTCACAATTTTTATTTTTTTACCTTATCCAAAGGATCCGGGCTAATTGCTCTTATTCAGTCATCTGCCATCTGCCAACACTCCCTACCTCCAAACTATAATGGTTATTTGTATAAATTTTGCTCAAATTAGCGAAGCATACAAGTACTTCGTGAGGCAAATAATGAAACGAAACCTTCGTGTGTGTGTACACTTGTTCAAGTAGCGTTTGTTTCTCAATGCAATTTGCTGCGATGTAGTACAAACGCAGCGCTTCCGAAAGATTTAACAGATTCATTATTTGCTGCCAAAATGAAAGATGATTTTGACTTTTGCGCATTGTTTATATTACAAACCCTCTAGGCACACACATTTCGAAAAAAGGGGTGGAAAACTTCATTGCGCGATTTAAAGTGACGGTAGCGCCATCTATTTATGTACAAAGGTACCATGTATGATATGTAATAAACATTTGTGTAATCACTAAGCGTCGAGTAGACGCTTCTTAATTTCTGTTGTACTAATACAATGTAAATGAATTTCTTATATTATTTGATTACAATGAAGTAAAAATTAAAAATTATTTCAAAATGATCCATATATTTTTCAAAAATCTACATATGAATTAAGCAGTTTTTACGTGGTGCGAATACAAACAGACAAAATTACTCAAATTATCTTAATGCTAATTCTGTCACTAAGCCTTCATGAACCCAGTAATTTTTTTTTATTATAAATACAGAACATGTTTTCCTTTTTGATGTGACATTATCAAGTAAGTAAACAGTAATATAAATTTTAAGAGCGTTTTTCATAAACCTGTGAGAATTTCAAATTAAACTTCAATCAATGTATACCAGAGATAGAGACTGTCTTAAGCTTCAAAGAAAAATTCAGCAATTTTTCCATCAAATTTTCATCCAAATTCTCTTTCTGACAACAGCACCTTATACAAATGTGAGTTTTATCAATTTTTGGAGTTCCGTACCTCAAAAGGAAAAAAGGAACCATTATAGGATCTGTCAAGACTCTTTTTCTTAGGAACGCGTGGAGGTATTAACTTGAAATTAATATCAAATATGGCCCCTTGGAATTGTGAAAAATCAAGCTTTTACGTCAACACAATCAAGAAGAACTCTAAAAACACGGCAATTTATGTCGCCTATTTTGACTCTCGCCAATAAATCAAAACCTATAGAGTACTTCCCGTATTAACTATGTTATTACCACGGTAACACATAGCTTAATACGAATATTATGTACCATTAAACATTAGGAAATACTTAAATGTATACGACAGATGTGAAACATCTAATTTTTGAAGTAAAACTTCTTTACGCACGCTTGACTTGCAGCTTGTAAGCTGGTGAATGCGTGACGAGAGCGTTACAAAAAGTGTGATCGGGCGAGGCGAACGGAAGTTGAGAGGGAGATATAAGTTAGTGAATATAGAAAGAGAGAGAGTTACGTTTCGTATATTACTGTAGGGACAAGACAGAGGTGCGAGCACACATTTTCTTTCTCTCTTTCTCTCATAGCCAGTTATGTTTCGTATATCTAAGACACAGTACAAGCCTATTGTCTGTATCACACTGTAGGAGCAAGAAAGAGCAGTGCGCGCGCACATATATATATATATATATATATATATATATATATATATATATATATATATATATATATATATATGCGAGTTTGCTAGCGTTACGCGAACGGTGATTTTTTGATTAATTTGTAATTTCATTTCGTTCTTGAACAGTTTTATAAATTATTATTTTGTTCAATCCATTAAATATTCTACGTTTAAAGTGAATAAAATTGTAAATTCATTTTAAAGTTCATATTTTGTGAATTTGAAGTTTTACTTCAGTCGTGTGGTCTAAAGCACACTCATGTTTTTTATATTTTTATAGTGGAATGTTTTTATTTGAACGAATTAAAAACGAAAAAATATATATTCCAGATAGTTGTTAATAATAAAATATAAACTCAATTTTATTATTTTATTTTTATGAAATAATTTATCACAGAAATATTTCTTCACAATCTATTCAGAATATATTTTTAATTTTACAATACTGTGAGCCGACAAGGCGCGAAGCTGACCGAATTAAGTCGGAAAGAGCCGACAAGATGCGGAGCTGGCCGAACGGCGCGTCGCGAAGTGCCATCAGAACGTGTATCATTTAACGTCCGTCCAAACGCGTCATTAGATGTTTCACATCAAAATATATCACACCTATACCATTGGTAAGTATTGTCCTTTTAAACAGTCTACGTAGGGTAGTTTGCGAGGACAGACGGCTATCATAGTGTAATGAAGCAGGGCTGATAAAATGCCAGCTAAGCATCTCTGGGAAATAATTGACATGCTGCTGGTGGTATCCCTACGCGAGATTTAATTTTTTGTGGGTAGATCGGTATATACGAGTACATGTGTAAAGGAACGTGATTGGATATTATTTATGTAAACAAAAGCGGGTGCCAAGTTTTGTTCGCTTGTGGTGGGGTAACAAAAGTGGATGTGGTAAGATGCGGCGAGTGGAAAATCTTAAATATCTTATGCGGTAGTTAAAAATGACTAAGCATAAATGGCAACATTTATCGAATACTTTAGAGACAATCAGCCCTAAGTTGTGTCATTTACTTAACGTATGCATTAGCTAACGCGCCACAATAATGGTTGCCGTAAAACTTGCTTTAAAAATCGGCATGTTGTATCGCAATGGCGTTGGCATTGCCTTTATTTTTCGTTAAAGTTCGGTTGCTTGAGACAAAAGAGTAGCATCATATAATTTTACGAGCCAAAAGAAAAGGACGGAGCTATTTTGTCGCCGGTGACATTTCTGTATTTTATCTATGTATCTATGACAGGAGATATATTTCATGGGTTATTTTATGTTGTTGCGCGTCACGTAAGGTTTATGCATTGTATCACTTTCGACATCGACGACAAATTATAGAAATTTTTTTTAATTTATTTATATAGTCAAAAGTATTTTACGAAAGTACTCTTTGGTATAGTAAATGGATCTCGAGTGCGGATTTTATAAGCATTTCTACAAATACCAATTACTTTTTATGTGATGAAGTATATAACGACGTTTGTTGGCATCTGATTTAATATATCATTTTTATAAGGTTACTATAACAAAATTAGTTGTTTACCTTTCAGTTTGGTTAATTAAAAGAAATATTTAAATAACGCATAAACTCAGCCTTAACGTCTACTGTGTTAGCTACCTTTACGTAAAGTGAAATAAGGCGCCATCTTAAAGTACGTAGCTGTCAAAATAAAGGTTGCATGATGACACAAAATGCGGACGTCTGCTTAAAAGCTAATAATTACGTAACATTTATGTTATTCTTAAAGTAACATGATACAATATCGGACTGAATATCGCAATGGTGATAAAAAGTATTCTAACTTGCAAACAGGTTTTTCCTCGGTCTTTGACGCAGACTACACTACTTGATGTTAGTCAAGTTTTTTAGAGCCAAGGGTTTGGGTCGGTTTCTGTATTGGTATAGTAAGTATTTACATTCTTTTAGTGCAGTTTTAAAGCCGTACCTCAAACTGAAAAACGGAATCTTTATAAGATCACTTACGCCTCTATAGGGTACTCCATCAGTCGCAGCAGATTTTCTCCGAAGCTCTGCCATGTAGAAATTTGAAATTTAGCATAGAATAGATATTTTACAGAACCTTTATAAGATCACTTACGCGTCTGTCGGGTAGTCCATCTGTCGCAGGAAATTTTCTCCGAAACTCTGCCATGTAGGAATTTGAAATTTGGCGTAGAATAGATATTTTACTGAACCTTTATAAGATCACTTATGCGTCTGTTGGATAGTCCATCTGTCGCAGCAGATTTTCTCCGAAGCTCTGCCATGTTGAAATTTGAAATTTGGCGTAGAATAGATATTTTACTGAACCTTTATAAGATCACTTACGCGTCTGTAGGGTACTCCATCTGTCGCAGCAGATTTTCTTCGAAACTCTGCAATGTAGAAATTTGAAACTTTTGGCATAGAAAGATATTTTACGGAACCTTTATAAGATCACTTACGCGTCTGTCGGGTAGTCCATCTGTGGCAGCAGATTTTCTCCGAAACTCTGCAATGTAGAAATTTGAAATTTTGGCATAGAAAGATATTTTACGGAACCTTTATAAGATCACTTATGCGTCTGTTGGATAGTCCATCTGTCGCAGCAGATTTTCTCCGAAGCTCTGCCATGTAGAAATTTGAAATTTAGCATAGAATAGATATTTTACAGAACCTTTATAAGATCACTTATGCGTCTATTGGATAGTCCATCTGTCGCAGCAGATTTTCTCCGAAGCTCTGCCATGTAGAAATTTGAAATTTGGCGTAGAAGAGATATTTTACTGAACCTTTATAAGATCACTTACGCGTCTGTAGGGTACTCCATCTGTCGCAGCAGATTTTCTTCGAAACTGCAATGTAGAAATTTGAAACTTTTGGCATAGAAAGATATTTGAAGGAACCTTTATAAGATCACTTACGCGTCTGTCGGGTAGTCCATCTGTCGCAGCAGATTTTCTCCGAAACTCTGCGATGTAGAAATTTGAAACTTTTGGCATAGAATAGATATTTTACGGAACCTTTATAAGATCACTTACGCGTCTGTCGGATAGTCCATCAGTCGCAGCAGATTTTCTCCGAAACTCTGCGATGTAAAAATTTGAATTTTGGCGTAGAATAGATATTTTACGGAACCTTTCTAAGATCACTTACGCGTCTGTCGGATAGTCCATCAGTCGCAGCAGATTTTCTCCGAAACTCTGCGATGTAAAAATTTGAATTTTGGCGTAGAATAGATATTTTACGGAACCTTTCTAAGATCACTTACGCGTCTGTTGGGGAGTCCATCTGCCGCAGCAGATTATTTTCCGAAACGTTGCGATATAGACATTTGAAATTTGGCATAGAATAGATATTTTACGGAACCTTTATAAGATCACTTACGCGTTTGTAGGGTACTCCATCTGTCGGAGCAGATTTTCTCCGAAATTCTGCGATGTAGACATTTGAAATTTGGCGTAGAATAGATATTTTACGGAATCTTTATAAGATCACTTACGCGTCTGTTGGGTAGTCCATCTGTCGCAGCAGATTTTCTCCAAAACTCTACGATGTAGAAATTTGAAATTTGGCTTAGAATAGATATTTGAAAAACTGTGCTTTAGCTTAATATTTATTATCAACTAAAATGCCCCACCCCAGCCCACCCCCCTGTGGATACATCATGTGGATACATGCCATCCTTAGGACTAAAATTATTGCATCAAGAATTTCAAGAGCTACGGACTACTACAGAACCTCACTTTATGTGTGTGTTAACACAGTCTTAACCGTTTTATTTGTATCTTGTTAGGAAAAGGCGTAATTTCCTTTTTCTGCTTCAAACGAGCTTTACGCAGCGAAAGGTAAAAACAAGTCTTGTCTTTCGGTCCATATTTGTTGACTATTGCCTAACTTACCAGCCAATCATAACGTCTAATATCTAACATCACATACTCGCCCGGCGTCTCGGCGAACATTCGACGAAGTCTCGGGCACGAATAGGGTCACCAGCGTCTGTTCACTGTCCAGTGAATACGAGACATTCAAATCTACGTAGTATCCACGTTACATTGACGAATTAATGTATTTATATGAGTCTTTATAAAAAAAAATATTTAAGTTGGCAGATCGTCACTTAAATAGATCAAGATTGCTCTAAAAATGACAGTTTGTGCTTTGTGTGTTTTTTTATTGCGACCCAATAAACATATAAACATGTCTTTTAATCCTGCTTTAGTTACGGCACCAATTTCCTTTTTTTAGATGTAACTGTCAAGAATTTTTTTTTTAATTTAATTTTAAGGGTCCAAACGGAACCCTCTTGTTGTCACTATCTTGTCTTTCTGTCCCTCCATCTGTCGAATGACTCTGACTTCTAAACAAAACAGATGTGCTTCAAATTTACGCGTATTGCACATTTGTTAAATCCGTAAATCCTATAAATCGTTTTTAAAATGTCATATAGTTTTATTCTATCAGGTGTTGGGGCCATCCCTCATCTGTAACATAAAAGGTTTGAAAAAAGTTTATGATTATATAAATTAAATAAACACATTTTCTTATTCTGTTGGTTCGGACCAAGAAAATAGACTTCGAGGCGAAATTTCGAGATGAAACTGGAGGAGCACGAAACGCTGTTCACAAAATGGTGCATGGCCAGTCTTGAAGTCTCGGCGAGTATGTGAATGTGCCATAACAACTAATGTATGTGTGAAAAGCGTTTGAGCAACATAATCTTAACACAACGAGTAATTATAAAAGGGCGTATCGTAATAAATGCAGGTCAATATCCCCAGTGAGACATTTTCAAAAGATTGTTTGTAAAAATAAAATTGGCATTTGGACGAGAGCTTTTATTAAAATCATATCATTTCCTGCAGCAATCAGATACTCAATTACCTTATTATAGTTGCACTACAATGAGATTTGTTTACAACGGAGTTTGTTAAGATGTTTTATTGTTATGTGTATCCATTGTAATTGTTTACATATTCAATGCTGCGAAAATACATAACTGGCTCAAAAAGTATTCACTTTATAAATATATATATATATATATATATATATATATATATATATATATATATATATATACGTGTCTATGTGACAAAAAACAATTTTCTGACGCGAAAAGGTCTTTGAAATCGATGCAAAGTGTGGGGTGGCAATCGCTCTCAAATGGGGACAGTCTCTTTCGAAGTTATTTCAAACTTCGATAACTCTAACAATAGACATAGAGCCTCAGTTTTGGTCGCGTTTTAATGATGAAAGTTCTTACCAGTACTACGTGCCAGTTCGTGACAATCGGACGTCGAAGACTGTGGACGCGCATAGCGGTGAACTCACGATTTTTCACCGCTAGGTTTGACATTTGCAAGTCAAGTATCTTACTTCACGCACAACTACCACCACTGTGTTCAACAAATATAAGCTGAAAATGAGTTAAACTATTCAAAACAATAATTTTATTCTATTTCAATATTTACGATTGACGTTTTTACGAAAAAAACTGGCAGTATCCGACACGGCGTTTCCTTTTTTTTCGTGATTTTCTCAGACACGGTTGAAAATTTTCGTATAGTTCTTTAACATTTTCTACTCAGTTGGTTATACAGAATCACCTATATTAATAATAGACACGTTCTTTGTTACATCTAGTCTCGTAGAGCGCATTTTATTAAAAAAAAACTATAAACCAATGCGTTGACAATTTTTTTTAGTTCAGAAAAAAAGAAAAAAAATTTAAAAAAAAATTAAAAACCACCTTCTGCCCTCGTCTTCATCTGATAATTTCTTAGACTACTAAGATTTTATTAATCATAGTCTGAAATTTAAAAGATTTAGTTTTCTCAGGCGTCCGTTTAAAGATAAAACTGAATACGAATAACGGCAAAAATATTTTAGAGAAGTGAAGTTAAAAGTTTGAGAACTACAAATAATATTGAGAAAATTTAATTCTAAAGAATTCTTGTAATATTACAAAAGAAAATGTTTTCCTAAGTCGAGTTTTAAAATTTGGCAGCGCCATCTATTGTACACTAGGAGAACCTTATTGCTAATGTTAATAAAACTTATCAGCAGTACGATTTATAATATCGAGTATTTATGAATGACTTTTTAATTATTTTCTTAACTCTACAATACGCCACGAAAAACTTATCCAAGCAGTTACATGAAAGAAGTATTTTAACGAAGTATTTATTAAACTCATTCAAGAATGTTATAACAACCGAAACATATTTTTCAGTTATAGTATTTTACTATAAAATTACATAGCATTGTGTATATTCTGAATTTTTCAGAATAATAGTTTCAGTGATAGAGACGGAAACCAAGTATTTAATGTTGTTTTGTTTCTTCTGTAGCCCGCGATTTACTTCTCATATTCCATCTATGTTACTAATTTGTATGCTCCATTTTCAGTTTCTATTTCAGTTAGGATTGTTAATTTATATATATATATATATATATATATATATATATATATATATATATATATATATATATATATATATATATATATTGGTAACTGCTTGCTTGCTTTTAAATAATATTTTGGTAACTGAAATTTTATAGTGGTCCATATAATATATAATATTTATTTATTGTGAATATTCGTGATGGAAATAGTGCTTATAAGCTTTTTAAAATATATTTTAAATGTATTTCTCTAAGCGAGGAGAAGCTTCGGTAAGTATTTATTTGCATTATAAATTATTTAAAGTTTCATTATTTGATTTAATTTAGATCCTCTACATCAAAAATTAAATTATACCTCTGGATAGCTAAAGACCAAAGAATTCATTACGACAAGCGAGAACAGTGACGCATCGCGCGCGGTGGATGGGGAAACGCCGCCATTTTGAGGTTATTTTGCTGCGTATCGAGATTTGCAATTAGTATAACTTTTGATTCGGAAAAGTTACGATGTTCGTTTAAGTTTTAATCGTCAACTGTCATCAAAATCTATCGATTGTATATAAAACATTAGTTTAAAGTAGTGACAGTGAATATAATAAGGTGTTAGAATAAAAAAATATTATCAAAAGTATATAATGTCGGCCTATGCGCTATTGTAACATAATAATGATTTGTTTCCTTGCTTTTATCCTAAATACATAAATAAAAATATTTTATTTAAAAAATATAACCCGTTACATAGACGTATTCACGTACAACACACGGCCGTGTCCATGACACAGTCACACACAGTATAATTTCATATAGTGGGGTATTATATGAAAGGGCTTGTTACGAGTTTATTATAAAAAAATATACGAAAATAGGGAATTCCTCTCCCTTTATTTCCAAAACTACTTAACCAAAAATGATAAAAAAATAGGTTGGTAAAATCTGACTAGAAGAAAACTATGGCGAATATTCCATATCTTATTTTTTTTAAATATTCACCATGTTTTAAGCCTGTGAAGGGTTGGTAAAATCTGATTAGAAGAAAACTATAGCGAATATCCCATATCTAATTTTCTTTTAATATTCACCATGTTTTAGGCAATATATTTGCGTTGCTTAAATGTTTATAAATGCCCAGATATATACGGAACCCTGATAGTGCGAATTTCACTCGTACTTGTAAATTTTTTTTATTGTATTTTCTGCGAAATGACTTATAAGTACGTAAGGGATTTGAATACTTTTAATCTATAAACTTACAGTGTCAACGTCTCGTATTTGTATATACGTACTTGAGGAATAGTGTTAGGTGTCAAATGGAATTATTGAAAAAAGTCAGAGCTTATACATCGTGACATTGATATGTCTATATAAAAGTTTATTTCCAGACGTTGTAGGTCTTACCTCATACCGAAGAGTCATTTCCTGTTTCAACCGCACCACCACAAGCGTGCTGTTTTGTTTAGTTATGCAAATGGTATGAATAATGTCAGTTTTCTAAGAAAACAGAATGTAACCGGTTAGCATTCGCCCGCGACTTCGTCGACATGGGATTCAAAATATTACCGGTAATGCTAATCTATATATATAATGAAACTGTAACAGAGTAAATTCTGCACATAGAAAATATTTTAAAAAGGTTGATTGATTTAGCATATAGTGAAAACCTGTTTTTAACATTTTTGTCTGTCTTTCTGATTATCTGTGTGTTAATTTGTTCTTCAATCACGTGAAATCTGTTGCACGGATTTTGATGAAATTTGGTATGACAATAGTTTATATCCTCGAGCGACATATAGAACTTTTTATCCGCATATTAAAGATTTAAAAAAAAAAACCACTGACTCGGTAAAAGTTACGAAATTGATACTGCCAACGCCATTTTTTAGCGTTTTAGTAAACTTTATGCTCATGGATATATTACGAAATGGTACTGTCAATGCCATCTATTAGCGTTTTTAGTAAACTTTATGCTAATGGATATATTACGATATGGTACTGTCAATGCCATCTTTTAGCGTTTTAGTAAACTTTATGCTCATTGATATATTACGATATGGTACTGTCAATGCCATCTATTAGCGTTTTTAGTAAACTTTATGCTAATGGATATATTACGATATGGTACTTCCAATGCTATCTATTAGCGTTTTTAGTAAACTTTATGCTTATAGATATATTACGATATGATACTGCCAACGCCATCTATTAACGTTTTTAGTAAACATTATGCTCATGGATATATTACGATATGGTATTGCCAGCGCCATCTATTAGCATTTTTAGTAAACTTTATGCTCATCGATATATTACGATATGGTACTGCCAACGCCATCTATTAGTGTTTTAGTAAACTTTATGCTAATGGATATATTACGATATGGTACTGCCAACACCATCTATTAGCGTTTTAGTAAACTTTATGCTAATGGATATATTACGATATGATACTGCCAATGCCATCTATCAACGTTTTTAATAAACTTCATGCTCATAGATATATTAAGATATGGTACTGCCAAAGCCATTTGTTAGAATTTTTCAGTAAAGTTTATGCTCATAGAGTTCCGAGAGAAAAATTTAAAAAAAATTGCGAGAATTCCGGGAGAAAAAATAATACAAAATAAAAAAAATTGTAATAACTATTCTTATATTGCTCTATTAGTTTAGTTTATGTCAGGTTATGTCAGGTCAGGTTAAGTTAGGCAAGGTTAGGTTGTTAGGTTATAT
This sequence comes from Druceiella hillmani, assembly GCA_039881145.1. Taxonomy (NCBI): domain Eukaryota; kingdom Metazoa; phylum Arthropoda; class Insecta; order Lepidoptera; family Hepialidae; genus Druceiella; species Druceiella hillmani. Next base: position 14,682,797 of record JAYKKI010000031.1, read on the forward strand.
TAGATTAGATTAGGTTAAACTAGATTAGAATATGTGTGGTTAGGTTAGGTCAGTTTAGGTTAAATTAGACCAGGGTTGTTTGTGTCAGATTAGCTATGTTTGGTTAGGTTATGTCAGGTTATGTCAGGTCAGGTTAAGTTAAGTTAGGCAGGGTTAGGTTGTTAGGTTATATTATATTAAATTAGATTAAACTTGATTAGAATATGTGTGGTTAGGTTAGGCCAGTTTAGGTTAAGTTAGACTAAGTTTTGTTTATATCAGATTAGGTTATGTTATGTTTGTTAGGTTAGGTTATTTTAGATTAAGTCATGACAGATTAGATTAGATTTTATAATATTATTCTGATAATAAAATATATTAATAAAATATGTGTTCTTATTAGTTTGTTCAATAGACCATCGTCTATTGAACAAACTAATAAGAACATTATTCATAAAGCTCAGTCAATTTAATATTTTCAGTGCTTATTATCATATTGCTCATCCATTTTGAACATTTTCCATGCTGCCCGGGCGTTTTACATAATGCTCTGTTAATCATTTCGTCCACAACATGTACACACTTAATCATTATTTTCGGACAATACGGTAGTTGACTCATTCTAAATTTTGATATTTTTCGTACAATATTATGAAATATAAGTTAATTAAAAACCAGTCTTGAAGAAAATTAAAAAATTGATTGAAAAATATGCCAGTTGGAGGCTTCTAAATTTGAAGAAACCGATAGAGTTGGGTATATCCTTGTCTCTTTTCCTCTCGTAGAATATAATGTGCAATATTAAAAGTGACCTCACAACACAGTATTGCTGTCCTTCTCTAAAGGTTAATATTTAAACTTTTATAACTTGTTCAATTTTTAAGATTAAAAAAAATTTTCACTCTTCATCAGTTTGTACCTTGAAATTATGATTAATGAAATAAAAAAAAATTAGTCAAATACCCAATTGACTGTAACATAAGGATATGATATAATATACAATGTCATGAAACTAAATATGAATTGTAAAATAGTACAGATTAATGATGCATTCAAGACACTGGACTGTTAAGTGAGAAAGGACAAGTGTTTTACAATCATATAAACGTATGGCCTTGTCAATTAGGAAACACTTGCATAAATATCACTGGCAAACAAAATACGTTTAGAATATTTCCAGCAATTGTTGTGCCATGCTACGTCACTAATTCATAGTGAAGTTCCACACGGCAAATTCAGTTCCCCGCGGGCAGGGAGCCCGCAGTAAGACAGAAACAAAAATAGCACGGTCTACCTGTCACTCTGTAATTAAGTGTTGCCAGATTTATGGCCGGTTTCCGAGGATACTAAATAACCATTCCATAGCTATTGGTCCATTAAAGTTATTGGTTCGATAAACTACAAACAACCATAAATGCGTTTCTGAGCACTATTTCGTTCCATTGATAACTATCGATTCGATAAACATTTCTCTTGTGTATCAGTAGATGGCTCTTTCTTGGAAATAAAGTTTTATACGTATTATTGACTAAGAAATTAAAATTAAAAGATACTTTTGCAGGATAGAAGACACTAAATATTCACACGTAATGACATTTAATGATGATATAATGAATGATATCAAACTTGATATAAGCGAATGATAGCAAACTATTTGTGTCACACTTCGTCAATCCAATTACGCTATAAGAAAATGTCAATATCTGTGTCACACTCTGTCATTGCGGTTACGCAATAACAAAATGCCAAATAAACATATTGATATCTCACTCTAAAGATCAGAAATGTTGGGCGGAAAGGCCATCTAACGGTTACACTTTTTAACGATCTGAACTTCGTACGCTCTGAACTTCTGATTTTACTGCTCATAAAAATTAATTCCGGGCGCTATATATGAAAATCCAAAAAATTATTTAAAAATCGTTTAATATTCTAATAACGTTGGCTGTATAAGATAACCAAAGTTAAAATTGGTTATCTGACAAGAGAAAAACTAACGGCGAAGAACTTAGCGTCTGCTTCCGTGTGTTTTTATCACAGTTCATATTCTCCTATGTTTATTTGTACTTCTCAAATAACATTACTATTTAAGTTAATAATCCAACATTGACTAATAATATATATTTACGGCGAGTTAAAGGAACTCTGCTATTACTTTTTTTTCACCATAAATATAGCATAGTGAACGTTTCAAAGCGATTTCTACGATTTCTCAATTTTTTGGAAAATTGTATTTATAAAATGAATATCTTCATTTGATTTCGATGAAAAACTTGAATTTAGCTACGCAATCCATATTCAATTTTAGGATTTTGCAAAAATACAAATTTGCAAAAATAACACGAAAGGTTAAAGTTAATACCAGTTTCATATAAGACAACACTTATTATGGAATAGATAAACGGCCATTTTTGTTCAGTTAACTTAAGGTGAGTTTGTCGAATAGATACTTACTTTCAGGCGTTCAGAAACGATTTTTGACAAATTATTGGTTCGATAGAGATATGACAGCTCCTGTTACGGAATAGATAAGCGGCCATTTTTATTCAGTTAACTTAAGGTGAGTTTGTCGAATAGATACTTACTTTCAGGCGTTCAGAAACGATTTTTGACAAATTATCGGTTCGATAGAGATATGACAGCTCCTGTTACGGAATAGATAAGCGGCCATTTTTGTTCAGTTAACTTAAGGTGAGTTTGTCGAATAGATACTTACTTTCAGGCGTTCAGAAACGATTTTTGACAAATTATCGGTTCGATAGAGATATGACAGCTCCTGTTATGGAATAGATAAACGGCCATTTTTGTTCAGTTAAGTTAAGGTGAGTTTGTCGAATAGATACTTACTTTCAGGTGTTCAGAAACGATTTTTGACAAATTATCGGTTAGATAGAGATATGACAGCTCCTGTTACGGAATAGATAAACGGCCATTTTTATTCAGTTAACTTAAGGTGAGTTTGTCGAATAGATACTTACTTTCAGGTGTTCAGAAACGATTTTTGACAAATTATCGGTTCGATAGAGATATGACAGCTCCTGTTACGGAATAGATAAGCGGCCATTTTTATTCAGTTAACTTAAGGTGAGTTTGTCGAATAGATACTTACTTTCAGGCGTTCAGAAACGATTTTTGACAAATTATTGGTTCGATCGAGATATGACATCTCCTGTTACGGAATAGATAAGCGGCCATTTTTATTCAGTTAACTTAAGGTGAGTTTGTCGAATAGATACTTACTTTCAGGCGTTCTGAAACGATTTTTGACAAATTATTGGTTCGATAGAGATATGACAGCTCCTGTTACGGAATAGATAAGCGGTCATTTTTATTCAGTTAACTTAAGGTGAGTTTGTCGAATAGATACTTACTTTCAGGCGTTCAGAAACGATTTTTGACAAATTATTGGTTCGATAGAGATATGACAGCTCCTGTTACGGAATAGATAAGCGGCCATTTTTATTCAGTTAACTTAAGGTGAGTTTGTCGAATAGATACTTACTTTCAGGCGTTCAGAAACGATTTTTGACAAATTATTGGTTCGATAGAGATATGACAGCTCCTGTTACGGAATAGATAAGCGGCCATTTTTATTCAGTTAACTTAAGGTGAGTTTGTCGAATAGATACTTACTTTCAGGCGTTCAGAAACGATTTTTGACAAATTATCGGTTCGATAGAGATATGACAGCTCCTGTTACGGAATAGATAAGCGGCCATTTTTATTCAGTTAACTTAAGGTGAGTTTGTCGAATAGATACTTACTTTCAGGCGTTCAGAAACGATTTTTGACAAATTATTGGTTCGATAGAGATATGACAGCTCCTGTTACGGAAAATAGATAAGCGGCCATTTTTATTCAGTTAACTTAAGGTGAGTTTGTCGAATAGATACTTACTTTCAGGCGTTCAGAAACGATTTTTGACAAATTATTGGTTCGATAGAGATATGACAGCTCCTGTTACGGAATAGATAAGCGGCCATTTTTATTCAGTTAACTTAAGGTGAGTTTGTCGAATAGATACTTACTTTCAGGCGTTCAGAAACGATTTTTGACAAATTATCGGTTCGATAGAGATATGACAGCTCCTGTTACGGAATAGATAAGCGGCCATTTTTATTCAGTTAACTTAAGGTGGTTTGTCGAATAGATACTTACTTTCAGGCGTTCAGAAACGATTTTTGACAAATTATTGGTTCGATAGAGATATGACAGCTCCTGTTACGGAATAGATAAGCGGCCATTTTTATTCAGTTAACTTAAGGTGAGTTTGTCGAATAGATACTTACTTTCAGGCGTTCAGAAACGATTTTTGACAAATTATTGGTTCGATCGAGATATGACAGCTCCTGTTACGGAATAGATAAGCGGCCATTTTTATTCAGTTAACTTAAGGTGAGTTTGTCGAATAGATACTTACTTTCAGGCGTTCAGAAACGATTTTTGACAAATTATTGGTTCGATAGAGATATGACAGCTTCTGTTACGGAATAGATAAGCGGCCATTTTTATTCAGTTAATTTAAGGTGAGTTTGTCGAATAGATACTTACTTTCAGGCGTTCAGAAACGATTTTTGACAAATTATCGGTTCGATAGAGATATGACAGCTCCTGTTACGGAATAGATAAGCGGCCATTTTTATTCAGTTAACTTAAGGTGGTTTGTCGAATAGATACTTACTTTCAGGCGTTCAGAAACGATTTTTGACAAATTATTGGTTCGATAGAGATATGACAGCTCCTGTTACGGAATAGATAAGCGGCCATTTTTATTCAGTTAACTTAAGGTGAGTTTGTCGAATAGATACTTACTTTCAGGCGTTCAGAAACGATTTTTGACAAATTATCGGTTCGATCGAGATATGACAGTTCCTGTTACGGAATAGATAAGCGGCCATTTTTATTCAGTTAACTTAAGGTGAGTTTGTCGAATAGATACTTACTTTCAGGCGTTCAGAAACGATTTTTGACAAATTATTGGTTCGATAGAGATATGACAGCTCCTGTTACGGAATAGATAAACGGCCATTTTTGTTCAGTTAACTTAAGGTGAGTTTGTCGAATAGATACTTACTTTCAGGCGTTCAGAAACGATTTTTGATAAATTATCGGTTAGATAGAGATATGACAGCTCCTGTTATGGAATAGATAAACGGTCATTTTTGTTCAGTTAACTTAACGGGAGTTTATCAAATATATAACTTACTTTCGGATGTTCAGAAACTATTTTTGACAAACTATCGGTTTAATAAAGATATTGAATAGAGAAACTGCTGTCAAATGTACCTCAGAAACCGGCCATTAATGTGTTACCAATTATCGTTTATACGTATTAGATACCAACATATGTCCGCGTTTTTGGAACGGCTGTGACTGCTACTAAGAATGTTTTAAAATCTAAAAATAATAAGATCTAAAAATGTCAGTTCCGCACCCGTCAACTCAGCCGACAAGCGAGCCGAGTCGAGCATAAAAGTACCCAGAAGCAATGAAAACTATGACAAGAATGCTACTTCTCAGCTTCTACTTAATGGATTAAATTGAATGAAAAAAAAACACTTGTTTATTTTCGTAACATCTGCTATCGATTTGGAAATAAAACTGACAAAGAACGCATCGGGCTCGCGCATCGAGGGTCCGTAACTCGTTTGAAGTGAATTTACTTTATTTGTTATGTCACTACGAATATGGCATTTCTAGCGCGATACACGTTTAATAATATCTGATGTAATTAAATACCGGTGACATATGTATATTTTATTGGGAATATATCAAAAACTGTAACATCTAGAATAATCGTTATAGTCCAACAATCTTTGCGTGGATTACTGTTTTTTTTCATAATTTTAGGTTCAGTAGTTTCGGAGATGAGGGTGAGGAGGCATATTTTTTTGCATATTTTTCGTATATCTCTGAACACATATTTCACGAAATATATTTGTAAAATTTTTCGAAATTTAAATTTAAAATGATAAAAAAAGGGTGCGTGTACTTATGTACGCGCGTGAGAAGTTATACTTCTTTGGCATCATTAAATAATACATACGGATAGATAACCTCAATTATATTGGAGCACTTGAAAAAGTCTATAAACACTATTTTTTCACTAATATTTACGAATAGTAAATACATTAATCAAAATATTGAATTTAAATCGCTACTGAATATAATTTATCAGCACATATATAAATCGCACTTATATGAAACTAAAACACGTGTGTGAATATAGACACTGGAAACATGTGGATAAATACTATGAATATGAAAACAGTGAACAGAGGCGACGATGGTGCCAATAGCTTTTGTTTCGAGACTGCAACCGCTGCAAATTCATACTGTAACTTTTGTGTGACGAATCTTAAAATTTCACTCATCATTTTTTCATAACGCGCCTAAAGAAGTATAACTTCAAAAATATTTTTGAGGCTATTGCAACAATCCCTTTCAAACCATACCAAACACAAGATTTAAAAAAAATATAATTATTTTCGAATATTGACTATTGATATATGTACGTGCCAAATTCAAGTCTCTACGCCAAGCGGTTTCTATTAAAAATGGATGTAACAGAAGGACAGATATGTGTGTGTTCTTATGAGTGATAAAATAATAATATGGCTTTATTAGACATATTCATCTTTACCAATGTAATAATACAAAAGATAAATCTTCTTTAGATCATCGTTGCCTACCTTTGCTAGAGATAGCGTAAAGATATCTATAGATATAATTTGTATTTTTTAAATGTAATCGGCCCACACTTAACCTCTATTTCTCACGTTACGCTCGTGTCGACCTTGCTACGTTGGGTTTATTTGTCGAATATATTAACTCGTCGAGTCGCTTATGTGTGGTCAAATATGTAATACCAACAACGTCCAATATTTAAGTTTCGCATTGTACGTGTTTGGCCTATTTAGGAAAAAAAATGTTCATATGCGTGTACTGCCCACGACTCCTCAACTCAACTCACATCTTTATCAATTTAGGATGTAAGCAAGGTGTTGACCTTGATAATACATATAGCTGAGTACGTAAGGAATTCATACTGCGATCTAGAATACCTGTAGCGCCATCCGTTGGTTATTAGTAAAACTAAGTAACTAAGTTAACTTGCTAAATACATTTGAATCTTTTGCTCGGTCTCCATTAATATAACGTAATATATTTCTGTTATTTTGGGGTTTCAAAGCAAAATTGTATCTTTTAAATACTTAAAACATCGTTAAAATTATTAGTTTTCGATTGAACTCAAAGTTTTAATATTTTAAGCTGATGTTATACGCCTGCTTTACGCAGCGTAATAACATACACCTCTATAAATTTTCCCCATGATCCTCAACATACAAACAAACTTCCGTTAAAGTTTTATAATATAGATTTATTGTAATCTTAAAGAAAATGTTGATAATTTAGAAAATTAGTATTCAGGCCGTCTCTCAGTGGTTTAAAAGCTAATAAAGTTATTATATAATTTTTTTACTTTTGTTTCCGTAGCCACCCACTCGCCTCCATAGCGCTTCATGTTTGTTCGCCTTCTAGTACACACCCCAGAAATATTAATATAGTTCCGTAGTCTGACCATTAAACCTTCGGGATAAACACCTTATACAATGGTGAAAACTACATTAAAATCCATCTCGTACTCAGGTTATAGGCAAACAGTCGGACAGATAGAGGTTCCGTTTTAAAATATATAAGTATTATATGTTTTTAGGGTTGTTATCGAGACTGTAATCTTACGAAAATTAATATTATAAATGCACTGTTCATTTGTTTGTTTGTGACCTAATAACTCAACACTTAATTGACCAATAGTTGGTGAATTTTGGAAATTTTTATATAGTGCTATGAACTAACACATAAGATAAATATACAGGAAAATTATGCCGGAAAATCGAGCAGTTTGTTCTTAGGAAACAAATATATTTTTCCTTACATATATTGCGTTGGTATACGTCTAAATATTTTGTCATTGTATTATCGGTTTGTTTTCTATATCTAATAGCTGCAAAGGCTTCCTTGTATCGATGTTCCCTAAAGCTTAAATTTAAAAATGAACTCTTGTATACAAAAAATTAAAAGATATAAGCCGTTTAAAATTCTTTTTAAATTTTTAAAATTCTTTTTAATTTTTTTATACTGTCAATCAAACAAATGAAAAATCTTGTGTTTTTAAAAAAGAGTGAGGTTATTTTTTTCATAACAGTTTGTCGAGATTTGTCTAATGTCCGTACCGTCCTTCGTACACTGATGTAACAAAATCCATGAACTTCACAGGCCGGACAGATCGTCGAAAAAATCCAAGTAAAATTCGAAAAAAGCAAAAAAAAACAACACAGTCACATTTTGACAACACAGAACACAAGTCAATGTAAGTTCCTTTAAGCAATGGCTACACGTTTAAAAAGCGATCTATAGAGATTACGTTTTGTAACCGTTTCTAAAAATTGAAAATTTTCGTTATATTATTGTTATTTATAATTATTGTCAATAATTATATGTCTTATCAATAATGTCTTATCAATAACTATTGATATTAAAAATATAATATACTAAGTGCATTTATGACGATAGCATTTTTGTTTCGGATTACGATCACAAATTTTATTTTATTTTTTGCCTTTTCGTGGTTGTCAATCTCTGAATTGTTTTTTTTTATATTTTAAAAAAAATTTAGTTTTTTTTTAATAATACTCTTTTTCTTTAACTTTTATGAATTTGAACTCAATGACAACACAAGATAGACTGTTGTGGCAAAAATGTACGACGAGGGTTGACCCCAAATGAGATATGGGACCATAGTCAGGAGATCTTTTTCCTGGGCTATGTAGAGAGAGAAAAATTCTATTTTTGCAACGCCAGGCCCATTTCTGTCTATATCCTCCTACAACAAAAAGTTACAGAATAGTTTTTATATAATTTCACAACAACCACATTTAATAAAATCAGTCGTTCGAAACGTACACGGTTTTTAATTTTCAACATTTGATTACAATCAAAGGTCAATCTATGTGCTAATCCACGAATTATAAGTATTTTTTTCTTCTTAAAACAAAGTAACGTATAAACAAAACTAAATATTTTGTCTTAAGATTCTCAGTAGACCTCCATAAATTTGGTTTGCGGCGAGCGAGGCCGCGAATAGCAGCTGGTTGGCTATAAATACGTAAAAGTAGCGAGGCGAGTACTAACTGAACAAGTAAACATACAACGCTATAATGAATGTAATAGCCCGACAACAAAATCTGAATCCATTATACCAGAAAGTAGTTCACAATATCCATTACTAGGGCACAGATCAATTCGAGACAACAGGTGTTTAAGAACTAAAACGAATCATAATATATTATTATAAGTGTGAAAGTAAGTTTGTTTGTTTGTTTTTCTCACGTTCACGCCTCAACTACCTGATCAATCTCCGTGAAATTATTTAAAAATATAGCCTGTCATTATTATAAACATAGATTAAGAAATTTTAATAGATTTTTTTGCTAATTAAAAATATGGTATGTAAGAACGCATCACAGCAACATGGTCAGCCTATGGTTAGCTACTGCGAGGTGCAGACTTTTTTCTTTTTATACCATTTCATCGAGTCTGCTTCTCAAACTACTTAACCATTTCCATCATAAAAAAACTATGTATTAAGAAAGACGTTATTTTTAGATTAAACCATTATTTTTTTCTTCTCCTTGCGTTTGAAGGAAGCTGCGAGTCAAAGCTAGTTTGAAAATAGCAGTGAATAATAATATGTTGCTTCGAAGTTTAAGGAAAATGTTTCCTTCTATTCGTTTTCTTATTTAAGGAAAAGATCACGTGCAAGAAAATTCGAAATTACTGAATTAGAATTTTACTAATTTCAATTAAAATCGAAGTGAAACTTGTGTAACGATGTTGTGTTACGAAACTTTCGAGACGAAATTCAAAGTGAAACACTAAGGGACAGAGTTAAGGGCTAGACACGTGACCTTGAAGTAGGGCGCGCGCAAATTAAGTACTCGAAGATATATTTTTTTTAATTCCACGCATAGTGAGAAGAGCGTTCTCGTTGGAAAGAGCTGCATTTGTTGTTGTGAGAGGGATGAAAAAAAATATTTTGACACTATAAGGGTCTCAAAAATATTTTTTTTCATAATTATAGGTAATGTATCTTTAGAGATAGGCATACTGAAAAATATACAAATAAAAAAAGATATGTTCCCCCATTATTTCCGTAACTATAGAGTCTGAAAATGAAAAAAAAACGGGGATCTTAACAGCCTCCGTAAACGTTGTCTGAAAATTGTAACAGTCATTCAAAAAGCCGTAGCCTTCGTAACTTTCACGATAATATAAATGCCCCCCCATAATTAAATAGATTTGGTATTTTAAATAATTAATTTAAAAATTTGCTTTAAGAAGTCCATTTACTTGTAATAAATAAAGTATATTCACTTCAAACGAGATACAGAACAATGGACGCGCCAGCCAAAATTTGCGCATTTGACCGGTATTGCAATAAAGGTTTAATGAACATATATTTTTACAGTTTTTTTTTGGCTTTTCTTCCAATATCGAAAAAAATTAATAAGGGTGTGATCTACTGCCATTTGATACCCGCATCATATTTAAACAAAAAATTAATTTAGCACAAAATATCTTTTTTTAAATTACATACTAAATTTCAAATCTACGACTAACCATTCAACATTTAAAATCCGAAGACAGACAGAAAAACCTACGAACAAAAAAAAACTTAATAACACAAAAAACGAGTGTGCTTTAGACCACACGACTGAAGTAAAACTTCAAATTCACAAAATATGAACTTTAAAATAAATTTACAATTTTATTCACTTTAAACGTAGAATATTTAATGTATTGAACAAAATAATAATTTATAAAATTGTTCAAGAACGAAATGAAATTACAAAAAATCACCATTTGCGTAACGCTAACTCAAACTCGCATATATATATATTTCATGCACTGGCTATGAGAGGAAGAGAGCAAGAAAATGTGCGCGCACACTGCTCTCTCATGCTCCTACAGTGTGATACAGACAATAGGCTTGCACTGTGTCTTAGATATACGAAACATAACTGGCTATGAGAGAAAGAGAGAAAGAAAATGTGTGCTCGTACCTCTCTCTCTTGTCCCCACAGTAATATACGAAACGTAACTCTCTTTCTTTCTGTCTTCACTAACTTATATCTTCCTCTCAACTTCCATTCGCCTCGCCCGATCACACTTTTCGTAACGCTCTCGACACGCATTCACCAGCTTACTCCCCAAGTCAAGCGTGCGTAAAGAAGTTTTACTTCAAAAACCTACGAACGAAGGAAAACTTAAAAACACAAAAAAATAGTTTTAGCGGCAATTAATTTTTACCAGTATAATATTAATATTTTTTTTTTCAGTTAATCATCAGATCACTTTAACAACTACAACAAAGGCAAAAATACTAAAAAATATTCTTGATACTCAGATAATTCATGATTTGGTATAAAACGACATTGTTCTATATCTCCCAGTTGTATAACTACTTATCTTCTGTAGATCATCTAAGCCGGTACGATCTTCAACCATTATTAATTAAAACAGTGACACACTTGTTTAAATAGTGCCTCTGTAATAAACGTCATATTCTTCGTTCATATTAACGATGGTCGCGCTGTGCTAGCTAGGTTTACCATTCGTCAGAGTTTCCTCTAAGAGACTTACCATTTTATAGTATCGTATGTGGCTACAAGGAAGATTAATAAATCCGCCCGCCTACCAAATCAACATTACTGAACTCTTTCTTGTCCAGAGTTAATGATTGTAATGAAACCTTTGCGATATTGAATCGTTGCAAAGAATTCATTACAATCGACGTTAAAATATGGAATGTATTTTATATCATTTTATAGAATACGCTTTTGATAAATCAATAATTTTTATGTGGTATATCCACAAAATACTGCACAGAGGTCAAAATATTGTATGTAAAAAAATCGTGTTATGGTGTCAAAATTGACACCGTACAAAATAAAGTGATAAGATAATTTGCTCCCGTAATATCACTGATTGCTTTCTTGGTTATAGACATGATACCAACTTTCATCTCCGATAACAAATCTCTTCGGGGTTTTCGCCACAGAATCCCAAACACTGTTCACAGTAGTCAGTTCTGAAATACCGTTGCGTTGATCATATATTTGTATTTTCCTGTAGGAACCAATAGACGGCGCTGACTCGTGTTACATTTAGTTTCAGGGTTCCATAGTAAAAGAGGAAACTTCAAAACTTCCTCGTGTCTGTCAGTCTGTCACAGCCTCATAGTTTCTACAGTTTTTATTTACATACACAGTTTTTAGGCAGGCGCACAGCCTGCCTCTGCAGCGTCAGGATTGACAAGTTGGAAACCAGAATCCATAATCATCCAAAATCTCTGCTTGAGAACCACATTACTTATTTAAAACAGTAGATATGCATTTTCACAGTTCATATAAGCAGCGTAAGAACTAAGATATTGGAAACCAAAGTTCAGTGGCAAAGTCTACTTGAGAATAATAATATTAATTTAAAACCAGCAGATACTCAAATCTCAGAGTTTAGGTAGTTAGAGTTTAAGTAGAGAAGTTAGAAACCAAAGTTCAATGACAAAATCTCTGCTTGGGACCCACAATACTCATTTGAAACCAATAAATACTCAAGTGTCAAGTTTAGGCAGGTAGTACCCCCGCAGCATCACAACTAAGAAGTTGGAAACCAGAGTTAAATGACAAAGTCTCTACCTGAAGCCCGCAATACTAATTTAAAACTAGCAGATCTTCAAGTCCCACGGTTTAAGCAGATGGTACATCAGAATTTGAGGATCAAAGTTTGAATTTGTCATCATGATGCATTGTCATTGGTTAACAACGTGCAATATAACACGTCCGATACTTCAAATATTACTTTTAGTAATTACTCTTGAGTAAAATTTCCCTTTAAAACTCAAGGTAACTTCCCATATCGACGTAATGCACCTGCTGTACTGACCCACCGCCTGACATCACGCTAAGCTTTCTCCTCCCACAAAATGACGTAACTAGTCGAAACGTCACCAACGAGATTGCGCCAGTCCACACTTTATAAACCATATTACTAATATCCATAATCGTGCGTCACTCACGACGCATGCCACGGTAGTGAAGCAGCTGAGTTAGAACAACTGAGTCGGTAGTGGCCGCGTCGATTGGCCGACAATGGTAGGGTTTGAACAGCTGGTACGCTGCAATGTGCGTGACTCATGAACTTGGTCGTACTAACAAGCCTATTGTGGTCTTGTTTTATTTTTAACAGCAATATGTGGTATATTGAGGTATGTGCTGCTGATTAGCTGTAAGGCACATTTTCATTCGTATTAAAACAGAGAAAAATAAACTCAAGGCGTCTTTGATTCTATACAATCGTGCTGTGCCACTATCCCACAAGGTACTTTTTTGAAACGCAATATTAGGGGGAGGGGGAATAGTCATATTTTATTAAACTAATCAAAAGCTTCCAAATTATAATGTAAAAGCGTTTTAATAAACCCCTGTGTTGCTTAGAGTGAGGATGCTCATTAGCATATCTAAAGTCATATGGAGGAAATAAACAATAACTGGAGCCATAGTCAATTAATTACGTTCAGTGATAATTCTAGTTATAACAGAAATGATAATTCTAGTTATAACAGAAATGATAATTCTAGTTATAACAGAAAAGATAATTCTAGTTATAACAGAAATGAGGAACGAAGCATCGCTTATTCATAACTAAAATACAACAATGTATTTTCCCAATTAAATGAAACTACGTGATGTAGTATTATTTCTACTTTCTTTAAGTTCTTTACCACGACCTAGGTTTCGTTGTTGTACATCTTCAGGTGGGCTATTAGCAAAGATAGCAAAGGTCTTTGCTAATAGCTCACCTGAAGATGTTGTAATCCAACGAAACCTAGGTCGTGGTAAAGAACTTAAAGAAAGTAGAAATAATACTACATCACGTAGTTTCATTTAATTGTGAATAATGAATTTCTACAAAATTAATGCCAAATAATAATTATATTAAATCAATACACAATGTATTTTATTACGTTTAAAAAATGTTTGTCTGAAATAACGATTCCTAAAGTGGGTTGTAAGGATTACCAGGGGTCGATTTCGAAAAAAAATATGGGGTCCATGAGATGTAAGCGAGGGTGCATGGGAATGGAATCCATTTAAGCAATTCATCATCAATATTCAGGCGTTCCATGAATGACATAATACACTTAACACGGATTATGTGTACCATAGCTGTATAACTGAACTATTACTTATTTCAGCTATAAAATAAGACTATAACAGAGTAAAATTTGCAAATGGAAAACATTTTAAAAAGTGATTATTTAGCGTATAGAGTGATAATAGAATCCAGAAAACCTGTTTTTAGGATTTTTGTCTGTCTGGTAATTTGTTCCTCAATCACGCAAAATCTACTGGACGGATTTTTATGTAATTTGGTACGGTAATAGTTCATACCCGACCCGACCTTTGATCAACATACAGGATACTTTTTATCTAGATATTTATAGATTTAAAATAAAACTCTGACTTATTAAGACTTAGAATATTACAATATTGGTACTGCCAACCCCGTGTATTAGTATTTTTATTAAATTTTATGCTCATAAATATATTATAAAATGGCACTGCCAACACCGTATTTAGTACATACTAGAAACATTTTAAAAAATGGGGTGTGGCTGTGTCATGGACACGGCCGTGTGTTGTACGTGAATACGTCTATGTAACGCATAATTTCAACCGCCCCAGCTGCAGATGTACTGGCATCGTCGTTGATCCGCTCGACCGCATTCATTCTTTTACATTCCCGGCACTGCTTGACTCGGTCATATGGTGTTTTATTATTACCATTCGATTGTTCTTGAGAAGCCTTTCCAGCCGTATACGATCTTTGTATTTGGTTTTAGCTTTTCGACGCGTATAGGCCGACATTATAAATTTTTGATAATATTTTTTTATTCTAACACCTTATTATATTCACTGTCACTACTTAAAACTAATGTTTTATATATAATCGATACATTTTGACGACATTTGACGATTAAAACTTAAACGAACATCGTAGCTTTTCCGAATCAAACGTTATACTAATTGCAAATCTCGATACGCAGCAAAATAATCTCAAAATGGCGGCGCTTCCCCCTCCACCGCGCGCGATGCGTCACTATTCTCGCTTATCGTAATGAATTCTTTGATCATTTAGCTATCCAGTGGTATAATTTAATTTTTGATGTAGAGTATAGATTCAAAACTGCAACGCCAAACTGTATCCCCCGATTTTGTTATCATTAGGTTTTTTGGATTGCCCCCGTATGGTAGCAAATTTAAAGACGTATTCACGTCAAAATAAAAAGAAACATAATAACAGTGATGATAATAATAGTAATAGTTCCGATAGATCAGTCGGATCAGCTGTGTTTCAATGGTAAGCAAATTGGCACAATACACCGAATCGTTGATTCGATTCCCACCTGCCAATTGATTTTTTTCTTTGCGTGGTCTATAATAGTGGTTACTACACCGACATTATTTTTAAATAGTCTCGAGCACAGCTAAAAACGAACCCAAACTTGATGGGTTTACTGTTAATCCTTAAGGAGATACTTCGCCCACCGTCCCAGTCCATGCTAACTCTATAATTATCATAACGTATTGTCACCGGAAACAAGTATGGGTGCCAAGTTTCAAGTCTCTAGCCCATCGGGAAGTGGGTAAAATATCGATTACAATTTTTTTAGCAATATTCTTCCATGTCGCATTCTTCATTTCTGAAGTTCGTGTCCGTCCTGAAAAGTCCTGGTGGCTACATTAGTTTTTTCCATTCAGCCTGTCTTCGGCTTTCCTAATAGTAGATATGATTGGGAGGCCTGTGAGCGTAGTAACCTGGTCAGTCTATCGGGTAGGAAATCTACTGCGGGGTCGTTTGCCATAGACTTGCCCGACAACCATAGCTTTTCTAAGTTATCTGGTTCCCTGCGTGCAGTGGGGCAAGGTAGCTGATGATTCTGAGGTAGCAAACGGTAGACAGACAATAAAGCAATTAAATGAAAATTAAAAAAAAAATAAAGATAGAAAAAACAAAACACGTACACAGCATTATGCTTATTTATAGTTCTTTAATAACGCTTGTAACAAATATATGATTTCTTTAATTACTCTTGTCGAAAAAAAATACTAAAATTGGAAAAGAATTAATTGAAAACAAAAAGCCTTTTTGGTTTATAATTTTTCACTTCCAGGGTATTTCTTATGTTCTGAATTGCCAAATCTCTTTAATATTGAGCACCTGGATAGCCGCGCGCCCAAATTTCTGCTTAGAAAATAGTGCAATAAAAATATTGACACGAATTGCGGTGGGAAGAAGAACGATTAAGAAAGTAGAAGAGATAGGACTTCTTTAGATGTACTTTGAAGGTTTTAATTGAGAAGGAGTTATTGATGTCAGGGTACACTTGACTCTAAAGTTTTGCAGCTTCAATAGTAAATGACTTCTCGTAAAAAATGTGTTTTAGGAATACGTTGCGAGTAAGTTGTCAGAGTGTAATGAGACTCACGAACAGACAAGTATTCGAGTTTGAAACACGAAAAAAATGTAACAATGCAACGTATACTTCGCCGAATAACTTCGCCGAAATTAAAACCGCATTCACAACGTTATGCTTCCGTGTGCTGTAAGCTACACTGTACACTGGAGCTATCAGTTCAAGGTAAAAAGTATTATTTACATTCGTAATAAGTCCCAGTTATAAGATTCGACGTTGCCAAACCCGACTATACTCGTATATACGCACGTAAATATCGCATGTCTGCTCAAAATCTACCATAACTCAATAATTTTTTTGAGAAATCGACAAAATTATGTTAGGAACCTGGTGAAAATTTATTTTTTAATTGCATAATTGAAATTAAGCTAAAATGTGAAAAAAATCTTGTATGTGTATTAATAATACAACTTTCAGTATGTTGTGTTTTAATGATTCTTTTGGAACACGTTTTCCAAAAGAAGGTTTTTGAAAGAAGGTTTTCCAAAAGAAGGTTGCGGTTTTCTTCAAATATTTTGAGTGTTGACCGTTTTTGAGCAGATGTGCAATTGTTCCAAGTGTGACAATTTTATGTGAATTGACAATTTAAGAGACGAAATAAATCATTGGCTAAAATTGTAGCCATTTTTAATAAAGATAATAGGACTAGATGACTTAACAACCAATTAAGATGAAGATTACAAGATTTTCTATATATCTTATAAACAACTTGTTTTATACGAGTAAGCAGCGATGGGAAATCTTTCATCTCGCATCTTGGAGTCGGTTGCAAACTTCTGTTCTCCCAACTGACTTAAATCAACTGCAAAACATACTTTGTATTTTAAAATGTGTATTTCTTCTGTGAAAAAGTGATATATTCATATATTGAGAGAAATAATATTATTTAAATATGTACCATGTTTTATACCTGTGTAGGCAATATATATATATATATATATATATATATATATATATATATATATAGGTTGTGAAAAATTAATATTTGTAAATAGTTTAATAGAGTGCCTAAATATGTGGTGTGATTTCTATTCGCACATTACAGGCTTTTTTTTGAGACTGTGTGACTGACACAAGATTATATGATTAAGAAGACAATAAACTCACTGTAATAAAAACTTCTTAAATGGAAGACGCCTACGTCAAACAATGTTTCTACATGGTTATCCAAATAAATACTGACCGCACTCGATAATTGTAAGAATCCCTTGCGGTGTGATTTCTACTCGCATATTACAGGCTTTTTTGAGTCTGTGTCACTGACACAAGATTGTACGATTAAGAAGACAATAAACTCACTATAAGCTAAAGTTCTTAAACAAAAACTACGTCAAACAACTACTTCTACATGGTTATCCATATAAATACTGACCGCGCTCGATAATTCTCAACTTCGTGGTAAGACAATAATCGCAGCCACTTCGCGCTAAGCGCCCTATGGCTTCTTTTCTTTTTCACTAAAAAGGATTTATTGCATACGTTAACAATATGTTCTCTCTCACACGCTCGGTATCCTTGCTTAATAGCATGATGCAACGTCTATATAAAGCTATGAACTATGCATACCGATGCTTATGTGCTTATAGTGAGAGCTATTCTCGAGTGAACGAGGAACCTTCGACCAGATCGTAGCGAGGCTATAGTAATAAAATATCCTTGCTGGCGAATAAGTTGCAACATCTCGAGCGACCTGACCTGCCTACGTGAGTTAGGTGGGCGCCCACGCATCTGGTATATAGTATTCAAGACATTACCTTCAGTGGCTCACACAAAACGCCGGTCGTAATACATTGTCCGCATTTGTTGCATATGTATGGTTTGATTTATTGATATAGCAAAATGTTTTTACTGTAAAGTACTTTCGAAAATATAAAATGATTTTTTTTTTCAATTATAATTATATTAAAAAATATAGCTGTGAAAAACAGAACCTTTGTGAGAAATGAAAACCACCCAGCTGGTTCGCATATCGAAGGTTCTTTAACTTGTTTAAAGTAACATTATTTTAGTTATTAAAAGTCGTCACTAATATGGACTCAATAGAGCAATAAATGGTTAATAAAACCTAATATAATTAATATATTTGTTATATATTATCGTGAATATCTAGAAAACCATGAAATCTACAATCAACGTTATTATTGGGTAGGCTTCTAAAATCCCTGTTTTTTTCATAATTTTAGCTTTAATAATTTGGAAAATAGGAGGCGAGGGAGGGTCCATATTTTTTTTGCATATTTGACAGTTTATTACGGAAAATAAACTGCCTATATTACATAAAATTATGAAAAAATGTTTTTGAGAACCTTTTAGCTAGCCATTTTAAACCATACCCGCGTTGAGTAAATAAAAATTTTAATTAAAAAAAACCTGATAAAGTATTTTTGAATACATTTTTCTGATTATTGATATCACACACCTATGTTAATCGATTAATATAGGTGTGTGATATCAATATTATTTCATACTAGGTGTTCTCTTACGAGTATGTAAAAATAACAGGTACGTATACCTGTTATAAAATACTAGGCCGTATTCGGCACGCATACTTGCTTGTCGGGTATTCTATTGGGAGCACGCAACCTAAACAAACACTTGTCATAAAATATTAATCTTTTTTGCTTGTTACATACCGGGATTTCAGATATTTTGGTCTTTAACTTATCCAAACTAAACTAAACAAAAAATTACAAATATAAAATCGAATTGTTATTGTCCCATTCTTAAAAAAAACCTTTTCTCATAAAGTGGAGAATGCCTATATGAAGCAAACACAAAGTATGAGTATGTGGAATAGTAGCTAGTCCATGAGCGGACGTTTTCTGTTTCATTCTTGCCTAAGAAGGGATTTATACGATGAACGGGATATACTACGTACGTCGGTAATCGCTTTGTTTCTTTTGCTCTTATAGTAGTTGAGTCATTACAAGCAGAGACAGAGAACTGCGTATTTTGTAACAGGTATCTGAAATCGAATTGTTATTGTCCCATTCTTAAAAAACCTTTTCGCGTGGAGTGGAGAATGCCTCGTATGAAGCAAGCACAAAATACGAGTATGTGAAATAGTGGCTTATCCATGAGTATGAACATGTTACATATATGAACCTATTACGTGGAACGTTTTCTGTTTCATTCTTGGCTAAGAAAGGATTTATACGACGAACGGGATAGACTATGTACATTTTTTTCTATTTCTCAAAGTTTCGTCGGTAATCGCTTTGTTTCTTTTGCTCCTATAGTAATTGAGTCATTACAAGCAGAGACAGAAAACTGCGTATTTTGTAACAGTTATCTGCAGAATGTTTAAGCTAGTACGTCCGTTCCACGCAAATACCTGTTACAAAATACAGTATATATACTGTACCCCGTCTATAGTATGCAATAGGCCTCCCTCTCCGTATCCCGTCTCTCCGTTTCTTAATACATATGTTACAGTTTTTGAGTATTATACTTATTTTTGAGTATTTGCAATTGGGTTTATTACTATGCTAGTATAATCGATCTTAGAAAGAACATTGAAGAAAATGTTTTAAAAAAATTGCTATGATTGTGACGTTATAAATAAGAAAGCCATTGACCACTAGCGCTACAATTGGATAGACAAATATATTGCCTCGAACAAGATATAATTAAGTTATATTATATGTCATAGCAACGATATTATATAGTCATATCTTTCAGTCTATTAGTGAAACCTGGATTAAACCAATTGAAGCTATTTCTATTTGCGTATATTTCGATGCGCGTTAGCTGATTGTTTTTTCTATGCGTTCGAACGGTGCCAAGAAATCTTTCACATTTTTTTATAATACACTTTCTCTGCACATTCCTTTCTTGTGTTGTCACATTTTTTTCTGTTTCTCAAAGTTTCTTCGCATATATTCTCCGGTGATCTCATCTTTTGAATGTCGCTTTTTTACCCTTACATCGTTTGCTATATGCAGTCATAAATATTTCTTATTTACTACGTTTATAATGTTTAATATCGCGTATATGGTTAGTCGAAATGATGAATTTACAAATTGTGAAGCAAGTTTTCATATATAAAAATGCGTAGAAAAAAATTAAATTAAAGTTATCAAAATGTAAACTGAGTTAGTCTGATCTCTTAGTAATTACTGAAAGAAGATGAATAAGATGATAAGAAGATAGTTTATGACGAAAACAATATCTATGAGAGGTTTAAAAACCCTGTCAAGCACGAATAGAGCTCGAACTGTAAGGGTTCCGTAGATATTTAGTCGCGTATAAATATTTAAGGGTGCAGAGTATTTTTATTAAACCATTTTGAAAGCATTATAAATAGTTATGTATAACCACGTCATAATTGGGAAAGTATCATTAAAGTCCGTTTAATTGATTTTACACATAAACAGGTATGGTCTAATCATCTTGCATTCAGAAACAAATATAGAAATATCTGCGAGCAAGCGAGGTGTTACCTGATTATCTTGCATTCAGAAACAAATGTAGAAATATCCGCAAGCAAGCCAGGTGTTACCTGATTGTCTTGCATTCAGAAACAAATCTAGAAATCTCCGCTAGCAAACCGCGTAAAACTGGCAATGCGAGAAACTGTCCTTTCCCCCAAGTCTATTCCAGACTTATGAAAAAGATAGACTTTTTTAGATAAGCATTATGATTTTGGAATTTTATGTTTCTAATGTACATATTTTGAATATGCTGTTTATTTGTGTGGAAAAATCTATTCAGCTATTTTTATCCCTTTAAATATCTCTCATAATATATACATGGTGTCCGGGAATAAGTCTCGGACAAATATTGTCGTGTTTGTTATTAAAATAAAATTGAAAACATGACTTTTTTCCAAAAAATTAAAATAATATTCATAATTATTTTTCATCTTTTTCGTACACACGATACTTGCGCATATTGTTTAGCGCCGCTCGGGAGAATATTCCGCGAACAGCTGCGAAGACTTCTCCACAGCGGGTAAACTCCGCATTCCGGGCAAGTATTGGGTGTGTTAAAAAAGTTATGTGTAATATTTTTTTCCACTCAGTTATAAAAAGGGCGTGTTTTAGATTTTCTTTAAACGACAATTTATTCCTTTATAGTCAACGAATAGCGTCTTTCTTTGTCAGACATATATTGCCGGACACCGTGTATAAAACACGTTATAAAAAGATATCATATTCCAGATAAAATGTTTGTCAGACTGGAATTTTAAAATATAACAAAAAAACCTGTAGTCTCCATTTTCCTTTCACCACTTGTGCAGATAAAATTTTAAAAAATCCATTTCCAAAGTGCGTCTATGTTATAAAAAAGGCAAAATGTTCAAAGTATAACAAAAAGTTCTAAATTGCATGTTTTTACGACCAAACGGTGAGTCTAGGCGTTAACCCTAGTCAGTCAGGTTTGAGTTTAATAAACGTATTTGTATTGAATATATTTGGCGTTAATCTTGTAGAAATTCATTATTCACAATTAAATGAAACTACATGATGTAGTATTATTTCTACTTTCTGTAAGTTCTTTACCACGACCTAGATTTCATTGTATTACAACATCTTCAGGTGGGCTATTAGCAAAAATAATAGCCCACCTGAATAACAATTATCAAGTCTTTGCTAACCTGAAGATGTTGTAATACAACGAAATCTAAGTCGTGATAAAGAACTTAAAGAAAGTAGAAATAATACTACATCACGTAGTTTCATTTAATTGTAAACGTATCTGTAGTAAATTTAATAAAAATACAATGTTATTGCCAATATTATATACAAAGTTATTGTCAGTATTCGATAGTAAATTTAATAAAAATACAATGTTATTATCAGTATTCTGTAGTAAATTTAGTAAAAATACAATGTTATTGTCAATATTATATACAATGTTATCAGTATTCTGTAGTAAATTTAATAAAAATACAATGTTATTGTCAATATTAAATACAATGTTATCAGTATTCTGTAGTAAATTTAATAAAAATACAATGTTATTGTCAATATTATATACAATGTTATTATCAGTATTCTGTAGTAAATTTAATAAAAATACAATGTTATTGTCAATCGGAATGCTGTGATTGGAACTTTCTTATTTGTTATTTATGTTCAGTTGAATTACCCAGTTGTTCGTTATAAACTTTATGTAGAATATTATAAATGATGTGTGTACCTATATATTAACTTAATTCACACTGTCTTGTAATTAAGAATGAAAATTATTTTTAACAAACAAAAAGAATTAATATTGTTTCATGACATTATTAATAATATAGTTTTTAAACTTATGATAATAATGATTAGAGCTATATGTGATCTATAGTTTAAAATTCACCATCCATTTAAATTACTGCCACAGACAACATTGTTGACAATATTTATATAAATTAACTAATAGATGGCGTTACCATAGCGTTATATGTTATTGAAACACTGCAAAACTATCTCTCAGTGTTTCATATATTAACGTAAAAGAAGTTTCACTTCAAATAAATAAAAAAATGTTTTGACATTACGAATTTTATATTATAAATTCATGAAATAAAAACCAAATCATAGACAAATGATATAAGAGAAACAGCATGAGAATCGTACTAACGGAACTATAGAACTTTGCATTCTACAGTGTGCACTCTTAGCCACAAATATCCATAAATAGCCACAAATATCTACTGCACCACATATTTATATGCTAATCACAAAGTTCACCTTGGTCCAAAAAATCGCATGTTTACCGAATTTCGGCAGAACTCGCCTCGCGTTTCGCGTCGACCAATTAACATAACCAGACAGAAAATCCTCTCATATCCCACATAACCGGTTCCCAAACCTCCTTATCTCACACCCGTACGACGGCGCGTCCACTAATACGCATACAGACAGACGGACATACGTAAATAAATAAAGTCACGAAATAAATGTTTATTGTGGGTGTTCAAAAATAAAATGTATGCACGAAGGCCAGTCGACCGGATGCTACCGCGCGCGCCACCTATTACACGAAACGAGCGATATTGTTAGGCTGGTCTGACACCGACTTCTTTTATTAAATAATTTGTAGTTTTTTGTTAGACTAGTGTAGGAAAATACATTTTTTATAAACAATATTATTCTGATATTATTAATGAAGACATGTTATTAGAAAGGTAAACAGATAAATTTTACAAAGAGGAAAGTTTTTGTAGTCGTGTTTTTTGGGTTTGCTGCAAAAACAGCTTATTCAGTTGACGTGAAACCTTCACCATTGCATAGTTTAGTGTCTAATTGACCTTTTTGAGGATACTATTAATACATTAATCGTAATTATTAACCGTTTTAATATAAACCAAATATGTACTGGATACGTATTCGGTAATAACTGATCGGTAATAAATAATCATACTAATGGGAGACTGTGATAATTAAAATAATGCTTTGCTGTTCAGGGATTTGATCAAATCACTTCATTTCTTTAGGAAAATTGCAATATCTAATTTTCGTGAATTCGTGAATTGTCCACCTTTACACCTTAGGCTTTGATCAAATCCCGGTTTTCATCATTTCTCTGCATATCTATCATATATCCAATTTTCTGCGCAAAATTGTCACTAATTAGAACTAATTCGAGCGAAAGGCACGCTTAACGTGCTAATATTTTTAACACATTAATCGTGAATGATATTAAATAATTATTAACTGATTAATATGAAAATAACACCGTTCTTAAATTGAAATTTACGTTTTATTGCTTACTGTAACAAAAAAAAACGATTATTAAAGAATATCATAAAAGGATTTAAATTGCCAGGAGTTTTTTATAAGCATTTTGATGTATTTTTATAAGTGAAGAAACTAAAAAAACTTTATTATGATTCCTTGTTTGAACAGCAGCGTCTCGCTAGTACCATTAAATTCAAATCTGGAACGTTCATAGAATATAAATACGGCGCACTATTTTCTAAAGCGATCATTATCAGCGCATCCGCCGCTGAGTTAACATCGTCCACAAGCGCACACTCTTTAGCTTATTATATTTATTGTGATCGAAAGAATAGTAGTCATCTTTCAATGTTGACAGTTGATTATGGAAAAATACCAGAAACAATCGAGAACTGATTCACGACGAGGATGAATGACACAAATTACTCTAGAATCAGTGGCGATTCATATTTAATAATAATAATCAAGGAGTAAATTAGCGAACCACATTAAATTGGGATCTAACGGAGTTACCATAGTCAAAAACTCACCTTTGTACACATCTTTACTGACTACCACATTTAATTTTTTTTTCCTCTTTTGACTATTATGGCTTCTACAATAGATGTTGCCAGATAAAAAAAAATCATTAATTTTTTCACATCAGAAACTCACGTTAATGTTCTTGTCAGCTTTGCACTATAAAATCCGCTGGTCGTTCAACCCTTTAAACTGGTTGAATTCACTGGATCTGCACGTCTTGTTACATCGCAGCTTTAGTATCAAGTTTCATGACGGCGGCTGACACACGCCATATTTCGGGATACATTAATCAGATGTTGGCATTCGTAGTCGCAGTCTCGATTTACGTATTACATACGCTCCGCTGTCCGGTTTGTAGATCTTGCAGGATTACGTCGTCGGGATTGTTTTTTTTTTATTTCTATTGTTTTAACGCCGAAACGTTCTGTGTCATATTATAACGAAAACGTGTAATACTCAAGGGTTATACCACAGTTTACTTTAATCTATAGGGTAAATATTGTAAAATACCAACACTCAGGCGTGTTAAGGGGTATAATAAAATTAAACATACATAACTATAAACCACTTATAACCCAATGGGGTTTTAAAACGTATTAAATGTTATAAAAAAAAATCAGAAAGTTTTATTCCAAAATATCTCCGCTATTTTAATCGGAATCGGCATAGGTATGCACGTGCTATGGTGTTAAGCATAATTACAATGGTGGTATCATAGTAATTTTTCTGAAAAATTTAGTTCATGCTTCATTGAATTTAGACATTTTCAAATTTCCCGGCTAACTTATAGACTTAGCGCTGTAAAGAAAATATTTTGGAACGAACGTTTATTTCTGTGTGCAGTAAGATTTTTGTTCTAAGACAAAATAAAGTAATAACTATATTATTTTAATAAGCCTATCGGTGTATTTTCCTAAATGTATTCAGTGGGTATCTTTTATTGAAATCAAATTCTTTGAACGCGATGAGAATAAGATGTCAAGGTCAAATTTAATGCAACGTTTTCAAGCAACATTTTGTTGTAACGTCTGAGTGTAACGAATCTATCGCAAGAAGGACAGAAAATAAGGGCATAACTAACAACCCAGAGAGATAAATGAAACGACGATAGAATAAGACACGATAGAATAAGACAAGAAGTGTACACATGCGCGAAAACAAACAAAAATGGCGCTTGCTACTGCTATCAGCTGTTTTATACGTTAGGTTTGTCAAAAGTAAACTGTCAAAATTTTGTCGATTGATTTGTCCTATTCATGATTAATTTATTACAATACATTCCAACTTCCTTCAGCTGCATTTAGCCGTGTTCTGGTACTGGCATTATAGCTATTTTTTGACAATTGTCCGTAAATTTATATGCAGATTTTATTAGATGTTTACGTCGATTTATGATGACATTTTATTAATTTTTCTGAATGTATGGTATTAAAATCTTGTTATACAAATTTAATACTCTATAGATTTACACCTAGTACATTCTCTCTCTCTCTCTATCTCTCTCTCTCTCCCTCTCTCCCCCTCTCCTCCTTTTTCCCCCTCTCTCCCTCTCTCTCCCTCTCTCTTGTGAGACCCAAAAAAAGTGCAGCTGCACTGCAGAAACACAGGTGCACCACACCGTTCACTTCACTTGTCATATTGCAGCCAGACAGAAAGACGTATAAAAGTTGCTTCCCTGGTAGCGTTTCTGTTTTTGACTTTCTTCAAAGTTTTCTTAAAATTAGGTTATCCTCTAAATATTCATTTCGCTATACAAAACGCTGTAGACATCTAGAAAGCGTTGTTTTCACTAGGATTTGCTTCGCTATCCTTCCCTGCTGTAGGTATTCTATGACACGTGATGGGACATAGCTACCTGGTACCTACACTAACTTACAAATGTAAACAAAGTGTCTTGCTTCGATCAGCATCAATTTCAAACTTAAATTCCAAAAATAGAAATTATTCAAATTTTTACATGGAGAATATGACTGACATACAAAGAGTAAACAAAGTGTTATGATTTTATTAGTGCCATTTTGAAACTTAAATTCCAACAATAGTAATTACTCGAATTTTTAGAATGAGATATTGACTGACCTACAAAGTATAAACAAAGTGTCTTGACTCTATCAGCATTAAGTTAAAACTTAAATTCCAACAATAGAAATCATTCGCTTTTTTAAAATGAGAATATGACTAACCTATAAAGTGTAAACAAAGTGTCTTGATTCTGTCAGCATCAATTTGAAACTTAAATTCCAACAATAGAAATTATTCGAATTTTAAAAGTGAGAATATGATTGACCTATAAAGTGTAAACAAAGTGTCTCGATTGTATCAGTATTCCTTTGAAACTTAAATTCCAACAATAGAAATTATTCGAATTTTAAAAATGAGAATATGATTGACCTTTAATGTGTAAACAAAGTGTCTCGATTGTATCAGCATTCCTTTGAAACTTAAATTCCAACAATAGAAATTATTCGAATTTTAAAAATGAGAATATGATTGACCTATAAAGTGTAAACAAAGTGTCTCGATTGTATCAGTATTCCTTCGAAACTTAAATTCCACCAATAGAAATTATTCGAATTTTAAAAATGAGAATATGATTGACCTATAAAGTGTAAACAAAGTGTCTCGATTGTATCAGTATTCCTTTGAAACTTAAATTCCAACAATAGAAATTTTCAAACTTCATAACAAAGTTCGATACTAATATTAATATTGCATATTTACCGAATTCAATACTATTTATTACTATAACATATATGTTGTCTACCTTATTAGGTCTAGCAATTTACTTCGTGTCCTACGTATTTATTTTTAGGTTAATTTTAAAATTATTGCCTTGAAACGTTTTCTTGGTTAATACAAGACACTATCGTTGGACTTTCATTTGTTTTTAGGTAAATGATAATTGTGAAATGGAAACTATTATGCGAAAAATTCCTGAGCGTTTGACGTCATTCAATGATGCTAATAAAAATATATTTATATTTATAAACATACAAATATAAACAATGTTTTTATGCAGTGCAGTAAACATACATTCTTTCAATGACATCATAATTTCCGAACCTCCTGAACAAACTTCAGCAGAATTTACATTTGACGATAAGGTGTATCTTCAAATGTAATTTCTGCTGAAGATAATCCAATAGGTTTTGTTGGCATAAGCGGTCACATATGAAGTAAACTGATACCTGTAACATAATCTTTACAAAATATTTTTCTGAATCTGTTAAATGATCTATACTCGTATAAAGATCAGTAGCAAAACATTGTCTGTCGATATTCCGGGAAGATTTACGATATTTGACTGTTTCAGAGACGATATACATATACTTTGCTATTTATTATTGCTTCGAAGATATCCCTCTGTATGTTAAGTACATTTTGGTTAAGATTCGTTATTCGGATAAAATTTCGCAAACCTAATTTTACTTTGATTCTTAGCAATAAAGCAGTTAAGCAGTCTTAAGGCAGTAAATCCTTTAATATCGACACTCGTAACTTAACGTAGCCTAACGCCTAAACGCCAAATTGTCCTTTCGCCAATAGACTATTTGACAACATCGAAAATATACCACAATTCTGGGTCATCCTATTAGATTATAAAGTAAATAAGCAATAAGCGTATTGTTTTTCATTTTCGAAAGAAAAAGTTTATGTTTTATAAAAAAAAACGTAAAGAAATCACAATATTTTTTCTAAATTCAATCAGCATCGTAAACGCCCTGTTATTGATTAAAAGTTAGATGACGTCACAGGCGGGTAAAACGCATTCATACCAAAATTTAATGTTATAAGAATATGACTTTTAGTTTATAGGCATTGTTGTCGATAATATTTAAAACACAAATATTACTTACATCGAAATGATCTTCACACATAAAAACATTTGAGTGACCTACAATGCTGTTTGCATCTCTTCGGGCTAATTGCAGCTACTTTTTTCGTCTTTTCGTTGGCACTGAAACAAACATTCTGTGTGGACTTTTTATAAACGTATTTGTACATTGTGGCACTACACACCATTTATACATAATTTTAATATGAAAATAAATAATAATCCCCTTAAAGCGGAAGGACTGTTTACATTGTATGTGACGTCACGCTAGCCGCCATTACAGAAATTGCATTTTTAGTGAGAAATTCAAACTTTTAAAGTGATTTATATAAAAAATACGGCATATATCCTGGAAATATAAATGTAGTGTGCTTATATTGCAAAATAGAACAATTTAAAAAATCAATTCAAATGGCTTATTGTCTATTTTATTTCGATGTCACATTTTGTTGTAACATGCTGTGCCACAGACACTAAGTCAGACGAAATCCAAGCCCACGTTTGTAGGGTTATAAAGTTTTATGCACATAACTCTATGCACATCATACAGCCACCGAATTACGTTTAGTGTTAACAATAAACATTTTTGAAGTAAAACTTCTTTACGCACGCTTGACTTGGGGAGTAAGCTGGTGAATGCGTGACGAGAGCGTTACGAAAAGTATAATCGGGCGAGATGAACGGAAGTTGAGAGGGAGATATAAGTTAGTGAAGACAGAAAAAGAGAGAGTTACGTTTCGTATATTACTGTAGGGACAAGAGAGAGAGGTGCGAGCACACATTTTCTTTCTCTCTTTCTCTTATAGCCAGTTATGTTTCGTATATCTAAGACACAGTGCAAGCCTATTGTCTTATCATACAGTAGGAGCAAGAGAAAGCAGTGCGCGGCCACATTTTCTTTCTCTCTTCCTCTCATAGCCAGTGCATGAAATATATATATATATATATATATATATATATATATATATATATGCGAGTTTGCCAGCGTTACGCGAACGGTGATTTTTTGGTGATTTTGTAATTTAATTTCGTTCTTTGAACAATTTTATAAATTATTATTTTGTTCAATACATTAAATATTCTACGTTTAAAGTGAATAAAATTGTAAATTCATTTTAAAGTTCACATTTTGTGAATTTGAAGTTTTACTTCAGTCGCGTGGTCTAAAGCACACTCGTTTTTTTTTTGTAATTCAAAAAGTAAGCTTCGGCCTCAACGATCGTAATATATAATTGCAAATTGGGATTCATGGTTTTACCAGAGGATGTCATACCCGTTTTTTAGGTTGGGTTAAAAAATTCTTATTTATCTACTTTTCAGCTGTAATAAATGTTTGTAAAGTAATTAGCGTAATTTTATTTATTTGTTTATTTCATACGGTGAAAAAATAGATACAAGTCATGTCGTTGTAACAATTTGTAAGTTTTATACTGCGCAGACTTTCATCGTGACATTCACATGTCCAGATACAAACCTACGTTGAGTATTGATACATATAAAGATTGATTTGATACATATAAGTATTGATACATATAAAAATGAGACCATAATAATAATATTGCTATACAGAATAATAATGATAATTTAACAACAAGAATAGAAGATTAAAAATTGGCGTAGCTATAATTGAATAGCCCGAAATGGCAACAATAGCTATATAACATAAACAATAATTTAAAGAATAATTATAAAGAAAATACAGGTATCCAAAATTTAAAAAAATTCACATTAATTACTTTTACGCGTACTGAAAAAAATATTATTATGATAACAATAAAGATATACAAAATAATAGAGAAAAATGTTAAAAATATTCATGACAAAAATATTCTTAACATAAATAATCATCTAAACAACAATTATTAAAGAGAATACGGGAATTCTTGTGCAATACTCTAGAAATGAGCATCTTGTATCGGGATGACGAACTAGTAACAACAACGAAATACAAAATAATAGAGAAAAAACGGAAAAATGTTAAAAATAATCAGGACAAAAATATTCTTAACACAAATAATCATCTAAACAACAATTATTAAAGAGAATACGGAAATTCTTGTGCAATACTCTAGAAATGAGCATCTTGTATCGGGATGACGAACTAGTAACAACAACGAAATACAAAATAATAGAGAAAAAAGGGAAAAATGTTAAAAATAATCATGACAAAAATATTCTTAACCCAAATAATCATCTAAACAACAATTATTAAAGAGAATACAGGAATTCGTGTGCAATACTCTAGTCGGGATGACGAACTAGTAACAACAACGAAATACAAAATAATAGAGAAAAAACGGAAAAATGTTAAAAATAATCATGACAAAAATATTCTTAACACAAATAATCATCTAAACAACAATTATTAAAGAGAATACGGAAATTCTTGTGCAATACTCTAGAAATGAGCATCTTGTATCGGGATGACGAACTAGTAACAACAACGAAATACAAAATAATAGAGAAAAAACAGAAAAATGTTAAAAATAATCATGACAAAAATATGCTTAACACAAATGATCATCTAAACAACAATTATTAAAGAGAATACGGAAATTCTTGTGCAATACTCTAGAAATGAGCATCTTGTATCGGGATGACGAACTAGCAAAAAATGTCGACAGAATGGAAGAGCTTGTCGGAATTATCACAGTCTGTAGTGACGCACGGGCCCTGGCATGAATACGAGCTGTGGAAAGGTGAAAAAGCGCAGAGCGGAAGATAGATCTTCTGGCATTTATTTATTAAATGGTGAATAATTAATAAAATGTGGAAGAAAAGTGGAAGATTGTTGATCTAATTATTGAATAATATCTCGGACAAACAGGCACCACACACGTAATCTCACTAAGTAGAAAAAGGAAATACATTGATAGAGTCACGGATTATCTCCCATCTGTTATAGGTAATAAACAATATATAGGAAGTTAACTCTGTACACGTGATAGAAGCGAAACTTCTTTGGCGATCTAAATCTCGATTTGTAAGTATATAGGAGTCAGAGGTAAAAGTAGGAAAGAAAGAGCGAGAGAGAGAAAAAATATACTCAGGGTAAGTCCATAAATTGTACTAAATTCATATAGGAAGATTTTGGTAGTATACATTCAGAAAAATTAATAAAATGTCATTACAAATCGACTTAAATGTCTAATAAAATCTTCATGTAAATTTACACAGACAATTGTCAATTAAAAAAATACCAGAACATGGCAAAGAAGTCGTGATATATTGCTTCTACTATGGATTATATTTACGACAACTATATATTGCGGATATGTAAATATATTAGGTACATAAGTCGTTAGTTTTGTAATAATTGAAGTACACGCAAAATTAGTAATACATCAATTATAAATAGATAAAGAAATCGACAACATTTTGACAGTTTACTTTTGACACACATAATGTACAAAACAGCTGATGGCAGTAGTGAGTGCCATTTTTGTTTGTTTTCGCGCAAGGGTATAACTTTATTTTTTGTTCTGTCGTGTTCATGTGTCTCTCTAGGTTACTTGTTAAATACCTATTTTCCGTTCTTCTTGTGATAAATTCGTTACATTCAAACGTTGCACAAAATTAGACTATGACGTTTTACTCTCATCGTTCTCAAAGGCGTTTCACTTTAATAAAATATTAGTATTCCATCAAATTAAAATCTTGCTGAAAGATATAAATTCTAAAGACATAATATGGGAAAACATATTAGAGTCTTAAACACAATGATTAAATAAAGTGAAACAATAGGGTATTTGACTATATTTTTTATTCCTAAAATCGAATATGTAATAACATTAAAAACGGTTCAAATAAATATATAGTACCTAGGACTTTTCATTACGAAGTTATAACCACTTAAAAACTGGCGAACTACGAATCCCGCTAAAATGCCTCTTACAAAACACAACTGACTTATGACGTCACTAGCCGGTATTTAGAATTAATTATAAGGAAGTTTATTAAATATCTTTAGTATCTCGTTAAATATTGCGTTTAAGTTATATATTACATATTATAATATTCCCATTTTTTTGTGTGGAAACTAAATTCATAATAACTTTTACAATTTAATGATCAAAAAAATTTATACTTTTTCCTATGTAGAAGCTTCGATTAATTGTTTGTTATATGCTTTATTTTTTTCATCACAAGGTTTTTTTAAACCTACTTTGCAGTTTTAAAACATTTTTATAAAAAATGTCGACATCAATCAATTACCCTATTGTAATATATTACTGAGAGTACAGATGGAATACAAAGTTGTATCATATTTCAATAAAGGACATTTCGCCCAAAACTTTTTCACGTACATGAAATGATTGCACTATCTAGAGCGAGGGCGAAGAATGCCCATGGTTCTTTCTATAACTGTGTCTGAATGTTTGTCAAGTTTCACACAAGGCGTTGTAGTGCTTTCGGTACGGTACTTTGTTTTCGTCGAACGTCTGTGGCATTTGCCTCGTTTCTGGTGACACAAACGCCTGGAGGCGTGAACTTTGCCCCAGAGCTGAAGGCTACATTGTTTTGTAGCTTTTTAGCTCTTTCGTCCACATTTGTGGAGGTAATTCGTTTATTTAAAAGAAATGTAAAAATATAATTAAGTTTTTTACCAAAAAAAAGATAAAAGAAAACTATTTCTCATTCGACGATTAAATTTGGAGTCTCGAATTTATTAAACGTTTCACATTTATATTGAGATAAATTCTTAACGATGTTATAAACTTGAAAGCTGTTTAATAGAATATAATTAAATATGGCCCGTATCCTTGGGTAATCTAGGCAGTAATAATTTTCAAAAAATATAAGCTATCATGGGATGCCTGGCAGATGACAAACATCTAATTTTTTTTTTTGAACGAAGTGGAAACGGAAAAAAAACAAGTATTCAGATAGTTGTTAATAAAAATAAGAAACAATGCCGATACACTAACACAGACCTAAAGTAGCGTGGGTGTAATATAGTAGAACGGGAAGTGTTACGTCGAAAAGAGCCGACAAGACGAGAAGCTGACCGTATTAAGTCGGAAAGAGCCGACAAGATGCGAAGCTGGCCGAATGGCAAGACGGAACGTGCCATCAGGACGTTTTAACTTCCATCTAAACGAGCCGTTAGATGTTTCACATTAAATAAATCGGTAAATATATTTAATAAAATGACTGCCATTCTTTTATGAAAAAAATTATCTTAAAAGAATGGTTGTGAGGGCTAAGTCGAATATATTTTTATTACAAATGATAATAACTTAACATTTAGTTCTAAAATTTATCACACAATAAAGAGTATGACTTCCATATACGATATACGTAGGATGCTAAAAAAGTTTGTGTAGGGAAATTTTGGAGTTGGAAATAGTTTTTACTGAGTTGCTGCATTGTTTTTGAAAATGGCGAAAACTCCAGCGCGCTAATGAACAATGACTCTCAGGCATTAGTGACTCGCAGACATTAGTCACGATGAGTGTTTCTGTTAGGGTGTGATTTCGGCGTTACTCCATTAAAAATTATTTTCATCGATCGATTTTTTTATCTTGTGTAAAAGATGTACGTCTTGTAAATATAACAACGACGTCATAAATTTTGAAACTTTCACGATTTTATTTTTCATACTGAGGGTAAATTAGAAAAACATATATTCGAACTAGCTGTGCTCGCGACTTAATCCGCGTGAAATTCACTGATAATTATTGTATAGAATAACCGCCATACGTAAAAGTATTGACAATGGATGAAAGACGGATATCAACACAACATACATTTGTTTAAAAATTCAACATATAGCTTCATTTTCTATGAGTGTGTAAAACTTACAAATGCCGCTAACAGGTGGCGTTAGATGTAGTTCTATTTTGATAATATCATAAGTCAAAAATCAGGTTAAAAAAGTTTAATATTTAAAAAGAACATCAGTTTAACTACTACTGTAGACCATACAATGATAATACCGATCGGCCGGTAGGAATTGAACCCACGTCTTCGGCGGACTGTGCCAATGTGGTAACCATTACACCATGACTGATCCAAATGACTTGTCAAAATGATTATTACTATTATTATTATTATTAATAGTGTCATCACTATTTTTCTGTTTTTTAATTATTTTTACAATACCTATAAATATATAAATACTATAAATGTAAATATATAAATACAAATACTATAAAGTTTACTAAAAACGTTAATAGATGGCGTTGACAGTACCAATATCGTAATATTCACCAAGTCAGTTTTTTTAAGTATGTAATATCCAGATAAAAAGTATCCTATGGTATAAACTATTAACCCCGCCTCTAAAATCTCCGTATAAAAATTTTCCCTGTAACTCTCAAGTTTCTCAAGTCTTCAAGTGGTTTCTCAGAAAACAGCTGTGACGGACAGACAGACAGACTGACACGCGTGTGATTTTATAAGGATTTCGTTTTTCCTTTTGAGATACGAAACCCTAAAAACACAATAAAATTTAATAAAATAAACAATAAGTACTAAAGATATTTACATTAGAATTATATCACGATTCACCCTACTTACCTATGATCATAATTCTAAAATCGTAAGCAAAGTTAACCCGTAATGTATCCGAGGAATGAATCGGTTCAATATGACATGCACAGGATATATAAGACAATGTATGTACTTTAATTGTCATAACAATAAAATGCTACTCGATGCTTTTACACTGTCTATTCAGGGCTTTTCACGAAAATTTTACCACCGTTTAGCTTTCTGGACTGTGGTGAAGCTAGAAAACTTCTCTAGAATATCATAAGCCTTAATCTGTTTTTGCCAGGTCACGCAATTCCTAATGCACCATTGCGACTTCCTTATCGTATTTTTTTTATTACATACGCAACTTTTTCCCATCAAGCAACGCGACTCGCGGCTCGCTGGCGCCACATATGACGTGTGTATTTTATGGTATCCGACACCGATGCGTCAATAATTATCGCAAACTATGCAGTCGATTTAAGTATGCATGACGGACGAGCAACTATCTGAGCAATGTGTCGCGCGTATGCATTCGTGCTTGTAGCTTGTATCTGAATTGAATCACTAATAAGGTTTACATGCATATATGACATGGTTCGATCCGAATAAATTAATAGATAATTAAAACATCGTAACTTATTGAGATGGAAATACATCTTCATTGGTATCGGATATATGTACAATCGTGTTTCAACACTTTTCTTCGTTTCAACACTCTCAGTTCATTTCCTAAACGGTAACAAATACAGTAGTGGAACTTCATGTAAATTTAACCAATACATCATTTTTAAGTGACCAATAGACATAAATTTGAAAAAAACCTCAATACTTTAGTATATCCTAATTTACCCCTAAAAACAAAATTGAAAATCCTATGTAAATACGGCCAAAAATGGTCTAGTTTTCTACGCTTCAACACTCTCAGTTTATTTCCTAAACGGTAACAAATACGGTAGTGGAAACTTCATGTAAATTTAACCAATATATAAATTTTAAGTTATCAGTAGACATAAATTTGAAAAAAAAACTCAGTACCTTAGTATATCCTAATTTACCCCTAAAAACAAAATTGAAAATCCTATCTAAATACGGCCAAAAATGGTCTAGTTTTCTACACTTTTCTACGCTTCAACACTCTCAGTTTATTTCCTAAACGGTAACAAATACGGTAGTGGAAACTTCATGTAAATTTAACCAATACATAATTTTTAAGTAACCAATCAATACCTTATTATATGCTTCCTCGATCTCTAGAAAACAGCATTGAAAATCCTATCTGAATACGGCCAAAAATGGTCTAGTTTTCTAATGCTTTCTTGTGAACTATCTAAACTTTTGAAATACGCCTTATTTATTCTTATTTATTCTACTATATTATCATATTATAAAAGCTTTATAAAGAAAAAAAGAACGAGATGTATCGTGGAACACCCCGTTAGAAAGAAGTTCCATTCGCTCTATATTATATATTAAATAAAGGTACAATGGTATAGAAGTTAACAAGGTTTGTAATGGTAATAAAGCGATCCGAGCAACATCTTTTAATTAAACAAAACTTGCAGAATACGTAAACAGTATTGCATGATTTCATTTTAGTATCACTTAATACATGTGTAAACGTTTGTCGACGCAAATAAAAGATGATACCAACATTTCAGTTTAAAACAAAACATCCACCTATTGTCACTTTAACACTGGTACTTACCTAGCTTCATGATCACCATCCTCAACTTCTACTGAATCACTTTCATTGTTCATTAGTGAAGAGAAGTTATAAGTATCATGGCACGCACGGATTGCTAAACACACATGCTTAAACGAATACAGCTGATGCTGCACATTGACATACGCTTGTAAACACGCAAATGCTTATATACTGTAGCAAAGGGAATGGGAAGGGAAAGGTGAAGGGCAGGGGAAAGGGAAGGCGAAAGGGAATGGGGAAGGGGGAGGGGAATCGGAAGGGGGTGCGAGGTGAAGGGGAAGGAGATGGGGATGGGGAAGGGGAAGGGGAAGGAGAAAGAAAAAGAAAAGGAGAAGGGATGTGGGAGGGGCAAGGAAAGGGGCAGGGAATTGGAAGGGAAGAGGAAGGGGAAGGGGTAAAGGAAGGAGAAAGGAAAAGGGAAAGTGTAGAAGAGGAAGGAGGTGGGGTATGGGAAAGAAGGGTAGAGGTAGTGAAAGTGGGGATGGGATGGTAAAGGAGAAGGGACGGGGAACAGGAAGAGGAACGCGAAAGCAAATGCGCAGATGTACGCGAAGGCGAAAGCGGGCGCGAACGCGGAAGCGAACGCGAACGCGTACGCAAACGCGAAGGCTAAGGCGAAGCTAACGTGAACGCGTAGTTGAAACCGAAGCCGAGGCCGAAGGTGAAGGAATCTGATACTAAATGTAAGATCATGAAACAATGAATTTCACGTTCCTATGGAAAACTCGAAAGAGCAACACTCGGTCACCCGGTACTATATATTGTTAATAAATTGACCGCAAAATGTTGTTAATAAATTGCCCGCCAATGATTTTTATATAAAAAAGTAACTAAGGAGACTTTTTGTCCGAGCATAGCTGGGCGGGTAGCAAAGTTTATTCATAGAGGCTATACGTACGGCATAGATAATGTCCATGTTTTATTCGGCTATTACTTTACAACATTCTCTAATTAACCACTATCGACCTCTACTATATTATAATTACAATTGACAAAAGAATCAAATATTAGTTTTGTCGTTTCCTCACCATTAAAATGTCTTCATTCTCCCACGCTTGACGCCTTCATCTCTCTCGGAACGCAGCGGCGACAACGTCCTACCTATCTCTTATTAAATCATATCGAAATATATACATATCTACAACTTCCATATCTTGCAATGGAAGAGAATGAATGGACGCCCACTGGTCGCATACCTGATTGAGGACATTAAGCGACCAGCTGTCTCTACCTACGTGACCTCCCACACGGATGACACCCACGTGGAGTACGTATTTACCTGCTGCCGTAAACTGACCACGGATTTAATCCGTTAGATGTATATGAATTTATTATGCCGTCTGCGTTGTAACCTATATATATAGTAATACATCCAATAATATAGACACAGATCCGTGTCATAGTTCACTTTCTTGATTTTGACGTCAATACCAATGGGA
Source organism: Druceiella hillmani (assembly GCA_039881145.1). Classification (NCBI taxonomy): domain Eukaryota; kingdom Metazoa; phylum Arthropoda; class Insecta; order Lepidoptera; family Hepialidae; genus Druceiella; species Druceiella hillmani. The sequence continues at coordinate 14,721,030 of JAYKKI010000031.1, forward strand.
AACGGGACGCGACGAATTCCTACTTACGTAACAGTATCTTTTGTCACAGTATGTAGATTATCAGCCAATACGTCGCAGATACAAAAAAAATATATATGTGGATATTTGACCTAGAGAAAACATTTTAAGAAGTTGACTCGTTTTTTTTCCAACAATAAATTACACCTCCATAAATTTTCGTAAACTGTCCAAAAGCTATAAATTACCATGATCAATAAAATTTGTATTTATCAAGAGCTCTTATCATTAATCCCCTGTATATACCATTTTTGTAAAGTCTCGGTGAAGAAATGAGAAACATAGTTTTGAATCAAACTATTTACCAAATTACACTACGAAAATTTAATACTTCATTACTAATAAACGGGAAGAAATAACGTATCTAATCTAATTCTATATGCCTCTGGTGAAATACGTCAGTCCCCTGTCATGTCATGCTTACATTTAAATGTTTTGTTTTACCATTTATCTATACTGTTTGTAACTTTATGGCTACTTAAAAATATTTATAGAGGCACTACTTATTACTGGAAAAAAGTCATAAACTTCTCGCAACGTAAAGTATTATGCATTATCATAAAAGTCACAAGGATACCAGCTTGTCATAAGCCGTTGACACCAATATTACTTTCTATCATATATCACAAAGACAAGAACCTCCAGAAGTACGAAGTGGGATTTTATCATCTTCTAAGTTATTTCAGAAACACATAAATCATTCTTCACCTGACAGAAAAATATATCAGACCAGGTGACTACAGCTTAATAATTTAAATGATAGATTCTCATGCTTGCTTTCCAAAGATTTCTGTTCCAATGAGGCCAAACAACTGAAGTGAAAAATGGAAGAGTAAAAATATATAGCACATTGGAAAAACATTTCGTAAGGCAAAGTTCACCTAAAATTGAATTTATTGAGTTTTCTTTATTATTTTATAGTCTTAAAAGACAACGATAAAAATAATAAATTTAAAACGAATGTAGCGGATATCACCCAAGATGATTTACTTTTTATATACCTATAACACAACTGTAAACTTTGCATGTTTGTACATTGAAAATATTTTTAAAAAAATGGCGAAAGGCCTGAGGTGAAGTTTGAAGTGGTGCATAAGGATATGGACAGACGCATGAGAGCAGACGTCGTTGTCAATATTGTTTTCCGAATATACAATTTTTCAATGTTGTCTGTATTCGATATAAACTTACTTTATTTTCAATTTGGTTAAATTGAATCTGTTTCCAATATTTGAAGTAATCTTTATGCACACGTCCCTGGTGGTTCTACTGTTCACATTGTTTACAGGGAACTTTGTTACAGTAAAATCTTGTTGCGTTATGAACTCACAAACTAGCATATAATTTTGATATTCTCGCTGCACAGCACTGGGGTTTATTATTATATGAAAAATAACAGCAAAAATAATCATATTTTTGACTAAATGAAAGAAATAATTGGTCTAGTTCATCATACAGCTAATGATAAAGTCTTTAGCAGGACCTGTCACACTGCTGCTACCTAGTAAGTCAAAAATGTAAACCTCCATTGTATTACCACTTACCATGTACCTACGCAGCAGGCCGCAACCACTAATTTTACTTTCATTAATTCATTTTATTCGTCGACGCTTTGTGCGTCTAATTTGGTTCGCTCCGACAAACAATTTACGAATCATATCATCAGGTTAGGATGACCATTACATAAACTGTGTTTTATTGGTACGTTTTATACGACTTTACTTTCAATGTATTCATTTATTTTCCCACGATTACAATTATGACACGGGAAAAGTATACAGTCATATAAAGAGGCAATCCTCAGACAAACATCATGTCGTATGTTTCCAAACAGGTGCCGAAAAAGTTCTTTATAAAATTACAGAATAATTACGGTAGACTGTTAAGTGAACGCTTTCAGCGTTCCTTGCCTCAAAAGAAAAAAAAAACGGAACATTTGTAGAATCACTCACTTATGTAACCTTGGTGTATAAAAACGTTTTTGCTTTCAATCGTGTGGCTTTATTTGAAAAATTGGAAGGGCCAGATATAAGTATTTCAAACTATTTTTTTCATAATTCTATGTAAAATCATTTGAAAACATATTTTAGAGTTATTGTTGAAAATATTCACAAAGATATGCACCACTCGCAGTCGCCGAAGCTGCTGAAGTCAAAATAGTTATAAAAAATAGGATGACCAAAAATTTATCTCATTCACCAGAAAACTATAGAGACTATTGTATATTTCATAATTTTTAAATAATTCAGCTGTGACAAATAATGTTTATAAATAGTTTAATAGAAATACTAATTAAAGGAATATAAAATGCTTCAACCCTCGTAGTTAGAGTTCAACTTATATTTAACAAGTTTTTATCAATTTTTGTTTTGGAGAAAATAAAAAGAAACCCATCCTCCATTATGGCAACGCAAAAGAGTATACAACAGAAACTGTTTTTAAAACAATAAAACGGTAACGAACTTTATATCTTGCTTCATTTTTGAATACCTGAAAACTTCTAGTGTTGCCCTCGTCTGTACAGTACAGGAGAAATGAAACGCTTGGCAACCCTACGCGAAACCGAAGCCGCCATAATTGGCGACCCGCAGAATCTGTCATGTGTATAAATACGCGATATCAAATCTTGTTCAGGGCGTAATGCCTATAAATGAACTGAAATATCCTCTCGACAGTCGTGACATCAGATGTGAAGGTTATCCGCCTCTTGACCTATACCGATAATAAAATGCGAATACATTACTCTTCATTAGCTCAAGTCTCGCATTCATTCAGACGATGATAAATGGCCAAATGACTGCGTGATCTTTTGTAAATGGACCCTTTCTTTGAGGGTTCACTTTGTTATACGGATGCTGAGACGCGGCTAGTAAGATATATCCAAAGCGATGCTCTACAAAAATAACATTCTCGATCTTTGATCTCGTTTCCAATGCCATGTTGTGGTTCACAATATATAACCTCAACGCACTTATATAACTTACAAGTTTTATCTTTAAAACTGGGTCGGCTTATGTGTTTTTGCGAGTGGTTTGTTTTCAATAACTCAATTAGCATTAACATAAAAAAAGCAAGAAAAATACGCAACTTTGACTCTGGTTTAGATAAAAAAGCAATAAAAATACGCAGTTTTGACTCCGATTTAAATATAGATTATGATATTCTACGTAGTTATTAATAATAAATTTTCCTGTTTGTATGTTTCGACTAAACTCCAGATCTACTGTCAGTGTATGGAAGAAATTTCGTTATTCAAAGTATTACGGTTTGAGGTAATAAAAGTCAGCATTGTAGCGTTTAATTTACTATTACAGTACTTTTATTATATATTTATTAAACTTTTTCTACGGTTTGAGGTAATAAAAGTCGGTTTGAGGTAATAAAAGTCAAATTATTAAACTTTTTCTACGGTTTGAGGTAATAAAAGTCGGTTTGAGGTAATAAAATTACGGTTTGAGGTAATAAAAGTCAGCATTGTAGCGTTTAATTTACTATTACAGTACTTTTATTATATATTTATTAAACTTTTTCTATTCGAAACGTTTCTTGAAGATTGTATATCTGATAAACAAGAGCTTAAAAGTGTTATTTAAATCGTCAATCAAGCAAATGAGAAATCTTCGTATTAGTTTTCAAATACTTTTTCTACAGAATTCTGTGAACTAGCAAGATGAAGCAAAATACATATGGTATCCTCCATAAACAGATGTAATAAACTAATCCACGAAACTCGTAAACCCGACTTCGGAAAAATTCACGTCAAACTCGGAAAGAGCGAAAGACATTCATTTTGACAACAGAACGAATGTCATTGACAGTCAAGAGTTTATTTTTAATTAATTTAGGCCATGGCTACAAACTAAAAAAAGAAACCGGTGTTGTTTGTTTTTGTAACCGTTTCCGAAAAGTTGTCTAATGAAGTAGGTACTTGTTGGATTTTTAGTATTTTTTCATTTCTTATTAACAATCCTTGATAAAATAAAAATATATTTCACGCGCTTTTATGACGATAACTCGTTATAGTTTATATTATGGTTACGAATTTCATTTTATTTTTTTGCCTTTTGCTGATTGTCAATCCCTGAATTTTCAGCATTTTTATGGTTCCATAGCCGAACGGCAAAAACGGAATCCTTATAATTTCGTCCTGTCCGTCGTCTATCTGTCCGTATGTCACAGCCATTTATATATTATATAGAGACCATTGGCACTATATAGATTAAATTTATATGGCAAGTGTCTTCTATGAATATACAATGAAATAGTGGAATTTTGAAAAAAAAATAACATTAGAGGTGGCACTCCATACACATGAGGAATGAAAAAAATCTAGCACACATAGACGTACGGGGCATGGTTAGATATTAAAATTAGGTATTAAAAATGATATAAGGTTCTAAAATAACTTTTTTACTTAAGTCAATAGTTGGTGAAGTATGCGCTTCTATAATCTTAAAAAGGATTTTACTCCCTCTAACTTCAACTAACGTGTGTAAAATTCTGTAAAAAAAATTCAGTTAGTAGAACTTAAAACAAACTTTCAACGAAAATTAGTTTCAATAAGATATATTGTATAGTTTTTGAGATATGGTATATTTTCAATACCGACCACAGTTTATCTCGTTTTTCAGTGTCTTTGAGGATTGCAAATATATACAAACTTATAAACTGAATATTTTTTGCTGCTACAAAACGCTTCGTGCGGGAGTCCGGCTCGCACTTGGCCAGTTTTTTTTAAATTATGTTTTATTTCTATTTCGCAAAACCCATTTTAACTGGTCATCTTTTATTAAATTTTTCATAGCAATATTGCGTATAAAGTCCTTAAATTGTTGATGACATAATTAATTATATTTATTTTTGGACTTTCATTTATTTGAAAAGTTAGTAAATTAATTCAATGTTATATTCAAAATTAATTCAATATTATATTCAAAATTAGTAAATAAATTAATTCCATATTATAAAATCGACGAGAAATAGAGTTGATGACATAATTAATTATAATTATTTTTGGACTTTCATTTATTTGAAAAGTTAATAAATTAATTCAATATTATATTCAAAATTAATTCAATATTATATTCAAAATTAGTAAATTGATTCAATATTATAAAATCGAAGAGAAATAGAGTTGATGACATAATTATTTATAATTATTTTTGGACTTTCATTTATTTGAAAAGTTAGTACATTAATTTAATATTATATTCAAAATTAATTCAATATTATATTCAAAATTAGTAAATTAATTCAATATTATAAAATCGACGAGAAATAGAGTTGATGACATAATTAATTATAATTATCTTTGGACTTTCATTTATTTGAAAAGTTAGTAAATTAATTTAATATTATATTCAAAATTAATTCAATATTATATTCAAAATTAGTAAATTAATTCAATATTATAAAATCGACGAGAAATAGAGTTGATGACAAAATTAATTATCTTTGGACTTTCATTTATTTGTAAAGTTAGTAAATTAATTCAATATTATAAAATCGACGAGAAATATGTAAACAAACAGTTACCCATAGGTATCGCTGAACAAACATGTCAATCAGTGAAGACGACATTTGAGCTTTTCATAATTTTTTTCAGATTCTCTTTAGACGATTGGAATATCAAACTATCCAAACCCTAGCTAATATTATAAATGTAAAAGTGTGTTTGTTTATCCTTCTTTTACGTCGCAACGTATCGACATAATTTTTTGCACAGACATAGTTGGCGGGATGGGAATTGACATAGATTTTTATCCTGGGAAAATTTCCATTTAAAACTTAATAATTACCCAAACGGAAAAACGAAGCAATGGAGCTTTTCAAAGAAAATCTTCGGAATAATTTCAAAAAACCAATTTGATTTTTTGAAACGTTACATACACAATATAACGGAGCAACAGAATTACCCCTTTAATCTGTAATCTAGAAGGTTTTTTTTGTTTTTATTATCACTTGTACTATAAGGTCCCGAAAATAGAGGCTTTTTATTTAATCTCCCTTAATAATTCTAGATGACGCTGCATGTTTTAATTTCCCCCTATAAAGTTGTGACTATAACCACGCGGGCAAAACCGCGGGCACAAGCTAGTACCTTTGTATATTGAATAAGATTATTAAAGTATATGAATAATTTATATTAATATTTGAAAGCCGCACTTAATATAAGTGTCTCTTTGGATATACCTTCATCCCTGAGGATTGTAACCCCTCCTCATAGTACTCGTCTACTATTTTCATGCTTGCTGTAGTGCCGGTTACTCATTGGCATATCTAGATCTTCTGACTTCTGACACTGACCCCAGGAATTCGATGCCATAGCTTTTTTTCCTCTTGGCTTTGCCAGTTGGTATATAAGAAGACATTTTCTCACGAAATTGCTTACGAAACTACTGTACAAATACCTTGTAAGAACTGCTTCAAGTTTGCTATCAAATTATTTATTTCTTTTAGATATATATTGTAATATTCTTTAATAATGGAACCAATTTTATTCTTTCAGATACTAATAAGGAATAACTCCTTCACGCTAATCAGCATAGGTGAGTGGTATTAGGCAATGTTGAACTTCTAATTGCAATATTAAAAAAAACCTGTTAAGCGTAAATAAATATTCACTTCCTACATGTCCCGTATGCACTTACGTATATATATATATATATATAATTTAAAATATTTCTATTAATATATTTCTAAATATAATATTGCATGGTATATCTTTCAAGTAAGTTTTAACTTAAATGACGTGAATTTCTCAAAAAAATTTGGGATATAGAACCATGACCATAGTTTTACGGAGGACTTTAAATAAACTTCAGTTAACCCTGTTTTGGCAATAGGTTTGATACTTTTTGTGGACGTTTTCGGTAACACCATTCGATTATAACTATTTTTCGGTCACTAATTTCCTGTCAAAGAGGATGTGTTAAGTGAATCAATAAATAGTATACTCCAGTATTATAAAATCAACGAGAAAATCATTCAACCAAAATTTATTCATCCGCTTATAAGACAGGCATGGACTCGGTTATATCTAAATTCACTGTACACAAGGAAAAAACAATTTGCATTTCGTATTTTATTTACATTTCCATGCGGCCCATAAATGAAAAAAAAATTTTGTCAGACTTTATAATGAGAGCTTTATATGATTAAACAAACACTATTTCCTTAGATTGTAAGGTCTTAATTAAAGGAAGTTTGTAACAAAATATAAAATAATCTACATATATGTAAATCAAAGCCGGCTGATTGGTATATCAAGGTTCAATCTTAAATGTGCTCTATAAACATTGAATTTGGTTGATACATTCCTTGTATAATGTAAATATGTACTACGAAAGGGGTTTTATTAACAAAATTCCACCCCTTGAGCTGAAAAAGAAAATGTTGAGTCTTCTACGTATTTAATCTACATATTTAATAATGCTGTGTTCATACTGCTGGTTTGAGAAACATTTAATTTGGAAAATGTTCTCCTTATATATAGACTATATTAAAGAGTTATTATGAAGTAGTACTATCGACGAAATATGACAACTCTATAATCGAAATTTTGGTGTCTTTAATCTTATGTAGAAACCCATATGGACGAAGTAGCGGGCAACTGCCAATTATAAATACAGTAAGAAAATTTATAGTTTATAAAAAAATACGCTTTGAGTCCAAACTCGAAATATTTACTGCTATCCATTGATAAATTTCCATGGCCATCTTCCTCCTCTATCATTAGATCCTCCTGGTTACAATATGTAACCAAAAAGCTCTAAGAGGCAAGTCAAACGATCTCAAACTCGATGGGTTTACTATTAGTTATTGAGAATGTCCTTTAACCACCTTCCTTCTCCATCATCAGATCCTCCCGGTTATAATATTTAACCTACGCAATCATTGAAACAAGTCAAACAAGCCCATACTCGATGAATTTGCTGTTGCCCATTGAGAAGTCTCTATGACTACCTTCCTCCTCCATTATCTCCTCCAGCTCGATGGTATATATTATATTATCGTCGAATTGCATAAGTATACCAAGTTTCAAATCAATACAATTATAAATGGTTGAAAATCGACTTGATAGACTTGTCCAGACACAAGTGAAGCTAATAAAAGCTTGTTAAAAATTACATATAAACAATGAACCAGAGATATTTCCAGTTCAAGGAAGGGAACGAAGCAAGTGACACATAAATATGTAACGGACAAGAAGGTGAAAAGGAACGACCTACAGAACAAACATTGATGGCGAGGTTATGAAGGACAGTGAGATTAATGATAACTTCCAAAAAGAAACAGTTGACTTAATTCATACACTTGAATGGAGTAGATCCCAAAGCCTGATTGCAAGGACCGTAGTTCACGAATTCCATTCATCAGCTGAGTGTTCTGGCGTTTAAAACACAATTCAAGGCCATGTACTGAAATGTTTGCAATCCTAATTACATATTTAGTATAGAATTGCGAAATCTTGTTACGAGTGATTAACATAAGTCTCTCTCTGGATATTCCTTCATTCCTGAGGATCGTAGATCGAAGTCCTACTAATAGTGCTCGTCAACTATTTTCATGCTTACTTTAGTGCCGCTTACTCATTGGCATATGTATATCTTCTGATACCCCATCAATCCATCGCTTAGGAATTCAATCCCATAGTTTTCCGCCTTGGCTTTGCCAGTTGGTATGTGACTGTCAGAATTTTCGGCATACATGTAGTTATATGGTCAAAACATTCGAACATCGTGGGTTCGAAGTACAAATTCTCAGCATCAAGATAGCGCGATTGCTGTTTAAGGGATTCATGACATTCCGCACCAGCACTACATCTCAAATGCATTAATTCTGTTCTTATCTGTAGTTTCTTTAGGATCTAACTCTTGAAACCTTAAGGAATATTGAAAGAATGAACATGCGATCCATGTGGACTATTAATTCGCTTTGTTCTGGTTTGGTCTTTACATATTCTAGTCAGTTGGTTCATCGTAGAATTGACCATTACTGTACGCTAAATAAGAAACTAAAGAGACATAAATCGGGCCGATCCCGGATCTTCAGCCTTTCATATAGCGAGCGACTCATTCATATTTCTTATTTTTTTTGACAGTATCTGGCTAAAGCTAGAGCTATTCCCACCATTCCACCCGGGTTGTCTCAGGGCCCCTCCTGGGACCCGTAACGAATAGGTTCTAGATAGACAGGGTTTTATTCTGACGATATCATTATTTCCATATATGAGTATGTAATATGTACATATTAGCATCGTTGCCAGCTTCTCGCGTAGAAAATGTTGGGCTTTATTACACATTTCCAGATCTTCAATCCTTCTGAAATGCACCCAGGAGGATGATTAAAGACAATACCGAGGTTACTAATATGTAAATATAAATACGTTGTAGAATTAAAAAAAAATGTTACAAATAAATACATGTCGCCATCTAGTGGGCGATAATAAAACTACACCTTTATAATGGTTACTTATTAAAGGAACAGATGTCGCTTTTAACAAATTTAGTAGCATGTAGTGATATATAATAATGTTGATGTCTTTTGCAGATGTCAATCAAGCCGATAAGATATAAAATTTTAGAATTTCATTAAAGTCCATCTAGTGGTATTTGCAGACATGACCTCTAGACAATTTTATTTATATGAATAGATCATAGATCAGCATTTAAAATATTACTAAAAGTCGATTCAAAAGATTGGTCCTATAACATTAAAACAACATACATTTCCAAACAGGATGACAAAAGCAACTGTCTACATGTGTATGTAGTCATACCATCATAACATTTCTGATCAAAGTAGCAACTACCGAAATACAATTACTCATTAACAACATCCTATTATTAAAACTTATGACATTGCCCCAATTCACATATTCTTGGACAGAATCCAATATTTCTTACGTGGTCTTACAGGCGCCAGCTTACCAGGCACGATTATATTAACTAGCTTTATCATAACGTAGCCCATTAGTTGCCATCAACCATTTTCATACTGAACGAGGAACGCTGCTTTGTATTTCATCACCTTGAACTATCTTTCTCGTATAATATTTTGTAATATGTAAAAATATTCACAACGAAAAGATTGACTGTATTGTAAATGATCTAATAAATATTGATAAACAATCAGCTACCCATCTCGTCTCAGATAAAACGGGTTCACGATTGTATTTTTGAAGTTATACTTCTTTAGGCGCATTATGAAAAAATAATGGTAGTGAAATTGTACGATATGCGCATGCGCACGCACGATACAACAAAAATCGACAGGATGAAGTTGGTCACGATACGCTCGCACGATGCGACAAAAATCGATAGTATGAAGTTGCTCACGATGCAACAAAAATCGGCAGTACGTTGCTCACTAAATGTATATTTACGTGCGTGTAGTGGCTGATGCTATATTCATGATAGTTATTGAGGTTTTGTAAACACACAAGACGTGTTTTATATTCATACTAATATAAATTATATCTGTGCTTTTAAATAATATTTTTAGTAATTTAAATTTAATAGTGGTCCATATAATAAAAACATTTAATTATTGTGAATAGTCGTTATAGAAATAGTGCTTATAAGATTTTCAAAATATATTTTAACTGTATTTCTCTAAGTGAGGTTAAGTTTTTTAATTAAACTTTATTTAGATTATTTTAGTAAATTTAGCAATTCATTGCATACATTTTAATTTTTAAAATATAATTATTTGATTGAATTTAGATTTTACCAACCGTATTTATAATCGCGGTCCAGTCATTTTATTATTCTATTGACATTAATTAGTTGCGATTCAAATAAAGTTATTCTTGTAATATGCTAAAGAAGTATAACTTCTAACGCACGTACTTAATTACACACACATTTTTTTAATCATTTTCGTACTTTCATCAAAATGACGAAAGTATTGCCTTAGCATCCATAGTCTAATCCAATAAAAGTAAGAGAAAAGGGGATTTTTGAAGAAAATGTTAATGAAGAAGCATGAAACACATCGGAGACTCTGGGTATGAATGAACATATGTACGTACATATATACCTACATACGTATGTACGTAAGAACACTGTGAAGGGCTTATAATATCTAAAGGGAGCATTCGATTGACTGCGGACGCGGAAAGTCAGAGAAAAGGATATTTTTAAAGGAATTTTTCAGTGGACAAGCATGAAACACATCGGAGACTCTGGGTATGTATGTATGTACGTAGGTATGTACCTACATACGTACGTACGTAAGAACACTGACAAATGCTTATAATATCTAAAGGGAGCATTCAATTGCCTGCAGACTTATTCATTTAATAACTCTTAACGGAAAAGACAAAACAATAAGTTTCGAACTTCGGAAATCCATTCCGATTTTGAGTTATGGGGCCGAAATATTTAAACCTAAGCCCTACAAAAACTAAGGGAAAACTAATAAAACTGGAATTAAGTTAATTGTAGGCTATCCGTATTGGGCCATAGATGGTACCTATCGTTTTAGTTATAATTGGAAAAGTATTTCCAGAGGTAAAAGCAAAAAACTGATTTTTTTTCACTAGAAATTTACTGACAGGGCGCGCGCGTGTAGAGATTGCAGCGTATTTGTTACGTTGTTGGACAGTTCAGATTCTATAGGTTATTCTTTCCTGTTGTATCTTGGACAAGCCTGCTGCTCTTGACGCCAAATCGGCCAACCATGTTCATGACATAATACAATATTGATTGATTTCTATTACAATATTGTCTTTAAACATCCTCCAGGGTATATTTCAGAAGGATTGAAGACTTTTTTGTATCATTATCGTTATGACTGTCTCACTGTTTTATTAGTCTTGTTCAGGTATTGTCTCAATTTGACGAAATTGTTGTCTGCTCGTATACAAAAAAAATATGTATGGCTAATTTCTTAATGATATTTTCAAACACTTTAGTTATTAAACCGCAGAACAGTACTTTAAAACTATACTGCCCAATCGTGTAACATAAAAATTATTAGAACAGGAAATATCTTGTAATGAACCATATACAGGATGAAACTTTTTTGTGTGTTTCATTATCGTATACAATTCTTTCACAGATTATCTTAATGTATCCATAACAATGTAATTTGTTTAGTAAAAAATATTTCGATGGTCAGATGTTATAACAGGAAACGGTTATAACAGACAATCTGCAATGATTGGCGTAGCATAGCTTCGAACTTTCTGCTAAATACATTGTGGTCTGCAATATATTCTCACATTATTTTAACGTAACTACAGTGGTTTTAAAACTTAACTATGCATCCACCACATCAGACTCCCTTCACTTAAATTGTTATTGCTTTTCCACACGTAATAAAACATAGTAGGTTTTCTGAATTCATCTGGTTATTGCGAGCAATGCGATGGTGAATATTTTATGCTAATTAGATAAGCGAGGAGACCTTTGTTTTCTAGAGTTAAGCAAGAAAACCTCTTGCATAACTCTGAAAAACAAAACTAAAAAAGTAAATCAAATTTAGGCATAATTTTTAATTGTATATATCAACACGAGTGAAAATTTGGAAAAATAGGGGTAGAAGAGACAGATATTACGAAACGACCTTTTGCAAGACGATTTTCGAAAACATTTATTGAGCGAGTTCCTAGTCTCAAGATCCAGCTGATTCCAAAGTTTTGCGATTTGGGTAATGATTTTTCATTGGAGAATATAAATTTTCAAAAAGTATTGGGAACAAAGACAATGAGAAAACTTTTAACGTAATCTAACGCTATAAGAGCATAAGTTTAAATCTGCTGTAAGATAATTTCATCTCGATGGACTTTGAAAATATATGAAAACAGCATCGATCATGAATCTCCAGCTCTCTGAGATTATATATAATATTTACTATTTACGACAGAACTATAAGTGATTTAAATATTTAATTGTACCACATCGAGATTAATACTCATTTCCATGACCATGCTGTATTGTAAGAAGTGTTTACCAAAGTTTTGTTTTAAAGGTGGTAATATTTCATAGAGTGTATTCTATCGAAAACACAGCGAATAATATTATTTATTTGAGGCTACCAACTAAGATATTGATCGATTTATCACCTTCCAAATTTTGTACCACCTTCAAAAGTTGGTACCAAAAACAACGAAATAGGTAAGTCCATTATCTTTGTTTTTGGCACCAACCGATACCGCAGTCTGCTAACATTGAAGGACTTACGTGTTTGCCAAAGTTTTGTTTCAAAGGTGTTATTTTTCTGTCGAAAACACAGGAATAATATTATTTATTTGAGGTTGCCAACAAAGATATTGATCGATTTACCACCTTCCAAATTTTGTACCACCTTCAAAAGATGATACAAAAAATACCGAAATAGGTAAGTCCATTTTCATTGTTTTCAGCATCAATAGATACCGCAATCTGCTAACATTGAAGGACTTACGTGTTTGCCAAAGTTTAGTTTTAAAGGTGTCGATATTTTAGAATAATTATTTTTCTGTCGAAAACACAGGAATAATATCATTTATTTGGGGTTACCAACTAATGTATTGATCAATTTACCACCTTCTATCGATTTACTTTTGTTTTTGGTACCAACTTTTGAAGGTGGTCAATATTTTACAATAATTATTTTTCTGTTGAAAACACAGGGATAATATCATTTATTTGAGGTTACCAACTAATGTATTGATCAATTTACCACCTTCTATCGATTTACTTTTGTTTTTGGCACCAACTTTTGAAGGTGGTCAATATTTTATAATAATTATTTTTCTGTCGAAAACACAGGGATAATATCATTTATTTGAGGTTGCCAACTAAGATATTGATCGATTTACCACCTTTCAAATTTTGTACCACCTCCAAAAGTTGGTACAAAAAATACCGAAATGGCTAAGTCCATTTTCATTGTTTTCGGCACCAACCGATACCGCAATCTGCTAACATTGAAGGACTTAAGTGTTTGCCAAAGTCTTGTTTTAAAGGTGTCAAAATTTTATAATAGTTATTTTTCTGTTGAAAACACAAGAATAATATCATTTATTTGAGGTTGCCAACTTATATATTGATCGATTTACCACCTTCTATCGATTTACTTTTGTTTTTGGTACCAACTTTTGAAGGTGGTCAATATTTCATAATAATTATTTTTCTGTCGAAAACACAGGGATAATATCATTTATTTGAGGTTGCCAACTAAGGTATTGATAGATTTACCACTTTCCAAATTTTGTACCACCTTCAAAACTTGTTACCAAAAACAACGAAATGGATAAGTCCATTTTCGTTGGTTTTGGCACCAACCGATACCGCAATCTGTTAACATTGAAGGACTTACAGTTTTACGCCGAAACCTAATAGCAATCTAGAGAATTCAATTAAATTAATAATTTAAATACAAATACAATTTTAAATCGACATAAATAGATATCGATTCTGTATCCTCTCACTAGTAACTTCGTATCGAAGTCAAATAACTAAATTCACTTCGAAAACTGTGGAAGAGAACGTTAAACAGAAGTTTAATGCGCATGATATCTTGATATTTTCCAGAACTCACATAACAAATACAAGTATATTAAATGCAGTACCGGTGGTATGAAGATGCACATAAAATTAGATGCACTAACTATAAACAAACCAAGGTCTCGCATTAGTTGGTTTCGCATATGAGATTATAATCTTCCACTGCTTACTAATAAATTATTGCGACCTGCGAACAGTTTAATCATCACTAGAACAAGAATTAATTTCTCTAAAATAAACATTATTGTTCAGACTCCATTGTAAAAAAAATCTAAGTTATTTGGAACCAGTTTGTAGTCTATTTCGAAAACTTAAAACTTGTATTAAACTGTTTACAGGCAGCAAATTCTAGGCAATACTGAATCTAGAATCTAGAATCGGCAGTTATTTATTAGTCCAAAATTACTACGTTAGCTCAAACCAGAGTTAGCAATGTAAAATTATGGTGCAAAACTTCTGCACTGGTCAAACTGCTTTCGAGATGGAAAGTGGTTAGAAATATTCGCGGAGGAAGCCAGTTCTAGTCGTTTATGCATCAAGAACACATGACTCATACTCGAAAGAACGCTATTCTTGATAAACAATTATTTATGGCAATTAAACTACAAGGCTAACCATAAAGCAGTTATTGCGGGGACAACAGGGTTGTATAATGGCCTAAGGCCTGAAAATGTATTTTGATAGTATAAAATGAAATTTTATATGTAAGCGCATAATATCTTTACATTAATAAAATTTATATATAGTAACGCGCCTTGCGTAATGTCGATATGCATAACAATTCCAAGAACAACGCTGTTTGATTATATCGATATAAGTATATGCATAAGAGTACCCATTGCGCGAAGAATTGGAAGTAATGAAGTTAATTGAGAAGTTAATATATATATATATATATATTATTTTTCATATAGCCACACTATATGTACTTTCTCAATGCAAGCCTTTATCAATGTTTTGTAACCTCACAATAATATTTTATTCAGCCCTGTGCTGTATCAGTTACTTTACTTAACGTATATGCTAGCTAGCGAAAGATAAAAGTTGTCTTAATATTTGCTTTAAAAATCGGCATGTTGTATCGCACTGGTGTTGGCATTGCCTTTATTTTTCGTTAAAGTTCGGTGACTTGAGAGAAAAGAATAGCTTCATATAATTTGACGAGCAGAAAGAAAAGGAGGGGACTATTTCATCGACGACGCCATTTCTGTACTTTATCTATGTATGATAAGAGATGTATCTTTATAGGTTATTTTGTTTTGGTAGAGCGTCAAATAAAGTTAATTCGTTGTGCCATTTTCAACATCGGCCCAAATAGAAATTTTCTTATTTCTTTAGAAAATTGAAAGTATTTTACCGTACTTTGGGAAAATACTTTCGAAAGAAAAGCTTGAATCTATTTACTTAACACATTTTTTTTGTATTTAAAAAAAATGTCTCGGATCTATTTACTTTACCAAAATAAAAAATACTTTTTTATTTGGTAAAATAAATAAATCTCGAGACATTTCTCAATTCCTGAATAAAGATTTTATAAGCGTTTCTGCAAATGCAAAATACTTTTTATGAGATAAAGTATATAACGACGTTTGTTTGTATTTAATACATAACATATTTTTTATAAGGCGACTATAAAAATTAGCCGCTTTACCGTTCAGTTTGCAATTAGTTTATTAATTATACTAGTAAGTCTATAGTCACTAAATTACCTAAAATATTAAATTATAAGTTTAAATATTTAAGTAACTTATACTGTCAGCCTGTTTCAGCTACGTTTACATAAAGTAAAAAATAAAATATTTAATAACTTATAACGTCGACTGTTTTAAGTACCTTTATATAAAATGGAATACGGCGCCATTTTAAAGTACATAGCTGTCAAAATAAAGTTTACATAATGATACAACATGCGGACGTCTGCTTAAAGGTTTGATTTTATAACGTTTGGTTTCTTCATAAAGCAACATGATACAGTATATGGGTAATTTCTTGACTTAGAAAGTACTAGCGATCCGCCCTGATGGACAGATTTAGAAGAGAAGACACGGGTCGCGTCTATGGGTGAAAGTTGGCACGAATAATCTTGCTTCCTTGAAATACCTTCATAACATTATGCAACGCACAGACGTTTCTCAACTTTGAGTTTCGTGCTCTTTAGTGCTTTAGTGTCGATTCCAATTGAAATATCAACTTATTATCAAATTTATTCCCTTATTTCCGGAACAATTGAACCAACATTAAAAAAAAATGAAAACAGGTTTAATAAAATCTGGCTAGATAATTACAGGAAAACTATAGCTATCATCACAAATCTTATAATTTTTTAAATATGTACCATTTTTTTACACCTGTGAAAGGTATAATAGACACTTAGATATATTACGACTTAGATATATTATCCATAACTTAGATATATTATTTATAACTTAGGTATATTACGTTGTGCTGAATTAATCGTAAATGTAGTTGAAATACTACGTATCCTTAAATGTTTGTAAGTGCCTAAATACGTACGGAACCGGTGCAGTGCGAGTTCTACTCGTATTTGACAGATTTTCTTAAATATGTGTTTTTTGAGACAATCATTCTTGGTACTATAAACTTTAATATATAATAATCCATTGGTATACACTCGAATCCAACGCTTCATCCATAAACAGTTATAGTGATTTTTTTTTCTTTTTCAATAAAATACAACTTTACTTTGGTGTTTTGGTGCATTTTGGCAATTTAAAAAATGTAAAATCCTGTAGTAATGTCAAAATATAATTTAAAAATAAAAAAAAATACAAATCTTTGATCTATAACATTTGTCTATGATATTTTAATAGAGGTTTGTCATACCACTGTGAGAGATTAGCAAGACCTCTGAAGTGGCTGTGCAACGTAATTAATCTACCCATGAACATATCGAAGTCTCGCACGGAAGTTATTCGCTGTAATATTGAAGCGAACTTGTAGGAAGTTTAACATTATGTTATGGTTAATATATACAAGAGATAAGCGCCATTTGATAGCATACACGTCGATGCCCTTATTAGTAAAGTGTTTAGCGACCACGCGCCAGATGCTGTCATTGTTCTATGCTGTTTGCAGTTAGGGCACGTAGAGACGATCGGTGTATCATCTGGTACACGTAATGATTAATTACGTCGCGCAACGGTGTAATGAAGCGAACTAAACTTGTCACAAAGAGGTGTTTGGTTTTTTTGTAAGTTTCATTATTCTGACGAGGAAATGTTGTAATTTGTTTTAATAGGCTATTTGACAGCATCGAAAATATACTACAATTCGTGGTCATCCTGTTAGATTATAACGTAAATAATCGTATTGCTTTTCATTTTCGAAAGAATAAGTTTATATTTTATTAAAAAAAACGTAAAGAAATCACAATATTTTTTGAAATCCAATCAGCGTCGCAAACACTGTTATTGATTAAAAGTCAGATGACGTCACAGGCGAGTAAAACGCATTCATACCAAAATGTAATGTTCTTATTCTTTTGGTTTATAGGCATTGATATCGATAATAATATTTAAAACACAAATATTACTTAAATCGAAACGATCTATACACAGAAAAACATTTGAGTGAGCTACAATGCTGTTTGGATCTCTTCGGACTGATTGCAGCCACTTTTTTCGTTTTTGGGATTCGTTGGCACTGAAATGAACACTTTGTGTGGACTTTTTATAGATGTATTTGTACATTTGTGGCACTAAACAACATTTATACACCATTTTAATATGAAAATAAATAATCCCCTTCAGCGGGTAGGACTGTTTATGTTTACATTGTGTGTGACGCCACGCTAGCCGCCATTACAGAAATTGCGTTTTTAGCGCGAGTTCGAAATTTCAAGCTTTAAAAGTGATTTATATATCCTGGAAATATAAATATAGTGTGCATATAATGCAAAATAGAACAATTTAAAAAATTAAGTCAGATAGCCTATTCTGTTAATATAACATAGTGGTGATTTTTTCTGTTTCTGAGTTATTAATCCCGATAACTTATTCCACCTTAGCTGAAGATTTGCGGTCCTAGATGTTGTTAACATTCCAAAAACCTCACACTCTTCATCACCGACTACATCACATAATTCTAAGAGCATTTATGTCAAGTTGTACAATGAGACGAAGTGTTCTGTCAAATTATGCCATCAAATGTCGTTTCAAAATGTTATATCTCATATAACTCTGTTCTACTTTGCCTCCTTTCTTTCCCTACGCCTATATCACGTTCTCCTCCTACGTTTCTTCAAATATTTGTCTACATGTTTATATCTATATCTCAATACCTTAAACATATCTAGATAGTTAAATACGTATGTCCTTCGTCAGCTCACGTACATGACAGTAGTTTGCCATAATACTATGCGTTTTAATTAGTATTTATGACAGGTTACTCTTGAAGCAATAAGTTCGCCTTATGTATAATCATCATCATCATCATCATCATCATCATCATATATATTAATACGCTAAGGTTAAGATGTTACACTCCCTTTTTAGAAAAAACCTCACAACGAATCCACATAAATTATATATCATTTTATAGATAATTGCTTGCTCTACCGGCATCGACAACTAAAAAATGTATTATTGCTATTGTTTTTGCAAATTAATTAATTATTAAAATTATATACACAAAACAGCAATGCTGCCATCTAACGGCACAACGTCAATATGATTGACGGTCGGTAAAATTTTTGTTTAATTTCAAATCCACTCACGTATAAATAAAGTGGCGCTTTAGCTCAATGCTTTTGATACTTGCGCCTCTATATGTCAATTTTAGTAAAATATTTGTTTGATCTGTCATCTGAGCTTCATAATGGAATAAATAATGCGAAGACTTCGCACGGGTCACGCTAGTTTTTATATATTCCAGTCTATCAGTAAATAAGTAATATGTCTTTTCAGTTATTTCCATGCGAGTTATTCTAAATGTGTTAAATAAAATGGTTATTAAATTAGTTTTTAATGTACTAAAATATATACTTATCTATTTATTATCTTCGGGTTTTATAATGAACATGGTAAGCTGTAATTTGCTTCAGGTCTGACGGATATTGCTTTTGATCACGCATTTTTTTAAATATTATAAATATATTGATTAACTCCCTCCCCCCCTCTTCTTAGTTTAATAGTGCTTTGCTCTCCTGGCTAACACTTGCGAGGACTTTGTCATAATTTATTTATTTCGCCTTCCTGGAGCACGCATGACTATCCTGCAGGGTTCCCTATGTTTCATGCAGATACATCTTCATATATTTGTCAGAGAATGATTGAGAATGATGTTTATTTGAATTGCTATATTGTTTTCTGTCTTTGTATTATATTTTGGTTATTATTTGTTCTTATAGTACTTCCACTTGTCTGGCGTTTTGGGTAAACCTGTAAGTTAAGCACGGGGTTTTCAAGAAATAAATAAATATATGTATTGTATATATATATATATATATATATATATATATATATATATATATATATATATGTGTGCTCAGAATTGGGTATTTGACAATTTTTTTTATTTCATTAATCATAATTTCAAGATACAAGCTGATGAAGAGTGAATTTTTTTTTAAATAAACTTAAAAATTGACCGAGTTTAAATTTAACCTTTAGACAAGGACAATAATACTGTGTTGTGAGGTCATTTTTAATATTGCGCATTATATTCGACAAGAGGAAAAGAGACAAGGATATACCCAACTCTATCCGTATCTTCAAATTTAGAAGCCTACAGCTGGCTTATTTTTCAATCAATTTTTGAATTTTTTTCAAGACTGGTTTTTAATTAACTTATATTTCACAATATTGTACGAAAAATATCAAAATTTAGAATAAGTCAACTATCGTATTGCGTATGCAGAATGATGTATGAAAAATGAATTTGTTTATTAAAAGAGTATATAGTGGACACAAGGTAAAATGGAAGGCGATATGAAACGATGAGTAAATTTGGCTAAAGGAATGACCTATGGCTCTTATGAAAGAAGCAAAGAATATTTATAAGTTTACCTCATATAACGTAACACTGTAATGGTGTATTAATGTCAAATGCTTAAGAAAAGTTAGTGGTAAACTATACTATTGAATAAAACTGAGACAGACTAAATAAAACTAAATAAAATGAATAAAACTGAAACAGAGAGTGTATTTTGTACATGGAAAATACTTTTAAAAGTGTGGTTGATTTAGCATAAACAATGATAATAGAAGCCAGAAAACCTGTTTTTATAATTTTTTTATGTTTGTCTGTATGTTAATTTGTTTGTAAATCACGCGAAATCTACTCGACGGATTTTGATGAAATTTGGTATGGCAATAGTTTTTCCCATGAGTGAAATAATAAAAAAAAATTCTAATAACTTTTCTTAGTACGAACTTCACGCGAGTGAAACCCCGGGGCACAGCTAGTAAAAAATAAATCTGTTAATTTCGAGTGCAGTTCGCACTGCAAGGGTTCCAGACACAAATATTATGTGTCTATATCTAAAAATCCAAATCCTTTATAGAAATACTATTACAAATATTAATATTTTAGATTATATATATATATATATATATATATATATATATATATATATATATATATATATATATATATATATATACACATATGTGTGTGTGTTTGTGTGTGTATAGCATTAAAGTACTTACTACTACTTGAGGCTGAGAGACACTAAAACAATACTGTGACTCGTGTCTCGCGAAGAATCTTTAATATAAAAAATATGGATACTATTTGACATTTTAAATTCGATCAATTCAATGTTCCACTCGGTGGAACTCACGAGAAAAAAAATTCTAAAGACGAGGGTTCTGTTGAGATACTTAAAAAAAATAATTTCGCTTTTGCATTTTATTTCAATGTATTCATGTAATTTAACTACACTTTCTTATATTTAATCATAATAAGTTGTACACGCATGGACGGACAAATGGATATACGAATTTAACAGTATTATGAGCGTTCCGTTATTCGATTCTATAACGGATCCTAAAACTGATAAAGAAAATTAAATACAACTGAAATGAGATCACTGCGGAAGATTTGTGAAAAATTTATATGACAGAAATTGAAAAACAATATTTGACAAGAATAGCTCGTCATGGAAAATGCAGCTATGAAAATAAAATTAACGAAGCATCATTAGCCCTATTGAACTTATCTACTGGACAATTCTGCTGAAAAGAGTGTGTATTGAAGAAGTAAGTGAGAAAAACACAACGCGGATGACCTAGAAAGATATGGGTGAATTAAGTTAAGAGCTCCTTAAAATATACTAGCGTCGGTAACAATTGAGGGCTCGGTTACGTTGGTAATAATAGAGGTCTTTGTACAAAATGACCAGCTATTAGTTTATGAATGTATATATGGGAATAAGTGGTATGATAGAAGTACAGTGGTAGATAAAAAATAGATATTTGAATAAATGCTCGCTATCTCGCTTCGCTTATACCTTCACGGGTTGTGCGTGATGAAGAGTCACGGCTCAGAGAGTTACCTGCATACAATTTGGCCGTAAAATCGTTCTCCAGAGCAACATATCATCCCTCTAAACCTTCGCAGATTTTCATGATTGTGGCCTCTTTTTCTTAACAAAGAATAATTCAACCTAAGATTAACGTTTATTGAAGTTATACTTCTTTAGGCGCGTTATGAAAAAATGATGAGAGTGAAATTTTAAGATTCGTCACACAAAAGTTACAGTATGAAGTTGCAGCGGTTGCAGTCTCGAAACAAAAGCTATTGGCACCATCGTCGCCTCTGTTCACTGTTTTCATATTCATAGTATTTATTCACATGTTTCTAGTGTCTACATTCACACACGTGTTTCAGTTTCATATAAGTGCGATTTATATATGTGCTGATAAATTATATTCAGTAGTGATTTAAATTCAATATTTTGATTAATATATTTACTATTCGTAAATATTAGTGAAAAAATTGTGTTTATAGACTTTTTAAAGTGCTCCAATATAATTGAGGTTATCTATCCGTATGTATTATTTAATGATGCCAAAGAAGTATAACTTCTCACGGTACACGCACCCTTTCTTTTTTTTCTGATTAGTTATTATATATTTATTTGCAAGCATTTTAATATGTTTTTCTAAAAATATATAATTATGAGTAATATTGAAATCCTAGAAACAAATAATATCAGATACACTATAAAAAATAATAAACATAGGTGACTTTTTTCTGGCGGCGTTGTTGCTTTTTGTATGAAAATTCGGTACATCATTATGATTTTAAACATGATATATATTACAAAAACAATAATAAATATATATCCGAAACAATAACTTCAAGTCACAAAAAGTAAACTATGGGGAAGGAATTGGGCGTTTTTGAAGTATTCATCCTTTTTTGCCGTCTCTTGTTTGCACACGCATCACATAAGAACTACTGAATAAATTATGGTGGGTAGTTTTCAGTATTGTTCAGCTTAGGGAATGAAATGTAATCGTATCTTTTTTGGACGATGTAAAAAAGTTAATTAATGTCTGTTAGTATGTTATACATTTACTACATAAAAACTACTGTGTGTGAAATTAGGAACCAACTGAGGTTTTATTTATATAAAAAAAGAAAGGTGCGTGTACTTATGTACGCGCGTGAGAAGTTATACTTCTTTGGCATCATTAAATAATACATACGGATAGATAACCTCAATTATATTGGAGCACTTGAAAAAGTCTATAAACACAATTTTTTCACTAATAATTACGAATAGTAAATATATTAATCAAAATATTGAATTTAAATCACTACTGAATATAATTTATCAGCACTTATATAAATCGCACTTATATGAAACTAAAACACGTGTGTGAATGTAGACACTAGAAACATGTGGATAAATACTATGAATATGAAAACAGTGAACAGAGGCGACGATGGTGCCAATAGCTTTTGTTTCGAGACTGCAACCGCTGCAACTTCATACTGAAACTTTGTGTGACGAATCTTAAAATTCGTCATACAAAAGTTACAGTATGATCATTTTTCCATAATGCGCCTAAAGAAGTATAACTTCAATAAAAACTGTTTAAAAAAATTCAAAATTAAATAAAATGCCAACGTACTGACTATTGTGCTGTTAATAACCATTGATCCATGTTGCTAACAACATACAAGGAAGTTAACGTAGCTAGATCATGCACAAAAAGCACTTGTACAAAGGACATAATAATGATATTTTCGTATGAATAATCGAACAATGGTATATGTTGACAATTCGTAAAGGAGACCGGCAAAAATGGGCCCCAACGTACAGAGATAAAACATAATTTTTAAAAAAACTGGCATTTTTTAGAATATAAAAAAAATACAATTCAGTAATCGACAATCGGGAAAGAAGAAAAAATAGAATTACAATTTGTAACCGTAATACGAAACAGAAAATGCTATCTTCATAAATGCGCACATATTACATTTTTAAAATATAAAGAATTGTTAATTGGATATAAAAATAACAAAAAAAAATTGAATGGAATACATAATAACTTTTTAGAAACGATTACAAAGAACAATCAATGCCTCTTGCTTTCTTTAATGAGTAGTCATTGCCTAAATTAATTAAAAATAAACTGTTAATAAACATTGACAATGGTTCTATTGTTGTCTAAAGTTAATCTAATAAACACTATGAATATTTTTTTTATCAATTACCAATACTTTTGGTTAAAAGCGTACCCGAAATAATAAAAGTTATTGAATATTAAAGTATTATTTTGTTAAATAGTGCGATAATATTTATCTAATGTAAATACTCTAAATCTGTCGTGTTGTATTATCGTGTATAATACAACACGACAGATTTAGAGTATTTACATTTGATAAATATTATCGTGTATAATATTAGACACACAAAACATTATATATTAATATTACCAATGGAAATTAAATTGTAGGGTTATAAAATTACTTTCATTCCGAACCGCAACATTATAACTAAAATAAATACAGCGAAGTCTTTAAACTTCACTAACTTTATTATATTCTATTTCGATAATTATCTACGATATATTATTCTATTTCGATAATTATCTACGATATATTATTCTATTTCGATAATTATCTACGATATCGATATTTTACCCAATTTCCGATTGGCTAGAGACTCGGTATGCATACCTTTTTCCAGTAAAAATACATGAGTCAGAATGTGATGTTGGAGATGAAAGGTGAGTTAAGGATCGCCTTAAAAGTGAATAGTAGACCCATCGAGTTTGGGCACTTTTCAATTTTAACACGTTTTATTAACTCCACCTGGTTGTATGTTTGTATGTATGTAACTGAATCTGTCAATTAAATTTAGTAATCTAAAAAATAATATTATATTTAAAAAAAACTAAAAAAACACGCTTTTGTAATAGTATGAACTAAAAAATAAAAAAATAATCTTTAAAAATAAAGATTTCGATCAAGAGCGAAAGATGTCTCACAACTCGGTACGCAGTTATATCAATTGATATCAAGCACCCCCTTTTTATATTAAACTTAATTTTTTCTCACTTTTTTATTTTATTTTTTAAGCTTACAAAAAAAAACAATAAGTTACCCTGAGTTATGAGACATCCTTTCATTCTTGACCAAACTTTTTATTTTTAAACATTATTTTTTATTTTTTAGCTCATATTGCTACAAAAAGCAAGTTTTTTGTTTTTTTTAAACAATAATTTTAAATTATATGTTCTTTGTATATTTCATTTTTAGTACATCACAAAGAGCTTATTTTAAAAAAAAATATTAAATATTATACTATACATACTTTTTGTTCCAAATTCTATATACAAGAAACTTGGTAGTTGAAATCCGTTATAAGTAATTACATAACATTTACATATTAAATAAACTGTAACGTTTCGCCCATTTCTTGAGAGCTTAATTATAGATATTTAAAGTTCTTCATGAACGCTTTGTATCCGTATTAAGCCATTTTTAGTGTACTTTTATAGGATATTGTTTAGTGTACTTTTATTTTTGATTTCAACCAAAACGTAGCGTCTATCTCATTCGCTCTCTATATAAATAATATCTATCGTACAGCTTAAAATTTGAATGTCCATTCAAACAATGTGCATCCTTTACAGCGGACGTTGGCGTTTAGAAAAATATATTTACATGCATACAACATAAACCCGCGCTTCAGATACGACTCTTCGGCTGCAGTTAGCTCGACCGACTGCATCTCGAGTGCGGTGACGTAATCCGTTATTTTGGTCCAGCCAGCATCTCCTCGGCGGTGACCGCGCGCGCTCCGTATGCGTCATCTCTATTTGCTACCGCGCCAGGGTTGTCCCGCTTGTTTTTTTTAGTTTTGTTGTTTTATTCATAAAAAAAGATAGCATTGACCGCGTTTCCTGTACAGATAAACTGTCACAAGGGATGATTGTCAGAAATTAACTCACTATATAGTAATTTGTTTTTTAAATGTCATTTCTTTACCCTCGATGTTATATTAACTGTTTTATCATAATTACGTATACTCGCTTAATAATTCGAACATTAGTTCATAAACGAAGTATTAAATAAGAAATAATAAACAGCGCCATCTGTGATATGTATTTAAAGATAAATTTCAATGGTCACCATACGTAGCGTCATGGCAATAATTAATTGGTTATATCGCGCTACCGAAATTTTTATATCGTCTATAATATATACACTTCACCCCATTACGTCATTACACATGTTTGTGATATTACCTGAATTTAATTTTACTGTTATCGACTGTAGCATGCATTAAAAAACCGTTTTGATAATATCCATGCGCATACGTCAATCGCTTCACTATGTGGAGATTCGTTTTTAAATATAGATATAAAATGACAAACGATTAATATATTAAAATATAATTAAAGTAATTAATATTCAAGACACATTTCAAAATCGCAATCGGAATCCTCTGCACTGTTCGAGTTAAAAAAAAACACAAAAAGATTCATTGTTACTAATAATAATCAGTATATTAAAAAAGCCGCAGAAAATGAAAAGATAATTTCCAAAAAATATTTGATGGTCAATTCCTCAAAAATAAATTTATCAAATTTAATCTTATACTGAACACTAAAGTTTCAAAATACTAAAATACTAAAGTTTCGCATCGCTCACGATCGTGACAACCCTACGCTTAAAGGCTCTCATTGCATTCTTGTTTTAAGCGAATATAATGAACCTATACACAGAAACTCTCCTCGCGTTTACTCACGTACACATGAGAAATTGCGCGTAGGGTTACCACCTTTGTATTTTATTTTTCTTATATTTATTTTTTAATTCGTTTTTAAATATATAAATTATCATTATAATAATCATGTCTTACTGTTATAGTAGTTATCGAACTATGTTAAACACCACCTCACATAATATCCTATGTATATCCTCGATATTTTTTGTCGTAATATAGCACATCCAAACATGTTACTTCAAACATTATCTATGAACTTGAAAACATAGTACTCAAAGTATACTATCAAATATTAATATTGTTTGAATTGAAACCAATAAAATAAATAAAAAAACAGGGAAATACCGACAACAATTTTTTATGAAAATATTATACCACACACAAACATTTATGAAAATCTAATTTTAGAAATATATTCTGTATAGATGCGTGTCTCACCGTATCTCTTAATTGATGAGGAGATAATATAAAGTATGTCTTCATTTGTTATAAAAATGGGACAAACAGTATCAGAGCCGTTAATACTGAGGTTTTTGGCAAAAAATGTCTTATCTAAACGGTGTCGTAAAGTTAATAAGTAATTTGTTTATTTTTTACATCGCTGGTTAATTTTTTTTTTGTTTTTTTTTTTTTGAAGACAAGACAATAACACGAATAGTACAATACGTAAGAGTTATGTTACCGTGGTCGACACCAATTTTCACTTGTCGTTCGGATACTGTTTCAGGCGATTTAAAAGCCCTCAATTTAAAAGCCTCCTGTAAGCAGAATTGTTACAATCGCCCGATTTGTTTCAATCGAAGAGCCATTCGCTAACTATTGCTCTGACATGCTCTGTGTAGTAAATATAAACACCTTGGTGGGAGGGGGAGGGGGAAGTTTTAGTTTTTATCAAAATTAAAAATTGATATTAAACTTAAAAATAAAAATTTAAAATTTTTGAAGGTTTTACTTCTACCACGTGTGACATGCACACATGATTTTGTTTTTTTTAAACCGTATATTGAATATTTCTTTTTATGCCATAATTTTAATGTGGTTAAGATTTGTTTGGTTTCTACAAAATACTTTCACATAGTTTTCCCCACGTTTTCCGTGAAAGAAGAGATCTCAGTTGCCGCCATCTAGATTATAGGGAATTTCGAAATTTTCTAGCATTTTTTTAACAGAGTCCGCGGATTTTATATGACCTAAAGAACTTTAACTATTTTGTTCATTTTATCATGTTGACAACCCTGAACCCCAGTTATTTCCAACATATACGTATTTATGACCTTACGTATGTATGTAATACCTTTGTACGTATATATACGTGTTTGTTTGTTCGCAAAGACGTATTTTATGTTTGTCCGTAAATGGAGTCTCGTAAAATATGAATTTTAAACACAATATTTATTGGTTTTGTGCAAATTTTGCCTCTTTTTTTTCAAATTGGAAACCAAACAACACACTCATCGTTTCACAGTATATTACAAAGCTGGAGTAGTTATTGTCTCAAAAGGAACTTCGCTAACTTGTAAACGACTGTCATTTTTTTTATTGTACTATTTAAATAAACATATTTGAGAACCTGACATGGGATTTGAAAATAGAATATGTAACAGTGAAATCGTGACATTTAAAACTCAGATTTGAAAATAGAATATGTAACAGTGAAGCCGTGACATTTAAAACTCAGATTTGAAAATAGAATATGCAACAGTAAAAACGTGACATTTAAAACACAGATTTGAAAGTAGAATATATAACAGTGAAGTCGTGACATTTAAAATTTAGATTTGAAAATAGAATATGCAACAGTGAAATCGTGACATTTAAAACGCAGATTTGAAAATAGAATATGCAACAGTGAAATAATAAGGAAAAGTCGAAACGTACGCGAAAATGTAAACCCCGTTGGCATTTTCTTACTCATTTTGATATTTGATACGGATTAAAGAGACGTATCAAACTGGTTCATGAAAAACTGAAAGTTCTTGTCACTTTCTACAAAAAAGTCACCGTATAAAGCAATACTTTACTTTACTGGACTAGCCATTTTTTTTTAATTTCGATATATTCTCTTATTTGCTTTTCTTATTTGTTTATATGAGTGTAACGGAATGTTTTAATTAAATTTTCACCCACTTGCAGACGTTCGGATTATTTAAATTAATTATAAACGGGTTATTTAAAATAATAATAAATAAAAAAAATTTCGGATTATTTTGCACACATATCAAGAATCGATGACAGTACAATAATTTCATAGTTATGATCTGGTATTCTCACAAAGATCAACTCGTAAGAAAAAAAATAAAATAATTTTAGGTTTACGGTTACACATAAAATGCTAAGACTCGAGTGTCTTTATTACTTAAAACTTCAGTTTTGTTTTAAGTCTAGAAAACTGTAAAGGTAGAGTCATTATTAAAATGTACGAGTAAGGTGAGAACTTTGAAAAGTTGAGAACTACCCCACCCCTTTTTTTACATTAAAGTTAATTTTTTTTGCAATCACTTTCTTCTTATTTTAAGCTTATTCAAGAAATTAAGTTATGCCAAGTTGCACTCTTGACCAAAATCTTTATTTTTAAAGATTATTTTTTTAAATTTATATTGCTACTAAAGCGTTTTTTTTTAGTTTTTTAAACTATAATTTTTAAAGCACTAAATTTTTTGATATAAAACTTATTAGTTTAAATAGATCTATTCTAATAACATTTAAGATTAATTTTTAATATATTTTCCAAAAAAAAAAATTAAATACAGTATTTCTTGTCATTTGTTGTGGTTTGTCATGTGAGTAACAGTATGGGGTACATGTAATATTACTATAGGTTATTCGATTATTTTTTTATTTCACAAACCAAAATTTTCAAGTACAAGCTGAATATGAGTGAGAAAACTTAAAAATTGACTGAATTAGAGGTTTAAACTAAAATTTAGACAAGGACGGTGATACTGAATTGTGACGTCATTGTTACTAATGCTCGTTGTATTCTACAAGAGTGAATGAGACAGGCAGATAACTCTATTCCCATCATTAGATTTAAACATAAAGTTAATATCCACGTGTACATAATATCTTTGAGTTAGAAGTGCAAAACTCACTTATTATTGTTTAATTGACTTTCATATTTTTTATTAAATAACATTTAGATAAGGACGGCAATACTGCAATATGTATAATCTCTTTAATCTTGAAGTGCATAACTCACTTATTTTTTAATTAATTTTAATATTTTTTTAATTACAGTTTCTGATCAATAAAGAAAACTGTAAATTTAGGAATAGTAAACTACTTAACACAATTAATTTTTCCAATAGAAAATCATAATCAAAATCCATTTAGAAATGTTTATGTGATTCTGAAGAACTGACTGATAGATAACAAATTCAATTTTTTGGTAAATTGTAATTCTTTTGTATCCATAGATAAAACGCTAAAGGGTAATTTATTGAATAGCATTTTATTGATACATAACGCTATCTTGACGCCATCTGTCGGTCGATTTCAAAACATATATCCTGAGTAACCGACTGACTGTTATCAAAACACTTGAGCACTTGTGCTATAACTAGCGACCCAGGTTTTAGAATCGATTTTCAAATTAAAAAAGATTGGTAAAAAGACCTCAAAGTTTATTTGTATCTTAAACAGGTCCCTGCTCTATAAAGGCATGCCCCAAAATTATTCGAGCTATAGCTTCTTATTGCCTATAAGATTTCTGCAACCCCTAATAATGACTAACGAGCGAACTAGCATCAACCATCTGAAGTAATTACTAGTATACGAATATTTCTGTATTTACGTGTGTGATGTTCATTGAAATGAATTTATAAATTTGATTTTCAGAACACAGATGGCGCTGTTCATTATTTTTATAACTAAAAAAATATGTTTAAGTTAATTACAAGTTATACCTTTTACCCCTAACACGAATTGCTCCAATTTTTTCATTTACGTGTTTTTTTCTGTTAAAAATTAATTATAATTCAAGTATCTTTTTTTTTTAAACAAAATAACCCACAATATTTTTGATAATTATTATTAAAGTTAAAAATATCAGATTAGTTTAATAAGGACTTATTCGAAAATTTTACTTTCAAAGACACTTAATTTTTTTGTTAGGTTTTTTTAAATCTTCCATCCCCATCACGCTGCCGAGAATCGATAATGACAAAGGAAAGGATTTTCCTTTCAAATTTTCCTTTCAAAGGATTTTCTTTTTTTTTTAATTGTATCAGTCAAATATTTCTGTTTGAACAGATATCTAGGTGTAGTCTAGACATGTCCAAATGGGTTTAAATTTGGACTCATTACTGGATGCCAGAGGCCAGGGATATTGTCTTTCCTTAGGAAATTCTACGTGATAATCGCAGTATGAGGTGCGTTCGTACACTACCTTTTATGAGAATAAAATGGTTTCTGAAGAAAATCTTTATTGTCAAAAAGGCTATTCTTAAAATTAACTTGTTAAAATACATGAAACATTGAGGAACCATTTATTTTATATTTTATAATGATATAATCCTCTGGGAGGCGGGGGAATAAAATAAATTATTTTGACATTACAAATTTAACAAATATAATATTAGTAATAACTGTCATCTTACACAGAATTGACAGCGAATGCTTTTGCAAAAGCTAACTTATTATATTTAAACTTTCTAATGACTCATAGCTCGCGCACAAGGATAATAACGTAACTTTAAAGCGGCATGACATCATTTCGGGGCGATGGGTCACCGAAGGATAAATGTGACAATGAAGAGAGAGGGGAACAAATGGCTAAAAATGTATGACGGTAATTATGAATGATTGCATCCTTTAGGGTGACCAAGCGTCCCGTGTTTAGTGGACTGTTGGGTGGATATATTTCGATGTATATGTATATTAGGCTAGTTTCCATTAGAATAAATGGGACAGTTTCTAGTAATTAATATGGAGAAAATATAATTATGATTAAAAATAAAAATTATTCTTATTTTTCGACTAAATCAGAATTTAGTCACAGGACAGTGAATACCAATCAGAAAGCTTTATGGCACATCTTTCAAAATACCATTGTTGTTTGTTACCATTGTTGTTTGTTGACATTTTCGTGAACAGAACTGGTTATGTAATTAATTTTTCGTTTCTAACAATTTTTATCAGGTTGATACAGTTGTCCTCTATTACACCAAAAGACAAGTATAATTCGCATTGCAATAATAAGCAAAAATTGACGCCGTTACGCATAGTACCTTTTTCGAGTCAAACAGTAACTTGTGTTCATCAGAATTTCGGAATGTTAAAATTTCAATGTAAGTATACACGAGTGTAAAATATGTATTATTACAGTTTTATAGTCAATGACTGTGAGGTAATTAAAACTGATTTTGATGTTAGATTTGCGAAGTATGAACGTAAAACCAAAACAACTTAACCTCAACTCATACGTTATTATTTTATCAATAAACTTGAAAAAAACATTATATTTTATCAATAAATTTGAAACGTTGTAAAAATATTGACTGCAAAATTCATCAGGATTGCTTTAATTTACAAATAGATTTTGCGTGAGTCGTATTAATTTGTTTGTTTGTAAACGACTTATTTAGCTTAGAGCGAATCGAACTCATTTTTGTATGACAGGACTATAATCACAATGATTTTGTAGTGAAAACACTGTTTATCGAATAGTTACATAAACCGGCAAATAAGTAAGTATTTACATCAAAATGATCTTCATAAAACTATATTCTTGAATCTGTAGAATAACTACGAGCATCCCTCCTTGCAAGTTTTAGCCACTTTTTCCGTATTTGTTCATTATTTTGGAACATATGTAAATAATTTATTTGGCATTTTAATTGTTGTGCTTTTTCACTCGGGTACTACACTGTACTTGTAATAAGACAAATTCATGCTCCACACGGAAATGACGTCATTCAAGACGCCACGACAGTCGGTGAGCGTTTTCGAAATAAATTTAAATTGTTTTTTTAAAAGACAAAATACATAATGTAAATATTTGATTTCGGGAAAATATTTTTTTTTTTTGTAAAATAGATATAAAGGTAAAGTATTTACCGATTTCGCTAATTTAGTCAATTAACCCTTTCTGGGTTTTGTTTATTTACAAATTAATAAAATCACTTCCGACTCCAGCATAACATTTGTGCGGTAATATTCTTAACCATATTCAGCAAGTGTTGCTTAATTTTGAAATAAGTTGAACTGACATTTGTGAGGTAACATTGAAATATACCTTGCATAAGTAAATGACAAGTTCATTGATTAAGTACAAGTGTAACTCGCATTACGAGGATTTCATTCATACAATATTACACATAACTCTTTTTAACACTCCCGATACTTGCCCGGAGTGCTGTGTTCACCCGCAGTGGCGATGTCTCGCAGCAGTTCGGTGCTGAACTATGTGCACAAGTATCGTGTGTACGAAAAGATGACAAACAATTATGAATATTATTTTAATTTTTCTGAAAAAGTCACCTTATAAATTTTATTTTAACGACAATCAACTATTTCTAAGTCAAGGAATAAAGTCTTTCTTTGTCCGACACTTATTCCCGGACACCATATATAAATATAATATGTTGCCTAGTATATTTTTCTCAGACATAATAAATGAACATTTTAAAATGTGAAATACGTTTTAAAATATCTATAAACTTTTTTCAAATCCAACTACACGTCATAAATTGATCGACCATTATTCGTTAACTAGTAGGCCTACTTAGCTGCGACAATTTTCATTATAATTTCGTTATATGCTACTATTGTGAATAGTTTTCAAATATTAAAAACTAGCGGTTCAGCCGGTAGGGGGTTGGAACACGTAACTCTAACAAAAATGACCACTTAAAAGCTTAATATTCGTAAACGGATCCCTATATCGAAAAAGTGTTTATGACGTACCCCCCAATATTTTTGAAAGGCCTGTATACAAACAATAGAATATACGTATAACAAAAAAAATCACCCCACGTTATATGTAGGAGAGAATCTTAAACAATTTTTTTAAAGATTTTATTTGTTAATTATTTATTATTGTTTATATATATATTAATATATATTAATACGTGAAGAGAAAACTTTGTACCCTTTTTAAGCATATTACGCGTACGGAGGAGTATAAGATTTGGTATAATTAAGTTTATATGGAGAAGGAGCGCGGAAAGCTAAAATCTATGTGTAATATGGGTTACAAATACATTATATATTACAAATAAATTTAAAAATTTGTTGATAAGAAAGAAGAGATGTTTACGTCCATACTGTCAATGTCAAACACATAATTGTCTGTGGTCAAGCGATCGCACAGAGTAGAAATTGTAGCCAAAAGATTTTAAAATGTCAGATTGGCTGAATTTTCCTATTTTAATAGTCTGTGGAGTTTATGTTAGGGCAAAAAGCGGTTATTTTATATTTTGTTTAATATATATCTGTGTTTATATATTAGTGAAATACAGCTTGCTTAATATACACCTATTGCGAAGGGAAAAAGCTTTCAGCGTGCTTAGTATATACCTGTTGCAAAAGGAAAAAGCTTTCAGCTTGCTTAATACATACCTGTTGCAAAAGGAAAAAGCTTTCAGCTTGCTTAATACATACCTGTTGCAAAAGGAAAAAGCTTTCAGCTTACTTAATACATACCTGTTGCAAAAGGAAAAAGCTTTCAGCTTGCTTAATACATACCTGTTGCAAAAGGAAAATTTTGTACCAGCAATCTAAATTGACTTACTCTCCCCTAGCTCTTAGTATTTTCAACAAAGTGAGTAGGTAAGTACATTACGGTCGAATTTCGACCACTCGTAGATATAATTATTCCAAAAATAAGCTTTATAGCACGAATCATCTACGAGCTGTGAGATACAGATGTACATGGCGAAGCTGTATGGGTTTCCTATAATTTAGCTATGGAACCCTAAAAAGACGGCAGTCGGAAGCAGCGGGGGGGGGGGGGGCTTTTTGGGGAAAATTAGGAATTCTCGGAAACCTTAGGACATAGCGAGCCGGGACAGGTGGCGGTCAATTTTGTATTTAAAAATCTATTAAATTTAACTATTATTTTGACCTGAGAAAGGACGCAAAAGTGTTTATAACTTTGGAGTTCAACGTCAGTTGCTTGTCTTTTCCCGATTTTTCCCACAGCGGTGTACAACTACCTAATCAGCCAAGTTTGTGAAAGAATTCGTCATAATTGTGATCCCGGTCTTGAATGAAGTTTTTTTTCGTACATATCTGTCAAGCGTGAGTGGAACTCACACTTCGTACTTTAAATATTTATAAGTTTACGGTTCTCTAGACTTATAAATACTTAATAAAGGCACATAGTATTTCTATTAAAAATTTAATGGCATAGAAATACTATGGTAAACTTAAATACTATGGAAACTATTTACATATATTAATTTTTCACAACGTAAATGTGTTGCCTACTATATCTTTCACAGATGTAAATACATGGTGTTTATTTAAGAAATTATAAGTTCAAGGATAATCGGTATAGTTTTTCTACACCCTTTGCATTTGCTTCTAAAAATTCAATTTTTATCAATTTTATTTGTGTAGTTTCGCGAAATAGGGGAGGGGGTGGGAACTTATCGGGTTCAGAGATGGAATCTAAAATGCTGCTAAGTTATGTAGAATCGTTTTTTATAATACCAAATAATATATATGTTTAACTATATGTTTTCTTGGTTGTTTCCTTTGTTTTCCTTTACATCTGAATACCATGGTATTTATATGAAAATAAAATGGCCCTAAATTACCATATACTTACATAACTGATTTCGATTCCAACTTATTCGACCAGATTGAATCAACCATTTGTACTTATTTTTATATAATTCATCACCTCAAATCATTGAATCGACCGAGAGTTAACTTTCAGATAGCAAAGGAAAGAAAAAAGTTGGGAAGGCAGATAGAGTAGAAAGTAAAAGAAAATCTGGTGAACTTTGATGAAGAAATGACGATAAAAAGTAAGGAAAAAGGGGCAGAAGTTTCTCTTCTAATTTGCGTGGCCACCAAGGACTCTTTTTGTCTCCTGCTTAACCCTCAGTTGACATCTCGTAGTAATAGAACCAAAACCCCGTCAAAATACAGTATATTGTAGTATTTATATAAAACTCGAAAAAATAGATATAGACAGACAGATAGACATTTTTAAAGTGTTTTTGGATTCAAAGTCTCTTTTGCCTTCAACCTGTCCCTGCATCACTAGACGCTCCATCGAAAATTGTTTTCTGGAGATATGTCGGAAGAATTTAAGAATTCGCAATTGTACAGTCAATGAAGTCTTTCTTTGATTCTCATATATTTTTACAATTGGGATAATGGTGCGAAAAGCGGTCCAAGGAATTTTTAGCATGTACCTCCAGCGCCACATTTCTATCGCATCAATTTTGCGACAGTCTATCTGTATCTTCAAATAGTGGATCTGGTAATCACATTGATAAGATTTATGTACCTAATATTCTCTCATTCATATATTCATTATAATACAGTACTATTCAGAGTAAAGAAACGGTTCATAAAGGCACGTATAACGTCATAATTTTACATCGTGTATACATCTCCACAAAGGGTCTCTCTTGAAAGGACCTATCCACCGTCAAAGAGAGACAATGAGAGCGGTGTGCGATTGAGAAGGCAATACTATGCGGGTCAAGGTCGCGAGCGGTTAGGTTGACCGGTTTCCCTTTCGCCAAGTGGAGACTCAATGGAAGTGTTCGCGTTCGGTTTGGACGTTTTTGTGTGTATATGTTATGTCATTATTTGTATTATTCAAACTTTATTACATAACTGGTTGGCCGTGAAGTATTCGCTCTATATTAATGTTACATAAATATCACGTCAAACGGTCTCTATTCCGTTTATAAATTCGTACGGTATATGTATGTATTTTTGAAATTGAAATCTTATTTCTTCTTCTATATAATATCCTGCTCCATGATTTCCATGACTTAATTATTTATTTTGAAGGTATGTATGTAAGATCCACCAGAAAAAGAATCAGAAAAAGAAAGAGCATTCTCTCTTTTCTATCATCTACTCTGCTTTCTGTATCTCTAAATATATAGACGCTTTTAAGATGGGATGCTGGACAAAACTATTGAGAGTATCCTGGATTCTGTTCCGAGCATATGCCTTCATATTCCAAAAACATGGCATCAAGAAGTGTCTATCGAATTTGGTACAATCGCGAACATTCAAATTCTTTGACTATGTCCCACAGAGGAACGAAAGGTTCATAAAGCACCTCGTCGTAGAGGGTGCAGTAAAAGGCACCAGGGCGCGTGGATGGTCGGTCACCCATGTAATGGACCGATCAGATCAAATCTGTAGGAAACTTCTTGCATCAGTGCACCAAACAAACTGCAAACATAGAGATATTGTGACATAGTTAGACGGGTTACATCAGCCCCTTGTAGTATGCATGATGTTTTTCCCCGATGTTCTGAGCGGTTAAGACCAAGCTCGTTAGCGATTATTAAAACTGACAGTTTTTGACGGGGCATGGCGCCTTCCGCACCAGCTTATATCGCTTCGCGTTAAGAGACAGCCGGCGTGTTCCTGATGTTTCGAAACGAGAGGCATGAATCACGTGTTATTCCACTGTAGTGAGCACGACGATACGCGTAGAGTTTTGGTTGAGAGCATGCTTCTGAATAGTAGAGTAAATCACGAAGAATCTCAGAACGTGATTCCTATAATCACCGTGACTTGGTTGACAGTGGATCTTTCAGGACATTTAGAGTGTTCGATAAGTGCATTCTTGAAGAAATGGATATCTTAAATGATTCATTGATAATTAAAATTCAGATAGAGCTCTAACTTCACTGCGGTTTCTTGTCCTTTTGATGTATGTACGGGCTATTTTTTAACAGATTTTTAAAACGAAAAGTGGTGGATGTGTATGTATGTCTGTCTCTGTATTACTTATTGTAGCCTGAGGATTTTCATGTGTGAGGTATCACTAGATATATTCATCTAAACGCGGGCGCCAAGCGACGAAGTGGACCACGCATAGTAATATAGCGCTTTGTGATTACTCGTATATATATATATATATATATATATATATATATATATATATATATATATACATACATACATACATACATACATACATACATACATACATACATACATACATACATACATATATATATATATATATATATATATATATATAGCTTAGTTGTATACTGATTATTCATTCGTAAAATGGACTTGTATTTGCATTTGAAGACGTGACTTGTTTAAAAAGTTTGAAATAAAAAAAATATTAAACAACAAAAAACTCGACCGCAAAAAAACAAGTTTTAGTGACACTATAAAAATTTCTTTAAGCAATAATTTTTTGCACACCGGATCGGCTTACGAATAATAAATCGATATAAATTGACGTTTGATTGTCGGGTATCGCCTTTGAATCACTGGTTAAAGAAATTTCAACAGTGTATATTTCAACTTCTCTTTTTGTTTTCAGTTTTTTGCGTAATCGGTTTTTTTTGGAGTTATACTTCTTTAGGAGCGTTATTAAAAAGTAATGAGAGTGAAATTTTAGGATGCGCGCGCACGATGCAACAAAAATCGACAGGATGAAGTTGCTCACTAAACATGCGTGTTGTGACTGATACCTATATTCATGATAGTTATTGAGGGATTTGTAAATACACAACACGCGTTTTATATTCACACAAATCTAAGGTATATGTGTGCATTTAAATAATATTTTTTAATAATTAAAATTTAATAATGGTCCATATAATAAAAAACATTTCTTTATGGTGAATATTCGTGACAGAAATAGTGCTTATAAGGTTTTCAAAATAAATAAGTGTATTTCTCCAAGTTAGATTGAGTTTCGGTATGTACTTATTCGCATTATAATATATAAATTATTACTTTATTAATTATTAACTACTTAAAATTAATAAATTGCAATAAATTTTCTGTATATTTATTTATTTTCATTATTAATTAAACATTATTTATATTGTTTTAGTAAACTTAACAATTAATTAAATACACGTGTTTATATTAAATTGAACGCTGAGCATTAATTTAATTTTTTTTAAATAATTAAATTTAATTTTAAAATTAAAATAAAATAAATAATAATAGTAAATAATAATAATAATTATTATTATGTAATTTTTTTTCAATTAAATGATTAATATTCTAGATAAAAAAATTATATTTTTTACTACACTATACGAGAAAATGAATTTTTATTTGTAAATTTTATTAACGTTTTTATAACCACGCTCCAGTCCTTTTATTTTTTTATTTTTGTTAATTATTTGCGTCCTAAATAAAGTTATTCTTATATTATGCCAAAGAAATGTAACTTCTAACGTGCATACATAAATACTTGTTTCATTTTTTTGGTGATGCTATCCGTTACCGATGTGAAATCCTATAAGAGTACCTACCTCCTATAAGAGTAGCAACCAATATTAAAAATGAGCTATCCTGTGAGTATTTTCCATGAAAATGATTTTTGTATAATTATTATATACGTATATATTTATATACAAATGTAAGTATGAATATTGTGTTAGAACCTTACATTTAAGGGTTAAATAATAATTTTTTCTTTGTATACTGGAAAATAAAATTAACGAGCAGTCTTGAGTAAAGCCGGGAAAACACAATGAAAATATACTACAAAATCAATCAACCTCGTTTTATGTCACAAACTTGGATCGACTATTTGGAATCAAGAAATACTTATCCGAGTATCCGAGTTAATACTTATCCGAGTATCCGAAATACTTATCCGAGTATCCGAAATACTTTTCCGAGTATCCGAAATATTTATCCGAGTTTCCGAGTTCATCAAATCAATATCCTCTAGAATCTTAGCTGTCAAACAATGTTGCCATAGATACATCTTTAATACCATAACAACAGCATTTCTGGGTATACGGAAAAGACCGTTTTTAGGTCATATTTCCGAAATTTTCTACCTATATTAAATAATAATATACCATCTATGAACCAATATATAGTCTGCAACTCGCTGATTCCAATCCAGATAGTTTTTCTTTAGTTTATATAGAACGCAGATATATTTTTTTTGGTGGCATAACTAAGGGTGAAACAGACGATTTTATAAGCCTTTGAAAGCGCATATACGTACATACTAATAATATAAGCTCATATACGTACATACCAAACTCAATTTAACATTTCCTTTGAAAACACCCTTCTTCGTTTACTTTCATAGACCCTCTCTAGCACGTACATATGTACGTACTTACATACATATATACATACAGACATACCAAACTCAATTTAACATTTCCTTTGAAAACGCCCTTCTTCGTTTACTTTCATAGACCCTCTCTAACACATACCTATGTACGTACTTACATACAGACATACCAAACTCAATTTAACATTTCCTTTGAAAACACCCTTCTTCGTTTACTTTCATAGACCCTCTCTAGCACGTACATATGTACGTACTTACATACATATATACACACAGACATACCTAACTCAATTTAACATTTCCTTTGAAAACACCCCTCTTCGTTTACTTTCATAGACCCTCTATAACGTAACATTTTCATAATTTTGATGAAAATACAAACCTAATACTTTCAAAAATAATATATCTTCATTTTTTCCTCTCACGAATATAGAAATCGCATTTGTATGCGATATAACACACGCAATATTTGTGACCGATCATTTGAATACATTTTTTTATCTAATTCAATGACAAACAAAAAGCTCTTAACATTTATATGCTAATAAGGATAATGCCAACCTCGCATAAATCATCGACACGCTTCATTCCTCGTCGTGATTACACGCTCTCCATACTTGGAAGCGTAGATTACGGCGGGGTGACTAAGTTGAGGTCGCGCCGTGCGGATCGAAGCCGCTTCTCTTGAAGCGTCCGACCGTGATCGAAGCGCCTTATCTCCGGTTATTTTTAAACTTAAATGTTGTTGAGGTCATTTTTTGGTTCTGGAAACTGAGATTGGCTTTTTGTGGTGGGTAGTGCCTAATGCTCATGTGTCGGCCGTGTGGTGTCATACGAAGACAATTCAGAGTGTAATTTTTTTCGAAGTGTTACTGTAATACACTAAAAGATCTAATAATCAGATTAACTTTGCCCGCGGCTTCGTTCGCATGGAATTTTGAATTCGGAATAAGGATATTTATTAGGCCTTTTGATTTCCTTTTTGTTTTTAGAAGTTATACTTCTTTAGGCGCGTTATGAAAAAAATATGAGAGTGACATTTTACGAAGCGCGCGCACGATGCAACAAAAATCGACAGGATGAAGTTGCTCACCAAACATATATTTACATGCGTGTAGGGACTGATACTATATTCGTGATAGTTATTGAGGTATTTGTAAATACACAACACGTGTTTTATAATATATATATATATATATATGTATAAACACAAATCTAGGTTGTATCAGTGCTTTTAAATAATATTTTTGGTAATAGAATTATCGTAGAGGTCCATATAATAAAAAAAACATTTATTTATTGTGAATATTCGTGATAGAAATAGTGCTTTTTGAAGTGTATTTCTCCAAGTTAGGTTAAGTTTTGGTATGTTTTTTTGCATCGTAAATTATATATTATTATATAAAGAAGTATAACTTCTAACGCACGTATATAAGTACACATACATTTTTTTTCTCTCAGAACCCATTGAGCATAAAATTTACTAATAACGCTAACAGATAGCGTTGGCAGTACCATGTCGTAATATATTTATAAGCATAACATTTACCAAAAACGCTAATAAATGGCGTTGATAGTTCCAATATCGTAATATTCATCAAGTCAGTATTTTTTAAACCTACAATATTCAGATAAAAATCTTATATATTGCCCGAGGCTAGAATCTATTACCATACCAAATTTCATCAAAATCCGTCCAGTAGATTTCGCATGATTGAAGAACAAATTAACAGACAGACTGGCGGACAAGAATTCTGAAAACAGGTTTTCTGGCTTATATTATTATTCTATACGCTAAATCAATCACTCTTTTTAACATGTTTTCTATGTACAGAATTCACTCTGTTACAGTTTTATTATATGTATAGATTTATTATTGTAATATTCTCTGAAAAGTAAAAACCCTCTAAAAATACCCAAACCTCTAAAAATACCCTCACTACTAAAGAATACAGAATCATATTGAAAGTTTTTGTATCTCAACGGCACTTACTTTATTTTATTCTATTCCATAAATATATGTATATTGAAATAAAAAGTATTCGCAGTATAAATCTTAGGGACCACTGAATATTGAGCTGAATCGATTTAAATATCCTTTGGTGTAATCATTAAAGTCTCTATCAACATTATGGAATAAGCCAAGCTCATTGAATAATAAAAACTAGCGGCCGCCCAATAGTCAAATTTGGACCGTAATTAAATTTTTAAGTTTGGACGTTATTGAGTTATTTACTTTTGTCAAAGAGTATACCTCTATAATTATTGCATATAATTTTTTTCAAATTTTTTTATTATGTCAGCTAAGAGAGTGTACAAATACGCCATTAGCTTGTATTGTTTGCCTTAACTCCCTGTAATATCTATGAAATTTTAAATTGAATGATTGACTAACAATCAAATTATTTGGCGATAATCTCTACTCTGTGCGATTGTTCGACCACAGG
The DNA here is from genome assembly GCA_039881145.1 of Druceiella hillmani. Lineage (NCBI taxonomy): Eukaryota > Metazoa > Arthropoda > Insecta > Lepidoptera > Hepialidae > Druceiella > Druceiella hillmani. The sequence continues at coordinate 14,763,426 of JAYKKI010000031.1, forward strand.
CTACTATGTGTTTGACATTGACAGTATATATATAATTTAATGTATTTATAACACATATTATATATAAATTTTAGCTTCCCGCACTCCTTCTCCATATAAACTTTAAATATGACAAATCTCACACCCCTCCGTACGCGCAATATGCTTAAAAGGGGGTACAACATTTTCTCTTCACCTAATATATAGATAAGGTTCCCAAAATATCGAAGAACTCGTACGCCTCTGGTACGTTTACTCAATTTGGGTTTGTAATATGTTGTAAAGAGCATTGTAACAAATACATATTGGTACCATAGACATATTTTATTTATAAATAAAATAAACTATAATCTAAATAGTATTTATTATAAAAGGAGGAGAAAGAAACTTATATCATTCGACAGATGCTGTGGTGTAAATACGCAAAAAGTAGGTAAAATTTTTGATTACGTTCATGGCTTAGATCGCTTTGCCTTTCCTGCATGGGAGAATATTACAAAAGAAACGAGTGTGCTTTAGACCACATGACTGAAGTAAAACTTCAAATTCACAAAATATGAACTTTAAAATGAATTTACAATTTTATTCACTTTAAACGTAGAATATTTAATGTATTAAACAAAATAATAATTTATAAAATTGTTCAAGAACGAAATGAAATTACAAATCAAAAAATCACCGTTCGTGTAACGCTAGCAAACTGGCATATATATATATATATATATATATATATATATATATAAATAAATATATATAATAATATACAGACAATATGTCTGTATCACACTGTAGGGCGCGCACATTTTCTTTCTCTCTTCCTCTCATAGCCAGTGCATGAAATATATATATATATATATATATATATATATATATATATATTGCACTGTGTCTTAGATATACGAAACATAACTGGCTATGAGAGAAAGAGAGAAAAAAAATGTGTGCTCGCACCTCTCTCTCTTGTCCCTACAGTAATATACGAAACGCAACTCTCTCTCTTTCTGTCTTCACTAATATATCATATATCTCCCTTTCAACTTCCGTTCGTCTCGCCTGATCACACTTTTCGTAACGCTCTCGTCACGCATTCACCAGCTTACTCCCCAAGTTAAGCGTGCGTAAAGAAGTTTTACTTCAAAAAGGTTATACAAACAAATACATTGGAGTTTTTTTATCTTTATTTATTTTTTATATTATTCCATCGTTTAATAGTATTATTTACTTCTATGTTTACTACATTTTTGTCTTTAATTCCCTCATACTTCCTATTTGCCCATTCGCACTCTTTTCCTCACAGTGTCAGCGTCAAGCGTAAGAATTTGCGTAGAAATAAATTCCAATTAATTATGTGAAAAAGAAGTTGAAGTCGTTACAGACAGAATTGGTCGAATATTCGACCTCAAGTGATAATAATACATATTATTAGACACACTATACTCAACGCTAAAGTGATATTTTTGGAGGTGTGTTTTTGAAGCTATTCTTGGTTAAGATTATTCTTTAGACGGTTAAGTAAGTCGAATCAGGTTTATACAATAATGACTGCATTTTTTAATAATGACATTTAAAAAAATATATTAAACCGAACGAAAACACAATTCAAAAGCAACGAAACAATTACACAAACAATATTGAATATATTTGGCGTTAATTTTGTAGAAATTCATTATTCACAATTAAATGAAACTACGTGATGTAGTATTATTTCTACTTTCTTTAATTTCGTTACCACGACCTAAGTTTCGTTGTATGACAACATCTTCAGATGGGCAATTTGTAAAGATTGACTCTTAGAAATTACAATAACATTTAAATATTACACAAAACAATAGCGGAAGCTGGGTTTGCGCGGGTTTTCCCACTGTTTGCCTTAGCAAGTTGATGGTAGGGGAGCGGTGTAACTTTTATTATATTTCCGAGAGTTATACAATATACAAATATTTTAGTGAGGGTAATAAATTAAATCGATGTTATGGTATGAGGTTGTACAATGCAAATGTGACGGTATATGTAATAAATTGAATGGATGTTATTCTCGGTAATATATTTATACCATAGCAAGGGCATCTGATGGTTGGAACAAGGTTATACAACTAATTATGCATATTATATTTAAATAATGTTTTAAGTTTCTAAGAGTCACTCTACAAATTGTCCACTTTAAGATGTTGTCATACAAAGAGACCTTGAATTACCTAAATTCAGTTGTGAACAATTAAATTTATTTTATTCACAATTAAATGAAACTACGTGATGTAGTATGATTTCTACTTTATTTAAATTCTTTACCACAACTTAGGTTTCGTTGTATTACAACATCTTCACTAGCAAAGATTCTTTGCTAATAACTCACCTGAAGATGTAGAAAATCTAAATAATCTTAGCCAAAAAAATCTAAATAAAAACAAATAATAGCCACCTGAAGCTGTTGAAGAAAAATTTTTGCTAACGGCCCACCTAAAGATGTTGCAATACAACGAAACCTAAGTCGTGGTAAAGAAATTAAAGAAAGTAGAAATAATACTACATCACGTAGTTTCATTTAATTGTACACAAACAATATTCATAATGCGAACTGTCAAAATCTAATTATATTTCCATGACACTAGAGCCACTTTGTGCCGCGCTACTTATTTAACACGCGATTTTCATTTTTCGTTTTGACGCCTTTTTTCTGTTATTAAATTCTGTGACTAAATTTAATAATAGAAAAAAGAGTTTAATGTACATAATGTGGGATAAGTTATAGTAAATAAAAAGTTTATTTTTACATTTATTAGGAGACATAAACTATAAAGAAACGATACTGATTTCGAGGGAAAGTAACTTCAAGATCGACATAATAGGAATTTAGATTTGGTTCAAGCATTTTTGTCTCTAATTATTGGTCAACCGGGCATTACTCCTAAACCATTGTTTTCTTAATTATTTCCTTTTTAATTGTGGAAATTAATAAATAAAAAGTGCATATTATGCGAGGGAAATTAAAATTATCGACACGCAACACTATTGGTTAGAACGAAACGTGACGTCAGAAGCTATGTAAACAAGCTCGTATTGTTAACATTTCTGTGGGATTTGTTGTATTTGATAAAGAAAATAGTGTTCATGCAAGAATGTCTTAATCTAATGCATTTTTAATATAATATTGAGATTGAGAATCATCTAGGACGATGACTAGATTTGTGAAAGCACAATCGGATAATCTGCTGTATGCATGATGACATCATATTTTGCTTCAAATCCAGATTTTACGTCCGCTCAGGTCAAAACAGTGAAAGCTGCAAGGTAATTATTTCAATGCATTATGTACGTTTTTAAGTATACATACACTCATAAGTAGAGAGCAGTAAACATAGCGTTTAAAAACACGACTGCATACTGTCTATATTTTATCAATTTATATGTAATATTATTTACGTACAGTCAAATCACTTTCTATGTATTTTGACAATGTTATCTAGTTTTTTCTTAACTTGAAAAACAGAAAACGAAAGTCGTATTAAACTTTTGTGAATTAATTTATGCGCACAGTTATATTACTTATAATTAACTATAACTAAAATTAACTATAACTAGTAACGCTGATCCAACTAATTGTAACAGAGGTATCTGACGACATGAGGCATCCCCTTTCAAAAATATAACAGCTCAGATTTTGTTAAAATAACGTTTTTAAAAACTTGTACTTAGATGTAAACAATAGACAGATTGCAATGGGATGTATTTTTGCTAAAAAATCATACTAGCTATCCAAATAAAACATACATTAAAGCGATCTTCATAACAATGCAAGCAACTGTTGGATATATTTCATCTCTTTTCACAATCTTGCGCCATTGTTTTCCTATTTTTATATGTCTCGAACCAGGAAAAACATTTTATCAGGTGCACTTCAAATAGTATTTTTGCATCTATGCACAACATAATATTTATAAACTGGCTTTCAAACTTTTTCCATTTAAACCGCTATTTTACTGAAAATATGTTTAAAGTAACGAGAACTCCTACAATAAACAAATACTAGGCATAGCTTGTGACGTCATCCAAGGTACGTGAAAATGGCGGCATTGAAGAAGCTTAAATTTATTAACAGTTTGAATATTTTTTAAAATTTAATTAAAACATTTTCAACAGTATTTATACTTTTTACTATGCTAGAACGATGTAAACAGTGAATTAAAAATATAAAAAAATTAGATGCACATCCCCTTTTGTAATTAAATTGAATAATTGACAATTTGCAAAAAAGAAAAATACTGTCATAAGTGAATCTAAAAATTCCTTGTTAAAATCGTCTGTTGATTCTAATTTTAATACGAAAATCTAAAAAGGTTTCAACCAAAAAAGTATTACGTATGTATGCTGTTTAAAAAAATTCGTATGACTGCAGTCTCGCTAAAGGTTAGCAAATCGTCTAAGTATTTCATGACGTCACGCTTCGCAGCAGTCGAATCTGAAAGCGCTGCCTGTTCACATTGAAAGCCACAACTTGAATGGCTCCATCTATATACAGATCTTATTACATATGTACAATCGACATTCACGGCCGCCAGATGATGTCATCGTTAAAACTGCAACAGGTAAAATCGTTCGCCCCGTTCAAACCTGTATCGCGTTGGTGCAGCGACCACATTCAGATATTCAGCTGCGCGTCGAAAATACATTTATTATTTCTACACATGTATTTATCAGCTATGATAATAGAATACTACCCCAACTAATTGTAACACAGCTCCCTCACTCTCTGATCCCCTATCAAAAACTGTAACAGCTCAGATTTTGTTAAAATAACATTTTTAAAATCTTTATACTTGGAAATAAACGATAGACAAATTGTAATAGGTTGTTGCTATATATTTATCAGCAATGATAATAGAACGCTAATGCAACTAATTATAACACAGCTCTCTGACGATATGGGGCATCCCCTATCAAAAAATGTAACAGTTCAGATTTTATTAAAATAACCTTTTTAAAATCTTTGTACATGGAGACAAACGATAGACAAATTGTAATGGGATGTTGCATTTATTATTTCTACATATTTATCAGCAATGATAATAGAATGCTACCCCAACTAATTGTAACACAGCTCCCTCAATCTCTGATCCCCTATCAAAAACTGTAACAACTCAGATTCTGTTAAAATAATGTTTTTAAAATCTTTGTACTTGGAAACAAACGATAGACAAATTGTAATAGGATGTTGCATTTATTATTTCTATATATTTATCAGCAATGATAATAGAATGCTCCCCAACTAATTGTAACACTAATCCAACTAATTGTAACACAGCTCTCTGACGACATGGGGCATCCGGTATCAGAAAATGTAACAGTTCAAATTTTGTTAAAATAACGTTTTTAAAATCTTTGTACTTGGATATAAACGATAGACAGATTACAGTGGGATATATTTTTGCTAAAAAAAGCCCAAATATTTCGATGCTAAAATTCTGAGCATCGTGAAAAGTTTCACAAAAAACATATTTAGGGACTTATGATAATTTAAGGGTACATGGTATTTCTATTAAACTATTTACAAACATTAATTTTTCACAACTTTTCACTGCCTACTGTATCTTTCATAGAAGTAAAACAAGATGCATAGTTCAATATATAGAATCAACGCTATATTCTTCCTAAAACCTAAGTGCATGCTTCTAAAAACCCTACTTTTTTATAATTTTATGTTCAGTAATTTAGGAAAAAAGTGGAGAATATGTTTGTTTCTTTGTTGCGCTGTTACACGAAATATTGACGGATTCTACTTAAATATTAACCAATCGCTAACTCAGAGTTTACGATAAATGGTTAGTCAAAAACTATAATGGTTAGTCGAAAATGTATTGCCGGCCTGTTTCTTGTTATCAGCGAAAGGCAAAATCTGTTTCAAGATTGAATTAATACATCCAACTAAACTGTTGTTAAACTACTGCTATACCAAGTTGGCTTCTATGAATTCCTGAGAACAAAATAAGGCCTGAGAACAAAATAAGATCTAAGAACAAAATAAGGTCCTGAGAACAAAATAAGACCCTGAGAACAAAATAAGGTCCTGCAAACAGAATAAAACCTACGAACAAAATAAGATCTAAGAACAAAATAATATATATAATATTTTTTGTATCCCTTACTCTACTTATTTTAATGTTAACGGAAAGGTTAAGTATCCTATAATGCAAAGAATACCGTGCGCTACACGGTATAATTAAAGCGATATACGACGTGACGCACGGAACACCTTATTCGGCTTTGAATATTGAACGAGGCGAGTATTATTTCTCAGACAGAAATCGATTATACTAGGAATTCATTGTTTTTCCTAAATTTTCTTAACGTGGAGGTTCTGTTTATAATAACGAAACTTTTAAATGTAATCACGATTGAGAAAATGTTGAAATAAAAAATATTTTATTATTGAAAAATAAATTAGTTCTCCGTAATAAAAATCGAAATCAATGAATGTTATAAATTATATTCGTCTTATATTTTCAAGATGAATACAAAAAAATAATCTTGCTGTAGCATTTAAGCAACATATAAATTACCATTATTCAAATAATATCATTCTTTATTATAACAATTTTAATTAATTTAGAATTGTAAAAGATCATTGTGAGATATCTTCAAATTAGGACTTTAAGAAATTTAAGAATTCTATAGACACGAATGTTATTAGACTCCACGCGAGCAAAGGCACGAATAAAGCCAGGGAATATATATATATATATATATATATATATATATATATATATATATATATATATATATATTACATAATCGATTGGTAAACAAAAGTCATGAGCTTGGTGTTAGATGAAGTGGCCACTCAAGTACGCCACGTTTCCTGCATCGCGGATTCGACTCTCAGAAATAGCATCGACCCAGTCTGGACGGACGGTTCTGTGTTTATTTGCTTGACCTGCATTGGGTATTTTTGTGTCTGGTAGACGGTTTGACCGCGCGAAATTAAGAATTAATTCAAAATAACCTAACATTTTTATTTTTAAGATGGTACTCCTGAACGTAAAATACGCGAAAAGGAAATTAAAAAAAAACGTACCTGAAGAAACTTAATTGAAAAACTGAAATAAAATTTCACAGTTTTTTAAAATTTTTCCTTTATTCAATTTTACCATAATAATTTTTATTGACAATTTTTTTTTATTTTTCAAATAAACCTATTCAAACGTATTGTTTGATATGTCATATGATTATTTTCATTTTATTTCTCGATTTTATATTTCTTCTGCAATTCGATACGAATTGGATGTGTTTATAACAAGTTTTGGCTACAATTTACTGTTCAATATTGTTTGTGTAACATATCGCTAAAAAGGAATTTTCGTATCGCCTAACTACACGCACGTTTTCCACTAAAACCTCTGAAATTTTCAAAATCATTACGAAAAACGCGTCCTTTTATTGGCTTTTTGAAAACTTGTTTAATTTTGAAAAGAAAATACTTATTTGTTCAAAAAAGCTGTTAAATATTGCTCACAGACAAAAATTACATTTTCCCGAAAATACTGATCATTTATAACCAATTAATTTTTCCCGAAAGATTTTCATATTGTGCACCTCATTATTTTTGTTATATTTTTTTCTCAATTTTATTTATATAATATTTTATTTTTCAAATCGTGATAAAAACAAACGGGAAGCGAGAGCAAGAGATGTTTCATCACGTAAAAGAGCTATTCATACGGTTACTAAAAAATCGCGATGACTCAAGAAACGCAATGTTTACGCATACGGAGAGCTATTGCGGCGCCATTGCTCTATCAACACCGCGGCATTCGTAAAACAAAACCAGAAACTTGCAAAAAATTGTTACTCACAGCATACTGTTCAAAAACTCAGCTGAGGTGTGAACTTTGCTCATAAAAGGTGACGTCACTATACACTAATTACGGGCAATGACACATCAGACGGGAAACTTAAAATGTATGTTGAAATATATTAAGAAACATTTCCGTCAATGATTTGGTAATATAAATAGAAGCGGTAGAAGTGATCTATCGAAGTGTAAGAGGTTCGACCGGAAGTTGCGACACGATATATATAGTCATTTTTTGATTGTTTTAAGATTTTTGAAATAAAATTTCTACAGACCCCGTTATGTGTCGACAAAGGTAAGAAGTGATTTCGTTCGTGACGTACGATGCAGCGGAAGTTGCAAAGCGAGCGAGAAAAAGAAAGAATAGGAAAACTATACACAGCGCACGCATCAGGAAAAGAGAGTAGAGGAAACGGAGACCGAGTGCGATCTTCATTTAAAATTCTGGCCACGTTTACATTTGAATGAATCTAATCAATCGCAACATCTGTTTTAATACTACGATTTATAAAGTAAAGAAGAATATCCATGACATTATGGAACACAATATCGCATCGAAAGTAGTTGTACCTCAATTATTCAGTATTAGAATAAAAAAAATATTCTCAGTATTAGTCTTGGGGATAAACTAAATATCGACGATTGAAGTCAATACCATTGACGCTCGAACACTATTTCTCAGTATTGTTTGAAATATTATTTAGCTTATTTATTATAATTTTGTCAACATTATGGGACACGTCAACTCACTGCATAATAAATATAAGGCTTTCAAAATATTGAACAACTCATACAACTCTGGTACTCGTTCGGGGTGAGCTCTTGTCAAGACAGATGTAAGGAATACTAATATATGCGACGTACAACACTTACAATAACTTATTTTAGTATTTTATTTATAAGGTAAATAAAACAATAGTAAATTAAATAAAAAACGAAGGTATTAAAAAACGAAGGTAATAAAAAACGAAGGTAATAAAAGACGAGTGTGCTTTAGACCATACGACTGAAGTAAAACTTCAAATTCACAAATAGATTGATGAATTTACAATTTTATTCACTTTAAACGTAGAATATTTAATGTATTGAACAAAATAATAATTTATAAAATTGTTCAAGAACGAAATGAAATTACAAAATAATAAAAAAATCACCGTTCGCGTAACGCTAGCAAACTCGCATATATATATGCGAGTTTGCTAGCGTTACGCGAACGGTGATTTCATGCACTGACTATGAGAGAAAGAGAGAAAGAAAATGTGCGCGCGCACTGCTCTCTCTTGCTCCTACAGTGTGATACAGAAAATAGGCTTGCACTGTGTCTTAGATATACGAAACATAACTGACTATGAGAGAAAGAGAGAAAGAAAATGTGTGCTCGCACCTCTCTCTCTTGTCCCTACAGTAATATACGAAACGTAACTCTCTCTGTTTCTGTCTTCACTAACTTATATCTCCCTCTCAACTTCCGTTCGCCTCGCCCGATCACACTTTTCGTAACGCTCTCGTCACGCATTCACCAGCTTACTCCCCAAGTCAAGCTTGCGCAAAGAAGTTTTACTTCAAAAACCCCACTACGACGAAAAAACTGAAAAGTAGAAAAACAAGTTAAGTATTTATAGTTACACTGAAAGATAATTGTCACTGAATTGTAAATCACATCTTCTATTGCAAAAAAAAATATTGCCATCTCAAAACTGAATACCGTCCAGGGCTTCACGATTCAGAGACGATTATCTTCCAGTGAAATTATGATTTCCCAACTTCTTTTTCCACTTTTCAGTTTTTTTTCGGGTTTTAATTTTTTATAGCTTCTTTTTTATTTTACCCTTTTTGGTAGCTTATTTTCATGCACGTAGTTCGAAACCAGGTGCGTATAGAACTTTGTATTTTTATTATTTGCGCCAAACTCGGGTACTTTTTCAGGTTTATGAAGAAACGATTGACAAAACCTCATAATTATTTTTAAAAACCTGCCGAATGACTTCTTTTTCGATGATATACGCGAAAAAATTGTTTTTTTTTGAAACGTCAGTGTCGAGAAAGACCTGCACATTGTGGACGCAGGCGATGTGATAATGCTCTTCTGAATGGTGTTCTTCTTTGCGCTCTGGGTGGTGTATTTCTGAATCTTAAAAAAATTTTAGTTGCTTTATCAATAGTCTTGAGAGCCAAGGTCTATTGTTATGGATATTGAAAATAAAGAACTATGTTTGACCGAGAGCGCGTGTTCTCATATGATATGCTACCGTAATGCCAAAATCTTTGTTTATTTTGGTGTTTTACCACCAAGAGCGCCAAGAAGAGCAGCATTCAGAAGAGCATTACAAAGAAGGACAAAAGGAATACTAAAAGAACCACGTCGTCTGCGCCCACAATGCGCAGGTCTTTCTCGATACTTACGTTTCAAGGAAAATGATAAGCATTATGAAATATTTCATGAATGACATTTTCAAGCGCCATCACTGCAAAAGCATCCCAGTTTAAAGATGCGGCAAAGAAAGACAAGGAAACAAATTGAAGAATAGTTGGTTTACATATTTTATTTGATTTGACTCGGGTTTTTTCGCGGTAATTATATATTTAATGAGTGAACCTAGATATTATATATACTAAGTACTCACTATGTCCCGACGTTTCTGACTGGTTGCACAGCCTGTGGTCACGGGAAGACGCAAGAAGGGAAGAAGGGTTTTACGCATAACTACCGCTGAAGGTACCGAACTCAACTATTCTTTACAATAAAAAAAATTAATTAACACTGGTGTCTCCTGATCTGAAAATGTTTCCCCAATGTACAGGTTATCATTATCACCTCTCTTTGCCTAGCCGTTTCTTATTTCCTTTGGGATCGACTCTCCTCATAGTTTCTCACCAGACACGTCTGTTCTGGGTCATCGAGTCATCTATTTGTATGTTCTTCAAATCATTGTTGGTAATCGACATCCAAGTTAAGAGCGATCTCCTCGATTTTTCTGGCTAGTTTTACATTTAAAACCGTTCGGGTTATGTGATCTTCCGGATCTGGGTCAGGTTATCATCGCCATATCAAATTTAATAAGACAACAATTAACGGTTTCAAAGCTGTTACTTCATTACATATAGATGGGACTTAAGTGAATGGAATTATGAAAGTCCTTTTATACTTCTTAGAAAAATAATCCTAAAAGAAACTAGTTTTGAACTATATTCAATCGTTTCCGAGTTAAACTTGAATCCAACCCTTATAGGGTAGGTACCCTTAGAGGATTGGATTCAAAAAGTTTAAAATAAGAACACTACTGTACTTTGAAATGTTGAAACATACTAGTAACACAGAACTATACAGATTTAGCAGTAAATTATATACTCAGGAACATTGCCACCACCATGAAACCACTGTATTAACACTTTGCAAAGCTTTCTTGAAGAAGCTATTATATTGTGATAGAGGTGTCCAGGATACTCAACTGCCGATTGGCGATAAACAGTTAAATTGCAAGGAATTTTTTTTCCGTTATTTTAATTGGTACTTCAAAGCGTTAAATTTTTATATGTGTGTATGCAGGTTAATAACCATCAGCGTGTCTGTCCCACGCTAACTAGTATATTTCCTTACTAACCAGTTTCTTAAAATCGATTCGACTCTGATCTATTATCACCGCCACATTCGTTTCAACTTCGAAATAGAGCAGTTCATCAGAGACGACGCGAACCGATTGAGTTAAATTACTGTTAATCAGTTTTATTTCACCCGACAGTTTAACGCAAGTTGTGAATGGTATTATTTCGGAGATAAATACGTTATAACTTAATATGATAAATGGGAAAGTTTCTTTGTTAGGCAGTTTGTTTGTTATCTAACTTGACGGTCGTTTGCCATTGTTCAAGTTACCAAATATTTAATATGTACAGACGTTAATACGTGTTGACATGTATTATTCTTAAAAATCATCAATTGGGGTATAACCAAAAACTGGGTTGTTCTTCTCAATATATAAAACTACTGTGCGTTTGTGTATTTATGTTTGTATTTTCTAATTTCTTCTCAATATGCAACGATCCCTAGCAGTCAATGACTCCCTAACATTTCAGTTTAAAAATTAAGTGAGCCTGTCAAATTAAGTGATATCCTTAAAATTTGCACAGAAAACACGCTATGATTTTGTTTACCTAAGTATTTTGTATTAATTTCAACTTGATACCTCTACGCGTTCCTGCAAAAAAGGATCTTAACAGATAGACAAACAGAGGGAAAACGAAGTGATTCAATAAGGTTTCCTTTTTTTTAAGGTACGGAACTCTAAAATTCAGTTTCCATGTTACATATACTTATAACATTAGCATGTTGTTGATTTTCCCCTACCAAAAATCGCTAACGCGCCTAAAGAAGTTTTCACTTCAAAAATTTGCACATGAGTCGAAAAATAATATAATTAAAAATTTTATCTTAGTTTACTATATAGTCCAATAGATGGCGCTGATTCATTTGAAATAGAAAAAAAATATCGCGTCGCGTCGTTTATTAGTGACATTGGTTGATAAAGTTACTTCCTCAAGTTCCACTGTGAGTTAAATTAGTATTCGCAATTATTAATTAGCATAAAATGCTTCACACGATGAATGTTTGCTATCATGTTATCCCCTTTATGGCGACAAACACGCCCGCTGTACTTCACCATATCCTAAGTATTAATTACGTTTCGCGTCACTCCAATTTTTACCGGTGTTCTTCAATTCCACAAGTACAGTCCGCCCTCAGGTCTGCTTTGAAAGGTTCACTTCATTTTACAATCTAGAGTCTGTTAGTTAAATTGTGAGGTTGCCTTATATTGTCAGTTAGCCTAATTGTATTTGTTGTTCGATCAGTACTTTTATGGATCGTTCTATCAGCTATCTTTATTAGATATCTTCATAATCATCAAGTCTCAACATCCCACAAAGATTCCCACAAAGATCAATGCCGCTCGCATCCGACGGCGTCCCAATACCTTTACCGAATCACCACCTATCGTAAGGCTGTCCCGCTTTAAGCCTTTTGGTACGTGGTCGTCATTTGAGAACCTTTCTTCCCCAATGCTCATCGGTTCTGTACTTTAAATGGCCTGCCCATTGACACGTCAGTCTGCCAATCCTACAAGCTATATCATTGACTTTAGTTCCCCCGCGGATCTCCTCATTATGGATCATATCTCGTAGAAAAACCCTAAGCATAGCCCTAAAAACCCTGAGCATAGCCTCTTCCGTAGGTAGCTGACTAACTTGTAATCTTTTTACGAGGCTAATAGTAAGGGAACTATGTCTCACATCCGTATGTCAACAGCATGTTATCGGTATGTTAGATGTCTTACACTTATTTAAATATGACTTCACAATTAAATGGAACTACGTGATATAGTATTATTTCTACTTTCTTTAAGTTTTTTACCACGACCTAGGTTTCGTTGTATTACAACATCTACAGGTGGGATATTAGCAAAGATCTTTGCTAATAGCCAACCTGAAGATGTTGTAATACTTATCTGTACCAGTATATTTGCTAATAGCCCACCTGAAGATGTTATAATACAACGAAACCTAGGTCGTGGTAAAGAAATTAAAGAAAGTAGAAATAATACTACATCACGTAGTTTAATTTAATTGTGAGTAATGAATTTCTACAAACTTAACGCCAAATATATTCAATATTTAAATATGACTTTATAAATATTGATAAACCATGTGTCTTGTTTATACAGAAGTTAAATAACTAATTAATATTTAAATGAACACGCTGTTTAATGATTGACGAAAACTCATAAAATATACGTCTACTATCCTTATTTCTTCTGTCAATTTTATAACACGTAGCTCCTTCTAATTCTAACGGCAATTGTTTTTGTCTATGAAAGTCTACCTTGTTAACTCTGGTATCTATATTCCATTTTAAAAGAGAATGCTTGTAAACAAATCAATTCGCGTTATTTTAATAATATGAAGTGTAAATATGTATTAGAGGAGAAAAATGGACAACCCTTGCTGTCAATTACACAAAACCCAGAGATATAAAACATTTTGGAAAAATGGGTAATAAGTATACCCATATATTATTAAGTACAAGTCATTTATTTTATAACGTTTAGAATGAAATAGTTGCAATAAATCTGGCGTAAAGATAGTGAAAAAAAACGAGTGTGCTTTAGACCACACGACTGAAGTAAAACTTCAAATTCACAAAATATGAACTTTAAAATGAATTTACAATTTTATTCACTTTAAACGCAGAGTATTTAATGTATTGAACAAAATAATAATTTATAAAATTGTTCAAGAACGAAATGAAATTACAAAATAATCAAAAAATCACCGTTCGCGTAACGCTAGCAAACTCGCATATATATATATATATATATATATATATATATATATGTATATATATTTCATGCACTGGCTATGAGAGGAAGAGAGAAAGAAAATGTGCGCGCGCACTGCTCTCTCTTGCTCTTACAGTGTGCTACAAACAATAAGCTTGCACTGTGTCTTAGATATACGAAACATAACTGGCTATGAGAGAAAGAGAGAAAGAAAATGTGTGCTCGCACCTCTCTCTCTTGTCCCTACAATAATATACGAAACGTAACTCTTCTCTTTCTGTCTTCACTAACTTATATCTCCCTCTCAACTTCCGTTCGCTCTCGATCACACTTTTCGTAACGCTCGAGCAAGACTCAAGCGTGCGTAAAGAAGTTTTACTTCAAAAATATCATGACGTGTTATTTTGTATTCTAATAAGTATTTCTATTATTTTTCGGTATAAAATACATGTTTTACACACTATATGGCACTGTTTCTTTGAAATAAGTAAGGTTTTGTTCTTACTACTAACTGTATATTTCCGATTGTTATTTTTAGTGTTCGATGGTTATTTTTAGTAATATTTAAAAAAAAATATTTGAAAAACCTTTCGGCATGATTTATACCGGCCAGTAACACAGTGGCCAAGGCGCTACCGCATAGCGGAAGAGCCCATAGTTCGACTCTCAACAAAATGTTTAAACATTTATAAAGTGTTTATCCCATTGTGAATGATAAGGCATATCTCGTAATTAAAAAAATTAAAAAATACAATAGCGATATAAAATCATATTTTTGTAATTACAAATACCAAATAATTCCATATTATATTATTAATGTGTACATAAGAAAAAGGTTTACGATACCTGAACTGTAATTTTGCTTTGTTTATAATCATTCTGTTTTGAAGTGCAATGGAGTATGGGTCCTGTAAACAATGAATACTAAGATTGTCTCCGACTATCATAGTTTGTATTTTATGAGTAAAATACAAATTTAGGTTTTTTAATCATCACAATCTTCTATGGTTTGTATTTAAAATATTCATACTGAGTCGTTTTTTAGATTAATTAAACAAACAAATAACGTCTTCAGATATTACGATAGATAGTAAACAAATATATGGTTACGATATCGTGGTTAGACCAACTTCCGTAACCTCGGTGTATACACAAAATCTATTTCCTCCAATAAATTATTTTTTTTTTAATTACGCATAATTGTTTTCCTCATTACGCGACAGGGCACCTCAGCGCTATGGAACTCCTGAATTAGTCACCACGCTATTATAATAAAAGAGATTATTAACAAAAGGACCTATCGCTGGAGGAAGGTCGCTGGAATCCTGGAAATAAAATGAGACAAACTCTGCGTCAGCCGAGTCGCCGTATTTATATTCCAGTTTTTAATTGTTGTGGTCAGTCTAAAGTAGCGGGCAGTACCGTAACGTCCAATTTAGTACTGTATAAAGTGACCAGTAGTTCTCATACATTTATAGGTGACGTAATTATATAAAATAATCTGCCCCACATAAGTTCTTTTAAAATGTATTTTATTAAGACTTATTTCATTATCGTACACTGAGTAATGAAAGAATATTAAGAAACAAACTTGTTTGTGTTTTGTATATGTTTACTGCTAGTGATTAATTGTAATAAGTAATAGTGTTGGTTTTAGTTTAAAAGAAACGGTTTAAAAGTGCTTTTTGGATTACCACAAAAAAGGTTAGTTCTTTTTAAAAATTAACTTTAAAAAAAACTTTAAATAAAGCTCAAGAAAACGATTAGAACTCGTGGTGTTGACGCTGAAATAGTTTGTACTAATTTTTTGGAATTATGTAACCAAACTAGGAACATTTATAGTTTTGCCATATCGGTCTTTATATTTCAACCGTTTTACTCTTAGAATATTAGTGTTATAAAGTTGAAATCTGGCATGATTATAAATATTTATATAAATATTTATAATCATGCCAGATATAAATATTTATATAAATATTTATAATCATGCCAGATATAAATATTTATATAAATATTTATATATTATATACTACAAAATTATTAAATAAAATCTTTTAATTTTTTTTTTCTTAGTATAGTTCCCCTACATAATAGTGGAAGTAATTATTTTTATTCGCATATCCCATTGTGTAGGATATAGCTGAATTGGTATTTCCTCTTGGGTACGCTAGGTTTCCATTCCTTGCAACTCGGAAGAGACGTTACGCTTATGAAATTTATCTTTCAACTATTAAAAGGAAAAAAATATATTATTGGGAAAACTTTCATTCTTCGTACCAGACAATTTCCTGTGCTCACGCATCATTACCTTTTTGCTACACCAACCTCTAGAACCGAATTACATCGAAACTCTCCAGTTTCCCGTGGTATTCAACTGCTCAACCACCTGATAGGGACCGTAGCTCTGTTATAATATTTGTTTATGTTGAGTGAAAGTAAATTTGTCGAAATATATCGTCGTTATCTTTTGTAGTTCTTGTCTACTTTTGTATTTACGTTTAATCTAAAAGTTTAAACTTTATTAAACCTTTAATATCTTATGGTTACGAATAAGTTACCTGTAATGTATCAATAAATAAATGTGTAGAAATAAACAATTTAATAAATAAAATAAAGATTGAATATATTTGGCGTTAATTTTGTAGAAATTCATTATTCACAATTAAATGAAACTACGTGATGTAGTATTATTTCTACTTTCTTTAAGTTCTTTACCACGACCTAGGTTTCATTGTATTACAACATCTTTAGGTGGGCTATTAGCAAAAATGTTTCTTCAACAATTTCAGGTGGCTATTATTTTTTTACTACTATTATTTAGATTTTCTACAACATCTTCAGGTGGGCTATTAGCAAAGAATCTTTACTAATGACGATGTTGTAATACAACGAAACCTAGGTTGTGGTAAAGAACTTGAATAAAGCAGAAATAATACTACATCACCTGGTTCCATTTAGTTGTGGAAAATTAAATTATCGTGAATTTCTACAAAATTAATGCCAAATATACTCAATAAATCAATTTTAAAAAATCATTACGAATATTTTTTCGATACAGGGATCCGTTTACGAAATATTCCGCACCCCTACAATAAACTCACTAACGTAAGCAGTGGGAAAACCCGCGCAAACCCAGCTTCCGCTATTGTTTTGTGTAATATATAAATCTTGTAAGTTTCTAAGAGTAAATCTTTACAAATTGCCCACCTGAATATTTTGTCAAATAACGAAACCTAGGTTGTGGTAATGAACTTAAATAAAGTAGAAATAATACTACAGCACGTAGTTCCATTTAGTTGTGAAAAATTTAATTATAATGAATTTCTACAAAATTAATGCCAAATATACTCAATAAATAAATTTTAAAAAATCATTACCAATATTTTATTCGATACGGGGATTCGTTTACGAAATATTAACCTTTAAAATGGTCATTATTGTTAAAGTTCAGTGTCCACACCTCCAACTAGCTGAACTGCTATTTTTGGACATCTGAAAAGTATTCACGATAGTAATATATATAACGAATTTAAAATGAAAATTATCACAGCTAGGCTCTACGAGTTTACAAGTCTACGTCTACGATCTACTACGATCTACGATCTACTAGTTTACGAGGAATAGTCGAGTCTACGATCTACTAGTTTACGAGTAATAATCGAGTCTACGATCTACTAGTTTACGAGTAATAGTCGAGTCTACGATCTACTAGTGTACGAGTAATAGTCGAGTCTACGATCTACTAGTTTACGAATAATAGTCGAGTCTACGATCTACTAGTTTACGAGTAATAGTCGAGTCTACGATCTACTAGTTTACGAGTAATAGTCGAGTCTACGATCTACTAGTTTATGAGTAATAGTCGAGTCTACGATCTACTAGTTTACGAGTAATAGTCGAGTCTACGATCTACTAGTTTACGAGTAATAGTCGAGTCTACGATCTACTAGTTTACGAGTAATAGTCGATCAACTAATGATATATAAATAGGCTTGTAAAAAGTTCATTGAAACTACATACAAATACCTTATGTCAACCGTAAAAATAATTTTGTATTCTAAAATGTGTAGATGTTGTGATTATGAAATATAAACTGGGTAATGAATATATTTATTTACAGGATGGAAATAATCTTAATATTTGTAAATAGTTTAAAAGAAATACTATGTACGCTTAAATGTTTATATGCTCCTAAGGATATACCTCAAACCCTCGTAGTGCGAGTTATACTCGTACTTAACAGGTTTTTTATATCTGTTTTAAAAATTGTTAATTTTGGCGTTTATAAAAAGAGCGATGTAAGAAAGCCAATATGTTTAATGAGCAACCCCTTTTAATTTTCCATTGTAACGAATCATTTGTAAATAATCGCTTTTCCGACTTACGGACTCCGACTCCGACTTGCTGTATTAACGCGTTTGTTGCGAAAAAGGATTTTAATTGGGAATATCTATATAATTGGTTGAATTTTATTTTCTCTTCAATTATTGTTATTCGTTTCCCTTTTGGAAAAGTCTTGGTGTATTGACAATGTGTCGATATCATTAAAGTAAGCTTTTTATGTGGACAACGTTTCGACATCCGTATAAAACGTATTCAGCAAAGGGACAAAACCGAAAGTACGGTGCCATATTACGGTGCACTAATTACGAAATCATGCGCACAAACGATGCGAAACGGCGCACAAGCGATACCCCGAATTTCGGAAACAATCCAGGAAACCTAAGGTAACTCTCGAACTACCGTTTAACCCAAAATATACTTGTGACTTTCGAAACTAGTTATATGTGGTTTTAAACAATTGATTTTATTGAACAATTCAACCTTTACAATTGAAATAAAAACTAACGTCAATTTTTTTTCAGAAAACACGTCTACACTTATTTTTAAACTGATTTAGGAAACAGTAATAATTTATTTTCAAATTTATAATATTAGTACCAATTTCAAAGACTCAACTGTTTACGACCGTCTAGATGATGCGAAATACCTGGCCAATATTTAATTTCGCAAGCGGCCAGCAGACGCGCCATCGAATGAGTGAGTAACCTCCCGAACTGACGATGAACAAACAGCGCACCGGTCCGCCCACGCCACGGCCTGGTTGCGGCCAACCGACAGACGGTCGGCTAGAAATATCTTGGCGGCTTCGAGCTGATACGCGGGTCGAGAGAACGCTGATTCGCGTCAAAATACTGGATGAAGTCGAAACATATCCATATGTTTCGACTCTTCGTCGCGAACACCGTGTGTTCGGGTCTAGTATTTGGCTATTAGTTTGTTTTGTTTCGACTGAAACTAAAGACAGTTTTCGTTCGAAGCCGAAATTAATGTTTTGTATACTAAATAGACTGGATATTTTTGAATTATAAATTTAATGTATTTGTAGAAAATTATGGTATCAAAAAATATAAGAGCCATAGAAAAAGAATTCGAAATCGAACTCGGATATTTTGTGTTGTACGCCTAATCGTTGTAATAAAAGCAAAGCCTAGTTAGTACATTTTTTTCCATAATTAAAAATTATTTCTTTTCTGTTTTTATAGAATTAGAACAATTTTTTTTAAATATATGTTAGAGATAAAATTAAAAACGTGTTTTCAGAGTTTCATATAACAAATGTAAAAATGGAAATCGTTGTCACTCACTTGTCCGTCCGTCTGCTACGGCCGTTTTTCTCAGAAGCCGTTCATCGGACTGTTATATGAGTGCACTGTGCATTGTGTAAAGCTTGTAGACCATTATTAGGATCCAAAGCGAGACAATAAAAATATTCGACGGTACATAAGTAAAAATCGGATGAAATGAACGAAAAATAAAGATGTCGTGTGATACGAATCATAAATAAGCTTGGAATTATAGAAAGCACAAATCAGAGAAAAGCTCGCGTCAAATGGAATTCAAGAAACTTAAAAAGTCCAACGCCGAGTAAATGCGAGATCTACGACAGCGTTGAAAACATAATGAAAAACCGACGTAGCGCAATTACGAAACTGGCCCATCGGGCTTACACCATTCAGCAACAGTTCCATTTTATTAATCTGTGTAACCATTGTATTAAAGATATTGGTAATTAAATTATATATTATTACGAAACACTTGTTATGATTTTATCCCAACGTTTTCGCGAAAAATCTACAGCACGGACCCGAACCCCGGCTTTCGGTTTTTTTGTTTTATTACGAGCTGTAATAAATAATTCTTAATACCACACCCCTCGATTTTGTGCTTTTGTTATATGTCCATATTCTTGAAGGATTTAGGCGTACTAACTCCCCCCCACCCCCCAACCCCTGCCAAAGGCGTCCTGGTGAGTGAGAAGTAATCCATCTCACTAGGACTTTGGGCGCTACCGTTAGTTTCATTGCTGATACTCTTCTACTACCAATCCTTGTAGTCTGACCTTCTCAGACGGCCTCCAGACCAATAAACCGTAACACGCATTATTGCTATTAATATCCACTGGGATTTACACCACAATCTTCCATGGATTTGCTCAACGTAACAGGACTTACCGCGCGAAGCTGAGAATTGGTTTATGGTACAAAGGCGTCTCACTTGATGAAGATCTTGTGTTGAGTATGCTACCCCCTTAGATTTGCCTGACTGCAATAAAATTCAGCTATGAGTTAAAAGAAAATGTGAAGAAATTCTAAATACTGGCTTTTTGTTAGGACTTTCGTTTAAAATTGTTTTGGTTAACTTGTATCAATAGCTTCAAGAGATATATACAAATACGGAACCTTACGTTATGCATGTTCCGACATACACTTGGTCGGACAAGAAAGTATGGTGAGCCTTTCATTATATGCAGAAGAAGTGAAGCTATATATTAAATATAAAATTATCAAGATTCGTTTAGCAAATCTTTAGTTATAAGCGAACATACAGACAGACGTTTTATTTAAAAATAAAAAGAATTCGTCCTTAATTGTTGTGGTTCTTTTTCTCAGTGGTTCACTCTTGGCAGAATAGTCGTGGTCATCATGTCAAGTTTCTTGCAGATGAGTGATGCACCATAGAATATCTCTCCATTTCTCTCTATCAGCTGTTCTCCGGGTACATTCGTGTAGCGAAACGTTCATGGCTGTCTTGACTTGATCTGTCCATCTCATCGGTGCTCTCCTACGTGGTCTGGTACCTTTCACTTCGCTCTGCATCACCAAGCATTCAATATGATCTTTGTTACGCTGCGACACATGTCCGAAGAATTTTATTATTTAAATTTGTACAATATTGGACAAACGCTGCCTGATGCCAAGTTCTTGAAATACGGATGCATTAGTACGGAACTCAGTCCACGATAGTCTAAGCATTCTTCTCCAACACCACATTTCCAGGGTCAAATAAATAAATGGAAATCTGATATATCTACATATATAGAATGTTTTCTACCCATATTTAAAATAAATTTAAATCAAAGCCCTTTAATCGTCCTTTTTATAACTTAATACTATTTTTTGAGAACCTGCTTACCTCACTCTAACACAGAGGTTCCCAAACTTTTTCTCACGTAGATCACTTTCAAAATTTTACTGGTTTCGGTGAACCCCCTGTTGCTACATTTCTACCATATTCCCAAATCCAAACTTTTTTCCACGCCAACCTGGACCGCTTTGGGAATCACTGCTCTAGCGCTATGTTTTAAACCACTGAATCAATTTCTATAATATACAGTGAAATTATTTTAAATATGTCTTACAAACCAACAATTGCGATATTTTTCCGGAAAAACATGTTTTAAGCTGAAAAAATTAACTTTCATTTGAGTCACGCAAAGCTTCGCGAAAAACACTTAGTCGCGTGATATGTAAATTCTATGACATCACAATGCCCTAAAGCGAATTGATCAAATTGAAAATGAGACATTCTGTTTCTTTCACACATTTCGTTATTGTTGTGACAGATATATATGGAATTCACTTTATTGGATCGTGCTATCTTACTCACACAATCCCTTGAAGTTAGCCATTTATTATTATATTATAACCTACATGGTGCATTTCGACGTTACGCATTCTGATTGGCGGACAATTTGTGTTACGATGTTTTGCCGCGAATTTGGGAAATAATATTATTTTTTATTTCAAACATTAAATAAAAATATTTATACCAAATTTAACATTATTAAAAATTATTTTATACATGCAAATACCCTATCACACCAAAAGCTTTATATTTATATATAGAGATTTACATTAACGTTAGTTTTGTTCCACCGACTTTCTCCGGACAATGCTCCCGACTTCATTATATTCAAATGAAGTTGTTTACATTCAAGCGAATCGGTTGAATTTATTACCCGACCCTAAGTGAGACACGTCACTATCACAATGCATAATTTTCCATTCCACTCACTGCTATTAAGCTACTCTACATCGTAAAGTGAAACAGGATACGGCGATTGTCGAGTCAACAATCTTAGGCCCTTCCCAGGGCGCCACTCTTCTTGGATGATCACACACGTGTGGATCGTGCGTGCGGATTGGGTCTGCCGGACCTTTGAAAAAGTCAGTAGATTTTATGCACGGATATACATCAACAAATGATTCAAAATCGAATAGTAATTAGATTTATTTATTTAATCTAATTGAAAGGGTTTTAATTTCCTGTTAAGTTAATTAATTTATTTATATATTAGTCATTCAATATCGTATCGATCATCGCGTAACTAATGCCATAGGCTAGTGATGAGTAACACCTCCGCTGCGAGAAGCTACGCATCGAGATCACCAATTCGCCTGTCCAAAGTAGTAATTATAAGCATTACTTCCAGTCATAGGTGCATTGAAGTAGCCTAAAACCAGCAGTGGATGAACGAAGGCTGTTAATGGTCATAATACATATCCTCTTTTTAGATTTATCTTTTACAAATATTAACATAGCTCCGTAATCTGAACACAGACACACACACACACACACACACACACACATATATATATATATATATTATGTACAAAAAATTTTCGTGATAAACACTATGCAAGATGACGAAAATCACATCAAAATCTGTCCAGTAAAACTCAAGTTACGAGCGAACAGAGAGGAAAACGAACAGACAGACAGATGTTTCGTTTTATAAATATACAAGTTTACTTTACGAGATGAAGGATTTTAACCACGTTCTTATTGCGAAAATATTTATATATTTTTGAATTTTCCACTTTATTAGCTTTTATTTGATAATTCGACAAATGGACAGACACAAAATAAATTTTTGACCTTACATTTCTCACGGTGAAAAACAAACAGTCCTGTTTACAACTTTACACCAATAACTAAAGATAACTGTTATCGCGTTCCGGCGGATCGTATTTGCGGATCTGCCCGCACGTGTACTTCCGTCCGTTGTCATAATGGCAAGGTAAACGGCGCTCCCACGGGCCCGGTCTTGTGTAACGCGTCCGCCACTTGTCAATAAGACGCGTGCCTTATAAGGTGCGCGCACACCCACGCCGTACAGCGGAACCTTATGATGGGTATCTAGGCGTTTTTAATCAAATATGGTACGACGTGGAAGACGGGACCTTGAGGTTATGACAATTTTGGAGATCATAACTTATACGTTAAAGCCAAATACGTTTTATGCTGCCATGGCTGTACCATTGTCTAACTAGAAAAAGTCAAGAGGAATTTTTATTTTGAATAATTGATCTTCAAAATTTTATTTCAATATAATAATTTTTTATAGCTAATAAAATTAAGGTTAGTGTCATTAGTAGCCTGTTAGTTAAAAGCCAAGATTTAATTAAAATTTTAATTAAAATTCCTGAATAGCCCTTCCCCTCCCCTGAATAGCCCTGATTGTGACTTAAGATTATCAATCTTGTGACGTTCGTCATCGACAATGTTTCGGTGTTTGACATTAAGCGATAAAAATCTGAAAATATCCTTGCGTGCGAATAAAAATTGAAACTATGAAATGCAAACCAAATATAAAAACATGGCATAATCTGCACTTTCAAAATTAACATTTGTAACTAATATTTTATTTTTTAGTTTATAAAATTCATCAATTTACCAGTGCATTAATATTTACAAATTTGATAATTTATTTGTGTGTTTAGTCTCTTTTCCTATTTTCCACGTAGCCAATCCCTCATTGTCGAAGATTATGTTCATCATACTCTAAATCTTTAACTATGTACTTCCGTGACATACTGTAGAAATATTTAATGTCACAATATAGAGCTATATAACTTTCTTATTATTATACTGACTGTCCCAACTATTCAACTTTGTCATACAACGCACCAGACATCTTAAGTAATTGAATATTTTGGAAACTTTTAACTAACAGGCTACTAATGATACTAACCTCAACATCATTTGGTTAGTTCTCTTCATTACTCATATAGCAGACGTCTCCATATCCAAATTTCAAACACATCATTCGTTATACGCTCTTTAAACAATAGTTTCTGTGTCACTGCACCATGTAAAAAACAAACTACATCAGTGTAGTTGAAAATAAGTATCTAAAACAAACAGTTTCCGAAGTATAAATTGTTTTATTTCTGATAAAAAAAAAATTTCTTTCTCCTGTTGCAGAGATCGGTTTAAAAAAGGCATCACGTATCACGCAGCGAAATGACGACAAAATCTTACAATAAGCACAAGGAGTACAGGGAGTATTCCACCAGCGGCAGCGTACCGTACACAGATGAACAGTTTGGTATGTCCACTCAATTTAAACTTTCTCTTGATACACCTGCCACTGTCTGCTGCGCTGTTAAACTTGTAACTGTCCTTTAAGTATGTATATGTTTTTAAGTATGACTTGGGAAAATGAATTATGGGCATATCACAAGGATTTGTATTAATAGACCTTGAATGTATTTGCACAAAATTAAATTTAACACTATCTACAAATCTCTATATATATCTCTACGTGAATCCGGCAGTTAGCCAACTGTGTAAACAATCCTAATAAAATTAGTTGCGTTGTGGTTAGATTTGGACGGCAAGCATAAATAAATTTAACATTTTCTACTAATCTCTATATATCTCTACGTGAATCAGGCAGTTGACTACTGCAGTAGATAAGCAGTAGCCAACTGCTTAAAGAATCTTAATAAAATTAGTTGCGTTGTAGTTAGATTAATTGCAGTTGCGTTGTAGTTAGATTTGGATAGCATACATAATTAAACATTTTCTACTAATCTCTATATATCGCTACATGAATCAAGCAGTTGGCTACTGCAGTAGAATAAGCTGTAGCCAATTGCTTAAAGAATCTTAACAAAATTAGTTGCGTTGTAGTTAGATTAATTACAGTTGCGTTGTAGTTAGATTTGGATGGCACACATAATTAAACTTAACATTTTTTACTAATCTCTATCTATCGCTACATGAATCAGGCAGTTGACTACTGCAGTAGAATAAGCAATAGCCAACTGTTTAAAGAATCTTAATAAAATTAGTTGCGTTGTAGTTAGATTAATTAAAATTTTTCATTCATCCTCATTTTGTTCTTAAGATACCTAATATTATTCTGTTCGATTATTGTCGAATAGAGTATCTTTGGATGGTTCTTTAAAAAGGTAATGAATTAATTCGTACAGTATGTTTTATTTAATTACATTATCTGTCTAATATTCTTAAATTTTCCAACTGAATCTTGAGACGTGTGAAAAAAATATATGCTTTCAACATATATTTTCAACTAAAGTTTGTACATTTAATGTATGTTGCTTAATTTATGAGATAAGAAAAAAACGTTCCAAATTAAATTTGTAAATCATTTAAAATTTAATCTCTGGTGTTTAATTGGGTATTTGATTAAATTTTTTTTATTTCAATAATCATAATTTCAAGGTACAAACTGATAAAGAGTGAAAACAATTTTTTATAATGTTAAAAATTGACCGAGTTATAAAAGTTTAAATTTAATCTTTAGACAAGGACGGGAATACTGTGTTGTGAGGTCATTTTTAATATTGCACATATATATCCCTGTCTCTTTTTCTCAGGTATATCCCTGTCTCTTTTTCTCTACAAGAGGAAAAGAGACAGGATATACCCAACCCTATCCGTATCTTCAAATTTAGAAGTCTACAACTGGCTTATTTTTTAAACAATTTTTGAATTTTTTTCAAGACTGGTTTTTCATTTTTTTTTTATTTTACAATATTTTATGAAAAATATCAAAATTTAGAATGAGTCAACTATGGTATTAGGCTTTTCGATCAAAATTAATGAAAGATGTAAAAAAAATTATTACCAATCAAAAGCTCAATTTTCATTCAATGAGCAAGAAGGTTTTTTTTATAAGCATGTAAATATGCAAAATATGTTGTGTAAAACCGGAATTGTGATGATGAAGAACCCTAAGAACTCAAAATAATAATGTTCCTTAAGTTAATCCTTGTGAATTCCCGATCTAACACAAAAGTGTCTTATACTATCTTCATAAGTTTCTTTTTCATTCAACTAAATTAATCAACCATATTAATTCAGTAAACTTTATATATAAAATATTCTTACATATTAAATTTAATTAAATAATTATCTACTGGTTAAGGTTGTAATTAATAAAAAGACATAACCATTTGCAGACATGATAAAGTCAGACCTCCTGCCCAAGAGCCGTATGAACACCATTGGGTCGGGAGATGCGGAGTATCACTATGAATACAGGGAAGATCGCCATCCATCAGGACGCTATGATAGGAAGGACCTACATACTGTTGAGGTCAGTAGACATATTGGAAATTTTTATTCCCTGAGAGCTTCCAACTCACATCTAATAACAAGGTGAAATTGTTCATATTCCCACAAGTTGCTTCAGATGACATAAAATCATATATAGTAGAAGATATATAAGTACCTTCCCTCGTTGTAACAATACTGGCAGCATTACTCGAATAAACTATAAAAAAATTGTATTTAATAATAATGTATAACAATCTTGAGACTTAGATGAAACGCATTTTCTGTCACTGCCTTTTGACGTGAGCAACTTTCGTATATTGGAACGAAATTGTGAAATTGTATAAAAATAAAGAAACTGATTCAGTTACTGATTCAGTTATTTCAGTAATTACAAATGTTGTATAATTGAACAACATTGAAATAAATAGTTTTTGAAGTGAAAACCACCTTGTCCAATTTTTTTTGATGGAAAACAATTTTCCATTTTGCTGCATGTCACGAACATGATGCGCTTTGTATATACTCAGCTGTAGACTGTGTACGGCTAAGTGGCTCGACGCTGTCTTGGTATACTCGGTGTTAGGCCAAATACGGCAGAATGTGAGGAACGTCGAAGTTGCATCAAGTTTGCATCACGCAACGTGATGTGCCTAGCGTATATTCGATGACAAGTAGAGTATATATGAACAATAAAATAACCGGGTAATAGATATATGTATATATGTGTGTGTGTGTATATATATATATATATATAGATCTATATTACATATTCCCTCTCTTCTATGCTTAGGGGTATGCTCAGTATGTAAAGTTCAGGTTTGTACTAAAGATGTAAATTTTTCTCTGCCAAATGTATTTATTGAATATATTTGGTGTTAATTTTGTAAAAATTCATTGTTCACATTTAAATGAAACTACGTGATGTAGTGTTATTTCTACTTTCTTTAAGTTCTTTACCACGACCTAGGTTTCGTTGTATTACAACATTCAGGTCCGCTCGTAGTAATAGCCCACCTGAAGATGTTGTAATACAACGAAACCTAGGTTGCGGTAAAGAAATTAAATAAGTAGAAATAATACTATATCACGTATTTTCATTTAATTGTGGACAAATGTATTTATTTGTTATGTGGTATATTTTATATATAATTGCAAAACTTTTGTATATTAATTAAACATATTTTTATCCATTAATATATCATATTATTGTGATATTATATGGTATCGAAGTTCATAAAAATTATCAACTGAATGTGCGCTCCATTGTTTTAGTTCGTTTACATGTGTCCTGAATATATAGATAGCACACAACTGTTATTAATGGTTATTTTTTTTGTTTTTAATTTTCATATTGAAAATTTGCCTCCTACTCCATAGTACAATTAGATTAGTTAACAAAGCACATCCAATTTTTGTTTGCTTTAATATATTTATAATTATAGCTATATATATACATATATATATGAGGTTATATATATATATATGCACATTCTTAATGTAAACGATTTTAACATGTTTTCATCTCTAATCCTGATGAGATGTCATGTTAATCATATTCGGCAACAATGTAAGTTGATTGGTTGAATGTTATCACCATATCACAGCCAAAGTATCCTGAAGTAACATTGTGTTGACAAATATATCCTTGTGTTTGTTGAATTAGAGATCCAGAAACATGTGAAATTAATTACCGTTTTTATATATATATATATATATGTATATATGTATGTATGTATGTATGTATGTATGTATATATATATATATATATATATATATATAATAATAATAACCTATGTTCCTTTCAGATACCTTTTAATTTATCCATAAAAAAACTAAACTGATTTTCTGCGACTTATGTAAAATAGATGAAAACATAGAAGTAACAACATTTTAATACGACAAACGGACTTCTGCAATACAAAACTTATAAATAAACCAAATCCTGTAACATTTCCAGCAATATTCCCTGCCGGCACATACTACCAACGAGAACAACTCGTACTATTACAAAGAAGAGGGCACCCTGCCATCCGTCACTGGTTCCAGCGGCTACCTCGACAACACCATATCTTCGTCGCCCGGTGAGTCTTCTTTATCTAATTAACTTGAGCAATTATATGCCTTGGTAGTCAGTCTGTAGATTTTTATTAATATTTTTTGTAAACATAAATCTTAACACAAATCTTAATAAGTTCGATGGAAGAATATGCTTTATATACGAGTGCCTATGTAAATTGTATGTAAGTGTATTTATTACTTTAAAATTGCAATAAATACACTTACCTATGTAATTTAAAGTGTATTTATTGCAATTTTAATTGAAATATTCGAGTGCCTATGTAAATTATACGAGTATTATTATATATTTATATACGAGTATTATACACGAGTGCCTATGTATTATTGCAATAAATATTAAATGCCAATAATATTATTTGCAATAATATTATTAAAGTATTATTGCAATAAATATTAAGTGCTATGTATTATTGCAATAAATATTAAGTGCTATGTATTATTGCAATAAATATTAAGTGCCTATGTATTATTGCAATTAATATTAAAATTGCAATAAATATTATTTATATACGAGTACGTATTTATATATGAGTGCCTATGTATAATTGCAATAAATATTATTTATATACGAGTATGTATTTATATACGAGTGCCTATATATTTATATACGAGGGCCTATGTATTTATATACGAGTGCCTATGTAAATTGTCTGTGAGTGTAAAATTGCATTAAATACTCACTATGTAATTTAAAGAGTATTTATTGCAATTTTAATTGCAATAAATCAATGAACACAGATGTATGAAATAGCTAATAAATTCACCATTCAAATTGTAAAAAAAACATCTATTTCTGTCTAAGCTACTATTGACAAAATTGGATTATATTCTTAGCATTACAAACAATAAGGTGCTAAGACACTGATACTCCACTTAGCATCAGTGCCTTGTTGACACTGACCACTTGCTCATTGAAAACTACGCTCAGTAAAAGAAGTTTGTCAAAGCATATGGTATTGCCATAAAAGTATTCGCTTAGCCAATAAGTAAGTTGGATAGCACGTCGTTAACATGCCGCAAACCTTCTCCCATTTATGAATGTCCAGTTGAACAAGTAATTCTCAGATGGAGTTTTCAATTATGAATGTAAGTAACGACTGTATCCTAGTTAAATTGTATATAATTGACTTGAAAGCCATAATAATGGTGATAGATAATATATAAAGGTTTTGGATACTGGATATGTGTCCTTGATAAAGTTGTTGCTGTAAGTTTGATAGTCTATCTCCTGAATGATTTTATTTAACATTTCAAGTGATGATGTGTTTTTTCGGGGTTTAATAACTAGCCAATCATCTAAAATAAGAATTCATAATGGAGACATCATAGTCCCCAATGTTTTTCATTATTGATTAGTCTTTTTTGACATCAAATCGTCTGTACATGGGAATTATATTAAGGAGTAATTAATTTAGCATATAGAATGATAGTAGAAGCCAGAAAATCTTTTTAGAATTGTTGTCTGCGTGTTAATTTGTGCTTCGATCATGCGAAATCAGTAGCATAGATTTTGATGAAATTTGATATGGTAATAGTTTATACCCTTGAGCAACATATAGGATATTTTTCTGGATATTATAGATATAAAAAAAACACTCTGATCCGGTGAATATTATGATATTGGTACTACCAATGCCATCTATTAGCATTTTTAATAAACTTTTTGCTCATGGATACATTATGATATGATAGTGCCAAAGCCATCTATTAGCGTTTTAAGTAAATTTTATTCTCATAGAGTTCTGTGAGGAAAAAAATTTAAAAAAATCCCTTTTTACATATCTTATACTGAATTCCACACGAACAAAGTCATATTAGCAAAGCTAGTTTTTCATAAAATCAGTAGAGCATTATTAATATATATTATATAATGTTTGAAAGTCTAACCATTCATGTATCACTAATTTCATAGGATATAATAAGATGAAAACCACGACCGTAAGCAAAGTCGGCAAAGAAATGAATCAGAACATCGAAGAGCTAGATTCACTGCTCGATGACCTGCAGAGGGACCAGGAAAGGCAGCTTTACAAAGGTTCGTTTTATAAAAACTGAATGCAGTGTCTCCAAAATCTAACCTAAAATGTTATTTTTGAAACAATCTCAATTGTATTCACGAACATCTCCATTTTTTGACATTTTGTAGATGGATATGTAAATTAAGTTGTAAAGATAAGACACCTGTCGAATATTATATATAATATTTGACTGGTGTTTATATCTTTTTGTCTATGGCCTCATATTCAACAGCAGGTAATCTGATTTCGATACCTTTTTTTTTATTTCAAAATACATACCGTTGAGAGAGTTTTTAATATATTGTCTACGAAGAATACCCATTATTAAATATTATTTTTCTAGTGTACCAGTTTTAGATTTGTAGACACTAGACTACATATAGTTAGATTTACTCTAACTAAAGTTACGTTTACAAAAATTCTTCTCGCAGAAACTCCAAGAGAAAGGGGCTTGTGCACACATATAATGTAGCCCAACTTTAGCGTATTTCCTTGGCTTTATACCATAGTGTAATGTTCATCGATTAAAAAAAATCTTCTTTAAAAATATAACTGAAAATATTGTATAAAAAGATATTTCCAATTTTTTTTATTATAGATATTTTCTCAACAAACTCATTTCGTTAACGCAGATAACTGAGTAAATTTTTTTTTGCATCTCAAAGCAATTTAACTAGTAAAAAATTATTTTTATCTTCATTCTATTTCAACAGGTGGCTACATGTCCGATACGGCTGAAAGTTCATCCTTCGACTACAGGAAAACGTAAGATATTTTAAAAAGTTTCTTAACTTCCTAAAGCCTCTTGAAAATTAAATTTCTAAATTAATAAAAATATATTAATTGTTTGCAAAGGTAATATGTATTAAAAATATATATAAAAAATAGTACTTTTTGTTCAATGCTTGATTTCCATTCTCAGCAAACAAACAAATATTTAGAGGTATGATATTTGACTCTTGTAATATTTATTTCTTGATTATTAGATAGAGAGGTTCTGTGTTCTGTGTTAAAAAAAAAATTCTCATGCATCATACCTAAGGACATAAATGTAACTGTTTGAAAGTGTTTTTAACTATTGAATATAATTGGCGTTAATTTTGTAGAAATTCATTATTCACAATTAAATGAAACTACGTGATGTAGTATTGTTTCTACTTTCTTTAAGTTCTTTACCACGACCTAGGTTTCGTTGTATTACAACATCTTTAGGTCGGCTATTGACAAAGACTAATCTTCAGGTGAGCTGTTAGCAAAGATTAATATTTGCTAATAGCCCACCTGAAGATGTTGTAATACAACGAGACCTAGGTCGTGGTAAAGAACTTAAAGAAAGTACATCACGTAGTTTCATTTAATTGTGAGTGTTTTTAACACTGTCTTTAGAAGTGTTTTGCAATATCAATCCGTAAACAAGTGGTACGAAATTAACGTTAGTGTTACAGAAATAAGGTGTAACGACCTCATAACTCGTCATAAATATTACGTTTATTCAATTAATTAAAGTATTTCAAAATGCCATTGCGAATTTTGCAATAAGAAATCATCTGCTCAGGGAAAGAAGCAATTGATGTGCGTAGCACGAGTGGAACTTATCTACAATTAATATTTGGGCAATTAATATTTGCTAATAGCCCACCTGAAGATGTTGTAATACAAAGAAACCTAGGTCGTGGTAAAGAACTTAAATAAAGTAGAAATAATACTACACCACGTAGTTTCATTTAACTGTGAATAATTAATTTCTACAAAATTAACGCCAAATATATTCAATATTTGGAACTTATCTCTTTGTTATTGTCATTTTATCAATACAATATAACTCAATAGACTTATTAACCTGCATTGCGTTCCAAATATTGAACAATTAAACAGTAAAACAATTACCCCGCTTCGATTGGATGTAACAGATTAAGGTTACAGAACGCTTTTTATCTGTAACAGGCTTAATACACATAACACATAAATTTATATGACTGTATACATATATAAGACATTCGTTTTTGTAACCCAATTAACTTGTACTACTTATAAATGTGATTACCTTTAAGGACCCGTTTCTGAAACCAAAACTATTCGAGTCACTTGATGGCTGTCACAATTTGTTATAATTGGGTATTTGATTAAATTTTTTTATTTCATTAATCATAATTTCAAGGTACAAGCTGATGAAGAGTGAAAAATATTTTAATAATCTTAAAAATTGAGCGAGTTATAAAAGTTTAAATTTAATGTTTAGACAAGGACGGCAATACTGTGTTGTGAGGTCATTTTTAATATTGCACATTATATTCTACAAGAAGAAAAGAGACAGGGATATACCCAACTCTATCCGTATCTTCAAATTTAGAAGCCTATAACTGGCTTATTTTTCAATCAATTTTTGAATTTTTTTCAAGACTGGTTTTTAATTAACTTATATTTTATAATATTGCACGAAAAATATCAAAATTTGGAATGAGTCAAGTACTGTATTTATTTAATTATAAATACAAAGAATATAAAAATTCAAATCAAGAACTATTGATTTATTCCATCCTGTCACAAAACTCTACAGAAGCACACCCATGAAACCTGTCTCGCAACCCTCCAGTGGATACTCCACAATGAAGACAGCAGAGCGCCACGAGTCACGCCAGTGGCTCTCTCCTGGCGGCACATTGGACAATCGCTCACGCAGCTCCAGCCCAGTTGTGAGACAAAGGGAGGTTACACAACAGGTGTTCAAAGAAGAGAAGACAGGTGATTTGAAGACTTTTTGACGTATTTTTATAAAAATAAACTGTTTTTGAGAAAATAAAAAAAACTCAAAATATAGACAATAATCATTTTTTCATTTTGTATTATGGTTACTCTATTTTGTTTTCCGGTCTTTCCTGATTGTAAATTGCTGAATTATTTGCTTTTTTATACTAAAAAATACCAGCTTTTTCAAAAATTATATTCTATTTCTGTACCAGGCCCATTTTGGTCTGCCTCTTTACCACTCAATCTGATTTAAAAAAAGAATTTCTTTTTCCAAATGGTAACTCATGATTTGTCCTCTTCTTCGGCAGAATCTCGCATCGTGCCATCGCAGGTATCACCAGCTATACCGCAGGCCGTGCCGGGGGTAGTCTGCGCTCAGTGCCACAACCCCACAGCTACAGTAAGTATCGTCTACGTTA